>OX388223.1:14805000-17239554 GCA_947578815.1 Epinotia ramella
TTCGTAAGTAAGAACTAATTTCTACACAGACGAGAGACCACTCAGAAATCACCACTAATCCTTCATGTTCATCAGGTTGTACCGCTACTACAAACTCATGGTGTGGGTAAGGGTATATCCATACTAAGCAAACCATTTTTTTTCGAAATGGTCTTGATTTTCATTGTTTTAATGTTCATATTTTACGTGTTTTTTGTTTAACTGGTATTAATGTTGTAATTTTAATTGAAAGGATATTTAATCAAGATGCTTCCAACCAAATTTGTTTGGTTTAAAGCCCATGGTTGCTGTGATAATTGCAGTCGTTTGGAAGAGGTTATTTTGTGTCAAAGTAGACATACTTTTTTCATTTTACTCTCACATAAAGCCTACTGCACCTACAATAAAAAAAGCTTCGGTTACACCTAGTTGATGGCCCAAATATATTGTTTAGGCATGAATTTGATTACATACAGTATAAAACACTTCAGATATAAACATGTAAATCGAAGCCCACACGAGCAACTTCTGAGTGTAGGCATTATATTGGTAGAATATTTCAAATGGTCTAGTGTAAAAAAAATACTCATGAGCCTCCCATTTTATGTTTTTCGAATAAGTATAACACTAATTTCTTCAAATTAAGCCCATTAAATACCCCAAATATCCAATTTATTATATTAAAAATGACCAAAATATGTCGTAAACTTCGGTGACCTGGTGACGAGGTCAGCTAGATAGCCTTAATACGACTTTAATGTAACGATGATATATCGTTGCAGTGAGATATAATATAGATCGAGTTTCGTCCAAAATCCTGGCTGTGATTATGTAAAAAACTAAAGAAAATTTAATTTTACCAAATCACTTCACCCCACAAACCTTGGAGGTGGAGCGTCCCTCAGAGGGTGCCACAGACGTGGGTAAGCGGCCATGTTTTTTCGCCACAGCTGAAGGGATAGTGTAAAATACGAACAGTTTGAACGTAAAATGGAGGCAATTTTACAAACCACCCATGTTGACATGCTAAATAAATACATCTTCTTCTTCGTCGCATCCTGATGACTGAGGGTCGTGACTACACGAGGTCCTTTACTGCGTCGGTCCAACGGGTTGGTGATCTTCCGCGGCTCCTTTTTCCTTCCACGTGTCCCACAACGATAAGTTTTTCCAGGCTATCAGGTTCTCGTCTGGCCACGTGTCCGAAATACTGGAGGAGTCGCTGCATGCATATAGTGGATAGGCGGGACTTAATTTGCAATTCGGAAAGAATTGACGCATTGGTGCGGCGCGCAGTCCAAGGTTAAGTTATCTAATGTATATCTATATCTGTGGATATGCCGGATCGCCGTGCGTCGGATCACCGAGCGCCTACTGTATTTCGTAGTTTTATTCCGAAAAACTACCTTACCCAGTTAAAGGGAATGCATTCGTTAACGCGTAGATATGATAGAACTGGTTCAGTCAAGTGCAAAAAGATGTCTATTTGGTCCTCTCATAAATAATAAATAAATAAATATTAGGGCACAATCCCACAATCGAACTAGCCTTATACTAAGCACAATAAGGCTTGTATTATGCGTACTAGATGGCGATATGTCTGATTTTGTATTAGGAAGTAAGTGAAGTAACGCTTCTAACGAAATTATAGGTACATTTTTAAATTAAAGGAAAAGTTTAAGTTTGACTCCAGCTCGGAGCTAACATTTTTTACACTGAACTTGCGAAGATCTGTTTTCATATATTTGACACCTCGCATGCTTGTGATTGTGGCACTCTTTGGCGGAGGCCTATGTCCAGCAGTGGACGACTCTCGGCTGATATATGATGATGATGCTTGTGATTTATGCATGTAATCCATACTAATATTATAAATGCGAAAGTGTGTCTGTCTGTCTGTCTGTCTGTTACCTCTTCACGCTTAAACCGCTGAACCGATTGCGATGAAATTTGGTATGGAGATAGTTTGAATCCCGGGAAGGACATAGGATAGTTTTCATCCTGGAAATAACCCCATAAGGGGATGAAATGGGGGGTTGAAGTTTGTATGGAGCTGCGATATAAACGATTTCCACGCGGACGGAGTCGCGGGCAGAAGCTAGTGTTATATAATTACTTATATGAATAATAATAGTACCTACAATAGGTAGCTCGACCAATATTGAGTCATTGTGCATTTTCAAATATATGACGCATGCAGGCGTGCAAATAATCCGTGACAAATTCAACTTGCATGACATTATCATTTACGCGAGCAACATAAAACTAGTGACAAGAATGTGAAGACATATATGTGTCATTGTAATGTGTCATTGTAACTCCTATGGCATGCTGGTTATAAGTGCCTGCTTTTATAGTTGCCTGAAATAAATGATGATGATTATTATTATTATATTATTAGAAATGTCTGGAAACTAAAAAAATACTATCATCAAGGACGATGTATAAATTATACATCGTTCTTACTATCATTTATATGTTCCTGAGTATTTTCTATGTATATAAGTATTTATTTTATCTATTTAAGTAGGTATGTATCGTCGCCTAGTGTAGTAACCCATGGTACACGCTTTGCTTAGTTTGGGACTACGTAAGTTTGTTAAATTGTCCCCATATATTGATCGATTGATTGATTTTAGTAAAGCAGTGATGATGATTTTTTTTCTTTAAGGTGGTTCGCTTTCCATACAAAACATTATTTGACATTCGCAGGCTAACGACGTGATATTTTAAGAAACGTATGTTACAAAATTCATAAATTGGCTTTCCATTTGCGCGAAATTACCCCTAAGCCGCTGATATTATGAATTACAAATATCGATTCATTATAAATTCCATTACCTAGCTTACTTCTAAATCGCACTTACAGAAATGGTGCATAAACCTGTAATGAAATTTTGGACCATACGAAAATACTTCTCCAATAAAACGGCCCTAGCGCTCCTACCTCCGTTACATCACCAATCAAAATTCTTCCCGCTCTAGGGATCAAATATTACGGGCAGCAATCTCAACCTTTCTACCCGAGGCGTAAAACACGTATGACCCATATTACGTTTTCCTGCAATTGGGTGCAATAAATTTAGAATAAACCAACCTGCAAGTTCCAGGAAGTGTTTTAGTGGAGAGTGCTCTTTCCAGCGGAGGAATTTTTATTGGTCTCCGCTCTCAAGCTCGCTTAAGTATTTTACTATGTCCTTGCTCAACCGAACTTACTTTAAATAGTTGTATAGTTGAACCTTTGTGTACAGTCCAGGAAATTAAAACACGTATCGTTTTCGCCCTTGGCATAACAGTAAGGCATAAAAAGGTGCCTATGTCAATTTCCTTTACCGTTTTTACGTAACTAGAATTTTTCCGCGGTCATTCGCAATAGACTCGTGTTAATCTGTTTATATTCTTACTTCCACTTTTTACAAACACCTACACCCAAACTATACACACACCTTGTATTCACCAAGCATGTTGTAATTTTAATTTTGTTCTATTCTTAATTTATTCTGTGTTTACGTTGTTTTTTCACTAACTGTATTTCTGTGGACGCCTATAATATAATTTGCTTTGTTATTTTCTATCAAGTTTTGTATTTATTTTCGTGTACTTAATTATATGTATGGGTTTTAGAGAATTACAAAGGTTCGTCTTCCTTTAGTAGATATTTTCGTGGCTAAAAACGTTAAAACAGTATTAACAAAATCAGCATTTCTTCCAGAGACCTTGGGCAAACCGTGGTAATGGAATCCCTATTTTTATTCCCGTCTCACTGCTGAAGGCGCCCTCTCGCGGATAAATGCGCTATTACAGTCCTCACTCCCGAATCCAGCTGAAAGCATCCTTATAAGTAGAGGCTTAAGATTCAAAATGGCGTGTGTTTTTAGATGAAATGGCTACTAGAACTAATCAGGGTGATTATCCCCAGGGGTTGAGTCGTTTAATCACGTTCGTACTACGTTTGCCTTCAGTATTACTGGTTCTACATACCATACAAATAGTTATTAGTACTCTTACTGTTGTCGTTCCGTCGATATCGGTAACTGTGCAATACACTTACGTATCTAGGGCGGTATGAAAATAATGATTTTGTTGAAGGTATTTTTCGCACTAGGATAATATTAATCGTCAGCTTTTATAGATCCTATTTACTATATTCACGTGGAGTGAAAATGGGTTCTGCAGTCGAGTACTCCAATAAATGTGCGGACAGTATAGGTACATACATAGATTCACGCCATTATTCCCGAAAGGGGTAGGCAGAGCACATGACACTTATGTTCCAGTGCCACTTTTAGCACAAATGTGGGTATGAAAGATCGACATAATGTGATAACGCAGCGATAGGTTGGTAGCCCATCGCCCACAACACTCTTCAACCATGCTTCCTTAGTCCACGGGAAGAAAGGGGGTGGTGAAATTCTAATCCGACACCACACAGGGTTGTTCCAAAGTAGGTATTTATCGCACTAGGGTATATAATAATGATTAGCTTTTATATATCCTATTTACTATATTCACATGACCCCCCCAGGTGGACTGATGACCTTGTAAAGGTCGCGGGAGTCCGCTGGACGCGGGTGGTGCAGGACCGGTCATTGTGGCACTCTTTGGGGGAGGCTGATATGATGATCCAATCAAGCTTTGGGCACTACGAATATCTGACGCAACTTGATATAAAGACACGTACGAGTATGTCTATCTCGTCGTTTATCACACGATAACCGTGACCACAATACGCTCCGTATTCCGATTTCTGAGACTACGCCTCTGGCGGCTTCAAGGATATACGTGGGTGCAAAATGACAGAGCTAATGGGAACTCGCCTAATTCGATTGTAGGTGTCAATTATCATGCGCCCGGCCTATTTATTTAATCGTATGGCATACATTATTTTGGCCTTTAAAGTTTGTCACTCTTTAGTACCACCCAGGGGACACGTGCAGGGTTGTGGTAGGTAGCTCCTGCGGACGCGAGTGACAGTTGTCCCCCCTTTGTCAAGTGAGTGGGCAACTCGACTGTTAGAAGTTCTTAAGCCGCCCGAAGGCCTCTAACTCGGCTTAACGACTACTGTCATAGAGCAGCCGGGATCAACCCCTTAACGTACCTTCCAAAGCACGGAAGCGCACATTTATATTAACCACTCAAACATCAGGCGGTCACCCATCCAAAGACTGACCGCTGCCATCATTGCTTAACCTGCGTTATCGTTTCGGACTCGCAGGCGCCGCTGAGCTACGAGCGCTTCGAACTACTGCGCCCGGCCTAGATGCTCGGATACAACACCGGCCAATATCATCATCCTCCTAGCGTTATTCCCGGTTGTGCCCTAAAGAGCCCGGGGTCCGCTTTGACACCTAATCCCAAGATTTGGCATAGGCACTAGTTGTACGAAAGCGACTGCCATCTGACTTTCCCGCCCAGAGGGAAAACTAGACCTTATTGGGATTACACCGGTTTCCTGACGATGTTTTATTTCACCGAAAAGGTAACGGTAAATATTCCGTACATAAGTTCCGAAAAACTCATTGTTACGGGCCGAGATTCGAACCCACGCCGCTTGACAGCCGCATGCCTGAACCACTGGGCTACCGTAGCTAATAATATGCAATCTAATAGCTCAAGGCCATGATCCAAGGAAACAAAAATAAATGTAGTAAACGGGCTACTCTATGGTATCCTAGAGATAGCAAGATGAGAAGGGGTATACCCCTAAAAAGGTGGGACGACGACATCTGCCAAGTCGCTGGATTGACATGGAGCAGAGTAGCCCAAGACATAAACAAATGACGAAGGCTGGAGGAGGACTTAGCCGACTGGCAAACAGATATGCAAAAAAAAGAGAAATAATAGAGTCGATATAATAATAATAATAATAAAACTTTTTATTTCGGACGGAATCCATAGGTGTTAGTTACAGCCTTATATTCTAGTGTTATTTGTTACTTAAAAATGAAAGAGTAGGTACTACAATTAAAAACACAATTCAGGTATGGAGCTTAGTCCATCTCTGTAGACAATACAATAGCCCATACAATGTATATTGTATTGATGCAAAAAAGGTGTGTACGGATCATGGTTCGTATTCAATGCCCGGAAAGCTGCAAACCTTACTTTAAAAACCTCGGAATCCTACCACTACCGTGCCAATATATTTTGACCTTGGCCATTTACGCATGGAAAAACAAGCACTTATTTAAACAACCCCAAAGTGCTAGAAATAAACATCAGCTTCTTCTGCCACCCGCTAAAATAAAAATGCTTTCCAATAGCCCACAATACACTGCAGTCAAGATATATAATAAACTACCTAGCAGTTTTAAAGCACTGGGCAAATATAATATTTATTATAAGAAACTTAAGTCATTTTTACTACATAAATCCTATTATTGCTTAGATGAATTTTGGGCTGACAATCTTAGAGACATGTAACAATTTTAGCCAAGCTATTTATTTTTTAATTTATAATAAATTACAGATTAAGCCTTTAACATAGAAATTAATTGAAATGTATAAGAATAATAATGGATTGAAATCAATATACGCTTAAGAATAATGAGCATGTATATTAATTGAATTTTATTATTTTTTAAATGTTTAATATGTTTAATTGTTCCCATTTTTTCTATAATGTACTTAGTGTTAGTAGATTGCTATGCCCGAAAGGGTACATGTTGAAACAAATTGTATTCTAACACCAATGTAAACACATGTTATGCAATAAATTATATATGAATATGAATATGAATATCTGCAGGTCGATCACGTAACGCATTGTACGCGCGTCAGGTAGATCTATCTAAATGTCAAATTTTATATGGAAAAATGACAGTTAGACTGTCCTAATGCGCGTCGGAAACGTTACGTGACTACCCCTCTGATAATAAGGCTATAATATTATATACGTCGACAACATCTTACAGGCTCGCGATGCTGGTAAAAGTACCTTTTTAGTTCTTTTAGACTTCTCCAGGGCCTTCGACTGCATTAGCGTACCTCTTCTATTATCCAAGATGTCTTATTACGGGTTTGATGTCACTGCAACCAAATGGTTCTGTAGCTACTTGTCTGGCCGTGCGCAGGCAGTTGCGTTACGTAGGGTGAATGGTGGTGCTCTGCGGTCCTCTGTTTGTCCTGTGACAAGAGGAGTACCGCAGGGTTCGATACTTGGTCCCCTGCTCTTTGTACTGTATAGCGCTGACATCACTAACAGTATAAAAAGCTGTAAGTATCACCTGTACGCGGACGACGTGCAACTATATTTTTCTAGCGCGCCGTCAGACACTTCTGCTGCCATAATAGGACACTGTTTAACGAGGGGCGTAAGTGGAATATTGCGAACAAGAGTCTATCAGAAGCCCGACGCCGAAGGCGGAGGGCTTTTGATGACTCGAGTTTGCAATATTCTTACGCCCGTGTTATACACAATGTTTTTCATCACATTTGCGAGGAAACAAATACATTTTAGATGAAATTAATACAAATCGTAATAAAAACTGCAACATGTCAGTCGTCCATTTTGTTGAATTTGACGTGAGGCGCGTATGGCAAAGACCCTTCGGTATACAGCCACGATTTGAAAACACTTAAAAACATTTTACATAGACACTAAATAACTACATATTAAATCTGTAAATAATTCTGTTAAACATGACTAAGTATTTTTTTTAAGTTTAAATTTATTTATAAATACGATTTCAGTCATCGCAGTTGATATAAAACCTCTTTGCTCTGTAACTGCCGCATGAGTGACAGATACAATTTAAGAAAGAAACCATTACGCCCGTGGGCGTAACACAGGCTATTACAGCTCTGTATGTCTGCGCATTATGAAGCCCTTTTCGAGCAAGTGTGATGAAAACACACTTAATGCGGACCTTGATCGTATTTCCTCTTGGTCGGAGAAGAACTGCTTGGTTCTTAATCCTAGCAAGTCGAAATATGTGGTTTTCGGGTCAAAACATCAAATCCGTAATACCCTTGATGCTCTTACTTCCGGGAATGTTGCCGTCATGGGCGAACCAATAGAACAGGTGGTGAACCAACCAACCTCGGCCTTCTTATGGACGGAAACTTGCGCTTTGAGAACCACATACTAAATTTTGTGAGTAACTGTTTCTATCGCCTTAAAGTACTATATAATATACGTGATTACCTTAGTGTCGATTTGCGTGTCGACCTATGTGAATCACTTATATTATCTAGATTAAACTATTGCGATGTCGTGTATGACGGGTGCATTACTGGTCGTTCGAAGAGGCTCATACAACGAGTGCAGAACGCATGCGCTCGTTTTTGTTTCCGAGTCCCTCCCCGGTCCCACATCACTCCGTACTTGAACGCCGCTAACTTGTTGAACATGCCTGCACGCCGGCGCCTGCACCTGGCCACTCTGCTGTTCGGGGTGGTAAAACACGAGACCCCATCTTACCTATTTAAAAAACTGGTATGGTCCAAAAGTGCGCGCAGATTCAAGGCAATGGCCATTATACCTATGCACCGAACCGCTGCTTTCCGAGGTAGTTTCAAGTTTGCGGCGTCTAAGTGCTGGAATGATATCCCTCCCCCTATCCAAGGAGCGCTTAGCAGATACACCTTTAAGCGTAAGCTTAAGGGTTATTTGTTGACGCTCCAGAAATTGATATCCTAATCCCAGCACTGTGACAGCAAAAATAAACCAATTGCTTATTTTTTATTTAGTTGTTTTAGTTTAGAATTAAATTTAATGTCTAATAAGTTATTTTTACTGTATTGATGCTGCATGTAGGTAGGCCTACATTACATATCACCTGGTATTTATATTTATTTCTCTCTCGTCTATCCAAATAGTGTATTAGTATAGTAGTTTATATATTAAATTGTATGACGTTTCCGTGAGTCACCAACGGTGCTAGCTGAAAATCAGCGCTGTAGGTGTCTTGACACCTCAGCATAATGCTGAGCCAGTGTCCGGTTCACTGCCACAGAGACACACTTTTTTTCATGTTTTATGTGCTTTTCTTGTTTATTTTATTATTTAAGTAATATGTGTGTCCTGTGTGTTTGTGAATAAATATATCTTTCTTTCTTCTTTCTTTCTTTCATATAGAAAAAAAAGAGATATACATACATACATTCACGCCTTTATCCCTTAAAGGGGTAGGCAGCGCACATGAAACTTGTGGTCCAGTACCACTTTTAGTTAGCATAAATACGACTGTAAAAGATCGAATAAATGTGATATCGCAGAGAAAATGCTTCGAATTTTCCCTCCTGGCAAGTTAGATATTTATCGTATTTCTTCCATTAATAATTACCAAGTCTTTAGAATACATACATACAAAAATGTTTGGTGTTTATCACTTATTTTTTTAATTATATCGATTTAAACGTCTCTTACTTGCCCATCCTGTATAATACGACCTTCTAACAACCTATTCTACGCAGTCTGTTCTTATGTTTTTGTTGTTTAGTGCAATTCTCGCATACTCAACTCCCACATAAGTGAACGCAACCAATAAGTACCCAACAGAACGTCTATATTTGCAAAATGCGTTCATGATCTCGCGTTGTTTCTAACACGTTTGAGTGGGCGACTGCAGCCAAGCTGTTCTGTAACTTGGTTTAAGTTCACCGTAACGCTCACCCACAAATATACCTCGACTCCGTGATCGTAGTAGCTCGAATCGCTCATAGCTTAGACCTGCGAGTCGGCAACGATAACGCAGTTTAAGCAAAGATGGCAGCGGTCTGTCTTTGGATGGGTGACCGCCTGATGTTTGAGTGGTTAATATAAATGAGCGCTTCCGTGCTTTGGAAAGCACGCTAAGCAGTTGATCCCGGCTTCTGTCTATGACAGTAGCCGTTAAGCCGAGTTAGAGGCCTTCGGGCGGCTTAAGGACTTCTAACAGTCGAGTTGCCCACTCACTTGCGGAGGGGGACAACTGTTACTCGCGTCCGCAGGAGCTACCTACCACAACCCTGCACGTGTCCGCTGGGTGGTACTAAAGAGTGACAATCTTTAAAAGGCCAAAAATAATGTATGCCATACGATTAAATTAATAAGTAGGTAACTAAAGGTGTAATTTCGTGCATCGCGGCCAATCGCAGCCCTGACTATTATAGTGTCGCACGTCGCGATTCACGGAATCACACCTTAAAACCGCGTCATGGGACCCTGACGTAAGCTTGGTGCATTACATATTAATGTTGTATTTTTGCTTACTGTATCCTATTTTAATACACATTCTTACACCTACAAGTAAACCAGTTACAACCCATAAACCCCACAACACAATTAATACACGTCAAACATCGAACATACATTCTATCCCTGCTAGTTCAAAAAGCCATAAGCGACGTTAATTTCCAAGGAACATAAGTCTATTAAAGTAACCTGGGCAGCGTTGTTCTCCATTGTTCTAGTGAAGCGTGACACATTGTCAAAAGTTGTTAACATAACAATGTTTCACAGAAATAATATCCGATGTATGGCGTCGTTAAACTTGGAAATTGGAATATTAATATGTCTGGTTGATTAGGCTGTAGGATCTGCATAGGTACGGTATGCTCTTGGCGACCGGTTAAGGATATTATCCAACAGAGCTGCACGGCTATTAAGCGACGGCGCGCGAGCTCTCCATTTTTCTCGCACTATCCGTCTCTCTCTTATTAGAACACTTGGAACAAGAGGTATAGTGCGAGAAAAATCGAGAGTATGTCGCGACCGTCCCTTGATAGACGTGCAGGGCGAGGTAGCGGAGCGGTGAGCGAAGAAATAATACACCAACATGAAGAGATGCGTGAGCGAGGCTAGCTTTGCTATTTGGTGGACTTTTTCCTCCCACACAGTCAAGAGAAGGCCTACTTTTTCTTCTCCGAAAACCGAACAACATATTATAGGATAATCTTTCTTGAATGAGTTTTCATTAGCATTACGAGCTTCCGCCCGCGTAAAAACTGTCCTATATTTTAATCTAGTCTATAAACTAGCTTCGTGCAAGATTTCATTCAAGTCGGTTGAGCCGTTTAAGCGTGATTGAGTAACGAACATCGAAACATCCAAACTTTCGCATTCATAATATTAGTCTATGGAGGCCGTGAAGTTAATCATCATACCAGTCGAAATACGTCCACTGCTGGACATAGTGCCAAAGTGATTGGTCCCACCCGCATCCAGCGGACTCCCGCGAAATTTTACGAAGCCGTGAAGTTAATACTTATATAAGTAATATGTTTCATTTGGTATCGTCAGCTGTCAAGTACTATCACAACATTAACTACAACTATTATGTATAATTATGCCACAATGGCAATACAACAATGTTATCTTCTGTCGGGATCTGACAAGGTTCCTCAGATAACGACTGCAGGAAGCATTTTGTTATGTCTGCAATACGCTATAACCAATTCTACCTTTATGGCTTATGACTTATTGTTCTAGGTTTTAAATAATATAATACATAATAATGTTACCTTATGTGGTATTAAGTGTCCACTAAACACACCGGCCACCAATGCCACTTGAGCGGTGGCTTTCAAAGAATTACATACATACATATAATCTCGCCTATTTCCCGGAGGGGTAGGCAGATATCACGGATTTCCACTTCCTATAATCTTGACAACCCTTCCTTGCTGATTCGCTTTCATTAGATTCCTCGTCGGTTTAGGCTACTTTTGACGTGACTTTTCTTCAGGATTTCTCGGATTTGGTCGAAAAAAGCTCGACGAGGTCCCTTCCAACTGTACCATCCACTTTTCACTTGTACACTCTCTTTGTTAATCTTCTTTCATCAATCCTCTGATACAAGCCCAAACAATCTTAGCATGCCTTCTCAATTTTCGTCACTACATCGTCAGTCACTCCACAACTCTCTCTTAAATCCTGGTTCCCACTATGTCGTCTGTCGGGACGATTTTTTATTGTGTGTCGTAGTGGCAGCACATTTCATATGAACCTGTTCACACTTTTCGGACACCAATTTGTATGAGGCGACGACACACGATGAAAAATTGTCCCGACAGACGACGTAGTGGCAACGGGCGGTTACACACTATTTCTTATTCTATCCCTCAAAATCACCACACATACTTCAAAGAATTACCCATCTCAAAATCTCAGGTTGAAGGCTGCGGTCTGAGGTGTGACCACGTAACTTTTGGAACGCACGTTAGGGTGACATTTAAATCTACCTGGGCCGCTTGCAATGTGTGACTTTTTTTATGAACGCTCCCTGTATTGCTAACCTTGTGCGTGAAATATCAAGTACGAAGCCCATATTTTGTCAAATTAAGACATGTGACGTATTGGATTAAGATAATGTTGGCTGTCACATGAGGCGTGAGGTGACAGGAGAGGTGAGAGTTGAGGTGACCAGTGAGTTGAAAGCGTACGACGCCGTCACAACATATATAAATGTTTTAGAGAATTGCACTCGTGGCGTCCAGTGTATTATTTTTTGGTGATTCTCGATGTTTCAATTATTATTCAAGTAGATAATAGCCGAGCTAAATAAAATGAAGATGTGCTGATACGTTTTTGCAATTGATACTTAAGAGGGAAGTATACCTTTGGAATACTACGTACTCGACCATACAAGAAGAGAACGTTTTTCCACTTCTAAATATTTTCCAATCTCAATGAATTTTTAGTACGTTATTGACATAATGAAAGACTAGGTTTATAGGTTTTCCTTATTTCAAAATTTGCAAAAAAAAAAATATTGGCATCTACAATTTTTTTTAAAGCGTAACCTATAAACCTATATAGTATTATCCTGAAGCGATCGACATCAAAATCAAAGTGATTTGTTAAGATTTAATGTGTGGAAAACGTTTTCTCCCGAAATGGAAATTTCATATAAAAAATACCTATTGTCAGTCGCGAGCTGCTAGCTATACTTCCCTATATTTTAGGTGAGGATATCACTCAAGTATTTTCGATTAAATATTTCATATTGATAAGACGTGCAAAGTACGTAAGTACTTGTATGTACACAATCTTATCTGTCTTACACAAGCACGATAATCGTGATTGTTTTTAATATATGTAGGTAATGTAGATATTAAAAATTAAGTAAATTGGTGCACGAATGTATCGGAACAACCTCTTCGTAGATTCAAGTATGTTCTAGGTACCTATACCCACAGTCTCGTGCAAAAATATGTATCGAATTAATCCTTATATTTACCGAAACCATAATTCGCCGACATGAGGGCCATGGGACATATTTATGAGTAAATTGTAGGCACACATATTTTTGCACTTGACAGTACAACCCATTAAATCTGATCGTGATATATTAATAGTAGCATTTAGACTTCTAAACGAATAAGAATATGAATAAGGAATATTTATATAAGAAGTATTCTTAACATTTTCAAGTTCTAACTTCACCCCCTATTTTCTCTGTAAACGTCGTCGCCTTATATCCAAGGGCTCCATCGTCCCAGCAATGAAACAGCATCCATTAAATCATACGCTGCCATTTTGAAACTGTAACAAACCTAAGGACTCGTTTCAATTCAAACATAATAATTATAACAGCGTCCGCGTCGTCAAAAACTACGCAATTACATAGCTGGGCCATTTTACGGAAAGTTGTACAGTCGACTTTTTTTTTAAACTTTGATATAATCGGGTTTTTTTACTCAGAATCGAGAGCACTTTCAAATCTTACATATCCTACGAGAAAAAAAGCGACCCAAGATGATTTATTCAATTCCGTTACCGTTTCCATTCGCTTATGGTGGTAACGGAACGGAAAACCGAAAATTATATGTAACATTTTGGACAGTTTTTTTCTCCTATTAGGTTCGAAAGTGCTCTCGATTCTGAGTAGAAAAAACCCGATTATATCAAAATAAAAATATAAAAGTCGAATGTACAGTCAGCGTCATATAGTTAGTAGCAGCCAGAGTAGTCAAATATTTCGTAACACACCCTTATTCTTACAGTAATAAAGACGTGTACCGAAATATTTGACTACTCTGGCTGCTATTAACTATATGACGCTGACTGTACAACTTTCCGTAAAATGGCCCAGCTACCAGTAGTTTAGAACCAGTAGTTTTACACGTCCCTATCGACCTGTTATTGTCGCTTGTCATCGAAACGAATTTGCTATGGCGTTTACTACGTTTAAGCGCACGACACATGCAATAACACAGGACGCTCTAATCGAATAGCCTGACGCCCCGCCCGTGATGTATGACTTTACGTTTGAACTGTGTGCTTTCATCCACTGATAGTGATAACAGTTTTATGCGCACAATTGGGGACAAATTGGTTATCTATTCTATCGCTCATTTTGATAAGTGACGGCGATCAAACGAGATGCTATTGTGCGCGGTTCAATATAAGTAGTTATTTAATATGGGCGGGAACGAAGGCATTTTACCTTCATTCCCGCACATATAGCATTTATAACTGCTTTACGACGTTAAATGAGACGAAAGTTAATCTAAAAAAGTATCCGGTGGCATTTTTTACATCACCATCATATCAGCCTTTTTATATACGTAACCTTATACCAACCAGATACCCGTCTTTCGACTTATATATTAGGTAAAATCAGCAGACTGCCTAACCGACAACGAACCTACTAAATAGATGAATGTATCTAGTAATTACAATTCTGTAAATGTGTACTTTAGTCGTACTTAAAGTTATATAAGTGCAGGTGCACCATGAAAGTTTAATTGGAAACATTAACCTTCGTAGGACGATTAAACGATGATAGTTTATCCAAAATTGATTTTGATAATGAAGAACAGGCTAGTGGAAATATTACAGCAAAGTTAATCTAGAGCATTATCTATTTTAAAATCAATTAATTACAAGGACAATTCAAAATCCGTGTAGCGCCCAATTGATAACGTTTAAATAGATATCCATTATAAGATTTAAAATTTTGTTATCTGCGAGCATTGGAATTAGTATTAATAGAACAAACTGCGATGTTCGTTTTGTGATAGCATTGATTTACTTACAAAGTGTGTTATTTGGTGCATGTTTCTTAATTTCTGTATACTTAAGCTCTCTGACTCTGAAACTCTGCATAGCCTTTATTTTCGTACAATTGTAAAACAGAAATAAAACACTTTTGGCTAAAATACCGTTCTAATTAGTTTGTCTATCAGTCAGTTTTTTTGTACGAGTTAAAAGGACAAAACACATTTTAGATATCAGAGGTTTGTCAAGTTAATTAAACTATAAAAAAACCTCTCATCGATTGAACGCTTCCTAATAGTTAATCATTCGATTTTTTACCTGCTTTCTTTACTTTGTCTTTCCTTGTTTAGTTAATATATGTATGTTTTCTTTCCAGGTAATATCATAAACCCTAGTGCCTTGCAACATGCAACGTTACGGAACCAAAGATTAAAAATAGAAGCAACCTGTCGTGCAGGGCGCGATGCTAAAATAGCGAAACAAAGTTTCGCGAAGGTGCGCTAAGATCAAGGTGAGTAAATAAACTTAGGTAACTTAAGTGCCGACCGTATACTTTCAACCTGAGAGAGTAATTGCGAAACATTCTTGCTAAATGAAAGGTGCTGACGACGTTCAACGTTTTTCAGTCAGACTAGTTGTGCCATACTAAGAAAAGGTTTCAGACAAAATGACCTTTTTTTATTGTCGACTTGGCTTTTTTACCTACTCGATGAAATGGTTCCAATGGGCTTAAACACGGTGGATTTCTGGTTTTGGTTGTGTTTCGGGTTCTGAGGAAGTTGGGTAGTAACTGGGAAGAATTTAACCTGATTGACATTTATTTGTGACACAACACACAGTATTACGAAACAAAGAAAAAAGAAAAAAGTGAATCGGTAATTGGTGGAATGTAGGTATTGATACTACCTATGCCTACATTCTAGACATTTCATCCTAACTAATATCTGACTTGAGTGTGTATCTTGCCCCTTAACGGGTCGTAGCGTATTTTTATGTTAAAACTAGCTTCTGCCCGCGACTCTGTTCGCGTGGATCTCGTTTATATCGTAACTTCATAAAAACTTCACCCCCACCCCCTTAGAGGATGATTTCCGGGATAAAAACTGTCGTATGCCCATCTCCGGAACTCAAACTACCTCTATACTAAATTTCATCTAAATCGGTTCAGCGGAAGAAGAGGTAACAGAGAGATTTTCGCATTTATAATATTAGTCCGTAGTATAAGTTCCACAACTGAATCTGCGGGGAAAGTAGTGAAGTTAATAATAGGTTATAATATGACATTGGCGCCCGATCGCAATCTTATTTGATCAATAACAGCGATTAAATATTATGCCACCGCGTGCCTCTACTGACCTTGATCCATTTCGCTCAAAGGGCAGTGCGTCAAATATTTACCGTGAACCAATTATGAATTAACGTGTGAAAATCCGTTACTTATTTACTGGTTTGCCGTCCTAGGCCAGATGGGCCTTTGTCAATATTAATATGATGGACATTTAACCTACTATTAGTATTGGAGCCTCAGGTCATATAGAACACAGGACGGGGGAGCGTAAACGTTATATTACTGATGGAAGCGCTAAAGCTAGTTGAAATCAAATTCAATTATTCAAATTCAAAACATTAATTCGTGACAGCAAATTAATGAACAACAACCCATATGAAGATAGATGATGGGTTGAAGTGTGTTGTGAGCTAGCAACCACTGCGATATCACATTTTGTCGATCTTCTATACCCACATTTATTATGCTTAAAGGGCGCTGGAACATAAGTTTCATGAGCTCTGCCTACCCGATTTGGGAATAATGACGTGAATATATGTATGTCACATAGGAATAAGACAAATAAATATACGGCCTAGGCCGTGTCACGAAATGGACCCGGGTCAGCATGACGCTGATGATTGATTATGCATCAGTAAAGTTATATGACGAAAATTTCTGCGTTCTGGTCTTATTCAGAGGTTCTCAAATAGGGGCCTGAAAATGCGGCGAAATGGTTCCAGTAAAGGAACAGTGCTTGCTTCGCGCTCGACTTGACGGGGGCTCTGCCGTGCCCCCAGATTTGGTTCATATGAATCATCATTATTAGCCTTCGTATTCCCACTGCTGGGCACAGGCCTCCTCTCATATGAGAGGGAATGGGCAGTAGTCCCCATGTGCATATGTATGTTTCAGGCGTATTTAAACTAGCCGTTTCGTGCAAAGTGAAAGTTACATAACAAAACTATACATAACTATAATTTTATATATAGCTCCTTCACCCATCAGGCTGCGTCCACATCAGGAGAGAGTAAATTAAGGGATTCCCTAGCGTATTTGCGTTTTGGAGTCATAAATGATGTGTTGCATAGATTTTTCAAAATTTAGATTATATTATAATGTTTTATATCAGTAAGCGACCAGCCCCCATATTCTGTAACTAGTTTTAAGCTCACCTCAACGCTCACCCACAAATATATCTTTACACCGCGATGCGTAGCAACTAAGCTTAGGTAGAGGTCTAGTTACGTGACGACGGTGACCGGTGGGGTGAGCCGCATTAGCGCGTAGCGAATAACAGCTCTGTAACCCTTGCCATACGATTAAATAAATATCACAACTTCCGTCGATAATATCCTACTACTAGCCGTAGCAAAATAAATCAACTAGCTCTATGATAAGCAGGAGATATTCTTGTTCAGTCCCACGCGCAACCGATTGCATAAGGGTCGCTGGCACTTGCCAAACATGCATGCCCATTTGTTGAGATACAAAATAAATAAGGTAGTACGTATTTGGCAAATAATGGAGCTATTTGAAATGGCACCCTAATTTGTCCAAGTTAGCGAAATGGCATCAGGGTTTTTATGTGTTACAAATTTGCGGTTAGACGTGTACTTTCAACCTTGACGTAGGTCGTGTCGAACAAAGGTATATACAATTATGCATGACTAGCTTCTGCCCGCGAGTCCGTCCGCGTGGAACACGTTTAATATCACAAACTTTCACCCTCCATTTCACCCCCTTAGGGGGTTCCGTCTCCGGGTAGAAACTGTCCTATGTCTTTCCCCGGGACTCTTAGCTCTTTACCAAATTTCATCTAAAGCGCTTCAGCGGTTTAAGCGTGAAGAGGTACAGATAGACAGACACACTTTATAATATTAGTATGGATACCTACATGATGTGTTAACACATTCATTGCCCAGAATCGCTACGCGCTACGCTCGTAGCCGATCCCGTGGTTTTCCTCGTATGTAGCGGAAAGCGACTACGGCGGTCTGACGCATATGTGTCGTCATGGGCCCTGAATGGGTTAAGGCATCACTTTGTGACGTCGATATAGCGCATGAGTCGATTTCTGTTACGCTGAACGCGGACGCTTTTAGGTATGTGACAGGCAGGCACTTAGGTAGGCCTGGCAGCGTCACCTTGTTCTGCAGGGCAGCCTGCATGCTGTCCTGAATCTCCAAGCAATTCACACTTATTCATTTTATTTTATTTTAGGTCTTCGTCGACCCATATACAGTACAGTACATGGTGTTAGTTACATTTTACATTAATAGGGTATTTGACAACAGTGAAAAAAAAAATGTTTTTTGATTAGCAACAGATACACATTATGAAAATACTCGGATAGTATCAATCTTTCATTTATGTTTGCAATTTTAAGATTTATAAATTCATTAAAACTTACAATAAAAACGTTGTTTGATTGTGACGTCACAAGCAAGTAATCCCTACAAAGTCCGAACTAACAGAGCGTTTTTGACGTTTCATAATAAGAAGCTGATTTGTCTTTCGTCAAATACCTACCTTATTATTAAGTTAGTTTACACAATACAAAGTTTACATATTTATACTCACAACATAAACTGACATACATAGGACATAGACTTATTTACTTAATTGACTTGATGATCTCACAGTAACTTGTTCATAAAATGAAATAGACACAACGATGAGCGACAGAAAGCTACGTGAACAACACAATCGCTGTATTTCCTCGCTTACCGCTCCTTTCAAAACGCGGCCCGCCTCGTCTCGGCTGCCTGTGTGGCAGCAGCCTTACGTGTCATTATATTTACGTGCACTCTTAAAACGAAGTGACAGACTATTTGTTTACGATTACGACCCAATGGGCTGGAATGCGCTTCTAGTCGGTTCGACTAACACTTTAACTATAGATTTTCTAATGAGTCACATTGACATTAAACACGGGGTTCATTTAAGTGACAAAACTACTCGTCTACTCTCAAACTGCCGCATTCCCGGAATACATACGAGGGCATGAAGTTAGCTACGCGGTGAAACCGTGATAAGTAACATGTGCTCGCAAAATATAAGACAAAACTGATACCCTACGGTAAAGTGATGTATCCATACTGCTTTTATGAGATTTGTGTTTCGTATATAGCGAAGCAAAAGTCATACGCATATATGTATAGGTAAGGTTTATTATGGATCCCAAGTAAATATATGAGCACCGCACCTGTTACAGGCTTTATCCGAGATTGAAGTCTGCCTCTACGTAATAAGGTAGATTTTTCATGAATATGTTGTGAGATTTATATCTATTGATCTTGGAATATTTGGATAATGTACGGGTGTATAAACAAGATTATATGTAGTGGTATTACGACATAGCAATTAAATGTTAAGGTGGTTTAATATTAATAACTAGCTTCTGCCCGCGACTCCGTCCGCGTTGGACTCGTTTCTATCGTAGCTCCATACAAACTTTCACTCCCAATTTCACACCCTTCGGGGATGATTTCAGTGATAAAAACTATTATATGTCTTTTCCCGGGACCCAAAACTATCTCTATACCAAATTTCATCGAAATCGGTTCTGCGCTTAAGCGTAAAGAGGTAACAGTCTAACAGACAGACAGCCGGAGACACTTTCGCATTTATATTAGTAGTATGGATCTAATACAATGTTCTTTCGGATAGATGAGTCTTTGGAATTATGTATCCAAAGGATAAGCATTATTCGGAATATTTACGTGCCTTTTTTCTAACAGTGATCCCTTTGTACTTGATTACTATACGGGTGCAGACACGAAACTCATTATTACTCCAAAAGAAAGGAGGAAAAAAAATACGCCTAGTGACGAAAATCCCGTTCAGATGTCTCAAATAATTACGAAGCTAGAACCGTTTTAATATTGCTTGTTAGAGAGATAAAAAGCTCGCAGTTAGTGACGTCACAAACTGCGAGCGTCATAATAAATGAAAATCGTTTCATACGATGTTTCGTTTTGCGGAAAAGGGACGGAACATACCCCGTCTTAAAACTTTGGACACTTGTAACTTTATTTATTTATTTATTGAAACTTTATTGCACAAAAGAAAACTTATCGTACAAAAGGCGGACTTAATGCCATATGGCATTCTCTACCAGTCAAACCTTAAGGCAAAGCGGAAAAGATTGTGGGGCAGTGCAAATAACAACTAAAAAAAAAATAACATTACGGTATTCCTATATACAACATATTTACACAAATACATATAGGTACATAAATAAAATAAATACTTACATACACAAATAAATATATATACATAAATATACACTACATACATACTTACAAGCGAAATTTTCAAACCTGTAACCTTTAGTCTACTCGGATCTGCCAGCAATTAATTAATTATTGTGATTATTTAACCTCTTGCGTTGCTTTTTTAACCCCCAACGCAAATAGAGGGGTGTTATAAGTTTAACGTGTCTGTCTGTGTATCTGTGTATCTGTCTGTGATATTATAGCTCCCAAATCCAAACCGATTTTCGTTTAGTTTTTTTTGTGTCATAGATAATTTTATGCCGAGTGTTCTTAGCCATCTTTCATGAAAATCTGTTCAGCCCTGTTTGAGATATTGGACTTTGAAATGAAAATGTCGAGGGTTTTTCAACTTTTCTAAGTTGTAGCTATTCTCCATTAGACTACATTTTTAATCCTTTTTCGAGAAAATACGACATTATTAATTATTTAATTTAGTGTCTACTACACCCCTATTATCTCAGTAGTACAACATCAGACCGATAATAAACCCCATTTTTTCCGTCTCTTCACTTCTTCAGTGGCGTCTTAATTGCTATGTCGCGTTCTCCGCCTTGAAGTAGGGCGAACTGGGTAAGGGTAATCAATATTTGCTAAGCCGATTAAAGTGTTAGTGAAGGTATTCAGTATCACTTTAATTTTACTATACTTACTACATATATCGATTATCGTTAATGGGAAGTCTTGAGACTGAGACTCCGATGTTGGAGTTTCGTTTGCTTACACTTTCGTTCCTATACTGATTTACTACATTCGTAGCCGATCCAGTGGATATTCTGCTGTGTAGCGGAAAGCACCTACGCCTACGGCGGTTCCTGGCAGTGTAAGTGTTAAACTTTCACGATTTTCACGCATCGGAACTTAGGGTGAACTGTTAAAAATTATGTAATTTTACATGCAGAACAAACACGTACTTATTTATACCTATAAAAATCCGGGAAAATCTAGGAAATTTATGAAAAATAACGCACAAAGTTAATGTTTTCAAATACATTTATATAAAAGATAATATTACCGTAATATAACATCGTACCGTAATATTGCCGAAAAAAAAAAATACACAAAAAAATTACGAATGTCACACAATTTTTTTGTATCTTTACATTATATATCTGAAAGAGAAAACAAAATAATTCGGCAATATTACCTATGAAAATGTAAGAATACTTACGCTGATGTAAAAATTACATGTGTGTAATTTTACATGTCTGGCAAGTCCATATGGTTATGTCATTTTACAATTATGTAATTTCACATAATCGAACAATTTGACAGATATGTGAAACATAACTGTACATAATTGTATACAATTAATAATTATGTAAATAGGTCGTTCGATATGTAAAATTACCTTTACCTTGTAAAAAAACAGAACTGTTAGAGTATTTTATTATTATTTTGTGTTATAGTGGGCCTTTATATGTCGCTTCGAACAGCAAGTGATCTATTGTGGCAGCCCTTTGTTTTAGATTTCACCGTTAAGACCCGTTGCCTCTAAGAAATTCCAGATTCTTTGGGCGGTGATATGTTGTATCTCTTCTGGGTGCATTATGTGCCGCCCTAGGTAGATACTTCTTTTGTGCATGAGTGTTCCGCAGGAGCAGAGAATGTGCATTGCTGTTCCTCTGTCTCCTGGCAGAACCTGCAAGTTGCGTCCTGTGTCATACCCATTTGAAACAGGTGCTTGTTTAATTTGCAATGTCCTGTCAGAATTCTTGTCACTGCGCAGGTTTTGTGTCTTTTGAGTTGTAATAGCTCTTTAGACAGTTTATTATTGTACCCTTTGATCAAGGCTTTAGCATGTTTTTGTCCTTTGGCGAACTTCCCCAACTTTATATGTTAGAGTAACGGAACTTGCCCTAAAATTCTGTAAAATTCCCCGTTCTTTTTTGACAGGGTGAGCACTAAAGCATTTGTAATTAAGCGCTGTTCGTTAAAATTGCAATATATGAAAAGTTTGTCAAGTTTCTCTGGTAATTGCCGGCGCTCATCGCCAACAAACTGCCCCGCAGTTTGGCGAAATGATGTATATTTACGGTACACATATTTTATATTTTCATGTTGGAATAAATAAAAATCCATCCATACTAATACTATAAATGCGAAAGTGTGTCTGTCTGTCTGTTACCTCTTCAAGCTTAAACCGGTGATCCGATTGCGATGAAATTAGATAGTTTGAATCCCGGGGAAGGACATAGGATAGTTTTCATCCCGGAAATCATCCCCTAAGGGGGTGAAAGTTTGTATGGAGCTGCGATATAAACGAGTTCCACGCGGACGGAGTCGCGGGCAGAAGCTAGTACTATATAAATGCGAAAGTGTGTCTGTCTGTCTGTCTGTCTGTCTGTCACCTCTTCACGCTTAAACCGCTGAACCGATTTGGATGAAATTTGGTATAGAGATAGTTTGAGTCCTGGGGAAGGACATAGGATAGTTTTTATCCCGGAAATAATCTCCCAAAGGGATGAAGTGGGGGGTGAAAGTTTGTATGTAGCTACGATATAACCGATTTCCACGCGGACGGAGTCGCGGGCAGAAGCTAGTAAAAAATACATTTTACGTTGATCGGTCTCGGCCTGTAATCGTAAGTGCATCCCGCCCTAAGTCGCAAATAATTAGATTTATTACCCTCGACATTTGGGACGTGTACCTAGATGACTAAAAAAAACAAAAAAAAACATGTAAGTCGTCTTTCAAAGCTTGCAAACCATTTTTCAGTCACATGTCGGTTTCGATTGAGCTGTGGCGTATGGTACGGAGCTGATCTGATGCTGGAGACAGAAGGTGAACACAGTATCTCCCAACCCACAACATACCTATACAAACAACACAACAATGTAACAATGTTTCATGTCCCCATAGCTTAGGTAGGAGAGCATTGCTTCGTGCACTGAACGATCTTTACAGCGCATGTTTAGCTCTAAAACTGCTAAAGCATTTCAGGAAATAAACTTGATAGCTGGCAATTATTCCAAATTTGCCAAGCACATGATGAACGTCAAAACACTACGGTATCCTACGGTGCTTATGACGTTCCGTTTCTGTTAAACTACAAGGCCCGGCCCCATAAACTGAGGGTGGGCCCACCTTGACCCGCACTTCCTCAGTACGTGCGGTGAAAATTGAAAACACGAGTGTGCTGTGTTATGCCATGTAATTTGCTTTTGTAATTTGGGACTTAAGTCGATGCTTTAAGATTCAAAATAGCGCTAATCGTTTGAATATGTTGGATGACTTTTCATTGCTGGATGACGACGATAATGGATGAAGTAATGTTAGGTTTGTATGCTTTTCAAGGTATTAGCTGTTCGCTGGTTTACAATAACCATTCGTTGGCAATGTAACCAACATTGATTAACCCGTTCATCGCTACACACGACAAGCATGCGTCAGAGCGCAAAGGGAGCATTTTACTACATACGGGTTAAGGTTCTCTACGAGCGCGGCAGTGAATGAGACGGCTGTAATCACGGGCGTGCTACGAGACATTTTCCATTACGTACGGCATAAGCATGCTACGCGCTACGACGTAGTCGCGCTGATCCCAGTCACATTCATTGCCCTGAATCGCTACGCGCTACGCTCGTAGCCGATCCCGTGGTTTTCCTCGTATGTAGCGGAAAGCGACTACGGCGGTCTGACGCATATGTGTCGTCCTGGGCCCTGAATGGGTTAACATTCACTGCCATGGATCGCTGCGCTCGTAGCCGATACCGTGGGTTTCCCGCTAATTAGCGGTACGAGGCTACAGCGTAGGCGCCCGCTTAGGCGGGTTTTTGGCAGTGAAAGCATTCAGTGTAATCGATGCCAATTATTCAATAATCAATCCATTAAACCATCTCCACAGATAAGATAAAATAAAATTAGGGGACAATATTACACGAATCGACCTAGTCCCATAGTAAGCTCAGTAAGGCTTGTGTTATGGGTACTCGACGACGATATATTATATAATAGATCATCATCATCATCATATCAGCCGAAAGACGTCCACTGATGGACATAGGCCTCCCCGTAGTGCCAATATATAATAGATATAAATACTTAATTACATAGAAAACTTCCATGACTCGGAAACAAATATTCATGCTCATCACACAAATATTTGCACTTAACGGGATTCGAACCCAGGACCTCTAGCTTCGTAGGCAGCGTCACTACCCACTAGGCTAAACGGTCGTAATAATACTTATATGCGTTGTTATCTGACTTGGAATATTTAACACTCGTAACAAGTGAAGTTAGCTAAAGCTTGTTAAATAATAACTAGCGCTTTTAAACATCGCGTGTTGAAATATAAGAGGCCAGCACGCCACTGTTATTATAAAGGGTTGGCCGTACAAATGGGCAATATGGGGAAATTGGATACTATATATTCTAGGAAATCTTTACGCGGTTTTCACAGCTAGGAAAAAAGTGAAACAGTTCAATAAAAATTGGTTGTCTGTAAAGTCAGTTTACGGACGATAATTTTACGTGATAACGTCATAAGAAAAGATTGATGAAAAATTACATACTTTTATTAATTACATGTAAAAAATTAAAATCATTTATTAGAAAACACAAAATAACAATAATCACACAAACAACATGATAAATAAAAACACACAAATAAAAACATACATTTATAACATTCCTAGCCCAAGTCTAGTCAAACAAGCCACCGCGAGTTGTACCCGGTGCAAAGGTGCCAAAGGTGTTAATTGAATTGAATTATTATCACTGAATTATATATTAACCCTACCCTACCCTATTATTATTTATTTATTATAAATAAATAAATAAATTATCATTACTACGTACGTCACAAAAAACCGTAAAAACGACACCAATATTGATATTTAGACATTTCAACCCCATTGCACCCCAACAGGGGAGATGGTATTTCACGTACGCCACGTTGGATTTTAAAATCGTTGTTTTTTTCATAATCAGCGACCCGAATAACCATAGAAACGATACCCGTGTTGATTTTCAGACTTTGTGACCACATTTCCCCCTTTTGGGTTGAATTCTCAAAAAACCTGAAACACGTATTTACTCATTTATCGTTAGGAATATTACTCCTGTGAAGTTTCGAATCAATCTAATCTTGTTTCCCCATACAAACTTTGGACCCCCATTTTACCCCCTTAGAGGGTGAATTTTGAAAAATCCTTTCTTAGTGCACAGTGCAGACCTTATAAGTAACCTACGTGCAAAATTTGGAATAAGTATACATTATACATTTTTTTAAATAAAGGAAAAATCGAAAAATTTAATGCTCCGAGCCGGATTCGAACCGGCGACCACGGGCACTCATGGCCCGTCGCTACTAACCAACTGAGCTATCGGAACAATCCGGTTCGGCCACCAAATCTTTCAATCAGTTCCTTCCTACAACGCCTTAGGGAGGCGTGTAGCGACATCTACCAGAAGACTTAGGCTTCTTAACTAAAAAAAAAATAAAATAAAAATTAAATTTGTCGATTTTTCCTTTATTTAAAAAAATGTATAATTTCGTTAGCAGCGTAACTGCTTAATACAAAATTAATTAAGTATACATTATGTTGATATGAGCGCTTTTGCCAAACATAAAACTGAGGCTGAAGTTGACATTGAAATCATGGCAAATTTTCGTGATATCGTGATATTTCAGGATAATAGTAATAGTTTCTTAATTTGTAATTAAAAAATATATTATCAATGGCTGCAGCTGGTGAGCAAAAACCAACACAAGTCGCATTTCTTCTTCCTATAAAATATGAGGGAACGCAAAAGAAAACTAGCTTTCAAACACCATTTTTTTTAGATAACGTCATTTTTAGAGTCATCCGAATACTTATATATGACGAAATGTCGTGGTTTATCATGTGCAGATTATGCTTTTTTTTTCCACTACCAGGCTGCATTCAGGAGTTACCACAATTTTTAGTCGACCTATAGAAGATAGAGCTATGTCTGGAAATACTGAGATGCTAGCGAGACATTGTCGTTGGGCTGGATAAGATTAAATAGCATTGAAGTAAAAATCATCAAAAAAATAAGCTTACCCAGGCAACATTATGAAATATCCTGTGATACTTTTGAAAAAAAAATTGATTCAGTGAAATTTCCGTGCATGCCCTCGATCATTGCAGACTTTACTTAACAGATTTTATGTAAAATTTAAAAAATAAATCATAATTATTTGAATGCCATTATATTTTCAAAAGGCCGATGTTAACTTCATAAAAGAAGATTTTCAGGTAATTTAGTCCTAAATCCATTCCCGATCATTTCGGTGTGCCCTTCGTAGAAACTGGTTAAATTCAAAATTACCGGATGAAGAAGTTACAGAATCGGGAATAAGAATCCCTGTATTGTTTCCCCTGTTTAGGTATGCTGAACGAGCCTAAACGTGGCCATCCCTTATCGCATGCAACGCGTTGCAATAGAACGCGTGCGTGCGCGTGGCTGCGCTACAAACCGGCCGGGGCGCAAAACGTGTACAATATGTACTTGTAGCGCCGAGACGAAATCACGGTTATGATCCACTGACTCCTATCGTTTCTGTCCAGTAGTAACGCATGTGTAGGTACACTGAATGACCAAAAAGTCACTCAAAAGGTCAATTCACACGTAATTACTGATTACGCGACGTATTATTTATATTTAATGATATCTCCATTGTCATTCACAAAGTCAAGCTTTTATATATCTTGCACTGTCAATATCTACCAAATTATGTAATTTACAACAAGAATTGGCCTTTTGACTAAACGTATTGATATAGTATGTATAGATAAAATGATTTAAACAACGTCCAAATTGACGACCGCTTTAGCCTAGTTGGTAGTGACCCTGCCTACGAAGCAAGAGGTCCTGGGTTCGAATCTCGGTAAGGGCATTTATTTGTGTGATGATCACGAACATTTGTTCCTGAGTCATGGATGTTTTCTATGTATTTAATTATTTATTTATCTATATAAGTATGTTTATCGTCGTCTAGTACCCATAGTACAAGCTTTGCTTAGTTTGGGACTAGGTCAATTTGTGTAAGATTGTCCCCTAATATATATATATATTTATTAAAGGCGCGACACTGTTTAAATCATCTTTTCATAGATGTATAAGGCCAATGACGTGAGATAAGTAATTTTCCGCCCTAGAGCATATTTAAACAGCGCTCTTACTGTATACTAATATTATAAAGAGGAAGTATCTGTGAGATTGTAGCTAAGTATTTTTTTTGATGTATTTGGTAATCTCCGGAACCACTTATCCGATTTCAAAAATTATTTCACCTGCATGTAGAATGGACTTTCTGGATGTCCAGAGACTATGTTTAACCCCGCGAGTTTTCCTGCGTTTTCTGAAAACCGCGGGCGAAGCCGCGCGGGCACCCAGTATAAATATAAAGGTCAAATCCGATATCAATATTGGAGATAATCGTCGATCTAAGATATATAACTGCCTGGAATACTTTCCAGGCAGCTTTAAATATTTTCCAAGTTACAAACGACCTTCCTGACCTCATATTCTAGGCATTTCCGACCTTGACATTGCATCGTATCACTGAATTGTCAGCTCCACTTTTGTACCGTCAATTTCGTTAACAATTTGTTTTACGGTAATGGGTTAATAAAAATAACAATACCCCGACCCGCCCGCTACGCGAAGTATGCGTACATACTTACCGATTACATAGCGGTGGGGTAGGCCAACGTTACGTAATTCCACTGTAGGTCTTGTGTAACCTTTTCAGATCACCGTATGTAAATGTAGCTTACTTATGGATTCAATACCGCTACTACCCTTAATATGAAGCCAAAAAAGTTTTGGAAAAACTAGGCAAGACCACGATGAATCTACTCTCGTGTGTGCCCTACTCTCGCAGGCTTCAATTAAAATGTAAATTGTGTCGTAACGCGCCGGTTACTCTTTCAATTCCTCTTTCATATCGATTGTACGCTGGCAGCGTATATTGTCCTCGTGCCAACTGCCGGGCGTCAGTAATGGTTAACTAGTCAGGGATATGGGAGTGAGACTTAGCGTAACGCCGCGGCGGGCAGCGCATGGCGGTACTCGTAGGTAACCTTGGTATAAGCCTCAACCACCGGCGTCTGCCCGGGACGACGTTCGATTTTCACTTGGAGCATCAGCGCCAATGTTTCGCCCGGGTGGGCGTGGCTTACCGGCCGGTCAATAGCACGGCATCCCGCCTCTCGCTCGCACCCCCAACACACCCGTAACACGCTCCCTCTCACACCCGGGGATGATTGAAACGTGTGATGCCGCAGGCGCCCCGCGCGCCCCCCTCGCCAAGGACGTTCAGTGAATCCGTCCCTCTCTGCCGCGAGAGCACGTGTCTCCGTTACTATTTCATATAATGTGTGCCCCCTTTGCTACCGCGCGAAAATTCACAACCAATTATGAGTCAAGTGCCTGATAAATTAGGTGACAAAATTGATGCCTGAAAGGATTTCCGACGTCGCTTTTAGCGATGCGTGAAGAACCCCTGCTTGGAGGACAATTATGTGTGACTGTGAAGTGATATGGCGATAAGGAGCCGCTCTAAGAACATCTCTTCGTGTTTTCCGTCCTGTGCTCCACCGCGCCTTGTTACTCCGGTGACACCTGCAGGTACGTACCAGGGCCAACGATTCTCCTCGAATCTGACACATGCGGCGAGCAAATCCACTTAACCTCATTCCGGCTGCCAGCGATCCCCTTGTAAAAATGCCCAACATCATTATATTTCCATAGTCGCCGGCCTGTCGCCTGGAGTGACTCCAGTCTAGACACATAATAATTATACATCTAGCCAACGAGGGCGGGCATTCTAGAGATGTGACTCACACGAGTTCGTCTCCGACATCGATCGTATCATCTATTTGTCTATTTGCCGGGAAGGTCAGAGAGTAATCGAATACCTATTGTTTGCCCTAAAAGCTATTTACACAGACGGGGTTACTCGATACGTCCTTTTTTATTCGACAAACCGAAAGCCAGTTTCGCAAACGGATTGCTTGTCTAGATAATAATTTATTAGTGCCTGTCAGTATGCCAGTGTTTGGATTCGTTACTGCCTTTTCCGATTTCCTGTTTTCTCGTGTTGAATCGCGATATGGCCTAGATCGATAATTGACAAAATACATTTACACTTAAGTTTTGAATAATTGATCTGGTGGAATGGAGAGAATTCTAAAAAGGGCTGATTTTTCGTGATAATGCCGATTTCGATGTAAACTCCGTTTCTTTCCTCTTTATTATAGATGAAACATCCCAAAATGTAACCGAGTATTTAAAAATAATCCCCAACGGAAGCCCCTAACGTTTTGCTCACACATTAGAAATAAAAGTAGGACACAAAAAACAAGAAGATAAAATTTGT
Organism: Epinotia ramella; assembly: GCA_947578815.1. Classification (NCBI taxonomy): domain Eukaryota; kingdom Metazoa; phylum Arthropoda; class Insecta; order Lepidoptera; family Tortricidae; genus Epinotia; species Epinotia ramella. The sequence continues at coordinate 14,834,805 of OX388223.1, forward strand.
CCCAAAAACCCTTAGGAAACTGTACCATTTTCCGGCTTAACCATCCTTGCCATCTCTAAAAGCCTTCGCAAAGCGAGAATGTTAGGTCATCTTAATTTATGCCGTCGAGTATCGACTACTAATCGTGCTCCGAATGACATCACCGTTCCTTTGGCAGCCTTGTGTCGTCTTAAAGGATGGACGAATGTATTGCTTTTATGCGTATTGCACGTAGCGTGTTCTTAATTTGGTCAGCATATTTAAGTTAGTACGACAGTCTGTAGGCATGGGTCGCTTGATAGCCTATAATAAGCTAATATAAAATGCCTATCTAAGAGACCATAAGAACTGCGATCTCCACGCGTGGCTTTTGATATCGACCCATCACTGTCTAGTGAGTTTTGACATTAATTTTCGCAATGATCGGGCAAATGATATCATTCCTCTAATCGAATCTTGCCTTGATTATTATGATCTCCAGGTTGGGTTGACTCTTCGACTATTTTGCGTTATGATGGATTATTTAGACATTAGATTTTTTAGTGTTTATTGACATAATTATTCGCCATGATTGTGGGTATGTGATGTCATAATCCTCTTAGCGCTTTTCCTGGTTGTTCCGCTTTGACGTCTTATCCCAAGATTTGGTCTAAGTATAGTCACTGGTTTTACGAAAGCGACTGCCGTGTGACCTTTCAACCTAGTGATCGAATTCGGTACATTGTTATACCTCTTCGAATCTGTCCTTAAACTGATTGCTGTTATGGAACATACACGACCCTAATCCAAGATTTGAAATGACACAAGTAATCCCCTAGAAAAATGGTATCAAAAAATGTGACTACCCAAGCGAACGCTGAGCTCACTCGACCCATTTATATTTGAGTCTCGTCTTCCCAACTCGAAGTGAATATTTTTAAATCACACGCGCGACCGGCGAGTAACAATGAAGTCATCACAATGCTCGGTTCCGTTACGGCATTATCATTACGTGAATCATGTCCGTCGCCATGGCAGAATACTAGTTACTACGCCATGGATTTAGTTGCACGCAATAAGTGTACAAATTGCCTGCTGACCTTATGCACAAAATCCCAACAAACTCTAGTCCCCCTCGCCTCTAGGGAATGCAATAACCGGGCATATTTCATAACCGGTTATGCCGGAAAAATTGCGAAAAACCGGGTATAACCGGTTACGATTATTTAATGATTGGGGTTGAGTGTGTTGTCGATGGACGATGGTACACTATGTTCAATGTCATTAAAGTTGTTATTTAGTAATTAGCTAGGGTATAACACAACCGTGTTTAAAGTTAAGAAAAGAGCGCACATTCGCCGACAAACTGCCCTCAGTTTGGCGATCGCGAAATGTATAAGTATACATTTCGTGATCGCTAAGGTTTTTTTTTTAAATAAATAATTAATAAAAAATGTTAATGTTAAAAACTATGAAATTATTGGTTAAACACCAGAACATAACTACTAGACGAAATGTGGCAACCCAACACGCCCTTATTTATTAATTAAAGTTTAGTTTCACTTTATATAGGCACCGGTTTGCAATCCTTAATGAATATCTCTCACTGGTGGTAACCGTAGTCCCTGCTTGCCGTTTCGCCATCTCGGGACTAGGTGCGGGCGTGTGGCTTCTAGTTTTATTTAGTACTAGCTGATGCCCGCGGCTTCGCCCGCGTGGTTATAGGAAAATGTAACATATTGAATTTTCCCGTGGGAATTAGATGTTTTCCTGCAAAAAGTAGCCTATGTCACTCTCCAGCTTCTAAACTATCTCCATACAAAAAATCACATCAATACGACGCTCCGTTGCGGCGTGAAAGAAGGACAAACATACAAACACACACACTTTCGCATTTATAATATTAGTAAGGATAAGGATATTATAGTCACGAATAATGTATGTAATATGTGTATATAAATAAATAAATAAATAATCGTATTTTTATCTTCTTTTAGCGAGAGTGGAACTCGCTTCTGAAAACATTTTCCCAGTCCTTATAGCCTGGAATTTTTCAAGACGAGAGTGACTATAGATTCAGATGGTTTATTTCTCAATAGTAATACATAATTTTCATACATTAGAATAAAAACATGCACACAATATTGAGATCGTCAAGAATACAATAAATTTTACACGGATATAATCAAATTTCAAAAAGTACCTATTTGGGTTTAAGAACATTTACCAGTCAGTATTAAAGTTTACAAATTATTTATTAGTGTATTCATTATTTAAGTATTCCTTGATGCTGTATACCGTTTTACTAAGGAGCAGGATTTTGACTTTGTGACGGAAAGTGTTGATGTTAGTCTGTGCTTTAATAACTTTAGGCAGCTTATTATACAATTTTTGAGCCATTGTCTTGGGACACTTTCTGGCCATGTTTAGTCTACATTTATTTTGCCGTAGATCATCTGGATATCTTGTTGGACGTTTACTGACGTCTCCCACACGGACAAAATCGCTAGGATTTTTTCGTACAGACATTACGGCTTCCAAAATGTATGTCGACACCGATGTTAATATACCAAGATTTTTAAAATGTTCTCTGCAACTTTCTCTATAATTTGTGACAGCCAATATTCGTATGGCTCGTTTTTGCATTTTAAGTACGCGTTCGAAGTCAGTTGAGTTTCCCCGTAGCACAATTCCATAAGATATGATTGAGTGAACATATGAGTAATAAGCTTCCTATATGCATGCATGTAACACCCTCGACCTCGTCATCACTTACGAGATACTTGATGCTGGTCAAATGGTCACCCTAAAAGAACCCCCGTCTCGAGCTAACTACGAGTCTTAGTCGCCTATGCCAATGTTTCCTGAGCACGTTTCCATACTAACCGCCTTCGCCCAGTTCGTGCAGGAAGTATTTGGTGATTCCGCGCGTATATAGCATGTTTGCTTCGCACACTACTCAAAACGTGTTGCTTTAACTGTGTATATAAAAAAGTATTGTCTCTATTCGAGTCTAACGTCCACGTATTACAAAGAACATGAGCGTGATAAAATATAGCCTAAATCCATCACTCCATACATATCTGAAATAATTTATGAAATAGGATTTAAAGTTACAGATTTAACGCCTCCGAACAAACTAACATCACAGACCTCTTTATTATTAGTAAAGACATAGATTGTCATTGTGACCAGATTGAAAAAGGTACGTGTTTTTTCCTTGACTATACAGTAGCCCTCCGAATCGCTAAACTTAAGTGGCAGAGGTTGCTGGAGTCCGCTGGATGCGAGTGGTGCAGGACCAGTCACTTTGGCACTCTTTGGGGGAGGCCTATGTCCAGCAGTGGACGTCTTTCGGCTGATATGATTATGATGATGATGATACAGTGGAATTGTTACAAATGTCGAATATCATTCGCTAGCTAATGGGTTGTTACTGGGATCTGCAGCTGAATCGGACCATCGGCAGTGCCATACTCTTATTACCTATGGCACGGTGAACTGTCAAATTATATCTATACATACAATCATACATCTATACTAATATTATAAATGCAAACGTGTCTCTGTCTGTCTGTTTGTTACCTCTTTACGCTTAAACCGCTGGACGGATTGTGAAGAAATTTTGTTTTGAGATAGTTTGACTCCCAGCTGGGCTAGCACAACAGACGCCGCGCCGCGACGGGAGTCGAGAAAGATGTACCCTCCTCTTTCTAATTTGCAGGGTGCGAGTGAGATAAAGAGACGCTCAGTCGCGCGGGAAGCGACATAGCAGCAAGTTGTGCTAGACGTACAGGGAAGATGTTAGGATGACAAAAAATCCTGTTTCTAGATAGACTTTTTGGATGCATACAGGCTAAATTTTATCCCGCGTCGTAGCCTGGTTTTTCTGTAATACGCGGGCCAAGTCGCGGAGCAGCTAGCATAAAATATTACGGGACGATCTTAAAGAAATCGAACAAGGCCCATAGTAAGCTCAATAAGGCTTTTGTTATGGGCACTAGACAACGATATGTTCAATAGATATCTATTACTGAAATAGAAAGAAAGAAAGAAAATGTACCTGATTGATGCTGATTTGAACCCAGGACCCTCAGCTCCGCAGGCAGTCAGTATTAACCCCGTTCCCACTATGTCGTCTGTCGGGACGATTTTTCGACGTGTGTCGTCGACTCATACAAATTGGTGTCCGACAAGTGTGAACAGGTTCATATAAAATGTTCTGCCACTACGACACACGATAAAAAATCGTCCCGACAGACGACATAGTGGGAACCAGGTCTTAGGCTAAACAGGTCGTTAAAATCACTCTTTAAATTCGATTACGTTCGTTACGTTCTGATGACCTTGTAAAGGTCGCGGGTGGCGCAGGACCGGTCATTGTGGCACTCTTTGGGGGAGGACTATGTCCAGCAGTGGACGTTTTTCGACTGATATGATGATGATGGATTCGATTACCTAATACGCAGTGTAATCCCGCCTTAACGTCAGACGTCACCAGCGATTGTACGTTATTGAGTTGTTCCAGAAGCTATTTCAGTTTCCAGTTTTGACTGTACTGTCAAAACTTTTCAATCTGCGCAATAGACGGGCTTTCATAAAACATGCCGCGCTAGTGAGACTTGCTTACGCAACCATTCGGGTTACATTAGATGGAATTAGCTGCAGGAACAGCTGGTTGGTTAGCTGGCATAAATGGGCCATTATACGAAAACTTGTACCTACACTCGACTATTTAAAAAAAATTATATAATCGGGTTTTTTCTATTCAGAATCGAGAGCACTTTAGAACCTAATAGGAGAAAAAAACTGTTAAAAATTCACATATAATTTTCGGTTTTCGGTTCCGTTACCACCCACCATATACAAGCTTAGTATGGAAACGGTAACGGAATGGAATAAAAAATCTTGGGACACTAAGTTTAAGTGCTCTTGATTCCGAGTAGAAAAAACCCGATTATATCAAAATTAAAAAAAAAAGTCGAGTGTTTCCGTGAAATGGCCCAAATACTCTATTATGGACCAAACTTGAGAATAATAGTTACTACAGCAGCTGCTTAATCGAATCTGCCCCATAGTACTCAATACGACTTGTATTGTTAGCAAAAGACGACGATTTTTTTTTTTTTTTTTTTTTTTTAATTTCGTATAAGTGACTCGACAAAAACTGTATAGTTAACGAAACTGCTCACAAAATTTCACAAGAATCGGTTGAGGAATGCGACCTGTAGAGGATAACAGCCGGGCAGATCGATTTTCGGCCCAAGTTGAAGCATAGAACTTCGTTCGCTTCGCTCGCTCGTTTGATAAATACATAGAAAACATCCTACTCAGGTAGAAATAAGTATCCAAGCTCATCACACAAATACTTGCCCGGGATTCGAACCCAGGACCGTCAAATTCGTAAGCCGGTTCACTAGTGTCACTACCTATTAGCCTAAACTTGTCGTCCAGATAATCTTAGTCGTTTATAATAAACTAGCTTCTGCCCGCGACTCCGTCCGCGTGGAACTCGTTTATGTCTTAGCTCCATACAAATTTTCAACCCCCATTTCACCCCTTTAGGGGATGATTTCCGGGATATAAACTATCTCTACACCGAATTCCATCTAAATCGGTTCAGCAGTTAAAGCATGAAGAGGTAACAGACATAGAAAATATTAGTATGGATGTGGAAACTAATAGGAATTCTTTTTTTTGGCAAAAAACTACTGACTGTCGAGTTGGTTTCGGCTTTTTTTCTTAACAGTGGTCTTCTTTTTCAGAAACGCTGGTAGAATTTTGATTTGTGAAAGTGCCAATACGGCCTACTTGCAGAAAAAAATCAATAAATGAATTTTCCATTTATTTCATTATTTTCAAGGATCGAATCAATGTTGTTCCATGGAATAACATTGATTGGAAGCATCCTTATAAATAATACACGTTGTCATTGTCGACCCGCGATGGTCACGTGAATTATTAAAATATTGACTTTGTGTTCTTCATAATAGACTTCGAAGTGACACGTTCATGGCGTTCAGCCATGAAAATCAAAATTTGATTTCTTGAAGTTTTTTTAATTTATTTCATTGCATGTTTGAGAAAAGCACTATACATACCTCGGCGTGAAAAGGGTTGCCGGCCTCATAACTATCCGACCTCGCTACGCTCGGCCGTCGTATATGTACTCGGCCGGCAACCCCTTACTTCCCGGCCTCTGTAGTAATGTACTATTAATGTTGCCATTCTAGGTTTAAAAATGGAACAAATGTGACGTCGCAGTGATAGGTCGTTTTACCATCGCGCACAACACGTTTCAACCTTTCCCATAGCCGACTTTCACGACACCCACGGGAAATGGCGGTGGCGATATTTCAACTAATTGTCAGGCTATTTGTTATAGTAGATAAGAAATAAGGGTACGTACAGCATGGCAAAATGGACAAATTACACCTGCCGCCTTTGCGGCCCTGTATGTCGCTCGCAGCTATTTATTTATTAATTTATTGGGGGACAAACAGAATGAAGTGAAGGTACAAGATAAGTTATAAGCTAAGAAGACATGGACACGAAGCAATGTTGGTACCTACACATTATTATGGCATTGGCTTAACAGCCATGAAAGACGTTGTGTATCTTATTAACACTGCTTGTATATTCTGTAATAGACTTCAAGAATCCCCAAGACGCTTGACTTTCCATAAGATAAGATTATTTGTTTCATGATAAGAAATTACAGTATAAATTCGCATGTACACGTCAAAGCTATAATAATTTATATCATGATCGTCAAAAATAAAGAAATACGAGGGGACACCGAAATGACCAGGAATGGATAACTTAGAACTAAATTACCTGAAAATCTTCTTTTATGAAGTTATCATTGGACTTTTGAAACCATAATGGCGTTCAAATAATTATATATATATTTTTTTTACAAATTATCTGTTTATGTTTTTAAAGTCTGCAATGATCGAGAGATTGCACGGAAAAATCACCGAGTCAATATTTTTTCAAAACTCATCGCAAGGGATGTTTCAAAATTTTGCCTGGGTAGGCTTTTTGTTTTGATGATTTTTACTTCAATGCTATTTGATCTAATCCAGCCCAACCTCAATATCTCGCTAGCATCTCAGTATTTCCAGACATAGCTCTATCTTCTATAGGTCAACTAAAAATAATCGTAACTCCTGAATACACACCGGTAGTGGAAAATAATAATATAGCATCATCTACAATGGTATACCACGACATTATCTTTCTTCTTTCTTTCTTTCTAAAAAAAATGGTGTTTGAAAGCTAGTTTCCTTTTGCGTTCCCACATAAGTTCTGGTGAGAAACGTCCTAAGCCATTAATAATATATTTTTAGTTGCAAATTATGAAACTATTACTATAAGCCTGAAATATCACGTTATCCGGGATTGATCGAGGTTTGAACTTTGTAATACGGTCGAAAAGCACGAAAAATTGCCATCATTTCAATGTCAACTTCAGCCTTGAATCATGACATAATACAATGTTTTATGTTTGGCAAATGCGGTCATATCAACATATTATATACTTAAAAATCTAAAAAAAAACATAATTAAGTAGAACTTAAGATAACTAAGATTTTTAAGTATTTTCAATCGGTTTTTTCTATTCCCGATCATTTCAGTGTGCTCTCCGTAATATTAACACACGTCATCAAAGTAAAATTCACACTAAAAGGCGTTTCAGGCGGTGTCTAAGTTCAGCGGGCAGTCGCTCATAGTAGGTAGGCCCACTGACACATACAAACGTAGTTCGCTTCTCATTTTAAAACGACATGCCGGAATAACATGAAACTTTGTATACACAACGGGATGCGACATATCTAGGTCTGAAACTAGTTTTTATTGCTAGAAATGATAATAGAGAAAAAATAGAGACGGAAGAAGTATCTCATATTAAACCTTGTGTTTAGCGTCCCAGGGCCTCGTAATCCTCCTCCTAGCGTTATTCCCGGTTGTGTGCCGACTTTGACACTTAATCCCAAGATTTGTCATAGGCACTAGTTTTACGAAAGCGACTGCCATCTGACCTTCCAACCCAGAGGGAAAACTAAACCATCTTGGGATTAGACCGGTTTCCTCACGATGTTTGCCTTCACCGAAAATCTAACGGTAAATATTCCGTACATAAGTTCCGAAAAACGAATTGGTGCGAGCCGGGATTCGAACCCTCGACCGCCGCTTGACAGCCGCATGCCTGAACCACTAGGCTACTGTACCTCAAGTCCATTGATGACAGCATGGAAGTTTAATGCTACATTTTAAAAAAACGTGCAAAATTAATGTCGGATGACTACATTTATGAAGCAACGAGTACATGTGTCATCAGACAAGCAAATAAAACGTACTAATAAAACATAATTAATAGCATTATCGTCATCGGGCATCCTTGTTTGCTGTCATTTCCTCAATTAATACCGCAAAATGATTCATGTCACATGTCCATTCAAAATGTAGTGCTGTGGTAGGCTTCGATTACATAAGTGGATAGTTAGTCGGAAAAAGAATGGGTAGAACAACTCGGTTCAGTACTAGCTAGCATAGCAACGCGGAAGACGCGCTCAACATTTGATGCAAGCAAGTTAGTTAACTAAGTATAGCCTCCGGACTCCGCTAATTACCTAATACCAAGGATTTACGTTAGCAAAGGTTTTTACTCTTTTTCCTAGAGAAGAATTGAAACTTAGTTGAGATACTTGAGATTAGAGAAATAGTGATCCCATAAAAAAACAATCCATGTCAAAAAGAGGCCAATTCTCGAAACTCTTCCACCGCACAAAGTTGTGAGATATTTCGTAGAGCCAAGTCTCAGGCATTCTTATTAATCTTTATTCGCTTGTTACGGTGGAAGAGTTTCGAGACTTGGTCTCTTTTTTACATGGATTGTTTTTTATGGGATCTCACTTCTTTTTGTAGGTTGCGTTATCAATACATACAAATTATGAAGGCAGTCGCATTATTGCTTGTTCATTTTTTGTCCCATTCACTGCAAATGTAACTTTGTAATCGTACATATTTGTATTTATGCAGTTGGTGTATCTAGAAAACTAGACCGAAATTGCAAAATATTTTAGTTTTTTCTGGATTTATACACTAAACACTAATCATATTCTAAATTTGAAGCTTCTATGTCTGCTAGAAGTGCCTTAGAGTTTTGATGATCGGTCAATCAGTCAGTCAGTGAGTGAGTGACAAATTTAAGAAACTTTGACTTTTAGTTCTTAAACTACTGGTTCAAATTGAATGTACATTTGAAATATACCTTGTTTATACAATGTCTGCTTGGTTACTGAAAATTCAGGCTTCTAGTTTTATTCACAACGAAGTTATAAGGGATTCGAAAATGGCCTGAACTGCTTCGAGAAAAGGATGGTACAGCCGTACCGCTGTTTTGCTTGACTTGGCGGGGGCACTGCCTCCCAGGTATGTACAGTCAGCATCGTATAGTTAGTAGCACCCAAAGTAGCCAAATATATCGTAACACATGCTTACTTTTAAAGGTAATAAAGACGTGCAGGTACCGATATATTTGGCGACATTGGCTGCTGCTAACTATATCATGCTGATTGTACCTGGGCGTTTTCAAAATTGTGAGTAGTCAATTAGCGTGAAATGTTAAACAAAAAAATTACTCGGTGTCAGTTTTGTGACGTAAATTAAGCATACAAATTATGTGAAAATTAACTTGTTTCACATTTCAATAACGTGTTTATGCATATCACTATCACTACATATTTAGTATAAAACAAAGTCGCTTCCCGCTGTCTGTTCCTATGTATGCTTGGATCTTTAAAACTACGCAACGGATTTTGATTTTTTTTAATAGATAGAGTGATTCAAGAGGAAGGTTTATATGTACAATATAGTACCCGTGCGAAGCCGGGGCGGGTCGCTAGTCATTTATAAATTACAATACTTTAAACTCTTGCGCTTTGTCTGACGCGATATTTATTTACCTTTATGACGTTTCGACACGGGTTGCACCGGTCGTGGTCGCAGATGCCTCTTGTCTCAGCAAGTTGTCAACGGAGATATGGGTCCACAATCACAACCACCCAACAGTCGATAAAAATGTTGAGAGTATACCCGAAAAAGGTGAATATAATATTGACCCGTGAAAAACAAACAATGTTCGGAGTTGATGCAGGCCTACACTGACAAGAGCTTAGCTCGTCGAGTGCTAACCTTACTCTTGCTGTACCGTCTAAAAAGACGCGAACATACTCTAGATCTTTTACCGCGCGCGCTGTTAGGTTGTGGAATGAGTTGCCTTTGTCGCCGAGACAGTCGCGGTCTGTTGCGTCACTTAAGATGAATTTGAAGAAGTTGTGGCTTTCCAATGACTTGTGAATTGGTTGAATATAGTATTTATTTATTGTATATTTGCGATATATATATTGCATATGATAGTGTGTATTATATTTTATATTCTTTATTTATATATGTATTGGCATGTTTTTATTTGTCTAGGATTAATACTTATTAGGTTTTGTTTTCATTTTCTCTGTGTTTTTGTACACGGTATAAGTTTGCCTATCTCGTTCTACCTACCTTCCTCTTAATTGCTTAGCTGGAAGAGATCCCTTATCGGGATAAGTTCGCATTTGTACTTTGATCTATTGTGTGACATGTATATTCTTTAACCTGTTATTGTGTACAATAAAGTGCTTACATACATACATAAGCAGAAGAAGAAGAAAAACAATAATTTAAACATTAATAAATTGAAAAGAAAAAATTGTATACAAAATGAATACTTAATTGTCGTCTCAAAACTGTCACTGAGTTAAAAAAAATTGTCGACACGCTACTTGTGTACACGGGAATTTGCCCACCGACTAAATAAACGATAAGAATGGTTCAGAAACCGCATTGGGCGTTTATGATTCGTACTTGTCATTTTTAGTGAGGCAAAACATACTTAACTCTTGTATTTACTGTCGCAATAGAGTAAAAGATAATACTATCTTTATTTCAGTAAATATACGTGAAGGCCGCAAGTTTTACATGTGTTTATCTATATAACTTAACTTCATCAGTTATCAAGCAGATAAAGGTTACTCTTGTCTCGTGTTTAATTTAGTTAGCTTCCGTCTACCACCTGGATGAGTTAGTTATTTCTTGTGCCTTTAATATCCCAGTTTGGTGAGGATATTGGTTACACAGCCTAAATAGTGTCTGTCTGACAGCCCCGGATAAGACTGCATGTTTACGTTGTCTAAACTTGGGCAATCTAAGTGTTTGTTACTTGTTTAGACTCAGTGCAGTGCCTTAAGTAAGTAATCGTTTTAGTTTTTACAAGCTTTTATTTAACTCGTAATGTATATGACTAATGTGTGTTCAGGTGGAATCATGCGACTCAATTTTGAAGCAGATATCTTCAACCGATTGAGCTGAAATTTTGGGTTTAAGTATAGTTTGGATGACAATTGAACACTATGGTACCATCGAGTTGATCTGATTGATTGATACAGAAGGTGGCCATGGGAATTCAGGACTTAACAGACGTAACCCCGTTGAGTTAGGGCTCGGTAAAATCGTCTCAACGAGTAGTTGAAATCGGTATATAGAAAAGTACAGTTGGCAATAGAAGCTTGTACCAGAAATATTTTTTTTGACTGGAACTTATTGTGTTAAAAGGAAGAGGATTTCGAACTAGCTAGCGTGACAAATTCGAACCACTGAAACTATAATACTGTGGTGTGGTATATAAGGTAGTTAGATGTAGTAGTTATTTCTAAGTAAATCAACTAAGTAAAGTGTGGTAAAATAAGTCGGGCTCTGGTGGGAAACTACCTTAAATCCTTAAGTTGGCTCATTTTACTTAAAGGAGACATTCCTTTATTTTTTGAAGAAACAAAACTGCATTCAAAGATTGTCGAAATCTCGCGTGTCTCGCCCGGGACTCGAACCAACTAAATTAAAAAACAAACACTCGCTTTTTTATTACACCAATCGATATAGGATTATTATTCAAGTTTCCAAGTATTTTTACTAGTTTCATCACTGTGTTTCTAAGAAAATGGCAGTTTGTAGAATGAGTAATAATTGCTGTATAAATTGTAGTTTCATTGCATGGAATCAGTGTAATGTAATTATTTTAATTACTTTTATTATCAATACCTTCTAATATTCGCTTACACACTATCGCGCTTGGTCGCGGGAGTCCAATGCATGGTGGCGCGGGACCGGTCATTGTGGCACTCTTCGGGGGAGGCCTATGTCCAGCAGTGGATGTCTTTCGGCTGATATGCTGATGATACATACAACCACATGATGAAAGCTACACCATTCTGCCCAAAACGCAATCCATGCAAAATTCAAATGTCAATGTGTCAACGTTTAATTGTGAAATACTGAACGAGTAAAAGTAATGCCCTAGTGATAAATAAATGTCCAAAACTAACAAATTAAATGTAGTGGTTAACCGCTTTTGTCAGGGTTGCCACTCGCTCACTATTTTATTTTTTATAGCCATAAATACACCAAATTTTGAAGTCATGTGGCTTCATTGTGAGTGTCGCATTTTTGTTATCGCACAGGAAGCTACATAAACTACAGGAAATCTTACGTCCGTTAATTTTAATGATAAACAAAAACGAATATTCATATTTTATAAAGTATTCGTATTCATTAATAAGACGCGAGTGACGTCACTAATTAAGTATTTTAATTGTAGTAGCGTGGCGTTTGCATAAATGTATTTTAATTTAGTAATTATTTTGTTGATATTGAACGGCTGCGTTCGTCTCGCAAGGGGGCTACCCGAGGTTTTCATCGATTTTTGACAAGTTTTGAATCGTATCTCCTACTTTTGCACTACAAATTGAATTATAAATCAAACAGCTATCGGTTCTTCAATCTTTTATCTCCATTTTCGTCTACCGGATTTTGAAAGAAATGAATACTTAATTATGTATGACTTTTTTAAACATTGCCTAAAGAAACACTTATTTCGTATCTCTATTGACGTTAAAGATCTAACATATACGAAATCTACATATTTGGGTTCGTCTATGACGTCTCTAAAATGTGTCTAGGGTTTTCATTTTAAACTAATTAACACAAAAGTTATGGCCAGAAAACCAGTTTTTTGGCCTAAAATTGTTCAACTTTAATGCCAAATATCTCGAAAACAATGAACTTTGAAGTAAATATGGGATACTATATTGCTTAAAGCCGTTGTTGTTAATATAATAAGCTACAAAAAACATTAGAAAAATAAGGGATTCAGATCTAAGGTCATTGGCGTATGGGAGCCCCTTAAGGTGACAAACGAAGAAGCGGGTCAAAAAGAGATATTTTGGCTTTAGATATGCTTTTACGCGCGTATCCTTCAGTTTAATATAGCAACATAAGTATCTAGATATCTATTTATTATAGCAACTAGCTGCCCGCGCGGCGTTGCCTGCGTATTCCGAAGAACGCAGAGAAAACCGCAGGATAAAATATAGCCTAGTGCAGTCAGCAGTAGAAGTAGCTACCCAAAATAACACGCTCAAAATGATCTAGACAGTCCTTACCTATCCTCTTGGCATATAAGAGTCGTGTGTAGGTCATTTTGAGGTTTACTTTTACGTACTTTCGCTGCTGACTGTACTATCCATAACGTCTATTTTAGGCACTTGTCCCACCGCCGGCGAGTAGCGAGTACTCTCATAGTAATTCTTACTCGCTTTTACTCGCGCGAGTAAAAATTACTATGAGAGTAGGTACTCGCTACTCGCCGGCGGTGGGACAAGTGCCTTAAACGCGTTTGAAATATTTTTTAAATCGGATATTCGGTTCCAGAGATTACCCATTACATACAAACTTACAAAGTTAGAATCTTACAGACTTTTCCTCTTTATAATATAAGTTTAGATGACGTTGCCTCAATGGACTAATTTTACATTATTACAGAGGCCGGGAAGTAAGGGGTTGCCGGCCGAGTACATGTAGACGGATAGTTATGAGGCTGGCAACCCCTTTTCACGCCGAGGTATATATAGTGCTTTTCTCAAACATGCAATGAAATAAAAAATTAAAAAAAAAACCGGGTTGCACTCCGGGAGTGCCGGCAGAAGTGAAAACTCAATAACATTGTAACAGTTTTTCGACCAGGTCACGTGACATCTTACGGTGTCCCCCTAAAAATGAATTTGACGCAAATTTATAAACAATTATCAATTATTTAGGCGGACGGGCCGCGGGCGCGTTGGGTGCGATACCAATTTGTTTTTGCCATAACCAAATATTTTTCAAAGCTTTATCTCTTTAGGAATAACGTCTAAATTCGAACTATTCGAATTTGCGAGAACAGCCGACGGCGGTGGCGACCAAAATATCAATTTGTTTTTGCCGTTGGTAAATATTTTTCTAAGCTTTATCTCTTTAGGAATAACGCCCAAATTCGAACTATTCGAATTGTCTCAATAGCAAAACGGTGAAGGACGCGTTGGTATTATTACAAATTTATTTGTAGAATATGCTATTGCAAAAAGTGTTTAACGGCTTTATACTCTTACGAATAGCGTTCAGTTTTGAATGAAGTCGAATCGGCTAGCGGCAGCAAAAAGTGACCTCCTTCACGTCTCACGTCACAAAACTCTGTCGCGTATTTAACAATTTTTCCCCATCCCAAAAAGTGCTCAGCGCCGCTAAAGAAGTTTTCACTTCAAAAAGTCCAAGAAATCAAACTTTAATTTTCATGGCTGAACGCCGTGATGCTGTGGCACAAATTGTGGAATGGAAATTAAAAAAGACCATTTGCAGGCCTCCATTTTGTATGAAATGCCATTACGGATATTTCGTCTCGCTGCGCCCGAAACGTGACACTTCGAAGCCCATTATGAAGAACACAACGTCAATATTTCATTGCATGTTTGAGAAAAATAGTTTTATTTACTTATGTGCTGTGTGCTACCGACATTCCTCAATTAAGTAACTATCAAGGGACAACCCTAAGCTGTGCAAATATTAGTCGGCCGCCGCCGACCTTCCTTAAGCGCTTAATTAATTTGGGGGTAGTTTTTATTTGCTTGCGGCCACGTTTTGCTCAACTGTAATGTGTTTTGTGGGTCATTCAACCTTGCACACACAACTTTCTTTTGGAGTACATTTTGAGTCTACAATACAAAAGTTAGAATACACAGTCGCCGTGGCCGAAATCGGTCAAGACGACATCATTATCGTCATCATTAGTTCAAAAACATCGGCAAACAACAGGCTGATGTCTCTGCCAGATAAGCTTTGGGTAGCGGAGGGAAATTAAACAAACGTAACCAGTGTAATATCAATTGAGAATTCATTCCAGCCTGGTCAAACCAGCGTAAGTTTGCGTCGCTTATGGACAAAGACGGTAGTCCCCCTAAACTTGGTGCACATTTATTATCTAGAAATATGTATACTACTTTGGACCTTGTTGCCAAGCCATACGTTCCGAAACTCATAATTTCAAGAAGAATAAAGAAACATGTATACATTAACCTAAATCAAGAACTGGATCGTACCCTTTGCAGAGGTCGTTGCACCCCTTGTTTCGCAAACGATTGAATGGCACGGGATATTACCCTTGAAGTGCTGAACGGGAAATTACGTAGGAATGAAGTTGAAAATTTTATGAAATTTTCTTGAGAACATGATATTTTAAACTTGAGCAAAGTGCCGTAGCTTTTTTACGCAGAAAAGCACAAAAGTGGCAAGTTAGGCGACAAATATTATAAAATGGCTACGGCACTATACTCGACATAGGTGTTCTTAGAAACACTTTTACTTTGAACCTCACTACCGTTACTCACAGTACCGGTATATCGTCTTTATGTGTTAACTACTAGTCTGGAGATAACCCCCTGCATGCAAACTTACAAAAGGACACCCTGACAAACTACCGCTTTTGGTAATACATATTACTATGTGCTCAGATCTTAGTATGTGCTCAGATCTTCTTTCCGTTCTTATACGGATTTCAAGTTCTACGCATTTACTAAAGTTCATTGAATTTGGTTCCTACTAACATTATTATTGTTACTATAACCAAGGTTATGTTATGAATGTACGTCCGAAATAATTATTTTGAATTTGAATTGAGAAACTTTCCTGGAAATATACCATGACGAACGAAGGATAAAACCATACAGTAAATAGCTCTAACACTAATGGCTCTGTGTGTGAGCTGTAGAATAGTGCAGAAGTCGAGAGCCTGTCTTTTTTTTTTAATATATTTTTTATTAACAGCAACAATGTTTTCCGAAATTGTACCTATCTCATATTTACTTTAAAACTTACCGTTTACGATATATATGGCAGCAAAAACAGTTTGGACGTAACTTTTGTGAAAATTATGTTAAAAATTAAAATCTCTCGTGGGTTGTTAGAGACGTCAATAAGGTACAGTTATATTTAGATACTTATATCGAAAACAGAGCTTTTTTGGACCATGTTTGATTGAATAAATCATTTTAAAAAAAGTTTTTTTTTTAATCTCGTGTAGATAAAGGATTGAAGAACCGATAAGCCTTTGTGCCATAAACATATCTATAGTTTTGACGGAGGAATATCAACTCAAAACTAGTCAAAACTCGACTCGCTTTTCCCCTTATATTTTAAATAAAACTGAATCGACAAAAAAAACTATACAATTAGTGAACTTGGTCACAAAACACGAGAATCGGTTGTGAAATGCGACCTGGGCTGTTATTCGCTAAGCGCTAATACGGCTCACCTCGCCGGTCACCCGTCACGAAACTAGACCTCTACCGACGCTTAGTTACTACGCATCGCGGTGTCAAGATATATTTGTGGGTGAGCGTTGAGGTGAGCTTAAAACAAGTTACAGAATAAGGGGGCTGGAGAGGCGAACAGACGACCACACGAAAGAAATTTTTCCCAAGCAGAACTTAGTTATCGCTCGTTCATTTATTTGAAATGCGTTCCGCGCCGTCCCAAGCCAAAACCGAACGGCCCAGCGTAGTCTATTCCATTGTCTTGGCGGATCCCGTTAAACGGCTCGAGGAAGTGCATCCGGCGCTATCCGTAGTAGATTAGTAGGTATTAGGTATCCTATGGTGTACGAAGGACGGCTGGAACTTGGATGTCTTCCGCCTTTTAGGTCGGTGTACGTTTGAGTGCCACTTAAGTTTAGCGATTCGGAGGGCTATATCTGTTACCGGAAGGCGCAGCGTGGGCAGGCCCCCCGCAAGGTGGACTGATGACCTGGTAAAGGTTGCTGGAGTCCGCTGGATGCGGGTGGCGCAGGACCGGTCACTTTGGCACTCTTTGGGGGAGGCCTATGTCCAGCAGTGGACGTCTTTCGGCTGATATGATGATGATGACGTTTGAGTGGATGTCTTTGGTTACTTACGGCCGTATTCATAAACGTACGTCAAGCCTGTTTTAACTAAAATGGCGTTAAAATTCGTTTGTCCTTATCTGTCACTTTGACATTTGTGTTCGTAAGAAAGGGACAAAGGACATTTTATTTAGCAGAGGCATTTTAAGTTTTATGAATAAGGGGGATCGATAACTATTACTTCTGTACTATAATTATAAAAAGGTGAAGTTCGTAAGTGTGTGCTCTGTGAGGGTGTACGAGGGCTGCCTTTTAAGTTCTGTCGTTTGCAAACCTCCCGAGATTGCATAAAACAGAACTAGTGTCACGTTAAAATATTTGAATTTAGAATTCGAAAACAAAAGAATGACACGAAATCGGCCCAACCGTTTTAGTACAGCGTTCGTTCAAAGTTGACAAGTCAGTTGTGAAAATGGAAATTTCGAAGGAAAATTTACGTGCGATAATTTTTTACAACTTCAAAAGGGGCTTAACGCGACTTCAGTGCTTCGAAGAGTTGACTACTACGGTTTTCAATGATAAAGCACCATGCCTTCGGACTGTGGAACGCTGGTATTTAGAATTTCAACGTGGTTGCTCTAGTCTTGGTGATAGACATCGTGAAGGTCGACCAAAAACAGCCGTAACCCAGGAGAACATTGATGCTGTACGGCAACTGATCATCGAAGATCGCCATGCGACATACCGTGAGATAGAAGCTTCCTTAAGTATTTCAGGGACCAGTGTTCACAGTATTTTGCATGATCACTTAGGCGTAAAAAAGTTGATCTCACGCTGGATACCACATTTACTCAGTGAAGACCAAAAAACGGCTCGCGTTCGATGGTGTCGCAAAACTCTGCGGCAATTCAACCGAGGAAACTCGAAACATGTTTACGACATTATCAGTGGTGACGAATCTTGGATATATGCCTACGATCCCGATTCTAAACAGCAGTCGACTGTTTGGGTGTTCCAAGATGAGCCAAAACCGACCAAAGTAATACGCTCACGGAGCACTTCGAAAAAAATGGTCGCCACGTTTGTGGCGAAAAGTGGCCACGTTGCCACCATCGTGCTCGAGGATCGTAAAACGGTTAATGCTGACTGGTATACCACTGTCTGTTTACCAGAAGTCATCGGCGAGTTTCGAAAAAATAACCCAAGACGTCGTATAAGACTGCACCACGATAATGCGAGCTCGCACACCGCCCGGCAAACTATTGCGTTTTTAAAACAGCAAAACGTCGAAATTCTGGAACACCCGCCGTACAGTCCAGACTTAAGCCCTAACGATTTTTTTACTTTTGCAAAAATCAAGCAACGACTTCGTGGTCAACGGTACCAGACGCCTGAAGAAGCGGTTGAGGCATACAAAACGGCCATTTTGGAGACCCCGACTTCGGACTGGAATAAGTGTTTCGAAAACTGGTTCGATCGAATGAAAAAGTGTATTACATATCACGGTGATTACTTTGAAAAACAATAAATACCATTTAACACTTAAATTGTCTTTAGTTTTTCCAAACGACACAACTTAAAAGGCAGCCCTCGTATGTTGTGGGAAGTATTTCGTGGAACTAATCATCTGACTTCAATTTTATTGATAAATCACATTATTTTAAATGTAATTTTTCATTATAATAAACAATATTTCTTAAATTAATTCATTGTTATTGTAAGTCAGTCTAATCATAGGTGTATAGAATGTAACCTATTCTGCTGGTTTGGCGGGCAGCTAATATGTTATACGATGGGTCAATTGTTGTCTATATAAGCCGTATAATTAAGCCACAATGATCACCCTTGGCGTCACTGAAAATCAGCGTCTCGAAGTGAACCACGGTTTGCTTCTAGACATCAAAGCTGAGTAACGACCTTTTTAGCACCTATCGCAATGTATCATTCTTTAATGATGCTAAATAAACGTTCTTCTTTCTTTCTTCTATTTTAATTTTTTATCTAATTTATGGTTGCTCCAGAGAGGTATCGGGTTAGAATAGCACCACTGGTGTTATCCCGTTTTCCCCTTATAAAAAATGGTATGTGGGATCTAACAGCGAGCGCGTCTAGGCAATAGAGCTGGGCGTTTTTTCCCGTAAGCGTTTTCAAAAACGGTTTCTCGTACAATAACGGAATAACAGTTTGTGGCTAGAAACACAAACTGTTTTTATAAAAACGATCGAACGGTCACACGCAACGGTTGCAATGCAAAACGTGAAAACGTAACTCGAACACTGTAAACTGTTTCATCCGTTTTTTCGTTTCATTTCGTTTGGCGACCGGCGACGGCGCCAACGCACGGAGAAACTAGTTATTTTTGAAACTGTTTTTCAAAACAGTTTTGTGAGAGAAAAAAACGGTTACGTTTCGTTTCACGGAAAAGTCGAAACGACCCAGCTCTACTAGGCAAGACCCCGCGGGGTCTTGCCTAGACGCGCGCGCGCGAACTGTCTCGCGACGAAACATGTCTCTCTGAGTGTTCTAACTAGAAAGAGACGGATAGTGGCGTGTGGTCTTGTGCTAGACGTGCAATGAAAGAGCCTTTACGATTAAAGCTCGTAGGCTCTTTCACTGCATCGCCAATTTTATTCTCGAGCGACGTCGTTGTGGCAAGCTTGCGTTCACTAACCGCTCACTAAAAATAAACGTCGCATTTCTATTGTTCGAGCTTATAAATAAATACGTGTTTCCTCTGTTCCAGGTCGCCACCTGCAGCATAATAGGGAGCCATACGCCGCGGCGGAAACACGGGTGCGACGCGCACTCGTGGTAAGTAATCGATCGTAAATCATGTGTATTTCTAAGAACGTGTGTATGCACCCTAATGGGGTCTCTGCACTGCACGCGAGAAAAGGAGCGAGAAAGTAATAAGTTGTGTGTTGCGCGTATTCTTGCTTGTCGTTCTCGCGTTCTGCTATGCATGCAGCACGGCTATCACGAGACGGCTCTCGAGCTCTCTCTATTTATTCGCACTATCCGTCTCTCTCTTATAAGAACACTTCGAAAGACAGGTTTAGTGCGAGAAAAATCGAGAGAGCTCGCGCGCTGTCTCGTGATAGCCGTGCTGAGCCGTGCTGAGTGGCGAGTTAAAAAATAAACGTACTTACATAGATAAATACATACTTAAATACATAGAAAACATCCATGACTCGGGAACTAATATGCGTGCTCATCACACAAATAAATGCCCTTACCGGGATTTGAACCCAGGACCTCTTGCTTCGTATATAGGCAGGGTCACTACCAGCTATTCGCAGGTCACAGGCTACTCTCATAACCCTGCGCCTTAGCTTATAAGGGGGTGAATTGGAAAATATCGATTTCTTTGAAACGCCATTCTGACTAGATTGGGATAAGGTCTGATTTTCAGATATATGATTTTTGACTATAAGATTGTTTATCTGATTTAATCGTGAATCTACGATTGCCTAAAAATTCCTCTATAGAAAAAAAAACCAATCAGGGTCTTTATTTTTCCTTTTTATTTATTTATTTAAATCAGGCAACAAGGCCCATATTACAAATACCTTTACCTTTTTTACCCAGCCCACTCAAGCAATACATTATTTTACGTCAAACTCAAGTTTATAATATAGTATTTTAATCATCGGAAATCTCAATTAATGACATGAATAAAACTTCATTAAGTTAGGTATTTTTTTTTCTCGTGTCTGTCAAGGGGGCTACGCACATCGACTCAAATCAAGGCATGGCCTGAATGCCCGTTTGTAGCGAAAACCACCCGTAGTGCTCCGACGCATATGTGTCGTGATTGGCGTTGAATGTGTTAACCCTGTAGTTGATAATATAAATTCTTCTGCTCTCACAGCCCTCACCAGTATTCTCAGACCGAATTAAATGACTTATTTATTTATTTCTGAACTCGCCAAAAATCCAAACATTCAAATAAAACAACCACACACTACTTTATCCAATCCCCCCGCTGTCAATACATCACCGCGTTTTGTCACCTGGGACGTCGATACCACAAACCCGAACGGTTCCAACTGCAAAACATTTCACAGGAATACCAACTCAATTTAATAAGTTGCATAAGACTCAAAATACAGTTACACAAAATGGTTACAAGCAATGTTTTCGTCGACTTTTTAAATTCGGATTCCGACAGCATTTGCATCCACTTTCGCCCGATTCGCTTTAGAGCTTTTATTTCGCCAGTCTTTAATTGAAGCAATGAAAAAGTCGCACTAAACGTTGAGTGATTCGTTTGGCCAAACCTCGTTTTGAACGTTAAAGTAACACTGAATACAACGGCGGAAAATTTCGATCTTCGGTTTCATTACTTCGTCCAATACGAGTATGTATGCATTTCCTTTTGTACGTGCGTGTTTGGTGTGCTTCTTTTGTGGATTCACAATCAACACATTGCCTATGCCTTGCTTTTCAGAAGTATAACATTTCGACGTAATTTTCCTCATTCGCCCCAAGCTGTAATTCACGCAATCAATCGCGCGCGGCTGCGATCGGCCGTGATGCACGGAATTACACCTTGATAGTAATAACTCTAGCAAGCATGTTACTCATGCATAAAAGTGTAGGTATACTTAACTCTAGTTTATTTTATTATGTGACACAAAAGTCACGATTCGGTACATTTATATACATATCGGTGGTAATTACTTGTTTCAGTTTGCGTACTGATTTGGGTTTAGTTCTTATCTAGCATGTTCCCTTCTTGCTCTGTATTCGGAGTTCTTATTCAGTTACTTTTTTTTTGCATTTTTTCATTTGACCTTTATTGTTTCATGTCTGCTTTGACTTTGTAATATTTGCTAAGTCTCCTTGTAAGGTTCTCAATATTTCACAGACCAAGATTTATGAAATGAAATGAAATGAAATGTCGTTTATTCACATTAAACATATGGTATAAGCACAGGTGTTACAGTAATTTCCTTGTTCCTTAATATATATGTATTTGAAATTATAGCTGTGTTAAAACTAGTATCATAGTTATTAGAAGATTAACAAAGAGGATGTATGAGGGAAAAGTAGATGGTACAGTTGAAAGGGAAAATCGTCGTCGAAATTATTCCGACCAAATCGAAAAATCCTAATAAAGGTCAGGTCAAGAGTACCCTAAACCGACGAGCATGTACGAAGAATGTAATGAAAGGGAATGAAGCTAGAAAGGTTTGTCAAGATCGTAGCAAGTGGAAATCCGTGATCTCTGCCTACCCCTCCGGGGAATAGGCGTGATTATATGAATGTGTGTTTAGTTATTATATTAGCTCTTTAAGAGGCTGACAAGACCTAATTTGGTGAAATTGATGTTATTTAAGCAGTTTCTTAAGAAAAACTATTTGTTCTAGCACATCAAATACTCGTAAAATATATGTTAATATTCACCATATTTCGAAGACCGTGGACGAGCTCGATACATAATTGGACGAAATCGACAGAAAATAATTGCAAAGATTGGTCTTAAAATCACATTAAACGGTTCTGTCTTAATTTTTTTGACGTATGGGTCTGCAATTAAAAACATGAAGTCAATATATTCATACCTAAACCGCTAGCGAGTCATATATCACAAATAATCCACCCTTTTTTTATTTCAATATTTATGTAATATTATCGTCAAAAACAGGGCCGCCCAGTAACACTCGCTCTCGTTTACTCCGATACAAATAGACAGTGTGCGCGCTATCCAAAATCCTCAAGGGCATTTTGGTGTTGACAGCGTCTTAAGACTGGAAGCTTTGAAGCTGAATCTACTCTCGTATCGGTGTCGAAGCAGTGATTGTCGATTGTATCGATTTCCCAAACATTAATGTATGCGTTGAATACAGTGTCTGGCGTGAGGATAATATCTACATTATACGTGGTTAGAAGATGTGTGAGATCTTGAGAAATGATGGATAATACAGTACAAATAAATACACTTTAGTCAACCTCAAACAAAAAAAAAACAATAATGAACATAAAACTTAAAGTAGAGGTAAATTCTGCCAGACAACCTTTGAGAAGCGGACATAATATTTGTAGTGTTGCCAGAAAATTTATTCTTATGCGAGTGTCGAGAAAAATCAATGGGACTGTTTATACTTTTTTGTTTTGCATTATAGAATATCTAAATTCCTTTTTAGTTCATATCACAGAATCAAGAAAAGTAAATTTACACGTATTAGTTTGAATATGAAATTATTTTCTTAACGGACCTGTCTGAAGTTAAACTAACAACCAACAAATTCCTTGTTACCAGGCTTAAGCCTAAACATGTTCCGTCGTACGTACAAAATTGAACTCTATTCCCCAGGTTTACGTTCCAAAATGTATATTAATAGAATGTACAACCCTCTAACCACCGCGCATTCAATTAAACGTGTTGCAGTGGTAACTAGTTATTGGAATGACCCTTGTGTGCTCGAGTGTACCGTTGTAGTTGAACGCGACTGTACTGTAAGTGGGCTTCAGAAATGTGGTTTTTAACAGCATAGGGCATTTTTCGGAAAATATGAATTTGTGTATAGCTATTTTGTCGCGTAGTGGCAAATAAATGAAATGAAACTAGTGCTAAAACATAAAACTTAGATGTAGTTTTCACCATACCGCAACAATTTTTATATACATATGTAAGTAAATACATGCTCGGACGAATAAGAAAATGAATATATGGAAATTCTGTATAATTTGTGATTTAGTATTACTTACTGTACTAAAAAAAGTTGAAACAAGATTTGAAACTAAGTGGTGTTCTCAAAAACTCGACATCACAAAAAAAAAACTGTGAGACCACTCTAATACCTAATACCTCAATGTCAAAATCAATAAAACACCCTAAACAGCAGAGCGTTGTAAAGAAATAATCGTAGTCATGAAACAAACAAATATATGATGCGCAAAACTGTTAATCTACCATCATAAGTATACTGGAAATAATGTGGACTTCCATAAAGAAAGCTAACCATGACAAAAAAGTCAAATTCGATTTACAAACGATACTGCAGGAAGTGATATTGCAAAGAAAGGAAATGTCACAGCATTAACACTATTGACGTGTTCGGCCTAGTTCCAGAACAATGGCTGATGAATAAGTATGAAAGTGAGGACACGGTGAAGTGGGAACTGATTGTACTCCGGTCAAATGGAATTGA
Organism: Epinotia ramella; assembly: GCA_947578815.1. Classification (NCBI taxonomy): domain Eukaryota; kingdom Metazoa; phylum Arthropoda; class Insecta; order Lepidoptera; family Tortricidae; genus Epinotia; species Epinotia ramella. The sequence goes on from OX388223.1 coordinate 14,859,204, forward strand.
TGAAAACTGCTGACCGAATGGAGTTTCACACACATACTATGGAAGTTAGTGGCGCGAATGTGGGCTTGGAGGTGAACAATATTGTGCGTCAACAACTAGTTCTTGTTGTCCCGCTGGCCAGAAGACAACATGACAGAGTTTCATGGAGAAAAAATTACAAGACTTTTAAAACGTTTTGAAGATGGCCGGTGAAAAAGGAATCAATAATGTCAACTAACACTATGTTTAACACTCTTTGGGGAGGCCTATGTCCAGCAGTGACGTCTTACGGCTGATGTGTTGATGATGGAACCCATAAAATGACGGCTTGAAAATTATTAAATAAAAAAAATCAATCGTGTTAACAAACATAGGATTGCCAAGCGATGTGACAGGAAATTCACGTTTCCAGTTGTGCTAATTACGCAACTCAATTTGTGAATTAAGTCAGAAATTATACTTTTTCTTCGACGTCGCATGCTCTTAAGAAAACTGTAATTTAATAAGATTTTTTTATATCAACATATTGTTCTCCATCAGCTGAATCAGATCCTTTTGTATGTATCATGTCTTTTGTGTCTGCCTCTATAGGTTCATAATCATAACACTAACATAGTAACGTAGCCGACTTAATTAGTTCAGTATACTACAAATTATAGAGCCCTTTGAAAATAATAGATTTAGTATCTCTGATGCATATTTCTGTCAGCCTTCAACTCGATCTCTAATTCGACACCATAAATAAACACGCCAAAAATAATTCTGTTTGAAATTCTCACAAATAGCAACTTATTATCAAACTTTTTCCGTTTTCCACTCCAGTAAACGTTGTTATTTCTACAACAAAAACTTCTAAAGAAGCCCTTACAATAGCGTACCTACCGTCACGCTTCGACGCGTTTCGAGTGAGTTCGCTGAACTTGCGTTTTTATCTGTCTACCGCTTTGAGGAAGTGCTGACGGTTTGATGGATCACAAATAGTCACAAATATATCTTCCGGCTTGTTGAGGTTGCAACGAGAACATTGCAATACATAACGTGAGAAACATAACTGAAATGCATCAAGTTGAGAAACAAAACACGTTCCAAATTCGATCTTGATGAGTTTCCCTTGAATCTATTGTAGTTTAATCCTACACTGTCTTAAATAACTCTGGTTCAGTGTCTATATTTAAGAAAGTTTCGCTGCCAGTTTCGGTTTTAATGTCTACAGTCAGCAGGTCACTGAAAGCGTTATTATCGGAAAAGTCGAAGATAAACGACTGTATTAGCACCATTGCTAACGTAGTAAGTAGGTAAGCCAGCCACGGAAATGGTACAAAATTTACCTAAAGAAACAAACTGGGACGAACCAATATCCAGCTTTCCGAGAACGACCCTTAATTCTACTCGGCCCTGCCAATTATGTACGGTAAAAAAATAAACACTGTAACTTGAACACCCCGCAGAGAAAAGAATCGAATCGAAATTCCGGCGGCTCGAAAATGGACCGGCCGATAGATCCAACAGAGCTTTCATTTATTTTGTTCAGTTGGAATCGCGTTTTTCTCCCGACAACGTTAACGCACCAAAACGACCAATTTAAAAATGCAATTTACACCTACGCGGCGGGTCCGAAAAGCCCACTTAGCTCGATTTATACACGATTGGATATAATTAAAAGTCGGCCATTTTTGTTTCGAGCCCCGGGTTAATTAAACGATCTCGGGCACTGGCCCCGTCGTGGGCAAACTTTTTCGTATTATGCACACTTACCGAGCCAATGTCAGTGGTTCAACTTTTAATGAAGTTCCCTTCTTGTGAAAGGGGTCAAAATGACGATACGAAAATGAAATTAATAATTTTCGATGCTTAGCTTTCGATAGACTTTCAACGAATAGTTTCCAACAAAAAATCATCACTTGAGTAAAAAAGAGTTCCACAGTAAAACTAGAAACTTCAAAACTTTGTAAATAAAGAGAACAACCAACACAGAAGCAAAGCTCATATCCAACGGTAAATACAACATACGAGAACTGATTAGCCGAGCGAGTCTGACCACGCTACGTGCCCGGGCTGCGAACGTGGCCACAGACACTAAATGAATTACAATTCAGAGCTATCGGAAAAGGTAATGCCAGTTTTACTTTGGATACAGTTTGAACACAATGTTTGGAAGGATTTAACGCTGGCAATCCCAGTCGAAACGTTGCACAGGCGTTGCAGTTAAAAGCGGATTATTACTCCCGCAATTTTGTAAAACGTTATTTGTTGAAACTGAACAACGAAGCGGCAAATCTACTAAATATACAGAAGGACAAGAATATTATACATTTAAATTAAGCGAAAAATTTAATGCTCTGAGCCGGATTCGAACCGGCGACCACAAAGACAGGCGTTGTAAGAAGGAACTGATTGAAAGATTTAGTGACCGAGACAGATTGTACCGATAGCTCAGTTGACTCAGCTCTGCTCTCAGCTTCGCTCCCACTTTCGTCTTCGAGGTTATTTTTTTTTATAAAAGAGCGGAAAAAATTGTTTGCAAAAATATATTAACTAGTTATGATTTATGATATTAGGACTAACAAAATTATGATATATGTCCATTATGAAGGAAACTGTTATGAAAAACCAAATTATGAGTTCAAGTCTGTTCTTAGTAATGACATTATGAAGAAACATTTTATGAAAACTGTCCGTCATGAGTTCCGATTCCGATAATAGTTACAAAAATGTAGGAACATAAAAGGTAGGAAGTAAAAAAATATGAAGAGTGATGATTATGATTACAAAGCGGTATTACAAGAAAAAATCGACACATCAAGTTTACGAGTATATGAGCCAATATAGACCCGAATAGATCGTATCTATCCTTCCAATCCTACTAATATTATAAATGCGAAAGTATGGATGTTTGTTATCAATCGAATCGAAACAAATTGCACGATTATAGTTTATAGCCTGGATTAAAATATAGGATAGTTAGTAGGCCACGCAGACAAAATCGCGGGCGGAGGCTAGTCGATAATAAATGATTGTTAGATAAACAGGGTCACAGGAACAATAGTTACAATGACACGACATACCTATAAATGGAACCCACCATGAAGCCTAATAAACCTATCAAACATAATTATGTTGATCGAAGGTAACTTGGGGAGGAATTATAATCAGGCCAAGGTCATTAATCACAATAACTCTATTAGCCAATGCCGAATTGGGAATGACGTAAATTGACGCCAATGCGAAAGGGGAGAAATAATGGATAACTATTAGAAAGTTCAATCTGTTCCAATGTTGGTACAACTTTCGATGTAATTAGGGCGAGGGTTTGGTCGGGAGTCGGGGCCTTGCGTACTTCGGTGAAGATTTTTAATAGTATTCCGGAGGCTTTAATTTACTATTAATCCTTCAGCTTTGTTTTTGTTGATACCCACTGTTTCCAATGACTGTATTACCCAAGTATGACCAATGTTCATCTTTAACGACTAGCTAAATCGCAAATTCGCTGACATGAACCGTACGAATCCCATTAAAGCAACATGGCCTACGATTCTCCAAGCACGTATAGCTAATAGCGTTTAGGATTAAATCCGCCCGCATGACGCTATCACCAAATACATTTGTAGAGGAGGTCACGAGATCGCCTGATTAGCGGTGACGGTCACAACTGCAGGGGCGTGCGTTGAATGCTAACCCCTTTTACTAGCTGATCTCCTAGTAACTGAATTGAGTTCGCTGGATTTAGAATGAAGATGTATTAAACAGTATAGATGCACTACGAAAATAAAATGGGATAAAATCGTTTTGGAAGAAGTATGTGATTTGACATGATTTTAGACGATTCAGTATTGAAACACCCATACTTATTTATGTAATCTTTATTGCACAAAAGAAGACATTATCGTAAAAAAGGCGAACTAAGCCAACTTAAATGTATTACTACCTAAAGCTGCAGACATCACTATGTATGACTGAAGACGAATGCATTTCCAAGGAGTCTCCAGGTGGACTTGCACATAATTCGGAAGTCAGCCGCGCTGTGAATCTCAACTAGCTCGCTCTCCCTGTAATATTAAGCCGTTTAAAATTTCTTCGTCTTTTTTCAACCGAGTCGGGCAAACTTTTATGCATTTTTGCAAAGTTGGCAGTGCCATAATTGCATTTGTGGATTTCATTGCTAGTTCTTTCTAACAATAACAGTTCTCTAAAAGCGTTGCAGGTCTGGTTACGAGTAAGAGTTTTAACGTTTTCAATTTTATTAATGATACCAGGAACTTCTTGGAATGGTTTATTTCAGGATTCCTTTGTTATTTCTATACCGCAAGTGTCTGCTCCCTCGTCTGAGAAATCTTTACCATAATTTATAGTCTCCGCTCGATCTGTGTAATGTTATTCCGCTTTCGTGACATCTTACTCAACATAAATCTTCGGAATTGTGACTACGCGGGAGTCGCCATATGCATTAGAAAACTCTAAAAGTTTATACCTCGACCACGTACATATCTCATGATAAAGTGTTGGGGCGGACTACGTGGGGCGCATTAAGGCTCGTTTACACCGAGCCTCGTGCAACGTACATAAAGCGTCGCTGTGTTCGATAAAGTCATACCTTGCTAACAAAAATAAATAGCGTTTGGTGTTCAGAAAATCCTTTTTCGTTCTAGTTTCGTCTTACCGTTTATAAGAGACTAATTAATTCAAAATACATTTTATTTGGGGAGGCCTGTTTCCAGCTGTGGACGTGTTTCGGCTGGTATGATGATGACATTTTTTATTAGATAAGTTTGATTTTCATTTGTCATATATTTACTTATCTTTACGCTAATAGAAGAAAGTATTTTTTTTTAATGTGCCTAACTATTTCACATGAAAATTTAAGAGTTTGCACACTTTTAGATAGACCTAGTTATACAGTCCGCCGCCGCCGTGTTGCCACATAACCCCATTAGCATGCACCACGCGTTCTCTCGATTTTGCTTTTGTGCGCTGGTGATAAAATTCGCTAATGTCTTGTCATAGACTGAACGGTTATGGACAGGCTCATTTTCTGTTCTATCAATGAACCCTTAGAAATGCCTGAAGTTTAATGGGGTTTAGTGTATTTCCCATATTTTTATATTCTCACCGTACTGTAAGACTTTGACGAAGTAAAAGAACCTGTTCTCAAGACATTTTAAGAGGAACTTACGGTAGATTTAGTATTAGTACAGTTTAGTATCAGAATGCCAACGGCAAGGAATGCCAAAACGATAAAATGTTACTATATCATCCAATCCCTTTCCTATACAAAACAATTTCCAAAGAAATCTCCAATAAGACCAACAAACAACCGGTTGGCACTAAATCCAAACTGTCTTTACCTCTTAAAGGAAAGCTTTCGAGATACTGGCACTGCAGTTGATTGTAACGCGCCTTTTGAACGCTCCAGCGGGCGAAAGAGTTTAGAGAAATGTGCTTGGAATGTAGACTTTAAAGCTCTAGTAATAAGAACATTGATAAAATACCACCAGGGAACGGAGCTCTGGGGGAACCTGGGAATCCCGACTTTATTACGCAGATATTAGGAGCGTTGCACTTGTTTGCATTGAGAATTTCAGCTGCAGGGAATAAGAATTTGAGATAAGTCTTCGCTGTACAATGAATCTTATCTTCGATTATCTGGTATACTCGGGCTAATTTAGGAGTTGAATGAAATTCTTACGCTTGGTAATACTAATACGGCTGGGATATTTCTGGAACAAGCTTTTTTTATGCATTTTGTATTATTTGCAAATAGCTTCCAAGTACACGAACTCCATGCTCTTTAACGCCTTTCAACACTTATTTCTGTTCACTACGTTCATATATTTGTTATATAGCAGATCATGTTAACAAAGCCGTATTTTTTGGCCATTGTCATGTTTGATATACATAACCGACAAACGGGCTTCATCCTATTGTTCTCCTGGCAGAATACCTAGAATATGCTGACACAGCCCCATTACCTCGATGAGTAATCATCTCCGCATGAATCTCTGGACGCAAACGGAACCCTCTGAGAGGGTTAAGTACCTCGTAAAGTGCGTTTCTTTCTAACGGCTAAAGTAATTAAGATAAATGTGTGCTTTAAATGGGTCACGGATGACTGTGGAAAAAGACGGAATAATTCAATATAGAGTATTTGGATTCTGTAATGCAATTGGCGGACGGAGACAATATATCACTGCCATTCGGTATTGTTAACTGAGATTCTTTGAGGATAAAATAGAAATAAGATCAAGGAACGAAATGCAAACCTTTGTTCATTTTAATACACCATGTTTTATATAAACTGAAGTGATTAATTTCACTCTAAAGCACTGGTGAACGCTTTTCAAAATGAATTTCATAAAATGCACCGTTATTTTGAACTCTTTCTAAACGGAATCTTTTTAAACGGAATGTCAACACACAAACTCCTATAGTATATTTTAGTTCAAAAGAAAAGAGAAGTGGACGTAGTGCCGCGTTTAGTTTCTGTTTACAATTAAAAAGTTACAAAGTCACGCCACGAACCTACGAGAAACAGTAGAAGTCTACTTTTCCCCGCCGAGGTCGACTGGAAATAATTACCCTTTCAACTCTTCGTGAGGTTTTTCTTTGCTTTAAGAAGTTGACATCATAGGCTTGCGAGTACTAAAATACTTATAAAATGTCAATAGGCGTGCTTCGTTTGGCTTCCATGGCCTATAGCGCTTTCATATAATGAAGATTTTGGGAGTGAGCTAAAATGATTCTAAAGTTTCTTCGTCACCTGTGGTGTTTTTGCTCTCAGGTTGGAGCAGTCTTTTTCAGGGATCACATAATCTGAGTTTGACTGTATATTGAGTACAGCCAAGACTGAAAAAAAAACACGGGATGGGCGTGAACCTGAAGCGCTATGCTATGCTGTCTTATTGCTTGGGAGCGTGTGTGGGCTGACTTGGTCGAATGATTGATTAACATCTGCTTCGTACATGTTGATCGGAATGTATTCCTTTGAACATACTGATAATCGACATGTTGGTTTTCGATCAACTGAGTTTACTTGTCTATTAGTATAGTTTGTTGTAGCCAAAATGACGAAAATACACTTAGATAACGTAGTATTTTACAATTTCTTGTTGCTAAATATGGTTGCGGGAGTCCGCTGGATGCGGGTCCAGCAGTGGACGTCTTTCGGCTGATATGATGATGATGATGATGATGATGATGAAGATGATGATGGTGATCAAATATGAAAGGAAAAGGTAACAAAGAGAAGGTCATAAAACTAACCGGAGTGTGGCGTGTGTACTGGAGTAGCTACTGCTTATGCTATTGCTTATTCACATTATGATTTGAGCCTACCGACACAACTTCTCGTCATCTCAACTAAAACAATCTATACACGTTGAATAAGATAGCAAGGGCGTTTCATAAATTCTTAAACAACAAGGAAATTGATGATGATGGAAGTGTACAATGAATCAAATCCAATAGAAGGACTCTGAAATAAATATTGAAATGACCATATGTATGATTTCACGTGACCTTCAGTCGTCTGTCGTAACCCATCATGTATTGTTGCATCGTATTAGGCCATATTAAATCATATTGTTTCCCAATCCTAAATCTTACGTGAAAACGACCGTGAAGAAAGACCCAGAACTAGGGCGTTCAAATAGTTCAAAAACCTGAAAAACAACCCGAAGTTGTAAATCAAATCGCTTGGCAACTTACCATAGATACGCGTCCGCTTTTTAATCCAACGCGGACGATATCTCAAGTACGTGTCCGCTATTAACCCTTGCTAAGGGGTGGGGTTAACCCCCCTGCTGCTGTTGCCAACGCCATCCGGGTTGAGTGCCGTTGAACGGACGGCAATTAGGTCGGGGATCTTTGTGGACCATCCTGGTTTATTCAGAGGTTGATTGGGTTTAAATCATAATGAATTAATGACAAATGGTTTTTGGTAACTTAAATACGTCAGTGGTAACTTTGGCACTCTTTGAGAGAAGCCTGGAGTCCAGCGGTGGTCGTCTTTCGGCTGATATGATGATGATGATGATGAAATACGTCAGAGTTTTGCTTTTTGTATTTATATTGGATTGCGTTAGTATTGCATTGCCATTCTATATATTTTTATAAATATGTAGTTACTTAATTTGCGATCTCAGAGTGTGTGCATATATTGATTTGTAATGATGAATTTGTAAAGTCATGTATGAATTATTATTAAGTAATGAAAGATCTGAATTTGTACGCTAGGAAAACACTTCCAGAAATAGTAATTTCTAGGTACAAAAGAAATTCTCATATGATAAATTCGAAAGTTGGATGCGTGGATGTTTAGATGTTTGTTACTCAATCACGCTTAAAAGGCTCAACCGATTTCGAATTTTTGCACGAGGATAGTTTATAGCGTGGATTAAAATATTGGATAGTTTTTATTCCTGGTCCACGCAGACCTAGTCGCGGGCAGAAGCTAGTTGAACTATAATTTGGCCAAACCATGTTAACACAGCCTTTCAGAAAAATCCGCTTCAACTACCATTAGAAAGTCTTTCATGTATTGACGTCACAGTAATTAGTACAAGAACCCCACCGCCATTCGTGCCCACAAGTGGGTCAAACGTCGCAATTCACTGCAAACTTGGCACACGACGGCAAACAATCTTGATTGAAAGTGCCTCTAATCGGACTCTCTGAACAGGATTAATAGATGAGACATAAATACGCGTGGCGTTACATAGCACTCGGCATGCGACTAAGCCCTTTGTCTACCTGTAAATAATAGCCAGATTGGCGTGACCTGCCCGTGGGAGTTTCGGCTGTGCGTTGTTTTAGATTGATTAATGGACTAAAAGCAAGGAGGCTGTGGTTACCTTGGATTTTGGATGTTAAACAACGGCGGCCTTTTAGACGGTGCTAATTCGTGGTTTTCATAACATGATTTGAATTTATATTCTTTTGTTTCTTGCTGTATAGTTGAATGGGAGCCGGCTCATTGGTGCGCCGACTCGTTAATGAATGGACTGTTGGATGAAAGAGATAACTTTAAATAACAATACAGCATGAATGCCAGTTTGGCATAACCGCGTCGTTTTAACATGGTTGGAGCGCTATTGGTAGTAGTGAATATTTTGGGCTATAAAATCGTCTGGAACCACTGTGATTGTTAAAATGTTTGCCTGACTATGATATTTGGAAAGAGTTCAAACAATTGGTTAATTTCTTCGCACAGCGGAAGAAAATCTTATTGCTTTTCGGTGTGAAAGTATGTACCTAAAACTGGAGCGATCTAGTCAAGTAACGACTAGGTTTTACAATCCGGATATGCCTTGTATGGAAATTTGCGGATCCGGATATTTCCATACAAGTCGGATTCGGACTGCAAAACCCCAGTTACGACTCTCATTTGTGAAATTGTTTAGTCTCGAAATCACGTGTTGATTAGGCGGTGACTTTCTCAGCATTACCAATTTAATACCCAGTAATATAAACCACGATATCAGAATACAGAAAACCCAATTCAAATAAGTAAATCGACATTTATACACTTCAGGGGCACATTTATAATCCCAAAATGTTATCCGAAACCACACAAATCATTCTAGACGCGAACAGCATCTATAAAAGAAACAAAGCTTATTATATCTGGAGGTCATCTATCTGCGACAACTTGATTCTGCACCTTATAACAATGGAGTAAGGTGCAGACATTTTACCTCGGCTTACCGCAATGGTTTCAGTTAGTTGTGATGAACGATCGAATCGCGTGTTTTTAGCTTTTTAGTGCCACTATCTTCGCCACACCTGCAAATTTAGCTGTTGGATAATCTAGTAAATTCATAGCCCGATTGCCATTGATATCTGATAGTTTGTTACGCCTTAGTGTTCCCAATTCTTATTGTCTGGCGTTCTGTTCAGAATATTTCGTGATACAGATCGACGCAATGAACCTACTTTGATTTGCTGATGGGTCAACACTTGATCATCGCAATTCTTTCGACAAATATTATCTGCTACACAGAATCGTTAAAAATGGATCTTCATCTTTTATAGATGGAAAGCGCTGAGCAAATAATAATATATCTTTTTAAGGCTATAATTTGGATGGGTTTACTGGTTCCACGGAAGAATGATCATTTCACGTAAAGCCATTAATAATTTACTCGCCCCGCTGGCTCAGCGACCCGAAATAATAACGAAACTGACAAATGACGAATGTTTTAATTACACCAACCAACTGTCAAACAACATGACACGAACGACGGAGGTATAATTACCACAATGTATTCTCAGATAAGCTTCGAACATAATTTTTATTACTCTGTGTAATTTTTCCGTTGCGTGTGATCATTTTGGCTTCACCTTTTTAGTTTTAAGCAGAGATTTTACTTGCTACGATCCTGACAAAAATCTCTGAGAAGTAAGTCGTTTTAGGGTATTTTATGTCCTGAACTTCTGTATTAGCCGCAAAAAGTTTTCCTAGGTTGTCTTTCCCATCCGCTCCTTCCCATGCAAATCAATAGTTGTAAAGCGATTATGCGGTTTGCAAACTGCCTTTAAATTCACCCTTAAAGGCATGTTTCCGATACAAATAACACTATGTTTTCGCAATAAAGTGTTTACTCGCACCCCCGTGGTAAATTATGCATGGCAGTGTACCGAAGCGAAGGATAACTTTATGGGCAATAAACTACGTTATGTCCTCTGCAAGACATCCGACTTGCAAGTCTGTTTTTGTCTTGATATTTAAATACGCCGCTTAGTTTCGTCTCTTCTTGTTCTGTGGTTTTGTCATCATTAAATTTGACGTTTCTGATCTGAGAATTGGTTTTACGTATTGCTGCTCAAATCCTTTGCGAATTTCTGAATATCCTTTATGGATGTACCTATTGTTTGATTATACTTCTTACATCCCAACTGCAGTGCAATTAGTTGTCTTATCTAATCAGTCCTTTAATATCTTTGCTACTCTGCCTTTTCGACTTAGAACGGCAGACGACGTGACTTAAACCTAGCCATCTTGGCTCGGCACTGCGGGTGTTCGTAAACGGTTCAGTAAATCTTAATATTGATGGTTTCAAAGCAAGAAGCAGACTCCAGAGCTATACAATAAATAGGTAAAGCTTCACTGGACAGGTGACTTTGACCAGATATTTGATTCCTGCCCTATAGTTGGTTACGTAATTATAGTGTGATCTTTGCGGAAGATGTGTGTCCGCCCTCGTATCTACAGTTTTAAGCTAAGTTCTATAATCTAACTCGAGAGCCTCTTTAGTCGTTTTTTTTTACTCAAGTTCACAATTCCATTGGGTTCGAGCATGATGACGCAGGGTCACCCAAAGAGTTGTGAACATGAGTAGGTACTCGCGCCTCATTACTTCTGGCTCGTCCTGATCACGGTTTTCGCCGTAAACATAAGACAAGTACCGTGGCTCCCGTCACGAAAAACTATCGTGACCCGTATGACCCCTTTTAGTCGTCTTTTACGGCAGACACTATACCTGGGGGCTGAGATACCTTACGACGAGCAGCGTCAACCGGAGACCACGCCCATAGGCCTGATATCGACCGAAACTTGTTATTGGGTGACAGCGACTAAATAGTTTCCCTTATTGTTCCAGAGCTAGAGGGTTGTCGGGCTTGGTGCGGGCGGCGGCCGCAAGCCCGGCACCATGGCGACGGTCGAGGGGCGGCCGGCGCAGTACGGCGTCAGCCTACGGCAGCTGCGCGAGCTGATGGAGACGCGCGGCGCCGAGGGAATCGCCAAGATCAACGCGCTAGGTGGCCCGCAGGAGCTGTGCAAGAAGCTATACACCTCGCCCACAGATGGTAAGTCTGAGTCTTAATTATTCATGGTATTTTTTCCATGATTGAGAGTCAAGCGACGCGGTCAGGAAAAAATAGCTAGGTCAGCCGGCCGGACGCTTCCAAATTAATACCGGGATTCCAGGCACTGAACGTACTTGACTTGGATGCCCCAAAAGCCACGTTGACTCTTGTATATCTGCTATGAAAGTAGGAAAAACAAGACGAACCTTTTGGCCCTATTGTCTATTGTACCCTGCATTTATGGCAGAAACAAGACGAGCCACGTCAGTTTTAGACCAATTCACTTGTTTATACTGACTGGGGACGCATAAGCATTAAGGCTAGCAGGAGGAATGGAAGTATAATTGCGGCCAGTTGGGAACACTAGACTCCTCTGATAGAGTACAGAAATACTAGGCTGCAAACAAGCACTATGATAATGCTAATTTATTTAATCGTATACCATACTTTATTTCGCTAATATAATACAAATAATTACACGGTTAAATGTCACTACGGGCGACATGTCTCAGGAAAGTTTAAATTTGATTAAGCACTATGATGGTAAGAAGACTTAAGGCAGGTAGTTAAAAGTGATGGATTTTTTGGACAAAAGACAGGCTCAAGAGGCAGGAAAGATTTAGAATGTAGTTGTCTGGCACTGGTCTATATTATCGGCTGTTGCAGATAAAAGCATACATTTAAATCCATAGGTTTTTTTTTATTTTTATGTAAAACCTCGAACAACAATTCCTTTTGTATAAGTACAAGAACGATCAATTTCTTTGATATTGTAAGTTATTTTTCTTCGAATCATAAACGGGACGCCCTATAGCTGCGTAGACAAAACACATCAAAGTCGCCTGAAATCTTTTCTTGAAATTTCTAATGTTTAGAATCTTGATTGATTCTACCAACGCTTTAACGCCTACTCGAAATTCGAGTATTTTGCCTCAAAGTATAATGGAGATTACAGCCCAATACGAAAATAATCTTCCCTAGATTCCGTCTTTAACGATCCCTAGGAACCGCGGAACCCAGTAAACCTGCGGAATCATTAAATTGTAATGTCTTACCCATGGATGTAACATAGTTATTGCCGATAAATCCAATAATTTCACGATATCCAATAACGATTTATAACCTAGCTTAAGGTGTAAAATAAAAACGGAATGTTCATGTTTAGGATGACATCAGGGGTCTAACAGATCGATTCAAGGCTTATTTCCAAATGCCGCATAATATTAGCCGTTTAATAGATTCAGTTCTGAATTGATTGTACAATGATAGCGCTTCGATTGTAGTCTTTGTCGTCACGGAATTTGAAAACTATGTCGATAACTACCTAAGCCAAATATTGATTGAAACCAGAATAGCTCATTTTAATTCCGTGTCAATCGATATGGCTTCGTTTACTTTAGTATTAAATTCATTGTGAGCATAAACAATCTATTCTACGCTCTCATCAAATTTGACATGTTCAAACAATGCGTCAGCCTCGACGCGACCTTGCCTCTTTCCTGTCAAAAATAACACTATAAACTTGTCAACGTTATGTCTCATTGTGAGAGTGGAAAATATATTTATTAGAACAGCACCGACCTTTCTGAAGGCAAAGGAGTGTAAATAAATCTTGGCCTACTGTCGTTTGTTTGCGTACAAGACTTGTATCGTTTGCATCATTTTCCTGAAAGAGCGCTATCTTATTTGGGTTGTCAAGCACATTTAATTCACTAAGCATGATTATATTATATTATGGTCTGGTTATCATTTTATGATCAATATTCACGTACATCTTTAGTCCAGTCAATGATATTGCGTTCATTGTACTACGACATTAATATTTCATAGTTTATTCACTGTGACTATTTCCAGTTACTTACTTATATTCTGCGAGTACGGACTTTAGAATATTGATTTGGGTTGAAATTGTGTCGCTTATGATATTTATAATTAAAGTTGTACTGGATAGCACGAACTAAAACGCTGTCGGTAATGAATGGTTATATTATAAGGTTCATTGATATACTTGATATCGGATGGAAAACCGTACAAGGATTAATGAACCCTTGTTGATCCTTGGCCTAGATAGCCCATGCATGACCGTGGCATGTCCTTTGCACTTGAGCGAATAATTGTCTCTAAGAATGGAAGAATTGTAATTGTAATTGTTTCATTTGGTTCACCTGCATTTGTTCCCATGACATTACGAATTTAAAGGGCTGCACGCTTCTGACGTTTACTATTCTGACCTTGCATGAATGGGCGTTACTTTCTGGGATATACACATCAGTTATACCCTTTTTCAATACGGCAACAATCGTGACGTAATTGCTGCTAGTTCTCACGATGCATAAAAAATCGTTCCCCTTGACCTAACCCTGTCAAGTTTGATGGATATCTAAAGTAGCCACCCTATGCTTAAAACATAATTTATGAAATTTTGTAAACTTTTGAGTGTTTCTTTTGACGCTTCGGTGTCATCGAAGTTACCAAGTTCTTTTGAAATATCAACTGCCTCCCTTTCTTTTTATAGGAGTGGTTTCGCAACACATAATGTTTTGCTTGATTTGTTGTTCTTGTGAGATGTAATTACGCCTTTTAAATGAAACCTCTGACAGCTTAAAGAATTAACGGGTCATTCCTCCAAATTTATTTCGGGGTCACGTTGATGTAACATCTCACCCGAATAAGAGTTCTGTGTCCGTTTTCACGTTTTTGTTAGACGGGTAAGGTAGCCGCAATCGACGGGGACTGACGCGGGTTTATCCCCTCGGGATGTATCCGTCCGGCCACCGCACAACTGGAAAAAAGTCTCGAGTGTACCAAGTTACTAATATACATACGCTCTTTTAGAATCCAGCAGCGTAAGGGCTTATCTGGAGCATTGTAAAACGACCTAAGTATCCTCAGATTGTAATATACATACGCTGAACAAAATTACGACAGCGTACGTGCCTATCGCCGTCCCTGGAGCAAAGAAAACGTCGCCGGATTTTATCTCCGTCCTGTCTGATGACGGATATTTGTCTGATGCCCTCGTGTCGTGAATAAGTCTTGGTAATCCCTGGTATCTTCATATATTTTATCAGGCTCAGCTGTTGAGTATACATTTGCGTATGCTGTCTTAGTTTATTCAAGTCGCTTTTTTCCTTCTATAAAACATCAACCTGATGTAAAGGTATCAAATCATTGTAGTTTCTTGTCGCAACGTTTGCGGCTCTGATATTAAACGTCGCATCAAACTTTGTTCTAAAAATATATCCAGCCGATTTGCTAAGTATATTAACTAGCCTAATTATCTAATTTACAAGAGTCTGTAAAGCTAATTTCTATTTAAACACATTGCAAAATGGCGTTGCACTTGGCACCGGCCCCACTCGATGGACAGTATCGCACCATGCGACGCTCAGAATACGTCGTTTCTATCTTCGATGCCATTGCCTATCTAGGTCGAGACCTATCTACTTTATAGATCCTATGCACACAATCGGATTATCCACGTATACGTAAATCTGATTTGGAATCGATATTTTGTAGTGAACTAATGTCGATGAGATTCTTGTTATAAGTTAGTTAGAGAAATAATTTTCAAGAATACCGTTCGACTTCGATTCTCTTCAGCATTTTTATCGAAAATTCCAGCGTTGAAAATAACATAGCTGAAGCTGACATTGTTTGCATGACAGGGTTTTTATACCCGCAAAGAGCTGCCAAGGCAAACAAGAACCCTAATGAAACTTCACATTCGAGGCCGGAGGTACACAAGCCTGAAAGAAACCATTGGCGTGCTGGTGCCTTTACTTTATCTCCTAATGATTCTATCATCATCCTTCTAGCGTTATTCTCGGTTGTGCCCTAAAGGAGCCCGGGGTCCGCTTTGACACCTATCTCAAGATTTGGCATAGGGATAAGGACCAAATTCTTGACCAGCCTAACTCACTCAATTAAACTTTCTATGAAAGTTTTCCGTTGTGACACGAAAGGTAACCATACAATTCCATGATTCATTTTTGTGTCACAGCGGAACTTTGTTCACTTCTTCAGTTTTTATACTGACTACTGACTAACCAGGCTAACTACTGGCCAAGAATTTGATCCTCATTGATAGGCAGTCCTAATTATTCTATAATATCTGATATATCTTAATGATTTCACTCGTAGATCTGATCTTACAAAAGACCTTAGCTGCAGCCGTGTCCCAAAGAAGTAAGAAAGCCGGCAGAGAAACATAATAGTGGTGGTGACTACACCACTTTGATTCTGTACACATCGTTTGGACCTTATTGTCTGTGTTCATTATAATCATTACTTAAGAGTCTTGCTCTTGTCTGTGGCGCAACCGCCACTCTTCTCGGTCCATTGCCAGTCTCTTGACTTTCTTATACGACTCGAAATCAACTTGTCGACATTATGTCTGCGTTGGTACTGATAAAATATGTATGGTCTTAATTATGTAGAGTTGATATAAAATAAGTTTCTGACAAAAATTTCAAGAACAACAAGCTTCTATTGCCAACTGTACTTTTCTGTATACCGTCATCAACTACTCGTTGAGACGGTTCTAACCCAAACTCACCGGGGTTACGTCTGTCAAGTCCTCAATTCCCATGGCCACCGTCTGTCTTCATCATCAGATCAGCTTCATGGTACCATAATATTGAATTGTCATACAAACTATACTTGAACGCAAAATTTAAGCTCAATCAGTTAAAGATATCTGCTTCAAAATTGAGTTGCAAGATTCCACCCGAACAAACATTAGTTACATACATTGCGTGTTATAATACTTACATTGCAAGTTCAATGAAAGATTGTTAAAAATTCTTTATAAAACCGAGACTTAACTTTGATAATCCTGCCATCACTGCAAGGAGCGTACTTTCCTATACTGTCTAAGCTGTGATTATGGGCGTCTGACATGCTAACCTTATCATTAACTCCACTTATATGACATGTGACTTATAGGACATATGAAGTCTATATAATTTTAGCTAATATTGCTGCTTTGAATATCAAATCGAGCATGAATAGTAGACGACGAATTTATAATTTAATCGTTAAAATAGTTCAGGGGAGGACTTTCTTGCACGGTTATCACAAGATAGCGCGCGAGATAGATAGATATCCGTTTCTTTCTAATTAGAACACTCAGAAAGAAACGGGTAGTCTATCTCGCCGCGACACAGCTCAGCGCCTTCTTGTGCTAACCGTGCGGTGAAATATGGCGCGTATGGGTATGTGGCCAATTAGGTTCATGCATGTGTAGTGCGGGTGGCGCAGGACCGGTCATCACTCTTTGGGGGAGGCCTATGTCCAGCAGTGGAAGTGGATAATGATGATGATGATGTGTAGTGTATGTTACTATTCTCATTAGATAGCGGCATGAGGGCAACCCGTCCAAGCCCGTCAAAATTATAAATGCGAAACTGTTGTCTGTTTGTGACCTATTCACGTTTAAACCGCGGAACCGATTTCGATGAAACTTGGTATAGAGATAGGTTTAGTCCCGGGGAAGGACATAGGATAGTTTATATCCCGGAAATCATCCCCTAAGGGGATGAAATAGGGGGTGAAAGTTCGTATGAATTTACGATTTCCACGCAGACGGATTCGCGGGTAGAAGCTACTACGAAATATTTAAAAGTCGAACGTTAATTATAAAACTCGGCTAAACTGAATCTAGCTATCCAAAGTGAAGTCTCTCGTTAGATCGGAGCCTGCGCGACAATTAAGCATTGCGTAAACCCTCTTTAAATCCCGGCCATGTTATTCAACATTTAGGAGTAGAGGTTAATTTCACAGCGTAATTGGTAAGTTTGTTAAGGGGCTACCCGAGGTTTTCATCGATTTTTGACGAGTTTCGAATCGTATCTCCTACTTTTGCACTACAGATAGAATTATAAGCCAAACGGCTATCTGTTCTTCAATCTTTTATCTCCATTTTGGTCTACCGGATTTTGAAAGAAATGAATACTTAATTTTGTATGATTTTTTTAAACATTGTCTAAAAAAACACTTCAATGAACTTTGAAGTAAATATGGGATATTATATTGCTTAACGTAGGTTGGTTCTCATTTTAAAACGGCATACTCGAACATGAACCTTTTTATACACAAATGGAGTCCGCCATATCTAGGTCGGTAACTATATTCTGTTGCTATATTATGCTATTCTTGTTCTTTTGCTTTTGGTTTGTTTTTTCTATTTCCTTGTTATTTAGTCCAGTCAATGAACTGACAACTTGTATGGAGAAAAAAAACAATTTTGGAAATAATTTATAATAGCTTATCTTTTCTGTGTAACAGATATATTATCAATTAAATAGTTACCCAGCTACAGAATCCGACAAAATTTCAGACATAAAAAAATTATAAATTAACTAGCTTCTAAAAATTCAGACAAAATATTAATAAAGATTTTTGTCTTTATTTTGGTTCATTTACATTTGCTTTATAATATTCAAGTTCAATCATACAAAAAAAGACAATGCATGCTTCATTTAAATCTACATAATTACTTCCGGGTGGAAAGGTTTTCGGATTCTTGAATACAGCATCTTAGAATAACATTTTAAAATGAAATCAACAAAAACAACGCTATTATATTTATTTTTTTCTTAACCGTATTTTGCCTGGAGTAATTGTGTTCTTACATTTGTTGACATTGTCTTAATATTATTACTTGATTTTTCTCTGTTTTTGACCATCGTGATAAAAATTCTTATTTTGTATGCAAATCTGTAATGTAATTTTTTATCTTGATATAAATAATCTAATCTAATCTATAAATAATAGCAGAAAAAATAAGCGATTAGAGACTTTGTGTGAAAAACGTTCTACACGCTACTGAAACCGCTCTATTTTCTTTCCATTAAAATTTCTAGCAACAGTTAAGTACTAGTTTCCGACCTAGATATGTCTGATCCCATTGTGTATACAGTTTCATGTTATTTTAGCATGTCGTTTCAAAATGAGAACAAAGTCACGTTTGTATGCAGAGTCAAGCGTTCTCGCGACGCTTAAGAGGCTGACAAGACCTAATTTTGTTGAAATTGATGTTATTTAAGCAGTTTTTTAAGAAAAACTATTTTTTCTAGCACATCAAAAAAATATATTATGTTAATATCCATCATATTTCAAAGACCGTGGACGGATAATTTAATGAAATCGGCTCGATAGAAAATAATTACAAAGATTGGTCTTCCAATCATCATTAAACACATGAAGTGTGAGTGAGTCATAATTTCACAAATAATCCACACTTTTTTTATTTCAATATTTATGTACTTTTTTTATTTCAATATCTTCAAAAACGGCGCCCAGTAACACTCGCTCTCGTTTACTCCGATACAAATAGACAGTGTGCGCCGTATCCCGAATCCTCAAGGGCATTTTGGTGTTGACAGCGTCTTAAGTCTGAAGGTTAGTAACGACTAATGAGCTTTTTAATCGTGAGTGTTCTCACTCGTCAAAAAGTGATTAGCGACGGTAGTTATTAAGATTCCCTGAAAACGCTAGATAAAAATTGAGAAAATGGGGTCCTCCCCACGTTTTCCTCATCAAAATCAGAGAAAATGGGACCCCTTCCTCCCTCCTCTCCCCTCTTCCTCATCAAAAAACGAGAAAATGGGATCCTCCACCCCTCTTCCTCATCAAAAACCTAACACACGATACTATATGATAACATAATGCCGGCTACAGACTCACGCGAGAAGTCTCGCCGAGAAGTCTGCCGAGAAACGAGAGAACGAGACGGCGAGAAACCGATCACATTCACGCTTCTCGGGTGTTCTCGGGGGTTCTCGGCGTGGGTCTGTAGCCGCTATTAAATTCTCGAACGTGAAAGTTTAAAAAGCGGAAAGCATCACATCTTCACCTGTTAAGTTAGTATTCATACCTCGAACCGTTCCCACTCGGGTATCACGGGGTAATAAGGCAATTTTAGTAGGATTTTTATGACCCCCCGTTACCTTCACCTAATGAGGTCGCGCCTCTGTTTTATGCACGACGTTGTTTGATGACGTGATTAATTAGAATAATGCCTTGGTGAATACTTTTTATTGATCTACGTAGCTTTTTTATGTTAATCCCATCCTGGAGTTTGAAAGACGAGTATTACCTTAACGTCTATTTATGCAAATGTTCTGGGGATCTCACGACCATGCATTCTCGTCTAGTTTTTTTTCTTTTTTTAGGTCCAGTTCTTTAAAGTAGTACTTAATGCGCGGCTAGATTTGTATCCGCTGAACTACATGAAATGTAAATCAACGCTACGAGAAGCCCTACAAAATATGTCCTATGCGATACAGAGAAGTTATTTATCACATTATTTATACTAAACGGGACTTAATCGCGTATAATTAATTATTAACCTCATTCCTTATTTATTTACCTCAGTGAGGTAATTATACGCGATTAAGTCTCGTTTAGTATAAAGAATGTGTGAGAATCGTGAAAGTTTAAATCAATATAAGTTATTTATCGTTTTAAAATACCGACCTACCGACCTTTGACGACCGGTTAGTCTAGTGGGTAGTGACGCTGCCTACGAAGCTGAAGGTCCTGGGTTCGAATCCCGGTAAGGGCAAATATTTGTGTGATGAGCTTGAATATTTGTTTCTGATTAAGGGATGTTTTCTATGTATTTAAGAATTTCTATCTATTAAATATATCGTCGTCTAGTACCCATAACACAAGCCTTATTGAGCTTACTATGGGACTAGGTCGATTTGTGTAAGATTGTCCCCTAATATTTATTTATTTATTTAAATTAAGATTTTTCTATCTTTATACCGCATAGTTTTAATAAAAAATTGCAGTATGTAGTTAGTATTATATCAAATAACGAGCTCTGGGAGGCATCGATACCTGCTAGGACCTTTTCAATAATACAACCACAATTCTTATATATTCCATTGATTACTATATCACGGTTGTAAACAAATACTATGCATAATCATCAAGGCTCGAAAAGGTAACATTATTGATACCAACAAATTGTAAGCAAGTTTTATGATAGATGACTGTTCCGACTCATACAAAGTAAGGGTATTTTTCAACGAACTGCAACTAAGTAAACAGCTGAACATCTATTCCGATCTATCGCGCCCATCAAAGCTACATTTCCAAATGAACATAACCCTAGATTTATAACTTAATGGAACCACAACAACAATAATACCATGAGTTTTATATCCTAGCCTTTCTTTAGAACGGTAGCTGAGGATATTCACAACGGCCAAAGACCCCCGCCTCAGATGATCCATTATAACACTGACCTCCAATCGTACATAGTTGCTACAAATCTTAGTGTCTAGTTATACAAGATATATAAGGTGAGTTCAGTCAAGACATTGTGAATGTCACAGTTCAACGAACCTCAATCGATACGCCTAAAGTACACGCTGTGAACTTTACCGATTGCGTTCGTGAAAAAAATAATAAGCATCATACCATTTAATACAATAGGAAACCTTATTCTGTTGGTAATACGACACGCTTTCTTTTAAACGTGGAACCCAAACGTTTGTTTCGCTTATTGGATTTATTATAAAAAATGGAATCAATAAAATTAGAAGTGGCAATGACCCCGTGTTCCACTTCGATCCTCTCTTCGCTACGTTTTAATTTGAAATGATTGCACCAAATAAATATCACTCAATAGATTAACTATATATCTATCAATGGAGTGAGTTAAGCGAATCAATCAATCGAACGGAGTATATAAGCATTTTCAAATAAATGTGTACCTACCCAACTTAGCGTGAGACGTCAAACAAAAATTTACTCAAGTCAAAAGTCAAAGTGATTTATTTCTAACATAGGTGACAAGTATATGATGGTACAAACAATGAGGGAGCGCCATGTTTCGCCGTTAGGCATACAAATTAGTTGTTGAATTTACATAATCTATACATATTACGGTGTCAGTTGTATAACGACAATTAAGTCCCTTTAACCACCACCAGTTTGTACAAACCTAACTTTTTATTTTCAATTTATACATGATATGAATAAACAATTATTTAAATGTGAAAAAAAATATTTTCCCATATTTTTCTTTAACAACTCTCTGGATGGTTACCCAAATTTTTGAAAATGCCCAAATATGACTTATTTATCAAAACAATGGTGATCACGATCAGTAACAACAAAACCGCACGTTCAACGCGTATGACGTCGCTAAAACCTTTAAAGTAATCGGTGGACAAATAAAAACCTTTTACCCTCGCTGTTTCAACATGACAAGGCGAAATGACTTCTTATTTACATGTTTTTAGGGCGTACAATCGCCTGGCAACACCATTGTGGCTGATAGATGGCATGCCACCCCAAGCAATGAAACGTGCCCTAGTCTCATCGCTTACCGAAAACTTCATCAAACCAGTGTAAGTCAGACCTCAGCTTACAAATAGTTGTTACAAATGTCGAGGTCTAATTATGTTAGGGATAGTTGCGAAGTAAATCAAGACGTGTTATGGCGCTGGCGCTGGCGTACTGACTTTATCTAGTGAAAACCGTTCGTATTACTCACCGACTCTTGTATTAAATTTTGAGTTTTCAGCATGGAACGTTGCCAAACCTGCCATTATCATTTAGAAAGTCTGCGATGACTAAATTAGTTCACTTTAGGACGATTACTAAAAATTACATTGTAAAGGAACGAATATATAGTTAGCTCGATATTCCGATGATACTAGAAAAACCCTAAGGATAAGGGTTGATTTATCGCCCGCTGGGAAATGAGCGTTTAAAAAACCTATGTAGGTTCTAATACGACAGAAATTATATAAGGTTGAGAAAACACACTGTTAATTACCCATAAATCCGTTTAAAATCCGCACAAATTCAGGAATTCGAAGCTTAACTCGACATTCTTAACACAAATTATCCGATTAATTATGTGAAGTCCCAAGCGGAACACAACATCAACTCATTTAACTGTCTCCATAAACGTGAACTTAATTATCCATGCAGCACGGTTGCTTTTTCGACGGCAACATTAAGTAAGATACGACGTTGTGATTATAGTGAACCGACCTGAATACAGGGTGTAACAAGTACACTAACAATTTGTCAAAACGTTAATTAAGGCAAGGACGACTATAAATTTGGTGCGATATCGTATCCATTAACTCATGTTCGATTAGGTTTATAGGCTAGTCTAATAGCTAGTAAAAGCCTTCTTCATTTGCATGCCACGCCTAGAATTGAACCTTGGACAAAATACAGCCTCTAGAGGTATAATGTTTAGTACATTTTGAATAAATATCGAAACAATTTTGGTACTAGCCTTTATTGTTACAATTTTTTGACCACCCGTTGAACAGCCGGCGTTCTTAGGCATGGTCTTTGAAACGTTACATATAAACCTTTAAAACCCCATGGTTCTTCTTTTTAACCCCCGACGCAAGGAGAGGGGTGTTATAAGTTTAACGTGTCTGTCTGTGTATCTGTATATCTGTGTGTCTGTGTATCTGTCTGTGGTATCGCAGCTCCCAAACGGATGGACCGATTTGAATGCGGTTTTTTTTCTGTCATAGATAATTTTATCCCGAGTGTTCTTAGCCATGTTTCATGAAAATCTGTGCAGCCGTTTTTGAGATATTGGACTTTGAAATGAGGATGTCGGGGGTTTTTCAACTTTTCTAAGTTGTAGTTATTTGGATGACCGGTGGTAGTGACGCTGCCTGCGAAGCTGAAGGTCCGGGGACCGAATCCTATTTGTCTAATGAGCATCCAAGTCTTGTATTTATATCTATTAACTTTATCGTCGTCCCATAATACAAGCCTTAATAAGATTAGTAAGGGACTTGTTCGATTTTTAAGATCGTCACCTAATTTATTTATTTTATTATCTTACCTTTTGAAATTGCTGTTGAAATATGTAAATTTCGAGCCTGACTAAACGATACATTTTGCGTCAATTTCCCTCAATGCCGCACACCGACGTTAGTGGAAACTCGTTGCAACTGGAACGGATCAAGACGGCATGGTCACTCAAATCGGATTAGCTTGGAATCGAGGGCCGATACGTTCCGGACGAAGGCTGCGGAAGGAGCAAGGGGGGGGGGGGGGGGGTGACGTCACGACACCCTCCGTCCTACCCTCACAGGCCTGATGTTGACAGCTCATACAAATGACACGTCACGACGTGCCGGGACGTGACCCGTTCGGTGCCCTTTGTTTTTTTTCGCGCTGATGGGTTTTTCATTGGTGCCGAAATTGCTTTTCGTGTATGGTGCCGCGCGCGCTTGGTACGGTAAATGGTAGTCGATACACAATAGTGGTGAATTAGTGACAAATCGAAGACTAGCTTCTGCCCGCGACTCCGTGCGCGTGGAACTCGTTTATATCGTAGCTTTTATCCCGGAAATCATTTCCCAAGGGGATGAAATTGGGGGTGAAGGTTTGTATGGAGATGCGATATCAAACGAGTTCCACGCGGACGGAGTTGCGGGCAGAAGCTAGTAATTCAATAAACAATGCATTTCTAGTTCGCTGCAGTTTACTGCGAGTAGTATTATCAAATGTAGGATCTTGTTTTTTACCGGGTCCGCCCATCGGCATATGGACACGTTTCCATATCAAATATAACAAAGTTCTGTTCGCCCTCGCACGAATTACCTGTTTTCGCGTAGGAATGAAGCATTTTTCCCGCGGTAAAAAGTATTCATCAGGGATAATGTCGGCTTCTGATGGTAAAATAATTTTTCAAATCGGTCCAGTAGTTTCGGAGCCTATTCAATACAAACACACAAACAAACAATCAAATCTTTCCTCTTTATAAAATTAGTGTAGATATTAGTATAGATAGACATACTTTAAATAAATAGGATTGCCTTATGTATTTAATATACGTTAGATCACGTCTCAGTTTAGTCTGCATTAAATTGAAGCGGGACTATCCATTGAAATAAATTTACATAAACGTATTATTCTCTCAAGGAAAGGTTACTTTTTCTTTTACAGATTTTAATTTCCTCCGGTACCGTCTGCGGAATGCAGTTTTTCAATGATGGATGGTGAAAGATTAATGAGACTCAGCAAAAACCCAAACGATAACTCAAGATAGTGTCTTTATTATCCATTGTCTCCAGTTCTTAAGTTTGAGGCAAAGGTGTTTTTATATGTTGGCTTCACGGCTAATACAACATCGCATGTGAAATAGATTGTTAGGTTTTTCCTATTTAGCGCGTTTGGCGATTAAATATGAAAAATGAAAAGTATTAGTTTTCATATGTTAGTTTTCAATGAGCCGGCTAAAAAAAACAGATTTTATTTTATTATTAGGCACTGGTTTCACCGCCGGCGAGTAAGCGAGTACGTTACTAACGTACGTGCTAAAAGCGAGTAACCATTACCACAGATTAAAGAATACAAGTACAGATACCCAATCTCATAGAGCAAAAGCGTACCGTCCTAATGTAGGCAATTCTGTATACAATTTTAGTCCCGTAGCTACACCAGCAGGCGTAGCATGGTTGCCATTTTATCACTTATCGCTGTGGAAAAGACATCCGTCACGTTCTGACCAGTATGTGAGTGCGAGTGTGACATCCGTCTTATCCACAACGATAAGTGATAAAATGGCAACTGTGCTACGCCCGCAGTAGATGCAGTATCCGAGCTACCCACGGCCATGACGCTGTCAGCCTACCTGATAGTTTTAGTAATACATTGAGATATCACCAGATGGCATTGACTTCCCGGGCAACAAATAGAGTATTTTTGATTTTTTTTTATATAAAAGTAGTATTTTCGAGACAATATTACACATCACACAAAATTATACATAACCAAACGCTTGGAGCCTGTGGTTCCATAGAAGTTTCGCGACCAGTGATGGCGCTATCTAGTGACAGTACCCAATAATACGTGTAGCCAACTTAGCAAACTTACTTAACTCACACGTATGTACGAGTTACATGGATTTAGTACCAATTTTATTGCATTTACTAAACTTATACAATTTACCTTTATTTTATGTACGGAAGGATGTTTGCGATATAATTAAGGTACGTTGAATTTATTAAGGTGTAAAAATCACTATATCTTCACGATTACTGGTTCAAATGTTTCGCTCGGTACCTGTGTCGCCATCTATGAGTTCTTTTTTGTAATAATGGTACGTTGTTCGAGTTGGGAGGCCATGCCATTACTATGAGAGTACTGGCTACTCGCCGGCGGTGGGACCAGTGCCTTAATCTGAACGTCTCAAATTCAAATACTTATCGTGGGTCGTCTATCATTCCGTGCTTGTGATTGTGTTGTGACTAAATATATTTTCCGTGCTTGTGATTGTGTTGTGGCTAAATTTGTTATTGATGAATAAAAATGGAGGATACCATAATGCAGAACATATCTTTTCAGCCAAAAACTATGGCGGAATTGCTTCCGACTCTTGCTCTGAACGGTGTTTTATCCAAGGATGCTATACTAACGCTCACTGGTAAAAAGAACCCCCGAAACACTATGGCAATAAATCGAACAGCTGAGAAGGCTGTAAAACCACTTACAATGGCTGAAATGAGGGCTGAATTACAAGCTCTCAAAGGCCGCATCCCCGCCAAGCCTCAACCGGCCACATCCACAAGGAAGAAAGGCTGGAATTCCTCTATCAAAGTGGATAAGAAGGTGAATCATACGGCTGATGGGAAGCTGCGCAACAATGTGGTTAGAAAGGTTCTCAATTTCCAACCACCTAGACCAGTAGCACCAGTTCAGACCAAAACTATGTCAAATGCAAGGTTGACCATGATGCCTCCTGTTGGCCACTCAAGAATGACCCTCACAACTGCAGTGTCTAACTCAAGAATTACCCTCATGCCTGCTGAGACCCCAAAGTTTCCTAAACCAGAACTCAGAGTAAAGAAATCATTGTATATTCGAGCCAAAACGAATGTAAGGATCAGTGGTATATGCAACATCCCAGAAACTCCAGTAGACACCAAACCAGCTAGGCCTAGAGTCACCATTACCAACAAAGAAAACAGCTCATATCAAGCTAATGTGAACAGAAAATCCATTGCTCCAAAACTCATAAACCACAAGAGGCTGGCCCCACCCCATGTACCTGACACCCCTTTATCCAATGATTCCTGGAAATCTGGCAGTGACGCCAGCTTCCTACAAAAAGAGAAGGAAATCCATGAGACAGAAGCAATTCTAGTGGGACTCCAGATACTAGCTATATGGCTATATATTACATGAAAAGACGATGTTTTCAAATTCAAATGGTAGGTGTATAGGTACTATAGGTATACTACAAGTGACGTTTTCGCATTAACGAGGCCGTAAGGCGCCCCGCCCCGCCTTGAATCCGCCTTGAATAAATCAAGTACCTAATTCGATTAAATCGATGAATAAGATCTATCAATAGCAACACTTAGACATAGGATTCCAGCTAGCTGCATTACCAGGTATAAACTAGTATTTTAATTTATAATGAATATTTAATGGTATCTATTATGTCATTCCGTCATGAATGACTCATATATGTTACTCACAATGCTTAATTACCGACGTTTAGTTTGTTTAGTAATATGTAAATGAGTATAAGTATGAGTTTATCTCCCGAGACTTATAGTTGTGGAATCACGCGATCAAAATATTATAAGTACAGATACTTTTATTAAACGCTCGCTGCACATGGGGCCATACAATGAGGCAACAGGCCACCTACACTATATGATACCAAAATTCATCTTAATCCGCTTACCCGTTTTTGCATGATTGAGTAACAAGCATCTAAACTTGCGCATTTGGGCATTTTCAATAATTTCTATAACTGTCGTCACAAAACGGACACTGAGTTAATGCTAATTGGGTACACGAATTATTGAAAATATTTATAATATGAAGTAGGATAGGAACGTCTGAGGTGAGTCGAGAAAGGTTATGAATCCCACATAGCCGTCGTATAGAATCATTTAAAATGACGTCACCTCCACGAAAGGTCGGGTACTATAAGCCAATGACTATATCTTTGTGTACAGTCGAGGTCATAAATACGTTTACACTTTTGCACCTTATTGCCTTGTAATAAGGTGCAAAAGTGTAAACATATTTATGACCTCGACCGTACAATAAAGTGCTTACATACATATCTACTCGTACATACGATGGTGCCGTCATCAGTGCTAATACC
This sequence comes from Epinotia ramella, assembly GCA_947578815.1. NCBI lineage: Eukaryota > Metazoa > Arthropoda > Insecta > Lepidoptera > Tortricidae > Epinotia > Epinotia ramella. Next base: position 14,887,117 of record OX388223.1, read on the forward strand.
TATGTCAGTGCTATGACGATTTGCGAACAATCCTTGTAATACTGGAAGTGTTAATGTTTCTATGTATGTAGGTGACAATTTGAGTAGGTTCTAATTTACATAACCGGCCAAGTGCGTGTCGGGCCACGCGTAGTGGGTTCCTTATTATAGTTGCCTGACTGTCTTAGTTACATCGACACGCGCGCGCTAACTAAATGGTGCGGTTGCGTCGGCCGAATTTGTACGAAAGTTGGCCTTTCCACATACACATAAAGTTGGTCGATAATTACTCGGTAACTAGTTATGCCTGCTTAGCCGTGATAGTTTTCCTTTTAGATTAATTATATGTACTACGAATTTTTGTCGGCGTGATTGATTCCTATACCCATGCTGAATTACAGCTTTCTAGTAGTAATGGTTACTGAGCTAAGCCGCAGACGGACATACCGACATGGCGAAACTATAAGGGTTCCTTGTTGACTATACGGAACCCTAAAAATGGTTGTGGGTTTTGGCCACGCGTCACTTAGTCAGGGAAGAGTTGTACGATTTTTCACTAAAATATGTATTTATAATAGGAAACAACGCATTAGGTACTCAGAGAGTAGGTAATTAATACCTATGGCTTGGTAGAGTGAAATAATTCACACAAAATTATTAAGACAGCGGTGACGTGACTCTATAGGTGGCTTTAACTTTTGACTATCATTATCATGATCATATCCATTTGCTGGACATAGGCCTCCCCCAAAGAGTGTCAAGCTGACCGGTCCTGCGCACCCCGTATCCAGCGGACTCCCGCGACCTTTAGCAAGTCACGGGACTACCTGCCGGTACGTGGTCGCCACTCAACGCCCGACCTATTGACCCGAAATATTATTTGACTATTACTATTACTAAAATTAGTTATACTGATATAAAATTAACCAGCGCTTTCACACGTTATCCACGTTAATCACCTGACCCCGATCACCCAGGGGAATTAGCGGCAATTATTTTATATTGAACTAGGAAAAAATGATAATGTTCGGTTATGGCGCTTCGCCGGACGCTGCCGCGCCACGCTCGCTTCGCTCGCTCGGCTCGCGTGCTGTAGGGTCGCAGTTCATCTAACAACCTAACCGTTTTTTTCCCCTGGGGGATCAGGCTAGGCGATTAACGTGGACAACAGCCACTTTCAGGATGCTAAAGTATGATAGGGACATTGCGCAGCCGATTTTTTTCTTGATAATTAGTAATGTATAAGTACTATAATCGCCTCTCAGTTGAAGAATCATTTTTATTAACAGAATTATCAGCGAAACCACCAAGACAAGAAATGACATGCCTAAAATCTTCGTCTTGAAATACAAAATACAGCTGGGATATCTCGGAGAACACATAAAAGCTTTATTATGGAAATAAAGGAAGTTATTTACATTGCTAGAGTAGAAATGGCTACTCAGTGATCAAAGAACGTGAATGGCTTTAAAACAATGCTTTAGTTCAAGGGTTTTCTCTTCTGCTTTGTTTGCAAGACGTGCTGACAAACGTTTTGTATGGTCATTAATCTGAGCAAAAGAGAAGCTCCCAAACCTGTGAACATGGCATGGTAATCCATACTAAACGGTTTGACTATCTCGTCACCCAGGTACTAAACATTATATAGAAGCCTGTGTTCCCAGATGGGGTAGGCAGCGCACATTACATTTAATGTAGTGCCACTCACATATAGTAGCAACTGTAGATTGAAAGACGAAAGTAAGCCTTCGTCATATCTATGCCTGAACTGTAAGTGTTTGACAAAATGAAAACATCGATAAATCTGATGTCGATAGTTCCTATCTCAACATCACAAAGAATCACTCCCACACAAAGACTGCAAAAAAAATTGTATGCACCTTTTTTAGGGTTTCGTAGTCGACTAGGAACCCTTATAGTTTCGCTTTGTCTGTCCGTCCATCCGCGGATAATCTCAGTAACCGTTAGCACTAGAAAGCTGAAATTTGGTACTAATATGTATATCAATCACGCCGACAAAGTGGTAAAATAAAAAATCATGTTAATATTTTCGGAGATAATCGCTCCAGAAGTAAAAAAAAATGTGTCCCCCCCCCTCTAACTTTTGAACCATGTTTTAAAAATATGAAAAAATCTCAAAAGTAGAACTTTATAAAAACTTTCTAGGAAAATTATTTTGAACTTGATAGGTTAAATAGTTTTTGAAAAAAAATACAAAATCTACGGAACCCTGCACTGAGCGTGGCCCGACACGCTCTTGGCCGGTTTTTATTATTTAGAGGAGAAAAAAAATCAACTCGTGTAGGATTTTTTTATTTAATCAACAAACATTTATAAAAATGTGTTTACTAAAAATGCGACTAACATCGCTATTTGATATCATTATTACCTAATTGCCCTTAAATTATCGTCTCCATACCAAAAATATTATAATCATTGTTTACGTAGTATCAAAAGGAAGTCACTAATGTCAAACCGTTCGTCCTAGAAAAATATCTAGGTATAGTCATATCATAAGCGAATAAAGCGGAACTTTAGGTATCTTTAACGTACAAGTACATTATACATATGGTCCGTATTGTGGGTATGTATATGTACTGGCAATGACGTAGGAAAAAAAGGAATTATTCAGAGCATTTTAATTTATATTTATAGCTTCGTAAACCGTTGCACATTTTACGTCATCGTCATTATCGTGAACAGAATTGTGCATCAATAATTCCATTATATATTCATGTTTAATTTATATTCAATGTTTACGTAATTTTAGTCTAATAATAACAACGACATACCTAAAATAATGAGTTGCATTATTAGATGTCAAATGTAAAAGTTATCAAACCTTAGACTTCATACTTATACAGGGTGAAACCTAAGTCGTTAACAGAAATTTGCGTTTCAATCGCAGTATTTTTAGGCAAATTAATTGCATTAACTCTAGAAGCAAACAATTAAACTTTATTGATAAAAAATTTAAATAGCACTAACACCTACCTTATGGTCACCCTATTCGAAAAGACTTGCTATATAGCTTAAAGTGACAGTTTAACGTAGCAATTAGGGTGACCATGAGACTCAGTAAATTCATAATATTTCTTTTAATTAACGAATTAACAAACGGCGTTTACATATTTTTGCATGTTATCACGTCCACATGTTTAAACTAAAGTTAACAGTAAGAAACATATATTACTGTTCACGAACTAACTAGCTTCCGCCCGCGACTTCGTCTGCTTGGCCCGGGATAAAAACGATCCTATATTTTAATTCAAGCTATAAACTATCTGATTAAGCGAGGGTTTAAGTAATCTATAATGCAATATGTTGCAATCAATCCAATGTTTGCAAGGAATAAAGCAACTTTGTTCATTTAAAATTCATATAGGTAACTACAATCTCTAATATCACATAAACTGTAAATATAAAAGTGTTTCTCCCTCTGATCTTACGTTATGTAATATGTTTTGCCGATGCTCCAGTTTAGACTAAAGGTTTCTCATTAAAACTGATAAAACTGCTCTTTTATGTCTCCGGAGCGAGTCAATTCGAGTTACCAAGTTACCACCACACATTTACGAGAAGTAGTACTTACCTGCATCTTGGCAACGCTATTTCTAACTTTCATTCAAAATGCGAGTCATTTTCGTATCTTTTTTTTCCAAAATCGTAACGCGCTGCATAAACATCTCTCTTAATATGTTATTTTACCGTAATAGCTTAGTTCAAGTTACCTTTTTACGTTTACGAAATCAAAAACATGTAGGTCATTCGGAATGCTCACTCGAAACAAGATTCGTATCCAAACGTTTGTCTTCAATTTGGTTGGCACAAACTGCATAAAACCGTTCTTTAATCCGCCTAGCTTATTCACTACCCGGCTCAGCTCACCTGCATCGTCTAGCATAACTGGACCCCGACACTCGTTTCAATTCAACTACACGTAATCGAAGTTCAATCTGTACTGGCCCTGTGAGTTGTGAATACTATTTGCGGAGCGGGTCAGCCCGAGTTAACGTCCCGTGTTTACGACGTGAATATCAGATGCGGTTCAACTGTTTTAACTCGCCGGCATCGGAACGACCGTTAAGTTCGCTTTCGGGCTAAATGCAGCCAACTGTGAATTCGCAGTCCTGTCTGACCAATATAAACTACAAACTATCCTGTGAAAGGCAAACTACATATTTTGGAGTCTTATTACATCACGGTTATAAAGGACAATGACCCAAGTCCTCCTAATATTCATTGAACAAACATAAAAAGTTAAAAACACTGTATGCGGACTACGGAAAACTTACTGAAAAAGCCGGCCAAGTGCGTGTCGGGCCACGCGCAGTGTAGGGTTCCGTAGTTGCCTGTCTGTCTTAGTTACATCGACGTGCGGTGCGGTTGCGTCGGCCGAATTCGTACGAAAATTGGCCTTTCCAAGTATATACACATTAAGTTGGTCGACTATTACTCGGTAACTACTCATGCCTACTTGTCCTTGATAGTTTTCCTTTTAAATTCATTATATGTACTACTACCACGAATTTTTTCACATCCCCAGTAGTAGCCATTTAGCCGGCAGGGGGGGGGGGACACATGACTCGAACAATAATTAGGGCTTTGAAGTCCAATATCTCGCAAAGAATCACTGATTTGAAAAATGGTTTTAGGAAACTCATAATATTTGTATATTATGATTTTCCTAACGAGCTATCCAGCGATACCCCACCCCATACCCAAAAAATTCATCCCCGCTTTAGGTGTAGGGGAGGTACCCTAAAAAAAATATATTCACGATTTTATTGTACTGTTTTGTCGGCGTGATTGATTTATATACTCATGCCGAATCACAGTTTTCTAGTAGTAATGGTTACTGAGCTAAGCCGAAAACAGACGGACATGGCGAAACTATAAGGGATTTTGTTGATTACGGAACCCTAAAAATTTAGTTTTTTCATACATTAGGTAGGTAGGTAATTCCACCCACCCGAAGCATAATTTCAAATCGATTGACATCTCATTCAAGGGCAGAATGATCACGATTCTGCCACGGTTGCTATCTTGTCTTGAGCACGATTTTGATGATGATGTCCTGACGGATACTATATTGGGAATGTATCATACACATCACTGGAGTTTTAAAGTGTTGCTGTTCCATTCTCTGGTGCGGTCTCGAGCGGATTACATACCCGATCTTCCTTATAAAGATAATACACTTGGCCAAGTAATTTTAACGGGTCCACCAGCGCATTTTATCGCGCTATCCACTGGATGGTATATTGGGTTATTAAATAATTAGAGGACCCTAGATGATTACTCGACCTGGCGCAATTTCCGAATGTCAGTTACCTAATAATAACAGCATGTAGAAAGCGTTAACCCCGCCATTCTGATATACCCGTTTTCATAATAAATATATGAGCCTCCATCTTTTCTAGTATAATAAACGCTCATGAGTATACTGGTGATCGCGGCCCGTAACAAATGAATGCCCATTCCGTAGCATATTCGTACCCGAGGTGGAAGGTTAGAGCAGGGCACAGCTGTTTTCCCGTTTTTATTAAGACATTTTTTTCCAACAGGAGATCTTCAAGGAGACACTGACCTAAATTAAGAGTCTAGCATAGTCGTGTAAATTCGGTGTGTAACGAGACAACAATTGCCCGGAAAAAACAGTAACAGTAAAGAGCGAAAATAACCTCCATTTATGGAATGATAACTATAATAAGCATCGCGGAGTACTTTCATAGCTTTAAGCAATTCGAATTCCAAGCGAATTGGCTTGAATGGGACTATGTATTAGCTAATTCTTTATATCGGATGGAATAAAGCCAAGGTCGACAGTCCAATGACATCATAAGGAGTTTAGCCAGCATGGGCAAATAAGCAGTAATTTATGCGGCAGCGGATACGGCGCCGGCTCGTTGCGGCCTCGTGTTGCGCCCTCGAATCAATTCCACAATGACGTCATCCATTCCAACCCCGCCTCGGGGCCGCCCCCCACAGGGACATGGCTATTTCCTCCCTTCTCCTTGCATAGCTCTATTCAGTCTCGTGTAAGTTTACGACGTTTTCGGAGTTCTGCGGGTTTTCTCTGAAAGGAATTTTGCAAATCTAATGTTTTCGTTTTAATCCGCAAAGTCGCGCTGTTTAAGTCGTTCAATCTACATCTTATTATAACTCCGTGCTCCTTTTAAGTTTAAATAGCTGCAGTTTATCTTATATCTCCTTTAAAATTATTACAAGATATATCTATCTTTCACATTCTCTTTCTTTGTGAAGAAATTCTGTCTGTCATCGGACTCCAACTTTGCTGTTAGTCTTCACTAACAAAAGTTCTCTATTTGTGAGCATCATTATCCGTGCAGCCTAACAAAGGTCTAAGTAGGCTGAAACTTTGAACCGAATCCTGTTCAAACACTGCCGATGCCCGACTCAAAATCCCGACCCTTCGATACACAAACCGCTGTGTCCAAACGAGCCGGCCGCATTATAAATAACGCCTACGCGTAGACACAGCAGACGTTCATTAGGCAATCGCGGAAACATCAAGCTGAAACTCACGAGTACCTCTAACTATAGCGCTAGAAACAAACCAGCTGGTACCTGACCGTTTATGATTGAACACACACAGGTATTCGGGCTTCATATTAATGTTCAGATTAAAATAAACTTTGGCCCAACGAAAGATGAACGAGCTTACTTCCGAACGTGTTAAACAAATAACCAAAATGTTCAACATGCATAATCTTGGCCGAAGCGTTATTGAGGTGCTTCATCATTTTATTTACAGCTGTTACAGGTTAATGTGGTCTGGGTGGTAAACTCCGGGAAACAATCGGTTATAAATAACTCGGTTCATATGCTCGATACCACGCAAGCTTGCTTTTATACGTAGGTACACGTACGTACAAGTCAAACAATATTGACTATCTTATGAAATCTATTTTCATAGATCTATATATCTACAATCGTGGTTAAAAGGTCTCTTTTATAACATCGGTACACAAACCTTAAATCATCCATGATAAAGTCTGTTGAAATCGAATCGTTTGAGTTTTCTAATCATGACTCAGAAGTCAGAGTCCTATAATGAAAACAAATGTATGTTGTTTTTTCGCGATAAATACGAAACATTTCCACCGATAACACTGTTTGAACCAGCTGAGGAAATAAACTTCAAAAAGTTTTAACTCTTTTGTGTTTGGGATTATTTTACTGTGTTATGCAGACCACGTCACCTACATTAAAGTGAGACTTGAGGAAAACATATACCCAGAAGTTATAAAATAGATTCCTGCTACGAACCCCACGTGAACTCAACGCGCTTTAAATATTCACGTCTGGTGTTAAATTTAACGCGCGATTAATTCAAACAATAGGTAAATGTTACGTAATAGCGTGATGACAGCATGCAACCCTGAATTCATTATCTGCCAGTGTCATAACGTTTAATAGACACTATACACACGGCACGTCAGTTAAACGTGGCCTAATTGTAAAGAGCGCGGAGGTGACAATTATGAATGTGACCCCGACCAAGACTCAATTGGCCTACTAAAGTTTTTAACTCACCGTTTCACCCGATGGCCCATTAGTCACATGATTACTAATGTTCCTAGACACAAACGGATTCCGAGACACTATCGCGACGTGCGAAAATAGAACAGGGGTACTATGTGAGCGCCCTGTGTGACGCCGGCCGGAATGACTGTCCCGCTCTCTCGTACGCCCTGGACAATATAACTTTCCTGTTTCACCGCGTTCAGTTCATTGTTTCGCAGCATAGCGAGCTGGCCGGTGTACTGAAATAGGTCGGGAGCGTCCGAAACAGACCGCTCTTGCTATCGAAAGCCACCGCGAGGTCACTGCCGGAGAATTACAGAATTAAGACGAGCACGATGACCGATATCTATAAATTGTATATTTACCTATTTATTTAATGCTTGCGTTTGGTAATATAATAATATTGCCAATGTTATTAATTTATTAACCTAACCGAGTGATTGATTATATTATCAATCTGAACGTTCACGCCCCAATTCTGTTGCCGTAAAATTAACAGGGACATGATTTATAATCCATATCTATCTGCAATTTCGCGCCAAATAGAACATCTGGGCGGATCCTTTATCATAATTTCAGTAATATTAACATGATCGTTGGTCGTATTAAGCAATCGGTAGATCGTTTCCATAACTGGGGCTATGGTTACGTACATCGTTTACATTCGGGCATTTACTGCCGTCGCGAAACAAAACCGTACCCGCCTAATGGAGGACTTTTATGTTCAAATGTAATGCCTATCCCTTGTGTTGTAATTCTCCGTAATTCCCACATTTTATTGTACAGGCTACAGAAAATATCCGGTAAACGATGTTTGTTATGCTTTATGGTGTAATACTTATTTATTTTTCGCATCTAGAAGTCTAGATCGTAAAATAAATCTTTCGTCGTTATTCATGTCGTGTCCCAATCAGCAGCAGAAATCCTGGTGAAATCCGAACTATTTCTTATTCGACATAATGTTGGTACGCTGGCATTGTTTCCAGGGGCTAGTAATTTTTCTGACGTCTCTCGAGTACCGGCTTCCGATGTTAAAACGCAGTATCTTTGTACGAAGCTATTTTGTTCTTCACGCTTGGAGTGCTCCTCCTGGGAGTGGCTAAACGCAGTCCGTTTACTTTTAACAACGCGAGATAGCCACTTTCTTCGTTCTCTGGTTCATTTATCAGCGTTCGCCGCTCTATATTCAATTGTGTTCTTAAAATTGTTAGGAATGTGGTTTTTTGGCAGAGCCATTGTTAAGAGGATCGTTTCCAACCATGGATTACTTAACCTTAGATTCTTTGTAACATTGAAGTACCTACTTATCACTTTTTCTCGGGCAATGTCGTTTGTGAGGTTATCGAAAAATTATGTATAGTTTACGTCATATTTTATAATATTACTTTCAACAACTTATTTAGCATGATTGGATTGTTTCGTTTATTTTGATACCAATGGCATTGATATTGCTGAAGGGCGGCAGGATGTGATGTTTGACCATTTGGCCACGGTCGGTTCAAGGTTGTGACCTTGTTCAAAGCTTTGTTCAGATCAGGTTCCAAATAGGCAAATATGAAATCACGTATTATACGGTCTTGGAATAAAACTGAAATATTTACGAAATGACATTGAGGATACTGAGATTAACGAACTCGGTACGTTTGATATTGAAGCCATTATGGACGGACAGGGAAAGGGTCATTATCATTACCGTACATATTTATTGATCGAATTGAATGGTGCCATCGTATTGTGAATGGATCTAGTGGCGTTTTCGTAGAACTGCCTTTTAGATTATGTACATTTAAAATACATTTTCAAACGAAGCCACATATGCATTATAGTATATCATGCTAAAAAAATAGTCTTACCCACAATAGATACACTGGCCTACGTAAACTACCTAATGTCTTTCTGCGGCAGTCAGCATCCTTTTTTCTTTCTTACTCCATCTGTCACCAAACCAGTAATAACGGATTTGTAGGAGATACTACTACTGTATATTACATGAGCGTCATCCGCCATTACGACTTTATTCTATTTCAATTTGTTCACCAAATGAAAACAAAAAGCTTCCAAATGTTATTGTTAAATATGGATTTTCCTTGCCCTTTGCCTGAGTCCGTCCCATTTGCGATTCAAAACTTCTCCCGTCTCATTTCTTGTATATCTAGACCTGGGGATGCATAAGAACTATGCGTGATCGGAGATCCGACTTTTACTAGTCGCAAATACGAATTGACGGTGTAGCTTTCTGAATGTGCTCGAAGGCGCGTGGTTTTCATGAATTTTGATGAGTGCCGATTTCGACTCGCACGGTCGGCCTCGATAAGGTTATCCCTGGTTCACGCTTGACGTTTTTACGTTTTCATTCCGCTCGTTTTGTTATGACCCTTATTGAATTATTTAGGAATGATCCAATGAAGGATTTTAGTGGGCTAAATTTTGATTGCGTAAGTACTACGCGTATGGTGCTAAGAGTAGAAAAGCCATTCATAACTTTTTGTCACTATTTGACAGAAATAGCTAAGTGCTTTATATTTCGTATATCAGACTATAAACACCGCCCTAACACACCTTGTTGATGAATTGTATTGTATCTGATGCATCAATAATATGTTTGTTCGTTAGTCAAAGTTATTAATGTAGGGCGTATTTTTCTATTTCTCATGGCAACCTTTACAGACTTTACTACATACATATGTATCATATTCTTTCTTTCATTTATATATCATATTCAATACAATATTTACACTAAAGTTTCGGTTTGGATCCCCGACCAGTCGCGAGACTTCAGAACTCCGCCATGTTTTCAGCACTCGATTTTGCAAGTCCGAATAAATTTAAAATCAATGGACCAACGTTGCCAATCTTCCTCTTGATTTCTTGACTTGCCGCCCCAGCGCGGCGTTGCCAGCGTGCCAGCCAGTTCGTTTTGAGCTTAATACATATGCTGATCATTTTTACTAGTAAAGGAAAAGGCGCGACATGATTTCATAAATGACTTTTCTTTTTATACAAGTAAACAAATGAAAGTCTCCAGCCGTGGCTGTTTTTCTGTCTGCTTGCGTTGAACTCTGAAAATAGAGTACCAAGTTGTATGCAGTTAATAATACAGTGATCAGTGGCGGGCGCTAGTTCTGATATTCCAAGATGGCGGCCTGAAAGAAGACGTCAAGAAAAATGTTAATCAGTCTATACGTAAATAGTAATAGTAAGTCAATGTACAAAATATGTATGTGGCAGTTGGCGGGGCACAGCACGTAGAACCGATGGCCGTTGGGGCGGAAAGGTTCTCGAGTGGCGACCACGCACCGGAAGGCGCGGCGTGGGTACGCCTCCGACGAGGTGGACTGATGACCTGGCAAAGGTTGCGCGAGTCCGCTGGATGCGGGTGGCGCAGGACCGGTCGCTTTGGCACTCTTTGGGGGAGCCATATGTCCAGCAGTGGACGTCTTTCGGCTGATATGATGATGATGATGATGAATGTACAAAAGCAACTTAGCCACGTCTCGGTTGCTGTGTGACCGGGCCTAATAGTTGATTGCCCCGCCTGGCAAGCGTTCAATCGTAAGCCGCATTCTGGCCGCGCCATTGGCACGCGTGGCCTGAGTATTGTGTTGCTAGTAGTCCGTTCAGTCCAGGGTTGTTATGCTTTACGTGTTCTTGCGCCTCACCGCACTCGTCACGCCTAACGTAACTAGACCTCTACCTATACGCTTAGTGACTATGAATCACGGCGTCACGATATATTTGTTACAGATTAGACATACTGTGGGCTGGACCAAACCATCCGCAAGCGGTGTACGTTAAAATCTGATTATATGGAAAGTTTGACAATTTTCTATGAAAAGTTAGTTGATCGGTCTGCAATCCTAAGTTGGCACGACCACCCTACCAGCGGGCGTGAGAAGGTCGGCATTTTATAACTTATCGTTATGGATAAGACATCCGACTCACGCTTCGCATTCTCGTCAAAACGTGGCGCATGTCTTATCCACAGCAATGTGATAAAATGGCAAATATCTTACGCTCGGAGATGTGTCTGACTCCGCTTCGCATTGGTATGATATTAATATGTTGCGCGTTCAGCGTTCACGCTAACGTCAAACTCGGATTTAACTACTGCGGAGCTACTGGATACCCTTAATATCTACACTACTCTTCCTAATTTACACAACTGCGAGTTGTGCTTGCGCGCTGCAAGTCAAGGTTCCCTCTTCTGTACATTAATGTTATTATCTACTCTGTGCTTCTATTTAAGGGTGAACCACACATCATTCTCAATTAGTGAGTCCGATACAAATGATCATGGTTGACTATACAATATTGTCATACAGTACCTACTTAAATATTTATGAAATCAATCACTCGCTGTGAAACTTTTTATCGTAATTTTTCTACCAAATCAATCGCTAAATAAATTGTCGAGCGACTTTGACGAGAACGACAAAGTTCCAAGTCCAAGCATTATAGGAATTGAAAGTTTGCCTAACATATACGTTATATTAGCTACATATGTTAAAATGCCTTTGCTGGTTATAAATTCGAATCATACTTGTGATGAAATGTAAAAATTGGAACGTCCATCTAATCCATTCAGGTCAAAAATTGAGCTTTGCCAACTTTCTCTCCAAATACTCCAAATAGGTGTTATTTTCTATTTACCTATAGCGTGAAATATCTACCTAATAAAAGGCGTGCTCTGAGCCTCCGGGATGATCAAGATCAAATACATCTACGTATACGAATCAAGTTGCAAACTTATGTTGGGGCCACACTAGCGGGAAACGTCAATGCCCAACATCGCCATAATTGTTGCCTTAATTATTAACGCGATAAAGGGGGTGGCTGGCTCCACAATCATTCTCGCGTTAATCTCTTTGATGTACCGCCACTTGAGCTATCGCCTAACGTCAAACGGCAATATCCAATGCCGTTGTCGAATTATCGCGTGAAGTCGTGGCTACACTAACGTTAAACGCCATTATTGACGGCATTTCCCGCTAGTGTGGCCCGGGCATCGGATGTCGGGACCGACAACCTTCCCCATTGGCACCAGCTTCGAGTGCGGCGGATAACCGACTAGTGAGAACACAGTCGCCGAAACTTGAGCCCGATAGCAGACAACTGGCAACGGGCTCTAAATGTCGTTGTTGGATCCGGAAACGACACTTTGTTTGGAGCATGCTTGTTTCCCATACATTTACCTGCCCTCCGATATCGTTACTGGATCCTACACCTACAGTTAGGGATTGGCGTGAAGTGCTCTAAGAGGTTATGTAGGCACCTATCAGATATTCTACACAGTAGTTTGCCTGAACGTATGGAACTGTGAGGACTAAGATCTGATATAATAGAATAGGCATTTAGTCGTGCCAATAACAGAACATGGACAAATAAAGTAAACACGAGTACTCCTTGGTGCAATGGAAAGATTAATGAGTACCTTTTAGACAGCCCTCGGGCCTTTTTACTCTCGAATCGATCTTAAGGGAATGCGCCATTACATTGGAAGGCCTGAGTGCCCGCGCCGCTGTGAGCGGGGCGTGCAGCGTGCATCATATAAAACAAATGCAAATCGTAGCGGAGCGTGCACTCGGGCCGTACAACAGCTTAAGAGCACTGAAACTGAGACAATTCCGAAGAGAGCGATCCTAAATTAAATATAATTATCACATTAAATGCAATTTTCAGTCCTCTATCATACGATTAATGTAATTTCTTTTGGCGTCGATACCAATGGCTTTCAAATTAAGGTTTTACGAGTACAGTTCCAAGTGTCTAATAAAAGCGCTCGCGGATAGATAGGGCTGCGTATTTCGGACTTTTATCGCTTTCCAACGATTACAAAACGAGAAGGAATTTTTATAAGTAGGTATCTCGAAATTATTCTCAGAACACTTTTATGCGAGAGCTGTTGATTGACGATTGAGAGGACTATAATCTCTGATTTAGACGGTTTTAAGACTGAAGTTCTGATTTAGACGTCACAATAGCTGTTTCTTTCATTTTATTTCAGACAAAATGTGTCAGTTTTTTTTCTACGTAGAAATACTTTTTTATTGATATACGAGTATGCATATTATGTGCTTTAATTTTAAATATTGTTGGTGAAGGATTTTTTTAAGTATGAATTTCGGAGATTACCACCTGGATCCAAACTTACAAACTTTATCTCTTCACAATATTTCTGTGAATAGTTGACATAGTCCCATATACACGTTTACATTTTAATGCTACGACAGCTAAGTACGTCTTAGTAGAAGAATAATTCAATTCAAAACGACTTATATCCAAGTCACATAGACAACTTCGCAGAACTTGCTCGCTAACTGAATAAATAATTTTTCCCAACCCTAATTCTAAGGGTAAATGCCACCTTTACGTGACACGACGCGATCCCGAGCAAATTAACTCGCTACAGTAATTGCTTTGTCATAGCAACCTTGCTAACGCAAAATGTAACATCATCTTATGTAAACCAGCACACATACGTTCTTCTTCACATGGCAGGATATGTTATGCTACCTACGTAAAAGGCTTAAGTTTGTGAGGAAATTATGTTAGTTATGCCGTTTTTTAAACGGTTATAGTTATAGGCGATGTATTAAAGGCGTAAGTATTAAAGTTTCATTCAGCCCTAAATGACAAGGAAGTAATCAAATATTACATTCCTTCATTAATAGGTTATGATAGTAACTTTATGTGGCAGTAAATCTTGTTAGAGCAGTTGAAAGTTTAACGTCGGTCGTCAGTGCAGTTTACTAATTTAGAGGAATAGGTGTGTGCTTTAATTATAGTAGGGAATAATTAGGGGTTTTGGTAGCTAATTAACATGTTAGGAATAAAGTGAGAAAAGTTTTTCCGTCTTTATGAATGACACTGAACTGATATAATATGGAATTTACTAACCTGTAGAAAAAGTCATCAAATTAGTGCATTAAAAAAACAACTCGACTGTCCAAGGGTACTACGAATCCGATTACAATGTCAGTTAAAAAAAAAAGTCGGTTACATTTTTTTTTATAGAACGACAAACAAGCGTACGGCCCGCCTGATGGTAAGCGGACACCGCAGCCTATAGACGCATGCAACTCCAAATGAGTAACATGGGCGTTGCCGACCCTTGATATGTTTGACGACTCGCCGTGTTGACAGCTGAAGGAACAAATTCCCTCGCTCTCAACACAACGCATCCTCGGGAGCTCTGGCGACCTTGCTCACCTCCAGGAACACGACACTACTACAGAGCAAGTAGCATTAAACCATTTCAACCATACTTCGTATAGCTTCCAGTATTAACTTATATGTTTCTGTGTTACATACATATGTAGAACTTGCAGAAATTCCTCTGTCACTTAATGCTTGTACGAAGAAATTTTCGCATTCAAACACTAAATGAAACACACTCGGAATCTGCAAAACAAAAGTGGGCTGTAATATACGTAAGGATATAATTATTTGAATACGGCCTTTATGACAGAGTCCTGTACAGATATTTGAGTCCTTATTTATATAGGTACGTATTTATACCCCTGACCGTACCTTATTCGTCGTCTGGCCCCGTATCATGGTCGGCCTTATCACGCGATAAGTGACCAGATAGAGCGTCAGTCTCGTTCTATCGAAAAGTGTCAGTTAGTGACGGACGCTCTATCTATCGCGTGATAAGGCCGACCACGATACGGGGCCTGATTTGAGAATACACCTCGGCAAGCGGTAGATGGACTCGAGGGTGACATCTCGCGCAAGCAGCTTTCTCACTCAAAGAATAGCTATTGCTATTCAGCGCGGGGATACTGCCTGTGTGACAAGCACCTTATCTAAAGGGCAAAGTTTTGATACGTTTCTTTTATTGTATAATATTAATTTTAATTTAAGGAGCTTTTAATGTGTCCGTGCTGTACATGATATGCACAGTGTGTATGTATGTATTTTTGTTTCTTAGATTAATATATTTTCCCTCATTTCAAACATAATAGTTTTAACGGAAAAAAATGTTTACATTTATTTGTTTATCTTAGATATCAAAGGAAAATATTGCACTAGTTTTACTTATTACGATCATTAAATGCTTTTCAAACATAATAACCCTAAAGTTGTTGCGTTTCAATATAGTTTTCTATGAAACCACATGACATTTAACGCACGATTTTTCTTATCTTATCTAAAACTAGCTTCTGCCCGCGACTCCATCCGCGTGGAACTAGGTTTTTATCGTAGCTCCATTAAAACTTTCACACTCCATTTCACCTCCTTAAGGGATGATTTCCGGGATAAAAAAATATCCTGTATCCTACCCCGGGACTCAAACTATCTGCAATCCAAATTTCATCTCAATCGGTCCAGCGGTTTAAGCGTGAAGAGGCAAAACAGACGGACAAACTTCCGCATATATTATGTAATATTGGTAGGACTGTAGTTTCTATGTTTTAGCGGGCTGTATGGCCAGAAAGAACGGCTTCTATCTTTAAATTTCTTATTGAGCGCTACCCTGAGCTACACCACATCCCCATAGTACCTATGGATTAGTGTGTATAGAGTATCATAAAAAAAAAAAGAATTCAGAACCTCCTTTTTTTGAAGTCGGTTAAAGAAGGGAGACTGCTACTATTTCGTATGTACACTAGCTTTCCATCCGTCACTAGAGAAACCGTCACATTGACAATTTACTGTTTGAGTTCCCATTCTAAAATTACTCTTTCCAAGCATTATTTTCTACGTTCTCACAGCTCTTATTTTCTACACAATAAGACTCGTATTTCACGTCGCGTGGCTGCCTTGTGGCAAGTAAATAACAATGACAACGCTTGTCTTAGAGATATGTTTGAATATAGTTACTACTATTTTATAGGCCCAGTTTCTTGTAAATAGAAAGTATAGTTATTTGGCCAATTTTAATGTGAGAGTTCATTAAATCTAGTATGGTTTAAGGAGCTGCTTTAGCTCCTGACTTCATCATCAGATCAGCTCCATGGTACCCTAATATCACGTTGTCAACGAACTCACATAAACCGCTGAATTTTAGATCAATCGGATACTGGAAGCGGCTCAAATTGGTTGACAATTTTGATACGAAATTACGAACATTGCAGGTTAAATAAAAGCCTGTTTTCGTAACAATATTTTATTTCATTGACGCGTGTCCAATAGGATTATGCATGGGACTTAAATTTTGAATAAATTGCATTAAATCGATGTGTATACACGTAGAAATATCATACACTAGGAATATTACAAAAAAACTTTTGTAAAAAAAAAAAAAGATTTTTTTTTTCACTTTTCATAATAAAATTACATTTAGACAGAATATTGGATTACAAATGATATTTTGTATGATTTAAACGCAAATGTTAAGCTGATAGTTACAAATTATTGACTAACTCCCCGTTTAATATACAGCGTTTAATATACTTAGAGCGTTTTCGGTGGGTGCCGGCGCGTGCAGATTTGAAATGCCTATAACATCAGAAAACAAATCATAAATAAGTTTTAATGCTACATTTAATTTTCCTCTGGATTAAACTTTTGATTTTCGTAATAGAAATAAAGATACATATACCCTGTTTCTATTTTTTATTAAAAATAAATGCGAAATTGTTGATTTATTATACGTTCTAGTTATTAATCAGAAGCATGGTTGCAAAAGTGTACCTCGGAAGGGCCCTGCGGAACAGGTTTCGCAGCTCGAAACGCAGGTACCGTTTCGCGAGCTGTACCATTTTGTATTCTGCCGACGTATACATAAATTAGCCAAAACGGGACTTGAGGTTGTGACAATAATCGTCCTCATTCCGCGGTTTGTCTACAGACAAATGGTGAAAAATAATGAAAAAGAAGAGGAATATCGTCCCCTTTGGCACATTAAAAGTGTACTTCAGGCTGTGTTGATAATAGATAAGGATATGTTCTACAAGTATTTTTATCTTCACTGCATGTAATAAAGCATAAGCTACAGTAGGTACATAAACTATCCAGCGAGATGGTATAATATATCATACTAAAAATGCTACATAATTATCGTACATTCAGGCAACAATATAGACGTAATTTCCTAGAAGCAGCCATTAATCTCTACTATGGAAACAGTAATAAACAAATTACACGTGTAGTTTTAAAAATACAGCCCTTACGACACATTGGGCAAGGGCGATTCGTGATGTGACGTGTTTTGACGTCAATGCGGTCAGGGTGACGTCAGGAGATGAATCTATTTGAGAATCGAATCTGAACACTTGGGATATCGATGGAGGAAAATGCCGGTGCATAGGGTGGTCTATGACGCTTGTTATTTATTTGTCTCGTAAAATTTGCTTGGGGGAGGCAGTGGTCTCCTGCAGTGGACGACTTTCGGCTGAGATGATGACGATGATGATGAAAGTTTGCCTAATATTTCTTAGATCGATCTGAATTAGTAAAATTCCGAAAAAAAAAAATTGACCCTGAGAGTACCATAGGGGTGTAGACTCAAAATTTAATATTACTTCAAAAGAAAGGAGGCAAAATATATGCCTAATGACGAAAATCCCGTTCAGATAGTACCGTTTAATGTTGCTTGTTAGAGAGAGAAAACGCTAGGGGATCGTGACGTCACAATCCTCGAGCGTCATAGTAAATGACATTCGTTTCATATGACGATGCGTTTTGCTGAAAAGGGACCGAACATACCCCCTCTTATAACTTTGGACAGTTATAACTTTGTGATTATTTAACCAAATGCGTTGCTTTTTTCCTTATTTGACTACATTTTTGATCCTTTTTCGCGAAAATACAGCATTGATTATTTTATTTAGTGTATGTATCCCTGTATGTAGTACCCCTATTGAAAAAGCAGATGTTGATAATGGTTGTAATACATCAGTTCCTAATGCAGCTCTCCGTTCTACTTTCTTATAATCTAGTCTGATCCATGAAGGTCGTGTGACAAGCGTTGCCACGTATGCGCGGCATCTTGCGTTGCTGCGGACTATTCTAGTCGAGACTCTACGTCAGCGTGAGAAACAGTCAAAACGCGTACTCTTATTAAAGTTTTATGACTTCCACTGTTGGTGTAGTGCCCACTACTGAGTTATAATTGACGAAATGATTGCATGCACTATTATTTTCACGCTCTGAATTAGCAGACGTCATAAAACGTTTAGCTCGCCGTCGCTTCAATTTTTCATTACACAAATTGCCCGTTTTAACTTTGTAGTTCTTGAATCTTTAGCATCAATCATATCTGCCTCTTTCATTTTTGATCTTATTCGTATTCATAGACAATTTAAGAATTCCCAAAATACAATCGTTAATTTCGTTCGTTCCCAATTCCAACTGGATCTTGAAAGTGCATACCTGCAGTTCTGACTCGTTCTTTAAATTGGATCTGACGTTAGCTAGATGAGATTGAACGTCGCGGCTGCGTCGTGAGTCGTGGTCGAGTCCAACGAACGAATGGGTTTCGCGACGTCATTCAGTGAATGGGAAAGATCTGTCTTTTTAGATTTCGGTTCGCAGGCTATTTTACTATCCGAGATTGAATGGTGGTTGAAATTGCTAGTAAAGATTTATCAAGGATTCCTTGCCTTGAGAGTTGAATCGCATATAGTTGTACTGTCTACATTTGTATCCGACCTTTTAAAAATTATTCTCTTAGAATTATTATTGTTCCTCTACGTTGAACCATATATTTTTTAGGGTTCCGTACCCAAAGGGACCCTATTACTAAGACTTCGCTGTCCGTCTGTCTGTCTGTCACCAGGCTGTACCTCAAGAACCGCTATAGCTAGACAGTTGAAGTTTTCACAGAATTCACAGATGATGTACTTCTGGTGCCGCTATAACAACAAATACTAAAAACAAAATAAAATAAATATTTAAGGGGGGCTCCCATACAACAAATGTGATTTTTTTGCCGTTTTGTCTGTCACCAGGCTGTATCTCAAGAACCGCGATAGCTAGACAGTTGAAATTTTCACAGATGATGTATTTCTGTTGCCACTATAACAACAAATACTAAAAACGAAATAAAATAAATATTTAATTTGTTTGCCGTTTTTTTATTGTTTGTTTTTATTCTTCGTTATTTAGTCAGCTCACTTGATTTTTGTTTTTGCGTTTATTTCAACATTAACCACCACCTACTATCTTATTTCAGATACATTATACAGCATTTAAACACACCCTAACCTACTCTGGTCACAGTATTTCTCGTATTCTACCTTTGTCAAAGCTTCTGAAATGCTAGTAACAATGTTTTCCCCAACTTTGACCTATCCGTTATCTTTAAGGCAAAGTTAATTTTAAGTCGCGGTCTGTCCTAGGGTTTGTATATTAATAACCCTTTCACTGGCTGTTGCTATTTCAACGGGCACACGTGTAATTGAAGTCTGTTGAGCTTGTTTAGTCACCATCATGGTATACAATCCATAGGTACTACAATATTATAAATGCGAAAGTGTGTCTGTCTGTTTGTCTGTTCTGTTACCTGTTCATGCTTAAACCGCTGAACCGATTTAGATGCAATCTTGGTATAGATATAGTCCCGGGGAAGGACATAGGATAGTTTCATCCCGGAATTCATACCCTAAGGAGGTGAAAGTTTGTATGGAGCTACGATATAAACGATTTCCACGCGGACGGAGTCACGGGCAGAAGCTAGTAAGTACATAATTAATATTATGGTGTAGCTTCGAGGTTCCCCTTTAAGTATTAAAGTCGCGTTTTCACATGGGTTAGGTACACATAATACGGCAATATTTCTACCTAGACCCATTGTTATCCTTTCGAGCGCCTTTTAGAGCAACCTTCGTGCCGAACTCGCAAGGCTTTGATACCATCTATTAAAGATTAAGATGTGGGAAGGTTTCCTTACAAAGCTAAGATTATATGGAATGGAAGCATTCCATATAATATTACCCTGATGTTGTTGATTTACCACTGATTCGCACGAAGCGCTTTGCTTCCAGTTTTCTCGCGAGGACAGCCAAAGAGTGGAACACGCTTCCGGCAAACCTTTTCCCAGTTACATATAACTTGGATCTTTTCAAGATGAGAGTGAATAGGCACTATCTAGGTATGCATGTAACACCCTCGACCTCATCATCACTTACCATCAGGCGAGATAGTGGTCAAATGCGTACCTATAAGTAACAAAAAAAAAATTTACAATTCGCACCAACCGGGCCGGATCGGAGCGCGCCTGAGCGCATTTTACAAGTTGCCAAAGAAATTTGAAGCTTTAATAAGACGATAAATTCCATATTTGAATGGATTTGCCGGTTGGTTCCTCGCGGACGTAGACGGCTGTGCTCGGCTGTCGACGCACCCTCCCGGCTATTAAAACGATTAAATCGATCAAATGAATATTCGTCGAAACAATACACTCGGTGAAACGTTTTTCGGTAAAATGAGTACCCGTACTTAATAATGATGAGTTTATAATATTTTTGACTTCGGTTTCCAATATCTAATGCTGTTAACTAAAATAATTAGACAACCTAATCCCCAAACAGTTACATGATTCAGCATCAAAAGCACTTCTTAAAGCTGTACATAATATCCCAGTCCACTCGGTGCATCGGCCAGATTCCGAATATAATCCTCTTGGCCGACCACACGTCCCAACAACACGAAACAGACCCTATCTCCAACCGACAAGATCTAAACTAGCTTGAAAGTCTTTAAACAGACAGGAACCACTGCCCAAACTGAATTGGACTTTAATAATTAACCAGAGCGTACGATTTGGCTTGTCCCATTGACAATAGCGGAAGAACCGCTGTCTAAATATAATATTTTGCTCTACATCTGTGAACTTTATTTATACTGTTGATAATGGGTTTATTTGGTGTTCGGTTAACTTTCCCGTTTGATGTGGTTTTGTCAATAGTGTCCTGTTACGTTTCACTAACATTCAGTCTTGATATTGACCTCTACTAGTCGTTCAAGGAAACCGTAGAGTGGGATCGCCAGCCAACTGGTCGGACGATATTAAAAAGGCAGCAGGGCCGACGCGACGCGACGTGGACTAAGGCCGCTGCATCCAGACCCCGTAGCATGGTCGGCCTTATCACGCGATAAGTGACAAGATAGGAGCGTCGTCTCGTTCTATCGAACGGTGTCAGCCAGTGACGGACGCTCTATCTTGTCACTTATCGTGTGATAAGGCCGACCATAAATAACTTCTCTGTATCGTCATATGACGTATTTTGTAGGGCTTCTCGTAGCGTAGATTTACATTTCATGTATAGGGGATATAAACCTAGCCGCGCATTAAGTCTATTATCGGGGTGAGGTCATATTGGTATATTAAGGACGATCGTAATGAATATAGCCTCATCATTCGAACGTCAACTAGGATGAATAAGAAAGTGTTTTATACCAACGTCATTGGAGCCATTATTAGGCAATAATAACTAGAAACCACTTTACCCTTATCACCCCAATCAATATTCACAAGTTACCAGACAGTAACACATGCGTTTTACGATACATACGGACCAACTTCGTATGTAATTAAACTTTTTATTGCATTGAATTCGTTCGTGGGTGTGTATTCGTTCCCCCGTGCGGTGTCGGGTTATAATTTCACCACCTCCTTTCTTCCCGTGGCTGTTGTAAAAGTCGATTAAGGGAGCCGGGTTGAAGTCTTCTTCTTCTTCGTGTCCAGGTTCCTCAAATAAGAGATGCCCAATGGGCAGCGGTGTACAGCTCTGGCAGTCGCGTCTCTCTGGTCGTCTTCCGAGCAGGAGTGTGGGCATGTGGATCACGCCATCGGGTTGAAGTGTGTTGTGTTGTGGGCTATGGGCTAGCAACCTATCAGTGCGATACGACATTTTGTCGATTTTTGTTACCCTTTATGCTAAAAGTGGCACAGGAACATACGTTTCATTTGGGAATAAAGGCGAGAGTGTATTTATAGTACGTATGAATTCCTTCGTTAATGCAAGCTGACATATTCTATATAGACATATTAAATATACGGGATGTAGGCGAAATTCCCATCTCATGTATAAAGAGCTTATTATAACTGAATCATGAGCAGGAGGCGAATGTAACAATATATCATTTAGTAGACCTTTATATAACGTGTGTCGGCGATAATATTGTGGAACTATGCGTAACTTGAATGTATAAAATCTAAGGTTGCTTTATGCTTTTGATCATGAGTAGTACGATTTCTATCATCAAGCAGAACCAACCAGATATGGAAGGAGGAAATGATTACTTCAAGAGTTACGACTTCGGCCGCGTGGAACTCGTTTATATCGTAGCTCTATACAAACTTTCACCCTACATTTCACTCCCTTAGGGGATCATTTCCGAGATAAAAACTGTCCTATGTCCTTCCCCGGGACACAAACTATCTCTTCACCACATGTCATCCAAATAGGTTCAGCGGTTTATTCGTGAAGAGTTAACTGACATACCGACACACTTTCGCATTTATAATATTAGTATGGAAGTATGGATCATATAAAAAAATCATCGTCTATCGTCGCTTGCGGGCCGAAGCGGTAGAAGATTATAAATATTCATTTGTTTCTAACACCACATGATGAAAGGAACGGATGGTGTTCTAATTTCTACCATGTTTTAGACACGATCATAATAGGTACCTATGAGTTTACTCCTTGTATCGTACGACCACGTAGGTCATGTATTTCTTTAAAATAGTTACTGTCGCCTTATTTACCGTTAGCTTTTCGGTGAAGGAAAACATTGTGAGGAAACCGGTCTCATCCCAATAAGGGCTAGATTTCCGTCTGGTTTGGAAGGTCAGATTGCAGAGCGCTTTCGTAAAACTAGTGCCAAATCTTGGGTTTAGGGCACAACCGGGAGTAACCTAGAAGGATGATGAGTTAGTGCCTCCATAGACGGACTGCTTAGAGCAGTGGAGACCAACGCCACGAAAGCAGTCGTCCAATTACGACAGACTAAACTCTGTCTACCTCACACCAGCAATATAATCCTTCAATTTCATCTTAAAACTAAATATAGACGCGGTATTGATCCAAACCAATAAGACAACCGCACATCACGCACCTACATCTAGTTGTTGATGAAACTTAGATCTTATCTTTAACGGAACAGAGTTGATACTACAACTTCACGGAACTGCTACATACGAGCTTGATACACTAAATGTCGATATGCGTATTCTGGAGTAAAACGATAAAACATCGATATCGGTCCGTGTAAAAGTTTTACGTTTTTGCGTAAAAGGTTGCGGTATACGAATTTTACGATAACCCGTGTCGATACGTAAATTTTCCAGTTTTTTTAATAGAGGTTCTGTTTTGCCATTTATTTAACATCACGAAAAAGTTCGGAACATCTTACTCAATATTCATAGTCTGAACAGAAATTTTGAACCACGGTAACTTCTCTCTTAAATCTAATTGTCAGCACGCTGACCTAGTAATCAAAAGTAACACTACTAACTCGATCTCCTTAAGTCACCTGATGATGATGATAATCTGGAGACACTGCTTGTGGTTTGCGAAGTAGAAGGCAAAAGAGCACACGGACGCTCGCTAACTATGGGCAGACCAGATCAAGGAAGCCAGATCCTCAAGCAAATGGAAAGCGATGGAGACAAATCATCAGGGCTGCAAAATCCAATAGTGATCACGATCCTCAGGAATGAGGGAACGACTGAAGAGAGCTGCAGCCTTCTTCATACAATTTACTTGTAGATGCCTTTTTAAAGAATCACTGAGAAGCCACCTCGCGGCCTCGTTTGATCGACATATTATAGTAATAACCATTGATAAAAGACAGTTAACTGACCATTTGTACTATAAAGTCAATCAGTGCTATCGAAAATGGCTTTGTGAAAGAAACGGAAAATCAGAAATCACTGCCATGATCAAAACACAAAAGGACGTTACGTTGTCTTACATTTCTTTACGTACACTAGAACCAATTCCGCGGCGCTACCACGAACTTCGAAAGTCGAAGTTCGTAATACATGCATCCCTGTTACTCGAGTATGGGAGTGCGATAGAGATGGAAATACCCGAAATTCGACATTCGAAGTTCGTGGTAGCGCCGCCGATATAACATAAACGTCTTGTCACCACTCGTGATCGGGAGGAAGGACTCACGTAGCTTCTCGCACGATTTCTTTCAAGAACCCGGTCTGATAGGCGATACCTACAGGTCGAACGGACCCCGTTTTAACAAGACGATTTCACAATCTTGACTTTAGGACCTATTTCTAATGCAAAGTTCCAGGGAACTTCATTCGTGATGCGTCATGAAAGTTCATGACGCTAGGGCAACACTCCGCCCGAATGTTGTTAAGTTAATATGCGTTAGACAAGGACGCCAACAATATTCGGATGAAGTGTGGGCCCCTAGCGTGAGAGATATCTCAAGGAACCTGAGACCAACTGTATGGAAGGAAGAAACAATATTCCGTGTGAGTTTTTTCTTTTATACTTAGGGACCTAAGTAGTTTGATATCTTGAGGAACTCCCTTGCTCTACTTTAATTTTGGTTTTTGAGTTGGTAACACTATTCAAGAATGCGATAAAATAAATACGCGTGAAAGATGATAGCCAATTGTAATATTATCAAACCATTGCCATCTGGGGATGGCGAAATATGTACCTACCCATGTTTGTTTTCCCATGAATACCTCGCTAGATAAATGTTTTCTTCCCAAAAATGTTAACAATTTTTTGAATTTTAAGCATTTACGTGTGTTAAATTTCGTCTATTAGGCCTAATAACTTCTTCCTCTGTTGACGCATTTGTCGGTTTTCTCACAATTACACGCATCCTGCCATTCGTGCGCAAGTTAAACGACTCAACTAAAACATGACCGAATTCTAACATGATTTGCAAAAAAACGTGGAGAAGTGGCGTGATGGAGCGCTCGGTAACTTTTCATTGGAGAATTTGTAAGTTTTCACAAAGTTCGTTTTCCGCCCTGTCTAATAAGCGTTGAATAATGCGGAATCGATAAAAAGCCGAAGTACTTGAGCTTTGCAAAACGACGTAGTTTGCATTCTTAACCAATAGGTACCTATATCAAAACTAGTCTTGGAAATTTAAAGTATCCAAATATTCCAAATATAATACCAACTTATAATAAATAATTGTATAGGATATCAATGTGAATTTCGTCAATGAAAACTTTCCAAAACCAGGCCTTTATTTAGCAATAACCTTCCCGTAGCAGCAATGGGACGTATACA
This sequence comes from Epinotia ramella, assembly GCA_947578815.1. NCBI lineage: Eukaryota > Metazoa > Arthropoda > Insecta > Lepidoptera > Tortricidae > Epinotia > Epinotia ramella. The sequence continues at coordinate 14,912,820 of OX388223.1, forward strand.
GGCTGGATTATATCGACGCAGCCTCGCCAGTTCCCGCTATCGACTTGTCCATCTATTTCCGCTCCGACCAGACAGCCCGCTGTTCTTTGATGATGCTTCGTCAGCTATTTACTGGGATGAAGTCTTTTGTTGCGGTGCCGGTGAAAACTTTGCGCGTTGTACTAGGTTTATTTATTCAATCGTTTGGCTCAACTGATCGATACATATTCAAGCTATGTTAATTTTGACATTCAGGATGTAATCCTTACTTACTTATACTTTCTAATATTATAAATGCGAAAGTGTATGTGTTTGTATGTTTGTCCGTCTTTCATGGCAAAACGGAGCGACGAATTGATGTGATTTTTTAAGTGGAGATAGTTGAAGGGAAGGGAGAGTAACATAGGATAGGTTTTATCCCCGTAATCATCCCCTAAGGGGGTGAAATGGGGGGGTAAAAGTTTGTATGGAGCTGCGATATAAACGAGTTCCACGCGGACGGAGTCGCGGGCAGAAGCTAGTCAGTAATAAAAAAATCTCTTATAAAAAGTATTGCTATAGCTTTAGAAAGTATGAAAGACACCAGTGAAACGGTAGATTATAGAGCATTTACTAAAAGTTATTTGGAAGTGTACAATCTTTTAAGCCCTCTTAGATGAACCGGAGCGCAGTGCAGTTTGCGATAAATTCCATGAACCGTACAATCTTCGCATCATTGCCTGTAAGACGTGTTAAGGACTCTTTTAGCTCTCAAATATTTTCCCAAACTATTCTTGATCAATATTTAATTCGGCTCGAGTTAGATAAGCAACGTCGTTCGATAAACGCTAGGATCGTTCGGAACGCGGTTTGGCAAGCAGCAAGGTCTCACAATCGATCTGTAATGTTCAATATCAAGATCGGCTTCAGCGTTATGTAACGTATAATTACAGTGTTTTGTGTAGAGAATCAAAATTCTTAGTAATTTGGTTGCTAAGCTGAAGCTGGGTGTTCAGCTTATGCTCCATGATAACATGATGTTTTAGTTACGTAAAATTTTTGCCGCCGCTGACGTCGGCATGCGATAAAAACATGGCATTATCTATATTTTAATTAACAACCACAAAAAACTCCAGTATTATTAACTGCTCGCAAAGGAGACGCATTACATGCCCATATAACTGGCACATTTCAGCGGCGTGACTACGAGAATTCCGGTAAATTGTGAACTAATCTAACTTCCAATATCCCGTCGTAGATTGTAGCCTAGCAACTAATTGGTGTAACAGAAATATGAATCACTAAATAATGATCTACCGATAGGGGTTTCCGTGGGAACAAGATTTTTGAATGTGAAGAAGTACCGCCTCTTTATGTGCTACTTTGGCAACACACAACAATTCAGAAAGGCTCATCTCCGAAGCGAGTACGAGTATTCCTAAAGTTAAAAAGCATATAATTTCCCGCTAAACAAATATTTCAAGACAACTTGCTGTATAGAACGAACGATTTAAATAGTAAAGTACGTTTTAAGTAAACGTAGTAAGGTAAGTTTAGTTAAATGGGTAGCACTTTTGCTAAAACACGAACATAAATTTTGTGGTCAACTAGGTTGGTATATATTTACTTTATCGTTACCCCGTCCACAGGGGCCTAATATATTGAATTGACTGGCAAGTTAAACTAACTCAACCCTACGAAAGTCCAAGTGCTTATCACGCCTGACTTCGGGGTGCGTGGAGAAAATGTTTCAGTTTTTTATAAAACATGAGCTTAGTCACAAGTCACAACAACGTGGCTGTGGTTTACAATATTTTTCAACGACACCGTTAGGAATTGTACAATTCATTTGGGTATTTATTTTAAAATGTAGAACAAAATAAAAACACGTTTAATGACGTTTAAATTATCATATTACTGCAGCTGATTTGAATACAGACTAAAAAGATAGTCGACTACTTATGGTCTATAATAAAAAAAATAACTTGATTTTATGTGAGAAATCAGTGTATTTCAAAGTCGGCGACTTTCTTAGCGGCTAACGAAATATTTTCTTTAGAAACAAAATCTATTTATATACTCTCTACTACACAAACCAGTTAAGACCTCCAGCATCCTTCACTGCGTTAAGTCCTCCATTAAAAGGCACTAGTTTGGAACAATAGACGCGTCGCTTGAAACGTTATGTTCCGAACTCATAAAAGACCTATGGACGTTCACAAAAGCAACTGGAGTCTTGGTTTGGCACCATGCAAATAGGACATGCCTTTAGAAAGTCGTGCAACCGGTCAAGGAAAGTCGCAATCAGTCTAAACTTAGGTCTTGAATAATCCCACAATTACACTTAAACAAATACTAACAAGAACAAAGCAGCCGCGCCAAATAATGTGACTTTTATCTCCCTTCTCGTATTACTAACCTAAATTTAAATGTCCTATGTGCTTCAACATTCACTTTACATTCGACGTTTTACTCTATCAAGACTTTGGTAATTTTATTTGCACGTTAGCGTTAAATATTGTTTTGCGCGGAGCTCCGTCGATTTATTGACTATAAACTAATTGTGAGTCACGTTTACATGTGACTGGTACATTATCTGCACGATTTGTGCCTTTTTCTCTGGTTACATGTTGATTATGACGGGCAGTTTTAAATTTAGTTTTTAGATGATAATTTTATTTAGATTCTGTCTTACCTACTGCTGAACATCAATCACCCCAGTCTGGTTTGAGAATAACGTTACATTTTTCTACTAAACGATCCTTTTCTTTGTATACATTGTTTTACTTTTTTATGTTTCCAATTTCCTTAACTGGATTCTTATCCTTCGATTTTATTTAACGTGTGTGTTGAATTTCTGTTATTTTTTCTGGGCAAGGTCGGTATAGAGCCCGCATCTACATTTATCACGTTTCCGCTCATTTACGATATAAAAAGCACTATGTATTGCAGGAATTATAATAATTCTGATTCTGATTCCTTCCTTGGAAAGTCGGTTCGTTCTCTGAAAACCAAGAGTGGAGGTGAGTACACAAAAACGGGCGTATATAGTCTAAAACACGAAAAATAAATCAATCACTTATGCCGCGGGTTGAATTGGCCTTTGACATGTTTGAGTAGGCGTGAGAAAGGGTAAACATCAAGTATGATTGAAACGAGCACCTGTCTATTTTTGGACATGTTTGAAGATATTCGATCGAATTGAACTATCAGTCTAGAGCAGCGTTTTCCAAATACAAACATGTAGACTAGACTCATACAGACATACATACATCACATAAGACTGGCGCATTTGATACATGGGATTTAAAGGACTACAATTAAAATTTTGTTTATTACTTAAAGCTAAAAACTGCCTACAAACTCAGACATTACGGGAACGACGGTCCCTTGGGTCTCAGTCTAGTTGGAAAAACACGGTCTACGAAATTTTACGATAATTGCACATGTACATTACAAATACAAGTGCTTTATTTTTAGTATGACTGAGCCCCGTTCATTGGCCGATGTTTCGTGTTATAGTACTATTTCTGTGTTTCCGGTGCGTACAGTCGGCGCCATAATAGAAGTCTCGAAATGCGTAAGTATATCATCTTGATCTACCTCTGTTCTTAAATTACTCTTCAACATTTTGACTTGTCCTTATCGATTGGCGATCGTCGTACGGTTTTCCGTAAATCTAATATCGCGTTGTTTTTCAGTAGTACCCGACAGTGTCATCTTTCACGTGGCCGCTATTTTCCGCATTTCTTTTATACATTTAATATCACATTGTTTCCCGCTATCACCGGCCTCTATTCTAAAATCACCCGATACATCTAATTTTACACCGTTGGAAGAGTTAATACTATCGTGTTGGAGGCCAATCGCATTACGTTCGCTCATGTCACTCCATTATGTGACTATCGTTGCCTTTCGATCTATTTATAGGCGATCCCGCAACCTTCTACCCTACATTATTACTAGCTTTACGTGGCTACGTTTCAGACGTAGGGATAACTATAGGGTCCAACCTCGGTCAAATTTGGCGTTAAACCGTTTGGGGTTATTGAAAGGCGATATTCGATGCCAGACTCATGCCATGTCTTAAGTTTCTGACTTGAGTCCTTTCACTGTCGAACGTAAGTTGCTGTAGCGATATAATAGTGTAAAGGATGTTGCTGAGTGCAATAAGGACCTGGTTGAACTTTATAGTTTTCTCTAGTACCGGTTAAATGTGTCTCATGTCATCCTTTTGTTTCGTAGAACCAAGTGATTGTAAGTGCATAGCATAGCGCTGACCTGAAACTAACGTCGTCCAAATGCATTATTTTATATATATTGTTACAACCAAAGCCGTAATCATTATCACTGATGATCTGATGATGATGATTACGTTTGAGTCATTTTAAGCCGTGGATAAACATGAAAAACATGCGTCATAGTTCTTAGAACAATCGTCATTATAGACAGCTTTAAATGATGTAATGGATGTTCCTAACGATACCATTCAAGGTCTTTGGAAATTAGTAAATAGGTTAATGGTTATGGCGGTACAAACAATCGCTGTGCTATGCGGATTAAAAAACTTGTCATGGAACGAATGAGAGATATTGAGGACGGTACATTTTAAATAAAAACTTGTCAAACACGTGAATCAAATCTGTGTAGTTATTTCGTTGTAATGTGAAGGAAAACAAGAAATTTGGTTTTGGCTATAAGATGTCTTTTTGAATTTTTTGATTTTGGTTATTTATAATAAATATGTTAAATCTACTCACACCATTTCCAACAAATACATAGATATAATGATTAGTTGGATGTTAGTTAGGATAACGAAGAACTTCGGTATACAAATACTTACTCCATAGCATGGCTTTAAACAATGAAAATTTAACCCGAAATGTATCCCTCTAAGGGACGAAATCGGGGCTGGAAATTGATAAACGGGCAGAAGCTAGTAAATAAACAAACATCATCGACTAACAAGATCTATTCCAAAGTAATCGAAAGAAAGTAAACGTAAAACTAGTAGTTTTTCGCTCTAGAGATGTTTACGCTCTCCTCGTACAGTAGAGCGGTTACACAATACTGTGGGCAGGTAATTTATGTTTCGCACTCACTGACTCACCCTCATCCATTTTTTATCTTACGGTTATTTTCGTAATGTAAGTAGGTTCAGTTTCATGGAATTTAACGACCATGCTTAATAGTAAATTTGAACCTGTAGAAACTTTTTGAATAGGTTTTTATTCATTACTAGCCTAGTCAAAACAAATTTTCATATACATACTTGTATTTTTTTTAATGCCTTGCCGATTAAGATGGCAGTTGCTTTCGTTAAACTAGTAACTACGCCAAATTTTGTAATCCTGGTTCCTTAAGCATATAAACCGGGAATCGCTAGGACAATGATGACTTTTCCGAACAAGATATTGAGAAAATATCAAGTCTGGTTTAATGAATAAAAGTACTAGAATCGACTGCAAATTGTTGAAGGTCAAATTTAATTTTCTATATTTTGCATTTATTTTATAAATTTAGAATAATTAAGCTGCACCAAAAACATTCACATGAACTTAAGACATAAAATGTACGACTGTGAAACGACAAATCTAAGTACACCCATAGGCTTGTCGAGGTACGGACCTCGGCAATGGCCGTGTTTGCAGTTTGTACAACGCCTTTGTCCATTATCCAACCACTTAGTCCGACATGAGGCGATAAAAATAGTCCTTTATGTAGACAAAAACATCGAGCGGCCTTCTAGAAAAACGTGTAATCGAAACCTGTCTGTATTTAGACAGGTGAATTATCATAACATAAAAAGGCTATGATATAGGGACAGTAAGATTTCATTTTAAAGATAAAAAAGACGACCTGTTACCGTTATTTATTTAGCCAACTCTTGTATCTTGTTTATCTTAAGTCGTGTTGCAATAAGGAAAATTTATTATCATGACTACTTAGTTGTCCTCTTAGATTATTATTATTGCTAAAGTAAAGTTGTTAGTAGTTAAAGCAGAAACTTACAAAACATTCCAGCCAAGTTAAAAGGAGAGGTCGTGTTAAAAGCTACTTGTCATCCATGTGATAGACGGCCTCGCACCTACACGGTTAAATATATCAGTACAAGGAGGGCAATAGGTACTTTCACCCCTTAGCGACACATTTACTAGATCTGATAAATTCTTCAGATAAATTCCAGCAGGAAGAGGGCGTTAGATTGCGTTGGCTTGCTTTATGGGGAAACAATTTGCTTAAATATCCCCCAAGTACATTAAGTAGGTTGTAATTTGTTGGATAAATGGGTTTGTCCGTGAATTGGGTGTTTTAAGTACCGTCAGTTGCTTTAGAAAGGAATATCACTTTTGGCTATTTTCCAAAGTCAGCCTTGCTTATTTATACAAGTTATGTAGAATTTCATTTTTTTTGGAAACATCTGCATCTGTTCAGAATTGAACATTGTGAGCCTTACTCCTTACTTTAACTGCAAATGTAAAACTGTATCGTTAAGATACAGTACAGACGTTAACCGTGGAACGGTTATTAGACTGAGCGATAAAGTTGCGATCTCCGGGAATGATTGTCGATGCTCGGAACGACGGCAGATACAAAGTTTCTGTATAAAGAATCAACTGTTGCTGTTTAAATATTAACTGCCGTTAGCATTGCACCGCAAACTTCCGTACCGTCGCATTTTTTTGCAATATGGCATTGATTACGGTTAAGAATTATAAATTAAATTCTGTTTACAGCACAACACATTTGAATAAAGCTTCTCTTAAAAGCCTATCTCTCCTTCATCAGTCTTGTCCTTAGAAAAAAACGAGTATCTGTCTGAATGAGCTTATTAATAATACGTCCAAAAATATCCCGTCCAAAGGGTTTTTCAATGGCGGAATATTTTTTTAGAACCGAGAATTTCTTCCGGCCCGTTACGGCCAGTTGATAAATATTCATTAGGGGGCCGGGTTTTCAGATTTCCTCGCCTTAATGAATTCGCAGTACAATCGGGGGACATACGTACTTTGAGTAGATTTTTTCCCCGGACCGCCTTTTGGATTAATGTCTCGTGTTTTTGTTTCGTGCCTTTCCAAACGTTTAAAACGGGGATTTTGCGCTGTAGAGTAAAGAGGTTCTTTAAAGATGATGTCAAATGTTAGAATGTATTGATGTGGAATGTTCCACTCTGTACCTAAAACAGAATATACGTATTTCCAAATTGGATCATGATTCTATACAGCTTTATTGAATTTTGCACAATCTGTCATCTGTACAGTAATACATGGATATTTTTATTTATCACACACACACTCCTCATCCCATTTAGATTCACCGGAAAACGTGATGAAAGTTGAACAAGCTTTATCCAAATTTTGTTTCACACAAGGCGAATTAATTTCGGGCCAATTTCCTCGGAAGCCACGCCCAGTGTCCCCTCTGTAAAACCCTGTTTTATTTATATTTAGACGCGAAGGTGGCGCCCTCTAACTTTATTACGAAGATGGATGGTTTGTTTTTTTATTGTACTGTTGAATCACAACTTCCTCCCCATTTTTCGGTAATGGATGCTAATGCCATTGTCTGTTTTATGCAAAACTGACTGGAAACTTCGTTTCAAAGTTTAAACAGATTCGCGTGAGGTAATTGAAATGGTGAAGTTTTGGATCAGTTGACCTTCGAACGTGAACGAATCACGTATGCCAATAGTGAACAATTGTTCAAGTAATGAATATACGATTGTTTCATTTGAAATTTAAATTAGAATTGTCATTATACAATTCTATCATGGATAAAGTCACTGAAGTAAAAGAATAACATTACCTAGAATGGTATAGTGGATTCAAATTCAGTAAGGCTCAGAAAATTGTATTCAAGTACTACTCTGTTGATTATATTCGCCGGTTTCTAGTTGTCGTGCGTGTTCTGCCGTCAGTTGCCCGTTCATACCATCTATTATGAATGGATGAAATGTCGCGTTGCCATACCTATTGTGCGGTGAAACTTTGCTCGCATAAACTTTACGATTAGCTGGCTTATTCAGGCGCTTTTATACACCAAGCATCCACGCAAACTAAAAAGGTAACTATGTTAAAGGATTACGGTTGAAACTTGAACGTCATTGTGAAGCTAATACTCGAGCATTCAAAATTAGAAACGCTTCAAAGGCGGTAGCGGCAGGGGAAGAACGAAGAACTTCAAACGTATTTGAAGTAGTTTTAGTATTTGTTTGTGTAATTAGAGAAACAGACCTCTTGCACACCAATAGTTATGGATGATTGTCGAGAACGGACGTCAAATAAATGGAATTTACCAGCTGACTGAACTTGTGGTAATGCATTTTCAATTAATACAATCTTCATTCATGTTCTCTTATAGCGTTCTAACTTTGAATGGGATTATAATAGAGCATTGACATTGGCTTGCTAGTTGCTATGCATAAGAATCTACAATCGAGTGGGTTTTCTAGTTGACTGAGTTTGATGACATTATTGCTATTCGTAAGTCGTTTATCGTTCCTTGAATGGGTTTACTAGTAGGGATTATTTTATGTAGCGAAATTAGAAAACTCTTTATTATTATTCAGCATATTATCATCCAAATGCCTTGATAATGTCAACTTCTATGAACCATAAAGTAACAAAAATTACAAAAATAGGGTTAGATGATCAGTATTTGACTTCTTCCTAAGTTAAACCTATAAATAAGAATTCCACGAATAGATGCAGCAATGCTCCCGCCAGCAGGGAAATCTCTAGTTTCTACTTTTATGCTTCTATTTTTGTTGTGCTCTTTGTGACAAATATCAGCAAAGGGTTAGGAATACTTGACGCATGTTTATCTTTAAAGGAAAATTTAATTGGGATGTGGCTTATTGGTTACATTACTAATAATACTAATAGATCCTTATAAGGGTTAAGCACATTACAGCAGCTGTGTTGCTTGAGGTTTGAACCTAAAACCTGTAGTCTTTAGCATTGGAATTAATATAATCAGTGAAATCTTTAGCAAAGTCAAATCTTTAAAAAAATATCTTTAGCATTGGGATTTAAAAAATCATGTGGTATATTTGCTAGCCGATGGATAGATGTGTGTGGGGAATGTTTGACGTTCTGCGAGAAGATGGATGCACGACCGTCTTCTGTGTAATAATAATAATTTGTTTCTTTTGTGTATTATTTTTTGTTTCACAGTGCTTTAGTACTACCGTAATGGTGTGAAGTTGAATGGAATAAATAAATAAATAGACATTACCTTAATCCCTAGAATTGGTAATAATCTGCAAAAAAGAAATGGCATATGTTCACTCAGTCTACTTACCATCAGAAATGGTTCTATGACGCTAATGCATCATCCTTCACGCCAGAAAATAGTTCCAAAGTCAAAGACGAAATATGTATACTTTTCACTGATGCGTGAGTCACCAACGGTGCTGGCTGAAAATCAGCGCTGTAGGTGTTTGACACCTCAGCATAATGCTGAGCCAGTGTCCGGTTCACTACCGCAGACACACTTTTTTCATGTTTTATGTGCTTTTCTTGTTTATTTCACTATTTAATATGTGTATTGTGTGTCCTGTGTGTTTGTGAATAAATATATATTTATTTCTTTTCTTTCTTCTTTCTTTGATGCGATCCCCTTGCAGGATGAATCAGTGCTTCCATTCAACCATAATGTAATCCAGGGACACTTGATTCAATGAAGCTAATAATTTATTTTCTTTGTCTCCAGGTCTTAGCGGTTCAAAAGCTGATCTCCAGCATCGACGCGAGGTGTTCGGTTCTAACCTGATCCCGCCGAAACCGCCCAAAACCTTCCTAACCCTAGTATGGGAGGCACTGCAGGACGTTACTCTAATCATCCTAGAAGTGGCCGCCGTTGTATCTCTAGGGTTGAGTTTCTACAAACCGTCCGACGACCCGAGTGACATAGGTGAGTTCGATACTGACGTCACGTTTATTAATGTATCTGTATCAGTACAAAAGGTCAATGGCCGACTGGTGAACGTTATAAACGATGCCTTTGACTATAAACTAATCACTGAGCCAATAAGCGCAATGGATGAATAGGCGTTCTTGACACTGAGCGGTCATTTCAATAATAGTTTGTGTAAAATTGGAATCGTAGTAAGATGCTACTCAAATTCACTACCAGCATTAGACAAGAAAGCGGAGTAGCGGAGTCAAAAGTTGTCAATGTTAAATACGGAATGCTTTGTAACACAATCCGTTCTTGTATCTTGCCTACACTTAGGGTACAATAAGAAAGCTGCATAAAGATGTCTAGAATTAGGATTATCCGTAATACCTTTGCAGTAGATTGAAATTAAATGACATAATGTGTGTTTAAAAAAAAAGTATAAATGCAGTTCAAATTGTCACGATAAGCACGCACTGTCATGACTTTATCTGTGGTGGGGCTTACGGAATGAACCTTTTTCTAAGTTATCTATATAACGGGTGTTAGTAATTAAGTCACCATCATTTGGTAGCTCATAGTCAGTAATAATGACAGTCTCTCCGTCTTTTTCGATTTCGGTCTACATCTTTTTATCATTTCCCGGCTGTTTTTTACTAAAGTTCTCATGATATTCCTTCTTCGTTTCATCATTGTTTTTCCTGACTATCATTGTGACTTTAATATGCTTCTATCGAAAATTTAAAGACCTGTGAATAACTGTCATTATTCTGAACCTAACCTCACATTTCGTACAGCATTGTCGTAACAGCTGTAGTATCAACGTGTTCGTTAAATTATTCATCCAATTCGCAGTCATGAATAACGGATGGGCTCTCATGTCCCGTCAGGTTGGGTTAGATTTTAATCCAATTTTATTGCGTACTGTGACAATTTGATTGCAATGTTTGTCAATATTGATTTCATTGCAATCGGCTTAAAAATACTTTCAATGATTGGATAACTTTTAAGTCACTTCAATATGATTTTACTTTACACGAGATATAAATTAAGCTTAACAAAGCAGAGAGCAAAGATTAAGAGAGCAATTATTGATGAACAATTTGAAATTTTGGTAGATTTTGAATTAGACTTCCATTTTTGATCAAAGATATATCAACTACTCAAAGGACCAATTCCATTCTGGACTTAAGAATACGATGGTAGCTCTTTCTTATCATTTCCGTATACTGCAAGGTGCATCCAAATTTTATTAAAGCAAAATTTTAGATCGGCCATCCTTCTGACACCTTTTTAAGAAATACAGCGATGTGCCACAATGGTGTTAGCACCATCCTATACGACGGCTACCAAACACATTTTTCTATGATCATATCAGATATGCAATATGTATATTTGAATTGTGTCACTGTGGCGTGATTCCGAAGAACTTCGACTGTAGTTCCGTAAATAATGGTATATAATGGTAATAAATGATTTGATTTGACTTGATATGCAAGCGTTCCAGCTCTGCACGTGCGATTATCTATTGTAGATAGTATAATTAATGATTATATTTTCTCTTTTCAATGACTATGTGGATTAGATGATCCTGGTAAGAATTAATGTACAAACACGATTGCTAGTTCCATGTACTCAGTTCAAGGCACTGACAACACGAACTGCAACTAAATCGATCCATCAGTTTCCAGCCGGAGCTGATCGGTCATTCGGTGTTTCTAGGCATTTCTAGACCATGGTCTCTGCTTTGATGGTCTATCCAGAGACCATGGTATTAGGGCATGGTTTAGTTGCATTCAGGTCTTGAGTACTGTGTTTAGATGCACTGTTGTACCCTGTCCTGATTGCTTCACTACTAGTATACCTTCTAGGTCCTTCCCCTAATACTACACGAGGTATAGCTAACCCATTATTAGAATTGTAACCACTATTATAATGCTTCTCTTCTGATTTCATTTTCATGTTTACTCATGTTATTTTAGATACTGTATTCGGGTTCTATGTGTTCCCTGTAACCTTTCCAAACTATCTTAATTTAAGTATCCTTCCTGTTAATGGTGCTTTTGCTTCTCCCTCGCTTGTATGCTTTAAGGATGCTATGTTATCTATATCTGTCCTAATTCCTTCTACTTTTATAAATGTCATAGATTCTGTTGTTCGTACATTTCTTAGATATACTCCTTCTTATAGAATAATAAAATAACATAGACTGTAAGATTTTGACTACACTACCGGCGTCTTGTGAACGTTCTCATACAAAATTGTGCGTTGCGTCGACTTTGCCGCCGACAAGCGCACAAGAAGCCGGGAGTGTGGGGGGGGCCTAATATGTACCAAGTATAACATTAGATAATATTGTGGAATCGGCGTCACTACTGTAAGACTCCTGATATTGAATTATTCAATATCGAAGGTTTTTAATAGTATACTTAAATTGATCTCTTAAGTACTGACGCCGTTTACCGCTATTGAAATGAAACGAAGCTGTATCCATGCTGAACACCCGGAGATGTAATAAATTATATTAAAGATACAAATAAAACAACTTCGTGATTCTCGAAGAGTACTTTAGTTATCGGTCATCTTTAGTTTCCTTGACTTGAAATAATATCATTGATTAAGCGGCAGTGGGATAACCAAGCGAAAATTAGTGAAAGTACATTTAGGGAACAATCTAGTTACCACCTATCTCCTTTGGCCTTAAACTTGTTCCCCAACTGGCAATGGAGTACCTTATGAAGCAGATTTCCATCGCGGCAGTAACTTTTATTAGTCCGACATCAATCTTACTCACTCGTAATCCGGGGATTCGGAGCTCCATCGTGCTTGCCCTGGTTACAACGCAACGAATACTTTGATATACCTTCGAATGTAGTATGACGTATTCTACCTTTGGAGGCTCAAGAGATTAAGTGGGAATGTACCTTAAATTGGACACAGAGTCTCTCTGATTGTGACATGGTCTCTGTAATACCACATTTGAAACTTTCGCTTTTTAAATTTCCGCTGTGACGTAGCGAATTGTACACAGTTTCTTATTTATTTAATTTATACATACGTTTGGGAACTAGGAATGCAAACAAGTTATTCATGGTATCGTTATTACAGACAGAAAATGATGAAGATAGTAAGCAATGCACTGAAGAGCAGCAGATTGCGCAATGATTAGAATACTTTACCACATAAGAAATATCATCCATGTCTTTCTGTTTGTGAGACTGCAAAGAAAATAAAGTTCATTGCGAAACCAGTCACATCACAGCATTCACGTTTACTCAAAATTCTCTCAAACACTTAAACCGATACACAGCATCGTTATTACAAAGGATGTAAGGAACACAATCCCTCAAAACACTCAATTGGCGCAGATGTATTTACGTAACATGTATATAGTTAATTGCTAAGTAAACCGTCGATCTCATGGTTGGGTTGATTAGAATCAGTCACATCATCGGACCCAGTGAACCGGGGAAAAACTCCGCTGTAGCGAATATGCGGAGATTAAAGCAAAGGGACCCATTTACAACGAGCTGTGTTTTAAAGTGGATCTTATTGGGGTAATGCTACGGTTTCATTTTGAACGATATATGAAAAAAGAATTGAATAATAGTTTGCTCGTGAACGTTGTCAAACGCTTTGGTTTGAGCTGATATTTTTACATATTTGTGTAGTAGGTACAAGTATTTAAAATAACATAAGAAGAATTCTTCTCGAAATACGTAGTGTCATTCCATACAAAATTTCAACCTTATTATACATTCGGATTTCAACGTAGGTTGACCAAGGTATTTCCTGGAAAGTTTTAGATCTTGAACTTTTAATACCATTTCATAAAGTCGAGTAGATTGAAAACAAGTTCAACTATCGGTATTAAAGTTTGAACGTTATAATGCTTTTTAATACACGAGGAGCTCTATAAAACCCGGACTAATTATATTCTCGAAGGATTAGTTAACTTCATGGTAGACGAATATCCATAAAATTAGTTCCTAGTCGTTAGTTAACAATAGTTAAACTTACTCTAGTAACCGGCTACGTCTAATGAATCTAATTTAAAACGTATGGCCGTGGCATACGATTCAAGTTTGCGTGCATGTTATTTTACTGTACACGACCCGAAAGGAGCTATCAGCTTAATGTACGATATACATATTTAATATATAAGAGATAGGGCAGTTAGATATGGGCATATATGTGACAGCATAGCTTCATTCCTGTAGATCAATCGCTCACAACGACAAACAGCATTCGGTTGAATCTGACATAAAATATCACACGATAGACGTGCGTGTCCATGTAACCCTTCTGGTGGAATATGACGTTGGAGAATCAAGCTATGCAGCAACATATGAAGTAAGTAATTTTCTACAAAGTATTGTAATCTGCAATAACTGTAACATTTCGTGATTAGACAAGCCTCACGGTGATCGTGAAATCTTTTGTCGGGGGAAAATTGCCTTAGCGTGTGCTTAGCTTAACTAAATTTAGCCGGCCTATAGAAATAGATATGAAAAAGCTGGCCTTAGTTATGAGAATTAGTTACTCTATTCTCATCGATGTTTGGATCACGTACCTATCACCACTTTTGTTAACTAAAATAAAAATAATTTACTTTGCCTCTAAAATTGCAAGAGTTAAATAAAGAATAGTTAGAATTGGAAGAGTTCCCTCGTTCCCAGGATCCCATCACCATGACATGATCACAGGCAGGTCCAGGCAGCTTCTAGTAATTAGGGAACATATTTATTAATTTATTCTTTATTGCACAAAATAATAACTTATGGTACAAAAGGCGGACTTAATGCTATAAAGGATTCTCTACCAATCAACGAAGGTTAACAGCAGATAAAAAATAATAGATTCCGACGAATTGAGACTTCTTTTTTGAAGTCGGTTAAAAAGATTGATGATAGTTGTTGCTGCTTGCCAAGCCTCGATGAAAACAGTGTAAACGTTATTTTTTTGTTTTTAAGTATGTAATCATTCAATCAAAATCGCGTTTATACCGGTCATAAAACATTCGTCACTACTTTACTAGGCAAGTAAGGCTAGGCTAGGTTTTTAAGTGCTAGTGGGACGAGTTGTTTATGTCAGACATAAACTTGATCATGCTAGGTAGGCTTTAGCTAATCATAAGTTTAGGCCAAAATTGCAACATATGTGCTAACGTAAATGAAAGAGACAACAGCTCTAATTTTCGATGATACTAGAGGATGGAATAGAAATAATATAGTATAGCGCAATTATGTCGTTTGGTGGCATAAATCAAGCATCCGTCTCGCACAATCGCAATCGCGAATGCTTTATCTATGTCGATAAATACCACCGTATGCTCGCATATATTTGTCATTGTCACTTCGATTTTCGTGGTTAACTTCAAGTAATCAATCGAACACGAAGTAAAAAACAATTGACATTTGACTAATAGAGTGCTCACGAATAGCTTTAATAATTGACCATGGATTCCGGTTTCTCTGAAGTATCGTGCAGCTTCATGGATTGTGTTCGTTAAGCCGTTTGTCTTGACATGTTAACGTATGTGTGTAAATACTAAAGTTGGCCCGGTTGATTTCAGGACATATGGAAGAAGAAGAGGGGCATTACCAATGGATCGAAGGCCTCGCGATATTAATATCTGTCATAGTCGTCGTTATAGTCACAGCGTTCAACGATTACACGAAAGAGAGGCAATTCAGGTAATTTATTTTGTAAGGTTTTATATGCAGCAGGGACATCCGAAGATGGGAATTCACAACTCATGTCTCTCTCAGCTCTCCAACATTATCTTCACATCATCATCCTCCTTACGTTTTCCCGGTTCTAGCCTAAAGGAGCCCGGGGTCCGCTTTGGCAGCTAATCTAAAGATGGGATAAGCACTAGTTTTACCAAAACTACTGCCATCTGACCTTCCAACACAGATGGAAAACTTAACTATTGGGATTCGCCTGGTTTCCACGCGATGTTTTCCTTCAACGATTGTGCCTTGTTAAAATATCAAATTATATTTCGTACAGTTGAAAAAACCCCATGGTCCGAGTCGTGGTTCAAACCCACGACCTCTATGTTGACAATCGCGTGCCTTAGCGCTCGCCTACAGTACGAGGGCTGCCTTTTAAGTTCTGTCGTTTGCAAACCTCCCGTGATTGCATTAAAAAAGAACTAGTGTCACGTTAAAATATTTGAATTTAGAATTCGAAAACAAAAGAATGATTCGAAATCGGCCCAACCGTTTTAGTACAGCGTTCGTTCAAAGTTGACAAGTCAGTTGTGAAAATGGAAATTTCGAAGGAAAATTTACGTGCGATAATTTTTTACAACTTCAAAAGGGGCTTAACGCGACTTCAGTGCTTCGAAGAGTTGACTACGGTTTTCAATGATAAAGCACCATGCCTTCGGACTGTGGAACGCTGGTATTTAGAATTTCAACGTGGTTGCTCTAGTCTTGGTGATAGACATCGTGAAGGTCGACCAAAAACAGCCGTAACCCAGGAGAACATTGATGCTGTACGGCAACTGATCATCGAAGATCGCCATGCGACATACCGTGAGATAGAAGCTTCCTTAAGTATTTCAGGGACCAGTGTTCACAGTATTTTGCATGATCACTTAGGCGTAATAAAGTTGATCTCACGCTGGATACCACATTTACTCAGTGAAGACCAAAAAACGGCTCGCGTTCGATGGTGTCGCAAAACTCTGCGGCAATTCAACCGAGGAAACTCGAAACATGTTTACGACATTATCAGTGGTGACGAATCTTGGATATATGCCTACGATCCCGATTCTAAACAGCAGTCGACTGTTTGGGTGTTCCAAGATGAGCCAAAACCGACCAAAGTAATACGCTCACGGAGCACTTCGAAAAAAATGGTCGCCACGTTTGTGGCGAAAAGTGGCCACGTTGCCACCATCGTGCTCGAGGATCGTAAAACGGTTAATGCTGACTGGTATACCACTGTCTGTTTACCAGAAGTCATCGGCGAGTTTCGAAAAAATAACCCAAGACGTCGTATAAGACTGCACCACGATAATGCGAGCTCGCACACCGCCCGGCAAACTATTGCGTTTTTAAAAGAGCAAAACGTCGAAATTCTGGAACACCCGCCGTACAGTCCAGACTTAAGCCCTAACGATTTTTTTACTTTTCCAAAAATCAAGCAACGACTTCGTGGTCAACGGTACCAGACGCCTGAAGAAGCGGTTGAGGCATACAAAACGGCCATTTTGGAGACCCCGACTTCGGACTGGAATACGTGTTTCGAAAACTGGTTCGATCGAATGAAAAAGTGTATTACATATCACGGTGATTACTTTGAAAAACAATAAATACCATTTAACACTTAAATTGTCTTTAGTTTTTCCAAACGACACAACTTAAAAGGCAGCCCTCGTAGTTCAAAGATTTTATATGCCCTTGATCGGTTCACACCCAATTTTGGTTACACCCTGTATGATGATGATGATGATAGTTATGTCATGTCAATTCCGCAGAGGACTCCAATCGCGGATAGAGGGCGAGCACAAGTTCGCAGTGATACGCGGCAACGAGGTGAACCAAGTGCCCATCAGCGAGATCGTAGTCGGCGACGTCTGCCAGATCAAATATGGCGACCTGCTGCCGGCTGACGGGTTACTGCTGCAAAGTAATGACCTCAAGGTAAGATTCAAAGTCTTTCGTCATTTGTCAGACAGGGGAGGCTTTACGCCTTACGTTGACGGGCGCAGCGGTCCTAGGGGGCGCCGAGCGCCACTCGCCGGGTGCGCTAATACCTCATGGTCCTTGCTCATCGCTCTGCTCCTCGCCGCCGCGATGTTGCCCTCTCTGGCCACACGCTGCTAATCACGCGGTTAATCGCGACGCTCTGCACTAGGTTGCCTTCATTGCCCTTCCTTTGACTCGTGCCGAAAAAACCGGGAGCGGTATGACGAGTAACGTCGCGACACTATATCTCTGCCGCCTTTCCTCGGTATTTCCCAGTCACTCGACGAGAGTGTGGCAGGGGTACAACACTGCGCTAGAGGGGTGCTAGAGGGCGCTAGGGTATTGATTGCACACGGTCGCTACGTTGGCTAGAGACCCCTCTATGTCGGGATAATTCAGCACATGGTAACCTCTTACCTTGTGACCCCTATCTTCTGGCAGCAAAGGTCAGCTTCATCTTGCTTTGTGTCTAGAGCTACTTTCAGAACATGATTACACTATGTCAGGTCGAAATTGTCTCCACTTTCTGTGTAGGATAGGAACCCTTTGGGCGCGGTATTCTAACTTTAGGAAAATATAACAGACTAGCTTCTGCACGTCTATTACGAGACGGTGCGCGGTGCTCGATTTTTCTCCATCTCTCTTATTAAAACACTTAGAAAGAGAGGTATAGTGCGAGAAAAATTGAGAGAGCTCGCGCGCTGTCTCGTGATAGCCGTGCTGGCCGCGACTCCGTCCGTGTGGAACTCGTTTATATCGTAGCTCCATACAAACTTTCATCCCCCATTTCACCCCGTTGAGGGATGGTTTCTGGGATAAAAACTATCCTATGTCCTTCCCCGGGATCTCTATTCCAAATTTCATCTAAATCAGTTCAGCGACACACTTTCGCATTTATAACATTAGTATGGATAAGTGTCCCATTTATTCAGAGGGCCATGGACTGCTTTGGTTACTAAGCAGTCTTACACTCTCAAAAATCACTCGGCCTTTTGTTGTTCACGATTTTATCGATTCAAAAACGACATCAAAGAACACGTAAGCATAAACGAGCGTCGTCAAATTTAATGAATTCTATTTATGTTTTCTCGTTCAATTAAAGCAGACGAGTGTTCTATTTCAAAGCAAACAGTCTCTTGGATGGCGTTTTAATATGTCCCTTGTTTTATTAGTAAAAAGGTTACTCGTATAAAATTGTTGCTGTTTAAAACATGCCTTCGACAGGGGAATACATGAGTCAGCCTCTGTCACTTTAATTGCTTCGTTCAACCAACTGACCTAAAGGCAGCTAATACGGTAGCTCACAACAGTAAATATAAATTATTCTTACATCGTCTATAAACAATACTTACGAAAATATTCGGAAAACGCGCTTTTTGAAATTAGGATCCTACCGGCTGCGCCATGTAAAATGAGGATTGCATATCATGAAGTTGTTTACTATGTATTTAACGTTGTATAGTACCCAAAAGACAAGCCTTATTAAGTTTACCATTGGGCTTTTTCGATTTGTGTGAGATTGTTGCCTAATATTTATTTATTTGTCTGGGACACAAGATCATCCTACTTCAGACGCATGTAATCATGTATCTTCTCTGTAATACGCAAGCAATGAAATGAAATATTTATTAATTAACATACACACACTCAGAAACATGTCTATGGTCCCACACTAGGCTAGGCCTGTCCCGTGGAAACCAAGACAAATACAGATTAACAGACCATGCGGCCTAGAAGGAAAACAAGACAAAGCAAAGAGAAAAAAAAAGAGGATGAAAAACTTACAATTAATTAATTATTCTAGGGTGCTTGCAAGTAGGAGAGCTAGTATAGTCCAGTCAATGAACTGACAACTTGTATGGAAAAAAAATCAATTTTGGAAATAATTTATAATAGCTTATCTTTTCTGTGTAACGGATATATATTATCAATGAAATAGTTACCCAGCGACAGAATCCGACAAAATTTCTGACATCAAAAAAATGTTAAATTAACTAGCTTCTAAAAAGCCAGGAAAAATAATAATAAATATTTTTGTCTTAATTTTGGTTCATTTATATTTGCTTTATAGTATTCAAGTTAAATCATACAAAAAAAGACAATGCATGCTTCATTTAAATCTACATAATTACTTCCGGATGGAAAGTTTGTCGGATTCTTGAATACAGCATCTTAGAATAACATTTTAAAATGAAATCAACAAAAAAACGCTATTATAAATTAATGTTTTTCAAAACCGTATTTTGCCTGGAGTAATATGGGCATGAAAAAATGTCGGTGATGTATGTGTATGTGTGAGTGAGTATAGTGTATGTATGTAATGTAGGCGAGTGTATGTTATGATATTACAGTAATGATTGTTTCCGATTGCTCGTAGTTCCAAGATAATAATAGAGTTTGGATTTTCTTTTTTACCTCTAGGACACTGTTTCTTCTTAGGTCGATACGTTTAGCAAATGTGTTATAATATAAATGTGCGGAAGTAGAAATGTATGAAATCGCAAAGCAAATGTAGTCTTAAGTAAAGGAGTAGGTACTTTGAAGATTATATTCTTTATCATATCATTATATGACGGTAAATTTAATGTAGATTTATGCACGTTTATGGCAGCCCGTAACAGGAATAACCTTCTTACGCTGAGGGACCTGTGCCTCTGTACAAGTCCACCGTGGTTTACCCAAGGACACTTTTAAAACTGCTCTTTGAGCTCTTTCCAGTGTTAAAAGAGTGGTTTTTGCAATGCCTCCCCAGGCTAGAATGCAATAATTTAGTATTGACTGGCATAGTGCGAAGTAAACCGTCTTTAGAAGTTGTCCGTTAGTAGCTTCTCTCAGTAGCTTCATGGTATACATGAGCTTACGAACCCTAGCCGCAGAAAGACAAATGTGCTTTTTTAAAGCACAATTACATTAGCAATAAGGTTTTTCAATACATTATTATTATTATTTATTGAGACGGTGAAGTCTATATTACTTTGTATTCATGTACCCACACATAGCACAATTATATATAAATATATGACGCGCTTCAACTTATCTTTGTTATTTAACAGATTTTTAACACATACAGATGAAAAAATGGACATTGTGTGACTATTTAGAATCGTGACGTCATTGTTCTTGTTTCCCTATAAACTTCACACTAACAGCGTTCTCTAAAAAAATGACGATTTGAATATCAGTCAATATCCCTATTGCAACTAATGTCTTCAGAAATATAGCCTGCCCAGACAAAACTCGGTATATACATCTAAAACTGCTACATCCGACCGAACTTCCACTCTGCCGAACCAGACTGCCTGGGTTCCCCGAAATCGTTTGTAGAAGTCAGATGAAAGATATATGGGATAAACACACAGACATTGCACATAGATCATATTAGACACCGATAGGTGCCGATATGCCGACACAAAGTGGACTGATGACCTGGTAAATTAAATCAATTTATTGATAAAATACAAGTATTGACAATTTCAAATTATTAGACATATAAATTTAAAAATACAGTTATGTCATGGATTTTAGAAAAATGTTTCTATAGTTTAAAGAAATACTTGGAGCTTATACTCGTATAATTTGTGTTATGCAATTTATTTGACATGGTTTGGTAAAAGTTTTGTGCAAAATTGTTGACATTTTAAATTGTAAGTAACTTTATTGATTTTCAAATAAGCGTGTACGCCTGCCAAGGTAGGGTTCAATTAAACTGCGGAATTGCACCTTTAGATCCAAGAATGTCGGCTGCGATGTAATGGTCAATGGCTATGTTAAGAGGAGGCCACCAAACGATCTTGGTAACTTGACACTACAACTTTCCGTCTCGGCTCGAAGATGGGCAGATCCAGAACAAAATGGAAAGATTAAGAGAGTGCCTGTTATCCGAAACCGATGTCGAGGACAGAGCGAAGTGGAGAAGTAAGACGAGGAATGCTGATGTGGGATATATAGCTAGGGAGAGAGAGAGACACCAGCATCCAGTTTAAACTGTAAAATTTCCAGCTATATCAGGCCTACTACCGGGCGCCCTAATTCAATAATATCGCCGTCTAAACACAATAAGCTCACCCCACTTTCCTTCCACTCTTATCACTAATATCTCTTATATTAATCGTTTAACAGGTGGCAGTAATACCTATATTCGCCGTTATCTGATTTGCCAATGGCTCGTGCGTCACGGATAAGGGTTATTGGGTTATCGACTGATAGTCCTGTATGGCGTAATGCTGCATCGTTACAGACAGACGGGCTGGGTTACACGCCCGTTTGGTGCTTCCTATGATCTTATTAAAATTCAGTTGCTTATACTTGAGTTTATTGAGTCGGCCTAATTGCCTCAAATTCCTATTGCAGTTTTATAAAAAGTTGACCACTTGATCTCAACCACACTGCAAGTAGGCCTCTGAATACATATCATCCATCACCATCATATCAGCCGAAAGGCGTCCACAGCCAGATATAGGCCTCCCTTTATACATTAACATCATCTTTAAGTGAAAAGCAAATTAATAGCACTGACACTACAGGTCACATTCAACGAGAGATGTATCGAATCTCTGAGTCCATTACGCTTTACAATAGACTAAATACCCCAGAGCGTGGATCTCCTAGTAAAGAGACTCCACTGCCTGTGACAGACAGACACCGTGTGATTGTATAAATGTACCGATTGACACAAAAAAAAAACTCGCAGTAGGATTCTATCACCAATAGCTTCTTCTAACCTTATCCACGGTACTTACAATATGTCTTATTCATAAAACTTAAAATGCCTCTGATAAATGAAACGTGTTTTGTCCCTTTGTTACAAACACAAATGTCAATGTAACAGATAAAAACTAACGAGTTTTAGGTAAAATATTTGTTGAATACGGCCATAGATGTTTAATGAATCTTAACTGAATGCGAACATGTTCATTTGTATCACTAGGCAAATTGACACACGAATCCCTGAATTGGCATGTGATCACGTCAGCACTCCTCCAAACAGACAAGCATTCTTGACCCGCTAGCTGAAAGCGTAAGCACTCCTTCCGTGAAGAACACCTTACCGTAGTCATTGTTGGAATCCAGGCATATGATGTCAACGCAGTACAGCATATTATCACACAAACGTCACAAATATAGGTAAGGTTGTGTTTTAAAAAGTGGTCACTAACGACAGATAACTTAATGTTGACACAGACACAGTTTTGAGCAAATAGCGGATGCGATAAGGCTTTTGTCAGTGATAAATGTATGAAATGATATGGGCCATGCATGACAAAGCAACGGGAACACAAAAAAATGTCATTTGTCGGCATGCATCACTATTCCGAAATTGCACTCCTAACGCCATTTACTGCTTATCGAAAATGTTGATGCAGAATAATTATTAGAGTACAGTAATAGATTAGCTCAAGTATCCTGAAAAAGTATACTTTCGGACAAACGACTCTTTTCGAAATTATGTATAGCCCATATAAACGCGTAACTAACTTAAAATTTGATGGAACGATCTGTAAAAAAAACCCAATTTACGTGATAGCCGCCATATGAAGATGCTAAAAGTATATGATGTTATCTTGCACAAAAATATTCACGTATAAAATAAAGCGGCGCGGCGGTAGGAATTTTCATAAATATGTAACGGATGAATAAAGTGTAAGAATCGTAAAATAAAATGCGTGATAGTAAAATATCCGACTATCAAGCAATAGATTCCGTATTATTTGAAGACTTCTCGTTTAGTATTGTCTTGATATTTTGAGAAGAATAGCCAAATTCATGTAATTTGTATATTTAACGATTTTTACGGTTTATCTCTTTCTCTTCAGTCGTCCACCCTTGAGTGAGTGGTCGTTGTTGTATGGATAAAGCAGCCCTCGCGATGCTTCTCCACTTGTTACCGTGTTCAGCATCACGGGGACACTGGACTATGGTGGATTGTGTCGCAGTTTTTATCGAATCCGTCCAACGCGTAGGAGAACGACCGCATGATCGGTTTTCCTCTACCCGTCCCTGGATAGCGAGTCGTTCCATGGAGTTTGGGTTTCGATTCGAGTAATGTGCCCGAAGTATTTGAGGATTCGTATTTTGCATAGTCGACGTTAATCTCTCTTTGATATTAGGTTCTTCCAAGATAGATACGTTTTATACTGGTATATTATTGGAGCTGTTGATGTGCAGTCATTTCATTTGAAGTAGCTCTCTAATTTTGTTTAAGTGTAGGTCAATGTGTTTTTGTATATTTGACACTTGTCAAGCATGCAAGGTGTCTAATATATGGAAACACATATTCGCACAGCGCTGGATACTCACCCTTATCCCGTCACAGACAGTCAGCATATTCAAGTATAAAATAAATGTATATTTGGGGACAATCTCACACAAATCGACCTTTTTTATTGGGACGATAAACCGTTATGGATACCGGTTATGGTTATGTCGGACTCGCACCGACTAAACACCCCCCGATGTTCTTCCTCGACGCGTTTCGGACGGCTCTGGGATCTCCTACGGAACGCACCAGTGCCGCCCTAGCGTCATATATGCCTCTGTGGGTCCTACCCTTTTTTTATTAATCGGCCTAGTCCCCAAACTAAGCAAAGCTGTACTATGGGTACTAGACGACGATAATCATGTGACGCCATTTTCCCTTTTCTTTTACGTTAAAGTGTCATTATGTGATTGCAGATCGACGAATCATCGCTGACGGGCGAATCGGACCATGTCAAAAAGGGTGAAAGTTTTGATCCCATGGTGCTATCCGGGACCCACGTTATGGAAGGTAAGTGTAGAGAGACATGTTTAGACCTCCTTTGCATTTGTTTTCCTAGTACTCAGGTACAACCAAAGGCCGCTTGCTACCTAAAGTGCCGTTTACACATTGATTAGTGATTAATGCCAGTCCATACAAAAACTACTGGCAGTGGCAGGGGCTTTCTTTCCGAACCGGTGGTAGTTTATCGACATTCATAGGTGCATGAAATATGCCTAAATTGATAAAAAAATGTATGTGAGTGGCGCAGGACCGGTCATTGTGGCGCTCTTTGGGGGAGGCCTATGTCCAGCAGTGGACGTCTTTCGGCTGATATGATGATGATGATAAGAAAAAAAAAACTTTCTATAAACTCGCACTAAACACTAATAAAGAATATACAAGTCATAAGTGGAAGCGACTACAACCCCTATTTCAATAATTTGTCAATTGTTACCTGACAATGACTGACAATTCTACTATAATTTCTGAACCGATAAGTAGCGAGGTTGTCCATCGACCCAGTTTACTTGTCGAACCAGAAATGCGTGGAGAATTGTCATGGTAATCGTCAAGGTAAGGGTCCTTCCAGCTTAAAAAAGAAAGACCTTATCTTTTTTTTCCATGTCAAGTTGTGTCCTTGATCCATTTACCGCCACGGTACGCCGTAGTAAGTTTGGAGCTTTTTTTGCTGAATACTAGTTATAGTTAATTTGTGACGCTTGCGTGTTACTAAGAATACTTTTTCGCTCTTTTGGGCCTCAAAACCGCTTCCTTGCCACTGGCCCACTGACCTCCTTCTAACGACTATCCTCTTACAATTCCAGGGTCAGGCAAAATGCTGGTCACGGCTGTGGGAGTCAACTCCCAGGCCGGTATTATCTTCACACTCCTCGGGGCCGCAGTGGAGAGCCAGGACAAGGAAATTAAACAGATGAAAAAAGGTCAGTGAGCTCATACAGTAGAAGGTTGTAGCATAGACCCCTAGAGGAGATGCCCTTTCTGATTTAATTGTAGATTTAATTAATGGTTCATTTGGGCCAGAAGATTTCATGTTCTTATGGCACCGTTGACTGCATTCGGAGGTCGAGCGTGTGTAAATTAATACCTATTTAGTCTCCTGAGAAAGACACAAATAATGAAATTTATTTCCATCTGTCATATACAGTTGATGTTGCTGGGTTGGATTGATCTTCTAAACCCCATTATTTGTTGGAATTCCCATAGTACAGTCACAGTCAGCATCATATAGGTAGTAGCAGCCAAAATAGCCGAATATATCGTAACACATCCTTACTCCCTACAAAGACGTGTTGCGATATATTTGGCTACTTTGGCTGCTACTAACTATATGATGTTGGCTGTACTAGATTATATGTCTTTTAACTTTAACGTTGCTGTTATAAACATACTCAGAAAGAACATCTCCATAGCAAATGCCCTTAAACTATAGCTGGCATTATCATATTACTTTGCTCATTTAGAAGCCATGATATACATAAATATAGCATAGTCGAGCTAGATGTATGACGCTTAGAATATATGCTTAAAATACAGCCATAGCGTAATTCTTATATCAGTATCCTTAGTTTCTAAATACCAGGGGAAAATACCAGATTCCTAAAACATCCTACATCAAGAATGCGAGAATCCTGCAAAATCTATTTCCCCAAAAACAAACCCCAAAATCGTGATTAAAACGTCCATAACCAAAATAGAAATTGTCCAAAGGAACCTTTACCTAATGAATAAGGTTGTAACGCTTCTGATATTTTTTAAAGCTGCAAAAAGTTCTAATTTCAATCTTAATTTAAGTGGAAGAAAGTATATTTCAGGCGAAATGAGCAGGGTGATATAATAGCTGCGTACATTTAGTATTCCTATCAATGAGTTTTCGACCATCCATCGCACCTTTCCACCTTTTTAGGAAATGGAGTGTGGGTTAAATAATATTATTTATTGTTTTTGCCGCAGTGTTATTATTTGATATCCATACTAATATTATAAATGCGAAAGTGTGTCTGTCTGTCTGTCTGTTACCTCTTCACGCTTAAACCGCTGAACCGATTGCGATGAAATTTGGTATGGAGATAGTTTGAATCCCGGGGAAGGACATAGGATAGTTTTCATCCTGGAAATCACCCCCTAAGGGGATGAAATGGGGGGATGAAGTTTGTATGGAGCTGCGATATAAACGATTTCCACGCGGACGGAGTCGCGGGTAGAAGCTAGTAGTTTATATATTGTTTCAAATGTCTAATAAAAACAAAATTTTACACAAATCTGTATAATAGAAGATACAGACGATAACACATAATAATGTCGTGCGTTTAATGCAGGAGTGCTCAAAAACTGTTCTTTACGCTAATCATTATTAAACTTGTAAATGTTTAGTTATTATATTAAAATATTATTTCACCCACATGCTGAGATTATTTTATTTATTGATGAATTTAAAAAAATAAGATGTTTGGTCGTCCCGTGAACGTTGTCATTATAAATGTTGTGTTTATTAATATTAATAGCCTGACCTGTATTGTGAGAGCATGGTATAATATACATATATTATGTTTCAGTGTAGTGAAAACGTAGTCAAATGTATTAAATTGTTCAATGAAATAAGTAATCTCGTTCAATTCCTGTTCAAATATATGAAATACCTTTTCAAACATACAATCTTAGTCGATGCGTTCTTACACTTGAGGCCAATAAAAAGTAACAACAAAATATGTTTAATTAAAATATTCAAATATAAGTACCACGTTTTCGTATCGTAATAGCTCTTTACAAGACATAAGCTGCGATACCATGCGTCAACGTGTTTAAAGTGTAAGAACGAGACATGTCCCCATTTAGTTTTAGCCACCAACATAGTGTGACCCATTCAATGACATCCAATTTTTTTTTCTCCACCCCCCGATACCCGGCCTGCTGCACGCCCCTCCATGCCGATGAAAAAAAAAACAAAAAAAAAACATACACATTCTGCATCGTGTATCTGTCGTGTTGACTGCATGACGAACAATATGAATTACCTATGTCATCAATGTGTATGCTTGTGAACATGATGGGTACGGATTTAGAAGCTAAAAAGCAGCGAAAGGAGCAGCGCAAGAGCATTGGCGGTGGTAAGTGATCCTTTGCTATGCCGCTTCGCGCAATCGTATCTCGTTTGGTGACAAAAATAACTAAAAATAACCCTTATTCTCTCTTGCTCAAATTCTAAGCCCTGTATAAAGACACACACGGGAAAAAAATGCGAGGCTTAATACTCGAGTCGTGCGCGTCTAATGCTAGCCATGCCGGGCCTGAGACACTTCGTTAAATTCAGCAGTGATTTAACCTTGCCACGAGTCACGGCTCACTGTTATATCAACTTTTTTTGTAAGACTAAGACGTGTAGATTGAACTTTTTGATTAATCAAATTTAAATTCAAAACATTTATTCGTAGCAAATACAACACTATAATAAAATAAATAAAATAAAAATATAATATAACCAGTTGATGTAACAGCGACGCCACGACACGTTTCCATATATCACTTCGAATTTCTCAGACTAGTACCAGGCTTAGGACCCATCAATTGCTGACCAAGGTATAAGTCACATGAAAAAGGGGTATTCGTAAAGCTTTACAAACCTATGTGAACAAAAATGTGTTTCGTCCGTTTCTCAGAACACAAAAATAATGATAGATAAAAACAAAACGAATTACAACGGTATTTTAGCTAAAATAGGTTTGATAAGCGATTATGAACAAGGCCGTTAGTCTTTGTCACCATCTGGGATATGATTGATGCGCAACACACCCCGCGTACAACTAGGGGCTAGCTTCATAGCTTAAATGATCTGCCCTTGTGTACGTATAACACTTCAACTGTAACTTAGAAATAAAATAAAACAAATGTAACTAACATACCTCACAACCTTTAAAAAGACATAATAAATAACATGTACACTTCATAACAGCATTTTAGAACTTTGCATTATTAAGTAGACTCACTGTAGATAACCCCTTTTTATTAAATAAGTGTATATTTTTAATATTTTAGTGGTGTTGGTTTTTACAGGAGTGAAGAGTACTTTTTTAATTTGCTTTTGTACTTAAAATGTTGGAATAATAGTAATAATATAATTAGTAAGAAACACACACATAACAGCTGAATTGACTCTTTAAATTGTCACGCAGTGTAACTGAGTCCTTGATGTGATTTATTTATTTCTTGATAACGCTTATTGGTCTTATTGAATAAGAGATTATTATTTAAATTAAAAAAAAGGTAAATATGAATAAATGTTTAAAAATTGCATATGTCAGATTTACGAACTATACACAAAAAGCAGTTAAAATAAAAAGCTTCAATTCGATACAACTATGTCGTTAATTTCCTTATTCCAACGCAATAAAATCTACTATCAGTACGGCTAACACAAGACCGAACGCGTAGTGTCTCGGGCGCGAGAAAGACTCTTTCTTGTTAGAACACTCAAAAAGAGATGGATAAAACAGACAGTTCGTGCGCGGTCTTATGCTAGACGTGCAGTTAAGTAGTCATGTAAGTAAAGTATGCCCTATACCAGGTGATGAAGACGCGACCCTGCCCGCATCAGGCAACAGCCACGGCAACCACGCGCGGCCCGACGATAACCACGTGCCCGCGCCGCCCGCCGACAAGCCCGCGCCCGAGTCGCACAAGAAGGAGAAGTCTGTGCTGCAGGCCAAGCTCACCAAACTAGCTATACAGGTAACCACACAGACAGAACCATCTTTGTAACTACGGCAACCACGCGCCAGAGTCCCACAAGGAGAAGTCTGTGCTACAAGCCAAGCTCACCAAACTAGCTATACAGGTAACCACACAGACAGAACCATCTTTGTAACTATGGCAACCACGCGCCAGAGTCCCACAAGGAAAAGTCTGTGCTAAAAGCCAAGCTTACCAAACTAGCTATACAGGATACAGGTAACCATACAGACAGAACGATATTTTTAACTACGTCAACCACGCGCCCGATTCGCACAAGAAGAAGTCTGTGCTGCTAGACAGGCTCACCAAACTAGACATACAGAAAAGACATTCACAGGTCTTGCGCCACCCGCAGCCAGCGGACTGCCGCGACCTCTACCACTTCATCAGTCCACCTTGTGGGAGTCTTTGGTCGCCACGTGATAACTTTTTCGCGCCAACGGCCATCAGCCATCGTACAGGCAACCATTCAGACTCAATTGACGTATCAAAGTTGGATTTATGTTCCCTGATATTCCCTGTTTAATTTCAATTTGTGAAAAGTAATATTGGCCACTTGGCAGCAAAATATTACCGTCATGGACTTGTACCTCTCGTTTGGTCATGGTTCTACTTTAGAATCCCACGCTACGCTCGAGATTATAATCCCTTCGCCGTAATTACATAATTTTGCTCCCTTGAGACACGATCTCGTCATCATATCAGCCGAAAGACGTCCACTGCTGGACATAGGCATCCCCCAAAGAGTGCCAAAGTGACCGGTCCTGCGCCACCCGCATCCAGTTGACTCCCGCGACCTTTACCAGGTCATCAGTCCACCTTGCGGGGGCCTACCCACGCCGCGCCTCCCGGTACGTGGTTGCAACTCGAGAACCTTTCCGCCCCGACGGCCATCGGTTCTACGTGCTATGTACCCCGCCCACTGCCTTTTAAGTTTAGCGATTCGGAGGGTTATATCGGTTGCCTTGGTTCTGCTGCGGATAGCCTCATTTCTGATGCGATCACGCAGAGAAACTCCCAAGGGCTATGCCTTTGGGTGACTTTGAGCGTTCTTATGAGGCCCATAGTAAGCGACCACGTTTAAGTGCAGGGGTCGTCGAGACACGATCTACTTACTCAGCTAAAATTGTTATTTGTTCCAGATCGGCTACGCTGGCTCCACCATCGCCGTGCTCACCGTAATCATCCTGATCATCCAGTTCAGCGTGACCACCTTCGTCAGGGAAGGCAAGCCGTGGCGGGCCACGTACATCAACCATTTCGTGAAGCATCTCATCATCGGTGTCACCGTGCTCGTGGTGGCCGTGCCTGAGGGCTTGCCTCTTGCTGTCACGCTCTCGCTTGCCTACTCTGTTAAGGTGAGAAGATGGAAGATTGATGTTACGATCGATCATGCTTAGCCCTAGAAGCGCTCATGCCTAGCGGCGCCTGCGAGTCGGAAACGATAACGCAGGTTAAGCAAAGATGGTAGCGGTCAGTCTTTGGATGGGTGACCGCCTGATGTTTGAGTGGTTATTGTAAATGAGCGCTTCCGTGCTTTGGAAGGCACGCTAAGCAGTTCATCCCGGCTTCTGTCTATGACAACAGTCGTTAAGCCGAGTTAGAGGCCTTCGGGCGGCTTAAGACCTTCTAACAGTCGAGTTGCCCACTCACTTGACAAAGGGGGGACAACTGTCACTCGCGTCCGCAGGAGCTACCTACCACAACCCTGCACGTGTCCCCTGGGTGGTACTAAAGAGTGACAAATGTTAAAGGCCAAAATAATGTATGCCATACGATTATATAAAAAAAAAAGACCGGGTTGCACTCCGGGAGTGCCGGCAGAAGTGAAAACTCAATAATATTGTAACAGTTTTTCGATCAGGTCACGTAACATCTTACGGTGTCACCCTAAAAATGAATTTGACGCAAATTTATAAACAATTATCAATTATTTAGGCGGACGAGCCGCGTTGGGTGCGACGGGCCCAACGCGCCGCCGCGGCTCAACGGTGCCGGGGTCCGGCGCGCCGACGGGCGGCGGCAAACACAATACCTATTTGTTTTTGCCATTGCCAAATATTTTTCTAAGCTTTATCTCTTTAGAAATAATGCCCAAATTCGAACTATTCGAATTTTCTCAATAGCAAAACGGTGAAGGACGCGTTGGTATTATTACAAATGTATTTGCAGAATATGTTATTGCAAAAGTGTTCAACGACTTTATACTCTTACGAATAGCGTTCAGTTTTTAATGAAGTCGAATCGGCTAGCAGCAAAAAGTGCACTCCTTCACATCTGACGTCACAAAACTCTGTCGCGTATTTAACAATTTTCCCCATCCCAAAAAGTGCTCAGCGCCGCTAAAGAAGTTTTCACTTCAATAAATGCTTAGCCCTTGAAGCCTACATCCATTTTGGTGAGGTATACAGAACCGCGCTAATAATGCCGGACGCTAATGGTTTCTTCCACCGCGCGCTGTTATACTACATGACATGACTTGATGATGTATGATGACATGATATTTTGAATATTATTAATAAATGACTTATGCGCGGGCTCCTAAACCCCGGAGATGCGCGAGCGCCGCCGGAATACGGCATTCGGTTTTACCTCGCGTCAGACCGCTCGCTGCTATCGAACGCGGAGCGTGTGTCGCTGCTAATAAAAAATACCGTTAGACCCTTTTCACGAAACAAATTATTTAATTAAATATTTTTGTTACGTGTTATTTTTAACGAGGAAGTTACCCCGATCATTTTATAAACGATATGATACAGAGAAAGAATATAATGGAAAAATAAACCATCTTCGTCTGTAGCCCCCGACAGGATTCGAACCTGCGACCTTTCTATTAACGCTAGACTGCTCTACCAACTGAGCTACGAGGACAGTGACGCAAGTTGTATATTTTTCCACTATATGCCCGCTAAGACTAGCGCCCTCTCTGTATCGAGTTATAGACGGTCGGTCGGTTAATACCGTTAGATCTAATAATGATTATGATGACGATGATTTATTTATTTTGCAGAAAATGATGAAGGACAACAACCTCGTCCGACACTTGGACGCGTGCGAGACGATGGGCAACGCGACCGCCATCTGCTCGGACAAGACCGGCACGCTCACGACCAACCGCATGACGGTCGTGCAGTCGTACATCTGCGAGAAGCTGTGCAAGGTCACGCCCAACTTCCGCGACCTGCCGGGCGGCGTGGGCGAGATGATCGTCGAGGGCGTCTCCGTCAACAGCGCGTTCACTTCCAGGATCATGGTGGGTTAGCTTTCAAGCGACATTTTCAGTTTCGCGTGTTCGGTAATGGAGAGGGCTACTCTCCATCACCGGAACTTAACAGCCGTTTCCTTCCCAAATATATCACAGTCGAATTTATTTATTTAAGGGGATCCCGTGCCCCAATGACCTTCGATCTGAATCGGCTTTAAGCAATATAGTATCCCATATTTACTTCAAAGTTCATTGTTTTCGAGATATTTGGCATCAAAGTTGAACAATTTCAGGCCAAAAAACTGATAACTTTTATGTTAATTAGTTTAAAATTAAAACCCTACTAACTCGCTACGCTCGGCCGTCTATATGTACTCGGCCGGCAACCTCTTAGTTCCCGGCCTCTGTAATGTTGTATTGTTATTTCCAGCCTTCCCTGGACCCCGGCGGACCGACCATGCAGGTCGGCAACAAGACGGAATGCGCGCTGCTCGGCTTCGTGCTCGGCCTGGGCCAGAGCTACGAGGCGGTTCGCGAGCGGAACACGGAGGAGTCCTTCACCCGCGTCTACACGTTCAACTCCGTGCGCAAGAGCATGTCCACCGTGATCCCTTATAAAGGCGGCTACAGGCTCTATACTAAGGGGGCGTCCGAGATCGTACTCAAAAAGTAAGTTGGCCTGCTAAAATATCACTACATAGGCGCTTCCCGCTCTGTCCCTATGTATGCTTAGGTCTTTAAAACTACGCAACGGATTTTGATGCGGTTTGATGATTAGATAGAGTGATTCAAGAGGAAGGTTTATATGTATAATATAGTACCCGTGCGAAGCCGGGGCGGGTCGCTATTAGACTACTAAAGCGTAGTGTCTTCTACTGCTCGGTTTTTGTGCTCGGCCTAGGCCAGAGCTACGAGGTAGTTGGCGCACGGAACACATTCTTTTTGCAGCGATACAAATGCGCGGTACACTATCCATAGATAGTCAGGTACATACATAAAGAAAGAAAGAAATAAGACATTTATTCACTACGCAAAAGCGGTGCGGGGGGCGGGGGCGGGCGCTGGCGGCGGGGGCCGGTCAGAGCGCGTTCAGGGAGCGCCGCCGGCGCCATGTTTAACGTTGATCTGTCTGTAATCGTAGGTTGGTGCAACTCGCCCGATGTTTATATTTGTCGTATACACCATAAGCCATCGGCAAGAGAAATGAATAAAGTATTTTTGAAGTGAAAACTTCTTTAGCGGCGCTGAGCACTTTTTGGGATGGGGAAAAATTGTTAAATACGCGACAGAGTTTTGTGACGTCAGATGTGAAGGAGGTCACTTTTTGCTGCTAGCCGATTCGACTTCATTCAAAACTGAACGCAATTCGTAAGAGTATAAAGCCGTTAAACACTTTTTGCAATAGCATATTCTGCAAATAAATTTGTAATTTTAACCAACGCTTCCTTCACCGTTTTGCTATTGAAAAAATTCGAATAGTTCGAATTTGGGCATTATTCCTAAAAAAATAAAGCTTAGAAAAATATTTACCAACGGCAAAAACAAATTGATATTTTGGTCGCCACCGTCGTCTGCTGTTCTTGCAAATTCGAATAGTTCGAATTTAGACGTTATTCCTAAAGTGATAAAGCTTTGATATAATTTATGGCAATGGCAAAATCAACCTGGTATTGTGTTTACCGCCGCCCGTCGGCGCGCCGTCGGGCGAGCCGGCGGCCCGTCGCACCCAACGCGCCCGCCGCCCGTCCGCCTAAATAATTGATAATTGTTTATAAATTTGCGTCAAATTCATTTTTAGGGTGACACCGTTAGATGTCACGTGACCTGATCGAAAAACTGTTACAATGTTATTGAGTTTTCACTTCTGCCGGCACTCCCGGAGTGCAACCCGATCTTTTTTTTTATTCGTCGCACTGAGAAATACAGAAAGGCTATAAAATTGTCAATAAACACAAAATAAAAAAGTTAAACATTGAATAAATGGCATAATACTAATAAAAATGCCACCACATGGTCCCGATTCAGCATTGCTCCTACCTAATTGGCCAAGGCTTGTCTTCCGTCGGGGCCAACTGGTGAAAGTGCCATATTAACACGTTCGCAACCAAGAAGGGCACTGGTAATGTTTGCTCAGATGCCAGCTGAGCCCGCTGGGTAGGTTAGGTTAGGTTAGGTTAGTAGTATGAACCTAGCGAATTCTGTCGGTTTCTGGTGAATTGTTCCATTTTTAGTCCGGTTGCGAAAGTGTTAAAGTTTAATTAAATTTCCAGATGCGCATTCATCTACGGGCACGAGGGTCGGCTGGAGAAGTTCACCCGCGACATGCAGGAGCGGCTGGTGCGGCAGGTGATCGAGCCCATGGCGTGCGACGGCCTGCGGACCATCTCCGTGGCCTACCGGGACTTCGTGCCGGGCAAGGCGGAGATCAACCAGGTACGGTCGACCAGGGTCATTAGGCATGATGCCTCATGTTCAGATGCGCATTCATCTACGGGCACTAGGGTCGGCTGGAGAAGTTCACCCGCGACGGTCGTTTGAAATTAAGATAATTAAGGTGGTTCGATTTCCACACAAAACGTTATTCGACTTTCGCAAGCTAACGGCGTGATATTTTAAGAAACTTATGTAACTAGCTTTCATAAATTGGCTTTCCATTTGCGCGAAATTCCCCCTTTTCTTGAATAAACTTGTATAAAGTAGATTTTTTTTTTTAATATTTATGGCTTGTTGCCAACAAAACCAGGTTTACCGAAATAGTATTTCATATTTAATTCAAAACCCACAGTTTTCGGGATATATGGCACCAAACTTTGGCAATTTCAGGCCTATAAACCAGTGATTTGGACGTAACTGTTGTGAAAATGAGTTCAAAATTAAAATCTCTCGTGGGTTGTTAGAGACGTCAATAAGGAACAGTTATATTATGTAGATTTCATATTTGTATATATATGAAATCTACATATAACATAAACAGCATATTCGTCAATATCAAAACTAGAGCTTTTTTGGACTATGTTTGAATAAAACATTTAAAAAAAAAACAAAAAAACTCGTGCATATGTAGATAAAGGATTGAAGAACCGATTAGTGTTTGTGCCATAAATATATCTATAGTTTTTACGGAGGAATGTCAACTCAAAACTCGTCAAAACTAGCCAAATAGCGCGCATAAAACCTTTTTATTTGTCACAGGTGCACATAGACCAAGATCCGAATTGGGACGACGAAGACAACATTGTGAACAACCTAACCTGCCTCTGCGTAGTCGGTATCGAGGACCCTGTCAGGCCGGAAGTGAGTGATGCTTAGCCTAATAATTGAGGACATATGTGTATCTAGTGAGGCTGCCAACGAAGCTGGATGTCCTGGGTTCGAATCCCGGTAAGGGAAAATATTTGTGTGCGCATGAATATTTGTTTCTGAGTCTTGGACGCTGTCTATGTATTTAAGTATTATTATCTACTAAATATATCGTCGTCTAGTATCTATAACACAAGCCTTATTGAGCTACTATACTATGGGTCTAGTTCGATTTCTAAGGTTTTTCTATATCCCAAATAATTTCACAGCTTTTGTACATATACAAATCTTAGCCAAACTGCGGTAGTTTGTTGGCGAATTCACTTTTTACACTGCCTTTAAACCTACTGCGTAATACAAGAAAAAAATAAAAGTAATTAACACACTGAACTATTATTTTTTTAATTTTATTTTAATTATTTTCATACTGTCCGTCCCCTCTCATCCATGAGAGGAGGCCTGTGCCCAGCATCAGCAGTGGGACGTACAGTACCACAAATATAAGTTACAACGATGTACAGTCGACTACAGAGATAAGTATGTTTTTTAATGTTACAAAGTTATGTATGTATATCTTATTACTATGGTAGTAAAGTCTATGTATACATATTTTTGTAACATCGTATGGATACATCTCTTTGTAGTCGACTGTACCTGCGCAGAAAGCATTTTTTGAAATCATTTTAACCAATCATAAGGCAGCGCGTTTGCGCGGGTAAAGTCTCAACGCTCATTGGCCGAAATTTTGCGCGCGACGCCGGCAGCTCCGGCGCCCGCCATTTTGTCTGGCGTCATGAGCGGGAAAGCACGAGTTCATCTGCCATTGCATATTGTCGTAAAGTACAATAGTGCAACAAGGTCTTCATTGAAATGCATGACACGTTCGATTTCATACGGTACTTGTCAGCACTCGTCGGCGTGGACGAAGATTGCCGATGTAACTTATATTTTCATCACACTTGCTCGAAAAGGGCTTCATAATAAGCAGACATACAAAGCTACAATAGCCTATGTTACACCCACGGGCGTAATGGTTTTTTTCTTAAATTGTATCTGTTACTTATGCGGCAGTTACAAAGCAAAGAGGTTTTATATCAAATACGATGTCTGAAAACGTATTTATAAATAAATTTAAACTTAAAAACACTACTAAAACATGTTTAACAGAATTATTTACAGATTTAATATGTAGTACCCAAAGGTTGTCTGGAAGAGATCGCTCTTCAGCGATAAGACCGCCTGTTGTCTACCTCTACCTACATGTTATTATATTGTTTCTCTTTTTAACTGCTTTGTTTGTGTGAGGTGTGCAATAAAGAGTATTTGTATTGTATTGTATTGTATTGTAGTTATTTAGTGTCTATGTAAAACGTTTTTAAGTCTTTTCAAATCGTGGCTGTATACCGAAGGGTCTTTGCCATACGCGCCTCACGTCAAATTCCACCTCACGTCAAATTCAACAAAATGGACAACTGACACGTTGCAGCTTTTATTACGATTTGTATTAATTTCATCTACAATGTATTTGTTTCCTCGCAAATATGATGAAAAACATTGTATATAACACGGGCGTAAGAATATTGCAAACTCGAGTTATCAAAAGACTCTTGTTCGCAATATTCCAGTTACGCCCCTCGTGAAACAATGCAGTATTGTCCCAGGTCCCGGAGGCGATCCGCAAGTGCCAGAAGGCGGGCATCACGGTGCGCATGGTGACGGGCGACAACGTGAACACGGCGCGCTCCATCGCCATCAAGTGCGGCATCCTCAAGCCCACCGACGACTTCATCATCCTCGAGGGCAAGGAGTTCAACCGAAGGATCAGGGACGCCGACGGGGAGGTGAGAGAGCCTTTATTATTATTCTTATTCATTTTTATTCAGAAACAATACAGAATTGTGTTTGAATACATTAAGAGTCCGCAGTAAGCTCGATTCTCCACACAAACGTACTTACGCTCTCATTTTGGAACTACGTGTTGGATTGTAACGAAACTTTGCATGTGCAATGACATGAGGTATATCCAGGTCTGTAATTAGTATTAGGAGGTTAATACTTGTTGATTTTTGAAGTGACAACTTCTTTAGCGGCGCTGAGCACTTTTTAGGATGGGGAAAAATTGCTAAATACTCGACAGATTTTTGTGACGTCAGATGTGAAGGAGGTCACTTTTTGCTGCTAGCTGATTCGACTTCATTCAAAACTGAACGCTATTCTTAAGAGTATAAAGCCGTTAAACACTTTTTGCAATAGCATATTCTGCAAATGAATTTGTAATTTCGTCCACGCGTCCTTCACCGTCTTGCTATTGAGCAAATTCGAATAGTTCGAATTTAGACGTTATTCCTAAAGAGAAAAATATTTGGCAACGGCAAAAACAAATTGGTATTTTGTTCGCCGCCGCCGTCCGCTGTTCTTGCAAATTCGAATAGTTGGAATTTAGACGTTATCCCTAAAGAGATAAAGTTTTGGAAAATATTTGGCAATGGCAAAAACAAATTGTTCCGCTGTTCTTGGCGCCGAACATTCATTCAAAATTCATTTTTAGGGTGACACAGTAAAATGTCACGTGACCTGATCGAAAAACTGTTACAATGTTATTGAGTTTTCACTTCTGCCGACACTCCCGGAGTGCAACCCGGTCTTTTTTTTCTACATTACTACCCGCTAATATACTGATTTTTGACAGGTCCAACAACACCTACTAGACAAAGTGTGGCCCAAGCTGCGAGTGTTGGCGCGCTCTTCCCCCACCGACAAGTACACGCTCGTGAAGGGCATGATCGACTCCAAGTGTCAAGAGAAGCGCGAGGTGGTCGCGGTCACGGGCGACGGGACCAACGACGGGCCCGCGCTCAAGAAGGCTGACGTGGGCTTCGCTATGGTATGTGTTATACGGTTGACAACAGTCAAAGTAACCAAACTCGGCGAGTGCTGGCGGACTCTTCCCCCGCCGACAAGTACACGCTCGTGAAGGGCATGATCGACTCCAAGTGTCAAGAGAAGCGCGAGGTGGTCGCGGTCACGGGCGACGGGACCAACGACGGGCCCGCGCTCAAGAAGGCTGACGTGGGCTTCGCTATGGTATGTGTTATACGGTTGACAACAGTCAAAGTAACCAAACTCGGCGAGTGCTGGCGGACTCTTCCCCCGCCGACAAGTACACGCTCGTGAAGGGCATGATCGACTCCAAGTGTCAAGAGAAGCGCGAGGTGGTCGCGGTCACGGGCGACGGGACCAACGACGGGCCCGCGCTCAAGAAGGCTGACGTGGGCTTCGCTATGGTATGTGTTATACGGTTGACAACAGTCAAAGTAACCAAACTCGGCGAGTGCTGGCGGACTCTTCCCCCGCCGACAAGTACACGCTCGTGAAGGGCATGATCGACTCCAAGTGTCAAGAGAAGCGCGAGGTGGTCGCGGTCACGGGCGACGGGACCAACGACGGGCCCGCGCTCAAGAAGGCTGACGTGGGCTTCGCTATGGTATGTGTTATACGGTTGACAACAGTCAAAGTAACCAAACTCGGCGAGTGCTGGCGCACTCTTCCCCCGCCGACAAGTACACGTATACGCTCGAAAATCATAACCCTTTTGAGGCAATTGGGGAAAAAGGGATGGGTTACCCTCATTGTTAAGACTTCACCATTTGCGATTAAATCTATTGAACAAGTTTTCAAATTCCGCCTGAATGTGTGCAAACAAGACGGTGAACTACAGATGAGACATTTCCTATTATAGAAAAAAAACCTGATTGATTAAACTTTTGAGGATTGTTATCAAAAAAACCTAACC
Organism: Epinotia ramella; assembly: GCA_947578815.1. Lineage (NCBI taxonomy): Eukaryota > Metazoa > Arthropoda > Insecta > Lepidoptera > Tortricidae > Epinotia > Epinotia ramella. Next base: position 14,952,164 of record OX388223.1, read on the forward strand.
CATCCTGAGTTTCACTCAACGACTTTTTAGCGGTCTCTCTCCCACGCATCTCAACCACACATTCAAAAAGCACTCACAAACTATTTTATTCTTGACTCTCTTCTTTACCAGTCATTAATATGTTATAATGTCGACTACAAAGAGATCGATACGGTCAAAGTTACAAAAATATGTATACACGACCTTAATGTTAAGGTAATAAAGTCGTGTATACATATTTTTGTAACTTTGTCCGTATCGATCTCTTTGTAGTCGACTTATATATAGAAAATAATAGAATAGCATAGGCATTTTTTACATAAAAAATACAGTTTATAATTATAACAGAGGTTTTAAAAAATGTGATGCGCCCGACACTGTTAAGGTGATGATTTTCTTAACTCTCTAGGGAGTTATGAGATTGTGTGTGATCTGATTGGTTTAACCTTTCGTCTGCGGGAGTATCGCGCATATGACAACCCGTCGTCTGTGCCGGTTTTTGACAGTTTCGCGGGAAATCCGTCAGCGTTCAGTTAATGTTGAAAATATATTTTGTTTTGTATAAAACATGCAATTGTTGCATTTATTATTGTAACAATGATAAATTTCCTTGTCTTTTAACAATAATATATGCCTCAAATGTAAATAGTTAATTTATACGAGAGGTTTGAATGTAGGTAATGTAAGACAGAATAGACGTGCATGAATAAATTGCATTTTTATACATTTTCCTTTGTTTATTTATCACTTACCTTTATTTTTCTATATAAAATAACGTCTGTGTAACGTATTCATATAAATAAATTTGGCGACAATATAGATAATTCAATAATATTTCACTTTGAAAGTTGTTATTGAGAAACAAAAATATCGCCATTTTGCATTTTTATAACACCAACTTTTCACATCCAAATACGCGTAAAAACTTGCTTGTAGGTAATGTTTATTGGCTCCTTCCCAAGGAAATATATTTGTTTTCACATTTTACCATCAAAAACCCATCAATATGAACAAGAACACTTATTTTTACAACAATAACATCAAGAAACTGCATTTAGCTGGGTCTAATGCATAACCTATTTATGTACTCTATTCGTAATCTATGCCTACATGACTGGATGTTGTCATAGACTAGAAAAACAGAGCTTTTGAATGATATATCACACTACTTTTACTTTGCACAGAATGATTTGTAAAATCCAGACAAAAAATGGTAATTTTTAGTACTTCCACAACGTTAGGCGGTGAAAATTGCGCTTGTGTGTGTGTATTTCATAAACGTTTGGCTGTGCATGATAAGGATCCTGACCTGGCTAATGATCGGTTATCTGTGCGTGGTTAGGATCCTAACCGGCCTAATGAACGGTTGTCTGTGCGTGGTCAGGATCCTAACCTGGTTAATGATCGGCTGCCTGTGCACGATAAGGATCCTAACATATAAAGGATTTCGCCCATTTGTAACTGCGCGTGTGTGCGTGTATATTTCGATAGGATTTCACAAATTTGTAAATACTGAAGTTTTTACAAATAATCACGTAAAACTAATAAGGTATTCAGAATCTCCATAAAATTTCCTTCCAAATTATATAACTTTTGTGTTATAGACCAAAAGCAAAACATTAGAACAAGTGAAATAAAAGTTACTATAGTCTATCTGAAACTTATAGGCTACTTTTGAAATGGATAAATTGAAAGTTATCAACAATTAGCACTTGAAATAGCAATGAAAACAGAATTTAGATTACGTGTAAAATAATTATATATAGCTTTTACTTACCTTCTTGTTCACTTTTCTATTTATTTTTACACTTTTAACACCCGCGACTGTTTCGTGTTTGTACCGTTATAAAATGAATTTGAACGTCGTTTTGTAACCATTCAATTGAATGTATTTTTGAGTTGATGCTTGTCTATGATAAATTGTTCATCTAGTTTTCATTCACTAGAATTTTAGACCTTTATACATCAAAATAACGCATAAAATCGCAAAAAAATAAGAAAAAGTAGTAATGATACTGATCCTTATCAGACGCATACAACGGGTACAGTGAGGATCCTTATCCAACACAGACGAAAGGTAAGCAAATCTAGTTGGACGTGCGCCACTAGAATACTGCTCTGTGATTGGTTGAAAAAGATCTAGTAGGCCACGCGCCGCAAGAATACTGGTGTACTGCTCTGTGATTGGTTGAAATATTGACGTTGCGCGCTCCACTCGCACTGATCTGGAAGCGAAACAAATTCAAAAAGCATTCACAAACCGTTTTATTCTCGACTCTCCTTTACAAGTCATTAACCCTTTAAATCGCATTGTCCAGCCGGCTAGACACACCCGTTGACCGTGTTTTTAATTTTTTTGCTGACCAGTACCGTTTGGGCTATTTAGCGACACCAGGGGGCCTAGACAAGGTTACAATCGACAAGCGCTAACGCCAATACAAACTACTAAAATGTATGGGAATGACAGATGTTAACGAAAAGTGTTTCGTGGGCATCTGTCATTCCCCTACATTTTATCAGTTTCTATTGGCGTTAGCGCTTGCCGATTGTAACCTTGTCTACGGCCCCAGGACTTGAACTATGGACCTTAGCAATTTTTTACGAATGAAAGGTTATATGCACTTGTCTCCCAGGGTATCGCCGGCACGGACGTGGCGAAAGAAGCCTCTGACATCATCCTCACGGACGACAACTTCTCGTCCATCGTGAAGGCGGTGATGTGGGGCCGCAACGTGTACGACTCCATCGCCAAGTTCCTGCAGTTCCAGCTCACCGTCAACGTGGTCGCCGTCATCGTGGCGTTCATCGGCGCCTGCGCGATACAGGACAGTCCGCTCAAGGTACAGTTCGCGTTAGTTAGGAGTAACAGAGATAAGAAATATAGAATAACAATGTATAGAAATATATAAAATAATGTCTGTAGTAGAGTAGAAATAACATCAAATATGGTAAAGAAATAAGATAAAACATTGTATAAGATATTTGTCAACAAAAGTCTCTGACCTCACCTACGTCAGGCGGAAAAGGAAAAAAAAAAAAAAAAAAAAAAAGGTAGTTCGCGGGGAATTTGCGGGACGTCCACTGCTGGACATAGGCCTCCCCCAAAGAGTGCCAAAGTGACCGGTCCCGCGCCACCCGCATCCAGCGGACCCATTACTTGAATTGAATTGAAAATATTTATTTCGGTCCGTGATCCATATCGTGTTAGTTACAAAAGACTTGAGTCCGCAGTAAGCTAGATTCTCCATACAAACGTAGTTACGCTCTCATTTTAAAAGTACGTGTTGGATTGTAACGAAACTTTGCATGTACATGAGGTATATCCGGGTCTGTAATTAGTTTATGTAGCTTCAGATACTATAGTAAAAAAATACAACGAAATAAGTTTTTCATACAAAACTTGTTTTTGCTTTATTTCGTTTGTTTTATAAAGTGGAACCATATAAACTTATTACAGACGTAGATATACCTCATATCATTGTATATGCCGCCTTGCAGAAGACCACAGCCATAATAACACTACTACTTGCTCTGTAGTAGTGCTGTGTTCCTGGAGGTGAGCAAGGTCGCCAGAGCTCCCGAGGATGCGTTGTGTTGAGAGCGAGGGAATCTGTTCCTTCAGCTCTCAACACAGCGAATCCTCAAACATATCAAGGGTCGGCAACGCCCATGTTACTCCTTTGGAGTTGCATGCGTCTATAGGCTGCGGTGTCCGCTTTCCATCAGGCGGGCCGTACGCTTGTTTGCCACCGTCGTATAAAAAAAATATATATATATATATATGCAAAGTTTCGCCACAATCCAACACGTAGTTTTAAAATGAGAACGAAACTCCGTTTGTATTTGAAGGTGAAATTCGGCCGAGCTTACTGCGGACTCTTAATACCTATTGTTAGTAATTACACACAAACGAAACAAAATGAGACAATACAACAAAAAAATACAAAACAATATTGATAGTATGTCAGACCAGGGATCAGAACCGGTTTTTTGTAAAAACCTCGAAATAACCACATATATCGAACTATTTTATACTTCATATGTAGGACTCAGTTGTGTTTTGAGGTAACGACTGCATATCAAAATCAAAAATTAAAATTCAAAATTATTTTATTTGTAACTTAGGTTATTACATAAGATTTGTCGAAACCTCCTTTTAAGTTTGACACTTGTATTAGGAGGTATTCGCTCTTTCGTACAAGGTTATATGTTAAAGTTAACAAAAAATCATATTTTGCGTATTTCACTAGTCTTACATTATTTCTTAAAGGTATCCTAACGGTTAAAAAAGTATGACATGGTTAAGTTAAGAGCAGTTAGTGGTTATTTGATTAACTAGAGAATTATATTAGTTTACTAAACTTAGTAGTGTAGCGTATTATTAGATTGCCCAGTTAGAAATGAAATAATTAACAAGGAACGCAAAAATAACGTTTTCGTTCCCATACAAAAAATACCGGTTTCCGATCCCTGTGTCAGACTGCTCTTGGTACGTGAAGTTGCATCCAATGACGCTGAAAAGGGCAGTCCAACCTACGAGTAGAACACTATGCTCTACACTATACTATCTCTACTTGAGTCATCACATGCCCTGGTCCCATTTACTTAGTTGCAGCGTGTCTCTTTCTTCCACACATCTCGGGTCATGTTCTCGAGAATAGAATAGATTGTATATTACTAGCTTGTGCCCGCGACTTCGTCTGTGTAGACCCGGGATAAAAACTATCCTATATCTTAATCCAGGATATAAACTATATTCGTGCAAAATTTCATCCAAATCGGTTGAGCCGTTTAAGCGCGATTGAGTAACAAACATCCAAGCATCTAACATTTCGCATTTATCATGGTATAACAACACAGGTACTCTCTTCCGAGACTAGCGAACCACGTGACTGACACAAGCCTACGTCATCTTGCTGTTAAATGCCGTTTGATGACGTAGGCTTGTGTCAGTCACGTGGTTCGCTAGTCTCGGAAGAGAGTACCTGTGTTGTTATACCATGGCATTTATAATATTAGTAGGAAGGAAGGGAAGTAACATGTAATGGCAACCTCTGCAATACAGGAAGCCCAGTGAAGGTAGATAGATATATTTCATAAAGATAGTGGATTATATGATTACGCCAGAAAAAGAGTTCCTTTTAATGACTTTTTACGATACAAACAAATCGTAAAAATTAATTCGGTTGTAAAAGAGTATACTAGCTGTCTGTATTATATTAATATTGGTATCTGAATGTCACATTACAATTAAATGCACTTTTCCGAACGCAACCTGCGGTGCGACTATATAAGGAAAGTCCAGATGGCGTCTAGCTCTCTTTCCCATCACGAAGACAAAAGAACATGAAGCAAAACTTAATATAACAAAAATAATAACAAGTTTACAATGAAGGAGTATATCCCTCACGTTCATCTTTTAATTATACATGGCGCAGTCGGTAGGATTACAGTATCCATGCGATGAAAGAGCATATATGGGAAAGAATTTCATATTAGAAGTCTCGGAGATCACCCGTTACATACAAACTTTACCCCTTAATTAATATTAATGTAGATTACATGAGTTTTGGTTTAAAGTGTTATAGATGACATGACATATAATTGAAGGGAAGACAGAGGGGAAGCGTGGAAGAGGGAGACCTAGAATAAACTGCATAGAGCAGCTCTAAAAACGAGTTAATGTTAGGTCGTATCGCGATGTCAAAGAGGTTGCCTGGGATCGGAGTAGATGAAGGACCTACTTTGGGCTACACCGCTACGAGCTTAGCTCTTAAAAGGGGCTACCCGAGATTTTCATCGATTTTTGACAAGTTTTGAACCGTATCTCCTACTTTAGCACTACAGATAGAATTATAAGTCAAACGGCTATCGGTTCTTCAATCTATTATCTCCATTTTCGTCTACTGGATTTTGAAAGAAATGAATACTTCATTTTGTATGATTTTTTTAAACATTGTCTGAAAAACACTTATTTCGTAGGTATCTCTATTGACGTGAAAGGTCTAACATATACGAAATCTACATATTTGAGTTCATCTATGACGTCTCTAAGAACGTGTCTAGGGTTTTCATTTTAAACTAATTAACACAAAACTTATGGCCAGAAAACCAGTTATTTGGCCTAAAATAGTTCAACTTTGATGCCAAACATCTCGAAAACAATGAACTTTGAAATAAATACGGGATACTATATTGCTTAAAGCCGTTGTTGTACACAAAACATTAGAAAACTAAGGTATTCAGATCGAAGGTCATTGGCGTGTGGGAGCCCCTTAAATAAGCAGTAGAGAGAGATGACATGATGTGAGTTGAAACCCGTCTCTCCCCGTTTTGCAGGCGGTGCAGATGTTGTGGGTGAACCTGATTATGGACACGCTGGCCTCGCTGGCGCTGGCCACGGAGATGCCCACCCCGGACCTGCTGCAGCGGAAGCCCTACGGCCGCACCAAGCCGCTCATCTCCCGCACCATGATGAAGAACATCCTCGGGCAGGCCATCTATCAGCTCTTCATCATATTCTCGCTACTTTTCGTTGGTGAGTTTAGGGGGTGAGTGTGGACTACACCCCAGAGAGGTTTATGGCAGTCCACACTCAGAGAGAGGCTCTGAAGTATTGTCTATACAATGGTCATTTATTCATTATCGAATACAGTATATATACAAGTAGCTACATGCATAATCATTAATACATCTCGCACGCACTTAATCTATGGCAAATCTTGAGCACGTATTTAAGAATATCTTATCGCTACAGTAGAATGCGCCTTGCCGGCACAGTGAGTATTCATACACATTAGGATACAATTGATAGTTATGCGACTTGTGTGTTCAGTGAAACGAATCTATCTGTGAATTACACATTTTTTTATTTAAACAAATGGCGGACAAGGCATTCTCCTACACGTCAACCAGTGGGTAAAACAGAAACATTTGGTGCATGCATTTAAATTTAAATAAAAACTTAATCCAAGATAAACTTCTATCAAGTACATACTGAAATAAACATACACATGTATGTACATTGTGATACAAGTGAGGTATGTTGATAATTACATCAGAGGCGGAATTATCACGCGAGCCGCGGGTCAGCGTGATAAGAGAGCCGAGGATGTAATTATCAAAGCTCACGCGTTTCATACGACGTTTTTCAACACAATTTGCGAGGAAAAAATCCTTTTCATAAGATGAAAATTTGATAGGCCTGCCAAGTTTTTTTCTTTACTTATTGATGTCAACAGGTTTTTACTCACATGTTGTATACATCGTCAAGAATTTCCAGTGGCGTCCATTCTTTTTATCACTTTTCTAGTCACCTCGAGTCAACATTTTGTTAATAACCAAAGACGCATTAACAATGTTTACAAATATCTATGAAATAACCTATAATGGCGCGCAACATTTTTTTTCGTGTAGTTTGCGCAGTGCGCGCGGATTAGATGAAATCTCTAAACAGCCAATACAAAATAATATAAATATTTTCGTTTTAAAATGTTATCTTTGTTAATTCGTGTAAAATGTTATCAAAAGTGAATAGTTTTACAAAATTAAACGTTTCTATATCATATCCAAAAAGAAATAGTCAATAAATTAACAAAAAGGATTTAATTTGTTTAGTCGAGTAAGAATCCATTTGCCGAGAATTAAAAAAAAAGCTATACATTCTGTACAACCCGGTTAGTTTACGAATGCACCGTGTGCATGCATACATCTTGCTGCAAGGTGCCAACCTGACTTAATCGGGATATAACCATAACACCAAGTATCGTAATGTTATAAAACACGCGTGTTTAATATCCAGGATTATGAGCCTAAAAGCGACACAATAAGAGTTACGTTACGAGCAATTGTGTTGAAAAATAATATACACTAATATATATACATATTACTACCTTTTACCGCATTGGAGTTAATTTCGGCCCTCGATCGTCATGAACATAATGTTAAAAAAAGATATTAGTTTGTGACGTCATACTTTGGGAAAACCATTTTACTCAAATTATTCTAGTTTATACAAGTTTATTCAAGGAAAGGGGGAATTTCGCGCAAATGGAATGCCAATTTGTGAAAGTCAGTTACATAAGTTTCTTAAAAAAACACAGCGTTAGCCTGCGAATGTCAAATAACGTTGTGTATGGAAATCGAACCAGCTTGTCTAAATCTTTAGTCCAATTTGTACACTGTATGTTTAATGTGATGTTGAATAAAGTTTTTCCATGTCTATGTCTATGAATAACACAAAACGTGACGGCCCCAGGTGACCGCATCCTCAACATCCCGTCGGGCCGCGGGCAGCAGCTCAGCACGGAGCCCACCCAGCACTTCACCATTATCTTCAACACGTTCGTGATGATGACCCTCTTCAACGAGATCAACGCGCGCAAGATCCACGGCCAGCGGAACGTGTTCCAGGGGCTGTTCACCAACCCCATCTTCTACTCTATATGGATCGGCACCGCGTTCTCGCAGGTATGACACCTAATTAAAAATAAGTTTCTGTCAAAAATTACATTTTTGGTACAAGCTTTTATTGCCGACTGTTTTCTGTATCATCAATTACTCATTGAGACGATTCTAACGAACCCAAACGGGGTTACGTCGGTTAAGTGCTGAATTCCCATGGCCACCTTCTGTCTCCATCGTCAGATCAGCTCGATGGTACCATAATATTGAATTGTCATCCAAACTATAATTATACCCAAAATTTCAGCTCAATCGGTCACCGGGAAGTGGGTCAAATTTAACTTGCAAGATTTGTCCCATACATACATACTAACAGGGCAAGTTAAATAAAAGCTTGTTAAATATACAACGTGTTTTATAACCGTCTTAGTGCCGAAGCCCACTTAAAGTATCCAAAACGTACTAATCATTCGTGAAAAAAAATAGTTAAGTTTTTAGTGATAAAAGGTAATTAAGTTTGAATAATCCTAGTATGGCGCGCAGTGCGAAGTTGCGTACCCAAAAGATGGTGGCTAGTGGTTACTGCGGTCACTCGGCTGGATCATTAAAATTAATATAAATACAAGAAAAACACTATTGATACATTAAAAAAAAACATATTTTAATAAATGTATTTCAGTAACACACTTTATAAATTGGCTTTCCATTTGCGCAAAATTCCCCCTCTCCTAGAATAAAGTTGTATAAAAGACGTGATACTTTGGAAAAACGATTATTCTCAAATGTATCTAGTTTTTACAAGTTTATTCTGGGAAATGGGGAATTTCGCGCAAATGTAAAACCAATAAATGTAAGTTTGCTATATAAGTTTCTTAAAATATCACGCCGTTAGCCTGCGAATGTCAAAAGTCGTTTTGTATGGTCGTAGAACCACCCCCTAACCAGGCAGAAGGTACCTAAATTTTACATTGGTTTTGAACCGTATCATAGAGCGCTAAAGGTACAAAATGTTGTGGTCCTATACAGCGTGGAAATAGATTTCGGGTCAGTGAGGGCAGCTACCAGATCCCGTGTTGCTAGGCGAAAATGGTCTTAGGAGACCTTCTTTCGATTTCAAATTAATGAAGATTGGCGTTTACAGATTTTGGAAAAAACATACGGGGTGCGAGAAAATGGTCATTTTTGACAAACTTTTTTTTGTTGCCAATCGATCCCATTCCTGTCCAGGATCAAAAGCTTGTATGGGACCAAAAAGAAATTTCCGGCTAGAAAAGCCATAAATCGCGAAAAACTTTCCCCATACAATTTGTATTCAATTCATTTATTTGCAAGAACATACGCAGGTGTTAAACAATTATACATGTCAGTAGGGATTACATGCGGAAAATGAAATGAAAAAATTGAATGAATGAATGAATTTTATGAAAATGAAAGTTTTTTTTAACCTGTTTTTTTTATGTCAATTGATTCCATTTCTATCCAGTATCAATAGTTTCCTTAGGGTCAACTTTCGGTAATGTAAAAAATGCCAGAAATTAAAGAAAACTGTTTTCATACATTTATTATGGAGAAAAAGAGAACTTTATTTACATTTATTACTGTGATTTTCATATCGTATTATGATCCTTTAATGAAACAGAACTGATTAGCGTGACAGCAAATGTGGCTAAGGGCTGGCTGAACCCTGGCTAAGGGTTAATATTTTTTTTTTTTACCTTTTAACTTCCCCCGTCTTCGCCACAGGTGGTGATAATCCAGTTCGGCGGCATGGCGTTCAGCACAGCGGGCCTCTCGGTAGACCAGTGGCTGTGGTGCCTGTTCTTCGGCGCCGGGACCCTGGTCTGGGGCCAGCTGGTCACCTCAGTACCCACTAGGAAGATACCCAAGAAGCTTTCGTGAGTACCTCTTTCAGACGTTTATGTGGTACCTTTTTTGTACTAGAACGGTGGCAAACACCGGATGGTACGTAGACACCGCCTATGGACGAATGTGACTCCTCCTATTTATAAGAAACATGAAGTGCCCAAAACACGAACTTTTCCTAATGATGTTTTGGCTAACTACTGTATCCCCAAGTACCTGAGATGGTTTAACGATGGTCAGTGCTCAGTTAGCTCAACTGTTGAGCTAGGTGAAGTTTATATGAGCATTTCCCGGGTGCAGATATATTCCACGATAGCTTGATGACGATGACCGGTTGAAATGACGACCGGTTAGCCTATGGGTAGTGACGCTGCCTACGAAGCTGAAGGTCCTGGGTTCGAATCCCGGTAAGGGAAAATATTTGTGTGATGAGCATGAATATTTGTTTCTGAGTCATGGAAGTAAGTATAGTAGTAGTAGTCATAGATTTCTATGTACTTAAGTATTTATATCTATTATATATATCGTCGTCTAGTACCCATAACACAAGCCTTAATGAGCTTACTATGGGACTAGGTCGATTTGTGTAAGATTGTCTCTTAATATTTATTATATATTATTATATTATATAGCTTAGTTGTTTTTGTCAGGCGTGCTTGGCAGTATCTTGACAATTGCAGTGCAATATAAATAAATTTGAATACTAAGATTGCCGATAGGTGAAAGTTTTGTGTAGGTAAACCTTTGTGCAGATTCGACGGAACTCTTATGGATTCGTCATGTCTGTCTGTCCGACCGTATGTCACAGGCATTTTACTCGAAAACTATAAGGTGTATTTGAATCAAATTTTGAGGATAGGTGTATTTTGTTAGCCGCTACATAGTTTTGTAATTCAATCACTAAAAAAAAATTTTTAGGGGTGCTCTCCGTACATAAAACTGAGTCGAAAATTTTTTTTTCATTGCAAGCCCACTTTCAAAATAAATATAAAGTCTCAGCAATTTTTTTGATTAAGTGAATAGAGTCTGAGATAATCGCCCCGAAAGGCACTAAAATTGTGTCCCCCCCCTCTCTCATTTTCGAACCGTGTATTTTAAAAATACGAAAAAAATCATGGGCATAGGGCTTATTAAATTCTTTCAGCGAAAATTGTTTTGAACAAGATCGGTTCAAAGGTTTTTGGGATATTTCTAAAAAAACTGCCTTCCTTAAAGAAAAGGACGTAAGTGCCATAAGATTTTATACAACCTTTTTATTTAAACTTAAAAAACTACTTAAACATGTTTAACTGAATTATTTACAGATTTAATATGTAGTTATTTAGTATCTATGTAAAATGTTTTGAAGTGTTTTCAAATCGTGGCTGTATAACGACGGGTCTTTGCCATACGCGCCTCACGTCAAATTCAACAAAATGGCCGACTGACATGTTGAAGTTTTTATTACGATTTGTATTCAGTTCATCTTAAATGTATTTGTTTCCTCGCAAATGTGATGAAAAACATTGTGTATAACACGGGCGTAAGAATATTGCAAACTCGAGTCATCAAAAGCCTTGATAGACTCTTGTTCGCAATATTCCACTTAGGCCCCTCTTTAAACAATGTACTATTGCATTTTCATTTCAATTAACGTTCCATTTTGTTTGTGCACTGTATTGCATATCTTTGGAAATCAATAAATACAAACTGGTAGTAGTCAGTACGTCTAGCACAACTTGCCGATAAGTCACTTCGCGCGCGACTGAGCGTCCCCTGTCTCACTTCCACCGTATGATTTCGAAAGAAGAGGGTAGATCATTCTCGACTCGCGGCGCGGCGTCAGTTGTGCTAGGCTAGGTTGAAATATTAGTAGGATTTTAATTTATCCCAAATATTCTGTAGTGCCATACATAATTAAGTGTTCCTTGTGTCCAGTTATTTTATCTTATCTTCGTGTCCAGTTGGGGCCGAGGTCAGCCCGACGCGGAGACCTCCCAGCCCGGGCCTGATTACGACTCCGACCTGGACAAGAAGCCGCGCGCCGGACAGATCCTGTGGATCCGGGGCCTCACGAGGCTGCAGACGCAGGTACGAGAGGGGGGAAGGGCATGGTAGGGGGGCGGGGGGAGGGGGAACCAACGGACGAACTTAACGGACTCTGAGAACCGCTGAACAGACATGATAGGAGTGCACACTCTTTTGTTGCTTAAAACACCCGGGGTTCGAAACGTGCCGCCCGTAGTGAAAGTTGAACCGTATAATAGGGTGTACACACTAAATAAAATTATCAATAGTGTCATATTTTCTCGAAAAAGGATTAAAAATGTAGTTAAATGGGGAAAAAATCAACACAAAAGGTTATAATATAGTCACAAAGTTATAAGTGTCCAAAGTTTTAAGGCGTGTGTTCTGTCCCTTTTTCGCAAAACGCAACTTGATATGAAACGATGACGCAATTCGCCGTCGACGCGGCCCCCCGGCAGCATCCCGTAACGTGACGTCACACACTGCTTGCGTTTTCTCTCTCTAACAAGCAATATGAAAACGGTTATAGCTTCGTAATTCTTTGAGATATCTGAATGGGATTTTCGTCACTAGGCATACTTTTATGCCTTCTTTCTTTTGGTGTAATAACAATTATCGATTCTACACCCCTATTATTAGCATTATTTCAACATGTCTCACGAAAGTTTGAATTCTAAATTTATTATACCTACTTCAAAAGAAAAGACAAAAAAATATGCCTAAAGCCGAAATCCCATTCAAATATCTCGAAAAATTACGAAGCTACCGTTTTAATTGCTTGTTAGAGAGAAAGCGCTAGCAGATCGTGACGTCACTATCCTCGAGCGTCATAGTAAGTGACAATCGTTTCATGTGAAGGTGCGTTTTGCGGAAAAGGGACAGAACTTTCTCTTATAACTTTGGACACTTATAACTTTGTGATTATTTAACTTCTCGCGTTGCTTTTTTCTCCGTTTGACTACATTCTTAATTCTTTTTCAATCAAATACATCATTATTGATTATTTTATTTACTGTTTACACCCCTATTTCGATTCGAACGTGTTTTAAAGACATTCACATTGCCCGCCATGATATCGGTATAGAGCTCTCGCACTGTCCGTCTCTCTCTTATTACAAAACTTAGAAAGAGACCCATAGAGTGAGAGAGCTCGCGCGCCATCTTGTGCTAACCGTGCTGCGAACGTAACAAAATGGCCGTTTTATACCTACAGCGATAACTCAATAAATTGATCATATTACGAAAGGAAAATTTATGGATTAAGTCTCTTGTGTCGATATCGTATGGGATGAATATATTCCACGAATTAGGTTTGTCCAGAATGCATGTCCAGTGGTTGCGACAATCTGAAACCTAGTTGGTAGCGATTGCTTACGAAGCCGGAGGTCCCGGGTTCGAACCCTGGTTAGGGCATCTAATTGTGTGATGAGCACGAATATTTGTTTGAGTCGTGGATGTTTTCTATGTACATAAGTATTTATATATATAAATAGGTACATATATCGTCGGCTAGTACCCCCATATACATATAGGGATAGGCATATTTTTCACCTAGACTCGCTACCAGTGCTGACAATGCATTCTAAAAATCTCTTACATGAAATATATATCTATGCGATACGATATAGGAAGATACATATTCTATACATTTGACTGTACCGGCATTTCGGTATACTGATATACTGACGAAGCAATGTGAATTGGCTTAAATGGCGGGCTTAGACCATATGGACTAGCAATAAAGGTTTCGGTTGATTTTTCGCTAAGAAAAGTTGTCAGATCTTGCCTGAATTAATGTTTCTTCACTTGATCTAACCTTGACCGCCTTTACGATATTTTATAATTATAAACAAATGAATGTAGCTGAATTTAAAGACTGAAATATTGTTAAAGAGAAGTGGCATTTTGTGACGTCAAACGTGGTAAAAATGTCTCCTTTCTTTACGAACGGGATTTTTAATTGTGAGTAGAATCCGATATCTTCGTCCTAGCTTTGCAAGATTAATTCGACAAGCTTTTCAATAAATTCGTTTTTATTATTCATCTTGTACTGGATATCCAGGCCTTTAAAAAAAATGTACATTCGCGTTCTAGAAATGTTTTTGAACAAAAAATGCTTGTTGAATTAATCAGGGGGTTGCTTGCATTTCACGTCAAAATGTCAGGGGATATGACATTTGACATGTGCAGTGTGGGGGGGGGGGGGGGGGGTTAGGCACACGACACACTATGGGATCAATGTTGGTATACATCTATATATCTAGGTCAAAGGTCACTTTGATCGTGGGTACACTTTTACATCAATTCAATTCTGAGATAAAATCGACCATATTCCGACAAGTTTAAATGGACTTTACTCAGATTTGAATATCTGCGTCTATTAGTCAAACGTTTGACTCTTGGACGCAGAATTTTTAACGCCTTAATGCAAATAAAAAATCTGTAGTGGTTATTTGCACATAGACGTTGCTGTTTTAAGAATAACATCATGATCTTTGGCTGTGATTTAGACTGAATTAAAAAAAAACGTGATGCTATTCTTATCTGAAAATAAAATTATTGGGTAATTTATTATTGCACCAGCCTTATAAATATTCTAAAAGAAATAAAGATGTGCTTGCGCAATAATTAAATATATTTTCATATGGAATTTAATGAAAATCAGTAAATATGAGATAACAGATAAAACATAGGAGTGGCAGAAATATGTTGCTTTTAAAAGAGGGATAAGTTGTGAGTTTACAGCTGTTATATAAAAGTACATAAGAAGTCAACAGGTCAACACTGCGGATACGTTGGGCATCCTAACGCTAAGTTATACCGTTATATTCTCCATTTTATATATACTTTTACTATTTTTGCATACAAACCGAATATTACCACCATTTTCAATATACAATGCATCCATATAAAGCATATATCGCCATAGAAACAATAGAGATACGCTCTGATTCATTTCTACACATTCAGTTTATTGAACTAAGGCCGGAGTCACAGTATTTTAAATAAAGAAAAAACACAGTAATTCCAAATTCAAACTTTCAAAGTATACGTTTCATTTTGTTGTTTTATATTTATTTTATGTTAACAATCTCAGTTTTCTTTAATTTCATTCTCCTATACTTCTGTTCTTTTCCAAGATTTTCATTTATTTGATTTATACCTACACAGAGAAACACTTTACAAAGTAATATACAGTAGCGCTATATTATGTTTTGGCCCATTTATTAACGTAGTTTGATTTGCTCGATCGCTAATTCTACCTCGAAATTAACGTGGAATCAGAAAATAATGATTAAAATTGGCAACCGAGCAACACTTGTATTAGATTTTATTTTTCAAAATCTATTTTCATTATTAACCCCAGCGCCTGGTTTCATGACATATATTCCCCTTTGTCCTTCGCGAGGGGCTCGCATATATAGTATCTCTATCTATTGTATGTCACGGCACCGGGCGGTAGTCTAGTCCGCGCATGAACCCGAGAACTTGACGCTTCCCAATCTACTAGTACATTGGTTTACTATAATTATATTCTACCTGAGTTGACTGAACCCTACTTGTACCATTGGCATGCGTAGCTGAGACGTTACTTATCCCTCGCGCCCAAACAGTTACTATGACTTTACCCCAGTCCACTCAACATCAACCACATCGCGGTATGAATATGACTGTCTCTCTCTATCTTTTATTTTACTCTAAGTCATACTGACTGTTTGTTTTTTTAAGTTTGATTTTCCGTTTTTATTTTTGTCTGTTTTTTACTTTGATTTGAGGATAGTGTTTGCTTGTACCGCCACCTGCTAGCGACCCCGCCCGCGCGACTAACGAGCCACGAGTGCAGTAACTATTCATTTACATCCCACCGTTATTATTATTTTGTCAATACTTTCCGTATCTGAGTAACTGCAATGATCGTTTTGAGTGTGGGGTGGATTCTATGAACCTTAGAGCACGCCGGTTGCTCGCTAACAGAGTTAACATAACAAACATAGTCCGGTCGACTTTTCCTTTGCCGTTGTGTTGTTGTCAATGTTTTTGCGTTTTGTTTGTTTTGTTGTTTTGTTTGTTTGTGAATGTTGCCCCTAGATGAGTGTTCAGTCGGGTCGGCTCAGGTGCGTGCAAGCGTCAAGTCGTGAGACTCGTGAGTAGTGCCTTGCTGGCCGCTGGCGGCGGCTCATGTGTTTATTTGCGATGCGATAGGCTTGGCGTAGTGTCGTTTGTGTACTAGGCGGCGTCGCAGAGGGTGAGTACGTAGCGTAACCGTAACGTAACCGTAACCGACACTGGTCTGTGTAGCTTTCTAACATTCCTTTTTATTTTTTTGTAATGATACAGTTGTGCAAATACCAGTAAGGTTTGCTTGTCGAGAACGCAAACGCTTCGCTACTTGATCGTATGAAATAAGCTCGTGTATTTAAACATATTTACACAATTGTATGTTGGTGAAAACAAGAGAAAACCGTCGTTCCGTATCCTTGGCTCCTGAAAGTTTATGTTTAAAAAGCATGTTAGTTTCCTAGCGTAAGTACCGGTCGTGTGAAAGAATAGTTGTGAGAAGCGATACCGTGAAGACTGAGAAGTCGGTGTCTTATAGCGTTCCCTGGTCCCGTGTTGTAGGCCCCGTCGTCTAGGCTAGTCAGGGTATCTACAGGCCTCGCTCGTTATTGTTATTTTCCATTTTTTATTTATGTTATTTCAGTTCATTCGGCACTCTTCAGAGTCATATTCGTATCACGAGACACGGCCCACGGCCCTAACACGCAACAACACGATACACATTGTTAAGTTGAGTTTTTCCGTTGTTTTCATGCAGGTTGTTATACCGTGTTGGCCTGCTGCGAGGACTGATGTGGGATGAATTGTAAACTTATTATAACTGTTATATTCCCTCATGCATTTCCACCGTTCGAGTACCTTAACGTCATTGCTTTTAAATACACTTTGAGGGGTAACTTCTGGGTTTTAAGTTTCTTACGGGATTTTGATTTACGAGAACCGATTTCGTGTTTAATGAGTTACCAAAATCATTTGTTGTTTAATGGTATAGGTTTATTATTTCATATATAATATTTACAACGGTATCCTCTGTAAAGTCGTCGGTTTAAAGTGCCTACAGGTTTTTTTTTCATTGAAATTGGCAAAATATATTAAGGCTTCAAATGTTTAGTATATCTTAAAAGTATCAGTACCTGATAGAGGATTATCTTTTGGCCTTTCGCTTATTAATTTACACCCAGTACTTAGTACAGTAATGTCTTACGTCGAGTTATTTCAAATTGCATGTGTTATGTTTAGCGTTAAACTCAGTATAAGACTCGCGATGTCCATGCGTCGCTTATTTGACGTAATTTTAAAGACAAAACGCACAAGAGTTGTTTAAAAGCGATGACGTGCGTACCGCACGACGTCACGTCACGTCACGTCATGTCATGTCATGTCAGTCCTAACCGCGTGAATGAATAGGACGGTGTCGAATGGCCCGCCGAGCGCGCGGATCGTTGTTGTTGGCAGCCGCGGGCCGCGCTCGAGACCGAGGTGTAGTGGCGGTGGCGGCGGCGGTGGCGGCAGCGGCCCCGGCGGCGCGCGCTCACGGTACTCTAGCCTAGTAGACAGTGTAGATCGGATGCGACACTCTGCCGTACGGCCTTACAGCCGCCCCGCTATAGCCGTCCCCTTCCTAGGTCAGAACGAGGATCCCGTTAGACCAAACCCCGGTTCTCTAGCAGAGTGTCGTAGACTTACCTAGCTCTCCATAGTTCTGTCGTCTGTTATGCATCCCCACTTTCCGGCTGTAGTGTCCCACGTGTCCAGCACGTCCAGCATCGCCCCGCTTGTCATCTAGACTCGACCACATTGTTTTGAAGCGTTCGCCAGCACTTTTTAAGTATACGCGAGCATGTCACCATCCAGCACCGGGCCGTCGTTCGCAGGGTTCGGTAGATGCATGACGCCGCGGCGTAACTCTGAATACAGCATCGTAATCCACACCACACTCACGCGCGTGTGCGGACAGCGGAGAGGGCGGACAGCGGCTCGGGCGCGGGCCTCTAGCAGGCGGACGGCGGAGAGCGGAGAGGGCGCGGGCCTCTAGCAGGGACGGCTCCCGAGGGTTGTGTTGGTTGCAGCTGCGCGTGGTGCGCGCCTTCAAGTCGACGCTCGAGGACATGGAGGAGCGGCTGTCGGCGCACTCGGCGGCCGGCCTGCGCGCGCGCCTGCGCGCCGCCGCGTCCGACGTGCCCTACATCGACGAGGACCCGCCCCACTCGCCCCACTCGCCCAAGTCGCCCCAGTCGCCCGCGCGCACTGAGACCACTATATTCTAACAGACACCCACACGGGGTTGCCAACTTTTTGGGGGAGGTTGACTTTTAAGAAAAAAAATGTCTATTATACAAGGTGACACGTAAGTCGTTAACGGAATTTTTGTTTCGATCGCAGTATTTTAAGGCATCATTGCATTAACTCTGGAAGCAAACAATTAAACTTTATTGATGATAAATTTAAATAGCAAAAACACCAACCTTATGGTCACCCTATGCAACAGGACTTGCGGCCGTATTCATAAACGTTCTACAAACCTATTTAAACTAAAATGGCGTTAAAATTCGTTTGTCTTTATCCGTTACTTTGACATTTGTGTTCGTAAGAAAGGGACAAAGCACATTTTATATAGCAGAGGCATTTAAGTTTTGTAAATAAGGGGGTTGGTCTGCTCAGCTTAAAGTGACAGTTCAACGTAGCAATTAGGGTGACCATGAGACTCAGTAAATTTAAAACATTTTTTTAAAGTAACGAACTAACAAACAACGTTTACATATTTTTGCCTGTTGTCGAGTGTACATGTTTAAACAAAAGTTAAGCAGTAAGTAACCCATATTTCTGTTCACGACTTAGAATTCACCCTGTATAAAAACTAAGTACTTGGCTGGGCGATGTTGGTAAAATTTAACTGAAACCTGGGCAATTTTAAGGCCCCCCCCCCCAAAGTATAGTATTGCGTACTATATATATCTTCAACAGTATATAGTACAAAGAGTAGATATAGTACAATACTATATAATATAGGTTGGCAACCCTACCACACACCCTCACCTTGGCACGTTTTACTTTGTCCCGGGCCGCGGCTCGCTTTATTCGATATTTTGTTTTGTCGGTGAGCTCCGATGGTACTTAACGACTCTGCGTAATCTCTAGCCTTCTCGATTAATCGACGCATATTAATGCTTTAAACGATTTATTCATTTAAGTGAGTCTTAATTTATAGTACGTTAAGATTTTTTATTAAGTGTTGAAATTTTTAGAGGTAGGTAGTCGATAGCAATAAACCGACTAGGGGTTAGTCCGGCGGGCCCGGCCCGCCGCGCAGTGCCTGTACATTTTCAATACATATTTTGTACGTTGATGTTAATGATTCAATAGTGTTTGAGATCCTACTAGTTGACGTTTCGCATAGTCTAGTCTCGAGCGCCGGCAACGCCGCCTCGAGACGGTTCTGTACATATGAGGAATGCATCTGTGTGTATATCGGAGCAGTGATATTTTGTATAGCTATTGTAAAGAAAAATTATATAACAAAATCCTTTTTAAAATTGTAACTTTGATCCTTAGAGTTTTGCTAAAATTTAAAAACTTTTGAAAATGTTCGACTCTCACTAGCTTTTGTGGCGGTAGTAAGTTTTAAGCTAACTTTGTCGGTAAGGATCTTGAGCTACGCGACTATGCGGCCTCCGTGTTTTGTTTCATAATAAATTTTGGGACCACAAACCCGACTGTGAAGCTGGGAGACCAATGCTACATGTAACCGCCGCTGATCGGCCCGTATACGCCTAAAGTTTAGTATGAATACCACACACCACGCTACCAGGAACTAAAGAGCTATCAGAATGTATATCTATATAAATAAATTGGTTTTGCCGATGTTACGAGATCTATTTACATTGATTGAAATAAATTTTCAAACAAATTCCATAGCATTTTCTTTCGGTGTTAGTTGGGTGGGGAGAGAATTGTAGCGGTGTCGCTCTTTTCAGATGTTGACGGTAAGTTAGGTGGGCTCGCTAGGCGCTGCAGTAAGTTAGGTGGGCTCGCTAGGCGCTGCAGTAAGTTAGGTGGGCTCGCTAGGCGCTGCAGTAAGTACCTAGTCGCATGCGTACCTCGTACTCTAGGTACAGTACCTCGTCTAAGTACAGTATGCCCCGCGTAAACCGACAACTGTCCGAGTTGTACCCGGATAAAGCTTTTATGAAACCAAGCGGCCATTTTGTCGATGGTCTACAACAAAATGGCGGCTTCACACTTAGCTTGTAAGTACTGGGTATACATTAAAATGTGTAATTGTTTTGAATTTTTGGTATAAATGTTGATTTTGTTCTTTTTATTTTTGCTTCGCATTTAAAGTGTGATAATGCTTATGTTACAGTGTTTTGCATGTACAGATATGTCTGTGAGTATGCACTGATTGTATTTTTTTTTAAGTAGATGTCTGATTCAAGGTTTTGATAACGTGTCGATCAAGTTATCAGGGCTTTAAAAAAGAACCGAGGTTATGTTTTGATTTCGAATATTGTATTATTGTTCAATAACGTAGACCTAAAAATATAATTCATCACAATAACCTTCCAAACTTCCAACACTATAGTATTTAAGCAGATATATAAAACAAATAACTAAATGCTTTTTTTTATAATCTCCACTACCAAAACTAGAAAAATAAGTAACAGAATATCATTAAAACAGCTTAATTTTTTTCTTAGTTTATTATTCATTCGGTTGTGTATGTACTTATGGATAAGTTAATAATGATAGTTTTTTTTTATTTATTGTTAAAAATGCATACTTAACC
The DNA here is from genome assembly GCA_947578815.1 of Epinotia ramella. Classification (NCBI taxonomy): domain Eukaryota; kingdom Metazoa; phylum Arthropoda; class Insecta; order Lepidoptera; family Tortricidae; genus Epinotia; species Epinotia ramella. Next base: position 14,973,261 of record OX388223.1, read on the forward strand.
GGCACTATATAAACGACCAAGATATTTTAAATCTCATAATAAAACTTTAAAATTATATACGTTTTTTTTTATTTCTCGATACCTAAATAGCTACACAGTATTTTGGTTCACCGACCTGGCCGAAGCGGTAGCTCACATACCGGATATACATACGTAGTTTAGCTTCCCACACGGTATTTGACATTTCTTTATATTATTTTATATATTAGTGTTTGCTGTGGATGCCCCGCCCGACCCAGCTAGTGAATGCCCTCCCCTAGTCAAGCAGGCACCTACAAGCGATTCTGCTTTCTAAAATACCTTTTTTACTCTACTAACAGCAATTTCTTCCCTATTAGTAACTAGTTTTGGCATTTTAAAACCAAACTAACATTTAATTTCTAATTCTTAACGTTCGTCTCGATTTCCGAACCCTATTTTTAAAATGGAACGCAAATTAAAAAAACAACTTTTGGTTTTGGAATGCCGTTTGTATTTTATTTTTAATCGAACGCAAAGGCCACGGATCAGGTGGGCGGCGGGACTGACAGTCCGTCGTTGTTTACAGCAAAAGGCGGACATTATGGCCGGTCGCAGGATATTTGTCAATAATTATTTGGCGGAACACCGAAGAATCAGCGTGCAGTCAGGTGGAAGCTCGCTCCCAGCTCTCAGCCCCGTATCGCATCAGAGCGATGACTAGAAACGCCCCAATCTAAATTTAAAACTAAACAGCCGGTCAAAGGCATTTTCGAAATTTAAACTGCCATCAATATTTAAAAATATAAATACTCCTTAAACAGTTTTCTAAAATAACCGATAATATATATAAAAATTAACGTTTTAAAGATTCTAAAAATGTAAAGCGTAGTTTAAGAAGTGATTTAATTGATTACTAAAAGTATTAGAGTAAGGACATTAGAGATTCGCAAATTATTTTATAGATTTATATATAAATATGGTGCACCTGTGTAGACTACCGACTCCGGAACGGATAACTTGTTAACAAGATAAAATTATTTATTTTGTATTGTTTTTCTAAAAAACTTTCTGTAAATATTCCTAAAACTTGTCTTTTTGTAACAAATATACAAAATAATATATTGTTATGTGTTGTAATAAATTGATAATTTATGATACGGGAAAAAAGAATGTGCCATTTTTATAAAAAAAAATAACAAACACACAATACGTGCTAGTCAAGTGCTTTTATATACGTTTAACGGTATGATAATTAAATTTGCTTGTTATTTGTTGTATGTTGGCGGGAGAATGCGTTGTTTTTTCTATTGTCAGGAGTGGATTGCGAATGTTACATGTCTAGTTACTGGATGTTTTCATAGTGGACTTGTGTGTTGTGTGATATAGCTGTACCCCGTATATGTTCCGACACAACATATATACACACGGTCTCTGCTGACTCACTCTTTCTTTTATTTTTGGGCGTTGTTAAAAGTGTACCTTCTACTTTTTTCTTCACAATTTGGGGATTTTCAGTTTAACCTATTCAGAATCGTGAGTACTATAATAGTTTACTGTTGGCTCTAATGAAAAGGGGTACAAGTCGGATACAATTGTATCGGACGTGTACCCCTTTTCCCTAGAGCTACAGTGTATCTGGTAAAGTCAAAACACCTGTCTCCACTTTCGCAAACATTTATCAAGTTTGGGGGACACAGCTTCTTCTTCTTTGTCAACTCATGATTCTGGATAACAAAAACACGAACATTCTGAGAAAAAAGTAAAAGGTAGAGAATTTATGAAACGTCGTTTTATTAATAGTTATATATAGCGCTGCGTTGAATATAAGAGGTTTGAATAGCTCTCTGCATGGACATTAACTTCGGCTGAAGGAACACAGTATATAACTTTGAAAATACGTTTAGATTATTGGATTTTCCTTTCTGAAATGGCTCGGTGGACGTCAACCTGTCGTGAGATCTTCGTAAAATGCGTATTGTTTGTATACGTTTTACATCGTTCTTTAGATACACGACGCCCCGCCGAGGCTCACTATATATCGAGGGCTTCATGCTAAAGGGGTGTATAAGCAAGAACCCTATTATTGCTTATACGCCCCTTTAGCATGAAGCCCTCGATATGAACACTACACCATCCACTCTCCGGTCTTCCATACTATCCTATCTATAGATATACTTTTCACCTTTGAGTTTCACCTTCATTCCTGAGTTTTTCGGTCAATTTCAAGCAAATTTAACTATCCGTCGACTATGAGGGATATAGTGAACTGAAAATGTATACATGTTAAGTATAATAGCGTCTATATTAAATATACTATATTATGTATCGAACCGCAACTTGGTAATGCACTCGTGTAGATTCAAATCATCGCCTGCTACTTAATTGTTAAGATATGGTAGTTATATTTAAATTTAAACAAAAACAAAAGGTAAAAAAATAAAATTCGTGTCTTGGTGTACACCAAATTTAGATTTTAAATACAATTTAAACTTGGAAATTTTTCAAAAATTTAATAATTACGCTTATAGTGGCGAGCGTCGCCTGATTAGAGTGATCACACCGGCGAGGTAGCTCGCGCCGGGTACTCTGTTAACTCGTTACTGAAGCTTCTTGTCTCTTAAAGTTTAGTATTAAAGTATCTGTACTCCAAAAGTTACTTTCATTTCACCCTGTGCCTCGGAGCTGCATTGAAAGGTAACCGCAGCAGGGCACGCGCCCGCGCTCTGTCGTCCTCGATGTTAGCGCTTCGCTTCTAGCGCATGGTCACCGCCAACACTAGGCGCATACCTACTGTCTTTAAACAGTACGTATGTTTAGCGACACCTACACAGGGCTTCTTTTATTTATTTAAACAATTAATTTGCCGTTAAATCACAATGCTTATTCTGTAGTTCGTAGTGTATAGACAGATCTGTAGTTCTGGTATGTGAGCCACTCCGGTGAAACATGATATGTGTGCTTCAGAGACAGCATGACACACACGAGACAGCCACACGGCGCGTGACGCCTCCGACACAGACACACGCACAAAACTTTGAAAACAAACAAACGCTTCACGACGCAGGACGTTAGGAAATAAATGTTTGATGTACATCAATGTTTTTATTGTATTTTTTTTTATTATGTCGACGTTTAAAGTGGCTATAAGCCCTGGATGTAAGAAATAAAATAGTTTTTAAGTGCACACCCCATGAATGTGCTTCTTAAGGTATAGGAGGAACCTTGCGTTTTATGTATTTTATTTGTACATTATGTTTATTTGAACCCGACCATCGCTTCGAGGCACAAGCTTCGTACAGTCCCTGAAGATCTTTCTGATTTTCACTTTCCGTTCGTGAAATCTATCACGGCTCAGAGGGCGCCACTTACTATACTTTGTAAGTAAGTATCTATAGACTTTCATCCATTCGCCCAAGCCCAATTTTACCAAGGATTTGACCTCAGATTGTACGAAATTATCTTGGGTTAAACTCTGTTCGTTCGTGACACCAAGGACATTAGTAAGAGAGCGCCCTCTAGCCACATTTGTATATTATTTTTTTGTATTTACGACTTCTTCTTCGTGACGTTCCTTCATGTTCTCGTTTTTATTTTCTTTCCATGACCCACTTGCACCGAAGGTCATAGGTGGCGAGTTACAGGAACGCCTGATCCCCGTCCCGTACAGCAAGACTTCGACCGACCAGGCTGTAAGATATATAATAATGGCGACGCTATTTCACTCACATCTCGTTTTTGTTCGGTTTTACTTACGTTTATTATATGTTATCTAATACTCTGTCTATACTACCACTTTTCTGTCCAACTGTCTCTTAACGCTGACCTTTATGTTTTGCCAGTTTTTTGTTAAGCTGACGCGATCGGTCATAGTCTATCCAAAGCAGATATATAATGATCTAGTAAAACTATTACGTATAGGCCGCCTGGTAATTAATAGATTCTAAAATGTCAATTTCTCGCGCCATTTCGCGACGACACCAAAGTGAGCGAGATAGCGCGAGAAATATGCCATTTTAGAATCTATTAAGTATTTATTGGCGCGGCTTATACGAGGTTAACCGATCGCGGCAGTTAAGTTGACACTGGAGCCCTGGCGTAAACGAAAGGTCAGTGGCGCATGCTTGTCGCATTCATGCATGTATCCAAATGCATGTTATTGTGATCCATTTTGACATTGCCATTACACCTCTAGAATTGTCGTGAAAGATTCTAAGCATTTTAATAATCTCAATGTTGTTTGTGCCGATATCAATTCTTCGAGATTTAGGAGTAGGGAACTAATAGATTCTTTTAAGTACAGTATTTCTATTGTATAAAATATTTATATCTTTACATTTTATTGTAAGTAAATTTATCGTACAATATAGCCAATATATATGTATGTAAATTGATTAGTATTTCTTAGGTAATTTAAAATAATAAGTAAAATTTTCGCGGAATCTTTATCACGTCATAGTTGGTCATCGCTTCATTTAGCTTTTATAAGCCGTTGGCATTCTGTCTCTTCTAGCAACTATCCAAAATCATTAATAAATAGCATACCGCTTCCGATTTTAGTTGCATCATTCATAATAGTTTATTATTTTTTTGCCTCACATGAATGCACTTAAAAATCGTGGGGTTCTACAAAATTCATTGGAAAACGATAACATAAAAGCTTTTGAAATCACGATAAATAGACCATTAAATAGCTTCTAGTGTTTTTTTTTTCTATTATAAGTGAATGCTTTGAGTTGTGATGTTTTAGGTTCCGTTCTGATCAGGGCTCATTGTCATTCGAGAAGGCTTGTACCATGCTTAGTTCATGGAACCTTCAGGCGTTATATGTTGCTTCGTAATGCATAGTGTGTATCATAGGGCATCGCAGTTCCATAGCTTGGTCGCGAGTAGCATATAAAAAGGTTGAACTTCAAATACAGTCACAGAGGCGCCGGGCCTGTTGGTCGATCAACCTGACCCGGAAATGTGCCAATTTAATTATTGGTAAATTTACGAATCGGATTGATCGCTCTGATGCGAGCCTTGCAATTAGCCAACGATTCACCGACTAGGTCTAGCTGATTTTCGAAAATACTCTTTCACTCAACGGGGAGCTAGATGCACTCTCGAATTTCAAAGCTAATCCACGCCGCGTGTTTAGTTGGCTAGTGCATAGCGCCAGCATGCGCACGACAGGTTCACGTCTCGACACTATGGCACTACGACGATGTCTGTATTCAGAGGAGCGGCTGCGGAAGAACCCTGCGCGTGGTTTACTACCAACCGAACTCGCAACGTTTCGATGTAATCTGTTACCTGCACGGTTAGCACAAGACGGCGCATCTTTCTCTCTCTTATTAGAAACTTAGAAAGAGACGGATAGTGCGAGAGCTCGCGCGCCGTCTTGTGCTAACCGTGCTGGGCCGAATTACACATGCTAGAATTAAGACTAGCTTGTGTGAACCGCTTTTATTGCACCATTTGGCAGATTAGAAATTTAACTTTTGCCATATGGTTCTGTGTAGGCCCCGGATCGAATCACTGCATGACCGGCCACGCCGGCTCGACCTTCGTATCTGTGACTGGAATTTTGAATTACCTGCTTAGCGCCTTTATTTTTATGGCTCGGTGTGCTTCTATTTATGTTTACTAATTCTCGGCCCCGCTCGCGGCTGACGGCGGCGGGGCCGGCGTGCACCCGTGTTGCTCTCAGAATACTGGCTCTCTGATCCGAATTGGCTTAGTGCCTGTACAGCACGTCACTAGTGGACCAAATAGTCCTGGAAACGCAATTAGATAATTGAAACTAAATTAGTCGGATCCGAGCAGCCAAGCGTTCCCGCCTGTAGGTGAGAACGGGTCTCGATCCCACGCCCGCGCCCAATCTCGTGATAACAGTCCTTGTCACTAGATTGTGTCCAAACTCGAGAGTTGGGTGAACGGCTGGTCATTGGGACGGGTTATATGCCGGCTTACAATCATCATCACTTTTATCCACTTTAACACAGAATTAAACACTTCTCGAGTGTCTACGGAAATGAAACACATTTTTGACTCTTTCCTCGCAATCTTCGCACAAGACGGCATGTGCTCGCGACGAGATAGATATCTGTCTCTTTCTACATTAGAAATAGATGGATAATCTATCTTGCGCTAACCGTGTAGCTCAGGTACTCGCCCTTAGTGAGTGACAGGAACACCGCACCGGCCGGCATATAACCGGGGATCGAGGCGAGAGCACCGCTCGTGCGCTCTCCTTTCCTCCTCTAACGTATGTATTGGGCGCAGATCCGCGTGGTGAACGCGTTCCGGCAGGGCCTGGACTCTCGCGGCTCGCTGGCGGACGCCGCGCTCGCAGAGGCGCTGCGCAAGCAGACGGCGCTCAGCAAGCGCTTCTCGCATTCCTCCAGCGTCGAGTACGAGGCGCGCGACGCCCTCGCACCGCACGACATCGACGTCGAGCGACTCTCCTCGCACTCGCACACAGAGACCGCCGTCTAACGCCGCCGCCCCCACGGTCCCCGCTCACGGATGCAATAAATTAGCGATAACAGTATTATAGCGCCCGACCGTGCCCAAAGACGTTCCCAACCGTTACGCTGCCATTGCTCTAATGTAATGATTATTATATATGCTAACGATTGTGTATAAAATCATATTTTTAAACAGAACGAGGATCGTTTCGTTTGGTTCGAGTATGGTTGCCGCGGCCAGCCCGCCCGTGTATTTGAGCATAAGTTATATTGTTAACTAGTGTGTTTAATTATTCGATTGTTTTGAAAATATTTTATTATAATACGCGTGCGTTAGCGCGCGTCTGTTGAACAAATAAAAATATTGTCTAATTATTAATTTTAGATTTAAGCGCAAGGGTGAGCGAATGGGCGTGTGTTTTTTGAAAAAAAAATAAATTTTTCGCATACCATCGTGTCATCTCTTACACGGAATGAAATGTTTTGTATTGCTTTTGTCGAAGACACGCGAGCGCTGGCGGGGGGCGGACTTTTGTATAAACCGTTTCATTTGTTGACAACCGGGCCTCCGCCACGCCGCATTATCTATTCATCTTATATATTATATATACATATACTTTGACTAAATTATTACATGAGTATTAGTTAAGGTGTTTGTTATAAATTTCAATAACTTTTCTTTTGTTTTTACGACATTTCCCCCCTAAATCTAAGTATACATTTAAGTCATATCTCGAAGCGTAGACGCATCAACTAGTTTCTATACAAGAAACGACCACTCTTCTTGTGTATAAACCGACGTAGTCCACTTAAACATCTTCAAAATGTTTAAATAGGAATAAACATTAAATTGTATAGCTGAAGGTATTTATTTGTAATGCTAGTATCTCTTATGAAACAAATACTAATTATTCAATTATTATAATGTACTTATTGATTATTGATAAATACTTCAAGTTTATTAAACAAAATATAGTCTACGGTGTAACGAATTGATTTTGGAATTTTTTCTCTATGAGCAATAGCGAGGTGCGCGCGCCCCGGCGGCGGGGCCGGGGGCCTCGGGGCCTCCCTCGGCCTCTCGGGGCCTCGGGCCTCGCCCGGCGCCCGCGCGCCCCAGACATAGGCGACGTAGAATCGCAGCAGTGGCATTTTCAACTTATAACGTAAGACATGTACTTAATCGATTAGTGACGAGTTCGACCGAGTCGCCGCTCGCCGCCATCTTGTTTTAGTAAACGATTAGCGAAGCGGCAATGTTCAATTTTGTATAGAACGTTTCATAGTAGCGGTATTGAGAGTTGTTACGTTTTGTTCCGGGCCGCACGCCCATATACACGAGGACTGGGCCCGACCCGCGACTACTATTAAAACTACTAAACAATCTTGTAAGTAATTAAGTATTAGCTTCAAATCAATAAAGCCTTTTTAAAAAAAACTTAGTTAAAGAAATGAACTATTGAAACTTCACACGTTTAAAAGTATAGCTATGATTTCAGTGAATAGAGATCATAGTTTGTGTATTTATATATATTTTCGTTGATATTCGTTATGAACCACGAGTTACCCAATGAAAGACATAAATTAGGAGTGTACTTGTAGTGTTAGAGGTGCGCTGTCGCGACCCCGTGTCGCGCGGCACGTCGGCGCGACAGTGCCCGCCCCGACAATCAATTGTTTCGACACAACAGTCTGCCACTAACCATTTTAGGTGATAAGTCCCATTGTTGTATTTTTCGTCTCACAATAAATGAAAATCTATTTTATTGTTTTTAACACTGTGGTTTTATTTATGTATAACTACCCAAAGATAAGGATGTATTAAAAGTATCACAATTATATCGGGTTCGATTCCCGCTTGGTAAAAACAAATACAATTTTCACGAAAGATCGACTCTCGCGTGGTCAACGTGTTAAACGTCAATTTTTCTAACTTGGGTAAACTAATCGTATCTGAAATTGGAGAAAAGGGCAAAGAAATTAACTAGCCGACCACCGTACAAAAATTGACATTGAAAGGACCACGCGTCAAGATGGCCCCAAAACTAACAAACATTCATGCATTCTGCAATTCGAGGTTGTGTTTCACTGTGACTAAAAATATCTATATATCACTTCTTGGGGCCAAGCTCCATACAAAGTTGCCCATGGTTCTTTGCATGCATACCAATATATATGTATAGGACATACAGTAGTTTCAAAATCGAGCGGAACGAAACAAATGCAACCCTGTTCCAATTTCGGGTGGTATAAATAAATTCTAATAAAAAGATAAATAAATGCCTTTTTTGATAGGCTTTTGGGTAACGTATTTTTAACTTGGATTGGAATAAAAATGGAGGGGACAGTTAATTTTCGTGTCAACGGAAAGGTTTCATAGAAAATTTAATTGAGTGAGTAAAGCTGGCTTAGAAATTGGTCCTTACCGAGGGTAAATCGCAAAATTATATAATTTTTTTCACGTGTTTGGGTGGCTGCTGCTGGTCAATCCACCAACGGAGCCGCAGCTGACTTCCACGGGGCTTCATGATACAGCAATCTCAACCTTCTCACAAGTAGTCGACCGGGGGGAAGTCCCTGACAAAAAATTGCACGTAGTTCGCGGGCTATAATATGCTGCGCGCCTATTACCCCGAGTTTGATGACGTCTTGTGTCTTGTGCACAACGAAATAATACCACCACTATAGTTCAGCGAACTTTATTCAACAATTCACTTACAAATAATTCAGTAACATGTCATATGATGATGATTGATGATTATTGGAAGGAGATGAGTCCTGGCGGAGGCTCCGGGGGCATGAACGCGGGCATCGGGATGTTGGGATCTGAAAACAACAATATATTATTTTTGTGAGGTAGGGCACAGCGAAATGTGATTCCGCTCGAATTTCGAGCAGCCCAACTGGGGAAGTACCTCCGCCTTGCAGAAGACCACAGCCATAATAACACTACTACTTGCTCTGTAGTAGTGTTGTGTTCCTGGAGGTGAGCAAGGTCGCCAGAGCTCCCGAGGATGCGTTGTGTTGAGAGCGAGGGAATTTGTTCCTTCAGCTCTCAAAACAGCGAACCCTCAAACATATCAAGGGTCGGCAACGCCCGTGTTACTCCTTTGGAGTTGCATGCGTCTATAGGCTGCGGTGTCCGCTAACCATCAGGCGGGCCGTACGCTTGTTTGCCACCGTCGTTGTATTAAAATAATTCCCCCATCTTGCTTCCCACCGACGTAGTACCTACAGCTCATTTTACGAAGCTACATATTACAAAAGAAATAATCTTTATTATACATCTCACACAGATAAAGCAGATACTAAACAATATACAGGGAGACAAAAGGCGATCTTATAGCTAAACAGCGATCTTGGCTGCTGGATTTACAAGTCTTAAGTTGTTAAGTATTCAACTAAATGATTACTTAATTTTAAGTGACTAGACGCGTGTAAACAATCAATTTAGTAATAAGTTACAAGTTATCATGGCAAGTTATCAAGTTTTACAAGGAGGTAAGCATGGTATAACAACACAGGTACTCTCTTCCGAGATTCGTGAACCACGTGACTGACACAAGACTACGTCATCATGCTGTTAAATGCCGTTTGATGACGTAGGCTTGTGTCAGCCACGTGGTTCGCGAGTCTCGGAAGGAATACCATGGAGGTAAGCAAGTAAATTAGAATTGTTTCTATTTTTCGGTAAAGTGAGTACTGATTAGGCGTTTGCCACAGGAGCTGGAAGTTATTAAAGTGAAATAAAAAATATGACAATTGTATTAAATGTCGAGGTGCACAAGTGAAACAAATGTTGTTTGAAAACATTGTGTCGGCCATGTCGATACCAAACTTTGGCAGGCAGTTTTTGGGTGGTGGTAAGGGTTAAGTAGGTATAGGCAGATAAATGGTACAGAAACAAATTCGTTGCTTATTTGAGAAGTCTAAACAGGCAACGCAGGGCTTGACTAGTGATGTGCAAATTGCGGAAAGTTTCCAAAAAGTTGGAAAAGTTCTTCGAAATTTCTAGAAATTTTCACAAGGAATTAAGGAAATTTCCACGTTGGAAATGGAAAGTTTCAATTCCCATACAAAAATGAAGAAAATTTCCGAAATTTTCCTATGTTAAATTGCAGAAACATTTCGCAATATAGGAAACTTTCCGTCGGCACATCAGTAGGCTTGACCAATAACGACTGCTTATTTAAATAAATAGAAAAGATGAACAAATGTAAAAAACGAAAAAAGCAAGCGGTTGACAAAGTATGGACATATGACTTTTATGGTTTCGATAATTAGTGAATAATTGGGCCGTTTTTTTTAATTTGATATAAACGGGTTTTTTCTACTCAGAATCGAAAGCAGTTTCGAACGAATAGGAGAAAAAAACTGTCCAAAACGTTACATATAATTTTCGGTTTTCCGTTCCGTTACCACCATACAAGCTTAGTATGGAAGCGGTAACGGAATGGAATAAAACATCTTGGGACACTTTTTTCCTCGTATAACATTCGAAAGTGTTAAATTGCCCCATTTAACAATTTCGCAACCGGACTAAAAATGTAACAATTCACCAGAAACCGACAGAATTCGCTAAGCGTGTAAGTTCATACTACTGCCCGCCTAGCGGGCTCAGCCGGCATCTGAGCAAACATTACGAGTACCCGCTAGACGGATTCTTGGTTGCGAACGTGTTAAGTGTTAAATTTTCACCATTTTAAGGTAAGTAAATTAGTTTTGAGATACCATTCAAATTATTTTAGAATTGTTGGAGATACATTTTAGTGGGGCACCTGACGAGATGGACTGCCAAATTAAACCATATAGGACATGGGCTGCTTAAGATTGTGGCGGCGAGGTCTTTTTAGCTGAAAGTCGTCGTACATTGAGCGTAGTCGCGAGTGTGACGAGTTCTTTCATTAATTTTGTATAGCATCGTGTTTAGTGGCCGCGTTCGAAGCATGATGAATTTGTGGCAGAGTTGTCGAGTTTAGTGGCGGTAATGCGCGGGTGCTCTGAAGTTGTGAATATTCTCACCGAACTTGTGTTGCGGATGGGGCAGCGGCAGATGTGGTCGCCTCAGTAGGTGCGGTGCAGCCACGGCGGCGGCGGCGGCCACTAGGGGCTGTAATGCTGTATGCAGGAAATATTCTCACCGAACTTGTGTTGCGGATGGGGCGGATGGGGCGGATGCGACTGCAGATGTCCGGCGGCGGGCGGCGGGCGGCGCAGCAGGTGCAGCGGCGGCGCGCGGCGCGGCGGCGGCGGCGGGGAGCCGGGCGGCGGCGGCGGCGGCGGGAGCGCGTCCCACAGCGGCACGTGGTCGGCGTGCGCGGCGGGGCACGGCCACGCGCAGCCCGTGCGGAGCGCGCGCGGACGCTGCAAGCATACACGGTTTCATACCGGACCACTCATTTCTATCCCACTTTCTTGTAAAGGACTTCATAACGCGCCGGCGTAAGAGCTCGAACAGCCGAAACATACCCACCCATATACTTAGACCCAGTTCTTATGTCACATTAGAACATTTAACATTCACATAGATCTTAGTGACATCTATTGTAATTTTTATGTTCATACAAAAGGGGCATTTTACGGAAAGTTGTACACTCGACGTTTCTTTTAATTTTGATATAATCGGATTTTTCTACCCAGAATCGAGAGCACTTTCGAACCTAATAGGAGAAAAAAACTGTCCAAAATGTTGCATATAATTTTCGGTTTTCCGTTCCGTTACCACCATACAAGCTTAGTATGGAAACGGCAACGGAATGGAATAAAAATCTTGGGAAACTTTTTCCTCGTATAACATTCGAAAGTGATCTCGATTCTGAGTAGAAAATACCCAATTATATCAAAATTTCAAAAAAAGTAGAGTTTATAACTTACCGTAAAATGGCCCAAAAACATCACAAACATAAAGTCAAAATATTTTTATTCAAAGTAGATTCTTACAGTATACTTTTCGGAGGTCTAAAATGACAATAATCTTATAATTTGTATGTTTTTGATGTTCTATTTAATTTACATGGTTGATAAATTTTCTTTCTTTCTTTCATTCATCCAGAGGTGGAGTCGTTACCTTAGTCCATTAACTTTAATTAACAAGCACTCATTTATTTAAATATAATCCATTAATAACTAACAAATACTTATTTATTTATACTTAAGTGTTAGGGATCACTGACGTCTGACCATATGTGTTTGTCTAGCAAATATTCGTCTAATTTAATAAAGAAAAATGTTAATAATAGCAAAATCCCAAGTTTTTGAATAATTTTTGAAAAAGTTTAGGAGTTTCTCATTTTGTACCATATTTTAATATGTGATTCGTCCTTGCACATATCAGGCATTTCCTTGTATAAGCAACTGCATCCGTCGAGAGAGTCTTGAAATCAGCCGAATTGCTGCTAAATTTGGTGAAGAGACACTCAAAGATGGTATGTATGTATGTATGATGTAAGCACTTTATTGTACACAATAACAGGTTAAAGAATATACATGTCACACAATAGATCAAAGTACAAAGGCGAACTTATCCCTATAAGGGATCTGTACCGTCTGATCTGGACAGCCACACTGGCAATCCACTGACTCGCACCATCGGGGGGACCATCTGACTGTGTGTTGTTGTACGGAACCCTAAAAACAGAATGTAATGTGACTTACCTTCCTAGCGGGCGGTTCCTCAGTATCGGAGTCCTGTCCAGGCTTATAGCCGTCCGCGAAGCTCACGCGCTTCAAACCGCGACCAGTGCCCGGCCTGTAACATAACACATCATCATCCTCCTAGCGTTATTCCCGGTTGTGCCCTAGGAGCCCGTGGCCCATCACTCACATTTCGTATTCGTGGAAATGGAATAAAACACATCTTAGATAACAGAAGTTTGTTAAATTGTATCACAGAATAAGAAGGGATAAAATCACAGATACACAAAATAGAGCAGACATTATAAATAAAAAAAACTTCCACAGCTGGGCACACGCTTTTTGTAACATTGACAAAAAAAGTACCTCCATAAGCAAAGAAAAAAAAACAGGACAAGTGCGAGTCGGACTCGCCCAGCCCAACGAAGGTTCCGTACTTAAGGTTCAGTATTCATCGTGCGCTCGTTCCGATCGGCAGTTTCTTTTGTCCTACCGTGCGACTCATTTGTTTACGCCGCGAGAACGTGCCTCGTTCATACGATAATAAACCTAGTTAACATATGTAATTGAGTTGTCTTCACCTAAAAGTGCCGTAATAAATTTATTGAACATGATTTGTGCCAAGTGCCATTCGGAGGTTATAGACGCTGTGTTTTGCAAAGCTTGTGGAGGAAATCTTCATTTTGATTGCGCCGGAGTACTCGAAACTACATACCGCAAGATGACAAGCGAGAAAAAAGCTGGCTGGCGCTGCATTCCTTGCCGCGCTGGCGGAAAAAAATCCTCACAAGTCGACGTAAACATGGTGTCTTTAGAAAAGCAACCACTGCATGATTCTACTGGCACTCTTGCCAGTTCTCGCGACTCCACCGTTCTTAACCGATTGGAGCACGGGTTTACTTCCGTATTGAATGAAATTAAGGCCTTGCGAGCCGATTTTAGTTTGCTACAGGTGGACCTGCAGTCTTGCAAGGATGGCATAAACAGGATTGACACGAGATTAGATGAGGTTGAACCTCGATTATCGGATGTAGAAGACCGGGTAAATAAATTAGAGGGGAAAACAACTCTTGTTGCTAAGCTGCAGTCCGAGCTGAATGCTGCCACGTCGGTTATATCCACCCTCCAACAAGAAAATGAGACTCGGGAGCAATACTCCAGAATGAATAACGTCGAAATTTCCGGCTTGCCCTACAATAAAGGTGAAAACCTGATAAACATACTCGATACAATTTACACCGTAGTGGGATTAAAACTTGAAGTTGGATACATCGACAATGTTCACCGTGTGCGACGTTTCCTGAATGTGCATAGCGATGGCGGCGACAACCACCACGAGCAATCGTCGTACAATCGCGAACCGGCTGTGATCGTCAAGTTTACCCGGCGTATGTACAAAGACCAATTCCTATCGGCGGTTCGTGCACGCAAAGGCATACCGACACCCTCGATCGGCCTCCACGGCCCAGCCGTGAACTTATATCTGGGTGATCATCTCACCCCGGCCAGCAAGTTGTTGCTTAAGCGAGCACGGGAACTTAAGAGAGACAATAAATTAGCATACATATGGATTCGAGATTGCAAAATCCTCGCTCGGAAAACTGAAACTTCCAAAGTCATGGTGATTGACAGAAAGTTTGACTTTAATAAAATTAAGTGACTTTTCCTAGTGTTATCTTTTGTTATTACATGTAAAAAAATGGTTAAACTAACAATACTTACTCTGTTTCAAAAATTGTTTACATTCGCAACCTGCATCTCTAATGAAATCGTTTTGTTACTCGTACATAAAAGAAAATATGGATATTTTTCGTTCTACTCGCAACTCGCAACGCCAATATTGCTTTTTACATATATTTGTCATAGTATGGCACTTATGGCATACAACTATACAAAGTCTTGTATTTTTAAACTTATTTAATGTCTGTTTCAGCTAATAAATTTGTAGGTTATTACCAAAACGTAAGGGGACTTCGTACAAAGACACACAGTTTTTATTCACACGTCGCATTACCAAATTATGATTTTATCTGCATTACCGAATGTTGGTTAAATGCAAACTTCTATGATAGCGAAATATTCGATAACAGGTACATTGTTTATCGTTGCGATAGATCAGCTGGCGAGAGCGGCGTGGAGCGGGGCGGGGGAGTGGCGATCGCCGTGCGCCGAGAGTACCTGCCGACGCAGCGGGATTGGCCCTGTCCCTCTCGTGCATCCTCCGACTGCATATGGATATCATTACCGTTATCGAAACGGGGCGTTCAAGGCCAAACGTTTCTGAATGTTTGTTGTGTTTATATTCCGCACGGACCCCTTTATAGGGACACATTAGAAAACTTTTTTGAAATTTGTAGTCAATTAATAATTGACAATTCTAATGACACCTTTCTTATAACAGGCGATTTTAATATATCTGACGCACAATGGGTTGAAGCTGATTGTTCAAAGGTGAGCCTTGGTACTGCTAATACTTCCTGTACAGTTGCTTGGTGAATTTTTATCTTTTTCAGGCTTAGACCAATACAACAATTGCCGTAATATTAATCAACGTTTATTAGATCTTGTTTTCTGCAACAAAAATTGCACAGTAATAGCTAGTAATGACCTCTTAACACCTGAAGATTTGCACCATAAGGCCCTTCAAATTGAATTACACATAGTTTACACACGTCCCCTCAAACCGGCTCCTACCTTTGTATACCGTTACTATGACGCGAATTTTAACGAAATAAATACTAAATTACTTAAAATCAACTGGATTGAACTTTTTTCAGGCCGCCCAATGGAGGACTGTGTACTAATTTTCTATGACATATTAAATGACTTAATCGTCGAATTTGTTCCGAAAGTCCCTAAACGTACGTCTTGTTCTAAGCCTCCGTGGTATACTAGACCCCTTAGACGACTATTAAATGAAAAAAAGAAATATCATAAGCCGTGGAAGACTTATGGTAATCCACTGGACCTAGATACTTATAAATTGTTAAAAAAGAGAATCTCTAAATTGGAACCTATATGTTACAGAAATTATATTAACCATACTGAAGCTAGAATCAACACTCACCCTAAATTCTTCTGGACATACATCAAATCAGTATTTGCTAAAAGTGGCCTTCCGCAGGTTATGCATTATAAAGGATTAACAGCCTCCAACGGTGTACACATTTGTGATTTATTTAATTAACATTTCCAATCCGTGTTTGAAACACCTAGCGATAGTTCTGTAGACCTAAATAATCTCACTCCCGTAAATAACACTGTTTCGACATGGATACCATTTACATATCTAAAAATCTTGTCTTTAAATATCTTAACAGCATTAACATTAATAAAGGTTCTGGTCCTGATGGTATTCCTCCAGTCTTAATTAAAAACTGTTCTTCAGGCTTAACAGTACCTATCACTTTACTATTCGAAAAATCCATTAGGGAGGGGTGCGTACCAACTTTATGGAAACATGCACTAGTTACACCGATACCAAAAGGAGAGGTTAGCACCGAGATAGAAAATTATCGCCCAATATCGAAATTGTGTCAACTAGGTAAGATCCTTGAGAAAATAGTTAGTGATCAACTCTCTTCTGCAATGCGTCGTCATGTCATTCCAAACCAACATGGTTTTCTCAGGGGTCGGAGTGTTGACTCGAATCTTTTATCTTACACAGAATTCATATTAGATGCATTAGATAACAACTATCAAGTGGACGCAGTGTATACTGATTTTGCCAAGGCATTCGATAAGGTTGATCATGCATGAGCGCTTACTTTTGAAACTCTGGCATTTTGGTATACACGGCGACCTGTTCCGCTGGATAAAATCTTATGTTGAGAATCGTTCACAGGCGGTGGCTGTGCAAGGACACACTTCTCATTATAGACCTATTACTTCCGGTGTACCGCAGGGTTCACATTTAGGCCCTTTGTTGTTCGTGCTGTATATTAATGATATCACAGACTGTATAAAAAATTCAAAAATGCTATTATACGCCGACGACACTAAAATATTCAGACTCATCAAAAATATGGACGACTGTACTGTCTTGCAGAATGACTTAAATAATTTTCAGGCCTTTTGTACCTCAAATAACTTATTTCTAAATACAGACAAATGCTTCATTATTAGTTTCGGTAGAAAGCGAACATCTATAAACTTTAAGTACACACTGTCAAATAAAGAACTGACGCGAGTAAACCAGATTCGTGACCTTGGCGTTATCATGGACTCAAAACTTACCTTCGTTCCTCACATAGACAACATAGTGGCTAAATCTTTTAAACAATTGGGATTTATATTGCGTGTAGGAAAACCCTTTAGTAGACTGTCAACTTACAAGGTATTATTTAACAGTTATGTACGTAGTAGATTAGAATTTGCTAGCGCTGTTTGGAATCCACATTATAAAATACACAGTGATAAAATAGAGAAAGTACAGAGAAAGTTTGTCAAGGCAATTGAGTATCGCACTGGACATAAATATATAGACTATCCCACTTCCTTGAAAATACAAAGTACTACTTTATTAAGTTCTCGTCGTGAACGGATTGATGTCTTGATCCTGTACAAAATTATTAATAACATCATCGATGCCCCTTCGTTAATATATACGCTTTCTTTTAGAGTACCCCGGCGTTGCGAGCGAGCTTGTAGAGAAAAAACCCTCTTTCATATCCCCCGTAGCCGTACTTCTTATGCAAAAAACGGTTTCATTAGAAGAGCGTGCAGGCTTTATGATGAAAAATTTCAGTCGTTGGATATTCTCCATGAGACATTTTGTAGCTTCAAACGATTATCTTTACAGTGTATTCAACAACTGTAATTCAAAATCATAACTTTAAGTTTTCTGGCAATGTTTTTGTTTATACTATTAACTATTAACAATTACTATTAACATGCATCTCAACAACTCAAATTTGTTTTAATGTTTTTAATGTTCAGGTTTAAATATTCTCATTAAGGAAACTGTAAGTCCATAATTTACTACTTTTTATTGTATCAATGTACCTATATGAGACTGTTTGTTTCTTAATAAAAAATAAAATAAATAAATTAATTACAAGTGTATAAGTTTTCAGATTTTTCCCTGTACTTGTAGTATAAGAAAATATTACTTGCCAAATTTAATAGTTCTAGGTCAATGGCAAGTACCCTATAAATTTTGATTCCCATGAGAGTGTCAAAATATAAGTTTTTTGCGGCATAAACAGCCGTATTTTTTTTACGTTAACTTAGAAGTTTGATTTTTTCACAGCTTCAATGGACTTCAGGAATATATGATTTTAATTTCAACTTGATACCTCCACGCGTTCTCAAGATTAAGGGTCTTAACGGACAGACGGACGGACAACGAAGTGATCCTATAAATAAGGGTTCCGTACCTCAAAAGGAAAAAACGGAACCCTAAAAATAAGAAAAGGCATTTAACAGTTTACTCACGTGAGCAGTATCCCTTTCTCTCGGTTCTCTTTATCTGGGTCCGTATCTTTATTTTCGGGCTCCATCGCTATCTCACCCAAAACTAGAACAACAAATAAAGCAATACATATTTATGTAATAACGTTAAAATATTTCATACAGCCGAAATGCTCAACGAGTCTCCACGAATACATGAAAGAGCTCAATATTTCTGAAGTTGAATGAAGAACCTGCCTTTTTCTTAGCAAGCAAATATGATGTACCAATTCTATAAAGCTGGATATTCACTGAAGCGTCACACCGCACCTTTCGTCTCTGCTACAAATGGATTGACGTAATGTCACATTCACGAGTGCGCTACTTAGTTTCCCCGCGTGGTAGGATCGGCGACTCATTGGTCAGAGCCGGGATTCGAACCCACGACCACCGTTTGACAGCCGCTTGCTTGGACCACTTAGGCTACCGTACTATCTTATAACTATCACTACATAGTATAAAAGAAAGTCGCTTCCCGCTGTCTGTCCCTATGTATGCTTAGATCTTTAAAACTCCGCAACGGATTTTGATGCGGTTTTTTTTCACTAGATAGTGATTCAAGAGAAAGGTATTATATGTATGATATAGCATCCGTGCGAAGCCGGGGCGGGTCGCTAGTACTAAAATAAAACTTGTCTAATAGTCTACCTGTATGCCTCAACGCCTGATCGATCCTGTCGTCCAGCGTGCCGCGGCGCTCCTTGTCCTGCGACTGTTGCTGCGACTGCGCGTGTTGCTGCGACTGCGCGTGTTGCTGCGACTGCGATTGTCGCTGCGACTGCGTTTGTCGCTGCGACTGCGATTGTTGCTGCGCTTCGGCGCCGGAGAAACAGTCGCCGTACTGCAGCCGGTCCATCGCGCCGTACATGTCCATGTACGCTTCATCGTAACTGCTGTAAATATTTTGGTTTATTCTCCTAGCGTTATTCCCGGTTGTGCCCTACAGGGCTCGGGGCCGCTTTGACTTTGATCGAACGAAACGGAACGAAAGCGACTGCCATCTGACCTTCCAACCCAAAGGGAAAACTAGACCTTATTGGGATTAGACCGGTTTTCTCACGATGTTTTCCTTCACCGAAAAGCTAACGGTAAATATTCCGCATTTAAGTTCCGAAAAACTTATTGGTACGAGCCCGGATTCGAACCCACGATCGCCGCTTAACAGCCGCATGCCTGAACCACTAGGCTACCGTACTTCAACAAAATTTTCTATACATACTCAACCAACATCTCAAGTCTTTTAAGTAGATGTCGCTACACGCCTCCCTAAGGCGCTGTAAGAACAAAATGCCTATGTATAACTAATGGGCATAAATATTCCCATCTGTTACCAGTGGGGACAACTGGGAACTAATAATTCCCATTTGTTACCACTGGGAACAACTGGGGAGGAATCATTCCCATTTGTTACGACTGGGGACAACTGAGAAATAATCATTCCCATTTGTTACCACTGCGGACAACTGGGAAATAATCTTTCCCAATTGTTAAACATTTCTTAAATTTAAATGATAATATACGCAATAGGGAATATTAATGATTTTTTTTTTTTATCTATTCTATAAGTAATTATATAACCGGAAAAAAATATAACACTCACAATATTATTAAATAAGCAAAAAAAAAATTAATTAAAACTACTATCATTTTCGGACGATCAAAACGCCACCATTTTAGCGCGCTCATTTGTGACGTCACCGTGCAGTGTGCACTAAGAACAAATTAACAACTAAGTGTTTGATTCACACTTTTAATAAATGTGAGTGATTAAAGCTTATAAGATCAACTTATTGTAATGGAAGAGCACACAAAAGCTTATTATAAATATTGTATTGTCCTTATGTGTGAAAATAACATTAAAACTGCAAATATTTTCATATGCCCAAAGGTGCAAATATAAGGATAAAGTGGTGTAAGGCGATGAGGAGAGATAATGTATCGCGCTTGAGTAGTTTATATTGTTATGAAGATCATTTCGACGTGAGTATTAAATATGTATGTACCTAAAATCTTTTTTATTAGGACTCGCGAACAATATAAACAATAACCTAACCTCAAAATTGTAGGTATTATATACTTATTCATAAAACTATTCCGATTCCCAAATTTTTTAGTTATTAATGTTACAAATATTATGATTTTTGTTGATCAACAGCTGACTACAAGTGTTTATTTTGATTATGAAACGTTTTAGCTAAGTTTCTTTGTTTGCACTGTTAATCGAAAATCGAAGTTGAAAGAATTTAATCCTTTTTACTGAGTGACCTACACTTTGTTTTATTTATCAGCCTTGACGAAAACAACCTAGTTTTTTTAAGTTCATAAAGATGTGCTCAACATTTAACATTCCTAATAGGTACCTACATATCTTTGATTATATAATACTAGCTTCTGCCCGCGACTCCGTCCGCGTGGAACTCGTTTATATCGTAGCTCTATACAAACTTTCACCCCCACTTCATCCCCTTGGGGAAGGATTTCCGGGATAAATCTATCCTATGTCCTTCCTCACGACTCGAAACTATCTATATACCAAATTTCATCCAAATCGGTTCAGCGGTTTAAGCGTGAAGAGGTAACAGACAGACAGACAGACACACTTTCGCATTTATAATATTATATGGATAGTATGAAAGTATGGATTAGTATGGATAGTATATAGTATATATAGTATAGTATAATAGTATATAGTATGGATAAATATGTACTCATTTTTTATTCCACTTATTTAAGAAAGACACCTATTTGAAGTAGTTTAAAAGTCTAGCTATTTGAATCGCCAAAAAAAGGTTATAATTACTTAATTGACCAATCTCACGAGTATAAAAACTAGGAATATGAAAATTTATTGAATATTTGTAACTTATTTACCTTGCAGCTTTTACTTCTCTTAGTTCAGCGGATGTAAAGTCACAAATATTTGCGAAGTACGTATTTAGTCATCATGAACACATCAATTTTAGGCAGATTATCCGACTGTGCCTTGACAAAACCGCCTTCAATCATTGTGGCGAGACTTTTTTCACAAGGAGTCACTGCTTTCAGTTAATAATTACCAAAAAGCACTGATTATTTATCATAAACAGCGGCAAAACAATGCGAATAACTTTCAATAATCATACTAACGACCTGCACGGTGACGTCACGTTTCGCTCCGCCAATAGGGTTGCGTTTTGGAAATTTGCGAGGGAATTTGAAAAATGGTACTTTTAAACAATTAAATTAATCAATAGAAACATGATAATTTGTAAAAATAATCATGTGTGTATATTTATTAAGCACAATAGATTACACGTGATTTTTTTTGTCCATTTCTAAATCACATGCATATTCCCTATTGTGATTCTAATAATATGATGTGACATGTAAAATTTATATAATATTACTAGCTTCTGCCCGCGACTCCGTCCGCGTGGAACTCGTTTATATCGCAGCCCCGTACAAACTTTTACCCCCCCATTTCACCCCCTTGGGGGATGATTACGGGGATAAAAACTATCATATGTTACTCTCCATCCCTTCAACTATCTCCACTTAAAAAATCACGTCAATTCGTCGCTCCGTTTTGCCGTGAAAGACGGACAAACATACAAACACACACATACTTTCGCATTTATAATATCAGTATGGATGAATAAATGAGTATGAGTACCACTGGGGATAATTGGGAAAGAATCATCCCCATTTGTTACCACTGGGTATCCCCATTGGTCTCCAGTTGTTACAGCCCATTTTGATCAAGAAAATGGTTAAACATAAAGTAAGTTTTAAATTATTTAAATTTTCAAGGAAACTTTGGATGGCCTATTTTATGTAATATACCCAAGCGATGTGTCTTATCCAAATCATGTTTAAAATCCGTCACCAAGTTAAGAAGAATCTAGGCACTAAAACCGCCTAGACTACACATGTTTATGATGTTGACTGTACATATGGCTCGTAATAGTTTGTCGACTGTACCCTGCGCTGTTATCGTTCCTGTTGGCGATGCTCTCGATGCGGTAGATCGGTTCGGGCGCCGAATACTGCTCCGAGCCGCCGGTTAGAACGATGTTCACCTCGCCTGGCTTCAGTCCTGTCAAATAATCTTTATGTTAGGCGTATAATATTTAAAACAGCTTCACCGCCGTTCGAGGCGAGTACCCAACAAACAAAAATTGCTCTTGTAAACAATTTTTGTTGGCGGCGGCCAGGCCAGGCTGGCGCCCACGGGCGGCGGCGCGGCGCCGGCGCGCCAGTCGCACTTGATCTCGCCGCGGCGCCGCCGGACCACGGTCTCTATGTAGAGTAGTGTGATATACTCACCCCACCGACTGGGCCGCGCGGCCAGGCTGGCGCCCGCGGGCGGCGGCGCGGCGCCGGCGCGCCAGTCGCACTTGATCTCGCCGCGGCGCCGCCGGACCACGGTCTCTATGTAGAGTAGTGTGATATACTCACCCCACCGACTGGGCCGCGCGGCCAGGCTGGCGCCCGCGGGCGGCGGCGCGGCGCCGGCGCGCCAGTCGCACTTGATCTCGCCGCGGCGCCGCCGGACCAGGTCTCTATGTAGAGTAGTGTGATATACTCACCCCACCGACTGGGCCGCGCGGCCAGGCTGGCGCCCGCGGGCGGCGGCGCGGCGCCGGCGCGCCAGTCGCACTTGATCTCGCCGCGGCGCCGCCGGACCACGGTCTCTATGTACAGTAGTGTGATATACTCACCCCACCGACTGGGCCGCGCGGCCAGGCTGGCGACCGCGGGCGGCGGCGCGGCGCCGGCGCGCCAGTCGCACTTGATCTCGCCGCGGCGCCGCCGGACCACGGTCTCTATGTACAGTAGTGTGATATACTCACCCCACCGACTGGGCCGCGCGGCCAGGCTGGCGCCCGCGGGCAGCGGCGCGGCGCCGGCGCGCCAGTCGCACTTGATCTCGCCGCGGCGCCGCCGGACCACGGTCTCTATGTACAGTAGTGTGATATACTCACCCCACCGACTGGGCCGCGCGGCCAGGCTGGCGCCCGCGGGCGGCGGCGCGGCGCCGGCGCGCCAGTCGCACTTGATCTCGCCGCGGCGCCGCCGGACCACGGTCTCTATGTACAGTAGTGTGATATACTCACCCCACCGACTGGGCCGCGCGGCCAGGCTGGCGCCCGCGGGCGGCGGCGCGGCGCCGGCGCGCCAGTCGCATTTGATCTCGCCGCGGCGCCGCCGGACCACGGTCTCTATGTAGAGTAGTGTGATATACTCACCCCACCGACTGGGCCGCGCGGCCAGGCTGGCGCCCGCGGGCGGCGGCGCGGCGCCGGCGCGCCAGTCGCACTTGATCTCGCCGCGGCGCCGCCGGACCACGGTCTCTATGTAGAGTAGTGTGATATACTCACCCCACCGACTGGGCCGCGCGGCCAGGCTGGCGCCCGCGGGCGGCGGCGCGCCAGTCGCACTTGATCTCGCCGCGGCGCCGCCGGACCACGGTCTCTATGTACAGTAGTGTGATATACTCACCCCACCGACTGGGCCGCGCGGCCAGGCTGGCGCCCGCGGGCGGCGGCGCGGCGCCGGCGCGCCAGTCACACTTGATCTCGCCGCGGCGCCGCCGGACCACGGTCTCGATGCGCTGCGTGCCCTCTTCCACCGGCAGCGGGACTTGCTGGAACCATAGAGGATGTAATGTATTGTATATAGAGGAACGGTATTCACACACACGTACACACAGGAGTGACGAAGTAAGCATATCTAGACAGTACCACAAGTGGGAACGAGGTAGGTACAACAAAATAAGATAATTTTTATTGTCAGAATTGTGTACATTGTGGTGAATAAATAAAAAATATAGCATCAACAGTTTACCAATTTTGGACGGGGCGTATTTTTTTTTTTATAAAAAAATAATTATATTAATGTCCATTCCGTTGTCCCTTATCGCCTAGGTTATAGTGATGCTCGACTTTAAATGATACTAATTCGATGAGTCGATTCATCATCCGAGTAAGTCGACTAATTCGAAAATCATTCGATTATTAGTAATACATACTACTAATCGACGCCCGGTCGCCCGCCCGAGTCGAATTGACGTTAATTATCTCGAGATAATTGAGAAATAGGCATTTGTAAAATGTATTGCTGTCGCGCCAACCTAAAACCTCCCCCCGCAGAGCGCGATACAACTGCAGCTTGGACCGAAAATACCTATTAAAAGTACCCATTTAACTATTTTTTTTATTAAAAATTAAAGAAAGGCTTTGGCCGTCTTTCCATGTTTTCCTTTTTTTAAATAATCTAGTCAAAATCCTTTTCTGGATGTTTGAACACAGCTGAAAATGTGGCATTTTTTTTAGGTTTTTGAAGGAAGGAATCTCTTTTAAGAATAAATTTATGAAAAAAAGGAAGACATAGGAACATGTCAATAGTAGCCATAGATTTATGAAAAAAAAAATATTGCTCTACTGCCATTATTCAGGGAGGAAACCGGGGACTACGTTTCTGTGGAAAACCGGCCCTTGTTTCCTCTTATCGTTACTATTCTTAATAGTATGAAAGGAGTCACGCTTACGGCGGTTATCGCTCGGTACTAGTAGCAACGATAAGTTACTAATAAATAGTAGTCATCATTCGATTATTAGCATTAGTATAGTACTCATTTCCAATTCGAATATTGAAATTAGTAATCGCTAATTATTCGAAGTAGCACATCACTAGCCTAGGTATAGCCTGAGCCGCCCCTGGCTACATCGAGCCACTAGTGGTGTAGCATGGCGATTGGCCACATTTACGTCCCTATTCATAAACTGCCGTCCTGATTTCATTACAAAATGCCGTCCTGACTATGATAGCGAATAAAGTTAACTGTCCATATATTCGGCATTGTTGCGACAGGCACGTCCAAGCTGTCTGAGATTGTTTTAATTTTAATTGTATTTTAAATCCGAATTGTATTTTATTGTTTTAAATTTTTATTAGTATTTTGTATTTTTAATGAACTTATTCAATGTATATAAAAAAAAAGTCCTACAAGCCTGTTTTAACTAAAATGGCCTTAAAACTACGAACGACGACCGGTTAGCCTAGTGGGTAGTGACGCTGCCTACAAAGCTGAAGGTCCTGGGTTCGAATCCCGGTAAGGGCAAATATTTGTGTGATGAGCATGAATATTTGTTTCTGAGTCATGGAAGTTTTATAGAAAACAGATAGAAACATATATATATAACAGATAGAAATACTTAAATACATAGGTATTTAAGTATTTCTATCTGTTATATATATCGTCGCCTAGTACCCATAACACAAGCCTATGAGTTTACTATGGGACTAGGTCGATTTGTGTAAGATTGTCCCCTAATATTTTTTTTTTTTTTTTAAACTCGCGTCCTTATCTGCCACTTTGACATTTGTGTTCGTAAGAAAGGGACAAAGCACATTTTATTTAGCAGAGCAATTTTAAGTTTTATGACTAAGGGCCATAAGGGGGTTAGTGTTTCAGTAACACAATAGTTTACTGCTAAATAAACGCATATTGCTTGTATCAGCGATAACTAGTATGTATAAAATAGGCTACACTTGATTAAAGTGTCTTTACTTAAACCTTGTACGTCTAGCACAACTTGCTGACAAGTCGCTTCGCGCGACTGAGCGTCTCCTGTCTCACTCGCACCATGCAAATTAGAAAGAGGAGGGTAGATCTTTCTAGACTCGCGTCGCGGCGCGGTGTCAGTTGTGCTAGCCCCCCTACTTCACTCTTCGTCACCACGCTGCCCAATTCCACCATTCAGAAACATAAATTATCACAGTGGCGCCACAAGTTGCAGACGAGTCCTTTCCAACATCTTGTATAGGATCGGCGCACGACCAACGTTTGAGTGGCTACGACCGAGCCCCGAGCTGCTGGAGTAGATCACGCTCTCGCCTGGCTCTAAACTCGGTCACTAACTATAGTAGTCACCGCTTTTAGAGTCTGGCCAGATGACGCGATTTACGCGTAGACGCGTTTAGAGCGCGCGTTCCCGGAGTACTTTCTTCTTCTTGGTCGATACGTTCTTGTCAGATGTCACTCGCCTCACGATTTGTCGCCGTTTCGATCTATTCTCGGCCCCTCTGGTACACTCATACAATAGAGGTGTAGACACTAAGTAAAATAATCAATCCTTACTAATATTATAAACGCGAAACTGTGTGTGTTTGTCCTTCATTCACGTCGCAACGGAGCGTCGCATTGATGTGATTTTTTGTATGTAGATAGTTTAGAAGCTGGAGAGTGACATAGGCTACTTTTTCCAGCGGGAAAACATCTAATTCCCACGGGAAAATTCAATATGTTACATTTTCCTATAACCACGCGGGCGAAGCCGCGGGCATCAGCTAGTAATACTATATTTTCTCCAAAAATTATTAAAAATTTAGTCAAATGGAGAAAGAAGCAATGCGTGTGTGAAGTGAGTGTTCAAAGTTTTAAGAGGGAGTATATTCTATTCCTTTTCTGCAAAACGCGCATTCATATGCAACGATTGTCATTTACTATGACGCTTACTGTGACGTCACGAACTGCGAGCGCTTTCTTCTCTCTAAAAAGCAATATTAAAACGGTTGTAGCTTCGTCATTCTTTGAGATATCTGAACGGGATTTTCGTCACTAGGCATATTTTTTTGCCTTCTTTTTTTTGGAGTAATAATAATTTTCGAGTCTACACCCGTATTTAAGCTGGATATACCTCAAAATCGTTATTAATACTTGAAAATAGGTTACATTACAATTAAAGTGTTCGTTAACGAGTTGCATTCTTAAATATTATTCAGATAAATATCTCAAAGAATTACGAAGCTACAACCGTTTTAATATTGCTTGTTAGAGAGAGCAAACGCAAACAGTGTGTGCCGTCACGTTACGGGATGCTGCCGGGGGGCCGCGTCGACGGCGGCGCCGTACACGATGGGCGCGGCACATTGCCGTCTTCTAGTGACGTCACTATCTTCCAGCGTCATCGTTTCACATGAAGTTGCGTTTTGCGAAAAAGGGACAGAACATACCCCTTCTCAAAACGTTGGACACTTATAACTTCGGGATTATTTAACCTTTTGCGTTGATTTTTTCTCCATTTGACTACATTTTTAATCCTTTTTCGAGAAAGTATGACATGATTGATTATTTTATTTAGTGTCACACCCCTATTGTGTGTGACAAACCTCTATTCCCAAACTAATCACGGTCGAGTAATAACTGTTGATGTTTTCGTCTAGAATTTGTCGATGTTGGAGGCATCACACTAGGAGATACCTTATTCTTGGGGATGATGAGGACACCGCAAGTATAAGGGAACCCCTGGCGAGACCCTCACTTCCTCGACTTCTTCCAGGTGTCGCGCAATCCTGTACTCCGCTTGAGAATTGCAGTATTAAAGGAAGAAACATGTATTCGAGACAAAACAAACAATTGAAGAAAAAACAGTGTCAGACAGCGTTTGTCACGAAACGGTTCTATCTTAGTTAAAGCAATGACGCGTAATTCAATGTTGGAAAGGCAACCGGATGGCTCGCAGTATTTGAGCTCCCGAAGTGATGTGGCACCGCCCTGTGCTACCCGAAATGATCCAACTGTGACTGGTTCGGAAATAGGAGGGGGGTGGTAAAAAAAATATTATCGCGAGGCAACCGGATGACAAGCGGTAGCCTGAAAGTGTGTACGCTGTTTATATAATGAAATTTTTATGCCATCCCTCCTAGTGCGACCGGAGCCGAATAAGCGAGCGAACTAAGAAAAAAAAATTGGCAGGCAACCACTTGAAATTGTCGGTATGTGATGAAGAACAAGCCTGCCAATTTTTTTTTTTTGTTCGCTCGCTTACTCCGACATTGAATTACGCGTCATTACTCTGAATATCTCAGCATAATGCTAAAGTCAAAGTCTAATTATATAATGTAATAAAAATACCACAAGTCAAACAAGAACATTAATAACACAAAACATTAAAATTAAAAATACGCAGAAAATATTTCACTAAAAATCGATAAAAATATGGAACGTAAACCCAAAAAAAGGCCAGTACCCGTCCATTATTACAGTAGAATTATTTGGGGTTTACCACTGACAGATAGTTTGCCTTCATTTAATTTTCAACTTTAACCTCATACAAATTAAGTAGTTATTTCTAAATCGGAGGACGTGGGTAAAAGTATTCTGAAAATTGCTTTATTTGTATGACATTAAAGTTGAAACTGCGAGCGCTTTCTCTCTCTAAAAAGCAATATTAAAACGGTAGTAGCTTCGTCATTCTTTGAGATATCTGAACGGGATTTTCGTCACTAGGCATATTTTTTTGCCTTTTTTCTTTTGAAGTAATAATAATTTTCGAGTCTACCTCAAAATCGCTATTAATACTTGAAAATAGGTTACATTACATAAAGTGTTCGTTTACGAGTTGCATTCGTAATCAATTGCATGTCTTAATCAAATGAAGGCAAACTATCTGTCAGTGGTTAACTAACAGTAATCGTACTGTATATTATTGATTGATCCCGGTAAGGACGATGAGCATGAATATTGTTTTTGACTCTTGGATGTTTTCTATGTATTTTAGTTATTACATTTATTGAATACATCGTCGTCTAGTACCCATAACACAAGCCTTATTGAGCTTACTACTATGGGCGATGTAATATAAAAAAGAGGTAGATAGGTTATAAGCGCTCCAAAAGTGGCACACTAAAACTCAGCCAATTGTATGACCTTGCCTCAGTGTCGCGTCGTCAATGGACACGCATAAACGTGTCTCAGCTGTCAGATTTGGAGGCCATTTTTAAACACTGAATTTCATATAGACAAGGTATCTACCTCTTTTTATATTACATCATTGACTATGGGCAAATAAACCATTACCGTTGTAGTGCCATAATATAACATATTAATAAACAAATTTATATTACTTAAATACTACTTACATACTTTTATTTTTAAATTTTTATTTAATTTGTATGCTTATGCATACAGTAATAAAAACGTCCGCTATCCGATGTTGCTTACATAATCTCGTATGTCAAGGTATTTCGGCAGATAAACCCTTGGGGACACTTCTATATTATATTCCTGAAATGTGGGTTCATACCTAACGACTGGAATTGGTTTCATGATGGGTCCCGATGGTCCCTTTCAGAGCGTCTGCCAAGCACTTCCGGCAAAAAAAAATACTGACTGATTTCGCTTATCTGTATCTACCAGTAAATGTCTAACTGATCCCAACTACAACTGAACTATCAGATATTCAGTATTAGATGGGTAAAGTAACGCCCCCTTTGCACTGGAAATGATTTCCTATTTTTACTTTCGGCAACTTCCGCCGTGACAGACTATCAAATTCGGACTTGGCATCACTTTTTTGTGCATTTCATCGCGGTATCAAGTCTGTACGAAAGGGCTTTGCTCAAAATGAGTGCCTTATTTTTATATGGCACACTAACACCACCTTGTTAGATGTGTACTTCCATACAAACAATAGTTACTATGGCAGCTCAGCTCTAAAGTACATCCGTCTTGAGTTATGCGTCCTAATCTATAACGCGTATCTAATTATGAAAACTGAGAACATGAGTTACTTTTAATGGTCGAATACTAATTATATAGATTAGGACGCGTAACTCAAGACGGATGTACTTTAGAGCTGAGCTGCCATAGTAACTATTGTTTGTACGGAAGTACTCTACACATCTAACAAGGTGGCGTTAGTGTGCCATCAACAAAAAAAAGGCACCAGTTGCCCATACATTTCCAGCAAAGCCCTTGAGCAGTCGGCTCTCCTACCATTAGCTGCAAAGGAGCCTTTCTGTCCCTCATTGTGGCAACACGTAAGCTATACGTGTATTCCTGAGCATTATAGGGCATTAACTGAGGCTCTAGTATAAGTTTTACCGAAACAAAACGTTACGACCGCTTTCGCGTTTAGCTGTCAAATCCCATACAAATTGAGGGTAAAACGCAAACGCGATCGTAAATTTTTGTTTCGGTAAAACTTATACTAGAGCCTCATTAAAGAAAAACTTTTGCAATGTGAGACCCAGGGCCTTGATATTGTTCTCGGGTGGATCCCTAGTCATTGTGGCATCTCCGGCAATGAATGTGCGGACACTTGGGCAAAACAGTCAATTGAGACAGGCACTCAACTCCATAACAATAGTACATTGTTGTAAAGGCTAGAAAGTAGGCAATAGATGGACGAGTGTGTTCGAGTTCCGAGCCGTAGGTGAGGACCTCGGAGGAGACGAGTCCATCCATTACACTTTTGGCCGAGACATTACATAGTGTTTTTCACGCCTACTGCGAGGAAATTGCAAATAATTATAATTATAAGTCAAAATGTAGTACCTAATTAAAGATCACAAAATGAAACAGCAGCAGCAGCGCGCCGGGCCGACCGCGCACTGCCCTCCACACGCGTGCGGGCGCAGGCGCGGGCGGGGGCGGGGGCGGGGGCAGGGGTGGGGGCAGGGGCGGGGGGAGCTGTGATTGTTCGAATCGCTGTTCAAACTGGACTACAAAAACATTGTTGGACAGTTTGAACTCATAGATGGCCTGTTCGTGCGACGTCCAACTAACCCCAGCTTTGAAGCCTGAATTCTAACCATCTTTTGCCACATTCCCGAGCAGTGGCGTGAAAAGTATATTCCTCAGACCTACTGACCTGTGCTCAAACCAGCTTGTCTGACTCGTGGCAAAACTTGTGGGATGCATCCAGACTACATACAGGACGCTATTACGGCGGCATTCAACCCTTGATTCGCTGCAAACCATGGTTTTTTAATTTCCGGAGTGCCCCCAAGTGGGATACATCAACCATCTGCCGCCTTCGACTCGGTCACAACTGCACTCCGGTGTTCCTCGCCAGGATCAGGGTGCGGGATAACTCTTTGTGTGAATGTGGGCTCGATGAAGGTTCGTTGGATTGTCCCAGGTTTAGTTACTCAATGTACGACGTATTACCAAAGAAAATCCCACGTCCTATAAATTTCTACTCGCTTCTTTGTTCAATGGACTCTCCCATAATTGCTATTCTTTTGAAATATATTCAAGTACACAACATTAGACTTTAAACATACTCCACTGTGCATGTAATTTCTTCATCTATTCGATGATTTTAATATATTTCTAATGATACATTTTCTACTATATCCGTCATGTTGGCACGATTAACACTCTGTCATCCACTTTCCCACTGTTTTTTCATAACGTTTGGAAATGTCATGTGATTGTCTGTGATGTCCATAATTTTTATTTGTTTTACCGTCAAAATTAAACCGAATATTCTCCTCGTGTGTAAATATGTCAAAAAACTGATAATGGCAAATCCACCTTGCTAAAACAGCAAGGAGTAAAAGTAATATTTGAAACAAAAAAAAAAAACTAGATCCTCTGACAACTTTTGTGCGAAAACTCATCTGTGAGCAAAATAATTCTCTTTCGGGGGATCATTGTCGATGTTCATACACCGGGGGATCACGTTCAGCATTTCAACTATATTTTGAGAAATTCTACTTTAAAACCACATTTCCACCTATAGTGAAAATGCCCTTACATCCAATATACTCGTACACGAGGAACAATACGGCTTAGAAAAACATAAATTTATAATAGCGTTTTTTTGTTGATTTCATTTTAAAATGTTATCCTAAAACGCTTTATTTAAGAATCCGACAAACTTTCCACCCGGAAGTAATTAAGTATATAGATTTAAATGAAGCATGCATTGTCTTTTTTTATTTTTTATCTCGAATATTATAGAGCAAATGTAAATGAACCAGAAAAAAGACAAATATATGTATTAATATTTTTTCTGACTTTTCAGAAGCTAGTTAATCCAATTTTTTTTTGATAATACTAACAATTACACGGTTCAACTCGCGTATTCAATGTCACTACGGGCGACATGTTTCGAACTCTTCGGGAGTTCTTCTTCAGGATGAGTGTTTGTTGTGTGCACAACTACTCCAGCGCTAGACTGCCCCCCTCCCTCCACCCGCTCGGCGTTCGGAACGGGCGCGGGCAGTGATACAAGCGACACCGCCGCGAAAATACTCATCCTGAAGAGGAACTCCCGAAGAGTTCGAATCATGTCGCCTGTGTGTCGCGAGTTGAACCGTGTAATTGTTAGTATTATTTCAACATGTCTCACGAAAGTTTAAATTTAAGAAAAATATTTTTTTTGATGTCTGAAATTTTGTCGGATTCTGTCGCTGGGTAACTATTTAATTGAGAATGATAATGCATCCGTTACACATAAAAAAAAATAAGCTATTATAAATTATTTCCAAAATTGTTTTTTTTTTTTCCATACAAGTTGTCAGTTCATTGACTGGAGTAATATTTGACAGTTGTCATCCCAGTACAATTTATGTCATCATTGACGTTTATTGTACCGGGATGAGGGCTGTCAAATATCGGCTGTATAAGGTACTTAAGGCGACTGTACGTAAAGTTACAAGACATTCAACACTCACATTACTGGCCACATCGCTCTGATACGCCATCGCCAGTTGCTCGTACATCTCATAATTCTCCTGCTCATACTCGAACTTGTCGCAATCGACTCCCGCCTCTAGCCCCTTGCCGTAGAGCCCAGACTGGCTTGCGATCACGTCGTTGAAGTTGTAGTTGGAGTTCTGCGACGAGGGTCGGAGATGGCTCTCGTCTTTCTCGTAAAGCGCGGGCTTCTCGCTGGCGACAGACTCTTGGGACGAGCACTGGGAGAGCTCCTCGGGTCGCTGAGGGGTCAGACGGTCTTGGGGTTCCTGGGAAAAAGTTGTATAGGTAAACTTGAGAAAGTCTCTTGCATGATACGTATGTATTCGAATAAACCTTCTGTATTAAAATAATATGTATTATAGCTATATCCCGGAGGTCCACAGTACAATTGACTAGTATAGGAAATACAGTTGAATTTCTTGTTTCAAAAACGACCGAAACGACACAACGCTACTCAATTGAAAATTATTAAAATTGCTTAACCTGGCAAAGGTCGCCGGAGTCCGTAGGACCGGTCATTTTGGCACTCTTTGGGGGAGGCCTATGTCCAGCAGTGGACGCCTTTCGGCTGATATGATGATGATGATTATGGCGAGAAATCGGTTGAGCCGTTTAAGCGTGATTGAATAACAAACATCTAAGCATCCAAACATCTAAACTTTCGCATTTATAATATTCGTTTGATGTAAGAATTAGTTTTTCGTTGTTGTCAACTAGCGTGGCTCTTCGAAACTTAATTCTGATTTCGTTATTCATTAATTTAATATAATTCTTAATACTCCTTAAAAAACCACCCACCTTAAACTCGGTCTTCTGAACCTGACTGGTGTCCATAAACTCTTCATTATTACTCAGATCAAAATCCTCCATCGGAAGTTCCTCCTGTTCCTCCTCCTCCACTACCTCCTGCTTGATCTGCACCAACTCGCACCCCAGCTCCTTGACATTAATGATATCCTGTCGCTTCTCCTGCTGCCTCCTCGGGGAGAATTCCTCTATCATCTTCTGTGACTTCTCGTCGTCGGTCAACTTCTCCGTTTTGATGTTGTTGAGGATGTTGACGTCGAACGCTTCCGCTTTCTTCTTGTTCTTCTTTTTGGTTCTCCTCCTGTCGTCGGAGTCGGAGCTGGATGAACTGCTGGATGAGCTGCTGGATGATCTTGCTTTTTTCTTCTTCTTTTGGACTTTTTTCAGTTTCTGCTGCTTCTTTTTTGTTTTCTTGTCCTTCAGTTTCTTCCTCGGTGCTGAAATACAAAAGTGTATCATACTTAATATTATAAATGCGAAAGTGTGTCTGTCTGTCTGTCACCTCTTCACGCTTAAACCGCTGAACCGAATGGGATGACATTTGGTGTGATAGTTTGAATCCCGGGGAAGGGCATGGGATAGTTTTATCCCGGAAATCATCCTCTAAGGGAGTGAAGTGCGCTACGATATAAATGAGTTCCAGGCGAACGAATCGCGGGCAGAAACTGTAGCTAAATATATATTGTTATTTGCCAACTTGACTCTGGAGAAATAGATTCTACTAGCTGATGCCCGCGGCTTCGCCCGCGTGGTTATAGGAAAATGTAACATATTGAATTTTCCCGTGGGAATTAGATGTTTTCCCGCTGGAAAAAGTAGCCTATGTCACTCTCCAGCTTCTAAACTATCTCCATACAAAAAATCACATCAATACGACGCTCCGTTGCGACGTGAAAGAAGGACAAACATACAGACACACACACTTTCGCATTTATAATATTAGTAAGGATTTATTGAAATCGGAGTAGTTTCGGAGATTACATACACATCCTATCCTATCCCATACTATTAAACTAGCAATATCTGTAATCACGTTCTCGAAAACGTCTTTAACGATTTCCATGATATTTGCAATTCGGAGGCGAAATATGTCTGGGACGGGTCTCATATCTGGGAAAACTCGTTTGCTCCGTATTTTCAACCGAGGAGAGCTCTGGTTCTACTCATAAAGCTACAAACTTTGTGCTTGAAAAATATTTGCGGTGATTGGGTTTTGTTGAATTAACGTGTCGGGGCGTTTAACCTTCGCACAGACAGACAGATGTGACTAAGACTGGCCGACAACCTGAGAGACGATTTTGGAATGACAGACTTTTAAAAGGAGACAAAGGCACTGAAAAACAGCCGACGGACTTCACAGTACTCAACAGACAGTGAGACGAGACAGACAGAGCAAAAGACGAAGATTATCCAGTATGGTTGAATCAAAAGTTTCTTCAACAAGAAATGACTTACTTTCCACCTCCTCCTCCGAGATCTTCTCCGCTTTAGTTCTCTTCTTCTTCTGCTTCTCTTTGAGCTTCTTGATGTACTTCTTCTCTGTGCGTCGTCGTTTCGCCAGCTTTGTCTTAGACCTTTTGTTCATCTGAAATATAAATGTGATATTTAAAAATACAACTTAGAAAAGTTGAAAAAACCCCGACATTTTCATTTCTAAGTCCAATATCTCAAAAACGGCTGGACAGAATTTCATGAAACATGGCTAAGAACACTCGGGATCACATCAGCTTTCGAATAAAAAAACCGCATTCGCAATCGGTCCATTCGTTTGGGAGCTACGATACCACAGACAGATACACAGACACGTTAAACTTATAACACCCCTCTCTTTGCATCGGGGGTTAATTAATACATTAACACTATAATGAATGACCCATATTTATTTCTGACTCCGTAGCATGGACGGCCTTATCACACCATAAGTGACAGGATAGAGCGTCCGTCACTGGCTGACACCGTTCAATAGAACGAGGCGGACGCTCTATCTTGTCACTTATCGCGTGATAAGGCCGACCATGATACGGGGCCTGTTACTGTTTAAAGATACTACGGGAAGCTACGGTAGCCTAGTGGCTGGTCGTGGGTTCGAATCCCGACTTGTAGCAATAAGTTTTTCGGAACTTATGTACGGAATATTTACCGTTTGCTTTTCGGTGAAGGGAAACATCGTGAGGAAACCGGTCTAATGCCAATAAGTTCAGTTTTCCCTCTGGAGGTCCGATGACAGTCGCTTTCGTAAAACTAGTGCCTATGCCAAATCTTAGGATTAGGTGTCAGAGCACACCCCGGGCTCGTTTAGGGCACAACCGGGAATAACGCTAGGAGGACGATGTTTTTTAACATAACATCGAATATTCTTGTAATCTGGTCGCCTCACCTTCTTCTTGGCTTTCTTCCTCTTGACTTCATCGTCTTCTGTCGTTGAGGAGAGAGTAGAAGAAGATCTTTTCCGCTTTCGGGTTTTCTCCTTCTCTTCTCGTTTTTGTTTTTTGCTGTAAAATATATAAATAAAATTTTTGGTACAAGATTTTATTGCCAATTGTACTTTTCTGTATACCGTCAACAACTCCTCAATGAGACACGATCTTACGAGCCCGAACTCAACGGGGTTACGTCGGTTAAGTCCTGAGTTCCTATGGCCACCTTCTGTCTCCATCATTAGATCAGCTCGATGGTACCATACTATCGTCCAAACTATACTTATACCCAAAATTTCAGCTCAATCGGTTGAAGATATGTGCTTCAAAATTGACTTGCAATATTCCACCCGAACAAACATAGTTGCATACATTGCAAGTTAAATAATAGCTTGTAAAACAAGTTTCTGTCAAAATTTTCTTTTTTGGTACAAGCTTTTATTGCCTACTGTATTTTTATGTATACTTCGAACAAGCCTGAACTCAACGGGTTTACGTCGGTTAAGTAGAAGACTTCCCATGGCTGCGTTCTGTCTCCATCAAGCAAGCATGCATTGTCTTTTTTCTATAATTTACCTTGAATATTATATAGCAAAAGTAAATTAACCAATATAAAAAT
Source organism: Epinotia ramella (assembly GCA_947578815.1). Taxonomy (NCBI): domain Eukaryota; kingdom Metazoa; phylum Arthropoda; class Insecta; order Lepidoptera; family Tortricidae; genus Epinotia; species Epinotia ramella. The sequence continues at coordinate 15,010,077 of OX388223.1, forward strand.
AAAAACATTTATTAATATTTTTGCAGACTTTTCAGAAGCTAGTTAAGTTATCATTTTTTCGATGTGTGAAATTTTGTTGGATATTCTCTTAAAGTTACTATTTTATTGATGATATATCCGTTGCATAGAAAAAATCGGCTATTATAAATTATTTCCAAAATGGATATTTTTTCCATACAAGTTGTCAGTTCATTGACTGGACTAGATAGCAACCGGCGCCATATTTAACGTTGATCGGTCTGTAAACGTAAGTTGCGGCAACTCGCCCTCTCCACCGACTATCAGTTCTACGTAGTGTTGCAAAGGACTCGAGTTCCGGAGTCCTTTTTATTAGACTCGGAACTCAAATGGCGAGACTCGACTCAGTACATAGGACTCCCTTTATTGCAAAAAGCGTTGCCTTTAAGCAAGTCTCGCGAACTAAGCGAGTCTCGCAAAGGAGTCGAGTCCTTTTTCTGCGTTCGAGTCCTTTGGTCGTGCTCGAGCCGTAGTATTGTTTCAACAACAATGAGTCGTTTGAGTGAACGAGTCGTTTATTAAGTGAGTCGAGTCTATAAAATTGAGACTCCAGAACTCGAGTCTTTTACAACACTAGTTCTACGACTGATGTGACCAGCCCACTGCCACTAATAAATAAATAAATAAATAAATATTAGGGGACAATCTTACACAACTCGACCTAGTCCCATAGTAAGCTCAATAAGGCTTGTGTTATGGGTACTAGACGACGATATATATAATAGATATAAATACTTAAATACATAGAAAACTTCCATGACTCAGCAACAAATATTCATGCTCATCACACAAATATTTGCCCTTACCGGGATTCGAACCCAGGACCTTCAGCTTCGTAGGCAGCGTCACTACCCACTAGGCTAACCGGTCGTCCAAAGCAACTAATGCAAGTCTAACCTCTTCTCAACCTCCTCCTCAACCTCGCTCTCCTGGCTCCACCCCTCGCTGCTCAACTTCACCCTCCCCTTGTCTTCCTTCTTCCCCACTTTCTCCTCGAGCCGGACCGGCGTGGTGCTCCGGGATTGAACCTGGGCCTCCGCGACCTCGGCGGCGGCGACGGCTTCCATGAACCTGGAATCCATACTGATATATGTGAGCTTTTTCCAAAAGAATAGTACATTATTGCCGTGGCCCGGAAGGAGGTAATTGCAGGCTGAGTATTTGTTTAAACGGACGAGCTTGCGAGTCCGTTTAATTATAATACGAAGCCTGCAATTGCCATTCCGGCTGAGGCTAATATAGTGCTTTTCTCAAAAATAGGGGAATTAAAAATACTAAATTTATATAAACTTTAAATATCGTTGCACAACGTGAAAATATTAACGATTTCCCGTCGTTTTTTTCTAAACAGAATCGCAAGTGTATTTTTCCACCAAAAAAACGCAAACCATTTGAGACACATACAAAAACGTAGTGTTTGCAACAGAAAAATACGGTTTGAATTGGCTGAATACGAGCTGTGCCGTCTTTTATATGCCAGTTTCTACTTTTTAAAAAATTGGGTACTCGACAAATAAAGGAATTTATATATAACGATCCAGGCGGCCTGCAATGTTTTTTATTTTTTTATTTAGATCTGACCTTAAACTATACACTTTACCTTCCAATATGTAGCGAGTTATGTTCACTTTGCGGGCCATTTTTGAGAAAATATACATAGTTTAGGACAAGGATATTTTATTATCATCTGTATGAGTGACAAGGAAAACATAATTAGCGCAGCGGTGGCGGAGTAGGGTACGCTTACTTTTCATTTATTGTCACTGATAAATGCTTACACTGTTCTATTATATTATGCGGGTTTTTTTTCTGCTTCGATCTTTAAATTCATATCATAAATGGTATCAGAAATTTTAATGTCGGCAAAGAAAGGAATAGGCATGACTCCTGCGGTTTTTTTCCGATGCCATTCGAACCAGTTTTTAGAGAGGAATAAAAGTTTTTTTATACACACATATTCTCACGCCCGTATCCCATTGGAGTAGGCAGAGACTAAGGAACGCCAAATACTACGGTCCTTACATACTTCTTTCGCTTCGATCACATCCATACATCTCCTCATACAGGCTCGTCGGTTGCGGGTACTCCTCCGCGTTTGTTTTGAAGTTTTTTTATGGGAGCAACTATTATTCAAGTACAATACAATACAAATACTCTTTATTATACAGCTCACACAAACAAAGCAGTTAGAAAGAGAAACAATACAAATAAATGGAAAAAAAAAGGTTTAAAAACGGATCTCGCTGGCGTGGCGGGACACGAAACGGTTCATACTAATTGACACAAAAGTATAACGTTACCGGTGTCTATTTGTACTAACCGTTGTATGAAAAATTAAGTAAATTACTGTTTCGGTCGCGAAATACTACGTTTAGCTATCTTAGGATTTTGTGTCTATAAAAGCGTAAGAATTCAATTGGTACCTTTATTTTACTCTTCGACGGTAAAAAATAATTCATATTTTTTCTAAACTTTCAAGGTTCATATCTTTTTTTATTATGATTTTAATTACATTTTTTTATCTATTCTTTATTAAAAACAATAATTTAATGGTTTACTATCCATTTAACAACACTACGTTATAGATTTTAACACGACACGAGCCTATTGTCAAAGACAGTGTTACCTTTGGTACTCCCGATCAAGCAGCAGAGAGTCGCCTCCATCGCCCTTCGACCGTCGCGGCCTCCCTTCCTGAGGCCGCTTGTCGTCGTGAGCCTCGCGCCGCTCATCCTCCCGTGGCCGCTTGCCGTCGTGGGCCTCGCGCCGCTCATCCTCCCGTGGCCGCTTGCCGTCGTGGGCCTCGCGCCGCTCGTCCTCCAGAGGCCGCTTGTTGTCGTGGGCCTCACGCCGCTCGTCCTCCAGAGGCCGCTTGTTGTCGTGGGCCTCACGCCGCTCGTCCTCCAGAGGCCGCTTGTTGTCGTGGGCCTCGCGCAGCTCGTCCTCCCGAGGCCGCTTGTCGTCGTGGGCCTCGCGCCGCTCGTCCTCGCCTGCCTCCTCAGCGCGCATCACCGTCACGATCTGGCTGAGAGACTGATCCGCTGATGGGTACCAGTTACGCTTCGTGGGGAATGGGCCGTCGGATATCCTGGAACAGTAAGTGGAAATAAAGGATGTGTTAAAGTAAGCTTGAAACGCATCCCTTCGCAGATAGCTCTTTGCGAAATAAACTTCCTTTCGCTCTAATACCCCTGCCACACACTCGTCGAGGCGGGAAATAGCGAGGAAAGGAGACAGACATGGTGTGGCAATGTCACTCGTCATGCCACTCATCTTGTTGCTCGTCATGCACCGCTACCTATTTTGTCGGTTTTTTGGCGCGAGTCAAAGGAGCGGCAATAAAGGCAAGTAACCTAGTGCGGAGCGTCGCGATTGATCGCGCGAGTAGAGCAGTGTGTGGCCAGAGAGAGAGAGAGGGCTACATCGCGGCGGCGAGAAGCAGGGCGATGAGGACCATAGTGTGGCTGAGGTATATACAGCGCCATCTCCCGTAGACTAGTACTCACTGGTCGGTCCCGTAGACGCGGTCGACGAGCGGCATGCGCTGCGCGCGCATCTCGCTGAGCACGAGGCCGCGCCATCTCCCGTAGACTAGTACTCACTGGTCGGTCCCGTTGACGCGGTCGACGAGCGGCATGCGCTGCGCGCGCAGCTCGCTGAGCACGAGGCCGCGCCATCTCCCGTAGACTAGTACTCACTGGTCGGTCCCGTAGACGCGGTCGACGAGCGGCATGCGCTGCGCGCGCAGCTCGCTGAGCACGAGGCCGCGGCATCTCCCGTAGACTAGTACTCACTGGTCGGTCCCGTAGACGCGGTCGACGAGCGGCATGCGCTGCGCGCGCAGCTAGCTGAGCACGAGGCCGCGGCATCTCCCGTAGACTAGTACTCACTGGTCGGTCCCGTAGACGCGGTCGACGAGCGGCATGCGCTGCGCGCGCAGTTCGCTGAGCACGAGGCCGCGCCATCTCCCGTAGACTAGTACTCACTGGTCGGTCCCGTAGACGCGGTCGACGAGCGGCATGCGCTGCGCGCGCAGCTCGCTGAGCACGAGGCCGCGCCATCTCCCGTAGACTAGTACTCACTGGTCGGTCCCGTAGACGCGGTCGACGAGCGGCATGCGCTGCGCGCGCAGCTCGCTGAGCACGAGGCCGCGGCCGCGCACGCAGCCGCACGCGCCCGGCCGCGTGGCCCACCACACCGTGGGGGTGCTGCGGGTCTGTCTGCAACACGGTGTAATGTTAGGGCTTATCGATAATGTGACAACCGGTTCGCCTAGTGCGTACGAAGCTGAGGGGTTTGGGTCCGAATCCCGGTGAGGGCAAATATGTGTGTGATGAGCATGAATATTTGTTTCAGAGTCATGGATGTTTTCTATGTATTAAGTATTTATATCTATTAAATATAGCATCGTCTATAACACAAGTCTTATTGAGCTTACTATGGAGCTAATTCGATTCGCGTAAGATTGTCCCCTAATATTCATTTATTATTTATCGCACGAGCGTGTTGTGAGCGACGATAATACTTACTTGTAACACTTAGTTTTATCATGCCGAAACAGCAACGGCTGGCATATCTTCAACACAAAGTCCCATATCTCCAGAGACTCCATCGTTGACCTGGACATTTTCTTCTCCAGCGCTTCATCCAGGCCCTTTTCAACCAACAAACGGAACTCTTTCACATTCTCTTGTCCTCTCTCCGATCTCTTACTGTCTGCCTTTCTTTCTGAACTCTTCTGTGTGTCGCTCTTGCAACTTTCTGTGCTTCTGTATCCACTTTCTGAACTCTTGCATCCGCTATCTGTAGATTTGTAGTCGCTGTAGTCACTCGCTCGGCTCAAACGCATACTGTCATCTAGTTCTGGCGTACCCTGACATTTAAAGTCCATTAGAGGAGAATCGTATTCAACTAATCCTTTGTCCTGACTGTCATCGTCGCTCAGATTTTCTTGTTTTATTTCATTGATGACCGATTCTAGGAAATTGTCGTCCGCTAGACTATCTGACGTGTTCGTGTCTTGGTTATAGTCTAAGCTTTTTTTAGATTTGTCTTTTGAAAATTCTTCTAGTTTAGAATCTCCATCGAACGTGTCTAGTATGTCATCGTTTGGGTCTATCTCGTATTCGAAGGAATCAATGACAGGCTGCAGTTTTTCTATCTTTTTCACACTAGTGCTTTCAACTGCTTTCAAAAGTGCCTCTTTTTCTAATTCCTCTTTCCTTTTATCATCTTTAGCGGACTCTTTGACTTCTTTAGTCTTCTTTTCTTGTTTAGGTGTTGCTTTCACCGATTTGTCATCTACGTGAGGACTTGCCGTTTTGTCCTCGTTGTCCAGCGACCAACTGTCGCAAACCAAATAATCACTGAGATTAACATCAGTTTCCTTAGGATCTAGCTCGGCTATATTCTCTGAACTGTTCCCACTTTGTGTTGGTTCTTTCGTTTCTTTTTTGGAGTCCCTCTCCTTAGGTTTGTCAGTGCGCTTTTCTCTATACTTATCCCTATCATCTTTTCTACTTCTATCATATTTGTCAGAATGTCTCCTTGAAGTTTCGTATCTATTCCTCTTACTTTTGTCTCTGCTTCTGTTGACGGTCCTATTAAGTTTCGGGTGTGTTGGGATTTTGTATGTCTGTTCTTTGTCAGTAGTATCCTCTTTGTCCTTTTCAGAGGCATCGTCTTTCTTGCGTTGGAACGGATTGTCGTAATCTGGCAGAATCTTCTGGTAGTCGAATTTAAACTCTTTGCCTTCAGCCCTGGCCTTTTTTGCGTCTCTGATGATCTCGTCCACTTTAGACTTATCTGAAATTTTACTTAACTGTTGAAGTTTGTTGTGGATAGATTTACCCCCGGTTTTATAAAGACTTTAAAGACTTATGTAAATGTAAATAATGACAGAAAATGTACCAAGTTACTCAAATTGTATAGTTGAGATTTTCTGAACTGGACTGATCTTCTTATCTTCAGAACAATAGCATTCAAGTCTAACAATACGACTGTGTGGTCGGACGCGTGCCATTTTTTGCAAGAAAAAGGTTAGCGCCACATAAAATGTTCATTGTATAATTAACTCTATCGTCTTATTCAATAGATTCAATATGGACTAAAAGATAAAAAAACCCGCTCCCAGCGAGCCAGGTACAAGGCGCTGTGTGTGGTATTTTATCTCGTAGCTAATTGTGAATCTATTGTATAAGAAGATGGAGTTTAATATTCAATGACGTGGCGGTAACATTTTTTTACAAAGGAAAAAGGCAAACAAAGGCTATTCATGAGCTCAGTTCAAATGATCTAAACTATATCTGTTATTTGGTCTAACACATCTTTATAAAATGGGGCCTAAGAGCCAACTATTTACATAAGCGCGAATAAAAAATCTAACTACTTTGAATATCACTGAATGCATGATTTTTATCAATTTTCTAACTTCACTGAATAATTACATAATCTACTACTATTAACCCAATTAAACCTATTATCAATTATAAAATCAATGTAAATAGATCTTAAGCTAACCTTAAAGCTACCAACCCAAGCAAGCAAAAGTAAAGTATACAAGGTGTACCCAATCGTGCGAGACGCGGCCTCGGCGCCGGCGCAGCGCGGAGCCTGCGGCCTGAAGCGTGCGGGGGTGAGAGGGACGGAGCGAGTGACACAGTGCGGGTGCGGGAAGGTAAGGCAGGGCGCCGGCGCCGTGGGTGCTCAAGGGTGTCACAATAGCAGGCATTCAGGAAGAGTATGGCACTGAAACGTGGTCGCTTACTATGGGCCTCATAAGAAGGCTCAAAGTCACCCAAAGGGAAATAGAGAGGGCTATGTTGGGAGTTTCTCTGCGTGATCGCATCAGAAATGAGGCTATCCGCAGCAGAACCAAGGCAACCGATATAGCCCTCCGAATCGCTAAACTTAAGTGGCAGCGGGCGGGGCACATAGCACGTTGAGCCGATGGCCGTTGGGGCGGAAAGGTTCTCGAGTTGCGACCACGTACCGGAAGGCGCGACGTGGGTAGGCCTTCTCAAGGTGGACTGATGACCTGGTAAAGGTCGCGGGAGTCCGCTGGATGCGGGTGGCACTCTTTGGGGGAGGCCTATGTCCGGCAGTGGACGTCTTACGGCTGATATGATGATGATGATGAGGAAGTGTTACCCTTTTAGATCAGGGCGACATTTTGCAGCCCTACAAACGCCCAACGCTTATGTCAAGCATGTTTATTTTTTTTGCCACCATTCTAGAACCGATGAGCACCCACTGTGTTTTGTAAATATTAGCGCCGTGAAGAACAGGAATGTTGAAAGACTTTTCCCAGTACTATCGACAACACAGCTAACTGACCATCAGTGCACTCTATGTGCATTGTAATAAGGTTCTATATAAATACAGGATGGTCAGTTAACGCGTTAACTGTGTTGTCGTTTGTACGTATCGTCAATTAGACCAAAATTTCATAGTAATAATCAGTCAATCTGAGATTCGGAGCATGGCTTCCAAGCGTACAAAATAAGCATAAGAATTTACCAGTCAATCAACTAACCTATTCTTGCGGAGAGGAAAATGAATAGCATACAGTTTCATAAACGATAACACTTCAATAAACACCAAAACAATTTGTTAGAGCATTCGAAATATGAAAAACATGTAAAAAGTGCAAAAATGTACAACCAAACGATAACGGAACAGTAGAGGTAGGGAAAGGATAAGCAAATAACGCCACTTATGGGTACTATCACGCGATAAGTGACAAGATAGAGCGTTAGTCTCGTTCTGTCGAAAGGTGTCAGCCAGTGACGGACGCTCTATCTTGTCACTTATCGCGTGATAAGGCCGACCGTGATACCATGAGCCATTGACCTGTGATACTCAGGACAAGCTATGGTAATAATAATACCACGTCCGAGCGAGACGGTAGCATGCATATATAGCATATGCGATAGCATAAATCTCGATAAGTGTGACGGAAAGGGAAATATCATTCGTTGTCCTTGTCATAGTTCCACATTTTTTAATAGGCATGATGCCTCATGTTCAAATTGATAACGTAGTGATGCTAAATGGATAGTAAACCATCAAATTATCGTAATAAAATATAAGTATAAAATATAATTAAAATCATAAAAAGATATGAACCTTGAAAGTTTAGAAAAATTATGCATTTTTTTTTATTGTCCAAGAGTAAATTGAAAGCTGCCAATAGAATCCTTACGCTTTTATAGAAACAAAATTATATAACAACTATGTACTTAAACGCAGTATTTCGCGACCGAAACAACAATTTACCTGATTTTCCATACAACAATACAACTACTTTGTACAATTGTGACGTCATACTTGTGTCTATCAGTATGAAGCGTTTTGCGCTGCCGCCCGCGACGTCATTCTTTGTCTCAAATTTTTGGATATTTATGTTCTTTAATTGTAGTTGCTCCCATACAAACATTTGTTCCTCTCCAAAAACTGGTTCGAATGACGTCATAAAAAAGTCTTAGTCATCATCATCCCTATTGCCGCAACTGATTTAGTATGAGGTTGCGGCAAATAAACCAGCCAAATTAAGCAGGGTGTTCATGGTAAGCCATCCGCCATATTAAGGGGATGCCTTGATTCGAGTCACGCTTATGCCTTCCACGCACGAGAAAAAGAGATGCAACTCTTCGGGAATGGCTTTTTGGACCAATTTTGATAAATGCCTAACTTAGTGACGTTTATTTATATTTTATTAAGTGAGATATTAGATGAGATAAAATACCATAGTATTAACTTGATTGTGTCGTAAAATAATGTATTGTTTGAGTAGGCTGAGTAAGAAAAGGAAAATAAAGACCCAACTTTGGATTTTTTTTCGATCGAGGAAACTTTAGGCAATCATGTAAATCAGATAAACAATCATATAGTCAAGAATCCTATATCCGAAAATCAGACCTTATTGTTTCTTAATCTAGTCAGAACGGCGTTTCAAAGCACGTGCAAGGCCAGTTTTTAATTTAGCTGCATATTTAGGAGCCTTTCCGTCCCTTATTGTGGCAACACAATAGCTTGTCCTGAGTATTATAGGTCAATGGCTCAACAAGAAACTTGACACTATAACATGACATGAACTATGACACTAAATGTGAAGTGACATTTGATTAATATTAATTTATCACTCAGAATAACCCCTGAATACAACATTTACATTGATAATTACTTTAGGGAACCGCCTATAAATATGTACAGTCGAGGTCATAAATATGTTTACACTTTAGCACCTTATTACAAGGCAATAAGGTGCGAAAGTGTACGTATTTATGACCTCGACCGTACCAAAACCTTATCCAGAATGTGACGAATACTTTTGTGAAAACCGCATCAAAATCGGTTCAGCCAAACGCGAGATAACCGCGGGCAAACATACTGGTCAAACTAAAACACGCTCCTTTTTTTCAAGTCTGTCAAAAATGCTTTTCCTTTATCACCAATGAAGTAACCACACGCAAAAACAGGCATATAATAAAACAAAAGCCCTTTCACATCATGCGATTTAGTCGCGCGACTGAAGCGCAGTAACCACGCTACTGTCGTGCGACAAAGCAGAGCAACTGTCCTTCTGGTTTCTTATTGATTTTCGAGTTCATGTCTCTAATTATTTTCTTTTTCGAACATGAAATGACGTACGTAGTGAACAATTCTACAACAACAACCGCCGAAAGCTGGTAAACCCATTCATTGCCGTGGACGCGAAATCGCGTCACTAGATTTGTTAATCATAATGCCGCGGACGCGTCATTTGTTTTGACATTTAGAGCCAGTAATAACAGTAAAAAAAGAACTGGTACTCAAAATACACTAAACTTTCGGACGACGATTCTCATTGCTTTCTTGTTTTTTTATTTATTGCACATTGAATGTTTCATTATTATACGCAGGTGCCGCAGACGCAAGATCGCGTCATTAATTATTTTTCATCACACTTGCTCGAAAAGGGCTTCATAATGCGCAGACATACAGAGCTGTAATAGCCTGTGTTACGCCCACGGGCGTAATGGTTTTTTTCTTAATTTGTATCTGTCACTCATGCGGCAGTTACAGAGCAAAGAGGTTTTATATCAAATACGATGTCTGAAAACGTCTTATAAATAAATTTAAACTTAAAAAATAACTTGAACATGTTTAACTGAATTATTTACAGATTTAATATGTAGTTATTTAGTGTCTATGTAAAATTTTTTTATGTGTTTTAAAACCGTGGCTGTATACCGAAGGGTCTTTGCCATACGCGCCTCGCGTCAAATTCAACAAAATGGACGACTGACATGTTGAAGTTTTTATTACGATTTGTATTAATTTCATCTAAAATATATTTGTTTCCTCGCAAATGTGATGAAAAACATTGTGTATAACACGGGCGTAAGAATATTGCAAACGCGAGTCATCAAAAGCCCTCCGCCTTCGGCGTCGGGCTTCTGATAGACTCTTGTTCGCAATATTCCACTTCCGCCCCTCGTTAAACGTACTATTAACAATGAGAGCTGGTAATATTAGTAAAAACCCTATACCCATAATATTCCTAAATACTTTTGGAGGGCAATTTATGTTGCTGCTAGCTTTGGTTTAGTATACTTATAATTTAGCAATTTATTATGCAGGTGCGTCGGACGCGAATTCGCGTCATCGTTTGCAAGGCTGCGGCACTGCGGGTAAAGTAGTGTAGCATCGACAATGAATGGGTTTTAATCGCACGTTCAAAACGCCTAATGTGAAAGGGTTTTTAATTGTTACTATAGATAACATTCAGTAACACCTAGGGCGGTAATACAAATAACGTCTCAGATCGCAGGTATTTGATTCCAGAGCCCAAGGCAAGGGCGATAAACATACAATCTGAGGCTTTATTACCCGTGAAGAGTAAAAAAAATTACGTTCCTGGCCAGAAAGTAGATTTTTCGCAATCGTAGCGGGCGGTAAATGCTACTTTATAGCCAGGTGTGTAAAGGTCCATTAAAAGTTGCTTAGTAGCTTCAACTGGAGCCCGTTTAAGCGTCATTCACAAAATAACTTGTGACAATCGGATTCGGTTTTCCGCCTAGGCCTACAAGGGGCCGGCCTAGTGTTCCAGGCAGCCTTTAGGGGAGTCCCGATGAAAATGAACATATTTTATGAGGTTGAACTATACGGGTTTATAACGCGTAAGGTTGGGTCCTCCTTTAAGTAAGCCTAACTGTATCCGGAGGGTGCTCTTCCACAATATCATTTTTAATACAGTTGCTCAGATAGTGCTACTTTACGTAGCTGTTTAGCGTGCGGAAAGTTGGTTTTCGCGACTAGTGCTTTTCACTTTTCCCATTAATTATTATGTCAATAAAGAATAAATAAGATAGAACTGTATTAAATCATTTTTTTTGAACAACTAAATTTTTTTTCAACTGTAAATACAATACAAATGATGTTACAGAATTAATAATATGAAAGTTGGGATACTTGTTGTTGATGATTTTTCGCAACTGTATTAAAAAACCGCGTTCGATACACGTGCGGAAATGTCATTCTTCACTCGTCCCGAGTCTTGGTACTCGTGACTTAATGACACACTTTCCGCACTAGCATCGAAATGTACAGTCGAGGAATTTGAATGTTTAGCACTTTTGGACCTTAACGTCATTCAAATAGAGTTGACATGTGCCAAACCTTCATTTTCCTCGACCGTACTATTTTAATTTATGGCGGGACCTATACACAAGCTGCCCCCAAACACCAAGTGCCAAGGCCCCTGGCCCTCTGTCCGGGCCTGTTGACAACGCAACACTCCCTACTTACCAAGGAAAGTCTTGATCGGGGGCATGGCCTTGGTGGGCATAGCCTTGTCGCTGCTGGAGCTGGGGCAGATGAGCCCCAGCGGGATCCCCAGGTCCACCAGCTCCATCTTCCGCTTCATGTCCTCGATCTCGGCGAGGGTACGCTTCTGGAGCTCCGTATATGAATCTGTCCAGTTTGGAAAGTATGGTGAATTCTCTTGAAAATATTAATAGGATTGTGGATTCAATTGTACATTACTACAGAGGCCGGGAAGTAAGCCTCATAACTATCCGACCTCGCTACGCTCGGCCGTCTATATGTACTCGGCCGGCAACCCCTTTTCACACCGAGGTGTGTATAAGGCTTTTCTCAAACATGCAATAAAATAAATTAAAAAAACTCCAAGAAATCAAACTTTAATTTTCATGGCTGAACGCCATGATCCTGTGACACAAATTGTGGAATGGAAATTAAAAAAGGCCATCTTGCAGGCCTAGGCCACCAATTTTGTATGAAATGCCATTGTATTGTATTGTATTGTATTGTATTTATTCATTAACAAATTACATTGTGTTTGAATGTCATGCCTTAAACCTAAGAATACACTAACAAAAACAAATACACTATTCAACTTGGTATTATACACAGGCAAGTAGGCAAGTAGGTAGCATTTACAAAGTCAAGATGTCAACTTAATACATAATTCATAATATTACGGGTCTCTCGTCTCGCTGCGCCCGAAACGTGACACTTCGAAGCCCATTATGAAGAACACAACGTCAATATTTCATTGCATGTTTGAGAAAAATGTATTATTACTCCAAAAGAAATAAAGCAAAAAATGTGCCTGGTGACAAAAATCCCATTCGGATATCTCAAAAAATTACGAAGCTACAACCGTTTTAATATTGATTGTTAGGAAGAAAGCGCTCGGGGATCGTGACGTCACGGCACTCGAGCGTCATTAGGAAATGACAATCGTTTCATGTGCAGGTGCGTTTTGCAGAAACGGGACAGAATATACCCCCCTCTTAAAACTTTGGACAACTAACTTTGTGATTATTTAATGCCATGCTTTAATTTTTTCTCCATTTGATACTATTTCAACCTTATTGGTTATTTTAGTTACATGTTTTAGGGCAGTGTTTTTCAACCTATCGCAACTTCTGGGGGTCGCATAGCCTCTCGAAGGATAAAAATATACATAGATGATATAGGGGTTTCGGCGTATCGAATTTTTTTCAAGGCTAAAGAGGCCACGCCATTAGAGGTCGAAACAAATAGTATTTAAAAAAAATGGAAGGGTCTAAAACTTTATGTGTAGTTGTTTTCAGAATTAGGTGACCTCATAAAATGTTATTGTTATGTTTCACAGGTTTAAAATTCACGGCGCAAAGCCCGGTCATTTGGAAGTCATGCGTGGAGATATGGATCCAACACGTAGAGCCCCTTTGGAGATGAAGTTTGATGTGATGTAATACACCTGCTAGAACCCAATCACGGGTACATCGGTAGATACCCATGAACCGGTTCCAACAGGCGATGGGGCTATTGTGGGTGAAATGGACAGAGAACTGGGTCTATGGTGATACGATTTGGGTGGGCTATTTATAATTATTATTGGTAACATGGAGTAGAATAATGTAGAGAAATAAAAAGCGGCCAAGTGCGCGTCGGACCACGCACAACGAAGGGTTCCGTGCCTATTAAAAAGGTCGTATCGTTACTGAAATCTTATGGCACTAACATCCTTTTCTTTAAGGAAGGCACTGAAAAAAATCATGGACATGGGCTTATGAAATTGTTTCAGCGAAAATTGTTTGGAACAAGATCGGTTCAAAGGTTTTTTGAGATAGTTCTAAAAAACTGCCTTCCTAAAGAAAAGGACGTAACCTTCTTTGTGCGTGGTCCGACACGCACTTGGCCGCTTTTTTAGAAAGGCATTATTCCTCACGAAATGGCGGTCGTAATTGCAGTAGTACCAATTCCACAAACCGTTTTAACACTATAAAAACATGTCATCAATCTTTACACACATTCATAGATTCACGCGTTCATTCCCAAAAGGGGTAGGCAGAGCACATTTAGCATACAAAGGTGATAAAAGATCGTCAAAATGTGATAATGCAGTGACAGGTTGCTTGCCCATCGCCCACAACACATTCCAACCCTGCTCTGCTGCAAAAAGGGGGTGGAGAAATTCTAACCCGTCAGCACACGGGGGCATCAATGTTTACCCTGAAAATTCTTCCTCGTGGAGCCCGGTTTAGGCGGCTTTGGCAGCTTCTTGGAATCATCTTCGATCTTCGGGGTGGCGGGCTTCACGCTGCTGAGCTTGCCGATCAACACACCTGAAGCAATTTCAAGATGGCGATAGTTAGAAACAAGGAAAATATCTAACACTAGCTGCCCGGCCCGGCTTCGCACGGATTACCCGTTTTCCCGTAGGAATGAAGCATATTCCCGCGGTAAAAAGTAGCCTATGTTCATCAGGGATAATGTCGGCTTCTAATGGTAAAAGAATTGCTCAAATCGGTCCAGTAGTTTCGGAGCCTATTCAATACAAACAAACAAACAACCTATTTTCGCTTGATGCGCAGGGCTGTGTCACGTTTGTAACTTGGCATACCTATAATACTAATTTTGCTAAGTATGCAAAGTATTTTTTGTTACAGTTAAATAGAAAATATTGTATACACAAAGTAATACTATTATAGATAGTTAGGTAAGTATGTGTTTTTAGTTTCCCACTTCATCTAATATTTTAATACCACTATACTTTTTTTTTTTTTTTTATGATATAGGAGGCAAACGAGCAGACGGATCACCTGATGGTAAGCGATTACCGCCGCCCATGGACACTTGCAACACCAGAGGTGTTGTGAGTGCGTTGCCGGCCTTTAAGATGGGAGTACGCTCTTTTCTTGAAGGTTTGAAGGTCGTATCGGTCCGGAAATACCGCAGGCGACAATCCATTCCACAGTTTAGCTGTGCGAGGCAGGAAGTTTCTGGAGAAGCGCACAGTTGAGGACTGCCAACCATCTAAGTGGTGAGGATGGTAATGTTGTTGTAACCTAAAATATTTCCTAGTAAGTATAATTAATAGTTGCTAAACTGCACTACGTAGGTAAGTGCTTAGTTACAAGCCTATTCGGCTCCTTTTGATATTGTGGCACTGACGGCTCGCTGTCTTCATACCTACGAGGCGGTTTCCTTTGGCGTAGCGAGTAAGAGCGAGCGAACACAGCAACGGCGCGGCCCCGACTGAAGCATTCTCCATCATTCCCGAAGGCTATGTGTGTGTGCGTACCGAACACGCGCGCATGTGTGCAGCCGTGCGATGTACCTTTGTTCGAAGTTTATTTACTGTTCCTATACTGTGCTATGAGCGTTTAAAATCGGATTCCGGTGTATATTGTTTTCTCACTTGCATTATGCAAGATGTTCTCCATAATCCTCCTAGCGTTATTCCCAGTGGTACCCCAAAAGAACCCGGGGTCCGCTTTGACACCTCCCAAGATTTGGCATAGGGACTAGTTTTACGAAAGCAACTGCCATCTGAAATTCCAACCCAGAGAAAACAACCTTATTGGGATTCAACGGGTTTCCTAAGATGTTTTGCTTTCATTTTTGTCTGTTATTTAATTTGTTTATGATAAATATATTAAGGCACTTGTCCCACCGGCGAGTAGCGAACACTCTCAAAGTTATTCTTACTTACTATGAGAGTACTCGCTACTCGCCGGCGGTGGGACAAGTGCCTATAGGCTTAACACTTTCGCAACCGGACTAAAATTTGAACAATTGACCGGAAACCGACAGAATTCGCTATACTATCCGCAAAACTATCTGGCCGGTCAGGTCATAAATCATCGGAATCGTGCTATCTCTTTCACACCTGCACGGCTTATGGAGCGGGCCGAGCAGCAATAGGGCAGGTAGCGTTACGCATAAAAAGGAATGTCGATAAAGTAATGAAACAAAGAATATAAATTACGTGGTGTTTTATATAACAGTATTGTATAGTTACTATAGTATTGTATATATACTATTTTTTTTTATAGGCGTGTAAGTGCATACTACTGCCCGCCTAGCGAACAAACATTACGAGTGCCCGCTAGGCGGGTTCTTGGTTGCGAACGTGTTAAATATATACATACCCGCCCCCATAGCTGAGCCAGATGCCTTTGCCACCGGGACCGGGGTGATCGGCGTCTTCTTCTGGATGGAGAAGGCTCGGAGACGCTTCTTCGCATTCTCCACACCCTTGGTCGAAATGAGCAGTTTGCGTGTTAACGGGGTTGACACACTGCCCTGTAATGTCGAAATGGTAGGTTAGGTACAATGAAGTGCCAAAATATGCATCGCTGGTGCGCGGCTTCGCCCGCATATTGCAATGAACGCAGGCATCGTAGCAAGTGGAAATCCGTCATCTCTGCCTACCCCTCCGTGAAATAGGCGTGATTATATGCATATGTATATCTCCATTTCTATTGCCGGCTGTACTACACACTCGTCGAGACACCCCGAGACAGACAGAGAACGAGTGTGTACCATGATGCTCTCACCTTGTCTTCGCCTCGGTTGCGTGTTGGTTTTTGTGGCCGAGTCAAAGAGTTGTTCCGCTGTTCAAATGACGCCACGAGTGTGTACATGGTGTGCTCTCATCTAGAGCTCCTCGCCCGAGACTCTCGGCGAGAAGCTCTCGACGAGTGTATTCAGGCGGCATACCAGATTTGGGAATTTCAACAATAGAGAATTAACTATAAAAAGCTTTATTTTCACTGCTTCAGTGCTATTTATTTAATTTCCACTGACATTGCTGTGTCTGTGACTTTAAAGCTCTCACTGCTCCGCACTTTTTGCTTATAAAATCTAATTACCAAAGGAAATATTTCCCTCTACCGTATAAAGGGTTAAATTACCAAAGACTTGTTTAGACCATTAAAGAGAGTGAGTTCCTTTCGGTCCATTGCACTTGGCAGGAATTCAAACCTAAAATGTCTACTTGACGGTTGCCAACAAGCCTCCGGCCGACCGTGTAGACAGTTGTTTGGAGCAACGTAAATGGTCGGTCCGGACCAAGGTCGCTCGGTCGGAGGGGTGTGTTGGCGACCGTCTAGCAGACGTTTCAGCCTCAGGATGCACTGGTAATTGTCATGGCATGGAAAAATGTCTAACTCTCCGTACAATCAGACTTTAATGGACGTAACTTATGATTACCAGTGTTCAACTCCTCGCCTAGTGCGAGTGGAGTGAACTGCCACGCGTTTCGCGGGTCATATAAGCCAGTGGATTGGCTACAAAACTTGTTCAACTCACCTGATTCCGGGAGGCGCGATGTTCGCTTCAACTCCGGTTGGTATCTGTCAAGGTTCAGTCAACTGTCAGGTCAAGTCAAGTTCAATCAAGAAGGTCTCCGGGCTGAAGAAGCAGCCGTGATGTTCCGGGGCAGTATCGCCAACAATCCGCGGCGTCAAATCACCAACCCTTCCGATGTCACCGAAATATCCACACAAAACACTCGGACACCCGTGTGTCTTCAAAGCGAGCGATATTACACAAAACAAGGAAAATGCGTTTCCAAAATTACCCAAAAAACACTCGGACCTCTCGGGTCTGCAACCACGAGGTTATCTCTTTTTTTTTCGCCTTGACAAAAGTGTCACTGTCAAAACCACAGACTCAAAAGAGGCGTACACACGTGAGGAGTTTAAGGGGGCGGGCAGACGGTCGGCCCGAACAATCACCCGCCTCGGAACGGCCTCTAAGCCGGTCCGCTATACTAGGGGAAGTCGCGATAGGGTTGCTACCGCTCGCTTCAGAACCGAGTCCCCAACCATGACCTCGGCAAACCGAGGGGTCCCGTCCTTACCGGGAAACAAATTAACGATGCGCCCCCGGCGCCATCGCAGTGGCGGAAGGTTAGCATCCTTAACTAGCACAAGGTCTCCAACTCTGGGGGGACTGGTTTTGTCAGTCCACTTGAGGCGCTGCTGCAAAACATGCAAATACTCTAATGACCATCTGGTCCAAAAGTTCTGAGCCATTTGTTGCAGCATCTGGTAGCGCGACAAACGACTGGAGGGTACGTCCCGGAGGGGGTGCTCCGGCAACGCTGCAAGTGGCTGACCAATCAAGAAATGGCCTGGAGAGAGCGCTTCCAGGTCATTTGGGTCGGAGCTGAGCGGACACAACGGACGGGAATTGAGGACGGCCTCAATTCTACAAAACAACGTCGCGAGTTCCTCAAAAGTCAATACAGTTTGACCGACTACCCGATACATATGGGCTTTTGCTTGCTTCACGCAAGCCTCCCAGATTCCACCCCAGTGGGGGCAGCCTGGCGGATCGAACGTCCAGGTGATACCCCGACGGGAGAGGTCTGTTCCAATATCAATCTTATTTTCAAATAAAAATTTTACAACATCTTGTAAATAACGGTCGGCACCCTTGTAATTGGTTCCACAATCTGACCGGATCAGAGATGGGAGTCCCCTACGGGATACAAATCTATCCAATGCCGCAATAAAAGCCTCCGTCGTAAGATCACCAACAAGTTCAAGATGAGCAGCCTTGGTCGACAGGCATACGAAAACGCACAAATACGCTTTTACAACCTTCGCATTTCGAAGTCGCGACGTTTTCACTAAAAAAGGTCCCGCAAAATCGGTCCCAACCCTAGAGAAGGTCCTAGCCTCGTTGACCCGATCGGGAGGAAGGTCCCCCATCTGGGGCTGCATCGTGGCTGCCTTGAGCCGAAAGCAAGGCAAGCACCGAAACACGATGCTCCGAATAACCCGTCGGCTGTTCAATATCCAAAAGTCTCGCTGCAAAATGCCCAAGAGTGCATTGCAGCTGGCATGCGAGTTCTTTATGTGGCGGTCAATCACCAACAATTCCACCAGATGCCCCTTCTTAGGCAGCAAAATGGGGTGGCGCACCGAGTACGGCAAGCTAGCGTTGCGGAGCCGTCCTCCAACCCGGAGTGTACCCGACTCGTCAATGAACGGGTTGAGGCGTGCTATCGCCTTTGGTAGCTTAGGACGTCCCTGCCGCAGGGGCTTCAATACGTCCGCAAAGTGTTCTTCCTGCACAACCCTAATCCAATGATGTAGGGCGGCATTCCGCTCTTCTGTGGCGAGAACTCTAACGCGTGACCGGTTGTCAGGGTGGCGACAATTGTGTATAAATCGCTTGACCCAGGCGGTCACTCCAACAAGCTTGTCGAGAGAGCTATACCGTTCTAGCAACCAAGCAGTGTCTGACACTGGAGCGGTCTCGACAAGGTGGACACCCAAGCCAGAGGATGGGGTCCCAATCACACAACTGGCAGGCCAGAGTGTCTCCGGTTCCAACAACCAATCTGGTCTCCACCACAGTGAGTGGGCAACAAGCTCAGGTGCCGTGCAACCCCTGGACGCCACGTCCGCTGGGTTCAGTTCACCTGGCACGTGTCTCCAAACCAAGGCAGTCTCCGAATTCTGGATTTGCGAGACCCGGTTGGCCACAAAGACCTCCAAAGTATGGAATGACGACTGCAGCCAACACAATACAATTTGGCTATCAGTCCATGCGTAGACACTCTCCTCAAGGTTCACGGTGTCCTTCAAGGTAGAGGCCACGTGGTTCAGTAGGCGTACAAGAAGAGCCGCTCCAGATAATTCCATTTTTGGGATTGTCAAACGCGTGCGAAGGGGAGCCACCTTGCTCTTCGCCATTACCAAGTGCAAATCGACCGCTCCGGCGGAGCTGACCGTCCGCAAGTAAACGGCAGCTGCATACCCTCGCTCGGAGGCGTCGCAAAACCCGTGTAGGGTTACTCGGCATTTCCCTGCCGGCAACAGCTTACGCGGCAGTTCGACCTGATTTATCTCCGGGAGCGTGGAGAAGAAAACCTCCCAATCGCTCAACAAATTTCCGGATAGTGGATCATCCCAACCCAGTTGGACCATCCACAGGCGCTGCATAAATGCCTTCGCCGTGAAGATGACCGGCGCGATCCATCCATTCGGATCGTACGTCCTGGCCACCGTGGACAGCACAAGCCGCTTCGTCCAGACCCTCGGGGAATCCAGTTCCACCCGATAGGTGAACACATCTTGGACTGGTCGATATTGCACGCCTAGGACTGATAACATGTGCGGGCTCTCAACATTTTCGAACAGGTGCGGATCCTGCTGGTGATCCTCGGGGAGGCCGGCCACCACGGCCGGTGAGTTGGACATCCATTTGCGCAATTCATATCCACCCGTCCGCAAGAGTTCCACCAGCTCATCCCGCAAAACCAAAGCCTCTTCGACACTGTTTGCCCCGGTGCACACGTCATCGACAAATAAGTCCCGTTCCAAAATGGCGGACGCTCGAGGGAACCTCAGTCTCTCTCGAGACGCCAATTCTAACAAAGTTCGAATTGAAATGTACGGACTGCTCTTCAAGCCGTATGTATTCGTATTCAGCTCGTACACCAACATCGGTTCATCAGGGCTCTCACGCCACAAGATCAGCTGATACCGACGATCATCAGGATGGATCACTGTCTGCCGAAACATCATCCGGATGTCGGCGACGAACACCACCTGATGTTTCCTAAAATTTGTGAGGATATCCGTGATATCCTTGTGCAGCTTAGGACCTGCATGCAAACACTGGTTCAATGACACCCCAGTCGAGGTGGACGCGGACCCATCAAAGACCACACGAATCTTGGACTCCGGGGATTTTAGGACCGCGTGGTGCGGCAGGAAGCAGTGCTCCACTGTACTCCAGTCCGTCCGAGCCACCGACATGTGTCCCAAACCCTCGTACTCCCTCATGAAGTCCACATACTTCTGCCGGAAGAGCGCATCTCTTCTCATTCGGCGTTCCATCGAAACCAGCCGCTTCTCAGCCATCTCACGTGACGCTCCAAGAGGAGGTCGGTGGATGAGCAGAGGAAGTCGTGTTATGAACCGACCAGAGCAGAGGCGCCCAGTATTATTTTGGTAAAACCGTTCGCACTCTTCCTGCTCGGGGCTCATACGCGACGCGGTAGGTGGTTCCTCAATCTCCCAGAACCGTTGCACGGCTTCTGAAAGAGCAGTTCCAACCAGACAGCCCTCCTCAGTAGGAGGCGGTGGAGCCGCTAAAACCAAACCCATTACAGCATAGCCAAACACCGTTTCCAGTGTAACCAGTCCGCCAGGCTGTAAGGTACGGTTGCCGCTCAACAGCACCCGCCCAAGAACGTCTGCACCCAGCAACACGTCAATCGGACCAGGTCTGTCAAATCCAGCATCCGCCAGAACTAATCCAGCTGTCAAACTCCGAACCTCTGGAGGCAGCTTCACCTGGGGGAGTCTCCCCACCACTTCATCCAATACTAACGCGGGAGCATTAATCCTCGCGCGTGAAGTGGGACCCGGTCCAAAGGTGAGTAAGGTCTGCCCTACCAGGTTTGACACTGTCACATTGCCTACCCCACGTATACTTTCCGGGTGGGGTTTCACAACCAAGCCCAACTGTCGCACCAACCTACTGGATACCATGCAGCCTTGCGCTCCCGTGTCAAGGAGAGAGCGCACGCAGGCTGATCCTCCGCCAGGGCCCCAAACACAAACCGAAGCCGTGGGCAATAACACGGTCTCCAAGGGCGTGGCGGTTGCTGGTGCGTGGGCGGCGTATCCCTAGCAGGGATAACGCGTTGCATCCTGTTCCGCATGGGCGGGCCGCTCGTACCGCTCGAGCGGGTCCCACTCCGGCTGGTACTGCCGTCGCGCCATGCGTGCCGCCTGCGGCTCCTGGTATGTCCTACTCCGGCCGTACACCGGAGGTCCCGACGCCCAGCGGGGTCGCTCCACAAGCGGCGGCGACATCCGTGGCGCCTGCCGGGGTGGAGGCGTTTGCGGGCACCCGCCCGTAAGGACCCCCCGTTGGGGCACGGGTGCGTGCGAAGTAGTCGCGTAGTTTTGGAGGGGGGGGGGAGGGGGGTGTTACCCGACGTCCCCACTGGTAGGCCATGGGCCCCTGGTCAGCCCGCTGCTGACTCCGAACAGGGGAGCATGACCCCTGCGCAGGGGGGGGGGGAGGTGTATCCCCCCTGCGGTTCATGCATAAAATGGGGTGGTGCTTCCCACCACAGGACCTGCACGCCCGCTGGTGGGCACAATCTCGCACAAAATGTGGGCCCAAGCAAACAAAGCACCATTGCCGCTGCTTAGCAATGTTGCGGCGTCCCACAACCCGCTGCGCAAGAAACTTCGGACACGCTGGCACCCGATGGCCAGGGTTCTTGCAGCATAGGCAGACTTCAGGGTCCAATGCACTGGTATTATATTGGTGAGGACCCGCTGGTTGTGGGGCCGATTTGCCCCACCCTCCCCTTTGAGGTGCAACTCTCCCCTGGGCCCGCTGGGCCCCAGGAGGCCTCGGGGGTGGAGGTAGATCCGAGGTGTCGGCCCGTCGACACTCAAGTTCCAATTGGTCGATAAGATTGGTGAAGGTCGGCAGATGCTGAGCACTTTCACCACCATACCGGTGCTCAAACCTGGCCCGCACATCAGCCGGCAGCCGGTTCAACAAAAAATTCAACAGTATGTAGGACCACTGGTCCACCGGCAAACCAAGGTTCTCTAACCCTTTGGTCGCTGTCAAAACAGGATTCAGCATTTTCAGCCGGATGTCTGAAGCCTGAGCGATCCGAGGGATATTCCAGATCTTAGTCATAAGAGTATCCGCAAGTCGCCGCACGTTCTGGTATCGGTCCCTCAGCAACGTGCGCGCGATTTCATAATTGTCGTCGGTGACCGACAAATGCGCGATCAAGTCGCGCGGCTCCCCGACGAGAGCAGACATCAGCTGCGCCAACTTCAACGCCGCTGGCAGGTCCGTCCGGGCATGCACCAAGCTATCAAAGAGGTCGATGAAGCTGGTCCACTCGTCCAGGTCTCCTCGGAAGACCGGCATCTGTATGGCTGGCAAGCGCGCTGCCAACCCTGGGTTATAGATAACTGCGTGTTTCGGAACGTCCCGGGCCGCACCATTCCGAACCCGCAGTATCTTAGAAGCCCTCTCGACAATCCTGTCCCCAAAATCCATACATTGCTCAAAGTCCCGCTCCACCTGCTCAGTCTCCGGGGTCGTCCGGCCGGGCTCCGCTAGGTAGAGTTCAACCTGGAACTCCACAGCCTTAAGACGGTCTGACACCTCCTCGTACCGGGTCAACAAAGCCTCCTCCCGGTCATTTCTGTCAACCAAAGCTGCTGCAGATGAAAACCAACGCAGTGCAGACTGGATCTTAGCCTTAGGTGTAGATCCCATTTTAAATGAATTTCCAACAATACCAGAGAAAATTAAAATTAATTTAATTAATGTGGAAATTCCAATCTCTTGGTCACCCTAGTGAATCAAAACCAAATATCAACTCAATTACAGGAATGCCTTACAATAACAACCAATATAGATTCTCAAAACGCAGTGGAAGCTCAAATTATAATCTATAATTGGCTAGTTACATCACTTGTACAATAATCTAGCTTACAACTAATATTTGTGGTAGCCTTATATTCTTAGCAAACTTGGCCGCTTATAGCAAACTGAATAAAACAAATGCCTTATTACCAAACAACAAGCTATGAAAGGCTTTCCAAATTACAATCAATCAAATATGTGGCTTATATTTGCCTTCAAATATTTTCCAAATTAAATTGTACCAAACACTCAAAATCACCTTCCGGAGGTTGTAATCTCACTAATTTGCACTGCAAGTACAATAATTTCGTGAAATCTACAGTACAAAACACTTGCAGTGCCACAAAATAGAGGTTTTAAATAGTTGTAGCTAAATTTGGTTTTAACAAATAACCTCAAAATTTTTACCCAAAAGGAAAAAACTATCAAAATTCGCGTTTTTTCTTTGTGAGTAACCACGCTCTGGCTACCAAAAATTGTTCAACTCCTCGCCTAGTGCGAGTGGAGTGAACTGCCACGCGTTTCGCGGGTCATATAAGCCAGTGGATTGGCTACAAAACTTGTTCAACTCACCTGATTCCGGGAGGCGCGATGTTCGCTTCAACTCCGGTTGGTATCTGTCAAGGTTCAGTCAACTGTCAGGTCAAGTCAAGTTCAATCAAGAAGGTCTCCGGGCTGAAGAAGCAGCCGTGATGTTCCGGGGCAGTATCGCCAACAATCCGCGGCGTCAAATCACCAACCCTTCCGATGTCACCGAAATATCCACACAAAACACTCGGACACCCGTGTGTCTTCAAAGCGAGCGATATTACACAAAACAAGGAAAATGCGTTTCCAAAATTACCCAAAAAACACTCGGACCTCTCGGGTCTGCAACCACGAGGTTATCTCTTTTTTTTTCGCCTTGACAAAAGTGTCACTGTCAAAACCACAGACTCAAAAGAGGCGTACACACGTGAGGAGTTTAAGGGGGCGGGCAGACGGTCGGCCCGAACAACCAGTTTGAAGTAACTGAGCTGACAATAAATCAGGAGGAATCAAAGGATCAATATGTATTTGTGTACGTAGATTATACAGTAACTTGGTGCATTCCCCTGAAACATTTTGTGAAACTACGGGCATAGTATGCCGTTTTATCACTTATCAATATTGACAAAACCTCTGTCACTCTCCCACTCTCATACTAGGTCTTATCCGCAGTGATAAGTTACAAAATGGCAAAACACAATAGCTGAACTAGTTAAAAGGTGATATGGCAATCCAGTTTTCTGTAGAAAAATAATCACTCACAAGTAATTCCAGTATTATACAGTTCACAAACACAACAATGCAAATTTGACTACCTAGTCTAGGTAGCTTGTAACACTTAACTTAGAACAAGTTTAAAGCAGCTAGAACATTCACCCACCTAACAAAAAATCTAATTCAGGAGTCATGTCAAAGATCAAATAGGTGGAAGTATGTATTAAAGCATTGTCACAGAAGCTACAGGGCCTATCCAACATTGACTTGGCCAATTCAACCAGAATTTGACCCATAGTTTACGAAATACTCACCCAGACTATAAACAATGTGTTACAAAACACTGTAGAGGTAGGCACTTATAAAAATCAATAGTCAATGCACTCCCAGGGAATGTTTCCATTAATGCAAATGTACTTCATGCACATAGGTAACAGTCAGATCTAAGAACATCTATACAAGTTTGAACTCTATTCCCTTGACATAGCTCTGATCTGTGTACATATTTTCTGTGTCTGAACCAGTACACTAAAATTAATGATTAATCACGTTCTACAGATGGAAGCACTGATAAAAATCAATACAGGTATTGCATCTCTACCGAAACAATATTTCTAGGAGTATAGATGTACTAGATATGTACATGTGTGTCTAGGTATTCAACACCTAGAATCTAGGGACTATTTATTGCTACATACCAAATGTATATAAGCAGGGTTACCTTATTGGAGTTTAGAATGGTTCCTGGAGGCGCAGGTTCGTTGGAATCCTGGTTATCAGAACCCGGCAGACCAGAACTCGATCCTTCGGAATCCATTGTTGTTACACTAAGCTATGCTAGGCAATGTTACACTACACTATGCTATAACGCTATAAAACAGGAGGCATTAAGCCTCAAGGCAACGTTGTGAAATTTTAACATTTATAACTTTTATAAGTCATTTCTCACAGTAAAGGACGAAAGCATAAAACCAAAATAAAATGACAGAAGAGTCAGAAGATTGTCTGTCTGTCAGACGACAGGACAGACAGACTGTTTGTTGCGTTCTTTTTTTTTAAATTTGAATTGCGTTCAAATACTTAATTTTCTTTAACTTAGGTTATCAAACTGAACTAAACCGAACCGAACCGAGTATGGGAAATAAAATATAAAAATATTTTGGTGACTTATGAGTAATACTGATTATATCATTTAGTATAGAATTTACTCTTTCCCTGCACGGCTATCATGAGACAGCCCGCGAGCTCTCTCGATTTTTTTCGCACTATCCGTCTACCTCTCTTATTATAACACTAAAAACAAGAGGTATAGTGCGAGAAAAATCGAGATTATGTCGCGGCCGTCTCATGATTGACGTGCAGCACGGCTAGCACGCGACGGCGCGCGAGCTCTCTCGATTTTTCTCGCACTATCCGTCTCTCACTTATTAGACCACTTAGAACAAGAGGTATAGTGCGATAAAAATCGAGAGTATGTTGCGGCCGTCGTGTGCTAGACGTGCAGGTTATCTTAAAAATCACATCTTTCTAATAAGCGAGAGACGGATAGTGGGGAAAAATTCTCCAGCTGGTATCTGAACGCAATACATTTAGCGACCGAACTTGATATCGATTCGGTTGATAATGTGGCGGGACATTTTGAATGTTTAAAATGTCTTTGATCGGGGATCTTGCTAACAAAATACCAAAACCAATAATAAATCAACATAAGTTACAGTAATTGGTAATGGTAAATAATAATACCTATTAAGACCACCTTGATTATGTTGGATACACTCAAGAGCAATGAACTTGATTCTTTAAGTACCTTAATTCTATAGTTATTTATTTGATTGTAGCCTTAAGCCTAGCATTGCAATGTATTAAATTAGTAACTACGAACAATGTTTAGTTAGGTATGATTCAGACGTTATCAATCTACTTAATCACTAGTATAAAAAGAAACGAAAGAAACGGGGTGTTCTTTTTATAACATGCATTTTTACACCAGATTGTTTTGAGATAAGATTGAAAGTGTCATGTATTAGTATTACTATTAGGGTGGTATTACACTTGTCCAAGGTCTTTGTCCAAAGTGCACTGCGTCTAACATTTTTTTCACTTCTCATGCTCGAAAAGTGTGTTTATTAGGCTTAGATATCGCTATCTAAAGCGCCTCGCGGCTAAAGTAGTACATTTAGCCCCTACGGAAATTATGTAAACATATTTATGATTTTAAAACATCAACGTATTAATCCACGAATCACAACTGTTTAAAAAAACAAAATACAGCCATATATCAACCAATCAGGAAACAGAATTTTCAAATATCCGGCGTTTTTTATTCCCGAATTCACAATCATTCAAAAAAATAAAAGCCTTTGGCCGTCTGTAGCCTCGTCCAAACGTTTCAGCGGGGTGGCCTGCAAACATGACATAAGCTATTAGATTGAGCGGGATAGACTGCTGTCTATTTCGCTTTATCTTATGCAGCGTATGCTGTCCGCCGCGCTCGGCCGTTTGGACCCGGCTATATACGGTAAGTAGCGTTTATTCGTGGTGTCAATATTTTGTATCTGTGTCAATCAAACAGTTTATTTAAAAAATCATGCCGCCAAATTGGACAATCTTTTCGCTGTGGAATTTATTATTGATAATCTTATCTTATCTTTATTGATGGATAATCTTTATTTTCACTATTTTCTCGCAGTCGAAGTGAAAAGTAGAGTGTAAGTATAACTCTGGTCGAAAAGCCACTCACTTCGCTCGGGAAAATTACCATCTCGTGGCAATATGGTTTATTTTAGCCCCTTGTCATACAATCTACTATTAAGCAAAATGTGAGACGAAAATACACATTGTACGAAGATCTTGGATCTTCAGTGACGGACTATGGGAATTTTACCTTAATCCTTATTGATGCACGCGATCATTTTGTTTCTTAGAATGCGGTCTGCGTCACAGGGTCAGTAAATTAGTAAATGATTTCTAGTAGCTTGTCGCCGTGATTGAGGATTTCTAAATTAGTTTGTACAGTCGACTGCAAAAAGCTGAGGGCGCGCCGGTATCGCGCGCGTGTTGTTTCTGCACAAGGATTAACCTAAAATTTCAACATTGTGAAAGAAGCTATCAGTTTAAGTATCTACATTTTAGTATAAAATGGCCCAAGTACCTACCTAACCGACTACCTATTTAATTATGAAACCAATTTGATTGCAACAGCAATGAAAATTGTTCAATTACAGACCTATAAAAGGCGTCGCTTTATCTTTGTCTGAATTGGCAACAAAGAAGGTTGAGGAATCTTTATAACTACCTATCCTCCTTTATAAATGCGAAAGTTTGGATGTTAAGATGTATGGATGTTTGTATGTTCGTTACTCAATCACGCCTAAAATGCTCAACCGATTTGGATGAAATTTTGCACGAATATAGTTTATAGCTTGGATTAAAATATAGGATAGTTTTTATCCCGGGTCCACGCAGACGAAGTCGCGGGCGGAAGCTAGTTAGTAATAATTTGATAATTGAAGTGAAAACTTCTTTAGCACTTGCTTGCACTTTTCAATTAGGTATATTTATTCTGCAAATAGGCCACGAGGGCACTTTTACATTAAACGGTAATTTACAATAAAATAATAATAATCTTACACAATAATAATTTAAAATTATATACAGAGTGTTTTTTTTAAATGGGACAGTATGGGGAAATCCGAATCTAAAGGAGATAGAGGAAAAGTGTCCAAGGAGACATTAGGTGTTTTTTTATGTAAACAAATTTGGCTCATTAAAATTTTTGGTCAAGCGTGAGTTGTTCTTAAAAAATTATAAAGTTGGTCAATTTTTTTTTTGACGCGGGTCGGCTCTGTTTCATGTAAGGATTATTTCATTGCATGGAAAGAAAAAAATCTGAACAGCAGAAGTTGGTCAAATTTAATGAAAACTAATCTTCATACAATTGCAGTATTCACCTTTTAATATTGTTACAAGTGCCTAGGCGTGTAAAAAAATATTTAAAATTATTCCATTTTTAAATTTCGATAATCGATAAGCTGGAGCTCTTGATTCAAGAGAAGAACATTTTTTTAAGGAACTTTGGTAAGATAATCTACCAACAAGATGGTGCACCAGCCCACAACAGTAGGGCAAGTAAACTGTGTTTGGACGAGCAGTTTCCAAACCGTTGGATGGGTACGAGTACATATGGGCCGATAAAGTGGCCCCCACGATCGCCCGACTTAACGCCATTAGATTTTTTCTTATGGGGTTACCTTAAGGGTCGAATTTATGAATCCCGATACAACTCCGTACAAGAATTAAAAGATGCTGTTTACAACACTTTAAACACAATTCACCATAAGTCTCTGTTAAATGCAACTAGAAGTGTCTTGAAGCGTGCTCGTACCTGCATAAGACAAGACGGCGGCCACATCGAACATTTACTCAAGTAATAAACCAAGTGTATGAAGATTAGTTTTCATTAAATTTGACCAACTTCTGCTGTTCAGATTTTTTTCTTTCCATACAATGAAATAATCCTTACATGAAACAGAGCCGACCCGCGTCAAAAAAAAAATTGACCAACTTTATAATTTTTTAAGAACAACTCACGCTTGACCAAAAATTTTAACGAGCCAAATTTGTTTACATCAAAAAACACCTAATGTCTCCTTGGACACTTTTCCTCTATCTCCTTTAGATTCGGATTTCCCCATACTGTCCCATTTAAAAAAAAAACACTGTATAAATTAAGGTTAACAAACTGAAAATGTCACTAAGTTAATGTAAACAAAACAAAATATGACCATCACATTCGATATAAGATCAGCATTAATAGAAGTTAATGATAGTAATTCAGTATTCCAGAGATGTATAAGGTCTCTGAGCGTCCAAATACAATTAATATTTATTCTAATATTCTAAGAGATGTATACGGTCTCTAAGCGTCAAAACAAAAAAAGGAACATTAATGTAATATTGTCAGAGATGTACAGGGTTAAGCTCTACACAGAGGTCACGTGGCCGTAAGATGTCCTGTGACCGTAAGATGTCACGTGACCGTGAGATCCGTGAGGTACCTACTCGCAACAGGTCACGTGACCGTAAGATGTCACGTGACCTGATTGAACAACTGTTACAATGTCATTGAGTTTTCACTTCTGCCGGCACTCCCGGAGTGCAACCAGGTCTTATTTTTCGTGTCAGGCGGTAGGCAGATCCCGGTAATCTTCCACCCTGTATAGGATCCGCTCGTTCGTTCGTGCCGAACAGCACGGTTAGCACAAGACTCGAGTTTTCTCGCACTAACCGCTCTTTCTAAGGTTTGTAATAAGAGAGAGACGGATAGTGCGAGAAAAATAAAGAGAGCTCGCGCGTTGTCTTATGTACTAACGGTGCAGAGGTGAGGGTCAGATTTGGATCGGTCTGCACGGCTATCACAAGACGGCGAAAAGTTTACTGTTTTTAAAAAAAAGAAGTTTTTGATGAAACGAAAATTCTGTCCAACATAGTATCGATGAAATGTCGGTAAAACAAGAGCGTTCTGAATAACAGCCCTGGCCCCCTATTCTGTAACTTGTTTTAAGGTCACCTCAACGCTCACCCACAAATATACCTTGACACCGCGATGCGTAGTAACTAAGCGTAGGTAGAGGTCTAGGTTCGTGTCGGGTGACCGGCGGGGTGAGCCGCATTAGCGCTTAGCGAATAACAGCTCTGCATGGTTAGCACGAGACGGTGCCCGAGCTGTTGTCACGGCGAGATAGACTATATCCGCCTCTTTCTAAGTTTTCTCATCAGAAAGAGGCGGATAAGTCTATCTCTAGTCTTGTGACGTGCAAGTTTGTGAATAGAAGACGCTACGGCTACGAAATTACGGTCACAGAAAATCTAATACGAAGTGACCTTGATCTCGCAGCCCGCCGTACTTCCGGCACGTATCCACACGGGCCGAAAACACGCGGCGGCCAGCATGCAGTCATGCCGATTCCGTCATGTCGTGTAGCGTCTCCTATTCATGGACCGATTCTCACGGCGCTGCTCCATGCTGTTGGAGCAATCATGAATGGCCAACTTTTATCAGACCCCTCGAGGTGATCATTAACACTATAAGGATAATTATCCAATTCATTCGTGTAAGAATCAGCGCAGTGCTGTTCGCGCATGGCGAGACGACGCGGACCGTTCCTATTATCTAGATTTTTATCACACAATGTTTGCATAAACATTTATTAGTCCGTAAGCATTTATGAGCCTCGGAAATCCTCAATTGCTGTTACGAAGTTATTCTGCTTCGAATCGTGGAAGAATGAGTGTGTATTGAAAATGTTTTCGCCATCCGTCAAGCAGGTAGGTAATCATTTTTTTTTCAAACCGACTCTTAATATTGAAGCGTAAATTAGGTAAGAACATACAATTTTGGAATACAGAGAAAATAGGTACAGTCGACTGCAAAAAATCGATACGGCCTGTCACAAAAAAAATATACACGACCGATGTTTAAGGCAATGAAGTCGTGTATACATGTTTTTGTCACTTAGGCCGTATCTTTCTCTTTGTAGTGGACTGTACCCAGTTATAGCAAATTGGGGAAAATATTTCAGTCATTATTTCAGTCAAAATTAATACATTTCCTAGCAAATGCTCGCACTTCGTCCGCGTTAAGTAAACTCGCGTATAAACTGCAGCCATCCCCAATTGTATGATTGTATCCCTTTAGAGCAGGGTTTCTTAAAGTGTGGTCCATGGACCCCTTAGGGGTCCGTGACATGATTGCTAGGGGTCCACGGCTATACATCGTTCACTCTTAACGTAGGTACGTACTCATACGTATAGGTATAAAAATATATGAAACATGAGATTTTTTTTCAAATCTTTTTTCCAAAAGGGGTCCGTGGTATTTTTGAAATTCTGAAAGTGGTCCATGCCTAAATCTCAATGCCAAATTTCATCTTAATCCATTCAGCCGCGTTTTTGCGTCATTGAGTAGCAAACATCCAAAAATCTAAAAACCTAAACATCTAAACTCGCATTTTTATAATATTAGTAGGATTTTTTTAGTTCAAGCCTCACACCGAGATCATTCCGGCTCCACGATCAGATTAAAACTTGGATTGTCATCTAGAATATTACCCACAAGGTGGTCTGATGACTTGGTAAAGGTCGCGGGAGTCCCCTGGATGCGGGTGGCGAAGGACCGGTCATTGTGGCACTCTTTGGGCAGGTCTACGTCCAGCATTGGACGTCTTTCGGCTGATATGATGATGATGTTGATCTATATTTATTTGTACACTATACACACTTGCGAAGTTTCAACTCGATACGACTAATTAATGGACGTCAGAGAAAATATGAAAAAAAATATTAAATTTTTACTGCTAGGTTGTTGAAGTGTCTCTCCTTTTCTTGAAAACTAACAAAACTAATCTGGACCCTAACTTTGGTAATTAAAACATCTCTGCAGAGAGATTCCGGAGTTTTAGCCTATAAATAAACAAATTATGTTAACGTAATGTCGTAATGTAAAGGGGTCCATTTGAATAGGTAGGTACTTATTTCACAAAATGTAAACAAAAACTCAGCTGTCACACACGCCAGCGTTTCACATTCAGCGGGCGTAGCATGGTTGACAAGTTGACATTCATTTATCACTTGTCGCTGTCGATAAGAGATTCACGTTCTGACAAGTATGCGAGGGTGAGAGGGACAGATATCTTATCCACAACGATAAGTTATAAGATAGCAACATTAGCAACCATCTTAGGGCCTCGGGTATAGGTAGGTACTCAACATTTTATTGTATGTTAAATTTTAATTGTTGTCTATACTTATTTATTTATTTATATGAAAAAAAAAATAGTACCTAGACCTGGCTCACGAGGTCACCGCCATGTGGGATGTAGACTCGACGATCATCGTCGCGATAGTCGTTTCGGCGAACGGTTTAAATAGCGAAGTCTCGACCATCACCTCAAGAGACTCTCGCTAGATGGCTGGATCAAGGGTCAGATACAGAAGGCGGTACCTACTCCTGGATACTGCGCGGATAGTCAGGAGGTTCCTGTCTCTGTCGCCCTGACCGCCGGTAGTTTAGGCCCCGCCTCGCTGCCGGCGGCACTCTCTCTAGGCTCTAGGTTAGGTTTTTATAATGTTTTTGTAGTATAGTTTTATATTTTACTTTTTATATAATAGGCATGATGACACATTTAGAAAAACTGTTCTTTAATGTTTAGAAACATTTATTATGTACGACTAATAAGATTTTTCTAGAGAAAATAACAGTTAAGTAGGAAAAAAATGCATTTTAGTTTTTAAATTTAAAATTGGCGCTAAAACTCTTGTCAGTGTCATAGCGTCCCGAGTGAGGTCACTTTTGTATAAACCACAAACGTATATACTATGGACTTTGCCATTCAAAAATGTTTTGAAACTGGAAAAAAAAATACCTAGAATGACGACTCGTCTTTCTGTCATCTCTTTCTATTTTTGTGATGTGTTGCTATGACTTGAAACAAACAATGACATTTCTGTAAAGACGTGCTCTACGCTATTACTGTTACATTTCATTTTGTTATAATTTCACAAAATTAAATGCAAAAGAAAATTAATTTACTGAAATAAAAATGTACTGACTTTTCTATATATAGCTCCACAAATACCAACGCAGTCAAAATCCTAACAAATACAAATACAAATACTTTATTAATAACGCCAAGTTACATGTCAGTTTTTTTTTTTTTTTTTTTTAACTTTGACGGTATGCTTGTACTGCTTGTTATGGCAATACTAATGAAAAAATATGGCTGTTATGTCAAAACAGATTTTACCATATCGAAAGTTTATTTCGTGAAATAAACACTTTGCTACGATTTAATCGCAAAATGGTTATTTTCTTCTATAAGACGCTCTGAGGAAGTACAGTCAGCATCATATAGTTAGTAGCAGCCAAAGTAGCCAAATATATCGGAACACGTCTTTATTACTATAGGAATAAGGAAGTGTTACGATATATTTGGCTACTTTGGCTGCTACTAACTATGTGATGCTGACTGTACTTGGAGACCGAATTCAGCTATTAAATTTTACAGCTTAGTGGCCATGGGTTTCAAAACATTGTCTGAATGGCAAAGTTCAGTATGTACGAGTATATAAGTTCGTGGGTATTTGTTTATACAAGTGTGACGTCATGCGCTCTGATTGGTGTTTAGCATATCATGGCGGGTGTCCGTATTTTTCAGTTTATTTTTATCAATACTCTGAATCAATGCCTGCACGCGGGCCCTAAGATGACTAGGGACATTGCAGACATTTTAACGGACTTCAGGAGACACCAGGTTGTCTTCGTTACGGACGTGAAGATGATGTTCCGCCAAACAGAGATCCATCCGGACGACCGTCGGTTCCAGCTGATATTGTGGCGAGAGAGCCCAGAAGAGCCGATGGTCACGTACGAGCTCAACACCAATACCTACGGATTAAAGCCCAGCCCTTATGTAGCGATGCGTACGCTACGAGAACTGGCGGACCAGGAACGGCTGCGCTTTCCTCGCGCGGCTGCAGTCATTGATAGGGACGTATATGTAGACGATATTTGCACGGGCGCGGATAGTGTTGAGCAGGCGCTTGTCTTACGGGATGAATTGGTGGCGCTTATGGCCTCCGGTGGATACGAGCTTAGGAAGTGGCTGTCGAACTGCCCAGGGGTCCTGGCAGGATTGCCAGCTGAGCACCAGCAAGACCCACACTGCTTTGAGGATCCGGATAACCCTCATGCACTGGCGATTTTGGGGGTCCAGTATCGACCGGGTCATGACGCCTTCACCTACAGCTGTGAAGCCGAATTGTTGTCGAAGACCTGGACCAAGCGTTCGGTCCTTTCGACCATCGCGCGAACGTTCGATCCAAACGGTTGGATTGCGCCGGTTACGTTCATGGCGAAATGCTTCATGCAGAAGCTCTGGTTGGCCCAATTAGGTTGGGATGATCAGCTCACGGAGGAGCTTTTACGGGAGTGGTCCTCATTTGCGACCACGTTGCCACATATTACGGAGATTGAAATCCCGCGCAAACTACTCCCGCAGGCGGGAGCCAGGGTAACCCTGCACGGTTTCTGTGACGCGTCGGAGAAGGGGTACGCTGCCGCTGTCTACCTGAGAACAGGGGAGACGGCTGGTTCAGGCATCGTACGCTTGGTCATGGCCAAGAGCAAGGTTGCGCCTGTACGGACCCGTTGGACTATACCGAAGATGGAATTGGCGGGTGCAGCACTCCTGATGCGGCTCTTGAACCATGTGGTGCAAAATTTGCGTGGTACGGTGGACTTGAACCACGCTCTGCTACCAAAAATGTGTTCTCGCCAAGACTCGCACGGAGCGCCCATACGGAACGGCGCCGAGTTCCGGTGATTAAGTGGTATACCTACCTAGTTCATGGTGTCTGGGATTAGCTGTGGACTGCAAGGAGTTGACTGGACGGGTCCTGGTGAACGGAGAGGGTTCGGCCGCCCTAGCTCAAGGCGGCAGCCTCATCGAAGACTCGCAGCAAGTACACAAACACACACGTACTCATTCAAAATAATAATCTTACTTAATAAAAAAATAAAACCATTTTTCGAATTCTATGATTAAAAATTCACTAAGAAAATACCATATTTTAGTGATTTTCAATTACTGTCATCATGCCTATTATTGAAAAAACCTAGCCTAAGAAGAAAATCGAATAAAGAGATAATAATATTACAAAGATGAAAAGTCTGAGAGATTGTAGTTTTGCAAGTTTGTATCTTTGTTTGTAGGGACGGAACGAATAATCCAATTTCAAAATTCTTTCAACTGTTATAAAATGGACTTTCTGAATGGACATAGGTACGCTATATTTTATCCCGTGAGTTTGGCTGTGTCCTTTGCAATTTTGCGGGCGAAGTCGCAAAGGCAGCTAGTATTTTATGTTTTTTCCTCCTATAAATGTTCGGTTATTCAGTTTGAGTGGTAAAAATTCTGAAACTGATAAATCATTTCAGTATGTATTCGAATGGAAATAATTCACGACGAATTCATTTATTTAATACCTAATTGGTCACAACTTTTATAGTGAGCGCGTGCGCCAACCGACTGGCTAAATCGCCGCTAGCGGCGCGCAAAGTGCAGGTATAATTCTAAGTGCCCACAGTGCAGCTAGGAAGCACTGCTCTTCCCGTACTGCTCACAAACACTTGTAGTTCGATACGTGGGTCCAATCAGCGGCAAAAGTAGCTACACGGATCAAGTGCTCAAAATTACCGGCACACACGGCATGACTCTAAAATAAGGACTGTCTAAATCATCTTTAAACGTGTTATTTTGCGTAACTACATCTGCTGCTGACTGTACACACAATAATACACACACACACAGAATAATATTACTAAGTACATGCAAATGAATAAGTAGGACAGTTAGGCTATTAAATAATCTTTGCCAGAAATACAGGCGTAGAAATGTGGCTCAGCTGTAAACGGATAATAGCAGATGTCGTTTTTTGGATTATCCTTTCGAATGAAGATCCACGGCTTAGAGTCTCTCGGCTTAGGGTCTGATTGGGTTTTCCGATATAAAAACTGTCTCATGCTAATCGCAGTTTGATAATAGTACCAGTATGGATGCTGCCAAAAATGTATTTTCGAAAGAAACTTATTTGTTTCAGTCATGGGCGGTAACGGGGGTACTCCTGAACATGCTGGGCCAGGGAATTGTCCTCAGCTTCCCAGCTGTGCTGTTACCTGGACTGAAGGCTGATGATTCTACTATCAAGACTGATCTGGAAACGATGTCGTGGCTCGGTACGTCTATCTAGTTTAGCCAGTGAATTCTTCATCGTCAACCCATACACGTACTTCGTGCTTCTGGGCACAGACCTCCTTTCATGGGTGAGAGAGCTAGTCCACGCAATGAAATGACAACTTGTATGGAAAAAATGTCAATTTTGGAAATAATTTATAATAGCTTATTTTTTATGTATAACGGATATATTATCAATTAAATAGTTACCCAGCGACAGAATCCGACAAAATT
Organism: Epinotia ramella; assembly: GCA_947578815.1. NCBI lineage: Eukaryota > Metazoa > Arthropoda > Insecta > Lepidoptera > Tortricidae > Epinotia > Epinotia ramella. The sequence goes on from OX388223.1 coordinate 15,046,580, forward strand.
TCAGACATCGAAAAAATGATAAGTTAACTGGCTTCTAAAAAGTCAGTAAAAATATTAATAAATGTTTTTGTCTTTATTTTAGTTCATTTACATTTCCTCTATAATATTCAAGATAAATCGTACAAAAAACGATAATGCATGCTTCATTTAAATCTACATAATTACTTCCGGGTGGAAAGTCTGTCGGATTCTTGACTAAATCATCTTAGAATAACATTTTCAAATGAAATCAACAAAAAAAACGCTATTATAAATTAATGTTTTTCAAAACCGTATTTTGCCTGGAGTAAGCGTCCTAATACAACGCGGCTACGCTATTACAATTCGCGCGTCGCGTTGTATTAGGACGAAGTAGTGTTAGCATTATCATTAAATTGAATTAACTAAACAGTGATTTCATTGCATGAGACCTCATCCATTGAAATCCGTTTTGGGTGTTTATCAATATTTTTTCGACTCCTGATCACGGATTAAGAATCATCGTGCATATGTCGCAGGGAAATGGCCAAAACAGAGATTTGAACAAATCTCTAAGGGATATTCATATTTATATTAATTTATTCGCAATATTGATAATATCACATGTCATTATAGTGCATAAGATTATAATAATAATATGATGTAAAATAAAGTCAATTCAATAACAACATTAAGGTCAATAAGAAAGTCAAATAAGAAATGTAAAAAAAAAAAAAAAAATGTCAAACTACAAGTTTGACACTCAAAAATTCCTCGAAGCTATAAAATGTGTGCTCGAGAAGCCAGTTTTTCAGCCTTGTTTTAATGCAGTTTTGCGAAGGGGCTGATGTGACTTCTCCGGCAGCTTGTTGTATACCTTAGGGCCCATCACGCGTGTCAGCTTGTTAGATTTCGCTAGTCTCCGCTTCACCGGTAGAAGCGAATTAGGGCTCCGTAGTGGGCGCGCTAAGTCTGCGCGTTTTGTGTATCCGCTCCTATTGACGAAAACGTAGACGGCGATCTGTTGTATGACTATAGACGGAAGAGTCAGTACCCCCAGTTCGGCAAAACCCGACTTTGCGGAGGTGTCTTTGGGCTACCTGCATCACAGAACGTACGGCTCTTTTTTGCATTCGGAATGCGCGCTGCCAGTCTGCTGCGCGTCCCCATAGTTCTGCTTCTGCGCCGTACTGCAGCAGCGAGTGAACTGTTGCGAAGTAACAAGTTCTTACGACATGTCGCGGTACAATTCGTGCGAGGCGACTCAGCGCGAAACAAGCACCGTTTAACTTGGCACACAACTTGTCGATATGGGTCGACCAAGTCAGTTTTCTGTCGATCACGAATCCCAAGAAAGTGCTGGTGTCTACTTGCTCTATGTACCCACCGCCAGCTTGAACCCTTACTACCCTGGGCGCCCGGCCTCCAATGTGGAAATGGAGGAAGTGGGTTTTTGTGAAATTAAGCGCCAAACCGTTCAATCTGAACCACTGAGTGAGTTGATTTGCAGCATTATTGAGACGGGTCTCCAAACAGTCCACATCTGGAGCGGAAACAATACCAGCGACGTCGTCTGCATACATTAGGATGTCAGCCGCTGTTATTGCTTCTGGGAGATCATTCAGGAGCAGGGAGAAGAGGATGTTGGAAACCGACGACCCCTGAGCTACGCCCATAGATGTGGCCATCGGGTCCGACCTGACCTGTCCTCCGTCCCCTACCACAACCTGCGATCGATCGCGTAGGATATCTGTGAAGAGACTGTGTGCTTTGCCACATATGCCGTAGTGTCGAAGTTTGGTGGCTATTACGGTATGGTCTGCGACATCGAACGCTTTGGATAGGTCGCAGTAAATGAGTGCAACCTGCTGCTTACTCTCCAAAGCTTCGTGGACTCTGCGCACAACCTGTCGCGTCACATCAGTAGTACAGCGTCCAGATCTATAAGCGTACTGGCGATCGGATAATGCGTTTGTCTCGTCAAGGAATGCAGTTAACCTAGAGCTCAGCCCGTTTTCCAATACTTTAGCGACGCTCGGAATAATAGATACCGGTCTGTACCCATCTATATTTTCCCTCTTTCCCTTACCTTTAAAAAGGGGAGAGATTTTACTGATTTTCAAAGGCTTCGGGTAAGATCCTTGCCTGAGACATGCGTTATATAAATGCGTGAGTGCAGGTGCTATGGTGTATGCAATATAATTAAACAGATCCATGGAGACGCCGTAAATATCTTTAGATGTTTTGTGTGGAATCCGGGCTATGATTATAGTGAGCACTTCCTCGACAGTGAAAGTAAGTCTCATGGAGCGATCTGTGGATGCGCTCAGCTGGGCGCGCACGGGGTCAAGGTCGGCGCAAGGCGCCCCGCAGGCTAAAGCAGCGCCTATGAACCTGGTGTTCATTGCGTCGACCACTTCTTTTTTTGTAGTAAATTTCAGGCCCTCAGTACTTTCTACTAGTTCTGTGAAATCTACGGCGAGACGTCCAGCTTTCCCTCTCTCTTTATTGATAACTTCCCACATGGATTTGGACGAATTTTGGGTCGAGCTCATCTGTTTGGAAATGGTTTGGAATAAAATTAAAACTTTGCACTGTTGAATCTCATAATCGTATTATTTAAAATTGTTTAAAATATGAATGTGATTTTTTTTTTTAGTGCATATATATATTTTTTTTAGTGCATAATTTAGTGGAAATTTCCTATTTAATTGAATGCAGTCCAATAACAATGATTTAGTGTTCAAAACATTCTGAGTAACCCAAAACTCCCTGCTTTTCGTGCCAGTTTTCGGTTTAAAAAGAAAGCAAATTTCAATATGATCAATTGATCAAATCACGCAGGATGTTAAAATGGCGAATCCATTTTATCATTTCCCTAGAAAAAAACAGTCATTTGATCAAATCTCTGAATCTGTTTAGTGAAATGACGAAATCGGCCAAAAAAGGCAACTCGTTTTTTCATTTCACTAGATTTGTTTAGTGATTTGATGAAATCCCTGAAACGCGTCAGTGAGTTGACGAAACAAACTCGCAGAGTCAACTCGTTTTATCATTTCACTAGACACGTTTAGTGAAATGATAAAATCTCGCTCACGGTGTAGGTGATTTGATGAAATCTCTGAACTGGGTCAGTGTTACTCTACAATTAAGTTTGATCAAATCTCTCACATGATGTTTCAGGGATTTTTTCAAATCACTGAACAATTCTGGTGAAATTAAAAAAAATCGAGTTGCCTTTTCATATCCAGATTCAGATTCAGATTCAGATATTTATTAATAAAATGCGATATTTTACATGTCAAGATAGTAAATACATATAGTTGAATTAAAAGTGTTACAATTATCTTATTTTATTTAACATTAAACATAATTTTATGATTATCGTAGCAATCATTTTAATTTGACTCACCACACACCTCGACAAATTCGTTAACGCTATAGCACGCTAGGCTGGTCAATAGCGTTTTTAAATGTTTGGCAAAAACTCTGTTGTTTTGCACCAATTTTAACTCTGCTGGTAGTGAGTTATATAATTTTGTGCCCATGACACCGAGTGATTTCCGAGTCTTTGCAAGTCTACAACTCGGGACGACCAGCCGTTTACATCGACGAGCACTGGAATGAGTAGTGTACGTATGTAAGTTAGCCCTCACGTACTTGCAGGCTGTTAATATGTACCTAAACGCTAGGTAGTGTTAGTATCTTGGACTCCTTAAAGAGATCTTTTGCGGGGTGGTCATATGACTTCCTCATTATGGTTCGAATAGCTCGTTTTTGCATCTTAAATGCCCTGTCTCGATCCGCCGCGGTTGCCCACAAATCAACACCTTGGATAAGTATGGAATGGAAGTATCCATAGTACGCCTTTTTGACGTTTTCGAACGACAAGCTCGGTGCAAGTCTCGAGAGTGCGTAGCATGCCGATCATAGTTTGTCACACAAGATGTCAATGTGAGGGGACCATGTTAGTCCCGCATCAATAGTGAAGCCTAGGTATCTTACCTTATCATTATCAACTTGAGGTACGCCGATGTTGTTTAGCATGATGTCAAACTGGTAGTTATTGTTATGCCTAAGTTGGAAATGCAATATGTTTGTTTTTTCTACGTTTGTTTTCCATCTTTGACTTCAATATATATCTAAGCTATCGGCGCTTACGAGTAGATATGCATGTGTCATCCGCAAACGACACAAATTCAATGTCCGGGCATGCAATATCCCTAAGACATTTGTTCAAATCTCTGTTTTAGCCATTTCCCTGCGACATACAGATATCTACAGCTGTACGCATCGCCCAACCATAAACTAGGCTTTAAGTTATCAAACAACGCAAGCAGCAGTAATGTTTACAACGGGACTAACATGTCATTCACGACGCGTGGGCAGATGAGCGCATAATAAATATAAGTAGGTACGTACTGCAGGAAAAGGAAAGGATAAAACACTGCAATTGAGACGTGACCCTGAGACAAACAATTTTAATAAAACCGTGTTGTTCCATCTTTGTTTATTTTAGTCGGACTTTAGTGATTGATTCTAATATAATCACCTGGACCGTTATTCGCTACGCGCTAATGCGGCTCACCCCGCCGGTCACTCGTCACGAAACTAGACCTTTACCTACGCTTAGTTACTACGCATCGCGGTGCCAAGATATATTTGAGGCTTCTACTATTACTTATTATATGATAGGGAGGCTGATACCTATTAAGTTGTTTTTATATAGTCGGGCAACATACACGTTAGGTTTCCGATGACATAGACAAAAGTATTGCTATCTCCTGTTCACCGATAGAATAGATTAGATTAGATTAGATTATTTATTTCATGATAAGAATAAGAAATAATGAGTAGAGCTGAGATGATGCGGCGGAGATGAGGTGAGTGATGATAGAATAAGTATCTTAGAATAGAATTATTTGCTTAGAATAAGTAGGTACATCAGTGTCCTTAGTTATTAATTCCTGTTTGTCCGATTAATCGGACCAACAGTCCACCTAGACCGATCACTCGGACGAAGTGGAATTTTGATTGTATATAGTCCGAATAGTCGGACTAAGGGAAGACCAAACTCGAACTCCCTGTATCGGTTATGACCACCGTTGAATTAAAGGGAATTCCCGGTGAACTCCCCGTATACAGCTATTTTTCACAATGTGTCAAAAGTACAAACAAACCGAATACAAACTTGGATTAAAGGACTTTTATCATGGCCATTAAAGAACAAAAACACAATATAAATCAGTGCAATACCAAACAAATATACCTATAATGTGTTTCAAGTAGCGCGTCTACTGATACTGGCGTGTAAAAGTGCGACTTAGGTCCGTCCACAGATAAAGTTCTGAAATAAAAGGAATGGGTGATTGGGCGAGGATGGAATGAGGATACTGATACATTTAGCACGCTCAAATAGCACGACGGTGCGGCGGGCAGGGCCTTTTAGAATTCAGGGAGATATTAAAATAGCCGGCAAGACGGCAAAGATGGCATCTAAGTAGATCGCTACCTACCAGAATGAAATTGTAGTAGGAAATCACAAATTAAATTGGAAAAAAATGGAATTTTCCAGGAGTGCATTTCGGAGCGGATTCTCGGTTCCTAATCATGATCATGAGTACACGGATTCTCGGTTCCTAATCATGAGTAGGTACACGCTTTTCCGGCGCGTTTAGCGAATCGATTCGAAACATGTCGAGCGATTTTCGACATAAAATACGTGATTGCCTATTTTCATTATATTTTAATATGTCTGATTCTCACGGGAGTTATCTATGTAAATTAAGTGAAGAAACTGATTAGAGTAAAGGCCTCCACACACCGAACGCGGGTCGTGCGCGGCGCGGGGCGGGCGCGGTTGAAGCGGTATATTCACACCGCAGGCGGGCGGCGTGCAGTAACTTTGCTGCAACATACGCTTTCAGCATCAAGCAAAGGGGTCCTGACGTGGCCCGGATTGTAAATAAGTCATCCAAAAAAAAAGGCGTGTAGTAACGCGGGCCCGCCGCGGTAGCGGCGCGGTTGCAACGCGAGCCCGCGTATATTCAACTACCGTGTTGGACACCCAAACCCAAAGGGTTAGACGGCAAAGTGAATACAAATAGTGTCTGAAATATACCCAGCGTAAATGGACACCCAGTCGCCGCCGTCCAAAAATAGTTTAGTTTAATCTTTTAAAGGAAATAGGTAGGTATATCTTTTTTTTTTTTTATACGGACGTTGTCACTTGATGAAAGTTTTAGCAAACTAAAGGGGAGATTATAGTAGTTAAATGCGATACTCAATTGAAGAAAAATATCACTTGTATAATTTAATCTTTCCTTGGATTTACAAGGCAAGGGTGGCTGAGAAAATACCATTTAAGTATCAACGTCAAAATTCACTACCTATCTTTTTTACTACTAGTAGTACTCATCACTACATAGTATAAAACATTTTTTTTAATTAACATATAGTAACTAATAAGCAGACATAGTAAACTGCGATCGAAATCCATTGAAGTACTAGGGTTGTTAATAACAACCCTAGTACTTCAATGGATTTCGATCGCAGTTTACGATGTCTGCTAATAAGGCTTTCTGAGCCAATATAAATATATAATTTACTTTAAAAACAAAGTTTTAACCGACTTCAATTTAGTACTCCGCCAAGCCACGAGAACATTTCCACATTTCTTTTCCAATTTACCACATAACTGATTTCCGAGAGCAAATGCGTTGATTATTAGAGAAAAAACCCAATCGCTGTATGTGGCCCGATAATATTTGAGGACTTCCGTCGATTCCACAAGGATCACCTTTGGCACTTCACTAGTTGCTATTTCAACGGAATCTTATCAGAATCTGTGACGTACTTTTGTTTTTTTAAGTACATAAGTCATCTGTGGTCTTCATCATCAATTCCACTCCACCAAATTTATGATTTCCGGGTGTAAGTTTGTACACGAGTTATAATAGAAAATACTAAAATCACTACACGCGTGCCTATAATATAATTGAGGAGTTCCCTCAATTCCTCATGGATCCCATCATCCAATTCCATCATGATTTTTTGATAAAAATGGGACCGAACTGGAAGAATATACTTGCAAACAAAAAAAATACGAATCGGCTCATCAATGACGGGGTCTGAGGTAACAAACATTGAAAAAAAAAAACATGAAAAAAAAAACCACCGAATTGAGAACCTCCTCCTTTTTTTTGAAGTCGGTTAAAAAGAAGACTCGATTTGATTTAATTACTTCTCGTTTAAAAAATCTTGTACAGAGTAATACGCTTCTATATAATAATTCTTAAATCGAATGAGTATTTCCGGCGACTACAGTACTGTACATACTAAAGCATAAAACTTATTTATGCATAGTATTAGTAAAGATTACCTCTTTATAATAGGTATTAGCATAGATTAAAACACTTGTTTATCAGTAGGTATTTCACTACGCAGGATACAATATTATTCATACAAATTACATACCAAAGTTTTGCTATCTATGTTTCTGAAAAATGAAAAAGTTGAAGATACCGCCCATACTAATATTTATATTATCATTTAAACATAGGTAATACCATATTTTAACCTACCAATATCTTACCTTACAATAACTAATGCTAAATTACCATACTACGTCATTAACACCATCAACTATCATTATATAATCACTTCTATTTATTCATAGACATGCTTGCAATCATGAGTGCAATGATTTTGATTTTGTGGCCTACTCATTACTCCTTGACAGAGACTGGTGGTTTCCCCACTTACCTTCCGCATCGCGACATTACAAATATTAACGTGGGATCAAACATTCTGATCCACTATTGTTTATCTTCACGCTTATCGCACAATCGTCGTAATACCACGAGTGACAATCTCATTGCATATGATAAGCTAGGCCATAAGGAAATTTATTAAAATGTTGTGATTTTTAAACTGCTATCTTCATTCCAGCTTCCGTGGTGGGCCTGGCGAGCTTCCCCGGCTTCGTGATCTCCGCGTTCTTCATGGAGCTATGGGGCCGGAAGCTCACACAGGCCATGGTCATCCTCCCTGGCGCAGTCGGCTGGATCCTCATCTACTTTGCCCAGGACGTTCCCACGCTCATGGCCGGCAGGATCCTGGGCGGCATCACCGCAGGCTCAAGTGTAACCCTAGGCGCCGTTGTTATAGGGGAATACTCCAGCCCACAGCTCCGAGGAATGTTCTTAAACCTCAAGACTGCTGCCGTCTGTGTGGGGAATAGCTTCGTCCACGTTGCAGGTCACTATTACTCTTGGAGGACCGTCGCGATTTTCGGCCTAGTGCCCCATATAATCGCGTTCGGAATTGTCTGCACTTGGCCAGAAAGTCCGACGTGGTTGGCCGCTAGATTCAAGTTCGATGACAGCGAAAAGTCCTGGCTGAGAATGAGAGGAGATGGTTTTGACTCTAGAAACGAATTCAACAGTATGATCAAGGCTCAAAAGCAGAGATTATCTGAAACAAAAGAGATACCAACTCTCACGAGGCACGTGATGAACTTCCTCCAGAAATTCACTAAAAAAGACTTCATAAAACCTTTGCTGATAATACTCTTCGCTGGAATGTTGTTAGAGGTGTCTGGAAGACACATATTCCCGGCGTACGCTTTACAGATAATAGAAGAAATCACGGGAGACAAGTCCAGATCGTTCTACTACACTGTGATCATTGATCTCATAACTACGCTTAGTTCCACATTCTCATCAGCACTAGTTCGCGTACTAAAGCGACGGACCTTACTGTTCGTCACAGGTGGAGCAGCTTTAGCGGTCCTAATGGCTATCTGTACATACCTTTACCTGACTGCCATAGACGTCCTGTCGAAGGACCGAGTTTGGCTGCCCATATCCATGTTTATGCTGTACTTCTTACTAGCTAACTTGGGCAGCACCCCTATACCTCTAGCGTTACTTGGAGAGGTATTTCCAGTTGCTCACAGAGGAGCAGGCTCAGCAATGTCAGGATTAACTCTAGCCATCTGTCTGATGGTGGCCTTGAAGATAACCCCTACGTTGCTCGTGAATTTTAAAGTGTATGGGACCTTTGCCATTTACGGGGCAGCCATGGGGTTCTGTCTGGTGGCGATGTATTTCATACTTCCGGAGACTAAGGATAGGACGTTGCAGGAGATCGAAGACTACTTTAATCATGGGAAGTTCCAGGACAAGGAAGTGAGGGAAGACGCGGAGGAAAATACTAAAATGCTTAAGAACTGATTGATGAAGTATCGTAAACCGAGGTTACTTTCATTCGTTGAAATTATTTTTATTTTATGTACCTACTATTAAAGTGCCTCCGTTTTTCCTAAAGGTTTTCTGTATCGTAGTTTCTAGTAATGGCCAGTTTTAGTAACCCTCTATACAGGTTTTTCTCTCTTTTACGTATACATAGGCAATTTAAAAAAAATGTGTAGGTAGGTACCCAATTAGCGTTCATTGTTAAACGAAAAACTCAGTGTCAGGTTTCTGACGAAAATTAAGCATCCTAATTATGTTAATATGGTCATGTTACACATGTCATTTAAAATAACGTGTTGTAAAATATAATTTAAGTATAAATTAAAAAGAAAGAGTGAATTTATACACAAACTGAGTACTTAATTGTCGTCACAAAACGGACACCTTCCTCGGTCCTTTGACCAGTGTGTGTTGCCAGACTCTCGTCTTCAGACACTGCGAAATATTGGACGAAAAGATATGCCGTAGCTTCCCGAACGCTGCCCAGCCTAGTCGGATTCGGTTTTAGGTAGTATTAAAAAATCCGAAGGCTGCTGAGATTAATTAGGGCTAGGCTCATTGATGAGGACAGAAGTACTTAAACTTAATAGAACGATTATGAGTCGAAAAAATGGCATTAACTAGTAAACCACCTATATTCGTGCTAATCACAAAAATCAATGCCCTTACCGGGATCTGAACCCGGGACCGCCAGCTTAGTTGACAGGATTACTCTACATGGCCCAATACTGCTGCTGCTGACCCATTAAAGGCCAATGACTCGCATAGGCGTCGCCGTCGTATAAAGCGGAAAAAATCTGCTATAGTAAATAGTAGTATAGTATAGTATGTAATACGTAGCGTTGCTTGGCCTCTGAATAAATAATAGTACCTACTAAGTACAGGCCCCGTATCATGGTCGGCCTTATCACGCGATAAGTGACAAGATAGAGCGGCAGTCTCGTTCTATCGAACGGTGTCAGCCAGTGACGGACGCTCTACTACTACTGTGAACGTTCTCATACAAAATTGTGCGTCGTGTGCATACAAAAGGCCGACCATGATACGGGGCCAGAAGGTTCTCTGTTAACCAATCCCCTATTTAGGTATGTCGAACGTGCCTAAACGTGACCATCCCTTTCTATCGCAAATATCGCTAGAAAGCGTGCCTGCCGCAGCAGCGCTATCATAGCGGCCGGGGCTTGACCTCGAATGGGTAGTTAACTTAGCTGCAGGCCTACGGTCAAACGTATAAAATTAATCGTCGCAAAATTGCTTCAATTATACCTGTGATTTCGTCATTCGTAAACGAAACTTCATTGTATGGAAATCTGGTGTAACCTTTATCAGGGTTCTTCTTTAACGGTATTGGAATTTATAACCTAATTATACAATTACATAGGTAGTGAAACAGATTATTTGTTGAATGATTGCAATTTTCACTTCAACCACAAGGCAATTTAGTCGGTCGTCGTCGCATGCAACGCGCGGGAAGCGCCCCGCGGACCGCAACAGAGTAAAGGTGGTGATAGACTTGAGTAGTTGAGCATTCACTTGCAGTGAGCATTCTGGCGAATGTTACATTACAGATAAAACCTCATAACATTTAATATAACATACTTTTCAACACAATTGCTCGTAAAGTACCACTTATTGTGTCGCTTTTAGGCTCACAATTATGGATATTAAACTCGCGTGTTTTATAACATTACGACACGACACTTGTGTGTTATGGTTATATCCCGATTAAGTCACGTTGGCACCTTGCAGCAAGATGTATGCATGCACACGGTGCATTCTCGGGTTGTACAGAATGTACAGCTTTTTTTTTAATTCTCGGCAAATGGATTCTTACTCGACTAAACAAATTAAATCCTTTTTGACAATTAATTGACTATTTCATTTTGGATATGATATAGAAACGTTTAATTTTGTAAAACTATTCCCTTGTGATAACATTTTACATGAATTAATAAAGATACCATTTGAAAACGAAAATATTTATTTTATTTTGTATTGGCTGTTTAGAGATTTCATCTAATGCGCGCGCATTGCGCAAACTTCACGAAAAAAAACTGTTGCGCGCCATTATATGTTATTTCACAGATATTTGTAAACATTGTTAATGCGTGTTTGGTTATTGTTATTAACAAAAATGTTGACTCGTGGCGACTACAAAAGTGATAAAAAGAATGACGCTACTGGAAATTCTTGGCGATGTATACAACATGTGAGTAAAAACCTGGGGATCGATTTTTGAATCTCACCAAGTGACTAATTCTCACCGATGTGAGTGATTTCCGAAAGTTCGTATTTTTGAAACTCATCGGTGACCTTAGAGTATATACCTACAGAGGCGACGTAAGTGTCGCCACAATGAGGGACGGCAACAAAGTAGATGATTCCCGTGGGGTGGCCATGTAACTAAAAATTACCCCATCGCTTCCATATGTTTATTTTAAATAATGCGCTTTTATTGTAAGTAGTTTTTACTGAAGCTTTACACACATTCACTGCCTAGCAGGCGCTCTGTTCGCAACCACTAGTAATATTCAGCTTAATAACATGAAATATGATTCTAGTAACAGAACATGACATGTAGGTAATTAATAGTCCTTGTGCAAGCGGCTTACCTGGTAGTTTCTTATCAGCACAGTTATGACAGGACGCCCGCGAGCTGTGTTGCGGCGAGGTAGACTATCCGTCTCTTTTTAATCGTTCTAACTAGAAAGAGACGGACAGTCTACCTCGCCGTGACACAGCTCGCGGGGCGTCCTGTGATAGCCGTGCTGATCTACTTAATTATTATAAAGCCTGAATCACACTGGCGCGGCCTACGGTGGCGGTTCATAGTAAACTTGACAGTTAGTGTCAAATTTACTATTGACCGCCACCGCAGGCCGCGCCTGTCTGTGAGAGGCTTAAAGTCTCTCACAGACTGGCGCGGCCTGGCCGCGGCGATCAATGGTAAACTTGTCATTAGCTGTAAAATTTACTATTGACCGCGATGCAGGCTTAAGGCGGGAAAAATAATGACACTAAATACCGAAATGAGACACAACCATATTAAAAAACATTTACTATTCAAATATTCGAATTATTACAGATTAATGATAAAGAGCTCTGCTCGGGTAAAAATATGCCGAGAACGATTTTTCCCAGATATGAGACCTAGCTAGATCGATTTTTTTTTATGAGGCACAGCGTGGGAGCCCCCCTACAAGGTTGACTGATGACCTGGCAAAGGTCGCGGGAGTCCGCTGGATGCGGATGGCGCAGGACCGGCCATTTCGGCTGATATGATGATGAGATAGATTTTTCGCCCCCATAAACCCCTATACTGCAAATGCCATCAAAATCGTAAGAACTGTTTTCGAGAATGCGATCACAAATATATATATGTAGCCTTAACCCAAATACTACGCGCACGCGCATCCTCATTTAGTGGAAACCTAGAAAAAAAAACATATTATTTTACATAAAATTTTTCAAGCAAAGGGCTTATAGAAAATTATGATTCATTCTAAACCGTCGATCGTCTTTACTTATTACTAGCTGTCCGCGCGTCTCCTCTCCACCCGCGTAGTAGAAAGAACACAAGCGGAGGCGCAGATGCAGGATTAAATAAAGCCAGATGAAAGAATTTTTGAAATCGGATGAACAGTCCGAGATTACTCGCTACATAAAAGCTTATCTTTACTATGAGTACAGAGTAAATATACGTATATAAGAATATATCCCATCCATTATATACGAATTTTATGTAATAACAAGTACGAGAATTTTGTTAGAGTATAAATTACCCGAGAAATCGGGTATTTTTAATTTGTATTGGCTGGTATCCCTAAAATGATTGCAAAGAAGCTAAATCGAGAAGACATTCTAACACCTCTCGCAGCTTACCATAAACAATCTACGTAATTTGGGCGGATAATTTGTCAACAAATATTTTCTTGTACAATGTAAACAATGATGTTATTTCTATTGTAATCGTCAAATTTTACAAGATTTTGAGCGTAATGTAATTTTACCATGCTATTTTTACGTATTGCGTACCTATACAGAAAAGTGAAAGATGTTCTACTCAGGCCTTTAAAACGTTATAAAATGAACCGGAATTATAACGGTATATTCCGTTAGTGTTCGAAAATTACGTTATAACAAAACCAATATTCTCCATAACGATATAAATACCGTAACAGAATGAATAACAGAACGATATATAATAACGTTATAATATCGTTTTAAAATGCGAGCCGCGCGCTACGGCTGCGCCGTTGCCGCTCTGTGCCAATGCCAACATGCCACCACGTGGGCCGTAGCGCGACGTGCGACGTTGCCGTTACGTTGTTCTAGCTTCTAAATCTTATTAATGCTTGTTTACCTCGATCATTTGCAAATTGGTTGTGAATTGTGAATATTTGGTTGGTTGCGACGATAAATGGCGGAATAAAAATGGGACGCAGGAAACGCAACGCTGTCCACAGATTCGTGGACTTGCTCATAAATAAAAAGAAAGAGTGCCAATCTTAATAGCCCCTAGGTATACACTATTACAATATGTAAGAGAGTCAATATTTTTCTATGTTAATTGTTTGTCTCGGCACTAAATCGCAGACTCCCAGTATTAGGACCTATTCCAAACAAGCCCTACGACCGACGGTGTTGCCGTGAGCAAAAAATTATGCATAGGTATGTTGGTATGTGCTTTTGTTCATTAATCGTAATAAAATTATAATATACTTTTAGTTTCCGACATTTTATTTTATATTTGATTTAGAGCCATTCCGAAAACGACAAGTTAAATAAAATCTGATTATGAAACCAAAGAATGTGTGAATTTTCGATTTCGGTTCTTCGCCATAATCTGTCTAGATAGGCTCACGATAGATAGGGGAGACCAAGGACGGTTGGTACACATAAATATATATCGATCCTCCTTTTCTTACGATTCATCCTCCTTTTCTAATTAATCCTTAGTCACTAAATATTTATGTAAATAACTAGCTGTTGCCAGCGACTTCGTTCGCGTGGAACTTGTTATGGTCTTAGAAAAAATATTGCTATTAAATTATGTTCGGTGCAAGCTATTTATCGCTGTCCCAAACACACTTCTACCATCTTAAAGATATACAAAAACTATCCTATATCCTTCCAAGGGTCTCAAACTATCTGTACGGGAAATTTCATCTAAATCCGTTCAGGGATTAGACCTACGTAAAAGGTAACAGTGCGATGAGTTCGTTAGTTTAAATTGATAAATCTAAATTGAAACCGTCGTTTTTACAAACATAAATATCTTAAGAATCATCAACAGACGTTTTCATACAGTATTAAAGAAAAATATATTTTTATATGTCTACTAAGCTACATTACTGTTATAATAATAAGTACCCAATGTTGATTAAATCTATTCGATTCTGGGAGCATCGCAGTTCTAACGTAACACGAGTGCCCCCGCCAAGACAAGCCAAGCGAAGCGCAAGGGCACTACCTACCTTTTCTCGAAGCGCTTCGTCGTATTTTTGAACCTTCGTAACTTGGGTTCGGATTATACCATTTAAACAAAATTTTCGGGATATGATGTCAGTGGTTGACTTATTAAAACTATAAAGTTTCAATTGCATAGCTTTTATACTTTAGATTTTATTGATATCTAAAATACCCCGATTTCGTCACTGACTCACTGATGATCATCAATATTCTTAAGGTTCTTCCTGAAGTCCTAGAAAGCTGAAATTTGGTATGTAAGCTAGTAATAGTATACAAACAACGAAAAAATCTTAAAACTTGAAACTTTTACCCCCCCAACCCCTTAAACTAGGGGGTGAAAGTTTGTATGAGACTTCCGCAAATTTTGATGCTAGAAGGTCCTTGTTATCCTTGTTATAAATAATAAGATATGTATTTCAGGATTTTTAGTAAATCACCCCCCACTCTTTAAATGAGGGGATGGAAGTTTGTATGGGTTTTCCCATTCACTTCTTTAGAAATTACCTTACAAAAAGGAATGAGATCCCACCAAAAACATTACATGTAAAGTGATGCCAAGACTCCATAGCTCATAAAGCTTTCAGCGTGAAAAAGATATCAGATCGCAATTAGCGCCAAGCTTCCACGCTCTACAAATTCTATATCTTGGCTAAAAAGTATAGACCCGTCACTTATTAATATCATCATAAATTCATTCGGCGTGAAAGTCTATGCGGCGACCGGGATGTGCCCAACAAAGCTATACTTTTTAGCCAAGATATAGAATTTGTAGAGCGTGGAAGCTTGGCGCTAATTGCGATCTGATATCTTTTTCACGCTGAAAGCTTTATGAGCTATGGAGTCTTGGCATCACTTTACATGTAATGTTTTTGGTGGGATCCTACATTTCTGGTAACTTCAAATCTGTAAGTCTTAGTTTAAAAAAGGTCTTGCTCTCTATACAACCTTCAAACCTTTTAACTCTCTTAGGAGATGAATAAAAAAAACGCTGAAATCGTTTTCTAATCATTAAACAAACGGTCCATAACCTAAGTAATAAATCTATTATTTTAAAAATATCTTGCTCTTCGTATAAACTTTGAACCCCCTAGAAACCCTCTTAAGGGATGAATTTCAAAAACATTGAAATGTATTTTTTAGTTTTAAACAAACCGTCTAAAATCGTAGTTACACTAATGTTTTACTTTAAAATTGTCTTGACCCTATACGGCCTTCGAATCCCCTTTAAATTAAACACTCTTAGGTGATGAATAAAAAAATCTACTAATCTGCTCTCTCTATTTTAAGACCAAAATTAAAAAATCTTACTTAAAAAATGACTTTTCCCTCCATATAAACTTTGAAGCCCCATTAACGCCTATAAGGGATGAATTAAAAAAAAACTCTGAAATCAGTTTTGTTGTCTTTTAACATACAGACTAAGACTGACATTAGAAATATCTTACTATATTTTCTTGCTCTCCATATAAACCTTGAATACCGTTTTAACACTTTTAACCCCCTTAGGGGTGGTAATTTTCCAAGACGATGAAAGGATTTTTTTTTTCTAATAAGTAATCGTACCACAAAGTTGCCCATCTCTAGCTAAAAAAAAATGTTTCTCATCCTAATCTTGCATAAGTACCTTTTTAACCCCCTTAGGGATGGAATTTTCTAACACGTTAAAAGTACTAACTGTTTTTCTATTCTAATAAGTAATCTTTCTACAACGTTTCAAATCTCAAGCTCAAAAAAAGTGTTTCTCATACAAACCTTTCATCCCTATTTAACCCCCTTAGGGGTGGAATTTTCTAAAACACTGACAGTCCTTTTTTGTATTGTATTTAGTAATCTTTCTACAAAGTTTGAAGTTTCTAGCTCAAAAAATAAAGTTCCCTCCATACAAACTTTGCACCTCTATTTAACCGCCTTAGGGATGAAATTTTCTAAAACACAGAAAGTACTTTTTTCTATTCTAATAAGTAATCTTTCTACAAAGTTTCAAGTCTCTAGTTCAAAAAATAATGTTTCCCCCATACAAACATTGCACCCCTGTCCCCTACTTAACCCCCTTAGGAGTGGAATTTTCTAAAACGCTGCAAGAACTTTTTATGCATCTTAATAAGTAATCTTCCTACAAAGTTTCAAGTCAATAGTAAAAAAAAAAGTTTCCCTCATACAAACTTTTCACCCCTATTTAACCCCCTTAGTGATGGGATTTCCAAAAATTCCATCTTGTCCCTTCTTTTTAGTCCCAGTAGTTTCGGCTGTGCGTTGATGAATTAGTCAGAAACATTTGATGCAGGCATTTAAATTATAAATAATTTACCATGTTATAACAATGCCAAGTCGAGCGCGAAGCAAACACTGCCGTACCATCCTTTACTGGAACCATTTCGCCACATTTTCAGGCCCCTATTTGAGAACCTCTGGATAAGACCAGAATGCAGAAATTTTCGTCATCCAGTAAGCTATAATCACATACTTAAAATACAATATTTCAAGTCTGTAGGTCATTTAGTTCCGAAGTTAAGCGAAAGCAAAGTTTCGCATTTATGACACTCACTCACTCATGATCATCAAAATAGAACTACGAGTAGTACTTCCCATAAACTCAGAGAGCTGAAATTTGGTACAGTTAGGGTTTAATGGCCACATAAAGGGAAAATTATAAAAAATTGCTATTTCAACCCAGTTTTCTAGATACACCAACTGTATACATTACTTTGTAATCCTATACAAATATATAGGATTACAAAGTTACATTTGCAGTGAATGGGAAAATTCAAAAGCAAGAATGTGCCTGCATTCATAGTTTGTATGTATGGATAACACATTGCCCTAGAAAAAGAAGTGAGATTCCATAAAAAACACTCCATGTAAAAAAGAGGCCAAGTCTCGAAACTCTTCCACCGTAAAAAATTGTGAGATATTTCGTAGAGCCAAGTTTCAAGCATTCTTATTAATCTTTATTTGCTTGCTAAATAAAATTTTGTGACTTTGCAATCACACAATACTACATAATTTTAGGTAAGTATGCAAAAATCTATAAATACAGTTAAGTTGTGTGATTGCCACGTTGCAGAATTTTATTTAGCAAGCAAAAACATTCCATGTAAAAAAGAGGCCAAGTCTCGAAACTCTTCCACCGTAAAAAGTTGTGAGATATTTCGTAGAGCCAAGTCTTAGGCATTCTTTAATCTTTATTTGCTTGCTAAATAAAATTCTGTAACTTGGCAATCACACCACTTTCCTGCATTAATGGATTTCTGCATACCTAAAGCTATGTAGTATTGCCAAGTCACAAAATTTTATTTAGCAAGCAAATAAAGATAAAAGAATGCCTGAGACTTGGCTCTACGAAATATCTCACAACTTTTTACGGTGGAAGAGTTTCGAGACTTGACCTCTTTTTTACATGGCATGTTTTTTATGGGATGATGCATTTCCGATTAATGAGGCACAGAGTAGCTAAAGACAATCTGATTTGAAAATTATTAGTCAGGATATTCATGTCAGGCTACAACCTGCGCCGACAAGCCGAGCAAATCGAAAAATTCTCTATTTTACTATGACGTCGTGCACTCTAACAAACAACCTACGTTACGTAATCACATCGCTTACATTGCACGAGTAGGCTATACTGAATGCGAGAAAGGGGTAGCCTATAACGTTATTACATTATTATATCGGTTAAAAAAGTATCGGTTTTATATTAATGGTTTATATTTATAACGTTATAATGGATATCGCTATACAGCGCGTCAAATATCGTTTTCGAGTATAGCGGTTTTAGGAATAATAACGTTATAAATGATAGCGCTATACGAAAATAGCGCTATTTAAAGGCCTGGTTCTACTTACGTGTGAAAGGTTATATTTTCATCACATTGTTCCGACCGGCTTTTACAGCCAAGCACGCAACAATTAACCATTTTCTTGGCACAGACGGAACACGAGATACTTTATCGTGCGTAAATTACTTTTAGGACACTATTTTATTCACAATAATATTAAATATTTCGGATTCGTATGCAGCCACGCGCGAGCATTGCAAAGAGTATAATAAGTATATTTATGTAAAGAGTGGCAACACCAAGAAATTACTGGTCCCACAGCCGCCTAGCAGCGAGTGGATTGAACTACTCTGACGCACGCATGCGTGCAGTGTGCACGCTTCACATACACACTAACGCACACATACATATTCACGCATCACGCACACACGTATACAAAAGTTGTATTCTCTGTTTTGACTTTGAAGCCTACAATGCGACTATCAAAGTTAGGAAGAAAACGTTTCTAAAACATGATATAAATCACATTTTAGTTACCTAAGTACGCTTCCCTTCATACTTTGCCAGTCACATTGTAGGTTTCAAAATAATCACACAACTATGAAATGGATCTGAAAAGTGAAACATGCAACATTCATATAAGTATTTATTCAACTTAACAAATAACAAATTATGTAACAAGAACTTTATAAAGCACAACCTTTTTAACAAAAAAACACGAGACAAGGACGAGATTTAGCTTCAAAACTTTAGATTAAATCTCCAGGGGATCGATTTTTGAATCTCACCAAGTGACTAATTCTCACCGATGTGAGTGATTTCCGAAAGTTCGTATTTTTGAAACTCACCGGTGACTTACATTTGTCATACCTATGATATCGATTTACGAGTGCCCCTACCCACTCGTTATTGAAATCACCATGCGATTGTTTTTGACAGTTGACGTTTGTGACATCTGCCAAAAGTACCAAGAATTTAATAAGCCCTATGTCCATGTTTTGTTTTTCATATTTTTAAAATACACGGTTCAAAATTTAGAGGGGGGGGGACACAATTTTAGTGACTTTCGGGGCGATTATCTCCGACTCTATTCACTTAATCAAAAAAAATGCTGAGAAACCTTATATTTATTTTGAAAGGCCTATCGATTGATGTGCCACACGTGGGCTTGCAATGAAAAAAAAAATTGACTTTCAGTTTTATGTATGGAGTGCACTCCTAAAATTTTTTTTTTTGTAATTTAATTACAATACTATGTAGCGGCTAACAAAATAGGTACACCTATCCTCAAAATTGTATTCAAATACACTATAGTTTTCGAGTAAAATGCCTGTGACATACGGACGGACAGACAGACAGACATGACGAATCCATAAAGGTAAAAAAACGGAACGTTTTTAGCCATTTGGCTACGGAAACCTAAAAACCGGTATCAAGGACAACACTATAACATCTGCGTAAAAAGGAACGTAACGGGAAGATTGTCTCTGACTGACATTGTAAAATTTCTGCATGTTGGTAAACAGCGTGTGACTTTCAAAAATACGGCTCTTGGAAAATGGTGACATAAAAGTCATCGGTGATAATTTTAGTCACCGGTGACTTTGATATCACCAGTGAGATTCAAAAATCGCACTCCTGGACCAGATTTAACAAATCCACGTACAGCCGATCTACACTGCATATTACTCAACCTCAAATTATTTACTGCACACATAATACCTAGATATTATTTTTATAAACAGATACTGTGTCTAAAACTATTCCTGATTTTATTTAAATATGATTTAAATGTGTTTTCATTCAATGTTTTTATAGACAATACATTGACATTTATTTACTGACTGACACGTAGGTATGTATACTTCATCTAAAACCACAAAGGCCAGGCCGAACAACAAACACAATTCCATATTAATGAGATATTTGTTCATGTTCAGTTAAATAAAATGGATACTTAATAAATTCTATCTCAAAACATAAAAATATATTTTATTTCATTTCAAAATCTTAAAATTTATTGTCGTGGGTCTATTGTACTGACATCTATTTCCATTTTCTGTCAACAACATTAAATACAGCGATCCGCTTCGCCAGAGATGTCACTACTTTCCATACAATAAATCGGCGTGTCGCCTCTTTTCTAAGTTTCCAGCCCCTGGAGCATTGACAGCATTGTATGCCACAACTGAAGTGCCAAATAGAAAAAAAGTGGAACTATGACAAGGATAACGAATGATATATCTCTGTCTGTCACACTTATCGAGATTTGTATGCTACCAGCTCGCTCGCACGTGGTATTATTATTACCATAGCCTGTCCATACTAAATTATAGGTTCATGATAATTTTAGTCACCGGTGACTTTGATATCACCAGTGAGATTCAAAAATCGCACTCCTGTTGCCATAAATAAGTAAAGAAAATAACTTGGCAGCCTATAAAATTTTCATCTTATGAAAAGGATTTTTTCCTCGCAAAATGTGTTGAAAAACGTCGTATGAAACGCGTGAGCTTTGATAATTACATCCTCGGGTCTCTTATCATGCTCACCTGCGGCTCGCGTGATAATTCCGCCTCTGATGTAATTATCAACATACCTCACTTTTATCACAATGTACTATTAAGTCTAATGCATAGTTCCTATAATGAACAATTATATGATACATACTGGACGTGATTATGTATGCACACAGAAATATAAAGTCCTTCAAGAAGCAGTCTGATGTCCATAGTACAAATACACGAAACAGCAGAATTAGCTGTCCCAAAATTTCGTTTGCAGAAAGTTAAAAATCGTTTTTGGCTAACTGTATAAGGTTCTACAACAAAGTACCCAAAGATGCATGGGATCTTCCATATTATTCATTTAAAAAATAAAATTCATATAATACAAGATCGAAGAATATATGGAAGACGAAAAACCATGGAAAATCCTTCGGTCTCAAAAGCCGTCGTAACTTTGTTAGTCGTGCCCTGGAGAGACTCGCGTGCTGCTTGGCGCCGCTGTTACTGGCTGTCTTAATTCATGTCTATTTTGTTTTGTTTTTTATTTTTATTTTGATTGTAATGTTTATTTTGATTTTGACATATTGGTTACATGCAAGTTATGTATACCGTAGCATTAGTTTATTCCAAAACAATATAATTATTTGACCAGGGAGTCTCATCATCATTCTCCTAGCGTTGTTCCCGGTTATGCCCCTAAAGGAGCTCGGGGTCCGCTTTGACACCTAATCCCAAGATTTGGCATAGGCGCTAGTTTTTACGAAAGCGACTGCCATCTGACCTTCCAACCCAGAGGGAAAACTAGACCTTATTGGGATTAGATCGGTTTCCTCACGATGTTTTCCTTCACCGAAAAGCTAATGGTAAATATTCCGTACAGAAGTTCCGAAAAACTCATTGGTACGAGCCGGGATTCGAACCCACGACCGCCGCTTGACAGCCGCATGCCTGAACCACTAGGCTACCGTAGCATTTTGACGTTGGAGGGAGACTTTACATCTCCTTATTATTATAGAATAAGATTATTGTGATACAATGGACCCGGAGACTATCTATGTCTCGGGAAATGTGTGCCCAGGTATTGTCTATGTTTTCAGGTTGTTATCAAAGAGTAAAGTGAATAGTTTTACTAAATTCAACGTTTCTATCCAAAAAGAAATAGTCAACGAATTAACAAAAAGCATTTAATTTGTTTAGTAGAGTAATACCTAACTAAGAATCCATTCTCCAAGAATTAAAAGAAAAAAAGTACATTCTGTACAACCCGGTTAATTTAAGAATGCACCGTGTCCATACAAACACCTTGCTGCAAGGAGCCAACGTTTCTTAATCGGGATATAAACATAAAACACGAGTGCCGTAATGTTATAAAACACGCGTGTTTAATACCCAGGATTATGAGCCTAAAAACGACGTAATAAGAGGCAAGCTACGAGCAGTTACTTAAAATTGCATCGCCCATGCCCAGTTCTGCCGGCTGTACACATTGGGCCAACGTTGGCGCGTGAGCAGGATGCAGCTATGTAAACGAGAGATCGAATTATAGCCTTCTCCCTCTAACGCATAGCTGCCTTCTTCTCACGCGCCAACGTTGGCCCAGTGTGTTTAGGCGATTTAAGCGGCACCATTGTTTCCTGTGGAGGTCAGTCCCTTTATATTTGACCGTTGGGTCGAGATTTGCGGCTGAGGTTCCGTGAGCTTGCCTCATAGAATCTTGTTTCCAGAGCTGCTGTATTAAATCGGATGAGAGAAATGAAATATCGGGAGCAGACTGTTGACGCGTGCCATTCGCACTAACTCTAGTGTCAACTTATATTATTATCTGACACACTGTCCAAGATTAGGGCGCTTCTACGATCGATATTCACTACATAGTATAAAACAAAGTCGCTTCCCGCTGTCTGTCCCTATGTATACTTAGATCTTTAAAAGTACGCAACGGATTTTGATGCGGTTTTTTTTAATAGATAAGTGATTGAAGAGGAAGGTTTATATGTATAATATAGTATCCGTGCGAAGCCGGGGCGGGTCGCTAGCAATATGATATGACCAATTAGTATGATGTGCACCTAAAACTAACGATTTTGATTCAAAAAGAGAAAACATAATCCCGATCATTCTGAGTCGTATAAACTGTTGAAGGACAATATATGGAAATAATGTTCTCAATATGCCGACAATTCAGAACTTTAACATGGAATACAATACCTACATTAGGACAAGTAGTAGGGCAGACAACCGCCTTAATGGAACTGTGGATTAATATACATTAACTGTCGCGGTAAAAAAAAGAAACGGAATTATGTCAAGGACAACGTATGATCCCTTTCTGTCACACTTATTGAGATTTGTATACTACCATCTCGCTCGGACGTGGTATTATCATTACCATAGCACCTCTGCAGAAACCGATACACTAATATTAGAGGTAAAAGGGGGAACACAGTAGTTATGAGACATTCTGTCAAAGCAGAGTACAGTCAGCAGCAGAAGTTGCTAAGCAGTTCTAGTGCTCAAATGATCTACACACGAACTCTAATGTCATGGGAATAAGGATATGTGTAGGTCATTTTGAGCGTGTTATTTTGCTTAGCTACTTCTGATGCTGACTGTACCTAGAGTGAAAAACTGCAGTAGGTAAGTATTATTTGACTTTATTACAAGCTACATATTATAAAGTTTTTCTTTTTTTTAATTTATCGTAATTTTAGCCTATTTACATACAGTTATTCCAA
Organism: Epinotia ramella; assembly: GCA_947578815.1. Taxonomy (NCBI): domain Eukaryota; kingdom Metazoa; phylum Arthropoda; class Insecta; order Lepidoptera; family Tortricidae; genus Epinotia; species Epinotia ramella. The sequence goes on from OX388223.1 coordinate 15,070,285, forward strand.
GGTGGGATTGATGTGAAAATATAATGTCTTTTAAATGAACATAGTTTTAATACACTATAGCACTGGGAGGAAACCAATCAGATCGATATTTCAATAGTATATGCCTAGTCCTTTTGCCAGTGTGATAAGGTTTATTATCGCTAAATGGTTTTGTAAATATTGCACTTAAGGGTCCGTATACTTAATGTACGGCCCAATAGGCAGGTCCTTAAAGCAGGGTCTCTTAAAGTGTGGTCCATGGACCCCTTAGGGGTCCGTGACATGATTGCGGGGGGTCCACAGCTACTGCGTTCACTCTTAACGTAGATACTTAGGTATAAAAATACATTAAACATGAGATATTTTTCAAATCTTTGAAATTGTGAAAAAAAGTTTGAGAACCCCTGCCTTAAAGGCTTAGGTCTGATAGGCTTGAACATTCACATGTAACATCGAGCATCCGCCGTTTTAAAACTAGTCGAACTGAACAACAAACAGAGGCAAGCATAGAGCCAAACATCGCTACGAACATTTTCACGACCATTTCAGCGAACGCCAAAATGTTCGTCAAAAAATTGTTTCTTCACGAATATGTCTGAGTCGCGAAAAAAAATTAATCGGCTTTACGCGTAACAAAATTGACTGTAGTTTCGCTAGAAGTAGAAGAATTAAAACGCTCCGGGTCATTTTGTGAGCTTTTTACCAGTAATGTAACATTCGCAAGAATGCTTATTACAAGTGAATGCTCAACTCTTTCAACACCTTTATGCATGAATTAAAAATCGGCCAAGTGCGTGTCGGGCACGCCCAGTGTAGGGTTCCGTAGTTGCTTTCTCAGATATACATTACGAAAGTTGGATAATATCAATCTTCCATTTATGTTTGCAATTTTAAGATTTTTTAATTCATATTTAAACTATAAGGACGTTGTTTGACTGTGACGTCACAAGCAAGTAATCTCTACAAATTCCATACTTAAGGAGCGTTTTGGGGTATTTTCAATAAAACGTGTACCCAATTAGCGTGAGTTGTTAAATAAAAATTAACTCAGTGTCAGTTTTGTGACGACAATTAAGCATTCAGTTTGTAAAAATATTCACTATTTCTGTTTATTTATAAATGATATGCATATACACGTTAATGAAATGTGATAAAAGTTCATTTTCACATCATTTGTATGCTTAATTGTCGTCACAAAACTGACACTGAATTAATTTTTATTTAACAACTCACGCTAATTGGGTACACGTTTTATTGAAAATGCCCTTTGACGTTTCATAAAAAGAAGCTGCGGCGCTACCAGGAAAATCGAATCTCGAAGTTCGTAGATGTCTATATCTGTCGCTCGAGTACCATAAACCATAAGTGTGATAGAGACGGAGATATGCGAACTTCGAGATTCGATTTTCGTGGTAATAGCTGTGATTTGACTTTTGTCAAATACCGTATTAAGGGGCTCCCATACGCCAATGACCTTCGATCTGAATCCCTTAGTTTTCTAATGTTTTTTTTAGCTTATTATATTAACAACCACGGCTTTAAGCAATATATTATCCCATATTTACCTCAAAGTTCATTGTTTTCGAGATATTTGGCATCAAAGTTGAACAATTTTAGGCCAAAAAACTGGTTTTCTGGCCATAACTTTTGTGTTAAATGATAAGATTATAAAAACGCATATCAAATTTATAGCTAAGTTTAGTATGTATGAGTAGGTATGAGTTTCGGGTGTATAAAAGTTTTAATGAGGATGAAGTGTCGGGTTTTGTATTTTTACAGACCTCTCTTTAAAAATGGATAATTAATTCTGTATTAACATTTTTCAAGTTATTCAATATCAAAAATATTAAACAGGGATCAAACTTTCCCATATCTGCACCTGGAAAGCTAGCTTTAATAAACCGAGGACAAGTGTCGAAATGAAAACTACTAAATTTCGTTGATTTTTGACGGGAGCCCCTTAAGCGGTGGAAAGTTTGACGAGTTTCTATGGAATTACAGCTGCCGCGCCATATTTAACGTTGGTCTGTCTGTAAATTCTGTAATCGAAGGTTGATGCAACCTGCCCTAAAAGAAGAGGTTTTCACTTATAAATGTACATTCTGCAAAAGTTAGCCCTTGTACGCACTAAGTGGCTTGCCGTGCGGTTGGACAAAACATATGAAACCGCAAACGCAAAACCTCACGCAAGTGCGTATGGGGCCTTAATCACCTAACGCAGTTAAAAACGTAATATCACTTTTTATTCCATGATTTTAATATAATTTACCGTCCAATAATATAGTATATTACAACTATTATAAAATGTATGCATGTGGGATTTACAGACGAAAAGACAGCTGTCGGAACCTTTTCTATAACATTTTTAGGGTCAGGATCCACAAGAGATGTGCTAAGCTGTTTTATATTTGACTGCTAGGTGCACGTATGGAAAAGCTAGCACATGTGTGGTGAATGCTTACCCTTAACCCGACAGATTTGATAGTATATGTAGCAAATACTTTATATATTTGACGACCGCTTTAGCCTAGTTGGTAGTGACCCTGCCTACGAAGCAAGAGGTCCTGGGTTCGAATCCCGGCAAGGGCATTTATTTGTGTGATGAGCACGAATATTTGTTCCTGAGTTATGGATGTTTTCTATGTATTTAAGTATTTATTTATCTATATAAGTAATTTTATCGTCGTCTAGTACCCATAGTACAAGCTTTGCTTAGTTTGAGACTAGGTTGATTTGTGTAAGATTGTCCCAAAGTATTTATTTATATTTCGTAAAAACCCAACTTAAAGCCCAAATCACCTATGGTCCAAATGAACTCGAATGTTACACGATTCGGTGTGACAATTTTTGCCACCCGCTTAGCCTAGTTGATAGTGACCCATTTATGACCCCAAGGGCATTTATTTGTGTGATCAGCACGAATGAGGCAACATCCTTGATACTGTTAAATAAGTTGTAGATAGTTAATGAATAAATATGTTTTCATTTTAATTTTCATATAAGTACCTACAGTTAGAGTCATATAGTAGCAGCCAGAGTAGCCAAATATTTGGCTACCTTGGCTGCTACTAACTGTGACGCTGACTGTACCCATAGTGCAAGCTTTGCTTAGTTTGGGAGCAGGTCGATTTGTGCGGGAAAGTCCGCAAATATTTATTAATTTATTAATATTCTACAATAAGACAACATACAATAACTAAATGAGTCCTTATTGTACTGACAGACATTAATTAGTCTACTTTGAACCTTAGTTGTTATCAGGGGTCTCTAGAACATGTAGTTCAGTCAATGAACTGACAACTTGTATGGAAAGAATGTCAATTTTGGAAATAATTTATAATAGGTTATTTTTATGTGTAACCGATATCTTATCAATTAAATAGTTACCCAGCGACAGAATCCGACAAAATTTCAGACATCAAAAAAATTATAAATTAACTAGCTTCTGAAAAGTCTGAAAATATATTAAAACATATTATTGTCTCTATTTTGGTTCATTTACATTTGCTCTATAATATTCAAGATAAATCTAACAAAAAAGACAATGCATGCTTCATTTAAATCTACATAATTACTTCCGGCTGGAAAGTTTGTTGGATTCTTGAATAACATTTTAAAATGAAATCAACAAAAACGCTATTATAAATTAATGTTTTTCAAAACCGTATTTTTCCTGGAGTAATGTAGCGCCCGTGTGCAAACATTACTCTAGCGCCCCCTAGTAAGCGCGCGGTCAAAATGGAATGGTAGCGGGCGCCCCCTAGGACCGCTGCGCCCGTGTGCAACGCACACCCTGCACCATGGGTAAAGATGCCTCTGGTTGTTCTTCTGGATTATGGTAAGGTGGTGAAAGTCTAATTTCATCATCGTCATCACCATTTCCAGCCGGTAATCTGCCACTGCTGAGGATATGCCTCTCCTCGAGCACTCCTCCCGTCCCTATCTTTAGCTAATCTCTAACGCGATCTTCCTAATATCGTATAATTCTAGGGATTGCAATGCGAAAAGCATAACATATCGCCATAAACATTTTTCTTTACCTCTAGCCCTGCAAAGGGCGTTTAAAAGGCGAACTCATCTTCAATTGAACTTATGAAATTCACAATAAAAAAATATAAAAAAACCGGCCAAGTGCGAGTCGGACTCGCGCACCAAATAAATAAAAAAAAAATATTGATTTTATTGTTTTTTAGTATTTGTTGTTATAGCGGCAACAGAGATACATCATCTGTGAAAATTTCAACTGTCTAACTATCACGGTTCATGAGATACAGCCGGGTGACGGACAGCGGAGCCTTAGTAATAGGGTCCCATTTTACCCTTTGTGTACGGAAACCTAAAAAATAATTTGTTCGTTTTTAAAATAAAACGGAATCTGTTGACGAAGTCGCTACTCGATTTGACTCTGATATGGTGGTCCTGAGCTTATATTATCCATTTTTTAATCAGGTATTTTCAAGAGTAGGTTTATATTACAGCGGTCGGCAACCGGCGGCCCGGCAGCTTTCCTGGTTCTTTAGCATGTACCTTTTTTCCTGATAAAAATCGCTTTAATTTCGTTAGCGCCTCTCCTGCCACTTGGATCTACCAATAGATTTCTGAATACATTGCTGAGTATTGTAATCCATGATTTTACCAGTCTATTAAAACTTAATTAGGACCCTTTAATGTTTCTTCGCAGACATTACATGTATTAGAATCTACTAAACCTGAGGTATAATAACTGATTACTAGAATCCATTGATGGATCAGGGTAAACGTAGTTTTTCAAAATCTATTGACGGATCCAAATGTAGGAAAAATCCACTTAATTCATGCTCATCACACAAATATTTGCCCTTACCGGGATTCGAACCCAGGACCTTCAGCTTCGTAGGCAGCGGCACTACCCACTAGGCTAACCGGTCTGTGAGTGACGAGAGACAGGTATGGAAGAAAAAGAGAAACTGCCGACCCCAAGTTAATGGGATTATGATGGAATAAGATACTTTCAAGACTGTCAGGTTAAAATAACAATTTATAATTTAGACTTAACACATTTATAAGTAAAAAAGCGAATCACAAAACAAGTCAGATCTAATTATAATAGAATTTATTTTATTTACTAGAATTCGTATAAAATTTCCATGTTTATTATGTCAATATGATTTTTTATCGTTTTTATGTCAGGTTTTTTTTTATTGTTATAAATTCTGGTTGCACTAATGATCAAAGTGTGTAAAGTAACATTTAAATATCTTGAACTCTGAACACTTTTATAGATATACTGCCTGGGTAATATGATTGCGTTTACATAGAACTTTAGGGGGTAATGGAAAACTTGCATTTTTAGCCGCCGTAGAGCCCCATTTCCTCCGTCAAATTTACACCTATGTAAATATTTATTATAACATAGATTAACGAATATTTAGTACTATGTATCTATGTTTGGTTTTTTAAACTTTTTGTACATTTCTCGTCTGTAGATGCTGGTAAAGTTAGTGCATTATTAGCGTTCTACAGGCTCTAGTTCATTAACTAAATCAGTCATCTAATATATATTAATATCATTAACTTCTTGTTAATGCTGATACAGACCTTATATCGAATGTAATGGTCATATTTTGCAATTTTGTTTTGTTTTCATTAACTTAGTGACATTTACTTAGTTAACCGTTTAAATCGGCCCTTAATCTGAAAGTTTGAAATGATTATCGTGTAAGATTATTATTATTACATTGTAAATTACCGTTTGACATGTAAAAGTGCCATTGTGTCCAAGCAGAATAAATCATTGATTTGATTTGATTTGATTTGAATAATACTGAACATAGGGAAATAGTGGAACTCTTGGTTAATCTATGTTACAAAAATGATTTGAATAGATTTTGCTTTGGCGGAGGAAATAGATCTACGGTAGTTTGAAATTCAAGTTTTTGTATGGCCGCGCGCTAGTCCGTACATGCTTTAAGTTTCTTCACTAGTACTTGTAGAAGAGTGAATCATTTGTTTAGTGTCCTCTCCGAGTCTACTATTTGCCGTTTAAAAGGAGATTACAAGAAAATACGATGTCCGCTATTGTTTACATTCCTTAATTATAGCGTGAACCTACATGACAATATATACAATTTAAAAGCATGTAATTAGTTTTAAAGATTTTCTAACACAATGTGTGATTTTCTAACACAATGTGTGTTTTGTTATAGAAATAAATAATAGAAAATTAAATGACAACTGTATTGAAAAATATTAATTTGCCCTCAATTTCACCAGTTGCCCAGCGGACGTAAAAGTAGTGGATTGTCCCCTGGACAACCATGTTTTCTGCTAGAATACATTTTTTTGCGAGATGCAACATACATGTTCAAATAGCCTGTTTATCTGACTATAAGAAATTATCGATTTTATCAAGTAAACATGTTGTGGCAGATAAGAAAGAAATAAAGAAATAAATAATAATGAAGAAGAAACTAAAGGGACAAGAAAAAGTTGATTGACCTAAGTGCGAGAGGGACAAATGCTATATGCCATACGTAAACGCGATCATGCTACCCGTGCAGCTAAAATAATAAGATATAATTACACTAATTTATTAATCAACATAATTTTTATAATCAGCCAGCGAAAAACATACGTAAAGACCCGCTTTTAAGGTCCATTCTCCCGTAAACAGTACCGAAATCGCAAACTATAACAAAGTTCCACACTGTAATACTATCTGGAACGACCAGTAAAGACGAAGGTCGTGTAATTAAGTATTAAGAAGTACAAATACGCTTAAAAATATGGGATATTTCTAATAGTTACCAACAAGTTGTACCAATGGTGACCCTTTTTCAAGTTGGCAACGGACAATCAGCATCATATAGTAGCAGCCATAGTAGCCGAAGACCACCGGGGGATGGGCAGCAGCATCCCTGGAATACGGTGGAAATACTGCGATCGCCAACCCGCATGCCAAGCGTGGCGATTATGGCATACTAGCTGATGCCCGCGGCTTCGCCCGCGTGGTTATAGGAAAATGTAACATATTGAATTTTCCCGTAGAAATTAGATGTTTTCCCGCTGGAAAAAGTAGCCTATGTCACTCTCCAGCTTCTAAACTATCTCCATACAAAAAATCACATCAAAACGACGCTCCGTTGCTACGTGAAAGAAGGACAAACATACAAACACACACACTTTCGCATTTATAATATTAAGGATACCCCCATGGAAGGTACAAAAAAGAGCAGTATTGGTCACATTGGCACTCTTTGGGGGAGGCCTATGCCCAGCAGTGGACGTCTTTCGGCTGATATGATGATGATGAAAGTAGCCAAATATATTGGAACACGTCTTTATTATTATGGGAGTAAGGATGTGTTACGACATATTTGGCTGCTACTAACTATATGATGATGACTGTACTTATCTAAAACGAATGCAGATTTAAATTAATTTAGTATTAAGCAGTAACACTGATAACTAAATTGTAAATTTAAATTCAAATAAAAATTTAATGCTCCGAGCCGGATTCGAACCGGCGCCCACAGGCATTCATGGCCCGTCGCTACTAACCAACTGAGCTCTCGGAACAATCTGTCTCGGCCACTAAATCTTTCAATCAGTTCCTTCCTAGAACGCCTTACGGAGGCGTGTAGCGACATCTACCAGAAGAGTTAGGCTTCTTGACGGCACCAACGTCTCAAATTATATTGAGAAATCGTCAGTAAATACTAATCGAAATCGAATCCGGCTCGGAGCAATACTTTTTTAAATTTTTCCTTTATTTTAAATTTATAATTTCGTTAGCAGCGTTAATGCTTAACACAAAATTAATTTAGTATGGGGTGGCGCATCGTTACTGACGATTTCTTAATATAATTTGAGACGTTGGTGCCGTCAAGAAACCTAGGTCTTCTGGTAGATGCGAAAAAAAAATGGTAACCAGTTACCACAACTTGGGGATACCTAATAGAAATATCCCAAAAATAGAAGAAAGTCGACAAAAGAGTGTGGTATCACATAGACAGACAGACAGAAAGCCCACACACCCACAACACATATTGGTCCGTGCGCTACATACAATTATATAAAATATACATCTAAATGTCCGTCAAGAGGTATATTGCACAAATATACTACTATATTGCATTGCAAAGTACGGTATAAGAAAAACGATTACCTACAGGTTTGGACGAAAATAAAATTAAATGATTATACAAAAGATTCAGTCAATTTACTTTCGAAATAATAATTATAAATTTGTCTACAAATTTTTACCCCATGTTAATACTTAGTATTATGCTTTTTTTCGGTATCGCGGCCAGCGTGGTTTATTTTTTAACGACAGACGTCTGTCTGTCTATAAGTATAAAAAATGTTACGTATAGAGGGTTTGTGGCCTACAACATTGCCCAATGTGACAACTTTGCCCAGTTATAAATACTCTCTATGTATATACATTTTATTAGAGCTCTAATCCAAAACTCTTTATTTACTGGGACTTAATTAAACATGTTATTAGCTAATATATTGTATTCAGATGCGAATTATATTCATTGATTGATATCGTTATTTATTTATTTAAACTATATTGCACAAAAAGTACAAGAGGCGGACTTAATGTCTCAAGGCATTCTCTACCAGTTAACCAGAGGGCCAAACAGAGAATTTTTAACGGTACTAATAGTTGTACTAGGTCACACACTTACGCTAGTGCTAGAGAGCTTGCCCACCAATAGAATTCAAGTATAACATCAATACGAGTACGTATGCAAGCGTCAGCATTGTAAATCTGATTTACTGAGTACTGAGCTCGCCGTTTACGTTCATACTATTCCGGGCAAAGTTGCCACCCAATTGCAAAAATCACTAAAATGTATTGAGCTGGCAAATGTGTGATTGTATCACACTGTTCCGGGCAAAGTTGCCACCTAATTAAAAATTAACTAAAATACGAGAAAATGTGCAATTAGTGTGGTACCTAACCGCAATATATTTGTGCAGCATACCTAGCGCCGACGCACGTGGCTAGAACTACGCTAATATATCATTTTGTGAATCTTGAGAATCTTCCCAAGGCGCTGCTTGGCCGTCTTCATACCCTTTTTCAGTCTTGAATCTAAAAACAAAACAAATAAATTGATCTTATGCTCCGCTACTACAATACATATCTTGGTAATGTATCATATATGTATACACATTTTTTGGTGGCCTTTTCCCATGTTTTTGCCACGACGAGGCCCTGGAAGGGCATTTTTACTGTTTTTGCCAAACTTCGAATGCGGAATTTACCTCCGTGGGAAGCTAGCAAAGCCCAGACAATTATGTTATATGTCTATCGTACTTACTCTTGTTATTTGGCGTATTATGAACGGGCGGGGGCGGCCGTCTGCTTTTTGTGGCTAAAACCGCCCTCTTCGCGTTCTGTAAAAACAATATTTTTTTTAATATTAATTTTAGATCTTTTGCCCACGTTCGCGGCGTCATTATTTCCTATGGCCAAACAGCGTCCATCGTTACATCTTCTTGTGTTGAATATAGCAAAAATAAGTTGAAGGTCGACGTTTTTGCGAGTATTTTCTTCAATCAAAAAATATTTAGCCGCATGTATCCACAGAGGTGGGCCAAACTAGCGACGGTGTGGGATGTGTCAGGGCGAGACGGCCTGGACGCATTTCACAACGATTGGCTAGACTTGCCCAGAGCCAGTGGAAATCGAGAGGGAAGGCTTTGTTCAGCACTGGGACATTCTAAAGGTCACAGCCCGCCCCGCCTTGCCTCGGATCTCTACTAACTACGGAGTTGATGTAGTGAGCGCATGCCCATACAAATCCATATAAAGAATACTAACCGCTCGAGGCGAGTTGGTGCTGGTCGGGTGGCTCTAATGAGTTGTGACCTTTAAGGCTTCGAAAAAAAAATCTTTCGTATAATACCGTATTAGTGATCAATGGGTGCACAATGTGCACATACCTGTTCCTTCCTGGGCGGCGCGGGCGGCTGGTGCGCGGCGGCGTGCAGCGCGGCGCGCACGCACTCGCGGCGCACGCCTGCGCGCGCCGGCCCGCGCAGGCGCGGCACGAGCCGCCCGAGCCGCGCGCGCGGGGACCACGACTCGTCCCTAGACACACGCAACGTTTAAGAGCGGTCGCACAGTGAGCTAAGACCACATTACAGCCACTAGTAGCCACCACAGAAAACCATCGCCACGCATCGCGTGGGCCTCTACAGTGTAGAAGTTTTTTTCTGAAACTGCATAGCTCAAATGTGAAACATTGACCACAAATAGGTTAAGCCACTGGTTGCTTAACGAGTTCTTTCATACATTTTGTATAGCAGTAGAGAACCCGCGTCCAACCCACAAGCTGTGGGAGTGGCTCGCGCCCGCTACTAGTAACCGCGTTTAGTGGCGGCTACCAGTGGCTGCTCTTAAAAAACCAACCGTCATACACAGGTCAATCAACTATTACATTATCAACAGTTATTAGGGAACACAATTCTAAAGGATTTCAGAGCGATTATCTTTCATTAGTGATTTGACAAACCGAGATATATCCCAAATTCCTGTCATTATATCTTATAGTTTTTGAGTAAAATGCATGTGACATACGAACTGACGGATGAGTTATGAAGGAACTTCCGATTTAGCAATTTTGAATATGGAACCATAAAACTAGTTTTTATCAGTGTCAATTAGGACCTTCAGTCTACATCATCAGTGCAACTTTATAGTATCATCAATCAATCAATCAATCATTTATTTTACATAAAAACATGGTGTACAAAAAGGGATTGCAATAAAAACAAGAGTATCACATGTTTTGCTGCTAGTGCAAGACGTAAAATTTAAGGCAATATTCATCTAATTAATTAATAATAGATACAATTCTATATTAAATATTATCCTGGAATGTGAGTATGAATAGTTAAAGTCAATTTAGGTAGGTATGTCAAATGAATTGTCAAATAATAGTAGGTAGATAAAATAAAATAATTCAAATTCAATTGTATTCCAGAATAATTTTGGGATACAATTGCTATCACACCCTCCATCATAAAATGTCATAATTTAAATATTCATTGACTGAGTAGAAGCATTTTTGCACTAGCCATCTTTTGAGTTGCCTTCTAAACATATTCAGGGGCATTATTACATACGAACATCGCACGTTAATCAATGTATAAGGCTTGTAATTATCATAATTTGGACTCAAAACGTGCTTAAGAATATAAATATAAACAATTTTATACCACATAAGTTTAGTTCTGCAACATTGCCCAGTAGAGACAACTTTGCCCGTTTGAAAGAGCAACTTCGTACTTATTTACAAAAAACGAATACAGAAAAAAGATGGGACGAAATGTTGAATCAGAAATATGATTTGTTCTTTATATTAAGTTACGTAAAATAACGCCGGTATTAGAACGATATACGAATACGATTTGCACCCATCTGTTTAAGGGATGAAAGTATTTAATATCTAATTTCGTACAATAAAAAAAAAAATTCCCGACAGATCGGTAAAAAAATTCTGGCAAGGAAAAAATATTTTTTTTTACATTGCACTCACTAGGTTCAATAAAAAAATATATAAAATATATAAATGAATATATTTATTGAACATGCGTGTAAACTAGTTTCGACTTTCAAGTTTATTATACCTGTCAACCCAATAGCTAGGTCAGGAATAAAATAGACAACCCAGCGGTTATCATATCACTTATATTCTATGGGTTTCATACGTTCCATTAGCATAAACATTTTTCTTAAAACAATTGAGTGCAATGTTTACGAAAAAACACATTTTAGATTTTTTTTATTATTTATGGCGACACAGGAATTGTTTAGCCAACGCATTGGCGAATTATTTTTAATGTACTAAACTCGACATAAAATCGCATTGCGATTCTAAATATACACTTGTTTAATTCATTTTAAGGGTGACACCGTAAGATGTCACGTGACAATTTTATTGAGTTTTCACTTCTGCCGGCACTCCCGGAGTGCAACCCGGTCTGTTTTCATTTTTTTATTATTATTGTATACATCGACATTTTAGTTTTTGTTTGACATTGCTTGTGTGACAACATTCCCCCGCGAGGGTGAAGGGTAGGAGGGTTTATTTCACTTTCAACCGCCACGCGCACAAGTTGCGTTATGAAAACAAAAACTTTGCATGCTTTTTTTGAAACGCCGAACACAAGCAATGTAAACAAAAACTTTGATGTAAACATCAAAAATGGGGGTTCTGTGATTTATGCTAAACTGGGTAAGGAAAGGAAATTCACTCACGAAAAGTTATTATCTGTTCTCAAAGCTAAACGAAATCGGACTGGGTTCAATATAGCGCACGCAATATCTCAGTGAATGTTAAAGTGAAGGTAACGAAAGGTGAATGTATGTAAATAGGTTAGGACTAAAAGGGTTGGCACAGACGTGTGTATAGGGGTGTGGCTACACGTCTGGTGATGATGTGTGCTCGATGGCTTTGCTACAATATGCATTTTTGTAATCGCAATACGCTACCGAACGTGACCATCGTCTGTTCACACCCCGTTTTTGTTACACCCCGTATATGATACTGCTCTATACTCACTTGTCTCCCTTAGACCTAGAGTCGACCCTGTTCCTGGAGTTCCGCCGCCGCCGCGACGCCGTCCAGTCCTCGTCTTCATCAGAACTCATCTCCAACGATGGATATACTGCAACATTGAAAAAATTAAAAAAAAAACTCACAACTAAAGTGGCCGTCAATAGAATTTGCTAACTATACAAACACATACTCACACAAACCATAACTATACAAACCGCCATATTGAAATTGTCTTTCACTATGGCGGTTTGTTTACATAGTTAGCAAATTCTATTGACGGCGACTTTATACAACTATAACGACCACTTGTAAACGATATTTGTCCAATGTGCATTGCATCTCACTCACTATTTAAGCAAAATGTGAGACGCAAATACATGGGACAGAGACCTGGGACAAGCGGAATGCCACCCTAAAGTACAGTCAGCATCAGAAGTAGCTAAGCAAAATAACTACAACTTAGAAAAGTTGAAAAACCCCCGACATTTTATTTCAAAGTCCAATATCTCAAAAAAGGCTGAACATATTTTGAAGAACTAAGAACACTCGGGATAAAATAAAATTATCTATGACACAAAAAACAAACAAAACACATTCGAATCGGTCCATCCGTTTGGGAGCTACGATACCACAGACAGATACACAGATACGTTAAACTTATAACACCCCTCTCTTTGCGTCGGGGGTTAATAACACGCTCTAAATCACCTACACAGATGCTTATTCCCTTGACATTAGAGTTCGTGTGTAGATCATTTTGAGCACTAGAACTGCTTAGCAACTTCTGCTGCTGACTGTACCTTTAATTTTAGTTTTGGTGTGTAAGTGTTGGTGTCCTGCATTGTACTTGTTACTATGATAATTAAAGACCATTTACAAACAAAGCCTAGTTGGTAGTGTCCCTGCGTACGAAGCCGGAGGTCCCGGGTTGAATCCCGGTAAGGGCATTTATTTGTGTGTCCTCGAATACTTGTAACCGAGTCATTATATGTAAGTATTCGATGTATTTAAGTGTTTATTTATCTATATAAGTATGTGTATCGTCGTCTAGTACCCATAGTACAAGCTTTGCTTAGTTTCGGACTAGGTAGAGTTGTGTAAGATTGTCCGCAATTTTTGAAGTGAAAACTTCTTTAGCGGCGCTGAGCACTTTTTGGGATGGGGAAAAATTGTTAAATACGCGACAGTTTTGTGACGTCAGATGTGAAGGAGGTCACTTTTTGCTGCTAGCCGATTCAACTTCATTCAAAACTGAACGCTATTCGTACGAAGATAAAGCCGTTAAACACTTTTTGCAATAGCATATTCTGCAAATAAATTTGTAATAATACCAACGCGTCCTTCACCGTTTTGCTATTGAGAAAAATCGAATAGCTCGAATTTGGGCGTTATTCCTAAAGAGATAAAGCTTAGAAAAATATTTACTAACGGCAAAAACAAATTGATATTTTGGTCGCCACCGCCGGCTGCTGTGCAAATTCGAATAGTTTGAATTTAGACGTTATTCCTAAAGAGATAATGCTTTGAAAATATTTGGCAATGGCAAAAACAAAATGGTATTGTGTTTGCCGCCGCCCGTCGGCGCGCCGGACCCCGGCACCGTTGCGCCGCGGCGGCGCGTTGGGCCCGTCGCACCCAACGCGCCCGCGGCCCGTCCGCATAAATAATTGATAATTGTTTATAAATTTGCGTCAAATTCATTTTTAGGGTGACACCGTAAGATGTCACGTGACCTGATCGAAAAACTGTTACAATGTTATTGAGTTTTCACTTCTGCCGGCACTCCCGGAGTGCAATCCGGTCTTTTTTTTTATACAGCTGGTATTATTCGAACGAAAATTTGCTCTGGAGAATCACGAGATTTTAGAAAAAAATAAAACTGCATTCAAAAAAGCTTCTTGTATGGCTGGGAATCGAACATCTGTCTAAAAGTCAAAGTCCGTTTTTTTGCGTATTTTAATAGAGCTGGTTTCGAAGGCACAATGGGGTAGTTTCCTCACGTTAAAAATTGATATCGTGACTTAATCATAAGATGTATGGCTTATAAAATAAATGAGAATACTTAAATAAAAAAATAAAAATTGATTTCATAGCGTTGCTATATGGATACCTAGTCCATCAAATGATTGCAATAAAGTGTAAATAACAAAATATTATCAAAATCATAAATAGATATGGAACTTGAGTTTAGAATGAATGTGTTATTTTTTGTTAGAGTCAATTTTATCCTTACGCTTAAATAAAAATGAATGGCAAATATGCACCTAAACGAAGTATTTCACGACCAAAAGAAAAAAATTCTTGGTCCATGCAACGACATAGTTCTATGACAATAAGTATGAAGTCCAGAATATTTACAAATAATCATTTTTAATGACTATCATCATGGTATTTTAATTTTATTATTTTTGACATGTGTGCATGTGTTCTCCATTTTGTTAATTAGTAATTGTCCTAGCTTGTAAGTGCTTTAGTTTCAAACTGTAAACTTACAGGTGTTTAATAAATAAATAAAAGAATGAACTGTTTCAGCTATCGCCAGCGAGGTCCGTCTTTGACTCAATTTTTTGTTGATCTATATCCTTTATTTGTAGTTACTCCCATACTAACATTTGTTCTGCTCTAAAAACTGGTTCGAATGGCATCATAAAAAAACGTAGAAATGAAGCCTACTGTAGCTACGGAGCCCTGTACCATCACAGACAAATTACGTATTTCATCGTTTTATTTACGGAATGGTACAGTAGTACCACAAATATAAGTTACATCGGCAATCTTCGTCCACGCCGACGAGAGCTGACAAGTACCGAATGAAATCGAATGACCATTTCAATGCCGGCGTCGCGCGCAAAATGGTGGCCAATGGGTGTTGAAGATTTTACCCGCGCAAACGCACTGCCTTATGATTGGTTAAAATGTTTTCAAAAAATGCTTTCTACGCAGGTACGTCGTTGTAACTTATATTTGTGGTGCTACTGTATTTCCTCAACCCCATACTAAGCCATGCTACTTAGTACACATTTCATAAAAAATCTGAAACTAGACGCTATAGGGCTGTTAGCCCTCTACTCACCGTACTCGTCGTCCCGATGGACCTCCTTGATGACGTCTTCTTCCTCGAGGGGGTCCTCGACGCGCGCCGCGGGCTTGCGCACGCGCTTGTTGCCGCGCCCGCTCGCACTACTACGAGAAGAAAGAGAAAAACATATTCATTCAGATAGACATTCTTTCATGTTCCGATTTATTCGATAATTTTTCGCAACAAAAATATACTTTTCACGCCACTGCTCGGAAATGTGGCAAAAGATGGTTAGAATTCAGGCTTCAAAGCTGGGGTTAGTTGGACGTCGCACGAACAGGCCATCTATGAGTTCAAACTGTCCAACAATGTTTTTGTAGTCCAGTTTGAACAGCGATTCGAACAATCACAGCCCCCCGTTTTTTTTTATATAATAAGTTGGATGTGTATTTTTCTTCCGAAAACGCCATAAGCTATTTGAGACAACTAAAAGGTCGCGATACGCCACAGCTACTGATCATCCGTTTTGGCTGTTTAGGACCTACAGTACCGGTCAAAAGTTTAAGTTCACTCTGTAATTTCGGTTAAATGAAGCTATTACACAATGTACTAATAAAAGTATTTAATAATCTTCTATTACATACAAAAAGAAAGGTAATTCTCTAATTTAAAACCACAATTAAATAAAAAAATATCAGTTTTTGCCAACTTTAGACTCTTCAAAATATCCGCCTTTTGCTTTCAATGCTGCCGTACACACTTTCGGCATTCGCGTAATTAGTTTTTGCAGTGTTGATGTCGAAATTTTATTCCAACAAATGTGTAGGGTGTTCCCAAAGCTGTTCTTCATTAGTTGGCCGCATTTTTCTCACACTCCTGTCCAATTCATCTCATAACAACTCAATCGGATTGAGGTCGGGCGATTGAGGAAACTGATCCATATGTTTTAATTCTTTTTGTTTTTCTTTGGATGAAATGTAGTTTTTGCACAACTTCGAAGTATGCTTGGGATCGTTGTCTTGTTGGAAAACAAAACCTCTGCCTACAATCCGTTTTCCAGATGGAAAAGCGTGACGTTGCAAAATGTTATGATACATTTTCTTATCCATTATGCCATTGACTCTCACGAGATCACCAACTTTATCACCCGCAAAGCATCCTCAGACCATAACTGATCCTCCACCGTGCTTCACTGTTGGCATCACGCATTGCTTTATCATTCGTTCGCCTACTTGTCGTCGAACATATTGACGACGTCTCCCTCCAAAAATTTCATACTTCGATTCGTCAGAAAATAAAACTTTAGACCACTGTTCAGACGTCCAGTTTTTGTGTTTCTGGGCCCATTTCAACCTCTTAACTTTATTCTGACTACGTAACAAGGGTTTTTTGGCAACAATACGACCTTTTAGACCATAGTTTCGCAGACGCCGTTGCACTTCCGAAACCGATACTCGCTGTTCTCGGGTGGCGTTGAGTTCTTCGCAAATTTCTGGAGCAGTTAGAGTACGTTGGCGTTTGCTCTGCACGCAAATAAATTGGTCTTCGCTTTTAGCCGTGACTTTTGGCCTACCTGATCGAGATCGACTGCAATTAAGACCGGTTTCTTGTTTTCGTTTCAAAGTACTCACGACAGCGGTTTGAGAAACCTTCATTTTTTCAGCGATTTTCCGCGTCGTGTAGCCCTCATTTGACAGAGCTACAATAACAGCACGAGTTTCGACACTCAAATCGGCTTTGCGACCCATTTTAAATGATTTCTAACTTCACGAAATCTCATAGGGAATACGGAACAAAAATATTAAATGGATCAAATTTTCCGAATAACATAAAACGACTCCTCCAAGAGGTATTTTTATTGTTATTTGGTAGTCGCGGAAACAATTAAACGTTTGAAATTCAAAACATATTCTATATTTGAACATAATTTAATATGATAACCTTATTTCGCAGAGTGAACTTAAACTTTTGACCGGTACTGTATAGTATTTCATCTCATCTAAAAATCTCACTCAATGAAATATAAATAAAACTTCACCAAGTTAGGTATTTTTCGAAAGTCCAAAAAAGCCATTCCTGAAGTGTTGCATCTCTTTTTCTCGTGCGCGAAAGGCATAAAGCGTGTCTCTGTCTAGGGGGTGTGGTCGACTCGAACCAAGGCATCCCCTTAAGGCTGCTGGTCACGAGTTCATCCCCTTAAGGCTGCTGGACACGAGTTGTTTGTTGGTTTATGTCCAACAGTGGGCGTGTTGCGGCTGATACGATGATGATTAGGAATTAGATAAGGGTGAGTTTAAGTTACCTTTCCGTGGGCGGGTCGGGTTCGTCGCTGGCGAGCCCGAAGGTCCTCGGCGGCGCCTCGTAGCGCTCGCTGATGCTCAGCATGCCCGCCACCGCCACCGCCGCGTCCTCGCTGAGGGAAACGCATGTTTAACAGAGAGGACCACTCGAGATAGCTCAATGTCTGAACTATATAGTTTCCGTTGCGTGACTGTAGTATGAATCCAGCGAACGAATTAATCATAGAATGCGATCTCCTTACAAATTTCTACCCAAACACGTGCTTAAAACCCGGTATGCGCATGTTTGAACTAAACGGCTGCCTGGCATCGTTTTGACACGCCGCCTTCATCCCCGCATACCATTATGTGGGGCCATTTTGCGGCACTACTTAGACTTCTATGGTTTTTTCGTTCGCTGTATGAACCCCATCAAAAACATATCAAGTAAAAAATGCAAGTCTCGTAACGCAGTGCTTCTGTCGGGCGAATATTCAGCGTTTTTAATGCGTTTTTTTCATCAGTATCGTCGCCAGAAAATACTATTAAAAGAGACAAATATCAGAGACCACTTTTGATAAATAACGAAACTGAGTCTTTTTTGATTTAAGTTTCGGCGGTACATTTCACCTCTGCTGAGAACCGACCAAGTCAGTAACAAAATAATCAATATTAGACATTCTTCTTGGATAAATAGATTGGACTTAGCTTTGTGAAAGTCTGGCTTCTAGCTTTATCCACAACAAAGTTACAAAGTTGCAGGTCAAGGTTAAGTGAATGGCTTCAATAAAAGCACGGCGCCTTTGTTTGTTTACGTCACCCCTGGCCATAAAGTAGCAATTCCCGCACGCTATCCTGGCCAGGGCGAGACGTAAAATGTTGAACTCACCACAGGCGGTAATAAAGAAACGCTACGGCTCTGACGTCAAATATCTGCGATCTAAGACATTCTTTGTTTTACCGCCCTAGATGAGGACCAAATTCTTGGCCAGTAGTTAGCCTGGTTAGTCGGTAGTTAGCCATACAAACTGAAGAACTGAAGAAAGTTGTGTTGTAACACAAAAAATTACCATAGAATTGTATGGTT
Organism: Epinotia ramella; assembly: GCA_947578815.1. Taxonomy (NCBI): domain Eukaryota; kingdom Metazoa; phylum Arthropoda; class Insecta; order Lepidoptera; family Tortricidae; genus Epinotia; species Epinotia ramella. Next base: position 15,089,209 of record OX388223.1, read on the forward strand.
AATTTTCGTGTCACAACGGAAAAAAAATATTTAATTGAGTGAGTTAAGCTGGCCAAGAATTTACCCTAATGTAGTATTGAATGAGGATATACTCACGTGGCGATGTGGTCTGCGGGGTCCTCCTCGGCCAGCACGGAGGCCTGGATGAGGGACTCGATGCCGTTGGCGGGCGGTCGCGGCGCGGCCGCGCGGTACGCGGTCGATTCTGCCGGGAATAAACATCAGTGTGTTTATCATCAATCGAAATAACATTGACGAAATAAATAAATATTAGAGGACAATCTTACACAAGGTGGACTGATGACCTGGTTAAGGTCGCGGGAGTCCGCTGGATACGAGTGGCGCAATACCGGTCACTTCGGCACTCTTTGGGGGAGGCCTATGTCCACCAGTGGACGTCTTTCGGCTGATATGATGATGAATATTACACAAGTCGACCTAGTCCCAAACTAAGCAAAGCTTGTACTATGGGTACTAGATGACGATAAACATACTTATATAGATAAATAAATACTTAAATATATAGAAAACATCCATGACTCAGGAACAAATATCCGTGCTCATCACACAAATAAATGCCCTTACCGGGATTCGAATCCAGGACCTCTTGCAACTAGGCTAAAGCGGTCGTCATCTTTGTGGGGTATGGGGGATGAACGGATATATATCCCTATAATGTACATGACAAGCCTCACAAAGTTCACAACTTACAAAGTACACCAGAAACCCCACGAAGCACCCCAAAGTTTAAGAATACGCGGGTATTCTATTAAATTTGTATTTATTTATTTATTTAATTATGTTATGAAACAAACGGTCATACAAAAAATATTGATACAATTTCTTCTCTTTATCTAGACCTATAGTTTCCATTTTTATTAAACATATCTTTATATAAGCACGAAAAAGTTACGTTAGCTACAAGGTCTATTAATAAGAAGTTTATGCGATTATTTATTATTCCAGACAGGTATGAGGTCTCTGAACGTCCAGATACATGTAATTTGTTTAGTAAGTATGTTCGGTACTTTGTGCAGTTTGTTCTGTAGTTGAATTATGAAGTTTGTTGTGTACTCTTGGCGAGGCTTGCCGTGTACTTCATGAATTTTGTTGTGTACATTACGGGGAATGTTATGCACTTTACGAGGTGAGTTGTTTATGAAGTTTGTTGTTATTTAAAGTTTGTTGTGTACTCTTTGCGAGGTTTGCCGTGTACTTCATGAAGTTTGTTGTGTACTTCTCGGGGCAAGTTGTGCACTTTATGAGGTGTGTTGTGTTCTTTATGAAGTTTGTTGCTAGTTAAATTTTGTTGTGTACTATTTGAGGGACAAGTAGAGCACTTTACGAGGTGTGTTGTGTTCTTTATGTAGTTTGTTGTTATTTAAAGTTTGTGTACTTCTCGGGGCATGTTGTGCACTTTACGAGGTGTGTTGTGCTCTTTATGAAGTTTGTTGTTATTTATATTTTGTTGTGTACTCTTTGCGAGGTTTGCCGTGTACTTCATGAAGTTCGTTGTGTACTTTACGGCATGTTATGCACTTTACGAGGTGTTGTGTGTTCTTAACGAAGTTTGTTGTACTTCACGGGGCTTGGTCGTGTACTCTGTAATAATCTAAAGCTGCACACTCACGGTAGGGCTTCGGCTTCTGCTTGCGGCGGCGCGGCGCGGGCTGCTCGTCGATGTACAGGTCGCCGTCCTCGTAGTCGTAGGTGTGCGACACGCGGCGCCGCACCGGCCGCTCCGAGCGCCGCACGGGCGCGGCCGCGGCCAAGGCCAGCGGAGGCTTCTGCTCTTCTATTACCTGGTAGTACGGATAGAACATTGCACAAAATGATTGTAAGTGATATCTCAATTACGAAGCTACCACCGTTTTGATATTGCTTGTACGAGAGAGAAAACGCAAACAGTTTGTGACGTCACAATCTTGAAGCGTCATAGTTTCATATGAAGTTGCGTTTTGTGAAAAAAGCGTCAGAAAATATCCCTTCTTAAAACTTTGGACACTAATAACTTCGTGATTATTTAACCTTTTGTGTTGATTTTTTCTCCATTGACTACATTTTTAATCCTTTTTCGAGAAAATATGACATTATTGATTGTTTTATTTAGTGTCTACACCCCTATTATAATATTAGTATGGATGTAAACTCACGTAGTTGGCAGCGGGGTACTGCTGCGCGATGGCCGCGTCGTAGGACGGCAGCTGCGTGTGGAAGCCGTTCAGCTCCGGTGGCAGCGGGGCGTAGCTCGCCGCCTGCTGGACAACAACACCATCATCATCATATCAGCCGAAAGACGTCCACTGCTGGACATAGGCCTCCCCCAAAGAGGACCAAAGTGACCGGTCCTGCGCCACCCGCATCCAGAAACCCAATAGCTCTTTTATAATTTGCCTATGATTCCCAGATTAAGAGTAAGAACCTACTTATCTATTTAATCGTATGGAAAAACAAAGAGAGCCATGGAGCGAGCCATGTTAGGCATCTCCCTTTTAGACCGTGTCCGTCACCGAAATCCAGCGCCGAACAAAACTAGCGGACGTCGGAAAGCGAATTACACAGTTCAAATGAAGCTGGGCGGGACACTTGGCGAGGAGGAACGATGGGAGATGGACAAAACGGGTTACCCCCCGTTCCCACTATGTCGTCTGTCGGGACGATTTTTTATCGGGTGTCGTCGCCTCATACAAATTGGTGTCCGACAAGTGTGAACAGGTTCATATAAAATGTTCTGCCACTACGACACAGGATAAAAAATCGTCCCGACAGACGACATAGTGGGAACCAGGGCTTAGGCCCCGTTTCCACTATGTCGTCTGTCGGATTCCGATTTTAATCGAGTGTCGGCGCCTCTGTTCACACTAGTCTGTTGTCGGCCACGACCGCAGCTGGTGCCATTACGACAATCAAAGGAGGCTTCTGTACACAATAAACGTCGACGGAGCTTTTGTTGTGATGTATTATTTGCGAAGGAAACGAATAAAAACAGCTAAAAATAGAAGATATTGGGCGCACGCAATACGCATGATGCCACATGTTGAAATTGATAACGTAGTGATGCTAAATGGATAGTAAACCATTAAATTATCGTAATAAAGTATAAATTATAATATATAAATAAAATCATAAAAAGATATGAACCTTGAAAGTTTAGAAAAAAATATGCATTTTTTTTTATTGTCCAAGAGTAAATTAAAAGCTACCAATAGAACCCTTACGCTTTTCTAGAAACAAAATTGTATGACAACTATGTACTTAAACGCAGTATTTCGCGACCGAAACAACAATTTACCTGATTTTCCATACTACGATTAGTAAAAATGTACAAATGTGACGTCATGCTTGTATAGACACACAGTATGAAGCGTTTTGCGCAGCCGCCAGCGAGGTCAAGCTTTGTCTCAAATTTTTGGGTATTTATGTTCTTTAATTGTAGCTGCTCCCATACAAACATTTGTTCCTCTCCAAAAACTGGTTCGAATGACGTCACAAAAAAATCTTAGTCATCATCTCTATTGTGAGGGAAATATTTACTTTATATTTTGTACTAATGACAGCACGCCTGATTGAAGCTCTAAAGTTTCATCATTAAAAGTACAGCCATTATTACGAAGTTCCGCAGCATAAAAACACAACAACCCGAGGCCCGACATCCGGCTAATGTGAGCAGCGAGACCCGACACGATTTTTTCCGGGCGGTCGGCTGGCAAAACATCCGACATTTTTCCGACACAAAATCGTTGTCCGACAAGTATGAACAGCTTCATATAAAATGTTCTGCCCCTAGGACACACGATAAAAAATCGTCCCGACAGACGACATAGTGGGAACGGGGCCTACTGAATGGTGGCCAAGGTGATCGGGCAGCCCACCAGCCCGATGGGCCGATGATATCTGCCGAACAGGGTGCAAACAGTGGATGAGATTAGCACAGGACCGAGGTGGAGTGGATGGATATGGGTTGAATAAATAGATACATAGATGGCAAAACATAATTTTAGAGAGTAATCAGAGTATAGCTTTGAGGTTGTTAAGGGGCTACCCGAGGTTTTCATCGATTTTTGACGAGTTATGAATCGTATCTCCTACTTTTGCACTACAGATAGAATTATAAGTCAAACGGCTGTCGGTTCTTTAATCTTTTATCTCCATTTTGGTCTACCGGATTTTGAACATTGTCTAAAAAAACACTTATTTCGTATCTCTATTGACGTGAAAGATCTAACATATACGAAATCTACATATTTGGGTTCGTCTATGACGTCTCTAAGAACGTGTCTAGGGTTTTCTTTTTGAACTAATTAACACAAAAGTTATGGCCAGAAAACCAGGTTTTTGGCCAATAATTGTTCAACTTTGATGCCAAATATCTCGAAAACAATGAATTTTGAAGTAAATATGGGATTCTATATTGCTTAAAGCCGTTGTTGACCCTTCCTATCCCGTGACCTTCAAAGGTCAAAGGTGTTCCAGTCCCGGACGTTTCCATGTTGTTGTTTAAATTAGAATTTTGATAAATAATAATAATTGAGTCCAAATTATTTTGAAAAAAGTGACCCATATGTGGGTCAGCGGGAGTCCAGGAGATAAGACCTGTGACCCATATATGGGTCAGCGGGAGAGGACCAGTTAATAAGCTACAAAAACATTGGAAAACTAAGGGATTCAGATCGAAGGGTATGGGAGCCCCTCAAGTTAGGCCGCTATGTTAGGTGTCAGAGCGTGCAGATTTTTAGCTGGTCGAGGGTAGGAGTGAAGAGGACATCTACTCCAGGCAAAATACGGTTTTGAAAAACATTAATTAATAATAGCGTTTTTTTTTATTATTTCATTTTAAAATGTTATTCGAAGATGCTGTATTCAAGAATCCGACAAACTTTCCACCCGGAAGTAATTATGTCGATTTACATGAAGCATGCATTGTGTTTTTTTGTATGATTTAACTTGAATATTATAAAGCAAATGTAAATGAATCAAAATAAATATAAAAATATTTATTAATATTTTTTCTGACTTTTTAGAAGCTAGTTAATTTATCATTTTTTTGATGTCTGAAATTTTGTCGGATTCTGTCGCTGGGTAACTATTTAATTGATAATATATCCGTTACACAGAAAAGATAAGCTATTATAAATTATTTACAAATTGATTTTTTTTCCATACAAGTTGTCAGTTCATTGACTGGACTAATCGCCGGAGTATGTGCGAAGAGAATACTAACACAAAACCTTAAAACAGGGTCATTGACTCACAAACGATCATTCCACATACGTTTACCTGCATAGCAGTCTGTAGCGGCGCCTCGAGCCGCGAGTACGCCGCAGTGGGGTACCCGTACTCCGGCTGGTACGAGCCCGGCTTGGCCGCTTCCGAGTACTGGTAGTCCTGCTGGATGTCCTCTGCCGAGTACATGCCTGAGAACAATGTTAAACAACAATTATTCAATTCAATTCAAATTATTTAATTCAGACAATGTCCATAGTGTTAGTATACACGTAGTGTGTGTGTGTTATTTATTACGGAAGGTTTTATTTTTACCATTTATTAATTTAATTGTTATTTCTTTCTTCTTTCAATGTTACACGTAAATCTTAAAAGTAGGGGTGCGAAGTGCGTGTCGGACCACGCACAACGAAGGGTTCCGTGCCTATTAAAAATGCCGTATCGCTACTGAAATGTTATGGCACTTACGTCCTTTTCTTTAAGAAATTTTCTTTAAGAAAAGGCAGTTTTTTAGAAATACCTCAAAAACCTTTTAACAGATCTTGCTCAAAACAATTTTAGCTGAAAGAATTTAATAAGCCCCATGTCTATGATTTTTTTCATATTTTTAAATTACATGGTTCAAAAATTAGAGGGGGGGGGGGACACACAATTTTAGTGACTTTCGGGGCGATTATCTCCGACTCTATTCACTTAATCAAAAAACTTGCTGAAAAACCTCCTAAATTTTGAAAGGCCTATCGATTGATGTGCCACACATGGGCTTGCAATGAAATTTTTTTTTTGACTTTCAGTGTTATGTATGGAGTGCACCCCTAAAATAGTTATTTACGATACAAGTGCCGAAAATAGGAAATTCGCAACGAGTGGTGATAAATTAAAACACGACCCGAAGGGAGTGTAAATCGACACGAGTTGCGAATTAGCTATTCGCACGTGTATCGTACAACGTTTGACTGTACATATGGCTCTTTAAAGTTTCGACATATGCACGAAAAGTGCTCTTTTCTGCACTAGTTCACCTGTCATTGCATATTGTACCTTACGTATAGTGCAACAAGGTCTTTATTGAAATGGTCATACGTTCGTTTTCATTCGGTACTAGTCAGCACTCGTCGGCGTGGACGAAGATTGACGATGAAACTTATATTTGTGGTACTACTGTACCTCTATCTCTTTTGGGCATTCGCTAGGACGCTCTCATATTAAATCGTACTAAGCTCTCATATTAAAGCGTAGATAGAGGGCCTTAAGCGATTACGACTATTGAAAAACCACAAGCAACTAAAGAAATACAGAGAGAATCCTATTGGATTCGGGCGCAGCGTATCACATGTGTCGTGATTCGTTGCACCAGATTTTCACTTGAAAAACATGACATGACAAAAAGTTTCGTGTTCGTCAAGTCTTTTTCGGGTCAATGTAGCCATTTTTATAATAAATCCTAATGATTTTATGGCTCTACCCTTTCTAGCTCTTAAAAATTACTTGAAAAAAAAAAAACATTAATGTTGAAGGCTTATTACAGGGTTGAGGACTATCTAACTGACTGAAATGCATGGCCCAAACCAGAGCCCAAAATAGCTAATTATTAATATAGCTTATTCGGACATGTGTTCTTGTAGAACAACGCATTATAATGATTTTTATTCATTGTATTCATATTCAGTTTGACTTATTTTAAGTTGGTTAAGAACTATCATTGTAATAAGACTAATAAGCTTTTTTTGGCAAAAAATGACTGACTGGTTGAGTTTATTTCGGCGTTTCTACTTAACAGTGGTCTTCTTTTTCAGAAACGAATTTTGACTTGTAAAAGTGCCATTACGGCCATTCTTGCAGAATAAAATTCATTTTCTCAAACATGCAATGAAATATTGACGTTATGTTATTCATAATGGGCTTCGAAGTGTCACGTTTCGGGCGCAGCGAGACGAGAGACCCTTAATGGCATTTCTGACAAAATTGGAGGCCTAGGCCGGCAAGATGGTCTTTTTTAATTTCCATTCCACAATTTGTGGCACAGCATCACGGCATTGAGCCATGAAAATTAAAGTCTGATTTTTTGGAGTTTTATTTAAGTTTTTATTTCATTGTATGTTTGAGAAAAGCACTATACATACTTCGGCGTGAAAAGGGTTGCTAGCATCATAACTATACGTCTATATGTACTCGGCCGGCAACCCCTTACTTCCCGGCCTCTGTAGTAATGTACTATTATTTGCTTTGGGCTTATAACTCCTAAATTTCAATTTATCTCTTTATCAATATTCCCAGATCTCAAAACTTCTTGGTCTCAAAATACCTAAATTACAGAATGCCTATTTTTTTTTTCTCAAATCACCGGAATCTTAATATGGCCGAATTTCAAAATAGCTTAAACTTCAAAATTTAGGTGTTTTCTGTTTGAGTTTGTCATTTCTGTCATCGGTATTTGAAGGAATTGTGCATTTCAATCCTAAAGATTTATATATATCATAGATATTTAGAGAATATGACGTTTTAGGTCAGTCACAATGAATTTCGGTCATTTTAAGAATGAGACAATTTGACATTTTAGGAATTATGAGTTTTTGTGGTTTAAAGCCCAAAGCTATTATTTCATTTATGACATACTCACCGGGGCCATAGTTGATGTCCTGCTCCACCCTCATGGCCTGCAGGTTCTCGTTGGTGAACAGGATCTGCTCCTCCTGGTAGCCGAGGTCCTTCTTGGAGATGGTCCACTGGTGTACGGGCTTCGCGGGCCGCTCGGCTCGAGGCGCCACAAGGTGGGACTTGAGGATCGAGTGCGCGGGCAGGCTGTAGGGCGGGGGCGGTGAAGGGCGGGCGGGGGAACTGGAACAAAACACATCAGTTTATAACATATAAGTAAAAAAATAAAATAAAAAACATTACTACTCCGCGTGAAACTTTTACCCCCTTATGGACGGTTCCAATAATCAATCCACCGATAGTTTTCCTTACCAAAAGTTACATTTTGACAGATTTTCTACGGGTAATCTGTCAAAATGTAACTGTCGGGATTAGGGAATGATTTCTGGGATAAAAACTATCCGTGTCTGTTTAGGATAGACAGCTTAGTTATAAATTTATATACACTGGGTAGGGCAAGGAACGTCGTGTGTTAAGTATATTAAATAACTGCCTAGACATAAAACTAACATAGAATAAGCACAAATGTAACTAACAAATATATGGGTCTTTGACCTGAAATAAATAATTACGTATCCCTAAAAGGGGTAGACAGAGCACATGAAACTTATGTTCCAGTGCCACTTTTAGCATAATGTGGTGAATAAAAGATTATCCAAATGTGATACCGCAGTGATAGGTTGCTAGCCCATCGCCCACAACACACTTCCTGCTCCCTTAGTCGACTTCTACGACACCCACGGGAAGAAACGCTGCTGTCCACTAGAATCGCCTAGCCTGATCCCCCGGGGGAAAAAACGGTTAGGTTGTTAGGTGAACTGCGACCCTACAGCGCGCGAGCCGAGCGAGCGAAGCGAGCGTGACGCGGTAGCGTCCGGCGAAGCGCCATTAGCAAACATTATCATTTTTTCCTACTTGAATATAAAATAATTGCCGCTAGGTTCCCCTAGGTGATTAACTTGGAAAACGTGGAAGAATGGAGTGAAATACAAACCCGACACCACACGGCCGCAATTAAATGAGCGCGGTCTCGCCAACAAACTGTTATCGCAGTTTGGCGAGTAACATAACATTGTTAATTGTTTTGTACTTTTGATAAATAAATTAAAAAAAAAAAAAAAAAAAATTGATAAATAAGTATAATCACTTGTGTATCTTGGGTATCTTCTTATCCTGCCTGTCATACGTGTCATATAAGGGTTCCTCGTAGGGCTGAAACGTATACTTCTCCAAGGGCTCCTTGCTCTCTACTATATACTTCGTTTCGGGGACACCGTTGTACTTTACATCTGAAAAAAAAAAAAGGTTTTAAAAGCTAGGGAGTAAGCAAGACTACTACAGAAAAAAAAAACTGTTTATATCTGAATTTGGATCAAAGTGGAACATTGAAAAATGATTCGCCACGAGCTCTGGATTCCAGAGATCGCGGGTTCAAATCCCGCTCGTGACGAATATTTTTTAAACTTGCCACTTTGATCCAAATTTGGAATTTGGAGTTTCTGCTTAGTAAAAATGTATTGTTTATTTCTGTAAAAAGACTGAATTCTATTTTACACAGATACAATTATTATATACTTTACAGTTTATATTTTTATATTTTAGTACTTTGGTCATATCGCCTTTACCTGTCCCTTTAACCGCCATCGTCTGATATACCAGACAAAGTGACAGTGGAAAATTACACTTAAATCTGCCTGATGCAGACCTACTAGCCCTACCTACGACTAGGGCTACTAGGGCCTACTAGCCCTTAGGTGCATCTGGTATCAATCACTTTGCTTACGGAATGGCTAATGAACAGTTAACTCTACATCACATTTGAGACTCTGTGTCTAGTTTGACAAAGTCTATAACTGACATTAATTTGATTACTTGTGTCACTTCAGTTGTATCATTTCTGATACTGTATGCAGTTAAGGGTTAATACTTGTAGGCTTAGCAATATTTTTATTTTTTATTGTTTGTTTATTGGGCATTTTTCCAACTCCCATGATACAGGCTATAGTAGGGGTTGCCGATAAATAGGGGTGTAGACACAAAATAAAATAATCAATAATGTGTTTTCTTGAAAAAGGTTTAAGAATGTAGTCAAATGGAGAAAAAAACCAACGCAAGAGGTTAAATAATCACAAAGATATATATAAGTGTAAAGTTTTAAGACGGGGTATGTTTTATGCCCGTTCAGGTCTCAGCAAAACGTTTTTTTTTTTTTTTCAAGAAGGTACATAACACATTCAATTTCAAATTTACTCGCCAAACTGACGGAACAGTTTGTTGGCGAGACCGCGCTCATTTTTACAGGTATTATAATGCACCTAAGTTACTTACTACTTAAACACAAATATAAATCTGACCTAAACATACTAGAAACTATAACAATAAAAAAATAAGGTAATTTTTCTAATAAAGTCAGTTTTAGCTTGCTTTTCACTACATGTAACTATATTTTTTATCTTCTCTTAACCAATTAAATTCGTTATAAATGGTCGGGACCATGAACTTATTCGTTCGTCTGCCATAATAATTGTTAAAATAATTTTACAATAGGTACATATGGTGCTACTTTCCCGCACTAGTGCGGAAAAGAGCACTTTTCGTGCATATGTCGAAACTTTAAAGAGCCATATGTACAGTAAAACGTTGTACGATACACGTGCGAGTAGGTAATTCGCAACTCGTGTCGATTTAAAACACTCCCTTCGGTCGTGTTTTAATTTATAACCACTCGTTGCGGATTTCCTATTTTCGGCACTTGTATCGTATTAGTACATTACTGCAGAGACCAGTAAGTAAGCCATCCTGGACGAGTATGATTTAGCCGGCCGAGCCGAAGGCGAGGTCCGGCTTTAATACGAGGCCAAGATGGCACTTATGGTCGAAGCGTGTATAGTGCTTTTCTCAAAAATAAAACGTTTGAATAAAAGTTAGAATTATAAATATATAGGTACAGTCACCAGCATTAGTATATGCCATAACAAAGGCAGTAGAAGTAAAAACTTGAATAATTTTAATTTTGCAAAAAAAAAAACAACAAAAAAAAAAGAAAAAAAAAGGAAAAAGAAGAAAAAAAAAAAGATTTCGTCTTACATCAAACTATTTTTGAGAAAATAACTATTGTACCTACATATTTCCCTAGTCTAATATTTCTCGTTTTATATTTACTTTGCTTTAGCACCTTAAACTCATCATTAAAATATTTTTCTACACCTATCAGATAATTTACCCTTTCATGTAACGTGAAGGTGCGTTTTATTGAATATGAAATTGTCATTTACTATGACGCTGGAGGATCGTGACTAACGATCTGCTAGCGTTATCTCTCTCTAACAAGCAACATTAAAACGGTTGCAGCTCCGTAATTTTCGGAGATATTTGAATGGGATTCGTCATTAGGCATATTTTATTTGCCTTCTCTCTATTGTACATTTCTGTGTTGATCTTTTTCATCATCATATCAGCCGAAAGACGTCCACTGGACATTAACCTCCCCCAAAGAGTGCCACAATGACCGGTCCTGCGCCACCAGCATCCAGCGGACTCCCGCTACCTTTACCAGGTCATCAGTCAGTTAATTCTTTTTGGTCAATAAATATTTTCTAATTTACTAGCCGTGCTTACCTTGCGGATACCTGTTGTCATAGACGACCTCCTTATTCTCTATATAGAACTTGTCCGCGTATATCTTCTCGTCCACAAACTCGTCCGGCTGCGCCATATGCATTATCGGCTTGGGCAGCGTTAGCTTCAGAGACTTTTTGGGGGCCGGGGGCTTCTTAGCCACCACCTTGTTCGGTGATATGTGGCTCTTTAGTTTGAAATCCTGGAAAATAGTTCGTGTTTAGAGGTTAGGAAGTAAGATGACCACTGTAGCCTAGCAGTTGCTTCGAAGCTAAAGGTCCTTGGTTCGAATCCTGGGGGCATTTATTTGTATGATGAGCACGAATATTTGTTCCTGAGTCATGTATTTTTTCCATGTATTTGAGTATTTATATCGTCGTCTAGTACCCATAGTACAAGCTTTTCTTATTTTGAGACTAGGTCGATTTGTGTAAGATTGCCCCAAATATTTATTTACTAGTGAAACTAGTGGCGTGGTCACATCGCCTTTATATAGCTGCCCGGCCCGGCTTCGCACGGATTACCTGTTTTCCCGTAGGAATGAAGCATTTTCCCGCTTTCAAAAGTAGCCTATGTTCATCAGGGATAATGTCGGCTTCTAATGGTAAATTATTTTTTCTAATCGGTCCAGTAGTTTCGGAGCCTATTCCATACACACAAACAATCAAATCTTTCCTCTTTATAATATTAGTGTAGACTAGCTTCTGCCCGCGACTCCGTCCGCGTGGAACTCGTTTTTATCGTAGCTCCATACAAACTTTCACCCCCCCCATTTGACCCCCTTAGGGGCTGATATCCGGGTTAAAAACTATTCTATGGCCTTCCCCGGGACTCGACTATCTCTATACCAAATTGCACCCGTATTTAACCCGCTTAGGGGTGGATTTTTCCAAAACCCTAAAATTACTTTTCTTGTATTGTAATAAGGAGTCCATACACAAAGTTTCAAGTGTCTCGCTTAAAATTTTACTCCATCCCCAAAAACACAAACTTTCAACCCCCTCTTTAACCCCTTGAGGGTGAAATTTTCAAAAATCCCTTTTTAGTGGGTACTTACGTAGTATAAACTAACTATTGTGAAAGAATCAGCTTTCTAGGTTCAACGGTTTGGGCTGGGCGTTGATTTAAGTGAGTCAGTCAGTCAGTCAGGACTTTTACGTTTATAGATATAGATAGATAGATTCAGGGCCTTATTCATAAACGTTCTACAAGCCGGTTTTAACTAAAATGCCGTTAAAATTAGTTTGTCCTTATCTGTCACTTTGACATTTGTGTTCGTAAGAAGGGGACAAAGCACATTTTATTTAGCAGAGGCATTTTAACACGTTAGCAACCAAGAACCGGCATGGTAGGCACTCGTCATGTTTGCTCAGATGCCGGCTCAGCCCGCTAGGCGGGCAGTAGCTATAAACCTACACGCCTATCGAGTTCTGTCGGTTTCTGGTGTATTGTTCCATTTTTAGTCCGGTAAAGTGTTAAGTTTTATGAATACGGGGGTAAGTGGTCTAGACCAGGGATACGCGGATACGATTTTTTTGAGATCCGCGGATGCGGAGGCGGATGCGGTAATTTAATTGGGAGCACACATCCGCGGATGTGGATTTTGGGGTCACTCACTAAAAAACGTAATTCAACGTCCATTCTTTGATATCACGCAATCATCAAACACGTTGAGACTAAATTACAATAATAGCGAACAAATAAAAGGCTCATCTGGTCTTGGTCACAGAAACGAAATTAAGTTTGTTTTCCTAATGGCAAAAATATCTGAAACGCGCGTGGTAAGCGATTTTCCTTGTCGTGAATTGCACTACATCCGCATTCGCAAAAACTCCGCATCGATGCTGATGTTGAAATTGATGCGGAACTTCCGCGGTTGCGCATGCGGATGCGAATGTCTGCAACATCCCTGGTCTACTAGCTGTCTCGTGTTACCTTGTCCTTGTTGGCCGCGCTCGCTGATCGCTTCTCCAGCGTGCGCAGCTCCTTGCACAGCTCGCGCACCAGCTGGCCCGAGTTCAGGCACTTCGGCACGTTGTCGCGCTTCGCGGGGTCGGTCTGTAAAAAAATTATAATCAATTACAACTGTTTATTTTCGGTAGAATTTCAGTGACATGGTGGATTAGGTACGTTTAGTACAGTCACCAGCAATAACATCTGCCACAACATAGCACGCATAAATATCTGACACGACTCTATGTCTAATGCCATAAGGACGTGTCAGATATTTTTGCCGGCTTTTTTACGGCAGATATTGATGCCGGTGACTGTATAATCTTAATTATTTAAAGTGTAAGATAATGCATGTAGTCAGTATGCGCGGAAAATGTTTGGCGTTTAGAACGGATCAATTATGATAAAATTTGACGCAAGACGCAGAATGCAAGACTTTGTCTGCTTGGACCCGGGATAAAAACGATCCTATATGTTACTCCAGACTAATTCAGTTGAACTGTTTAAGCGTGATTGAGTAACTAACATCTAAACTTCCGCCTTTATAACTTTAGTAGGATTATCGATGATAATAGACAATTCTGCTTCTTTCTCGTGTGAAGGGATAAAAAAAAGACCGGGTTGCACTCCGGGAGTGCCGGCAGAAGTGAAAACTCAATAACGTAGCAGTTTTTCGATCAGGTCACGTGACATCTTACGTTGTCACCCTAAAAAAGAATTTGACGCAAATTTATAAACAATTATCGATTATTTAGGCGGACAGCCCGCGGGCGCGTTGGGTTGGGTTGGGTTGGGTTGGGCGCTGGGGTCCGGCGCGCCGGCGGGCGCGGGGCGGCGGCAAACACAATACCTATTTGTTTTTGCCATTGCCAAATATTTTTCAAAGCTTTATCTCTTTAGGAATAACGTCTAAATTCGAACTATTCGAATTTGCAAGAACAGCAGATGGCGGTGCACGGTGGCGACCAAAATATCAATTTATTTTTGCCGTTGGTAAATATTTTTCTAAGCTTTATCTCTTTAGGAATAACGCACAAATTCGAACTATTCGAATTTTCTCAATAGCAAAACGGTGAAGGAAGCGTTGGTATTCTTACAAATTTATTTGCAGAATATGCTATTGCAAAAAGTGTTTAACGGCTTTATACTCTTACCAATAGCGTTGAGTTTTGAATGAAGTTGAATCGGCTAGCAGCAAAAAGTGACCTTCACATCTGACGTCACAAAACTCTGTCGCGTATTTAACAATTTTTCCCCATCCCAAAAAGTGCTCAGCGCCGCTAAAGAAGTTTTCACTTCAAAAAACTTAAACTAAACTTTGTTTTGCCAATATTTTGCCACCTTTATCGCTCGGGGTGTAGCTTTCAAAAGGTCTTCCGCAGTGCACGAAGCCGGACACAGGGAGCACTGCGTCATGTGCCGAGTCCTCTGAACGGTGCCACATTCGCAGAGTACGACATATTTCCTGGTCTGATTCCCCATTTATGGAGGTTATCCTTAGAGCGACCAACTCCCGTCCTCAATATGTTTAGAGCCTTCCACGTGATCCAATTTTCATTTGCTCCAGGGGGCAGGCGTTCTAACATAGACAATTTTATGAGTAGCTTAATCGCAATGAAGGCGAAAGCTTTGAAGGTCCTATAGCAAGCGCTACCGCAATATACCTCAAAGCGGGGCGTCCACTCAGGACACTAAATGTGGCACTCCAAATCAAAAGGGTCCTTATGGCAGTAGGCACTTACGCCATTATTGACGTTGCTTTAATACAAACGCGAATATGTGCGTTGGAAGCACCTTCCGCTATAAGGTCCCTTTTGATGTGGACTGCCACAAATATTCCGTACATAAGTTACGAAAAATTCATTGGTACCAGCCGGGATACGAACTTACGACCGCAGCTTGACAGATAATGAAAAATTACTGAGTTACTAGTTGGAAAATGTTACTACTCGACTCGGGATTTTATGAATGACACAGATCTTTAATAATTGACATTGGTAAAGTGCTTATATAGTCGTGTTTAATGATAATACTATTAATTTTTCATTTCTACCAATTACCTACGTTTCACAAATAAATGATTTTTTCTCAAAAATGGCCCGCAAAGTGAACATAACTACATATTGGAAGGTAAAGTGTATAGTTTAAGGTCAGATCTAAATAAAATAAAAAAAACATTGCAGGCCGCCTGGAATGTTATAAATAAATTCCTTTATTTGTCAAGTACCAAATTAAAAAAGTAGAAACTGGCATATAAAAGACGGCACAGCTTGTATTCAGCCAATTCAAGCCGTATTTTTCTGTTGCAAACACGACGTTTTTGTATGTGTCTCAAATGGTTTGCGTTTTTTTGGTGGACAAATACAATTCAGTTTAAAAAAAAAAACTGCGGGAAATCGTAAATATTTTCACGTTGTGCAACGATATTTAAGGTTTATATAAATTTAGTATTTTTTATTCCCCCATTTTTGAGAAAAGCACTATATTAGCCTCACCCGGAATGGCAATTGCAGGCTTCGTATTATAATTAAACGGACTCGCAAGCTCGTCCGTTTAAACAAATACTCAACCTGCAATTGCCTCCTTCCCGGCCACGGCAATAATGTACTATTTATTCTGCAAGTAGGCCGTAATGACACTTTTACAAGTCAAAATTCTACCAGTGTTTCTGAAAAAGAAGACCCCTGTTATAAAGAAACGCCGAAACAAACAGCAACAGTCAGTAATTTTTTGGCAAAATCAAAAGAACCACTCGGCTGCCGTAGCTCGTAGTAAATGTACCCCAATACTCACGCTTTTAAGGGCATGCCACTCCTTGAGCGCGGTGGCGAGGATCTTGACCCCGCGCAGCAGCAGCGCGGGCAGCGGCGCCGGCGCGTGCGCGTGCGCCGCCTCGTGCAGCGTGAAGTCTTCGTCCTGCAAACAATACTACATTATTGTCGAACCAAGGGAAGCCGGCTATTTCAATTCCGGCTGAGACAAATATAGTGCTTTTCTCAGAAGAAAAAATAACGTGTGTGCGATTAGTCTTTAAAGGGATGCCTTGATTCGAGTCAACCACGCCCCCTAGACAGAGACACGCTTATACCTTCCGTGCACGAGAAAAAGAGATGCAACACTCTTCGGGAATGGCTTTTTTTGACAAATTGGACAGTGAGATTTTAGATGAGATAAAATACTATATCATTCACTTTATTATGTCGTAAAATAATGTATTGTTTGAGTAGACTGAGTAGATTTTTTTTCTATCGAGGAAATTTTAAGCAATCATGTATCGATCAAATCAGATAATCAATCATATAGTCAAGAATAATATATCTGAAAATCAGACCTTACTGTTTCTTAATCTAGGCAGAACGGCGTTTCAAAGCACGCGATAATTTCCAATGCACCGCCTTATCAGGCTATGTATAAAGGCCTGAATACCCATCATCATCATCATACCAGCCGAAAGTCGTCCACTGCTGGACGTATGCCTCCCTCAAAGAGTGCCAGAACGACCGGTCCTGCGCCACCCGCACTCCCGCGACCTTTATGGCTCCTCTCATCATAGCGCAGGATAAGGAAACAGCGAACGAAAAAACTGGCTTTGACAGACGGACAGCCTCCGAGTGATCGCATAAGTGTTCCGTTGGACCAATTTTGGTACGGAACACTAAAAACCATAGAAATCTAAGTAGCGTCGCAAAATGGCCCCTCAGAATGGGTGCCATTGCCATTATGCGGGGATGGGGGCGGGGTGTCAAAACGATGCCAGGCAGCCGTTTGGTTCAAACATGCGCATATCGGGTTTTAGGCACGTGTTTGGTTAGAAATTTGTAAGGAGCTCGGATTTTATGGTTTTTTCGTTCGCTGGATGGAAGTATGTTATTCTCCGTCTAACGCATAGTTGCGTCTTGTATGATCGGCCATGATGGCCGATTGCGTAGAGGAGCCTTTAACCAGGTATCAGTCTTGAATATGTCCTTGTCCTTCGCTTGGTCTAAAACTTTATGTTCTAAAATTGTTTGGCCGAAAATGTTTATTTTATGAATAGCTAAAAGGCTAAAAGTATAATATTGTTTGGTATAATTATTCTTCTTCCTAAAACAAAACAAACAACGGCTACAATCACAGCACCTAAACTATTTTATCCATAAATTGTATAATTCAAACTGATTATGACCCCAAACCCGAACCGAACGGCTTGCAGGTAAGTAGGTTAGGTTAGAACTGCTACCAGTAAATTGGGTTAGGTTAGGTTAGAACTGCGACAATAACAGCGCGCGAGCCGAGCGTGCCGAGGGCAGCGGCCGGCGAAGCGCCAGAACCGAACTGCTGCCTGGTAAGTAGGTTATCAATTTGAACACAATCGAGAGTATACCTGAGTCTCCTCGTTGTGTCTCCGCAGCATGGTGAGCAGGTGCGCGCCCGCGAACCAGTGCATGGCCTCGAACAGCGGGTACCTCAGCATCACTGGCGTCTCCACTCGCCGCTCTATCTCGTATATTCTGGAAACATTACAGCGTTTCATCTTCCATGTGTCGTCCTCAAGCGACCTTAACCTAGACTAGAGAGACTCACGTTCTTTTTAGGGTGCTGTGGGTGCCGACGGGACCCTATTACCAATAATTAAAATTAAATTGCTACTAATTCTTCTTATATGAAAAAGAAGTGAAGACCTTTATATGGTGAAGACGTGAAATAAAATTCATTATAAGAGTCGTACTAAAGGAACAGGGTAGAATTGTGTTGTACTGTCGACAACACATCTAAGTGACCATCCGTGCACTTTATGTGCATTGTAATAAGGTTCTATATAAATACAGGATGGTCAGTTAACTGTGTTGTCGTTTGTACGATCGCTTTATGTACTACTAGGCAGGGCGGTATATATGCTATCAGGGCAGGTATGGTACTCACTGCAGTTGCATCTCGATGCTGTACGAATTGCAGCATTCACCCCGCTCTCACTTCGCTAGTAAGGGACGGTCGCTACATGTCCTACATAAAGGCGACCATGCTAGCTAGGCAGGTCGGCATACAAGCTAGCAGGGCAGGTATGATACTCACTGCAGTTGCATCTCGATGCTGTAGGAGTGCAGCATGTTGCCGCCGAACACCAGGGTGTCCTGATGGGTGAGCACGGCGTGGATCCAGCCACTTGGTATGCAGAGGGTCTGGCCGGCGCACAGCTCTGCGGTTCCGTACCATTCCACCTGAGAAATAACCATTCAACTTAACTACTACCAGTACTAATCTATATATATATAAACGTAAAAGTCCTGACTGACTGACTGACTGAGTTAAATCAACGCCCAGCCCAAACCGTTGAAACTAAAGAACACTCGGGATAAATTATCTGACACAAAAAAACCGCATTCTAATCGGTCCATCCGTTTGGGAGCTACGATACAACAGACAGATACACAGATACACAGACACGTCAAACTTATAACACCCCTCTCTTTGCGTCGGGGGTTAAAAAGCTGTTTTTTTTCACAATAGGTAATTTATATAACATAAGTACCCAATAGAAGGGATTTTTGAAAATTCTACCCTCAAGGAGGTAAAAAGAGGGTAAAGCTTGTGTGGGAATGGAGTAAAATTTTAAGTGAGAGTCTTGATACTTTGTGTATGGACTCCGTAGTACAATACATGAAAAGCAATTTTAGGGATTTGGAAAACCCCACCCCTAAGCGGGTTAAAATGGGGTGCAAAGTTTGTATGAACCGATTTAGATGAAATTTGGTATAGAGATAATTTGAGTGCCGTGGAAGGACATAGGATAGTTTTGATCCCCGAAATCATCCCCTGAGGGGTTGTAATGGGGGATGAAAGTTTGTATGGAGCTACAATATAAAGGAATTCCACGCGGACAGAGTCCGGGCAGAAGCTAGTACTTACTAAATTTACACAAGTAAGTGTAATTATAATAAGTGCAAATTAAAAAGTCAACTATTACCTAAACTTTCCAGGTTTTAAATACTGACTCATGTGTAACAAACACTACATTTGTTCCTAAGCTAAGGTTTAAATTAATTAAAATAAAAAAACTGGTCAAATGCGAGTCGGATTCGCGCACGAAGGGTTCCGTTCCATTATCCATAAAAACGGCAAAAAAACACGTTTGTTGTATGGGAGCCCCCCTTAAATATTAATTTTATTCTGTTTTTTAGTACTTGTTGTTATAGCGGCAACAGAAATACGTCATCTGTGAAAATGTCAACTGTCTAACTATCATGATTCATGAGATACAGCCTGGTGACAGACAGACAGACAGACGGACGGACAGGCAGCGGAGTCTTAGTAATAGGGTCCCGTTTTACCCTTTGGGTACGGAACCCTAAAAAATATTCACAAAAGAAACATAATTTACCATATCAGCGAAGAATCGTTCGTTCTGGTTGTTGGACGCGCTCCATTGCTGGTAGAGAGCTAGGTTCGTCGACGTGGGCGGTATTAGGTAGAATACCTGCGGAACAATACGTCATGTTATCGTAATATTTTTAAAATAAAATGGCATTCTTAATACATATTAATACTAAACAGTAAATGTTTTCTAAGCAGAAACGTCCGCTAACGAAATTCTCTGGTGTCTGGGTCTCCCTAAGGTGTAATTAGAAAAGTGGAAGGGATTGAAAGGTTCGTCGCCACTAGCGGACCCACGGTAGCTCAGTTGGCAAGAGCGATGGACGGATTTAAGAGGGAGCGGGTTGAAATCCCGCTCGCGGCGAATCATTTTTTTAATTTTCCACTTTGGTCTTTAATAGGTTTTTTTATTAATAGATAGAGTGATTCAAGAGAAAGGTTTATATGTATAATACATGCGTAATATAATAGAGAAACACTGATCATTTTGGAGGTTTCTAATGTAATGTCGTAAATTGCAAACGCTGGCTGGACCCTACGACATAGATCAAAATAATGTACACCAGTACTGTACACCTTAAAAAGGTCTACAAAAAAGTCCGCGATGGTATACGTCTATTTCTTAGGGATAACCCACAAAAACTATTTTTTATCAGAGAAATAATGGCTTATTTACGAAGCGATATTAAGCAATACAGCACTAATTCTTATCCAATACTTAATTTACAGGATGTAATTTGAATGAATATTTTCGAAGATATTACAGATTTAAAATGCAGGGACATAGCGGCAGCGGTCAGCATTGCACGTGCGAAGCCGAGGTGGGTCGCTAGTTATCAATAAATGAATATGAATATAGCTAGAGTGAGCTCACCTTCCGGCCGTGCATGACGTGGTACCACACGGCAGTCCCGCCGAAGTCCACGTGGAAGTCGGTGTAGCAGCCCGCGGCGGACATGAGGCAGTACTTCTGCACCGCGGGCCGCGGCGGGCGCTCCGCCGCGGGCCACGCGCTGGAGGCCCAGTCCAGCCGCCGCACCGTGGCCGGGGGCTCCACCAGCGGCGCCATGCTGGGAGCAAGGTAACAGTTTCAAATGTTTTATTAAGCAGAAACGTCCGCTAACGAAATTACAAATTTCGATCATAGTGGAAAATTGAAAAATTATTCGCCACGAGCGGGATTTGAACCCACAACCTCTGGAATCCGTCCATCGCTCCACTTCTTCCACTATGATCGAAATAAGGTAACAGTTTGCCAAAAACACATTCTTTAGACGAGCATGTCACGATTATAAGTATAGTGTATATGGTTTCAATTTCACCTCGATACCCCCCCAGGCTTTACCGAGATCAAGGGTCTTGACAGACAGAAACGCACAACAAAGTGATCCTATAAGAGTTCCGTTTTTTACAAGCTTTATATATTACTAGCTGTTGCCCGCGACTTCGTCCGCGTAGAACTTGTTATCGTCTTAGAAAAATGATTGCTATGCAATTATTGTAGGCGGAACCTTAATTATCGCCGAACCAAACAAAGTTCTACCATTTTAAGGGAAGATTTACGAGATAAAACTGTCCTATATCATTTCAAGGGTCTCAAATTATCTGTACGGAAAATTTCATCTAAATCCGTTCAGGGATTAAGCGTAAAAGGCAATAGTGCGATGAGTTCATTAGTTTACATTGCTAAATTTAAATTAAGAACTCCGTTTTTACAATTATACATATCTCCACAGACGTTTCTGCTTAAATTATATATCTTTTCATAATGTATTAAAGAAAGCTACATTACTGGTAGTTTTTGCCTATCTCCGTCCAGCAGTTTTACTCACGTTAGACCGGGCGACCTGTATAGTTTTGAAAGCACATTACAAGCTACATTTCTGGTAGCTGTTCGGTTCTGTAAGGGTCGTGTTTCTAACTTAACCTATATTATGGTACCATCGAGCTGATCTGATGATGGAGACAGAAGGTGGCCATGGGAATTCAGTACTTAACCCCGTTGAGTTTGGGTTCGTTAGAATCGTCTCAATGAGTAGTTGATGATGGTATACAGAAAAGTACAGTTGGCAATGAAAGCTTGTACCGAAAATTAATTCTATGACAGAAACATATTCCTTTTGAGGTACGGAACTCTAAAAATCCGCGAGTCATTATTGATGGGCAGACGCCGCAAAGGGTCGTGATTGTGAATCGCGGATCGATTCGAAACATGTCGAGCGATATTCGACTTTCATGACGTGAGTGACCCGTTTTATTATAATAAGGGAGTTGCATCATGTTAAAATTGATAACGTAGTGTTGCTAAATGGATAGTAAACCATCAATAAAGTATACATTACAAATTATAATTTATATCATAAAAAGATATGGACCTTGAGAGTTTAGAAAAATATTCATTAATTTTCATCACACTTGCTCGTCAATGGCGTTATTACTTGCGAGCGTACAGAGCAGTTTTAGCCGTTTTACCTCCCACGGGCTGTTAAGAGGGGGCGCTCCGCGAAATCGGGGTTCTTAGATTGAATATTTACCTGTGACAAACTAAAGCGAATGCCAGGAAAAAGAACATACCAAAACTACATCATATTTGCAATTGAATCGTCTGAACAAAACCATACAAAACCAAAATTGCCTCGATAGAAAAGAACCGCCAAAACATGTCTTATTTTTACTCAATTTCAATAGTGTGAGGTTCCCGTGCATATCAATTAAGTAAAAGTTGAGTGTATAATAGCTTTTCACATTACCTAATGAAAGTACTAGCGGGGTATTTTTATTTAGTCCCTTTTCAGACTTATTGAGGTGAAACGTATTTGGCGTATAGGCCTTTTTTATTTAGCGCGATACCCTTTCTCCCGTCGCGTGTTTCGTGCGGTTCTGTATATCTTTTGTTGCCGTTCGCGGGCGGAGTCAGTCGTAATCGCTCCGCTGAGACGAGAGGACTACGTTCTGTGCTCTCACGACAGCACGATGAACATAATTTTTTCAATTATATTGTGACCCAGTATATTCGTCCAGTGAATGAACGTATCATTACATTCCAGTAGATATTTTGCTACATTTTGAAATAATATATTTAAAAGTCGACCTTAACATATAGATCTTAAAGTTCAAAATACAACTATAAGATTACGCAGCGATCGGCGGGTGACCGGCTTCTTAGAATAATTTGTGCAGTACATGCAAAACTAGACGAACATTTTTCTGTCGATCGTGTATTTACTTTATGAAAGATTATCACTATCACTATCACTACATAGTATAAAACAAAGTCGCTTCCCGCTGTCTGTCCCTATGTATGCTTAGATCTTTAAAACTACGCAACGGATTTTGATGCGGTTTTTTTTAATAGATAGAGTGATTCAAGAAGAAGGTTTATATGTATAATATAGTATCCGTGCGAAGCCGGAGCGGATCGCTAGTTGAGAATAAATCCGGTTATGTTCAAAATCGATGTCTGAGAGGTCTAAATACGAATTCATAGTCAGAAATATTTCAAAAAGTGGTCGCATTATTTAAAATTTTTGAAACATTCGTTGTAAATTAATATGCGCGTTTTTTTAAAGAACAACATACATTGGCAGGCTTCTCGAGGGTGAAGATTCTAGAAATGATGTCCATTTTGAATTCCAAGATGGCGGACATTGCTTTTCGAATTTAAACTTTCGTGAGACGTGTTGAAACAGTACTAATAATTACACGGTTCAACTCACGTATTAAATGTCACTACGGGCGACATGTTTCGAACTCTTCGGGAATTCTTCTTAAGGACGAGTGTTTTCGCGGCGGTGTCGCTTGAATCTTGTCATGATTCAAGCGACACCGCCGCGAAAACACTCATCCTGAAGAAGAACTTCCGAAGAGTTCGGAACATGTCGCCCGTAGTGACATTATCGACATTGTTTTTATTTAAAGTCATCGCGGGTGTCGCTTTTAGGGTTATCGAGAGTGCAGATTCCAACAATTATTGCCTGCGAACTTGGACATTTTGATATTAAAAAAGTGAACATAATTATGCACTTTTTCTTTAATATGTTCAAAATTGATAACTAAAGGGCCAAAGCGTCTCCATTGTCTCCAAGTACGAATCCGAGATCAGAATTGAAAAATTTGGCCGCCACACAGTAGTGGCCTGAAAATCTGACTTTCATAGATGTTGAAGCAAAATCAACATATAAATTGTAATATGAATTAAATAGTATTAAATTCTCTTACTGCCAACATTAGCGAGCTAATGATGGTTCTTGAGACACCATTGCGTTTCGGAACGAACGGTGACGTGACACATCGAGAGTGTTGTATAATCTGTGGCGCTTCCTCTCTCGGATTTCGTTCACGAAACATTGTACACGGTACTTTAATTAAAGAAAATGTAATTAATCAAGTTTAAACCTAGTATTTCGTTTTATAATAAATCGTGGTGAACGAATTACATTGTGTGCATAAATTCAAGGAATTTCTATTATTTTCGTCACCACATAACCTCAACCCACGCTACGCAGCCGCCGCGGGCGCAGCCGGGAAGCAGCGTGAGTATTCCTGTGGTGTCATCCCAAGACAGGGTCTGGGCAGCAAATCAGAACGAATGCGAGACCAGAATTTCATCTAACATTTTTGGTGGAACCCACGAGGGGAGCAACCTTATAAGCACGATTTTCGGGCCAGAAAACAACTCGACGTAGACGGCGCGGGCGCCGGGTCAAGTCGAACATCGCCGGAATTCAAGGAATTTGTCGGCTACACGAATCAAGATAGTGTAATCATAATCAGTGTCGATTCAGTGCGCGTTACGGGCAATTTCGTAAATTTATGGTGAAAAAAGTGTAACAATTTAGTAAATTGCGTCATCAATCTCGGCGGCCATATTGAACATTCACATCGACGCGACGTGTTAAGTATTGCATCACCCACCGGAAGGCGCGAAAGGACATTTTAGGTTAGAATTTAGAATTTAAAGGTTGGAACTTTACGTCACTGCAACGCTGTCAATTCATTGTGCAGTTATAGGATTCAAGGAATCATAGTTTTTAAAGTTGACAGTGACGTAAAAGGCTGTTGTTTACGATTAGTAATTTGTCATTTGTTCTATCCCTGGCAATAACGCAAAGAATTAGTTGTGGTTGCAATTGGTAACTAATTATAGTATCCAGTCAAGTAGTACCATTGATTACGAACCGATATATCACCATGGCTGCCCTGCGCAAGGCGCTAGTTCAATTTAAATCAAAACACCAAATATTATCAGACTTGTTTGCCACAGTGACAGATGTAAAATATAGTGTTGCAGCCTCAGTAGCGAGGCGGCATTTTGATGTGTTCTATCCCCAGTTTGTGGAGGCATACGAGGTGATCCTGGCGGCCGACTCTGAGGATGTCACTGAGGGGGACATTGAATTGCTCCGGGCGCAATTCAGTGAAGTCAACCGGTTCATGGTACGTCTGGACGAGCAGCCGGTGACCGAAGCAGGTCCGTCAAGACTGCCAACATTTCTAGTAAGTGCAAAACTGCCATCTATCGAGCTTCCCAAGTTTACAGGAGGGCCGGCAGAATGGATGTCCTTTTGGGACCTCTTTGACTCTCTAGTGCATTCTCGGGATATCACGGATGCCGAGAAGCACTATTACCTCAGAGCGTCTCTTCAGGGGGACGCCTTATCTATTGTAAGACAGCTGCCGATCGATGGTTCAAGTTACTCGGTAGCCATAGGACTGCTCCAGGACAGGTACCAGAACAGCAGGCTTCTGGTGGATACCTACTTGAGTCGTATTGTCAACCTGCCCACTGTTCAAGGAACAGTGGGACTGAGGTCTGACTTTTATGACCCACTGATGGAGTCAATCCAGGCCTTGGAGAAGCTTCATCAGCCGGTCAAGGACTGGTCATATATAATTTTATTTTTAGTCTTGCAGAAATTGCCGGTACGGTTGCGTGCTATGTTCGAGGAACGGCATGGTAACGACCCGGAGGTGTTGCCTACAGTGCGACAGCTGCTTCAACTATTGGACGAGCAATGTCGTGTGCTGCAAAGCGTGTCTCCGGAGGATGGCGTGGGCGCTGCCCAGGCACCGCAGCAGTCACCAACGCATCCAGCACCTGCGCGAGAACGTCGGGCACCAGCCGCATCAAGGATGCCGCTACCCCGGAAGGTGATGACAGCCCAACCATCACCACCAGAACAGGTGAGCTCGTTCCGGTGTGATCATTGCCAAGGACGCGACCACTCATTGTATCAGTGTGCCAGGTTTCTGCAGATGGCCCCGTCAGGCCGTAGGTCCTGGGCAAGGAAGGCTGGCCTGTGTTACCGGTGCTTGCGACAGCACTTTGCCCGTGAGTGCAGCTACCAAAACTGGTGTGCTCATTGCAAGTCAACCCTGCACAATACTCTACTGTGCAATTTGGAGGCTGGGCCTCAGACCCAAGGCGGTCAGGCTCAGTTACCAAGCCACCGAGGAGTTCACATGCCATCAGCGCCCAGACCACACAATTACCACCATCGTGAGGCGATGCCCGAACAATGTGGTTACGAGCAGCCAATGGTATCAGGTGATCCTCGTCAGGACGTGCGGCAGGTACCTGTACAGGTAGCACAGCAGGAAGAGGGGTTGGTCCAAGGGAACCGAACCCCACGCACGCCGTCGCCCTCAGGTTCGGTGACATCGCCGCCGCGGCGGCATAATGAGATCCTCCGGGATCAGCACTACCCTAGGCCGAGAGTGGGGGCACGAGCGCATCAGGCTCAGCAGACATTCACCTCACTTCGCTTCGGTTCGAGGACGAACCCGAAGCTGTGAGATGATACCACTGTTGGTGCTCAGATGTCACTGCCCATCACCATCTGTCCTACAGCAGTGGTCATGGTTAGGGCAGGTGATGGTAGTTATGTCAAGGTCAGAGCGTTAGCCGACACTGGAGCAAGTGTCAGCATTATCAAACAATCATTAGTCAAACAATTGAACTTGCACCAACAGTCTAATGGAAACAAGGTCTATGGAATAGGGCAGCAGTATGTTCCTAGTCCCGGAACTGTAGTCAAATTAGTAGTCAAGCCGGTCAACAACCCAGTACCAATTATAAGCACTGTCGCTATGGTTATGTATTCATTAACGGGAAGCCTCCCAGTAACTCATGCATGTTTGAAGGAGTATATTCAATCACAACCTATCATCCTAGCTGACCAAGGCTTGGATGAGGCTAAGGATGTAGACGTCATTCTAGGAACTGATATTTTAAATTATGTATTTGATGGCTCAAAGGTTGACACTGGGATTCCAGGGCTCTCAGCATATGGGTCATGCTTCGGGCACGTCATCATGGGCGTCATGCCGCAGACACCATCACGTCAGGCACCGGCTGCATCACGGATGCCGCTGGCGGGCACGCTTGTCGAGGACTACGGCCTGCTGTCTACCAGGCTGGAACAAGTCTTGGAGAAGTTTTGGGAAGTCGAGGCACCACCCACCAAGCCTGCTGCACACCCGGAGCACGTGGAGGCCGAAAGGTTGTACGCTTCCACTACCCAACGAATGCCGGACGGTAAATATATGGTCCGGTTACCACTACGCTCAAGTAGACCCCCGCTAGGTGAATCAAGGGTTTCAGCTACTCATCGGCTGCATGCCCTGGAGCGCAAAATGGCAAGGAATCCATTATTTGCTGAAAAGTATAAGGCATTCATGCGGGAGTATGAATCACTTGGTCACATGTCATTATCCGAATTCCAATTTGACTCAGAACACTTCGTGATCCCTCACCACGGCATTTTCAAAAGGGGTGGGGATAAGATTCGAGTAGTGTATGATGGGAGTGGGAGATCTTCCACGGGAACGTCCCTCAATCAATGCCTTCACTCAGGACCCCCACTCCAGAACGATATTACCAAGATACTTTTAAATTTCAGACGCCACCAGATAGTCTTCACTACAGACATCAAGATGATGTTCCGTCAGACCTGGATACACCCTGAGGACAGAAGGTACCAGCTGATCTTATGGCGGGAGAACCCATCTGAAGATATCAAGGTATATGAACTAAATACTAATACATACGGTCTCCGGCCAGCTCCTTATGTAGCTATAAGGACGCTGCTGCAATTAGCCACGGACTGGGAGGTTACCCACCCAGAGTCTCGAGCTGCACACGTCATGCGCAGGGATGTGTTCGTGGACGACATTCTAACGGGGGCAGATTCACTATCCGAAGCTCAGACCCTCAAGGAGGAGCTAGTGGCCCTTATGAAAAGCGCACAATATGACCTTCGGAAGTGGTCATCCAACTCTAAGGAGTTGTTATCTGACTTGCCAGATGAATACTGTGAGCACCCGCACCTCTTCGATATGGAGGATCCTAGCTTTATAAAGGTATTGGGCATCCAATGGTGTCCAGTGACAGACACAATGTCATATCAAGTCAACGTGCCCCTGGGGCAACCGGTCACGAAGCGTAGCATACTCAGCACAATAGCGAGGCTATACGATCCCTGCGGGTACTGCGCACCTATAGTCTTCCGATTCAAGGTATTCCTACAATCATTATTTAATGATGGCCTGTGCTGGGACGAAACCGTCAGTCAAGCCCAGCACCACCAATGGAACGAGCTCATCCAGGATTTGCACAATTTGTCATATTTACGCATTCCTAGGTGTGTGGCACTGCCAGACGCAGTCTCGTATTCTCTGCACGGCTTTGGAGATGCTTCAGAACTTGGGTTTGGAGCTAGCGTTTACCTCAGGACAGAGGACGCTTCAGGCAGCGTCATGGTACGTCTAATTATAGCTAAAACTCGAGTAGCTTCAAGGAAGACTAAACAGACGATTCCGAAGTTGGAACTGAGTTCAGCCCATCTTCTATTCAAGCTTCTCAATCACGTGGCGGAGTCCTATGAAGATTCAATCCATCTTGCGAGCATCAATGCATGGTCAGACAGCACAATAGTACTCTCATGGCTGAACACGGAGCCGCACATGCTTCAAACCTTCGAAGGTAATCGAGTTCAGGATATTAGGAACTCCAAACGGCCTATGATATGGAGGCACGTGAGATCAGAGTTGAACCCAGCAGATGCTGCCTCTCGCGGAGTGTCAGCTCGTGATCTGAATGATCTCGAATTGTGGTGGTCACCCAGTTGGTTGTTGTTGGATGAGTCACAGTGGCCCAGCTTGACGGTAACCATGCCACATGAGCTGCCAGGCTTCAAGAAGCTCGTCAATGCTGTCACGCCGGTCGAGCCTTGGGAAGACACTCTGCTGGCCAAGATCAGCTCATTTAGTAAGCTCATAAATATCACATCATATGTCATCAGGTTTTGCAGGAACTTAAGACTGCCCAAGGAGGCCAGGAATCTTCAGCCTACGCTGTCTCTAGAGGAGAATCGTGACGCGCGAAGGCTATGGATCAAGAAGGTCCAAATGGATGCTTATCATGAAGAGGTCATATTGATGAACAAGGGCAAATTGGTTTGTAAATCATTACAGAAACTCAGCGTGTTCATTGACAAGGATCAGATCATAAGAGTTGGAGGCCGGCTTAAGAAGTCAAACTTGCCATACGAGGCTAAACATCAGTATCTGTTACCAAAGGATCATAGATGGACTCAGATGCTCATTGAATATTATCATAAGGCTTATTGTCATTCACCAACCAACGCTCTTATAGGCATACTCCGGCGCGAATGTTGGATACCGTCAATTAGACGCCAGGTGTCTAGAGTTATCCATAATTGCTTAGTATGTTTCAGATTTGATGCATCCTCGCGTCCACCTCTTATGGCTGATCTGCCTGCTGATCGTGTCACAGCAGCTAGACCATTTTCCGGTGTGGCTACCGACTTTGCGGGACCATATCTGGTCAAGGCTAGTTTGCTTAGAAATGCAAAATCGGTCAAGGCTTACCTGTGTGTTTTTATATGTCTAGGTACAAAGGCGGTCCACCTCGAACTGGTGTCGTCGCTGAGCACCGAGGCGTTCATCGCAGCGTTCACAAGGTTCGTGAGCAGACGCGGTCTGCCCTCACTCATCAGATCAGATCGAGGTACCAATTTTACTTCCGCTAATTCGTGTCTCAGGGAGATCACTAAGTTTTTAATTGACAATGAGAGTACTCTCAAGGACGAGTTTCGTAGGCAAAATATTCGATGGGCGTTCAACCCACCTGGCGCACCTCATATGTCAGGGTTGGTTGAAGCCGCAGTTAAAAGTACAAAGAATCTCCTCAAGCGGGAGCTCGGGGAGAATATTTTGACGTTCGAGGAACTTGCTACCTTGTTAACAAAGATAGAAGCTATTCTTAACTCTCGTCCGCTGGTCCCAATGTCAGAGGACCCGTGTGATTTGGACGTACTCTCTCCATCTCATTTTCTGATAGGTCAGCCCTTGATTGCCGTGCCCGAACCACTCTGGAAAGACGTCAAAATGTCGCGCTTATCTCGCTTTCAAATCATTCAGAAAATGTATCAGTCAATGTGGTCACGTTGGCATCTTGAATACTTAAATACATTACAGTCACGTAATCAATGGTACAGTCACATAGATAATATTCAAATCAATGACTTAGTGTTCATCAAGGATGAAAATTCACCCCCGTTACAGTGGCGGAGAGGTCGAGTCATAGAAGTGTTCAAGGGCTCAGATAATATAGTACGCTCAGTTAAGCTAAAAACTCTTAATGGTGAATTGATGCGACCTGTCGTCAAACTATGTAAATTGCCAATGGAACGTAATTTAAGTCAATCTTCTAATGACAATAGTGAATAACACTACTGTTATTATCAGTTGTTGTAGAGACTTGCTTATATTTCATTTCATGAGTTATGAAACAACTGTTTACTTGTTAGTAGGCTTATATTACAATCTGATAAAAAATTTGCTGTACTTATTTTCATGTGTCACATGTTCTGTGGAACAATTGCTTGTTTTTATTTGTCATATTATAGTCCGTGAGACGACTGTTTATTTTTACTATATGTTATAATTATGGTCTAGGATCAGATTGTTGCATTGTCATGTCACTATTTTATCATATGTTATAATTATGGTCTAGGATCAGATTGTTGCATTGTCATGTCACTATATATAGTCTAAGATACAATTGCTTACGTTGTCAGGCCATTATATCTAGTCTAGTAGACGATTGTTTATATTGATATGTGTTATATTATAGTCCAAGGGACGATTGTATATCATACTGCATGATCAGATACCACTTTCGATGATGCAATGAGAGAACGAAGCAGTCCTTTCCTTCTTTCCTGGCCGGGCCCAGTAAATGTTGAAGCAAAATCAACATATAAATTGTAATATGAATTAAATAGTATTAAATTCTCTTACTGCCAACATTAGCGAGCTAATGATGGTTCTTGAGACACCATTGCGTTTCGGAACGAACGGTGACGTGACACATCGAGAGTGTTGTATAATCTGTGGCGCTTCCTCTCTCGGATTTCGTTCACGAAACATTGTACACGGTACTTTAATTAAAGAAAATGTAATTAATCAAGTTTAAACCTAGTATTTCGTTTTATAATAAATCGTGGTGAACGAATTACATTGTGTGCATAAATTCAAGGAATTTCTATTATTTTCGTCACCACATAACCTCAACCCACGCTACGCAGCCGCCGCGGGCGCAGCCGGGAAGCAGCGTGAGTATTCCTGTGGTGTCATCCCAAGACAGGGTCTGGGCAGCAAATCAGAACGAATGCGAGACCAGAATTTCATCTAACAATAGACATGATCGAAGTTTTCATAATATATTATAGTTTTTTTTTAATGCTACTAATAAATTCACGGTTAAATTCACGTATTAAACGACACGACAGGCGACATGTTTTGAACACTTCGGGAGTTCTTCTTCAGGATGAGTGTTTTCGATGTTTGTTTTGAAGAAGAACTCCCGAAAAGTTCGAAACATGTCGCCTGTTGTGACATTTAATGCGTGAATTTAACCGTGGATTTATTAGTAGTATTTTAGACATGTCTCACAAAAGTTTAAATTCGATTATAGCTTTTTTTTGCTTTAGGCTTTTACTAGCCATTATTATGCTAGCTCACAACCCTTACGTGATTTAGTAAAAAAACGGAAGGCCATATTTCAGTTATAGCTCCGGTGGTTTTTTAAGCAACAAAATGTAGGTAGTGGTATTCCTTGGGTAATTAAAGTAATTTGTACTCTATAAAGTGAGTGTTTTCGCGGCGGTGTCGCTTGAATCTTGTCGTGATTCAAGCGACACCGCCGCGAAAACACTCAATCCTGAATAAGAATTCCCGAAGAGTTCGAAACATGTCGCCCGTAGTGACGTTTAATACGTGGGTGAACCGTGTAATTATTGACATTTTTTTTCTTTAAAGTCATCACGGGTGACGCTTTTATGACACGAAGTTATAAGTGTCCAAAGTTTTAAGAAGGGATGTGTTCTGTCCCTTTTTCGCAAAACGCAACTTCATATTGAAACGATAACGCTGGAAGAATGTGACGTCACAGAAGACGGCAACGTGCCGCGCGCATCGTGGTCGGTGACGCCGTCGACGCGGCCTGCCGGCAGCATCCTGTAATGTGACGTCACACACCGTTTGCGTTTTCTCTCTCTAACAAGCAATATTAAAACGGTTGTAGCTTCGTAATTCTTTGAGATAACTGAATGGGATTTTCATCACTATGCATATTTTTTTGCCTTCTTTCTTTTGGAGTAATAATAATTTTCGAGTCTGCACCCGAATTATTGCCTGCGAAGTTGGACATTTTTATATTAAAAAAAGTGAACACAATTTTGCAGTTTTTCTTTACTCGTATTATTATGTTCAAAATTGATAACTAAAGGGCCAAAGCGTCTCCATTGTCTCCAAGTACGAATCCGAGATCAGACCCCGTATCATGGTCGGCCTTATCACTCGATAAGTGACAAGATAGGGGCATCGTCTCGTTCTATCAAACGGTGTCAGCCAGTGACGGACGCTCTATCCTGTCACTTATCGCGTGATAAGGCCGACCATGACACGGGGTCAGAATTGAAAAATTTGGCCGCCACACAGTGGCCTGAAAATCTGGCTTTCATAAACATGATCGAAGTTTTCATAATAAATTACAGTTTTTTTTTAATGCTACTAATAAATTCACGTATTAAATGACGCGACAGGCGACATGTTTCGAACTCTTCGGGAGTTCTTCTTCAGGATTAGTGTTTTCGATGTTTGTTTTGAAGAAGAACTCCCGAAGAGTTCGAAACATGTCGCCTGCCGTGACATTTACGTTAATTTTTTAACCGTGGATTTATTAGTAGTATTTTAGATGTCTCACAAAAGTTTAAATTCGATTATAGCTGTTTTTTTGCTTTAGCCTTTTACGAGACATTATTATGCTAAATTACCCTTACGTGATTTAGTAAAAAATTATAGCTCTCGAAACTGACTTAGCTACTAGCGAAAATTATATCTTCAAATATAGGTACTTACAGATTTTGTCTTTCTTTCCACTTATTATAATTATCTATAGGTATTCATCATGTTTCATCTGACTGTCGGGGCATATACTATGCGAGAAGGAGCGGGGCAGCAATAGACGCATCAGCGCGGCAGGTACGGGGCGCGCGGGTGATTTCTGATTTTTCCCTGGCGATACGCCCCCTCTTAAGTTTAGTTTTAAAATATAGAACCCACTCATACTCCACTTCGGACTGAGGATGTTTCCAATCAGCCAAGGTCTATTTTATATCTTCAAAAGTTTGCTACACCCAACTTTTAATATGTATAAAACATATCTTTATATTAAATTTAACGTCAATTAAATGTTTAGCAGAATTATTTATAGATTTAATATGTAGTTATTTAGTGTCTATGTAAAATGTTTTAAGTGTTTTCAAATCGTGGCTGTATACCGAAGGGTCTTTGCCATACGCGCCTCACGTCAAATTCAACAAAATGGACAACCTGACATGTTGACATTATTACGATTTGTATTCATTTCATCTAAAATGTATTTGTTTCCTCGCAAATGTGATGAAAAACATTGTGTATAACACGGGCGTAAGAATATTGCAAACTCGAGTCATCAAAAGCCCTCCTTCGGCGTCGGACTTCTGATAGACTCTCGTTCGCAATATTCCACTTACGCCCCTCGTTAAACAATCTACTATTTTACCGTCCAAGATAAATGTAAAGCTACTAATCGAATTACTTACGCATCTATAGAAACAAATTATGTATGACAACTATGGACCTAAACAGTAGCAGTAAACTAGTATTTCGCGAGCGAAACAGCAATTTCCTTGATTTTCCATACAACGACTAATACAAATTGCAAAGTGTGACGTCATACTTTTCCGTCAATTAGTATCATAACTTCGTATCGTGATACAGTATCAAGCCGTCCATACTTACCGATCTTGATACGCGTATCCGATCGCGAGTGTGCGGGGTATATAAAGCTGGGTCTACGCTAGGCGAGCCGAGCCCCATAAACGCTTGTCAACATCGATCCCGAGCGATCAGAGACGGCGCGAACCATGATCGCTGTTTTTGCGTCCACACTAGCGATCTGGATACGCGACGGAGATACGATCCAACAGCCGTACTCGAATCCGTAAAATGATTTATAGAAGGAATGTAATTAACAGTGATCGGTTTTTTTGGATTCGACATGGGGTGAACGACCTCAATCATTATGTTAGTATGGATATGCCCCGGGAATCCGGGCTTCATACATCAAGTCAACGTAGGGCTCGATCCAACTTAGAATAGTTTCATCCTTAGGGAAAGAATTAGGTTTTCGCGGCATGCCAACTAGTATGTAACACTGCCTTACGGTCTAGTACTCCCCGAGAATATTCCAATCATACGCGAATCAAAAGTTCAATTAGAGTAAGCCACAGTTGTCGTAAAAGATAATCTCAGAAACAAGTCGATGAAATGAAAATTGAACCATACATCATAGTGCGCGAACTTAACGTGGATACTTATTTATTGGATCGCCTTTGAGCTATAAGATCTATGTATTTGCACTTATACGATAACCTGTGACCTAATATTATACAAATGCCTAATATGAAATGTCAATGTCAAGATTTTGAAGTATTTTTTCCATCATGATAGATATACAACGTGTTCCCGCCAATTTCCGTTAATTGAAAGGGGGCATAGCTTAGGTCAAATAAAGGTAATTTCTCCAAGACACCAGTATCTTAACTCTTACTGTTATCAAGATATTCAACATTTTAATTTAATCAGTTATGCAACTTTAACCAGTGTAAACGGTTTTTTGACGTGCATGTCATGTGATGTCATTTGAACATTATCACATTTGACACTAACTTTTCATTAACTCTTAAGACCCTTGTACAATAACCGTTAATGCTAAATTTAATTACTTTGTATGAAAATCGAAAAAAAAACTTTTTTTTTTTTGAAAAACTAATTATGCTACTTTGTTTCGGTGAATGGACTCTGCAATATGCCGAAGTTCAAGGAAATTCAGAAAAACACCCTGTATAAGCTAATAATATATTTTGCTTAAAATAAAGTGTAGAGATTAGGAAAAGAATAGAAGTTTATGTCTCAACTGGTTGGCATGTAAGAGTAAAAAATTCCTTAGAGATAATTTGCGATAATGCATCATAAAATAATAAAATGCATAATAAAAAAAATGCATCAATATTATATATTTATATTTCATTCAATGCCTTCTTGTATTTGTTTGTACCATTTACTAATTTATTGACATTTTTAACTGTATTTTAACATTCGTTATTTCATTCCTATTTTTTTAATCAATAACTACATAATTCGCACGCCTGCATGCATGCTGGATACACCGAACTAGAAAATATTGTACACCATCTTTAAACTGTATTCAGCGAATAAACGATTTGAATCTGTATTGTATTGACACAGTGATACAAATGTGGACCCAGTTTTAGAGCGAACGACGGGTCTCAACATTCTCACTCGGTCTTGTAAGAATGCCGAGCACGGCGAGGTCCATGGCTCCGTTTCATCACTTACTTGGTGTCGCTGAACTCCAGACTGAGTACATTGAGCACCCTCTCCCCACGAAGCTCCGGGGGGGTCTCGAAGTACTCCACGAAGTCACCGAGAGGCATCCGCAGAGTGGACTGTCTTCTTACGTCTATTACTTCCACCTGGAAACGAACAAAGTTTAACTGGGCGTTCACCTGAGTTTATCTCGGCGTCAAATGGATTCATCCAAATGGTTGGATGTAATAGATATTTTGATTGACCCCACAGACTCAGTATTAGAAGCTACGGTAGCCTAGTGGTTCAGGCATGCTGTCAAGCGGCGGTCATGGGTTCGAATCCCGGCTCGTACCAATGAGTTTTTCGGGACTTACGTACGGAATATTTACCGTTAGCTTTTCGGCGAAGGAAAACATCGTAATGCAAAATATTTACGGCCGTGTTCATAAACGTACTTCAAGCCTGTTTTAACTAAAATGGCGATAAAATTTGTTTGTCCTTATCTGTCACTTTGACATTTCTGTTCGTAAGAAAGGGACAAAGCACATTTTATTTAGCATAGGCATTTTAAGTTTTATGAATAAGGGGGTTAGACTTTAACCTTGGAACGTCAGCGTGATGGTCACTCACATGTCGAGAGAAATGGCGCGCTAGTGAATGTCGAAACAATCACGACCATGGGCAAGCGACAGCTACGTGGGGTCCCCTGTATCATCATCACCCTCCTAGTTTTATTCCCGGTTGTGCCCTGAAGGAGCCCGGGGTCCGCTTTGACACCTAATACCAAGATTTGGCATAGGAACTAGTTTTACGAAAGCGACCTTCAACCCAGAGGGAAAACTGGACCTTATTGGGATTAGACAGGTTTCCTCCCGATGTTTTCCTTTCCCGGGATTCGAACCCACGACCGCCGCTTGACAGCCGCATGCCTGAACCACTAGGCTACCGTAGCTTCGCCTTGAACCAACCATAATAGCCCGTAAACCCACTCCCAATACACCTACGTCTCACGACAACATGATAGAATGCATGGCAGCAGGTCGAGAAATTTGTGCTTAGCAACGCCAACTTTGGCACCGTCTGCCAAGTACTTCCGGCCATTTCAGGATTGACAGACTTAGGTTTACTGTCTCTACGATTAAAGGGCTAAATGATGCCACATGTCTCGTACTGTTGTCACATGACGTAAATATACCTACTCATACAAATTTTGACCAGAAGTGAAGGATTCTCAAAGTTCCGGCCAATTTTTAATTTATATTTTTTTTAAGTTCTTGCTCACACAACTTTCTCGACCTGCTGCCATGCATTTGATCACGTTGTCATGAGACGTCGTAGGTGTATTGGGAGTAGGCTTACGGTCTATAACAAGTTGTTTTTGTAATAAATAACTTTATTACCTCCAACTGCGCCCCGCAGAACCTGAGCACGGAGCGTGCGCTGAACGTGGCCGGGTTGGGAGTCTCCATCTCCAGACCCTCGGAAGTGAGGAATATGATCGGCCGCGTGAACCCTGCATCAAATATATACTTACACCTCTTAACGAAACCAATTTATTTTTATTAAATACTTCTTGGTTCGTGTCAATTTAACATGGAAATTACCACGATAAAATTTTAAACGATATGGTACAGAGACTAAATTCAATGGAAAAATAAACCATCATCAGAAGACCAGGACAAGACTCGAACTTGTGAACTCTACACCGTACCAGCAAAACAGAGGTCTCTGTACCATATCGTTTAAATATATACTTTTTATACTACAACGGGCCCCAACACGCGCAAGTCCCGCCTGACGGTAAGCGGTCACGTGCGTGTTTCTGACCCTTTAATGCCGGCTGTACACACTCTTCGGACACCCCGAGGCAGACCGAGAACGAGTGTGTACATGATGCTCTCACCTTGTCTCGCCTCGGTACGCCTCGGTCGCGTGTCGGTTTTACGGACGAGTCAAAGGGTTGGGCGCGGCGCGGCGCGGAGGCGTGCTGAGAGCGGTACAACAAGTTGTATTTTTTTACAACTTCAGTTCAGATTTTATTAATTTTAACAATGAGTACAACTATAAAATTTATTTCCCTGGTGAAACTTGGTACCCTGCTTAACAATCCTTGGTTTTAAGATGTCGTGTAATTCTTCAAGACTGTTTTTACTCGTGTGAAAATGTAAAAACGATCTTCATAAGAAGTCAGCTCTTGGCATAAATGATGGATTACCGCTTGATATGTCACACACGCCGCCTCCGCGCCGCTATCCCGCGCGAATACCGGGCGGGATTTTGGTGCGACGTCCTCCGCCCCGCATTCGCTTTACCGCAAAACCGCCTCCGCACCGCACCGCTCTCTGTGCGTTTGCAGCTTCAGTGAACTGTCTCGGCTCGGGCCGCAGGCTGGGAACCCGATCCGGGATTACCCAGGCCTGGTCTCTGGCTCTCTCGGTCTGGGTAATCCCAGGGCTTCGCGCCTAGCTCGACTGTACACACAGTAAATGGGACGGTTTTCTTAGGACAGCAGTTTTATAGCTCTTCTATCAGTGACACAATTAGTGGCTACCTATGCTTCGGCCAACCGGAGACTTGGAGAGTAACTGAGAGATTCTTCCTATTTCTTTATCACGCACTTTTATAGCCAACCATCTGTGTCACCGTAGATTACCTGAGAGACTCTAACCATTACATTCTTAACCCAGTCAATCATGCCTTTAGGATCCCTCACCTGTCTCCGCACCCAGCTCGTAGCGGTCCGCGCGGAGGTGGTTCCTATTCACTGGAAACAAGAGTATTGCTCACCATTGTCCCTGACGAACTCCTCAGTGAACTGTCTCGGCTGCAGGCGCATGAGCGCGGGCTGCGCGGGCCGCAGCGGCCGCGCGGCCAGCCCGCGCACCCAGGCCGGGGAGCCGGTCTGCGAGGCCCGCGTCTCCGCGCCCAGCTCGTAGCGGTCCGCGCGGTGGTTGTTCGTGGGGATTTTCACTGGAAATGTTCATTGGTAGTGTGTGTGATTAAGAACTAGGTCGAGCCTTGACGACTCGAGTTGTTAAAGCTAAGACTAGCGTTATGCAGTAATGTAATCGTGCTAGCCCAGCCTCAGCCGAGTTCTAAATTTAACTCACAATGCATTTTATTTATGGGGATTGCATAAATATTTATCGAACCTCAGACACGGGTGCGTACGAATTTGAGCAGCCTCGGGTTGAGGCACGCTCGGCTCACCTACTTTGTTCTAATTCGTACGCGCTCACTCATTCTGCGGGAGCAACCCGGAATCAAACAGCTGTAATCGCCGCGAGCACGCTGCCTCACCCGTCCCTCACATGATTTGTTTGCCCAGAATGGAGTTACGGCTGCGCATAATGCAAGGGCAATCGGTTAGGATGTGTGTTTGCGTCTCTTCTGCTTCAAGGCAGAGTCTGCACTGCCTTTGTGTCACGCTGTCTTAACGTATGCATGTGCTTGTTTAGGTAACAATGGCCTGTAAGCACCCTTACCAGCATTCGCATGCGTAGTCGGGCATCAGAAGACGCCTTTTTGCTGGCGGCTCTAAATTTCGTTTCCCTACGTATCCTTCAGGATTGATCACAAAAAAAATTGAGACGAATACTGAACATAAATTCGCTCATTTAGACTAAATTATTCAACAATTCAAATTTATTCAGTTCGTACAAAGAACGGCATGGAGCACACTTGTCGGCAAGTAAAAGGAAACTAAAGGTTAAACATATGCAGTTCACTATTTACTGTACGCACAATTTGAGAAAGTGTTTGTGCAAGTTTTAGAGTAGGTAACTGTACTTTTGAATTTTCTATGCCCACCAAATAAAGTGGAATGTTTTCCGCTTAGATATACTATAGTCCATGTGGCACTCTTTATTGTATATAACATCCTTCCTTACCATGGTACAATGAATAAATGAATTATGAATGATTAATTAATTATTATGAATTATGGCTAATACCTCTCGCTATGCGTGCGGAAAATCCTAGGTCAGGGTACATTTTGTACAGTCACTAAATAAAAAAGTCATTAGTCTACCGTAGTGGTTGAGGCATGAGGCATGCGTCTGTCAAGCGGCGGTCGTCGGTTCGAATCCCGGCTTGTGATGAGTGAGATGAGTTTTTCAGAACTTATGTACGGGATATTTACCGTTAGCTTTTCGGTGAAGGAAAACCTCATGAGGAAACCGGTCTAATCCCAATAAGGTCTAGTTTTCCCTCTAGGCTGAAAGGTCAGATGGCAGTCGCTTTCGTAAAGCTAGTGCCTATGCCAAATCTTAGGATTCATTGTTAAAGACCCCGGGCTCTTACAGGGCACAACTGGGAATAAGGCTAGGAGCATGATGAGTTTTCCACCCTAGGTGAGTATAGTACTATTCATAGTGAGATTAATAGTACAGTCAGCGTCATATAGTTAGTAGCAGCCAAGGTAGCCA
Organism: Epinotia ramella; assembly: GCA_947578815.1. Taxonomy (NCBI): domain Eukaryota; kingdom Metazoa; phylum Arthropoda; class Insecta; order Lepidoptera; family Tortricidae; genus Epinotia; species Epinotia ramella. The sequence goes on from OX388223.1 coordinate 15,129,399, forward strand.
AATATTTCGGTACACGTCTTTATTACTGTAAGAATAAGGGTGTGTTACGAAATATTTGGCTACTCTGGCTGCTACTAACTATGTGACGCTGACTGTACATTACATACCTAGGGCGGTGAATTCGTGAATGCCCCAGATGGCAGGTGTTCAAATATTCGATCTGGGGCTTTACGAATTACCGCCCGTGGTGCATACATAATTTTACGTCTTCTCCTGGGTGTGAAGTGAGATTTTCCGCTGCGCCCGTGGGCGGTAAATCCCACCTACCGCCTAGATCAACGTAAAATTATACAAGTAGATGGCAAGAAACTAACTGGTAAAATAAACTAATAATAGTTAAAATGGTTTCACTTCACAGGCCCTACTAGCTTAATTGTACTACCACAGGTGAAACATCTTATGTAAAATAAGCATATAAAAATTTACTTACACACAGAGGGTCCATAGGTTTGTGCACATTTTGGACAGTGATACTTGTCAATGTCATCTGACTGGTAAATCTTTACATCCACACAGCTGCAACAAGAAATATACTCAATTATTACACTTATAATAGTTTAGAGCAGGGTTCGAAAGGATAATTAACAATGATAATTATCACGATAATTATCATGATAATTATCGTGATAATAACAGATGGATAATTATCGATTGATAATAACAAAAAATTGCGCTCTTGAAAGTGAACTGTATTCTAAGTATTCGAACGTGTATTTCCGCACTTGCGTCTATCCGAACGCACAAAGTGTCTACGTTCCCCTTACAAGAAGAATTCAGTTCGGATTATGCAGTTGAGCGATTATTTTTTCCTGTTTGGCCTGCTAGGCGGCCAGCCACAGATGTGCTTAGGTATAACCTCATTGGGGGCCTTACGGGCCACCCAATGGGAATAAAGTTGAGCGAACTCGAGTGTCATTGGTTCTTATACTGGTGATAATTATCCGATAATTATCTGATAATTATCCGATAATTATCAGATAATTATCAAGAAGCGTAATTATCTTGATAATTTCGAACCCTGGTTTAGAGCAGCTATACTCAACCGCGTCCAACCATCCACTGTGCAATCATAGTATAAAAACTATAAATTACCCTGTGGGGCTCTTTAGCTAAAATGTCTTTACGTCTCTCATAGAAAAAGGTTGAGTATGGCTGACTTTGAGATTATACACATCTCTGAGAACGTTAGAATAACTAGTATCAGTTACATTTTGATGGGACCTTAACCCGTCGAACGCCCTATTGCCACAACGTGCCAATAGGATTTTCAATCTACTAATTATACTTCTAGTTAAATTTTGGATAATACTTTGACTTCGATGGTTGTTCGACGGGTTAATATTAAATTAATTCCATAAACTTTTTTATAATTCTGACAGACAATATCTGTAGAAACTATCTAAAGCAGTGCGAACCTGTGATAAGTGAACTATGATTTAGATTTTTGACATATCAGCGTCAGCTGCCTGTCTAAAATAGGATAATATTAATAATATCAGCAGATTTTGATATTCTGGTACTATGGCTTAGCCCGCTCCGTACTTGCCCATACTGACCATAGTTAAAATCAACTAAACCACTAAGTTATAAAAGTTTCAACACAAACCATAAAAACTGACTCCACTCATGCAAAATCATCATTAGTGGTGAAGTTTTTTGATGGAGAAAAAACGTAATGAGACGAAATACTTACGCAACGCAAAACCAGATACATCATTAGGAATTCCATAAAAATTAAGTGACATCTTACTTCTTAACCATTCTATACAGTTATACAAAACAGACTCAATTAAAGCAAACAGAATAAGAAACAATATTTAAATAATAAATATAAAGAATATAATAGCTTTATTCTTCTATTTCCACCTTATACTGTTTTGATTCGATTTGTTGAATGATATTCGCACAACAAATATAATCATGTTTAGTATGATCTGGTCATCACAATATTGATAAGTTTCAACAGGTGATATATATATAGATCTCTGCACTTCGACTCAGCTCGGCAGAACTATCAAGGCAGGCACAGAACTACAATAGCCCTGGTCAACATATATCGTCCAACAGAGCACAATAATAAGCTTTAATATGAACACAAAGACGAATGCGGGCCCGATACTCAGCAGTCCCATGACGACGAAGCATGTAAACAAATGGTATTCACAGCGTCCAGAACTACAGGAACTAGGAATATTTAACTTAGTGCAGTATCTCAGTCTCCGAAGATCGAAGCATGAATAAAAGACAACATAAACACGAAAAATTCACTAAAACAGCGAAGTGTGATGGCCGAACCGAGGTGCACTGTCAAACGAAACATATTTTTTTTAACACACATGCACGTTTTCACTGGGATATTATTATTTATTTCACATTACCTGCCGTGGAACCACTCACGACAGCAGTCACATTCTATCATAAATTGTCCAATATTATATGGTTGACCACACAAACAATAGGTTTCCTTCGATGACGCCATCTTGATGGCGAATAGACAATAATGTCACTTTTTCACCAGTTTCACCACGTCGCTTTCGGGTGACCATGGCGCAATACATTAGTCCATTTGATTTGAACCATAGACATTAATCGTAAAATTATTTAAGTGTTTTTTTACTACTATGAAATAAGAAGGGTATGGAAACATTATTTTTGGTATGATTTAAGGTACAGTAATATGAAGACCTTTTGATTTAAAACATGAACCTATACTCTAAGATTTAAAAGTATTTATTATTATAGTTATAATAAATGATGGTGCCTGTTGAAAAAAAATAGCAAACTGCCTCCAAAACGTGATAAGGTCTAGATTTAATATCATCAGTAAAAATATAATTCAATGAAGAAACCTTCCAACCCAGAGGGAAAATTAGACCTTATTGGGATAAGAGGCGACAACTATATTAATAATTAAGAAATTGACATGTAAAATATTATTTTATAAATAAATGATTGAATTGAATTGGATTAGACCGGTTTCCTCAATATGTTTTCCTTCACCGGAAAGCTAACGGTACATATTCCGTACCTAAGTTCCGAAATTCGGGATTCGAACCCACGGCCGCCGCTTGACAACCGCATGCCTGAACGACTATAGGCTACCATAGTAATTCTATAACATTCTAGTAAGTTAGGTAGTACCTACAGAAGAATAATACACGAATCGATACAAAAAAACGAGACCGGTAGTATTTCATGTCAATTTAACAACTAACACCTAACTGGTCTAGACCTTTTAAAGGTCAATTAGTAAAAAACATTCAATACAATTTAATTACATAACATGATCAGACAATCGTGAGCGACGTAATATTTAACTTACATTATGTCATAAAAGCTCACGAGATTATTTTATTTATTAGGGGTCCGTTCAGAGCATTTTCAAAACCTTATCATGAATACTTCTAATTTCCTGTAAGTTGCTACCTGTTATGAATATTTATGAACATGGCGAGGTACCTAGGTAGGTAATCCTCCGGGCTGGTAGATTTTTGTGAGACCCCGGATGGATAGATCTTTGCGAGGCTCTAGCCAATATTTTCCAACGTATTTTTGGTTGTTACGCGAGTGCCCGAGACGCCTGCAAGATCGAGTCCCCGGCCGAGCAGAGCCTGTTATTCGCTACACGCTAAAGCGGCTCACCCCGCCGGTCGCCCGTCACGAAACTAGACCTCTACCTACGCTTAGTTACTACGCATCGCGGTGTCAAGGTATATTTGTGGGTGAGCGTTGAGGTGAGCTTAAAACAAGTTACAGAATAGGGGGGCAGTACACGCTACCTGCACCTAGGTATCTAAACTATTCTAGTCAAAGTGTTTAGACCACAAATCTTGAGCTAGGGTTACCAACGAGAAAATAATGTTAAATCACTTAGTTAACACCAACCTCATGGGAGATAAAGACTAGAGGCTCCATGAGCTGAAGAAATCACGTAGGTATATGTATTTTTTCATAAAAGTATATTTTGAAAAAAAAAAATAGAACAGGCGGACAGCTCGACAGCGGGACAGCGGGACATCCGGACATAACGAATTTCGGCTCAAACTGAAGCATAGCACTTCGTTCGCTTCGCTCGCTCGTTCACCTAAGGCAGACGGTCCCATAGTTGGCCACCTTTGGCACAGTCTGCCAAGTACTCCCGGCCATTTCAAGACAGACAGACTTAGGTTTACTCTCTCTACGATTAAAGGGCTCCTAAATGATGCCACATGTCTCCTACTGGGTTGTGTGTGTGTGGTCGTAAATAATAAATATACCTACACATAAAAATGTTGACCGAAAGTGAAGGATTTTCAAGCTTTCGGCCAATTTTAGGTGCGATAATCTTCTGATTCTTGCTCAGCACAACTTTCTCGACCGACCCCGTATCATGGTCGGCCTTATCACACGATAAGTGACAGGATAAAGCGTCCGTCACTGGCTGACACCGTTCGATAGAACGAGACGACGCTTCTATGTTGTCACTTATCGCAAGATAAGGCCGACCATGATACGGGGTCTGCTGCTGTGCATTTTATCGTGTTGTCACGAGACGTAGGTGTGTTAGGAGTGGGCTTACGGACTAGAATGTGATTTCGCTAATATTTGGAGCAACCCTGGGGAAGTACCTACCCAAGTGAGTCTGCTCTTTAGATATGTGGTGTTGGATTCCTGGAGGGTATTTTGTAATGAGAGGGGACTCGACTTGCTAGCAACACAACGAATTCTCAGCTCAATAAGTTTCTGTCAAAAACTTCATTTTACTCCGTCGCGCATTTTAACCTTTTTTTAACTGAACCCTACAGCCAACAGTCACGAATCTTTTTTTGAAACCACTTGATCTGAGTGGAATGACAAAAAATACATAACTTGCATCGATGATTGACGCGGCCTTGTGGTATCAAGTATGTGTGTCGTTTCCGCATACGCAGCTTTGTTTCGATTTGTTGAAAACATCACTTTATAACATTCATGTATAATTTACTCAAACTCTCAATTAAGGCCTTTAGGCCACCGTCTGGATGCCAGCGGGCAGCGGGGCGAGGAGCGGCTGCCCATACATTGAAGTCGCTCGAATGTATGAACTGCCGCCTGACTGCCGCTCATCGCCTCACCCCACCCGGCGCCTATAACGAAACCCGACCTACGCTTTGTTACTACGAATCGCGGTGTCAAGATATATTTGTAGGTGGGCGTTGTGGTGAGCTCAAAACTACTTACAGAATAGTGGGGCTGGCGTCCAGACTATCCAGAGGCGTCGAATTCCGCAACTGCTCCACTCCAGATAAGGCCCGCCAATACCTACAGACCGACGAATTAGACGAGCTCAATTATTTTGGGAATTTGACGACCACTTTAGCCTTAGTTGGTAACCTTGCCTACGAAGTTGGAGGTCCTGGGTTCACATCCCGGTAAGGCTACGGGTCCAGCTTACCATCAATAAGGCTGAACGCTTGTTAGGCCTAATCCCCAGAAGCACAAGCACCTCTCGAAGGCATCAAAGCGTCTACCTTTACGTTTCTGAAAAACTCCAATGTACCTTAGGCAAACCGTTGTCATAAATACCAACTTGAAAACCACATGATACCGAACTTTATCGAAGGTCATACACCATTAAATTATCTGCAGGATTATCATTCACAATGCTTGACGCGTCACCGCGCCAAAAACCAATATAAATCTGACCTCTGACGCACAACTGTTACGAATTTCGGGGTCACGTTATTCTCGTCTAGAAAAAAACATTGTCAAGCCAGGACGGAAGGCGAACGGATAACCAAATACCTGTATTTATGGTACAATTGGTACCTACATCCGCAGTGGCACAAGTCGGTACAAACTTGGAAGATGGCACGGGCGGTCAAGCGACGCGAGTCTATCAATTCTATAGGTGTTGACATTATTTCGTTGCCGGTTTTTAGGGTTCCGTAGTCAACAAGGAACCCTTATAGTTTCGCCATGTCCGTCTTCGGCTTAGCTCAGTAACCCTTACAACTAGAAAACTGCAATTCGGCGTGGGTATATAAACCAATCACGCCGACAAAACAGTAGAATAACATCCTGAAAAAAATTTTTTTTAAGTTACCTCCCCTACATGTAAATTGGTGATGTATTTTTTTTCTCGTTAAACCTATAGTGTGGGGTATTGTTGGATAAGTAGCTTGTTCAAAAATATTACGGGTTTTTACAACTATTCTTCAATTCAGTTATGCGTTTGCGAGATAATGGGATTTAAAGCCCTAATTCAATAGGAAAGGATATGATAATGCTCACACTTTCATGCACCTTACCCGTAATTACTGCTATGGTTAATTCATAATTCATAATTCGTTTATTGCATCCATGGTTTACATTTAGGTTTTACATAAGTAAGTAGGTCTCTCATGGACCCTGGTAGGGCACAGCAATTTGAAGTCTTAAATCTAGCATATATTTATTAGTCTTATTTTATCATAGTTTTTTTTTTTTATACATGCTTACAATAAATTACAAATGTCTAATAATAATAACGTCAAATAATATCAAATAATAATATCAAATAATAATGTCATGTCAAATAATAATGTTCAATCATTTTGCTTAATATTCAAAATAATTGCTAGGATCTAAATCTAAAAATGTATTTATGATATAGGTATCTAATAAATAAATAAATCTTGACCGGAGTGGTACCGGATTTATGGAAGTCAGCTCTAGTAACTCCTTTGCCTAAAGTGGATAACCCATGTCAGGTTAGGGATCTTAGACCAATAAGCATTCTGACTTTTCTATCTAAGGTACTGGAAAAAGCTGTATATGCTCAGCTCAGTCAATATGTTGAGGATGAACACATTTTGCCACAATTACAATCAGGTTTCCGAAAAGGTATGGGTACGGTGACCGCTTCTGTCAGGATGTGGTCGACAATATATTGACTGAGCAGGACGCTGGTAGGGGTACTTGTTTGTTATTGCTGGCTTTCGCCCGGGCTTTTGATAGCATTAACGTTCCCCTACTCCTTTCAAAATTAGCGTACTATGGTGTAAACAACAAGTCCCTATTTTGGTTTCATAATTACCTCCGTGGCCGTACTCAGTCTGTTGGAATAAGAAGGGAAAATGGCAAGTCACTAGTATCCGAAAATAAGCCACTAACTAGACGAGTTCCTCAGGGCTCTTTACTTGGACCTTTACTCTTCCTTATGTACAGCGCGAATGTAATTAATGCCATCAAATACTGTAATTACCATTTGTACGCAGATGGCCTCCAATTGTATTTGTCAGCACCTCCTCATGACTTTGCAGAGTCGGTCTGCAAGGTAGATGAAGAACTAAACAGAATTGCGGCTTGGGCTAAGGGCTTGGGTAATTACCGTCCGATAGCGCTTATTCCAATCTTTCCTAAAATCATAGAAAAGCATATTTACAGCAGCGTGGCAAGTTACTTTGAACAAAACAAATTATTTGCTGTAGAACAGAAAGGATTCCGCAAAGGCATGTCCATCAATATGGCTATTTATGACTTAATCCAAAAGGTACTAATTAACGTAGACAAAAGGATTCCAGTTGCCGCATTATATATGGACATGTCAAAAGCATTCGACTACGTTGACCATCGAATACTTTCAGATAAACTCTATCGCTATGGAATACGTGGTAATGTCCATTCTCTAATTAAGTCATACCTCAGTGGCAGGACACAAATTACTGAGGTTAGCAAACTATGCGTAAAGTCAAAAACCGAAATCTCCTTTTCTTCCGACACAAGGGATATCTTTTATGGAGTGCCACAGGGGAACGTTTTAGGCCCCTGCTGTTTCTCATCTATATAAATGACATGCCGAAAATTATAGATCATCCTATGATTCTCTTCGCTGACGATAGTACCGTTGTAATATCTGGAGAAAACGTAGGTTCGTACGAGACTGAAATCAATAGGACATTAAGTATAATTATAGAATGGCTGACTAGGAATAACTTGAAAATTAATCTTGATAAAACAAAGCTAATGACATTTAGACAAAGAACTGACCCGCCATCTTTAAGAGTAGCTTTTAATGGACATAAAGTAGATGAAACTGACATTACTAAATTCTTAGGATTAAATGTAGACAATAAGCTGACTTGGAAACATCAAATTGACTCTATGTGTACGAAATTAAATCAATTCTCATACGCACTATATAAATAATAATAATAATAAATTAAATAAATTCGTTTATTTAAAAGGAACAGAACACTAATTAAATTAACCCATGGTCCCACACTAGGCTCAGCCTGTGTCGTGGTGACCGTTTGAAAAACATTAACTGTATACATTTGTTCGGGTAGGTATTCTCTAATTATATTAACAAAACAAATAGAAATGTGTGTTAGTTTGTGACTGTGTGTGTGCGTGTGTGTGTGAGTGTCTGTGTTTGTGTTGTTTGTGCGTGCAACTAAAAATCTAGATCTACTTATACAACATTTTTGATAACTTGTTCAGTTTCAACGTAATTAAGACTGGTTAACCAAACAAATAATTTACGCTTGGCTTCTGGAAGGGATGCGTTCTTGATGTCACATAATTTGTTTATTTTGTTATATATGTATGGATGAAGGTAGCTAGGAAAGCGTTTAAAGAAAGAGGTATTACTGTGCGGTAGTGGAATTTTGTACACCCTTTTGCGCAGCATCTGAGGATATAATTCCGAAGAAATGGTCTTTCGGTGAATCAATAGAGCCACCCGGAGAAACATAAGCTGCCTAATGGTGAGAACACCCCATTCCTTATATAGTGCGGTAGTGGAGAAAAATCGAGGCTTCTTGAGCATAACCTTTAAAATGAAGCGTTGCGCTCTTTCTAAACTTAAGAGATGCGAGCTGGCGGCACCTCCCCATACCGTGATGCAGTACAAGAGTATTGGTTGACAAAGGGAAGTGTACACTAATTTTAAAATATCCTTACCGGCAGAGTTCCTAAGCAGTTTTACAAAATATATTAGTTTTCTAATCCTGGATGACAAATGTTCTATATAAATATTATTATTACGGAACCCTACCCTGCGCGTGGCCCGACACGCACTTGGCCGCTTTTTTTATAAAATTGACATCGGAATTGGAATCTTCTACCTTGGACGGTAAATCCTTTTTTGAATGGAACACTTGATGCAATTCGGCCAACTCAAATTATCTCAAGTACCGATACATTGAAAACGTTTTGCACTGGTCCGAAAGCCAGTATAAGGTGACCCGGGCATTCATAACGGCAATGCGTATTTAGAGGTCAGGTTTACACAGGAATTTTGGTGGGGTTGGTAAGTTTCGTGAAGCAGCTGACCTCCGAGGTTCATTGGCTTGGGAACATCGGAAGTATCGAAGCCATTTCCTATTTATCGATTAAAGACGTGGAGGCGACTTATGGCCACGATTGGCATGTGATAAACGACAGGATTAAATAAAAGACGACGGCTATCGATAACACATCCCTCACGTTCACAAGATTAGCGTGCGAGTGCGACAGTGACGGATGTCTTATGCACAACGATAAGTGATTAAATGCCAACCATTTTAGGCCCGCAGGTGTGACGTAAAGATACAAGAAATTACGATCACGCCTTGTATTTTAAACTCAATTTTACAGGTAGCAACAGTTGCAAAGCCGCGGAAACACAAACCGGTTAAAATAAACCAGGCTTGTTCTTGACCGATATTTTGAGCAACGCGCCTATAAAGCAGTCAATACCTACATGTCCTGAGCATCATATGATGCCTGAGCATGACACATGTTGAGTGACGCGCCTATAAAGTATAAAGCAGTCAATACATGGCTTGAGCCATAGACAAATTTATGTTTTCTGTTGACACTGAAACATCAATGGTATTTATTTCGATTTATTGCCGGCTCAATATACAATGCCGTGCCGTTAAATTTAATAAGCTATTTTGTTCCTTACATATACAGGTCAAACAACTTAACAAGTAAAACTAGTAGCTCTGTGAGCTGTAGAACTCGCCGCCTGCATGTGTTCCTTAAAAAAAAAGATCGGGTTGCACTCCGGGAGTGCCGGCAGAAGAGAAAACTCAATAACATTGTAACAGTTTTTCGATCAGGTCACGTGACATCTTACGTTGTCACCCTAAAAATTAATTTGGCGCAAATTTATAAACAATTATCAATTATTTGGCGGACGGGCCGCGGGCGCGTTGGGTGCGACGGGCCGGCTCGCCCGCCGCCGGCGGCGAACAAAATAGCAATTTGTTTTTGCCATTGCCAAATATTTTTCAAAGCTTTATCTCTTTAGGAATAACGTCCAAATTCGAACTATTCGAATTTGCTCAATAGCAAAACGGTGAAGGACGCGTGAACAAAATTACAAATTGATTTGCAGAATATGCTATTGCAAAAAGTATTGTGTAACGGCTTTATACTCTTACGAATAGCGTTCAGTTTTGAATGAAGTCGAATCGGCTAGCAGCAAAATATAAAAGTTTGTGACCTCCTTCACATCTGACGTCACAAAAATCTGTCGCTTATTTAACAATTTTTCCCCATCCCAAAAAGTGCTCAGCGCCGCTAAAGAAGTTTTCACTAAAAAATTCAAAACTGAATCGACATAAAAAAACTATATTAGTGTTGAACCTGCCTACAAAATTGCACGAAAATCGATTGAGAAATGAGACCTGTAGAGGACGACAGCCGGACAACCGGACATCCGGCAATCCGAACATACTTACGAAAGAAGTTTGACGACCGGTTAGCCTAGTGGGTAGTGACGCTACCTACGAAGCTGAAGGTCCTGGGTTCGAATCCCAGTAAGGGCAAATATTTGTGTGATGAACATGCATATTTGTTTCTGAGTCATGGAAGTTTTCTATGTATTTAAGTATTTATATCTATTATATATGTATATCGTCGTCTAGTACCCATAACACAAGCCTTAATGAGCTTACTATGGGAGTAGGTCGATTTGTGTAAGATTGTCCCCTAATATTTTTATTTGTTTATTTTATTTATTTATTAAGTTTCAGCTTGCTGAATCGGGGAACCTTGTTCGATTAGCTTACTCGTTCAATTAAAACAAATGTCTCAACGGTTAGGTACAGTTACCCGCATCAGTATCTGACTAGAGAAAGGACCCAATAAAATCTGACTCGCCCTTAAAGCTCTACAAATAGAGTTCAGACAGATGTTTTCGTGATCTTGTTCAATCATATCGTATTGCAGTTTCCATCTGAGTTAAGATGATTTCGCCAATGTCAAGTTTGCTTATAAAACGACGTTGTTCGGAAGATTGGTCAGTCGTCAATAATGCAATCAGCGTCAGAAACTCCGCGTCCACCGCTGACCGCATCCCCGACGAAAGCCTACCTAAACGTAGTCTGGCTACCAGTGGCGTCAGAACCTGAAAACATAATGTAAGCCTGCAACACACGGTGGCGGTCAATAGTAAGTTTGACAGCTAATGACAAGTTTACTATTGACCGCCACCGCAAACCGCGCCAGTGTGTTGCAGGCCTTAGGGTTATTTAATAGTGCTAGAAAAAGAGTTAGGAATGATGGGAAAAGTCCCTGTTACCTATTTGCCAGAGATGTGCTTCGTCGGCACAGTGACAAATTACGCCTCACAGTTTTTATAAGTTTTTAAACCTAAAGAAGCACTATTTCATAGTAGTAGTGTTATGTGACTTCTGTCGTTGTAAAAATTATGACACGCTTAGTTGCACAATGCAATGACGTGACGTGCCGGATAAACAAAATGTGCATAATAGAGCCGTAGGGATGGGCGAGCGGCGCGCAATAAATAATCGATAATTTATCTAGAAAAAAGAGCAACAAAAAATATTTTTTCAATAATATTGGTGCAGAAAAAGTGCAGTCATCTATAGAGCAATAGCAGTAGTTGAAAGTCGTATTAAGTTCTTGCATTTTTATTAAGATGGCCTGATGACCTGGTAAAGGTCGCGGGAGTCCGCTGGATGCGGGTTGCGCAGGGCCGGTCATTGTGGCACTCTTTGGGTTCTCCCAGGCTAATAGGCTTCAGGTAGGCTTCTGCCTATGTTCAGCAGTTGACGACTTTCGGCTGATATGATGATGACGATGCATTTTTATAATGAGTGAGTTGAGAACAAATCGTGTGCCCTTAAATTAATTTCACCTAGCTAAGTAAATTTTATAACTAACCTTTATTTAGGGCACTAAATATCTTGCAGTTTACTATTATGCCGTAATAGATCATAAACAAAGTAAACACGATATAATTATGATGTAAGTTTTTGAACTAGATATCCATATCCATACTATCCATCCTGCTAATATTATAAATGCGAAAGTGTGTCTGTCTGTCTATCTGTCTGTCTGTCTGTCCTACTAATATTATAAATGTGAAAGTCTGTCTGTCTGTCTAGCTGTCTGTCTGTTACCTCTTCACGCTTTAAACACTGAACCGATTTAGATAGATATAGAGATAGTTCGAGTCCCGGGAAAGGACATAGCAGGGTACTTTTTATCCCGAAACCCACCCTGAGGGGGTGACATGGGGAGTTAAATTTGTATGGATCTACGATATGAACGAGTTCCACGCGGACGGAGTCGCAGGCAAAAGCTAGTCCCTTTATATGTGTTACGCTTGTCTTATTGCGAAATAGTGTTCGAGGAACACACTCCTTATGTGCTTACCAATAGCTTACAGTAGAATTATTTGGGGTTTACCACTGACAGATAGTTTGCCGTCATTTAATTTTCAACTTTAATCTCATACAAATTAAGTAGTTATTTCTAAATCGGTAGACGTGGGTAACAGTATTCTGAAAATTGCTTTATTTGTATGACATTAAAGTTGAAAATTAAATGACGGCAAACTATCTGTCGGTGGTTAACTAACAGTAATCGTACTCTACCTCAAGAATCTAGAACACCCAGACCGGACCGCCAGACGATAAATCTTGTAATGTGGACACTAGAAGGAGGAAAATAGACGATTAGTTTACTACATTTTTCACACAGTAGGTATGTACATTGCATTACAAAAAGATGTAGGTATATGTAGTCAATCACATCACTACATAGTATAAAATAAAGTCGCTTCCCGCTGTCTGTCCCTATGTATGCTTAGATCTTTAAAACTACGCAACGGATTTTGATGCGGTTTTTTTTAATAGATAGAGTGATTCAAGAGGAAGGTTTATATGTATAATATAGTACCCGTGCGAAGCCGGGCGGGTCGCTAGTCATATTCCTCGTAATCAATACTTAACGTATTAACAAATTATAGCAATAAATAATGTACCTACAACGTTTCGTAATTTAGCAAGTGCCCAGTCCAAAAAATAATGTATGTAAGCACTTCATTGTATACAAAAACAGGTTTAAGCAAATACATGTTACTCGTACATAAGATCAAAGTGCAAAGGCGAACTTATCCCTATAGGAAAGTGGAAATTGACACAAAATGCAAGGGAGTTCAGCAATCTGACCAGTTTAGTCAAAGGCTATGTCTATCGTGTCTAGCCTACACGGCTATCACAGGACGCGACGGCGCGCGAGCTCTCTCGATTTTTCTCGCATTATCCGTCTCTCTCTTATTAGAACACTTAGAACAAGAGGTATAGTGCGATAAAAATCGAAAGTATGTCGCGGCCGTCCCATGCTAGACGTGCAGGTTGTCGATTTTTGAAGTGAAAACTTCTTTAGCGGCGCTGAGCACTTTTTGGGATGGGGAAAATTGTTAAATACCCGACAGAGTTTTGTGACGTCAGATGTGAAGGAGGTCACTTTTTGCTGCTAGCCGATTCGACTTCATTCAAAACTGAACGCTATTCGTAAGCGTATAAAGCCGTTAAACACTTTTTGCAATAGCATATTCTGCAAATAAATTTGTAATAATACCAACGCGTCCTTCACCATTTTGCAATTGAAAAAATTCGAATAGTTCGAATTTGGGCGTTATTCCTAAAGAGATAAAGCTTAGAAAAATATTTATCAATGGCAAAAACAAATTGATATTTTGGTCGCCACCGTGCACCGCCATCTGCTGTTCTTGCGAATTCGAATAGTTCGAATTTAGACGTTATTCCTAAAGAGATAAAGCTTTGAAAAATATTTGGCAATGGCAAAAACAAATTGGCCGGACCCCGGCACCGTTGCGCCGCGGCGGCGCGTTGGGCCCGTCGCACCCAACGCGCCCGCGGGCCTTCCGCCTAAATAATTGATAATTGTTTATAAATTTGCGTCAAATTCATTTTTACGGTGACACCGTAAGATGTCACGTGACCTGATCGAAAAACTGTTACATTGTTATTGAGTTTTCACTTCTGCCGGCACTCCCGGAGTGCAACCCGGTCTTTTTTTTATTTTTATTAAGTTCTGCAGCTGACAGCGCCACTAGTAAGTACTACTTATAGACAAAATAAAACTTAATAACATTAGGAAGATATACGATTCCTTCGCCTTCTACACACATCTAGTTTTTTACATATTCTGAAAACATGTAACAATGAAACCAACAATTTTATGTGCTTTTGTAACGTATATTATATCCATTGTAACACTGCCTAAGGCCACAGAAGATGTAAAGTTAACTACATATGTTACAGACATAAACACGATATAATTGATCATACCAATAGAAATTATCGCCTAGGGGCCATAGAGCAAACAAAATCGAAGAGACGGTGACATAATATTTTAAATATTTGTACAAGAAATGGGCAGTCATAATTTTTTGCACTTGTCTCGTGTTTAGTTTAAGTACCTATTTACTGTTTTTATATATCCGGCCTTCACAGTCAAGTAACGTTATGGGTATCACTGTAGTCACCCTTTTTTCTTTTACACTGCTTCCGTACCTAATTCAATCATTTATATCCACTTTCCAGTTACAAGATCATTGTACTTAAATAAAAGAATCGATACGTATCCTAAAATATCATTATACTATAGTCATGGCGCCTCTATATCTTCACAAATCAATAATAAAACCTTGAAAACAAAAACGAAAGTGAACGAAGAAAGAGCACGTGACGAAGTACCGATGACCCGGCCACGCAAGTCACATCACTAGCTTTATGTAACCACCATCGATGCACCGACTCAGTCAGCACTCCGCCGGGGAGAAATCGACCGACTCGATTACCACTTTCCCCTCACTATTTTGGCGCGAATTAGTAGTTTTGTCTATACGCAAAAATAATGAACGCGAGGTGAATTTTACTTTTAAATTAAATCAAATGAGTGCCTTATTATGATTTTTATGTAATTATTTATTTTAATTGGTGATCAAAATGTAGTTTGGTGGTTCAGAAAAATGGATTTGTTGTGAAACATTCACGTCATATTATAATAAGAGTAAGTGGATTATTTATAAACAATTATAAATTAAAAGTATTGGTTTGGTACTCGACAATCAACAGATAAAAAGAGAGAGATATCTGGCCCCTATTTCACCAACTTGACAATTGTCACCTGACAACGACAAGTCTCCGTACATTGCTGGTTCCACAAGTAATCTAGCAACCACCTTAACTTCTAGAACAAGCAATATATGACGAATTGTAAGTGTCAGGTGACAACTGTCAAGTTGGTGAAATATGGGCCTGGATATATTCCTTCATGGACACTTTTTCAAATTGAGTTAATCGAGTCGAGTGATCTATAGGTACTTAATATTATAAAGCGGAAAAGACAAGTCTGTGAGATTGTAGCTTTGTATGTTCTGGTTTGGGTAATCTCCGGAACAGCATATCCAATTTCAATAATTCTTTCAGCTGTGTGTAGAATGGACTTACTGGATGGTTTTATTATATAGGCTATAATATAGTAATAACATATTATGTTATCACGGGAAAATAATGGAGAACTTAGAGTAGGAGAAATTATTAAATAAATAAAACATTAATGTCTACACGTCTTTTAACATTTTTCACGTAACTATCTACCTACATACTATAGTTTAATTAGGTATTATAGCATTTATTATCGGTTTTACTTGATTATTGTAACTGCTTAGACGTACCGTACAATAGCATTCTCTAGTTATCGTTGAATAATCCTTATTAAGAATAATATAATAAAGACTCCTTATTATATTACTAGCTTCTGCCCGCGACTCCGTCCGCGTGGAACTCGTTTACATCGCAGCTCCATACAAACGTTTACCTACCCCTCCATTTCACTCCCTTAGGGGATGATTACGGGGATAAAAACTATCCTATGTTACTCTCCATCCCTTCAACTATCTCCATTAAAAAATCACGTCAATTCGTCGCTCCGTTTTGCCGTGAAAGACGGACAAACAAACAAACAAACACACACACACATACACTTTCGCATTTATAATATTAAGTTAAGTATGGGTTAAGGAGTATGTTTGGATGTTTAGATGTTTGTTACTCCATCACGCTTAAACGTCTTAACCGATTTGGATGAAATTTTGCATGAAGATAGTTTATAGCCTGGATTAAAATATAGGATAGTTTTTATCCCGGGTCCACGCAGACGAAGTCGCGGGCGGAAGCTAGTAATATTATAAAGAGGAAAAGTCTGTGAGATTGTATGTAATGGGTAATCTCCGGAACCCGTGACCGAATTGAAAAAGTCTTTCACTTCGGATTCACCCATGTACCGTAAAATGGAGTGAGTAGGGATCGTGAGGAGAGTTGGGTTATGAATGGGGAGAGAATGGATGAAATGGGGGTGAGATGGGACTTTAAGGCTACTGCTACAAAAATAATGTTTTCCAATTTAAAATGGAGCTGAAGTTTGTGTTTGTCCGCGCACACCGCGCCGCTGAATGCCCGCTTCTCCACAAACGTGGCCTTACGCCACGAGCGACTTCAATGTATGGGCAGCCGCTCGTCGCCCCGCTGCCCGCTAGCGTCCAGACCGCAGCCTTAGTATTTCCAGGCTATTTCAATGGAAATAACTTGGTGATAACTGCTTGTGTCACCAGCCCCGCCCCCCCCCCCCCCCCCTATTCTGTAACTTGTTTTAAGCTCACGTCAACGCTCACCCACAAATACATGTTGACACCGCGATGCGTTGTAACTAAGCGTAGGTAGAGGTCTAGTTTCGTGACGGGTGACCGGCGGGGTGAGCCGCATTAGCGCGTAGCGAATAACAGCCCAGGTATCACCTTGCCACCTTCTTGTAATTGGAATGTCATTGAAACACTAAAGGTCAGGCCAAAATTCGTCGACGTATTAATAACGATGCGATAATGAAATTAATTAATGAAGCGAAGAGGGCTCGATTTCAGTTGCCTTCATTGACATGTCAATATAGGGTCGTTTCGCCGGTTAGCGACCACCTAATTTCATGTGCCGGTTGGCGAAGCTTAGCCGAGTTGGTGAACTGAAAGGTTATTTTCTAGGTTATTTAGTAGATTTCTATTCTAAAACTACATAAAAATGCATGTACAAATAATTGTCTCAACAGGGTCTGTAGAATTGATGTTATCTTCAATAGAAAAAACCTTCTCCTTCAGGTGGTCGCTAACCGAAGGTGGTCGCGTAACCAGCGTAATGACCCTATATAGTCAAGTACCAGTTAGCATCGTATGGTATTAGTAGTAGCCAAATATATCGTAAAACATCCTTACTCTTACAGTAATAAATAAGACGTGTACCGATATATTTGGCCACTTTGGCTGCTACTAACTATATGATGCTGACTGTACCTACAAGCTCTGCTTATAGTTTTGGACTAATTAGATAGATAGTAAGTACTATTACCTTAATGTGCTGTCAAGTGTAAAAATATGGGTGCATACTTACTCATAAATATGTCCCATCCAGCGACGAAAAAACCATAGGATGCGAGCTCCTTACAAATTTCTGCCCAAACACGTGCCTAAAAGTCCTAAAACCCGGTATCCGCATGTTCGAACTAAACGGCTGGCATCGTTTTGACACCCCGCCCCCGCATAATAGCATAGTGCCATTGCCGTTATTCTGTAGAGTCATTTTATCCCACTCAGACATCCACTCCACATTCGTTTTGCCTAATAACACGAATTTAAATGTAACTTCACACAATATAAAAACCCTACACTGCCTCGAGGCGCCCGTGCGCCCCGAGTGCTCGCGCCTAAATTTTTCGGCAGTCGGGTAGCCCCGCAGTGGAGACTACACAGGCCAGTTAAGATCAGCTGACACAGCCCTCGGGCTTCAGCAACGAACCACGTCAAAAAAAAAAATGTAGAGTCATTTTATAACCCCCGACGTAAAGTTTAACGTGTCTGTCTGTGTATCTGTGTATCTGTCGGTGGTATCGTAGCTCCCAAACGGATGGACCGATTTGAATGCGGTTTTTTCATGCTTCATGCCATGTTTCATGAAAATCTTGAAAGACTTGGCTCTACGAAATATCTCACAACTTTTTACGGTGGAAGAGTTTCGAGACTTGGCGTCTTTTTTACATGGAATGTTTTTATGGGATAATCTTTATTCAGGATGATTTTAGTTTTTCCTAGCTTCTGGTAGACATATGGCATAGAGCTCAAGAGATCAATAGGATGACGATACGGGGAAACATTCAAATGTTGACGTAAGCTTTACTATCCCGGAAATCGTGTTTTAAATGTTCTAAGCAGGGATGTCACGAATGTCAGTTCTGTTACATTCGCGGATGCGACTGCGAATATTTAGAATGCGAATGTGCGAATGCGAACGCGAATGCGAACGCGAACGCGAACGCGAATGCGAACGCGAACGCGAATGCGAACGCGAACGCGAACGCGAATGCGAACGCGAATGCGAACGCGAATGCGAACGCGAATGCGAATATTAAGGAAGTACACTTATAACTCAAAAGACTTCAAACACTATTGTAAACACACAAACTAATTGTTTATTTACGTAAGCGCAACAACTGACTGATAGGTATCAAAACAAAACAAGCCAAACTAATCAAGCAATCACAAGTCACCAGTCCCAATTGAAAGTGCTTTCTATTGGTCAAAATTAATCACGCGACGCGATGCATGCGCGAGTCGACGGCTCGGCGGCACGGCGGCAGGCGGCCGGCCGGCGCCGGCGAAACACGCCACGACTTGCACATATTCGCATTCGCAAAACGTTCGCATCGCTTGATGCGAATGCGAACGTTTATGCGAATATTTAAAATGATGCGAATCATTCGCATGTGCGAATGCGAATATTCGTGAACTCTCTAGTTCTAAGTGTATGGTAAAGCCAAATTCTACGCAAACAAAGTCGCAGTAAAAATCGAATAAAATACACAACTTAAATTGATTGCCACTTTTTTGCAACAAAACCTTTCCTGCTCTAACTAATTATTTCCTCAAAAATAAACCAATTGTCAATTTCCCATAAACAAGACGTGATGTTATTTGCACTAAACAACCAAATATCTAAATCTTTCTCCTAGTCCGAACAGTTCCCAAGTATAGGTCTCGATAAAATGGTCAAGTCCGTTAGAGTCGGTAGTCTAGCAGCCAGATATCTAGAGCTCTGTTTGCGTGCAGATTATTGATAAGCAAAGGTCATGAAATGCTGGTGTTTAGTACTCGCCAAGGTCAAGTTCGGATGAAGAAGTATAACTGAAGGAACTCTGTTTTGCCAGTTTAGTAGTGTTGTGACTGTTCTGTTAGTGAAGTGAACGGATTTCATGATTTGTGAGTGATATACATATTTATTTATTTTTAGCTACGTTCACAGGTGTAGTAAATATTGCCGCGAAATAAGCAGATTAACTGTAAAATTTCTTGATAAAATAATATTTTCTGAAACCATATAATTTTACTAACGTGAGGAAAAAAAAAAAAAAACCGAATTGAAACCTTATTTTTTCAGGACTGGAAAGTTAACGATTTCAGATACAAGAAAAATATTCTCGCTAATAAATATTTCATCATGATGACATATATATTAGGGCAAATAGAAAAATCCTGAAGTTTCCTTTGATACCTACCGTACAAATAATTCATAATTGTTTTTTTTCTACAATGCTGAGACAGTAAGCAATGTGTATAGTTATTATCAAACCGCGATTAGAATACACTTCGAAATTAGCGTTAGCACAAAAGCTAGAGAAAGCTTGGAAGTTCCCCGTACTGAAGTACTTATCAACATATGTAGGTACTGCAATAAACTATTTATATGCTGTCAAATGTGAATATGTGTATTTAACACTATTTAGCACACTAATTGTCTATTTTACATTCTTTATACCAGGTGATGATACAGACAGCTCTGAAGACGATAATGTTATGTTATGAGGGAATAACATAATATTACATTATTTGTATTTTGCGTTTAAATAGGTAATATATTTATGTTATTTTCCTAAGCTGATCTTCATCGTACTGAAATAATTATTTGCACACTCTACCATTGACAATGTCATTTCATGTATTAATTCGATAACGGCATATGCAGAGTTGTGACTTATTTGAAATACTTGTATTTAAAATGCAAATACAAAATACGTATTTTATATTTTGTACTTAAATACTTTTTTTTTAAAGTATTTTGTATTTTATTTGATATACTTTTCGAAATGTATTTCATATTTTATCAAATATAAAATACTTTATTACTGCTAAGTTTCAAAAGTATTACCTTAACCACTCAAATTTTCAAGTGAATGGGTCAGCGAATCGGCAAATGGCCACTAGAGGCGCTGCAACTTTGAAAGTCAATGTGCAAAACGACAGTTAAAAAAAAATGAACGTTAATATCTGTGAAACATTTATTTATTTTATTTATTTATTATTAAATACAGCAACTATCCTTACAGGTAACCCTAATACAATAGTGCCTTAACCCTAAATCAAAAATAATCCTTATTACTACTTAACTAAATAATTTAAATTAGAAATTCAATTTATTACAATGCATTAATAGTCAATTTAGATTTCAATATGTCATTACACAATAATTCAAATTAAATGTCAATCCGTTACATAGCATAATAGGTACATATAAACACGTTTTTGACAATTCCCACATAGGGCAATAAAAAAGATCTGTCTTGTCGGCAACGAGCAACATGACGTTACGCTTCGCTTTTTACCGAGATTGACTTCGATTTTGTTTCGATTACTTTTTGAAAGTATTTTATTTGAATAAAGTATTTTGAAAATACCTATTTTGTATTTAGTATTTAAATACAAAAAGCATAAGTATTTTGTATTTTGCATTTGAAATAACTAAATTAGAAATTATTTGTATTTTGTATTTAAATACTTTTTTTAAAGTAGGTATTTTGTACATCTCTGGGCATATGTGCTCAAGTGTATTCTAATCGCGGTTTGATAATACCAGTGTTTAAAGCTTAACGTAAGTTTTACCTTTTAAGTAGGTAAGTTAGTAAAGATTATTCGTATTTAAAAAGAAATACAAATTAAGTCTACATCTCGGGCAATATAATCCTCATTCTCAATATAATCCAATATAATTCTCATTACCCGGGCATCGGGCTAGGTAATCGATGCGAATCCATACTAGTATTAAAATGCGAAAGTGTGTTTGTTTGTTTGTTTGTTTGTCCGTCTTTCACGGCAAAACGGAGCGACGAATTTACGTGATTTTTTAAGTGGAGATAGTTGAAGGGATGGAGAGTGACATAGGCTACTTTTTGTCTATTTCTAACCCCCCACTTCCCTTGAATGCGGGGTGAAAGTCTACGATACAAACGAGTTCCACGCGGACGGAGTCGCGGGCAGAAGCTAGTGTACAGTCAGCGTCATATAGTTAGTAGCAGCCAGAGTAGCCAAATATTTCGTAACACACCCTTATTCTTACAGTAATAAAGACGTGTACCGAAATATTTGGCTACCTTGGCTGCTACTAACTATATGACGCTGACTGTACTTATATAAAACTAGCTGCCCGGCCCGGCTGCGCACGGTTAGTTTTCTGTTTTCCCATAGGAATGAAGCATTTTCCCGCGGTAAAAAATAGCCATGTTCATCAGGGATAATGTCGGCTTCTAATGGTAAAAGAGTTTTTCACATCGGTCCAGTAGTTTCGGAGCCTATTCAATACAAACAAACAATCAAATCTTTCCTCTTTATAATATTAGTGTAGAAGTGTAGACAACACGTGCTTCACATAACTTTACCCAGGTATATCACTAGTAATATTGTAAGGTTAAAAAGCCGCGACCACGGCGACATGCGCCCAGCCTGGCCGACCGTGAGAGCGCCGATCATATTTAGTCCTAAGATATTTTTTGAACAAGTAACATTGTAACTGAGAAAATGTTAATTAAATGTAGTTAAACAAAGGACTCCTATATTTTAATTTAATACACTCACTGCAAGTGTAATTCACATTAACTAATTAGTATGGCAAAAACATTAAGACCTTTATTTCCAGTATAATAATCATTTCTCGCTGAAAGAAATACTTGCTACAAAATAAAGGTAGGGTAATAACGCCAGTTACGCGACCAGCTCCAGTTAGCGACCACCTGAAGGACAAGGTTTATTCAATTAAGTGGGACGAACTACGTACTCGTCCATACCATCCATACAAAAAAAGAGAATGTTTTTCCACACACAATATTTTCTAAGCTTAATGATTTTTAGTACGTTACTGACACAATGAAAGACTAGGTTTATAAATTTCGACATCGAAATCAAAGTGATTTGTTAAGATTTAGTTAGTTCATCAAAAAAGCGCCTATTGTCAGTCGCGAGCTGCTGCAAAGCTATTCTTCCCTCTGCGGCGCTACCACGAACTTCGAATGTCGAATTTCGGGTATTTCCATCTCTATCGCACTCCCATACTCGAGTAACAGGGATGCATGTATTACGAACTTCGACTTTCGAAGTTCGTGGTAGCGCCGCTGATCCGGCTGTACACATTGGGCCAACGTTGGCGCGTGAGCAGGATGCAGCTATGCAAACGCATGAGAGCGAAATAAAGCCCTCTTCCTCTAACGCATAGCTGCATTCTGCTCCGCGCCAACGTTGGCCCAGTGTGTACAGTCGAGGTCATAAATATGTTTACACTTTTGCACCTTATTACAAGGCAATAAGGTGCAAAAGTGTAAACGTATTTATGACCTCGACCGTACAGCAGGCTTTAAAGATAATAACAATTCTGCACACCCTATTCGAACAGTCAGCCACATGTAATATTTTCCCCCCGGTTTTATAAAGATCCATTAGATCTTATACGTCGCTAGGTAAGTACGTAGGTAAGTACAGTCTGGATTATTAATATACGTACATAAATAAGGACGTAAATGGATTCTTTTGGGTGCACGATGTGGCGTCCCAGGTAGGTACTTCTTTTGTGCATGAGTAGTCCGGAGGAGCAGAGAATCATGTATTGCTATTTTCTCTGTCTTCTGGCAGAACCTGCATGTTGCGTGCTGAATCATACTCATTTGAAACAGGTGTTTGTTCTATTTGCAAAATCCTGTCAGGATTCTCGTCACTGCGAAAATTGTTTGACAATACAGACCATAATTACGATTAAAACCTGCTTGTTGTTTTAGGTACTTACACGAAAGGTCGGTATTTGAACGGTCTTTGTTATTTTCATCTCATAATTTCAACTTGTAAAAAAGCTAGGCAAAGGCACCTCTATGAAGCTGGCTCAAATATTTGCAGTCCACTTTCGGCGCGTCTTGGTAGGGTCATTTCGCCGGTTAGCGACCACCTAATTTCATGTGCCGGTTGGCGACCACTTAGCTGAATTGGTGAACTGAAAGGATATTTTCTCGGTTTTTTAGTAGATTTCTATTCTAAAACAACAAAAAAATGCATGTACAACTAATTGTCTCAATAGGGTCTGTAGAATTGTATTTCAATATTCCCTTGTTTGCGGAATATTCCCGGGAACAAGGGAATATTCCCGGGAATATTCCCGTCCCGGGCACATCACTCTCGACAGACAGACGGACAACAAAGTGATCCCTACAAGGGTTCCGTTTATTTATTCCTTTCGAGGTACGGAACACACGGACATCTTTTTGTAGTTGACTGAACGTTATTTGGTGTCGGTAAAAGACTAGAACAAATAAATCCTTATTTCGATGACAACTCGTTGTCGCGTTTACACAGGCAGACTACCAAGACGAGCCGAAAGTGGACTGCAAATATTTGAAGCCAGCTTCATAGAGGTGCTTTGCCTAGCTTTTTAACAAATTGAAATTTTGAGATAAAAATAACAAAGTCCGTTCAAATACCGACCTTTCGTGTATTTTTATTGTTTAAATTAATTTTGTGTTAAGCAGTTACGCTGCTAACGAAATTATACATTTTTTTTAAATAAAGGAAAAATTGAAAAATTTATCCGCCTCGGAGCATTAAATTTTTAAATTTTTCCTTTATTAAAAAAAAAATATAATTTTATTGTTTATAGAGGAACTGCATTACAATGCCTCGAAAAATATATTATATTTGCTATTCTGATATCAGAGGTCATGTAAAGTTGTTTGATTGGTTGAGTTGAATAAGTACCTACTTATCTCGAATTATATTAAGTCACCAACGCCAAAGGATGTGGGTATAAAATTTAGACAAAACGGTATTCCGCGGAGAATTGAGTTTTATTTATGCACAAAACTCCCGTGACTTTCTGAAATATTATTGGGTCTTTCATTTCTACGAAAACCTCAGCTTTCGCTTCGCTTCTTCTTCGCTTGCCTTCCTTTTTACCTTCAGGATTTCGGCCATCAAGTTTCGCTTGTAAGATATCGGAAGATAATGAGTGTCGTTAGGGGCAGTACCTAAACTAAATAATCTGGAGTTTCCTGGCGGCAACGGGCTTGCCACAATTATATCACATGCTGGTCGAAGCGGCATACTAAGGCCCACATCCAACAATTAATATATATTATAACCCTGATGACCCCCTTCATCTTTTACGACACGGTCTTACTGCCCACTGACAGTCCGGAGTCCGCATACAGAATTGGTTATAAACTGGTTAAATCACATAATTGCAGTGATTAAATAACAATAGAATGACGCCTGCATCGCTGGCTGTACGCAAGATCTAGGTTATGAAAAAAATACGAGATACTAAGGCCTCCACACATCGAACGCGGGTCGTGCGCGGCGCGGGGCGGGCGAAGCGCGGGTCGGGCGCGGCGCAGGTCGTGCGCGGCGCGGGTCGGTATAACTCTCTCACTATCAACGCATTTAATATCACTCTCACTATCTCTATCACACAGTGGCGCGGGCCCGCGTTGCTATACCGCGGCGGGCCCGCGCACAGTAGTGTGATAGAGACGCCGCGCTACTGTGGGAAAGAGATAGAGATACCGCCCGACCCGCGCCGCGCACGACCCGCGTTCGATGTGTGGAGGCCTTTATTTACTATTGTGTGAATTGTTTTCCTGGTCAATTTTAACAATGGTGGCAAACTAACCAAGGTACGGTGTGATAGTAGCGGCTATAGTAACGTCATTGCAATTTTA
This sequence comes from Epinotia ramella, assembly GCA_947578815.1. Lineage (NCBI taxonomy): Eukaryota > Metazoa > Arthropoda > Insecta > Lepidoptera > Tortricidae > Epinotia > Epinotia ramella. The sequence continues at coordinate 15,154,734 of OX388223.1, forward strand.
TAGCTTCACTGGTACCTGGTGGTATAGTAGGTTCGCTATAATACACCCATAAAGTTCCATGTAAAAAAGAGGCCAAGTCTCGAAACTCTTACACCGTAAAAAGTTGTGAGATATTTCGTAGAGCCAAGTCTCAGGCATTCTTGTTAATCTTTATTTGCTTGCGAAATAAAATTCTGTCACTTGGCAATCACACAACTTTCCTGCATTTATGGATTTCTGCATACCTAAATCTATGTAGTATTTGTGTGATCGCCAAGTCACGCAATACTACAAAGTTATATAAGTTATTTATGCAGTTGGCGCATCTAGAAAACTGGACTGAAATTGCATTTTTTTTTAGTTTTCCCTTGATTTATACACTAAACACTAAATGTATTCTAAATTTGAAGCTTCTATGTCTGCTAGAAGTGCCTTAGACTTTTGATGATCGGTGAGTCAGTCAGTGAGTGACAAAATTAAAAAACTGACTAGTTTTTTTTTTAAACCTATAGTGTCCCACTGCTGGGCAAAGGCCTCCCCTCTCGACTTCCACTCGTCCCGGATTTGAGCAATCTCTGGCCAACCGTTACAAAATGCGTCCAGGCGTTTTATTGACTAGTTAACATTCTTAAACGACTGGTTCAAATTGAATGAAATTTGAAATATATCGTGTTTATACAATGCGTGCTTGGTTACTGAAAATTCAGGCGTCCAGTTTTAGGCACAACGAAGTTATAGATAGGGGGGGTCGAAAATGGCCAGAACTGCTTCGAGATAAGGTTGGTACGGCCGTGCCGCTGTTGCACGCGTCTATCGTGAGACGGCCGCGACATACCCTCGATTTTTCTCGCACTATACCTCTTGTTCTAAGTGTTCTAATAAGAGAAAGACGGATAGTGCGAGAAAAATCGAGAGCGCTCGCGCGCCGTCCCGTGATAGCCGTGCTGATATACCTACTATCGACAACATAGCTAACTGACCATCCGTGCACTTCATGCGCATTGTAATTATGTCCTGGTAAAGGTTGGAGTCCGCTGGATGCGGGTAGCGCAGTACCGGTAATTGTGGCACTCTTTGGGGGAGGCCTATGTACTGCAGTGAACGTCTTTCGGCTGACATGATGATGATATTGTGTCTGGCTGTTTACAAGGAAAGCTATCGAAATCCCAATCTTGAAATTCCATTCTCTACTGGTGAACGAATTTTTGAAAACGTACCTATATGTATAAGTGATGGTTCTGGATATTACCCACCGACGTGTATACAGAAATAAATTGTAGCTTGATGGTATTTTTTCCGAGTATTTTCGTATGTTTTGTTTGGTAGACAGATAAATAATTTATTTTTGCCGTTGCTAATACCGTTGTAATTAACTCACAACGCCGAATACGCTATGTGGGTGTCCACACAAGAGGTGTTTTATAAACAATAAGTCAGTTTTTGATCGAAGATTTTAATTCAGTTTCCTGTGTAATTGTTTTGAGAGTTCCAGTTGAAATGTTTTAATGTGGTTGACTGCTGGCATTAAACGAAACAAATGTCGCATTTAGTAGTACCAGTACTTATATCCAGTAGTACTTAGTGTAAGTAATACTAATGCTTTTATTATTTACCCAGAGGAACGTAATCATCTTTATACATATGTTTAAGGGCTTATCTATTTTGCCCAATTGTGAGCTCTATGTCTGGCTAGGCTGAAATTGCTCAAAATGACTTTTGCATGGGTGACAATCTCAGATCATTTGATTGTTCTGAGGTAGAGTTGGCCAATCGTGTTATAATAAGTACGTGGACACGAGGGTTTAGTAAAACAATTAAAAAGAGGCACCGTAAAGCTGTTCTAATGATGACAACGGAAGGTGCTCATAGGAACTCCTCAATACATAAAAGAAACCAATCGTGTTGGTAATACTCGAATCCTCTCAATGAGTAGTTGATGGCTGTACCAGGGGCGGCTCACTCCGCGATTTGGTAGGCCGCGACAAGTACATGCCGGCCCACCGGCCCCGCCCGGTATGTTAGGGCTGCCGTAGCACGCACGCGTTTAGATCGCGCGTTGCATGCGATAGAAAGGGATGGCCACGTTCAGGCTCGTTCGGCATACCTAACAGGGGATTTGTTAACAGAGAACCTTCTGTACGTTGTAGGTATTATTAAAAGCAACGCAAGAGGTTAAATAATCACAAAGTTATAAGTGTCCAAAGTTTTAAGAGATGTTCTGTCCCTTTTCCGCAAAACGCACCTTCATACGAAACGATTGTCATTTACTATGACGCTCGCAGATTGTGACGTCACGACTAAGAAACAATTGAAAACGGTTGTAGCTTCGTAATTCTTTGAGATATCTGAATGGGATTTTCGTCACTTGGCATATTTGTTTGCCTTCCTTATTTTCACCTTCTTTTAGAGTAATAATATTTTTTTAGTCTACAAAAGTGTGCCTAAACATATATTTGAAGGCTCCTAAAATTTTATTTTGACATAAAATTAAATACAGTACCTATTGTCATTCGATATTAAATTTATTGGCTATTTGTATCATTAAATGGCTCTTCAAAGCATCTGAATAGGAGGTACCATTACATCCATACTAATATTATAAATACGAAAGTGTGTCTGTCTGTCGTCTGTCTGTTATCTTCACGCTTAAACCGCTGAACCGATTTAGATGAAATTTGGTACAGAGACAGTTTGAGTCCGTTGAAGGACATCTTTTTATCCCGGAAATCATCCCCTAAGGAAGTGAAAGTTTGTATTGTATGGAGCTACGATATTAAATGAGTGAGTACGGACGGAGACGCAGGAGGAGTTAGTCACTAATATAATAAATATCGCTATTAAAACTGGTGGTGATAAGCTAAGATCGCATACTTATATTTCTAGGAACAATCGTCTTTTAATGTCATAAATTATTGTGTAATTAGTATGCAATAAAGCAATGTGACCGAGGTTAGAAAGGTGATTATCTGTAAGAAACTTAATATACAATGAGAATAAACGGCAGCTATTTTTTATTTATATCTTTTCATTTTATTCAACCAATATCAGTCCGCGTAATAAATGGTCGCCCATCAAAATGATTCATTACTAGCATAGCAATTAGGCAATAGCAGATGCTACTAGGCTTCATCATTATCATCATCATATCAGCCGAAAGACGTCCACTGCTGGAGATAGGCCTCCCCCGAAGAGTGCCAAAGTGACCGGTCCTGCGCCACCCGCATCCAGCGGACTCCAGCAACCCTTTACTAATAGGTCTTCAGTCCAACTTACTACTAGGCCTGTTGGTAACAAAATCACTTCAATGAGCGCGTTCACCACGTGTATTAATATAATATTAATATGTAAATGATCATAATCATGTCACGCCTACACCACTGCTTGTCTACCTAGGTACTTAACTTGTCGGTTACGCACCGTTTTATTTTATTTAAGTTGACGATCGATAACGGATAAGATACAAAGAGCTTTTAGCATATACGGAGCTTGGTTCGTGTTACCTTAAGCGTATAATAATGTATTTTTTAGTTCCTTTAAAGGGTTCCGTTTTACAATGATTTAATGTTGGAGTAGCATAGAAAGCTACGGTAGCCTAGTGGTTCAGACATGCGGCTGTCAAGCGGCGGTCGTGGGTTCGAATCCCGGCTCGTACCAATGAGTTTTTCGGAACTTATGTACGGAATATTTACCGTTAGCTTTTCAGTGAAGGAAGACATCGTGAGGAAACTGGTGAAACAAAGATGCGTCAATAATGACTATAGAAAATGCATGATTCGATATAATTTCGTGTCTATACTATAGATATATCAATATCGTATATTATCACGACTTCGAACCAGTGATTGTTTTGTAGGCACCTTATTACTAAGTATTATTTACTTTCTGTATTATCACTATATACTTATACCTTCAAATATAAGACGTGCGTGACCCGTTTCATTGTATTTTAATATGTCTGAGACTCACAGGACTTTACTAAAAATACCTGCCTTGTTGCATAAAGAAAAGGTTAAAAAAGCACGGGACAAAGAATACCTCGCATGAAATGTTTCATCTTACTCAGTTAATTAACCAGGGAACCCAGTGTCACCGTCTTGCCAGACATTTAATAAAGGGAAAAAGAGCAAATTTTGTTTCGAGGCGGACTATGTGACTAACAGGTTCAAGTAGGTACAGTCCAACAAAATAAGTTTATATGTTAATGTCAGACGGGTATTTAAGTATAAATGATTTCACAGTGCTCAAGTTTTCTATTCGAAAAGAGTTTTGAATTGAAAAATGTGAATATTCGGAGCTTTAAGTATGTTAGATAGAGTACCTACGTACTATTGTTTGTTTTAGACAAAATGACGAAAATTGGGATTTTACAACTTCTTTTATTGCTAAATATGAAACGAAAAGATAACAAAGAGACGCCATAAAACCGACCAAGTGTGGCAAGTGTACTTGAGTAGCTACCTGCGTGTTCTTTTTTTTTTAATTTATTTAGAAACACAAATAGTCGCTTAAACAAATATATAAGGGGTACAACATAGAGTACCTTTTCATTAATATTATGATAATTGTGTTAACAAAAAAGGAATCTTAATCATGCAACAATGTAGACATTTTTCAGTTAGAATACCTACAAGGAGATCTGAAGAGTAACATTTACATTTGGTAATTACTTATAATACTCTTGGAAGGACTAAGAAAATAACTTACATTTTACTAACAATTTGATTTTTAACAACGATTGATGAAAAGGATCAATATCGATCAGATACTTATTATAAAAACTAGGGACTCGCCTGAAAAAAGTATGCCGTGAGTAATTTTTGCGGGCAAAGCTGATATGGAATAGAGTTCTAGGACGTAAGGGATGACGCGGGCAACTAAAAGTAACCAATTCCAAGAGGTTCGGACAGTGTATCACACCTTTTAGAATTTAAAAAAAAATCATCACATCTAAAAATTGCTCACGCTTGTAATTATGTTTTAAAATATATTTATGCTCTAGTTTAAGTTTATCTAAGCGTTTTTAAATAAAGTTTGCTTCTTCTTCTTCTTCTTCTTCTAAAAACTGTCTGCGGCTATGAAGGGATGGAACAGGGTGTTCTATTGTTTATGCGTAATTGTTTTACTAACTATACATTTTTCTTCCATCCAGTGACGTAGATGTTTAGATCGATACTTATCGATCTACTAATAGGTGCCTATCTAGGCTATTTATAAGCGCTTCAACTTGTACAGAATATTACCTTAGTAAAGTAACATCCTACTCAAACATTTCAAGTAAAGTTATTGCCAAGATAGAGGGGAAGCGAGAAAGTGGAAGTCCTAGAATAAACTACATAGAGCAGCTCAAACAAAAAGAGTTGATGTTAGGTCGTATCGAGATGTCAAAGAGATTGCCTGGGATCGGAGTAAATGGAGGGCCTACTTTGAGCTACACCGAAAAGAGCTTAGCTTAGCTCTTAACTAAGCAGGAGAAGAAGATTGCCAAGTGCTCATATAGCTTTCAGCATAGCACCCAGCTCCAACACGGCCTAACTCTACCAGCCTCGCGCTACAAATTCTACATCTTGGCTAAAATGTATCATCATCATGTCAGCCGAAAGACGTCCACTGCTGGACATTGGCCTCCCCCAAGACACTTCCGCATGCATTCCACATGGATTCATATTTTATGATGACAATAAACGATGGGTCTGTACTTTTTTGTCCAGATATGTGCCAGATTAGATTACCAATGAGTAAGTTAAGAACAAAAAATGTTTCTGACTGTACCGCTAAAGTTCAACCCGGATAGCGGCAATTATTCAGTTCTATTTCTTTATTTAGCTGTACTTAAGTGCTTTTAAATATTCCGTTTTTTTATTTAAGTACCTAGTGCTTTTAGCACTTACTTCTACACTTCTCTGTCTGTCGTTTTTTTTTATAAAAAACTGTCCAGTAATTGACCCTAGTTATCGACCGACAGAGCCTAAGATGAAGCGCACTGGTTCAGTAATAGCTTATTCGAAGATTCAGTAATAGATTATTAGAACTAAATATTTGAAGGCACCTGCTATAAAAAGAAGTACCAACAACCAAGTAGGTAACACTACTACTTGCTCTGTAGTAGTGTTGTGTTCCTGGAGGTGAGCAAGGTCGCCAGAGCTCCCGAGGATGCGTTATGTTGAGAGCGAGGGAATTTGTTCCTTCAGCTCTCAACACAGCGAATCCTCAAACATATCAAGGGTCGGCAACGCCCATGTTACTCCTTTGGAGTTGCATGTGTCTATAGGCTGCGGTGTCCGCTTATCATCAGGCGGGCCGTACGCTTGTTTGCCACCAACGTTGTATAAAAAAAAGGTAATCTATACTTACTAAAGAGGAAGTGTCAATGAGATTGTAGCTTTGTTCGTTTGTATGTAATGGGTAATCTCCGGAACCGTTAATCCGATTTTAATAACAACTTCTCCCGCATGTTGCATGGACTTTCTGGATGGCTATATGTATGTATGTATGTATGTCACTCTGGTAATTCTTATTGTGCTTGTAACCCACGATACAGGCGTTGCCTAGTGTGGGTATCACTGTAATTTTTGTATGTGCATGGTTGTATCTTTTGGTAAATAAACATGTTTTGACTTTTTTTGTTTTTTTTTTGATGTATTTTTACTCAAAATTTATGAACTCTAAATAATAAGGAAGAATAATAGTGTACATTTCATATTAATTATACACAGGGTCGATTATAAGTTACTGGCTTATGTAGAGTGGTTCCGTTCACGTCTCCTGTATAGATTTTTTGTCGATTCAGAATTTCAAATTAAAAAAAATATATTTAAAGACGGGCTCACGAGTTCTACAGCTCATAGGGCGACTAGTACACTTATATTTATTTGTATTAGGTACCTGTGAGGTAATTAACGCAGCGTGCACTTATCATGTTAATTATCAGAATACAAGGCTAACGACTGTTTGATTTTGCATTTTAACACATTCTGTGTACGGAAACAATATAGCATTTACAGTTACTTAATACGGTTACTTAATACGGCTTTTGTCTCTTTCTAACTATTGTAAATGACGTCGTGTGAGAAAAAGATGAAAATAAATGACAGTTAGGTACTAAAGCTGCAGTATACTTAGCTAAAGCAATGTAGCGTAGTTTCAATGTTCTAGAGGCAACCGGATGGCTCGCGGTAATTTAGCTCCCGAAGCGATGTGGAACTCTGTGCAACCCAAACTGAGTCAACTTTACAACGTTAACGTCAACGTTGAGCCCATTAGTGTGGGGTATCGTTGGATAGTTAGCTTGATCAAAAATATTATGGTCGTCTCAGTGATTCGTTTGCGACATATTGGGCTTTAAAGCCCTAATTTTTGCTCGAGTCATGTCCCACCCCCGCTGCCGGCTAAAAAAATTCGTGGCAGGCATAACTATTTACCGAGTAGGTAATAGTCGACCAACTAAAAACATACTTGAAAAGGCCAACTTTCGTACAAATTCCGCCGACGCAACCGCACCATTTGCTTGGCGCGTGTCGATGTAACAAATACAGACAGGCAACTACGGAACCCTAACACTGCGCGTGGGCCGACACGCACTTGGCTAGTTGGTTTCTTATTGAGGTGCGGATACCCTAAAAAGGATTTTGCATAATATTTTATTACTTTCATTAACATAAAATGTTTCGTTCCAGATTTCTCCATGCCTGTCACGCGCAGATGAAATGAAGCCATTTATAAAACAGGTAGATACTTCATGCATTTTTTTCCATTCAGTCTTTGCCTTTTTGTTTATTCATTCAATTACCTATATATCTTGGGATTTGTCGTAGGCACTAGATTTACACAAGCGACGGCCATCGCCCTGCCGGCTAAATGGCTACTACTGGGGATGTGAAAAAATTCGTGGCAGTTACATATAGAATTTAAAAGTAATAAGTAGTCGGCCAACTTAATGTGTACTTGGAAAGGCTAATTTTCGTACAAACCCGGCCGACGGAGCACCATTTAGTTGGCGCGCGCGTGTCGATGTAACAAAGACAGACAGGCAACTACGGAACCCTACACTGGGGGTGGCCCGACACGAACATGGGGGATTTTTTTTATTCAAGTGGCAAAGCGATAGCCCTTAAAAAAAAATTGTGGGCACAAACATTTTTTGGAGGCCGTATAAAATGTGGTAGCAAATGATCCAACCTACATGTCGTTTTAATTTGGCACACGATGGATCAAACACTCTGTAAAGTCGCCATCAATGGAATTTGCTAACTATGTAAACAAACCGCCATAGTGAAAGACAATTTCAATATGGCGGTTTGTTTACATAGTTAGCAAATTCTATTGACGGCCACTTTATACTCACTTTACTTATTTACGTTTCCAGGCATTCGTCGTAAGCGGCGCGGCGCTGAATATAGCCGGGCACGGGTGCGCACACGGCTTTCCCGCGGTGTTGTTCGCGCAACTCGAAGACGAGCGAAACCCGCTGCACCTCACGGCGCACGACGTGTCGTGGATAGGTCAGTGTCATAAACATTTTCATTATCGTCACCAGCAACGTCACTATCATCATCACACTCACTATTATCATTACAATCGCCAGTGTCATCATAATCGTTGTAATCTTCATAATTATTATTATCGTCAGCAGTTACCTATATGTCATCCTCACTCTCAATATCGCGTTCAGTGTCATTTAGCATGGCCGAACCCTACCTACCTACGAAGCTGAAGGTCCTGGGCTCGAATCCCGGTAAGGGCAAGTATTTGTGTGATAAGCATGAATATTTATTTCCGAGTCTTGGATGTTTTCTATGTATTTAAGTATTTCTCTCTATTAAATATATCGTCGTCTAGTACCCATAACACAAGCCTTATTGAGCTTACAATGGGACTAGGTCGATTTGTGTAAGATTGTCCCTTAATATTTATTTATTATTTATTTATTTATTATTTAAACTATGCAGCATTATCAACATCGCCTTGAAAGGCGCACGCGTCATCATCATCATAATTAACATCACCATCATCGTCAATATCATCTACATCACTACTACAATCATCATCATCTTGGGTCAAGCTGCCTCATGCGAAGCCAGTCCTGTCAAGCTAGTCTAAGTTGACAGACATTCAGATGTAGGTTAGGACTCCATAAGTAATGCATCCAATATATCCACACACAATATCTATGCTATTGCTATCAGGCTCTAGGTAGGTAGGTAGGTATAGCGGCGCTGAATATAGCCGGGCATGCGCACGGCTTCCCCGCGGTGTTGTACGCGAACTCTACGCCGAGCGACACCCGCTGCACCTCACGGCTTACGACATGTCGTGGATAGGTCAGTGTCACCATCAACATTATAGACTGCTCAAAATACGCTGTCCCTGTCAGCACCCTCAGTATCATTAGGTACTATCGCGTTCACGGCATTCTAAACTAGATAATCTCGATACCAACAGGCAACGTTGGCATCATTAACATTGCCTGACATGGCCTACACGTCATCATCATCATCATAATGCTCGCCATTATTATCATTTTAATTAATTTCATCATCCAGTCACTGTCACTGATCGTTTTGATGGCTTTCCATACGTTGAGCATACGAGCTGTGGTTGAGCGAATCGTTGTTCAAACTGTCCAATAACATTGTTGGACAGTTTGAACTCATAGTTGGCCTGTTCGTGCAATATCCAACTTATTATTAAATAAAACAATGTCGTTCAGTTGAAAGCCTTACGGAGAAGAAGGTTATTTAATCATCCGTTACAAGTTATATGTCAAAAGACAATATAGACCGTACACACAGTCATACCAACATACAGAGTGTTTATTTGATGTTACTATACTAAAATATTCATCTCAACACCCCAACTACAGCAAATAAACTAAACATTTAAAAAAAAAACACAAAAAATATTTTTATTGAAATACAGGTTGACTACCCCTGACTTACTCCCATAGCTTCTATACATTTATAATGCTTAATAGGGCATAAAGCCTTTGTGAGTATGTCAGCAGGCATAGAAGTTGTTGGCACATACTGTAAATTAATTATTTTGTCACTAACTGCATCTTTAACAAAATAATATCTGATATCTATATGCTTACTTTTTCTATGACAAGAATAATTAGCCACCAACTTTTGTGCACTCTGACTATCGTTATACAAAGGTACAGTACACAAATCTCCTGTGATTTCACATAGCAAAGCTCTTAAATACATAGCCTCTTTACTTGCCTCTGTTATAGACATTAGTTCAGATTCCATACTGGACAAAGCAACAGTCCTCTGCTTCTTGCTCTCCCAAGAAACAGCTGATCCTGACATTAGGAAACAATAACCAGTAAAGGACTTACGATCTACAACATTACTGGCCCAATCAGCATCAACATAGCCTTCAAGCTCAACTTTACTATTCACATATTTTAAACACAATTTTTTTGTTTGCTTTAAATACCTAAGAATACGTTTTGCATAGTTCCAATGTTCATTTGTATGACATTTATTAAATTGACTAAGGAAACTGACACTAAACGAAATATCTGGGCGTGTCAAAACAGCAAGGTATAATAAACTTCCAATCAGCTGTTGATATGGAATTTCTGTATCACAATTCTCACATTTCTCAAGATTTAATTTACATTCCATTGGAGTACTAGCACCTTTACAATTTAACATATTAAATCTTTCTAATAACTGCTCTATGTATTGCTCCTGGTCTAATGTAATAACATTATTATCTTTATCAATTTTTACACGCATACCTAGACATTGCTGAACTTGCCCTAAATTTTTAATCTTGAATTTAGAACTCAAAACACTTACTAATTTATCAGTCTCAGCTTCACAGTTAGAATAGACAAAGAAATCGTCTACATACAATGCAACAATAATTTTCACATCATTATACATTTTTGTGAACAGACAAGGTTCTAATTTACATTTTTTAAACCCTAATTCACACAAACATTGTTCGACTCTTTCATACCACGACCTGGATGACTGTTTTAAGCCATATATGGCTTTATTAAGTTTTACAATAACCTTTTCTTTTTTATTATTACAAGAAATATCTGGTTGTACCATGTAAATATCTTCTTTAAGGTAACCATTTAAAAATGCAGTCTTGACATCCAGATGGGTAATATTTAAATTCAATTGCACAGACAAAGCAAATAACAATCTTAGCGTCGAGTGTCTCACAACAGGTGAGAAAGTGTCCATATAATCTATACCTGGCCTCTGCGTGAAACCTTTAGCCACTAATCGCGCCCTATAACGCACACTTTGATCACTATTGACTTTTTTTTTAAACACCCACTTACACTTCACTAAGATCTTGTCCGAAGGCAATTCATCCACTGGCACCCACGCCTGGTTCTCTTCAAATGCTCGCAGCTCATCTTGCATCGCCTCAATCCACATGTCTTTATCAGGACTGTTTAGGGCTTCCTGTACGCTCAGGGGATCACCAACACATTCTGCATTTTCTGACATGCATAGGTTTGTAAATCCATAGCGCTCCGGCTGCTTCCTGACACGCTTTGGCTGAACTTCCTCTGGCTGGTGCTCTGGTTGTGGCTGCTCCTCTTCTACTTCTTGCTGCAAAGTAGTGTCTAGATCAGACTCTGCATTATCATACTCAGATTCAGCAGACATGGTCAGATCCAAGCGTTCAGGTTCCATCTCAATTTCTGTGTGTTCCTGCTTCACATCACAGACAGAACTTTTCTGACACATATTATCCCCAACTGAAACTGACACGCTTACGTCTGAACATATCTTGTCATTTTCCTGGATTACTACATCCCTACTAGTAGTTATGCATCTCTTTATAGGATCATAAACTCTATATCCTTTCACATTTTCTGGAAAGCCCACTAGGATATGTTTCCTTGACTTAACATCCCACTTAAGCCGTTTTTCTTTTGGAACGTGAACCATGACAGGACTCCCAAATATTCGTACATGGCTTAAATCTGGCTTTTCATTAGTCCAAAGCTCAAATGGTGTCCTGTTATTAAGCCCCGATGCAACTGACCTATTTTTTAGATACACGGCAGTATTTGTGGCCTCTGCCCAAAATTTTTTGTCCATATTTGCATCAAATAACAAGCAACGAGCTCGTTCAACCACTGTACGTATGTTTCTCTCTGAAGATGCATTCTGTTCAGGGGTATAGGGATTAGTTTTTTGATGCACTATGCCTGCCGCCTTTAAGAAACTTTCAAATTCATTACTACAAAATTCCAGGCCACCATCTGTTCTAAATATCCTAATTTTACTGTTCTGTTGATTCTCAACCATTGCCTTGAACTCTTTAAAATATTTAAAAACTTCACTTTTCGCTTTGAGGAAATATACGAAAGTCATTCGGGAATAATCATCAACAAGTATGAGAAAATACCTTGATCCACCAATAGATGTTGCCTCCATGGGTCCACAGACATCACCATGGATAATATCCAAAACCTTGGTACTCCTTGTTCCAGTATGATTAAATGGTAAACGGGATTGTTTACCCTCACAACATACAGTGCATGTCCTCTTGCTGATCACTGACTTATCACTGTATGTAACACCCGTAACTGCACCATCCCTCATTGCATTCAAGTCTTTCACATTTAAATGGCCCATTCTTCTGTGCCATACTTCGCAACTGACTGAAGGTGAAGACGTAAACAAACAATGTTTATGTTCCAAATCTAACCTATAAACACCATTGATTAAATTCGCCACGGCCACTAAATCATTGTATTTGTTGTAAACAATGCAGTGGTTTTCTTTAAACTCAACTCTGTTGCCGTTTTTAATCAATTGACTGATCGATATCAAATTCGTGGTGAGGTTAGGTACACATAACACGTCTTTCAAAGTCACTTCATATCGGCATTCTGGAGTCACAGTCATGATGTCAACATCGCCCGAACACAACACTGGCATAGCTTCTTGACTTGCTGCTATTATCTCCTTGATACTTGGGCTAAAACATGTATTTCTCATCGTACTTTTGTCAATGACTAAATGCCGACTCGCACCACTATCTAAGTAGAACTCTTCCTTACTGAAATGTCCACTTAAAAACACAGCTGAGAATGCGTGTGTCTTCTTCACTTGCTCCGCTTGTACGTTATTTGACTGGCACTGGTTCTTATAATGTCCAAACTGCTTGCATTTGTAGCACTTAATTTTCTTTTCGCCATTGTTGTTGTTGACGTTTCCCATAGACATAGATGATCCGCCATGATGCATTTTATTCTTGCCAGAGCTGCCAACTTTATAATTTTGCCGTTGACCGTGCTGCCCTCTACTCAGGAATGCGTTGCTAACTTCACAGTCATCACTTGTCAAATCTAGGAGTTTCGTTTTTATGACATCTGCCGTAATGGCGATTCCCGAATGTTCTATTGCCATCAACATGGGCATGTATTTTTCAGGCAAACCAGCTAACATTAAACAGCCGATCCACTCATCGTTCACGGAAAAACCAGTTCCTGACAATTTCTGCGCCGTCTCGATGATTTGCGTAACGTAATTCGTCATCGATTGACAGTTGTCGAGTCGAATTGAAATTAAATTTCGCAGTAACGAAATTCTACGGGCAAATCCTGAATCGTCAAACATGGTTTTTAGCTTCGTCCATAAATTCTTGGTAGTAGTCGCGTCCTTAATGTGAACATACAGCGACGGATCGATTGTAAGGATTAATTTGGCTTTTGATTTTGCATCTTCTGGGATTATCTTTGCATCGGTAGGCTCCACGTTTAGAAACGCCGCCGTACCTTCCAAGATGAGCAAATTCTCCACTGCAAAAGCCCATTCTCGGTAATTCTCTCGCCCCTTCAACTTCGGTACGTTGGTCAGGAACGAATGTGAAGTCATAGCGGAATACTAATTCTTGCACAAACACGAATCACACAAATAACAATCCTCGAGCACTAATTAACTCAGTTAGCTACATAAAACTGACTTTCAACTAATTCTAACGAGCATAAAATGGCCCATAACCTATTATTAAATAAAACAATGTCGTTCAGTTGAAAGCCTTACGGAGAAGAAGGTTATTTAATCATCCGTTACAAGTTATATGTCAAAAGACAATATAGACCGTACACACAGTCATACCAACATACAGAGTGTTTATTTGATGTTACTATACTAAAATATTCATCTCAACACAACTAACCCCAGCTTTGAAGCTTGATTTCTGACCATCTTTTGCCACATTTCCGAGAAGTGGTGTGATAAGTGTATTACTTGACATAGATGATATCAATGTCTTTTCTCATTTCAGCCTCAGCAGTAGGCGCCATGGGAATCGTCGGCAACTTCATATCACCCGTGTTAATGTCCCGCTTCGGCCGACAGAAAGCGAATCTCATCTCCATCCTGCCTGCCCTTCTCGGCTGGATCGTCTTCGTTTTAGCCAATAGCGTCCCTATGTTCCTCGTTGCAAGACTCCTTCACGGCCTTGCACTAGGCCTAAGGACCCCTCTAGCAGCTATTTTAGTAGCAGAATACACAGATCCAAAATACAGAGGCGCGTTCTTAGGAACGTTCGCTATTTCTCTGGGTCTAGGAATATTCTTATCTCATTTGTGGGGAGCGCATTTAACGTGGAAGGTGACTGCTATGGTGTGTGCACTGTTCCCGGTGATAGCTATGGGGATTATTAGTTTGTCTCCTGAGTCGCCGAGCTGGTTGGTGTCGAAGGGGAAGTATGATGAGGCGAAGAAAGCGTTCAGGTGGCTGAGAGGCAATGGTGCAGAGCAACAAGCTGAGTTAGAAGCCATGATTGAAGCTCAGAAAAGGGAAGCGTTGGTATCAGAACGAGAGAAACGAGAGGAGAAACGTTTGTTGAAGAGATTCGTCGATTCTATAAAGGAAGTACTGAAGATCTTCAAGAAAGTGGAATTTTATAAGCCGTCCATTATAGCTATAAGCATGCTAATCGTATTCGAGTTTGGCGGAGCTCACATGGTTCCAGCCTACGGTAATGACATCTTAAAAGCAGTTCTAGACAAAAAAGACCCTAAGGACGTTGTCTGGCAATTCACTGTCATAGACTTACTTCGGACTGTGTGCGCATTCATCGCTATATTCCTTCTGAAAATATTTAAGAGAAGAACGATTCTGTTCACCAGCGGAATCATGACTGTGTTATCATTAACTTTAATATCTATATTCGTATATTTAAGACAAGCTTCTATATTCCCTGAATCTTGGGTTTTAGACGCAGCTCCAATGACATTGATGGTTCTGTATACGCTATCGTTTTGTTTAGGTTTAGTACCATTAACATGGGTGATATGTGGCGAAGTATTTCCTTTAGCGTATAGGAGTTTAGGGTCTACACTATCTACGTCTTTTCTAACCCCATCTTTTGTTGTATCAATGAAGACTGCTCCTCATTTATATTCCTCGATTGGAGTTGAAGGAGCTTTCCTAGTGTATTCAGCTCTGTTATCAGTATGTTTAATTGTAATTTATACCTTATTGCCAGAGACGAAAGATCGGACATTGCAAGAAATTGAGGATAGCTTTAAAGGCAAACGTGAGAACGACTTAGAATCTAAAATAAGTCTAATGGGAAAAGATGTTAAGTAAGGCTGCGGTAAAATAACAAAACAAGACTTTAATATACTATAATAAATATGTGATTAAATCGATACTAAGTAACAGTGAGAAAGGATGCTCAATCAATGTGAGATGTGGGATGATTTGGTATTAGACACCTCGCATGCTTGACGCTATTTTATGTGTCAGTTGTATGAAAACATAGCCTCGCACGTACCTGGTATCTGGTGGATATTCCCCCCTAATTTATGGATCAGGCGAAGCGAGACGCGTGCTTTTACAAAAGACACTCCTGGCAATGCTATATTTTTATTTGTACCTACGTGTACCGATTTGGGCCCCGTAAAGGTACAAGTTGGAACCCGACCGCAGACAGCGGTAATTTTTTTAATATCTTTTTTATTTTGTGTAGGTAAGTACCTACGCATTTGAAAATACAAACCAGTCGTGTCGCCGCCATACGTCGTCTGCTGCTGCTGTCTGCGATCGCGTCCGTACCTTTAGTCGATACAGAGGGCCTATATGCATAAGTATTGAAATTAGGAGACAATAGGTACTTAATATAGTGATGCCTCTGCAAGTGAACATAGGTAAAAATGTAATGCCTACATCGACAGGGTGACATCGGAGACATGATTAAAAATAGCTCGAAAAAGTATTTTTAAACGGCATTTCAATAATAGGTACAGTATTTAAGCTTTACTTAGGTACAGTCAAGGAATTTAATTTCCTACCCACCTAAGGTTCAATATCGTATAGCAAACTGTCACCATAAGAGCTAGCTAGAACACGAAGTCACTTTGACATATCGCATGCATTGTTTTATGTTAGTACCTAACTAGGCAATAGATTAACTACTTTGACATGGTGAACTGAAGTTTTGTTTTGAACGTGATATCTCATGAAGCCCTATTCCTTCCTGGTACCACTTTTTGATCTCTTAATGGTTGACGGTTAGCGGCAAGCATTTTATTTTTTAAATCAGAGACGTTTTACCTACCTTCCTTTCAATTGCTCAAAGGTTAGCTGGAAGAGATCCCTTATAGGGATAAGTTCACCTTTGTACTTGAATCTGTTGTGTGATATGTATATTCTTTAACCTGTTATTGTGTACAATAAAGTGCCTTTTACTAAAGTGCTTTTAAAATTTTCTCGATTGACCCTGACACATTGTTCGTAATTAGAAAAGCAAATGATAACTTTTCGCAAAGAGGTTATCTGTAATGTGAAGTGACAAATAATACGTAATCACAATTTAATACTATTACTGAAATAAATTTTCGACCTTAATGCATTGCGAATGTGTAACGAAATTTCCAACGAAATGGGCAGGGAATTAAATTCCTTGACTGTACCTGGCTGCCTATATGGACAAGTCACTTTAGTTTTTAATATAAATAAAATAATTGATTACTTGAATCATAGTCACCCTATAATTTTTGACACATGCTGTATGGGATGTGAGATAAATTTGTGCCTCATAGGGTGGCCAAATTGTATGAAATTAAAATTTCTTCCTTTTATTTTAAAGCAATTATCAATTTTAGGTTCAATTAAAACTTTTCACCAACTGACAATTGATCCTGATTAGGTACGTCTTAGATTACACCTCAAGTGAAGATGTCAGTATTTTTAAAAGTCTTCCTCTTGATATTGTTTAATTATTATTTACATTAAGTAGATACTCCACTAGAACTACCTACTAAATTAGACGTTTAGTTTGAATAAGACTCTTTATACTTAAAATAAACTCTTAAAGCACTGGTCATTATAGATTTTTAAGTAAGAATATTTTGTGAATAGATACACCTAGGTACATATATTAGGCCGGGAATCAATGAGATTGACAAAAAGATCGCTACAGATGGCGTCACTGTTCCAGTCGTCCTAAAAAACCTGGCAGTGCTCAAATGAATGCCTAGGTATTATTTTAGTACAAAAAAAAAACAATTTTAGTCGCGGAATGAAAGGTTGACCACTTTTGGACCTTAATGGCTTTGAAATAAGGCCGAAAAGTGGTCAACCTTTTCATTCCTCGACTATACCTACAAGCCATTAACACAAAATCGTTGTTCACAAAATTGTTCTTAAGGCATGAATCACACAGGCGCGGCCTGCGGTGGCAATCAATAGTAAATCTGACAGCTATGACAAGTTTAGGTACTACTTATTAAACGCCGCGGTCAGGCCGCGCCAGTCTCCTCGTATTCTGAGTAGCTTCAACCGTGCACTTTCGAAATAATATAGACCAGAGTCGAGATATTAATGATCTAGTATTTGTTTTTTTTTTTTCCCTTGTTTGGCCTGCAGAGCGGCCAGTAACAAATATGTGTATGGATGCCTCACTGAGGGCCTGATGGGACTCCCAGGGGGAAGTATTCTGGGGCCTTTACTTTTCCTTCTTTACATTAATGATCTGCCTAAAGCCACAACGCACAAAAGCATTATGTTTGCCGATGACACAACTCTGGTGGTAAAGTGTAAAAGAAGCGAAATGTTTGAGACAGATATTAATGGAGGACTGAATGATATTATTCTATGGATGGAACATGCCGTACGTGCGTGCGATGATTGGGGCAAAATCGAGGACTTCGTGTAGAGGCTACTTCCCAATGCACGGTATTATGACGCACTACTCACTCTATGTATTCGAAATTATAATGTTCGTAAGGAAAAATCTTTCTTCTTTCGATACCGTAAATGCGATTGGCAAAACACTCCGCCGCACTGGGCGTTTGAGAACAGTTCCCCGTCGCATGGCACTTGCAGGCAAGAACCCGCGTGTCATTGGGCCTACCTACTACGAGCGACTGCCCGCTGATCTTAGACAGGAACCATCTGACGAAGCATTTCGACGCCCCGCCTTAAATACCTTTTATTGGAAAATCCATTATACTCAGTCAAAGAGTATATGAGTCTGGACTTGACATGTTAAATTATTATTATTACCTATTTAAATTTGTATGATTATGATTTGACTTTAAATGTATTGTGTCACGTATTTAAATATTGTAAAAAATGACGATACCTAGGTAGTTGTTGATATATTTGTGTTCTTTTGCTTTTGGTTTGTTTCTTCTATTTCCTTGTTATTGTGTTCTTACATTTGTTGACATTCTCTTAATATTTCTCTGTTTTTGACGATCGTGATAATAATTCTTATTTTTTTGACATGTATGCAAATCTGTAATGTAATTTTTTATCATGAAATAAATAATCTAATCTAATCTAATCTAATCTAATCATAATAATTTACATATACTTAAATATTAATAAAACCAAGTGTATACAATTCCACTCCTATAATTCAAATAAAATACCAATTACAATTAATTATAATAAAAACTAAGTTGACGAGGTAAACTCAATTAAATTTCTTAGAATGCACGTTCGCTGTGTGGTGGGAACGCTTACAATGGTCATTAACGATGACATGTATTTTTTTTTTATCAATAAATGATCGTATCGTATCGTATCGTATATTAAAAATGGCGGTCGGTCTAATATTTATAGTTGACATGACGTGTACTCATTGGTGGCCAATACACGGTGATTATCGATGATCCTGGTTTGCCAGTATTTGCAGCAATACTCAGTACGGAAGCAGTATTGAATGGGCTTTAAACGCTAATTATTTATCGCGTCAGCATTAAAGGGTGGCCAGACGGTAGTTCTGCTTCTTCCATATCCCCATCTCGCTCTGTTATACCTAGCTGCGTACCGCTCATACGATCCACCAAGCAGAATAGTGTGGTGTGCCTTTAGTTAGTCGAACACAGACTATTTCTTATCTGTGGGCGGATTTCAAAATTCGCCAGATATACTGCAATATTTAGTTATTTATTACGAGAGCCAAGAGCTATATTCACACAATAAACATTGACAGTGGATACTGGATACAAAGAGCCAATTATGAACTCACAGCAGTCACAGCTAGTGACATTGTATTTTAACTTATCATGCTACAAATGATAAGGTCATGTCATGATTTGTCAGCCCCAATTTATCAGATGCTGACTAACTCTTTTTTATATTACATCATTGCATATACGTCAAATTTTCGCTTTGGTGGGATCTTTGATAGGCCTTATCAGTGTATTGCTCTTAAATTAATTATTATTGGACACCAGGGTTTTTACGTTCGTTTATGAAACAATTTTTTAAAGTTTTAGTTTCATAGATTTATACTACCGTTAGGGTGACAATGATTTAGAATTATAAAGTAATTCCTTATGCAGTTTTTTCTTTACGATACCTATCAAGTGGGTTACGCATTACGATATTTTTTCTTGAATAACACAGCGTCTTAAACAAAAGGAAGACCATGAAATTTATATTTTCATTATTCATATTCATTTATTTGTTGCAACCATGGTATTCACAGGATGTTCTTAAAATCTAATCAGTACAGACATGGACCCTACTGGGCTGTAGCAACATATTTAGCTGATGCCCGCGGCTTCGCCCGCGTGGTTATAGGAAAATGTAACATATTTAATTTTCCCGTGGGAATTAGATGTTTTCCCGCTGGAAAAAGTAGCCTATGTCACTCTCCAGCGTCTAAACTATCACCATACAAAAAATTACATCAATACGACGCTCCGTTGCGACGTGAAAGAAGGACAAACATACACACTTTCGCATTGAGAATATTAGTAAGGATAAGCTAACCTAAACAACATATACTTGTTTATAGAATCAACATGTTATATACATTTAGATAACGGTATTTATAACACTTCCGTCTTATTTATATTTTATATTACGTATTATACGGTATCGTATGCCAATTTTTCTAAAAAAATTGAATGTAGTTTCATTTTTATAAAATGAACATTTTCTATCATCAATATCAACATGCAGAGCTGGGTCCATTCCGTGGCAAAGAAAAATGTGCTTTTTATTTTATTTCTTTTATTATCTGTGTTGTTTGTCACGAATAAATCTGGTTGATTTGATTTGAATATTCAAGGTACTTTTCCTCCGTGTGGCAAAGTTTTGGGACACCCTGGTATAGTCCTCCTCAACGATTTCGATCACGGCGACCCTAGCAATTACGGATTAGCCCTATTGTGAGCTTTGATGTGGCTGGCTAGGCCAAACTTACTCTCAAAAACTCTATTACATGGGGGACAGTAGAGTTGGCCAGTTGTTTTATAGGTGTACACCGTGTACACGTAGTAATTTAAGGTTTAGGCCTCTCTTTTCTAAACTGACGAGCATGTATGAGAATGTCATGAAATTGAATGAAGCAAGAAAGGTTTGACAAGATCGTAGCAAGTGGAAATCCGTGATCGCTGCCTACCTCTCCGGGAAACGGGCGTGATTATATGTATGTCCAGGTTAAATAAAGGCAGTGTTTCATTCATACCGTTTATTGATAAACGCTGGGACAACGAAGGCACTTGTACAATGATACAATACAAAAAACAACAGACATCTTAACTTAACAATACTTACAAATGAGTTAATCCTGACAGATTTCAAATAGTTGAATCTCCGATGAAAAAGTAGAACCAATATGCCGTTTCGCGCAGGTTCATTAGTGCGCATGCTCACATAGCATGCGCGCGCGCGTTATCCAAACCTTGTCTGAAACACTGTCAGCAATAACTTCTTATTTTGTGAAAACTATACTATGACATATATTATTATGTAATATACGTTTAGGATTTTAAACGACATAAAAACTACAAAGACAATAAAATGCAAACATAAAAATGCCAGAATATTACTTAAAATTAAGTGCAAAAATATCTACACCATGCGTCCTAAAATTCCTGGACATGGATGAAAACTTATTTCCAATTTATTCGGAATGAAAACGAAAACCCTTTTATTAAACATGCAATAAAATATTAACGTTTCGTTCCTTATAATGGGCTGCGAAGTATCACATTCCAGGTGCGGAGTAACGAGAGGCACATAATGAATTTTCATATAAAATTGGTGGCCTGCAATGTTAGATATTCAATTGGTGGCCTTTAAAAAAAAAACGATGACGTAATAATATGGATAAGCCCTAATCCGTTTCTAGTCTTTGGTTCATTATTTAGTGCTAAACTATCCCCCGACATAAGTTGACACTGGCGAGGTTGAAGTAGAAATACGATATAATGGTTAATATGTGTTCCTATAGATAAGATAAGATAAGATAAGATAATCTTTATTGGTAGCATACTGATACACGTCAAATAAAATTTGTACAATACACATACAAATTCCACATTACAGAGTAGGTAATGTCAGTTATTCTGAATAAAATAAAATAAATTAAACAAATTGTTACATAGTCAGTGGCAATTCCATAATTTCGTTAAAAGTATAAAAGGTTTTTGTGAGTAGCCATGACTCCAAATTTCTTTTAAAAGATTGGTGAGATGGTGCATCTCTCTCATGTTTTCTGGGAGGCGGTTGTATACCGCAGGGCCTGTGACGTACACAGACTGCTCTGACCTTGTGAGTTTGTGAAGCGGTGCAACTAGACGGTCTCGGTGCGCGTTGCTTCGTAAGTTATGTGAGGTGACTATACCTTTGCGTTTATATTTATTTATATTTGTGTGTGTAAAGGTTGCAGTTTGAAGGATTACCAAGCTTGGTAGTGTTAGAATGCGTAGGTTTTTGAAGTGGTCGCGGACCGATTCATCACTGCGGATACCTACGATGCCTCGCACTGCGCGCTTCTGCATTCGAAAGGCACGGTCAAAATCCGATGCTCGGCCCCATAGTTCAGTGCCGTATGATAGTATCGAATGAATGGTGGCGAAATAACATGATCTGACCGTGTTTCTGCTGGCCGTCGATGCAAGGCGTCGCAGTGCGTAGCATGCTCGGCCTAGTCGTGCGCATACACCGTCGATGTGTTCCCGCCAGGACAACGAGCTGTCCAGCACAAATCCGAGGAGTTTGGTGGTCACAACTTGTTCGATTTTTGTGCACCCCGCGTAGATCTTAAGGTTGATGCTAGGGTGGCCATTTAGACTGACTCGTAGGAAGCAGGTTTTTTCCGTGTTAAGCGCTAGACCGTTCTGCGCAAACCAAATATGCAATCGATTAACGGTGTCATTTAAAGCCTCTTCGAGTAATTGTTCGTTCGGCGCTGTGATCACTACGGTCACATCGTCAGCATACATAAACACTTCGGCCTCATCGAGGGCCCCCGGTAAATCGTTGAGAAGTATTGTGAACAGTGTATTAGATAAACAGGAGCCCTGCGGGACCCCCATTATGCTGCTTTGTTCTGCAGATCGTACTCTTCCTCGATCCCCTACTACGGTTTGGGTTCTGTTCCTCATGAAGGACACTAGTATACTGAGCGCAGGTCCACGGAAACCGTAGTGATCAAGCTTGGCCTCGACGAGACTGTGGTCCGCGGTGTCGAAGGCGCGCGAGAGGTCGCAGCACAGCACGGCCGCCTGCTGCCCGGCCTCGCGCGCCCTCAGCACCGCCCACACCACCTCACGGACCAGGTCCGTTGAATTGCGTCCTCATTGATACGCGTATTGCCGGTCCGACATCGCGTTTTGGGACAACCAGAAGGACAACATACGCTGGTTGAGACCGACTTCGATAACTTTGCTGAGGGCTGGAACTAAAGAGATCGGGCGATACGACTTACTAGCGCTTTTTTGTCCTTTTCCTTTATACAAAGGTGCAATTTTCACTTTTTTAAGTGATTCTGGGAATGTGCCATTATTAATGCAGATATGAAAGAGATGCGATAGCGGGTGGCTAATTATCGGGCTGATAAATTTAAGAAGGCTCGTTGATAGTTCGTATATATCCTGACTATTTTTCGGCGCTATCTTAATTTGCATTATCTTGGCTACTTCATCGGGAGTAAACAATTGGAGCCGTATTGAGAGAGACTAGCTATTTTATGGCAGATTTCCACCGGCTTGCCTAGAATTTCTTGCTATAATATTACCAAACTCGTAAATCATCAAAAACAGCCCTTTATTTTGCTCCTGGTTGCCCAGTGAAAATTCTCACGCACGGCCACTGAAAGGCACTTACCTAATTTTACATTTGTTTCATGTAGGTATCATTATTAGTAGGTAGGTACTTATCATTGTAAATAATAATAAAGGAAATTAAACTACCTCATTGATTTGTTCCCTGATATCTGCTATTCAATTTCAATTTTGCTCATAGATGGTGTGAAAACCAGTATGTGCCACACAGTGGCAAAATTATTTCCGTCTTGGGCGTAAACACTTGAATCCCGCGTTACGCTCAAGATTCATTATGCAGCCCTCGCCGTATATATATCATTTTGCTCTCTTGAGACTACTATTCTATTATAGCTGATTCAGGTTTCATCGTCCTTTTATCTTGCATGTTGCGCGCCCATGCTATAATTTTTTTTTTTCGGAAAATCTTACACAAATAAACCTAGTCCCAAACTAAGCAAAGCTTGTAGTATGGGTACTAGATGACGATATACATACTTACATAGATAAATAAATACTTAAATACATAGAAAACATCCATGACTCAAGAACAAATATTCCTGCTCATCACACAAATAAATGCCCTAACCGGGATTCGAAACCGGGACATCTAGCTTCGTAGGTGGGTCACTACCAACTAGGCTACAGAGGTCGTCAATCGATATACCTACTAATACTATACTTACACTATATATTCCACATAGCATTATTTTTAACGGACAAATTCGACTATGTTTCTGGGTTTATCTAGGCTAGGATAACAAAGGGAAATATGGTACTCGTTTTGTTCTTAAAGTGCTTTCCAAACTAACAAAACATTTCTTAGAAATCTCATGACGATCAACGCACCATTTTTCTAATCTTATATGGAATGGGGTCAAGGGTTACATATATACCTATTTAGATTTCCTTATAATGCATGTTATCTATATGTAATATAAAAATATGTGACGATGATTCATGGAATTCCCGTATGCGTAAGAGGCATAATATTTTTTTCAACACATTTGCTAGTACCGCGTACCTCATATTACGTGGCTTTTAGGCTCATAATCCTAGGTATTAAACACGCGTGTTTTATAACATTACGACACTCGTGTTTTATGGTTATATCCCGATTAAGAGCCCGCAGTAAGTTCGGCCGAATTTCACCTTCCCATACAAACGTAGTTACGCTCTCATTTTAAAACTATGTGTTGGATTGTGACGAAACTTTGCATATACAATGGCATAAGGTATATCTATGTCTGTAATTAGTTTACATGGTTCCAGTTTATAAAACAAACGAAATACAGCAAAAACAAGTTTTGTATGAAAAACTTAAATTCGCTGTATTTTTTTTACTATGGTATCTGCAGCTACATAAACTAATTACAGACCTGGATATACCTCATGTCATTGTACATGCAAAGTTTCGTTACAATCCAACACGTAGTTTTAAAATGAGAGCGTAACTACGTTTGTATGGAGAATCGAGCTTACTGCGGACTCTGCAAGATTTATGCATGAACGTGGTGCATTCTTAAACTAACCGGGTTGTACAGAATGTACAGCTTTTTTTTTAATTCTCGGCAAATGGATTCTTACTCTACTGAACAAATTAAATCCTTTTTGATCATTAATTGACTATTTCTTTTTGGATAGAAACGTTGAATTTAGTAAAACTATTCACATTTGCTAACATTACACAAAGCTACAAATTTTGTTGCGCGCCATTATAGGTAATTTCACAAATACATGTAAACATTGTTAATGCGTGTTTGGTTATTATCAAAAATGTTGACTCGTGGTGAATAGAAAAGTGATAAATAGAATTGACGCCACTGGAAATTCTTGGCGATGTACGGTCGAGGTCATAAATACGTTTACACTTTTGCACCTGTGACTTTTGACTGTACAGTCGAGTTCTCCAATATATGTACACTTTTTTACCAACTCGAATGCGGCCGCTAACAATTAGTATGCAAACGCGTTCGATTAGGTAAAAAAGTATACATATATTTATGAACTCGACTGTACAATATGTGAGTAAAAACCTGTTGCCATCAATAACTAAAGAACTCACGGAGCCTATATACAAATTTAATCTAATGAAAAGGATTCTTTCCTTGCAAATGTGTTGAAAAATGTCGTATGAAACGCGTGAACTTTGATAATTACATGACATCGTCGACTCTCTTATCACGCTCATCTGCGGCTCACGTGAACAACCCCGCCTCTGGCGTAATTATCAACATAGCTCACTTGTATCACAAATATCATAATGTATGCAAGACGCAATCTACGCGTACCGATAATCCCATTTCCTGACCAGGGAAAGACGTAACATTTTGTAGTCCACCGAGCCGAACTGCGATGTGAGACTTTCTTCTCATCTTTGTTTTACCGCCCTAGATAAGTAATGTACTATAGCGTCTATAGCACTGTCAGCTATATATATTCTATATTATTTTATTATGTTGTTATATTGTAAATTTGTTTATTTTATTGTTTAAGGCGCCGTAGGTTCATGGTCTTCTCTCCCTCTCACTGAGCATAAGCGTGAGCGAGATGGAAGTGCGTGCTCGGAAGCGCGGATATCATGTTTTTTAATTTTAATTTTTTGGCCGTTTAAATAAATAAAAAAGTAATCACCGAGTTCTCTCAAACATGATATTGTTGATTTTTAGAAGCAATCTCAATATTTTTAGCTTTTGTGCATAATTTGTTACGAATATTTTAAGTGTATTTTAGACCTATGTTCGTGATTTTATTCTATCGAGCGAAAATTGCTTAATCATGTTTCGAATCACTGATTTCGCTGCAGAAAAGCCTCAAGATTACTATTCGTATTTTTTTGAAACCATATATTATAAACAGACGCATTATAATGTTTCAAAAACTCTGTTCGCTTAACTTCGCTGAACCTACGGCGCCTTAAGCGAAAATTGGTGTTTTTAAATCATTATAACTTAAATCAAGAATATTATTTTATATGTGACCAAAGTCGTGTAGGAGGTACAACACTTGCTAACAAAATAATAACAGTATTAGACACAATCAATAACAAACTAATACTTTTCCTTATATCTTTGAATCTAAACTATCGTAAACTTTAAGATCTACAATTATACGCTTAAACGCACGTGTTACATTTTAATACGGGCGCCATGTTTCTAATCTAACCCACCAAGAATTACTCATCCTGAAGGTGTCGAAACATGTCACCCGTAGTGACAAATCAATACGTGTAGTAATTCCATTTCCAATACATATGTGAGGATCGCCATATTGCGAAATTTCAATACAATTTCAGATACAATATGTATTACAGAACTAGACATTTGACAGTCCTTACATACCAAATCGTTATAATAGAAAAAAAAGTTAAGCTTAATGAAAAAAATTGTCGTTTTAAAGATTAATAAAATAAGTTTCCGTCAAAAATAAAAATTGGTACAATCTTTTATTGCCAACTGTACTTTTGTACCTACTTGTGTACCGCCATCAACTACTCGTAGAGACGATTCTAACGAGCCCAAACTCAACGGGGTTCAGACGGAGGGTGGCCATGGGAATTCAGTACTTAACCGACGTAACCCCGTTGAGTTTGGGCTCGTTAGAATCGTCTCAATGAGTAGTTGATGATGGTATACAGAAAAGTACAGTCGGCAATAAAAGCTTGTACCAAAAATGATTTTTTTGACAGAAACTTATTACTTATGTACGTTTTTCCCAAGCTTCTCATTATGACTTTCACATTGACTGTTACCGGGATTTGAACCTATGACGGCCAGCTTTACTTTATTTCAATGCCCACACCCACTAAGGTAAACATATTTACTGGATACATAACAGATTAAATAACCAGTGTATGTGAGAGACACAGGGTTATGTGTTATAACTGGTTTTTCACTGTAATCGCGAAAAGTGTCATAAATCCATAAATAGTGAAAGAGAAGAATAAATAGCACATTTATAACCAAACCCTGAATAAAGTCTTATTCCGGAATAGCTTTCCAAATCTGCGAGATCTTACTCACACTAATATCTGGTGGACCGAACAGAAACTTTCCAGCATAATCCGCTCCCAGAGAAGTCAGCATTGAGGCTCTGTTCCGAGACAACACCAGGCTGGCCAACGGAGTCCGTGCTACTCCGATCTGCTGGGCTACCACTCCAGTGACATGGACATCGTCTATCCAGAAGTACGGGGTTGACTGGGCGGTTTTTAGAAGGCGAGGAACCACATCCTGCGAGTAGAGGATTGCCCAACCTGAAAATACAATAGAAATACTCTTTACTGCACAACCAATCTGCTTGCATAGCTGACACAAGAAAATCAATCATTAAAAAAAAAGCAGTTTGAAAGATAAACAAAACAATAACATGTAGGTAGAGGTAGACAAAAGGCAGTCTTACACCCCGTTCACACTGCGTCCGTTTCCGTGTCCGGGAGGCATCCGTCTCTTTCGCACTCGGGCGAAAAATCGCAAGCGAGAAAAAGAGGGATGCCTCCCGGACACGGAAACGGACGCAGTGTGAACGGGGTTAGGGTGGTTTGCACCTAACCGTCAGTAGTCAGTCATTTATGGAAAGTTTGACACCTTTCTATGGAATGTCAGCTACCGGCGCGGCGCCATATTTAACGTCGATCGGTCTGTAATCTTAAGTTGGTGCAACCCGCCCATATTGCTAAAGAAAGGATAAATAAAAAAAAGCGCCCAAGTGCGTGTCGGACTACGCACAACGAGGGTTCCGTGCCTATTAAAAAGGTCGTATCGTTACTGAAATCTTATGGCACTTACGTCCTTTTCTTTAAGGAAAGCAGTTTTTTAAAATTATCTCAAAAACCTTTGAACCGATGATTTTTTTCACATTTTTAAAATACACGGTTCAAAAATTGGGGAGGACACAATTTTAGTGACTTCCGAGGCGATTATCTCCGATTCTATTCACTTAATCAAAAAAATTGCTTAGAAAGCATATATTTATTTTGAAAGGCCTATCGATTGTTGTGCCACATGTGGGCTTGCAATGAAAATTTTTTTTTTGACTTTCTGTTTTATGTATGGAGTGCCCTAAAAAATTTTTTTTTTAGTAATTGAATTACAAAACTACGTAGCGGTTAACAAAATACACCTATCCTCAAAATTTTATTCAAATACACCTAATATTTTTCGAGTAAAATGTCTGTGACATACGGACGGACACACAGACAGACAGACATGACGAATCTATAAGTGTTCCGTTTTTTGCCATTTGGCTACGGAACCCTAAAAAGTTATCAAGTAGGTATAATAGTTAGTTTTGCTGACGAAATAGCATCAAAAAAGTCCATTCAAAAAGCGATTCTACCGTCCAAGGTAAAAGATTCAAATTTCAATAAGTTTAAAACATATTTGTTTTAACTTATTTATTTTCCTCTCTGAGGTTTCGTATATGTCGTAACATTCATGGTCACGGGAAAATAAATAAGTTAATTAGCTATACGCGATTAAGTTCCGTTTAATAAAAATGGGTGCCCCTCGCTTGGTCTAAAATTTTATGTTCTAAAATTGTTTGGCCGAAAATGTTTAGTATAATATTTGATGGTATACTTATTCTTTAGCATAAACATTTTTTTGTGTACATATTTTTTGGCTTAAAATATGTTTGACCTAAAATTGTTTAGTATATATTTTTTAAGTCAAAGTATAATATTGTTAGGTATAATTATGTCGGTACGCAAGGGCGTTTTAAGTTACGGCAGCCACAAAAGGAGGCTCGGGGGGCGAAGCAACCCGCAGTAAAAATAGAAATAATCATAACAACTGTATTATTTAGTAGGTTAGGTTAGGGTTAGCTTGAAGTGTCCCTTAGAGCGGAAATAGGCACGTCGACAAGCTGGCGGTTACGTTAGAATTACGTCCTCTACACAAAATGTATAATAGTCGGTTAGGTTAGGTTAGAACTGCGACAATAACAGCGCGCGAGCCGAGCGAGCGAAGCGAGCGTGCCGCGGCAGCGGCCGGCGAAGCGCCAGAACCGAACTGCTGCCTGGTAAGTAGGTTATCAATTTTATGCCTAAAATACATTCGACGTTCAAATGTTAGACTAAACAATTTTCGACCAAAGATTATTAGACCAAAAAATATGTGGCGAAAAAAATATTGGGCAAAAAATTTTAGACCAACAGATATAGACCCAGTCAAAATATATGCTTATTCAATAATTTTTGCCAATGGTTTCAGATAAATGTTCTTAATTAAGCTCCTGAGACCCAGGGTATGCTTTAGTGCTTTCGAATTAGGAACTTTTTGACATTCAGTAAAAGTTTAGTCAATTTCGAAATTTGTACAAAATTTTGTACGCAGGAGGATAAGTTGGTCTTAAGTATGTTGTCCCTCATGTAAGTATTTTATTTATCTTTATAAGGACAGTTATTATTATTACCAATTACACTTGTATTGGAGGATACAGATAATCTTAAACATATTACCTACATGAAGTTACACAGAATCACAGTCAAGTCAAATCAAATATCACAAAATGGTGAAGATATACCTGCACAGTACGTAGGATAGTAATGTGGTGCATACTCAGCCGGCGACACTCTCCACTTAGACCTATGTGAGCGCTGCACCAATGCATGCTCCAACACTTGACACGTAATCAGCCCCGTCGCTCCCCACGGCGAAAGCTCCCGCGCCAAGAACTGCCTCAGCGCGTGAGTATTCACCACAACATCGTCATCTGTCTTCAAAATGTATTTCGCTGTCGGACAGTGATGCGACACCCATTTTAAACCCATTACATGCTTGTAGGTCATGTTACGGTAAGCATCAGTGAAGCTTCCTTGCACTATATCCCCAAAGATGGCCGATTCATTCTGAATCCTGCGTGACATAGTCATGTTATCCGACTCGCCCATTAAAAAGACAACTTTAGACGACTCAATTGATCGCCCCCATGTGTTCCTAATGACCATTCTATGGTCATAATTACTAGGGTTTGAGGATATTATTATCACCATTAATAAGCCTGCGGAGTAGTTCTGACATGGCTGTGGGTTCACCTTGAATGTGAAGTTCTTTAAATCAATAAGTTGTTCGTAAACATCTACTATTGGGCTGGGCTCAGTAACATTGTAGGGGCCTAGTAAATTGAATTGAGGATTCCGAATACGTATCTCCAAAGGCGTGGTGGTGTTATAGTAATTGTATATAAGCATAGCGCTAACTACGAAAATCGCTAATTTGTGTAGGAACATCATTTCGCATTTTTCGCCACTCTGCCTTTCGAACATAGTAAGTCGAATTTAGCACAGTACTAAAACAAAACACAGTCACGTTTTCGACATGCTGAAGTCAAGAAACAGTTGAAATGGATTAGATTACACGATATTCGGCAAATTCCGGATTAAATTGATGTGAAATTAATTCAATAACAGTGACACTGACAGATGTCAAAGTCTCAGCCTATGCAGCCGCATGAGCCGCATGGAGTGTGGTCTAAAACCTGTAACTCTTCTTAACAATCCTTAGATTAAAAAAAACTATATAAGCTCGATATAACGGTTCGAAAATTTTAAAGACTCCTGTTATAACTACCTAAGTTCAAAATTATGCATTTTAATTATCAAATGAAATATTTGAATGACAGTGAATGTCGAAAATTAATTTAATAAGTTCAAAGGTAGGGTACATTAAGTTTTTTCAAACGATATGTAAGTAGGTAATTAGGTACACAAGTTTAAAACTAATCGAACCGCAGATCGCAACCTTTTAGCAGCAACAGAGGGCCTACCGCGAAACCCCGGGCGGGGTACATAGCACGTAGAACCGATGGCCTTTCGGGCGGAAAGGTTCTCGAGTGGTGACCACGTACCAGAAGGCGCGGCGTGGGTAGGCCCCCACAAGGTCGACTGATGACCTGCGGTAAAGGTGGCGGGAATCCGCTGGCTGCGGGTGGCGCAGGACCGGCCACTTTGGCACTCTTTGGGGGAGGCCTATGTCCAGCAGTGGACGTCTTTCGGCTGATATGATGATAATACAATTTTAGCCGTTTCAAAATTGAAACAGTTGTGGACGCGCCAGAGCAGAGTAGATTTTTCGACTTGACAATTTATTTAAATATTTTCCTCCGTGTGAAAATCTGCCATTCTTATTGACGGGAATGTAGTTTCCTAGAATGATCTCCTGCCAAAAAAAAAAAACTCCCCTCGTAGTTGAATATCTTCGTTAACATGGGTGGAACACGAGCAAAACATGAAATATGATATTCACCCGCTCAGTTCCAAACGAATTCGAATTTCTCAACCGATTGTCGTGAAATTTTATTAGCAGGTCCATAAATTATATACCTACATAGATACTTTTTCAAGATTAAATTTACAAAAAGCTGATTTGCAATTTCACAGGCCCACTAACCCCACTAGTTTAATAGTCCAGGCAATGAACTGACAACTTGTATGGAAAAAATGACAATTTTGGAAATAATTTATAATAGCTTATTTTTTATGTGTGACGGATATATTATCTTATCAATTAAATAGTTACCCAGCGACAAAATCCGACAAAATTTCAGACATCGAAAATATGATAACTTAAATGGCTTCTGAAAAGTCAGTAAAAATATTAATAAATGTTTTAGTCTTTATTTTGGTTCATTTACATTTGCTCTATAATATTCAAGATAAATCGTATAAAAAAAGATAATGCATGCTTCATTTAAATCTACATAATTACTTCCGGGTGGAAAGTTTGTCATCTTAGAATATCATTTTCAAATGAAATAAACAAAAAAAACGCTATTATAAATTAATGTTTTTCAAAACCGTATTTTGCCTGGAGTATAAGTTATTATTCCATTTTACTTGTCAGTGTATTAAAATAATCATATCTCAGAATTGCCGCGCGGTGGAGCGCGCGACTTCCGATCAGCAGGTTGGGATTTCCAACTCCAACCTTGCCTCTTATTCCTATTTGATATTTAACAGAGTTTTCGGGGAAGGAAACTGGTCTAGTTTTCCCTCTGGATTGCAAGGTCATATGGCAATCGCTATCGTAAAACTAGTGCCTACGCAAAATCCTGGGATTAGGTGGCAAGGGGTAGGTACCCCGGGCTCGTTAAGGGCATCACAGGTAAAATCCTAGGGGACGATTGCCAAATTGCCGATTTTCCATTTGTAGGGTTATACCTACTTATTCAAACAGCAAGATGGCATTCGCTTTCGTATGAGGCTTCGAATGAGGAGGAAGTTGTTGTTGTTAGTCCACTATCTGTCTGTTGTCCATCACAGAGTGGACAGCCCGGCTGTGCTCGAGAGGATCGGATTGGTGGTTCCAACGAGGGTCCCCCAGGATTTGGATTGCGTGGCGGTGGCGCCTCGCCGCCGGCGTGTGATACTATACAGCACGACCACGGATGATTTTATTATTTCTTTTGCGGTACATATTCACGAAAAAAAGAGTACTTTTATGTACTTATCATATAAAAAAATGTACTCGCACAGTTTCGGCATTGTGACTTAGAGGTCGTGGTCGTGCTGGGTAGATGCTCTCTGGCACGACCACACTATATTTATGGTTGATTTAGTGGTCAAATGAATACAAAACAAATGTACTCAAATTGTACTATTCTCCAAGCTCATCAAATGTGACAATCGGCTGAAACAGCTGTTGTCATTATTACAAAAGGGGAACATAAAGGGGGCATTTGAAGTG
This sequence comes from Epinotia ramella, assembly GCA_947578815.1. NCBI lineage: Eukaryota > Metazoa > Arthropoda > Insecta > Lepidoptera > Tortricidae > Epinotia > Epinotia ramella. The sequence goes on from OX388223.1 coordinate 15,187,911, forward strand.
GTATATTTACGGTCAGGTCTAAAAATATTCACTGACACTTAATCTATACATACATTCACATATTTATTAGACGTGACTGTACATACACGTACCAAAAGGAAATAAATAAACGCAAATAGGTAGTGAGATAATTATATTTTTATTATTTTTGAGTTTTATGATTGATGATATACTTAATTTTATAAAGCAGCACATTATTATATTATATTCTGCAATGCTTTTACAATAAGGCCCAAAGTAATTTTCATAATCTTATATCACTGACATGGCTGCTGTCAAACACAAAACACAATTGATATTGATGCCCATAACAAACTTAAATAAATAGACACAATTATATGATAAATTATTTTTAATCAATAATGTATTAGTAGGTACCCAAGGTACAAAAATTACAATATAATATTTTGTCATTATTGATACATGTAGATGCGCGAACTACGATTTTAAATAGCTGCATACATAATCAAAACAACATTGAAGTTTTTGTGAACATCAGATTTTTGGACTTTCTTTTCTAAATCATCATAGATTTTCCAAATATGGCATACTTTACAGTGAACCCTAAAATGTCCTGGAATGCTTTCAATAACGCCAAGAACTGAATACTGTTTTGTACACAAGTTAATTTGATTTGGAATATCTTTAAGTGTCACATTTAGGTCAATATCAAAAAATATGACGTCGTTGAATTCCTGCACCTTGATTTTCGTCATATTGCAGCACTGAGAATACTGAGATGTTTTTTTTATATTCTCTTCATTGTTTATAACTGACAAAGCGGATTCCTGTAATGCTGAAATTCCTTGTTCAGAGAGAATTAATTCATTCAAAGAAATATATTGACACTGCCTTTCATCCGCGCTGTTGCACAACACACAAGAGTTTGTTATTTTTGAACTAAATATCTGACCATTCAAAACTGTACGTAAAACAAATGCAATAGTGGATGTACAATCAATCACTTTTATGTTGTTTTGCATTGAAGTATTGCAATGTGGCATCAAAATTTGAGTTCTTAAGGCATAAACGTCAGTTAAATAATCTTTCTCAGCGATTATTTTTATCAAGTCTGCAAAATTACCTAAAAGCCGATGTACCAGTTTTTTTACAAGAGGAAATTCAATGTAACCAATGACCAAGCCATGTAGCAGAGAATCAAATACACATGTATTATTTATAATAACATTAAGGATACCAGACCGGCAAATATTTCCATTGGAAAGAAAATCTATAACGTTCTTATTTTTTTTTGGTTTCATTGTTTCTAATAGTGTATTTTTAGTGGTATCCTTATTAGTTTTATTGCGCCAGTTTTCTATTAATATGGGATTTTGAGAAAATACAGAATTTTCCCGAAAGTCTTCGCTTGAGGCAACTGTTTCTACTTTTAAATCTGCCGATACGTTTTTGGAATGATATGTATGTTCTTTCGTATTATTTTTTTTCCGTCCATCGCGGTATTCCCAAAACTATTGCAGTATGCGGATTTTAATTCTCCGGACAAATAATCTACGTGCCTCATTATAAAATTGTCAACTCTTATCAATTTATTTATATTACCCAGCAAAAGATGTTTTATATTTTTAAAATAACTTTCCACGTTGCTGCTACTAGGTACGTCACAAGCAATTTGGAAATATTTACACATCAGATTTGACCACAGGGGTAGTTTTATTAATAGTTGTCTGAAACGATCAATAAAATCGGGCAAATAATAAATGTTATCGTATTCAGTTTCGTCGCACAAATCATTTATAATTTTTTTCTTCAACAATAGTTTTATCAAGCCATGACACAAAATCATTCTCCATTTGGTCCTCATTATCATCATCATTAAAATACAGAAGTAGTAGGATAGTTGTTTTCTTGTGGTTCTTGTAAATCTTCAGTTATTATCGCTTTTCTAACAGAATTAAGTTTTTCTCTTGCAAGTTCACATTTAGTCGTCCCCCACCCTTAGTTTTTCTGTCATATTTTGATAAGGCAATAGTTATTAAGCTTTGTATAATCGATTTTGCTTCGTTGTAATCATTACATGATTTTAATGTGTATACATGTTTAACGTAAAATTTTTTAATTCGTTTACTTTGTCCACAAATTTAAAACAGGATAAACTATACAGACATTTCACAAAGTGAGATGTATCTAACCTTAAAAAACATTCCGGAACAAGAGTTTTCTTTCCTTCTAATATATGAAAACAACGATTTATATAGTTACGCGTAGTTTTAAAGCTAGTAAAAGCCCTTACAACGGCACCAATTAGAGCTGAAGAGTCGTCAGTGATAACACTATTGGGTACTTTTAAATTACCACTTTTGGATTTCCAGGATTCCAACCATTGCCAAATGTTATGCATAGTCTGGTTTTCCGAAATCATTTGGATCAATGGAACAGATATTCCAGCGAGTTTTAAGACTGCCACATAATAGAACAAATGCTTTGCTTTGTAATGTTGTTTAGGGTCTACAGGTGGATATATGTTCTTAAATATAGACCCTGTGGCATCAATACTTAATGTTGTAAAATGCAACTTGCTATACCTCTTATAAAACGCAGTTTGTAAAGTGGTCCAATAATGTACGAAAAATGGATAAACCGAAACTGTTCGTACAATTACATCATAAGGCGGTGTAAAAGACATAATCCATAAAGCTAATATTACAATTTTATGATACAGCTTCGATGATGACATGTCATTTCTTATATTTTGTAGTGATTTCAGACTTGGTATGTACGAAGGTTCTTGGACTTCATTTCCTTTTAATTCACTGTTGAGAATTCTGTTTCTTACAACAATCGGATAGTCGTGCTTCAACTCGGATGCTAACTCATTTTTCCGGGATGACGTAAGTCTTATCTTTTGTGACTTGTGTATAACCGATTTATTTCCTGTACGTACGTAGCATTTGCAATACACTGCGTCACTTTTTTCTTCTGTATGTATTTTAAGTGTAGCTTGGCATTGTTTACAAGTTCCGTAAATAGTCACAGATCCCTCGTGAAAGTCATGTTTTTTAAATATCCAAACGCATTCGCAAGGAGTATTCTTACAAATTAATTCACTCATAATACTGGTCCACTTACGTGGAGTCAAACATCGCCGCAAGTGAGTAGTTACGTTGGGTTTTTTAGGGTCATTTCGTCCCCCTAAATAGTCTTGCGGTTTAATGGAATTCCATGTTTCAGAAGATATACTAAATTCATAATATTTATCTTCATAATCACTCGTAGCAGTACTCGTGGTACTTGCATTGTCACTGCTAGTAACGTCTTCACACTCACTACCATGATTATGGTGCACATCACTATGTAAACTATCTTTGCTTTCATTTGTTTTATTATTATCACAAAAAAAAAGTTATAGTTTCTTTGAACAGATAAGTACAAGGCCTTTGGAGTCATACGTAACGATAACTTCTTTTCAATATTTTTGTATACATCACTACTACATAAAGGCAAGTTATTGAAATTCGTAAACTGCTCTTGATATTCCAAAAACGCTATTTTTTGCTCATCTAGAGCCACCGATAAACGTTTTCCCCGCTTCATTTTGTAATTAACTGAGGTCACTTGGATTATCAAATAACAAAGTGCGTTATGTGGGAATTTTGTGGGTAGTTTGAAGAATTAAAAGCGTTCCGTTTGTTAAGTAAGAAATTAAATGATTTGTTTATATGAAGTGTCTTTATTTCTATAATATTACTCATTGATAACAAGGAAGTAGAATATAGTGCATAAATGCTACATAGTCCAGTATTGCATACAGCATACGTTACTAAAAGTGGTTCCCCTTGTAATACACATATTTATTATCATTATGACTGCAGATTTTTGCCTCTTGTAACACTACTAATATTTATGCTATACATCAATCTCACAACCGGCGACAGTGGGTGCCCATTGCCGCCAAAGTCAATCCCAGATGAACAAAGGGCTGAATTGTTGTTAAAATTGAATGTTCATATTCCGCTTGATACTTCTTCGTCCAAATCAAAACTGGCAAAAAATATCGGAGGCAGAAGACAACTTAATTGTGTTTTGTGTTTGACAGCAGCCATGTCAGTGATATAAGATTATGAAAATTACTTTGGGCCTTATTGTAAAAGCATTGCAGAATATAATATAATAATGTGCTGCTTTATAAAATTAAGTATATCATCAATCATAAAACTCAAAAATAATAAAAATATAATTATCTCACTACCTATTTGCGTTTATTTATTTCCTTTTGGTACGAGTATGTACAGTCACGTCTAATAAATATGTGTATGTATGTATAGATTAAGTGTCAGTGAATATTTTTAGACCTGACCGTACATATACCACTTCAAATGCCCCCTTTATGTTCCCCTTTTGTAATAATGACAACAGCTGTTTCAGCCGATTGTCACATTTGATGAGCTTGGAGAATAGTACAATTTGAGTACATTTGTTTTGTATTCATTTGACCACTAAATCAACCATAAATATAGTGTGGTCGTGCCAGAGAGCATCTACCCAGCACGACCACGACCTCTAAGTCACAATGCCGAAACTGTGCGAGTACATTTTTTTATATGATAAGTACATAAAAGTACTCTTTTTTTCGTGAATATGTACCGCAAAAGAAATAATAAAATCATCCGTGGTCGTGCTGTATAGTATCACACCCGCCGGCCGGGCCTGCTGCAACGTGTGTCCGCTCGCACGTGCCACGCTCGACACGCTCCTACCGCGCGCGCAATATCTTTATTATACCAAATGCTCACTCAGCACGAGGAGGTTGACATGTTTGCTGATCGCTTTACTAAATTATGCCGTATTGCTTAAGCAGTTCCTTGACAATTTTAATTAACAATCATTTATTATTCTAACATATTTTATAATTCTTAATGTATTCCATAATTGCGTATGTGTACCCAAATTGACGACCTGTTCATTTTGACATGTATTGTGATCTGTTCTGTTATATGTAATAATGTATCGTGTAAGTGTTTTGGTGTTATTGTATGCTGTAAACTTACATTGACTTTTAAATGAATAAATGAAATGAAATGAAATTCGTAAAACTAGTCCCTATTAATATGCCAAATCTTGAGATTAGATGTCAAAGCGGACCCCGCTTTAGGACAGGACATAACGCTATGAGGATGATGACGACTTATTTTAACATTTCTTAGAATTGCAGAATTTTAGTAATAGGTCAAGTAGACAAACTGTAGTTCAGTTGATAACACAAGGTAGTGGGGCGTCCATTAATTATGTGACGTTTAAGGGGGGGAGGGGGTCGATCCGAATCTCATCTAGTATTACTTTGGGGAGAGGAGGGGTTTCGGCAAATATGAGTAGGTATCACGTAGGTAATTTTTTCCGCAAGAAACAGAGTAAAGATGCGAAATAATAACATTAATTTAAGCAAAGCACGTTCATAAAAATATGGCCAAATCGTACAAATTACCTAATACGAGTATGTAACGTGATTTTGCGAACGCTATGGATTTGACAGTAACCCGTCGTGTCTTTACGCGCCACCGCCAGAAACACACTAGAAACACATTTTGAAAAATCTCACGTGAGATTGGGGGTGGGGGGGGGGCGATGAGCCAAATCTCACGAAATCTCACCATGGGGTCAGAAAATTTTTGAACGTCTCACGTATAATGGACCCCAAACTAGTCAAATACCTATTCGTAGGATGATTTGTTTTTGTAGGTATGTAATGTGAGTAAACTCTGATAAGCGGGAGTTCATCCGGAATTGGACAAACAAATCTTATGATTTCTAAGTACCTATTTGAGTTAGAATAATATTGATCGTGTTATTCCCATAACGTAATAGCGGAGTGTGATTATGAAAGAAATCGCCATGTATATAAGCAGTATAAGTCGTCCCTACTGACATTACTAAGTATGTTTCTTTGGGGAACAGTCGTTATAGATTTAATATTTGCGCGTACCTCGTACGCGATCTAAATTTACATTATCTTTATTTTCTTAACGGCAAACAATGGAGTTTAAAAACTTATTGATGTTAGTTTTAGTCCTCTTGTACAGCACGTCTGAAGGTAAGCAACTTTTTTGTTCTTATATTACTTTTATGTCATTTTAATTGAATTTTCTTTTTTATCACCTACCTATACTTGAAACCATAATTAGATTCCACAAAAATAACCTTAAAATTGCCATTAAAATTAAAAAATAACCGACACTTGCTAACTTAATTACACTCTTCCAAATGATGGACGTAGCTAGTTTTGTATGGCAAATTTTTGTGTCACAACGAAACTTTTTAACTACTACCGATTAACCAGGCTTAACTAGGTACTGGCTAAGAATTTGGTCCTCACCCATATCTGCCACGTTTTTAATTTTAATAAATAGAAAAAAAACCTAAGTACTAAAAAATTAAACAAATCATCAATTAATGATAACTGTTGTGACTGGCCTACGTATCAACCATCCTTGGCTTGACGTTGATTTCTGAGACACCTTGTAAACATATAGGTAGGTAGGTACTTACTTAAATACCAAAACACATACACACCTAAAATAAACAATAAGTACCTACAAAGCGCCAAGCGCGCTACTCAGGCCAAGAAAAAGGCAGGACTAAGAAAACCAACCCATACCAAAAAATAAAAAATAGTACCTACAAGGTAGGTACAGAAGGTTCTCTGTCAAGGCCCCTCCACATTTGCGCGCGATTCGCGGGCGTGAATCGCGGCGAGTATCGTAGTACTCCAGGCAAAATACGGTTTTGAAAAACATTAATTTATAATATTATTTTTTTTGTTTATTTCATTTGAAAATGATATTCTAAGATGATTTAGTCAAGAATCCGACAAACTTTCCACCCGGAAGTAATTATGTAGATTTAAATGAAGCATGCATTATCTTTTTTTATACGATTTATCTTGAATATTATATGTAGAGCAAATGTAAATGAACCAAAATAAAGACAAAAACATTTATTAATATTTTTACTGACTTTTCAGAAGCCAATTAAGTTATCATATTTTCGATGTCTGAAATTTTGTCGGATTTTGTCGCTGGGTAACTATTTAATTGATAATATATCCGTCACACATAAAAAATAAGCTATTATAAATTATTTCCAAAATTGTCATTTTTTCCATACAAGTTGTCAGTTCATTGCCTGGACTATAGTGAGAGTCGCGCGTGAACTCTTCCTTGGGTCCATAACTCCACATTCACAGTGTTCACATTTCACAATAAAATTGTCACAATTGTTCGCGTTCGCAGGCTCCCCAGTCGCCACTTCCCCATCCCCATATCAGGGGTGTTGCGATAAAGGAAAGCTTAGAGCCCGCTCGCTCGTGGCCACGATCACGACCACGATCGTGGCAGTCGATCCAGAGTTAATGACGGATGTAACGGAAGTATGGACGAATGAACGGTGTGTAGCGGTCGAATATGGCTGTTTACTTCAGTATTTTAGGTAAGAACTTGTTTTTTTACAAGCTTTCTATTAACTTGCAATGTACCTATATGTACATTGTACCTAACTGTTCGGGTGGAATCTTGCAACTCAATTTTGAAAGAGATTTCTTCAACCGATTGAGATATTTTGGTTAAAGGTAGGTATAAATTGGATGACTATTCAATATATACATACCATCGAGCTGATCTGATGATGGAGACAGAAGGTGGCCATGCCATGAGAATTCAGTACTTAACCGACGTAACCCTGTTTGCGTGTCAATGTGTAGTTGATGACGGTATACAGAAAAGTACAGTAGGCAATAAAAACTTGTACCAAAAATTTAATTTTAGACAGAAACTTATTTACGAAAGCGGTGACAGTGGTTACACCCTTGTTGCGCCAAATCCAGCGCCAGTCTTGAATGTCGGTTGACGGGTTTATTTATTCACAACTAGCTTGTACCCGCGACTCCGTCCGCGTGGAACTCGTTTATATCGTAGCTCCATACAAACTTTCACCCCTCATTTCACCATAAAGTGGTGGATTTTCCGTCTGCTGGTCACACTGAAGGGCTGGGCTGCGGGGGAGATGCAATTTGGTATGGAGATAGTTTGAATCCGGTGAAAAGGACATATTGATAGTTTTTTTACCAGAAGTCATCCTCTAACGGGATGATATAGGGGACGGAAGCAGCGAACGAAAAAAACATACAAGGCGAGCTCCTTACAAATTCCTACCCAAATGCGTGCCTAAAATCCGGTGAGCGCATAGTCAACTGCGCATCCAATCACAGCTACCCAAAATATTAGCCTATTTCCAATTACCCAACACAAATGAATGCGATTGGTCAATCTACGAATGCATTGCTGTGATTAGCCGTCGTGCATCACGTCGGACGACAGCCATATGTCAGTGACAACGAAAACGGATAATTGTTGAATGGTTACATTTACATGCAACCTCTTACGGTCTAGGCAGGAATAGAACTCGCATTTTGGCCAGGTGACGTAAAGGATATTTTTGTTGATTTCCCGGCGACATTTATGTACGTTTGTTGAATACGAGTATCTGAATTTGACTCTTTTTTTTTACATCAGTTTTTCTTTTTTATAGGAAGAAGGAGAAGTGCCAAGTCGGCGTCAAGGACGCAATTAATAAACGGCAGGCATGCGATACTATCAGCAACACATATTCAAGGGTTTGTATTTTGTACAAAAAACATTTTTCCCCTCACTCCCTCGGAAAGCGGTCTTTTATCCTTTAAAACCATTGGGCAAAAACGCATTTTATCCTAGTGGATACACCCCCACACCCCCCCGAACCACCCCCACACTAGTGTGGGGAGAGTAATTTGACCTTGAAGCGTGTTTAAGTAGCTTTTGACAGATAATACAACGTAGATGATTTATGTTGCCGCTATAACAACAAATACTATAAAACGGAATAAAATATATAATTAAGAACTTTAAAAAAATTGCTTGTTACCTTCATCAGGCGCTGGGTCTCAAAATGTATTGGAAAACTAAAATCCGACTCGCACTTGACCAAAATTTTACTTGATTTATTTATTTATTGATAAAAACGTTTACAACATGACATTACAGTTAAACAACCAATGCGTCACTAACAATTCAAGATTGTCTTTCAGTATAATACAAACAAACTAATTACATTGGAACTATAACGACCGCTTTAGCCTAGTTGGTTAATGACCCTGCCTACGAAGCAAGAGGACCTGGGTTCGAATTCCGGTAAGGGCATTTATTTGTGTGATGAGCACGAATATTTGTTCCTGAGTCATGGATGTTTTCTATGTATTTAAGTATTTATTTATCTATATAAGTATGTTTATCGTCGTCTAGTACCCATAGTACAAGCTTTGCTTAGTTTGGGACTAGATCGATTTGTGTAAGATTGTCCCCTAATATTTATTTATTTATTTATTTTATTAAACAATAAAAGTACAGCAAAACAAAAAAGACCTAATACCTAGCAACAGATGACTGCAGTTTATCCATCGCCTCACAGAACTTCATACACTCGTCACATAAACTGACCCAGCTACTGACTTGATATTACTTAAGGCGCCGTAGGTTCAGCGAAGTTAAGCGAACAGAGTTTTTGAAACAATATAATGCGTCTGTTTATAATAATATGGTTTCAAAAAAATACGAATAGTAATCTTGAGGCTTTTCTGCAGGGAAATCAGTGCTTCGAAACATGATTAAGCAAAAATCGCTCGATAGAAAATAATCACGAACATAGGTCTAAAACACACAAAAATACACTTAAAATATTCGTAACAAATTATGCACAAAAGCTTTAAATATTAAAATTGCTTCTAAAAATCGGTAATATCATGTTTGAGAGAAATCAGTGGTTACATTTTTATTTATTTAAACGGCCAAAAAATTAAAATTAAAAAATATGATATCCGCGCTTCCGAGCACGCACTTCCATCTCGCTCACGCTTATGCTCAGTGAGAGGGAGAGAAGACCATGAACCTACGGCGCCTTAACTTTTGTTCAAAAACCGGACGGTTTGTGGTTTGATGGGGGGTCATAGATGAACGATAATTAGGTTTGTATACTTACATTTTTTCATTTTTTTACCGCGTATCTTCAGGAACGGAAACCTTTAAACTTTGACTGACGTTTTTAGTTGTATCAAATGATTTTTTTTTTTTTTTTTTTTTATAAACCGGGAGTGTACGTTTGAATGGACGTTTGCAATAACTTACTCAACCATCCATCCATATCCATGATATCCATATCCAGATCCATAATCATTATCCATTATCCATTATCCATTTATCCATCCATATCCATATCCATATCCATATATCCATATCCATAGTCATATATCCATATCCATAGCATATATCCATATCCATATCCATAGCCATATATCCATATCCATAGCCATATATCCATCCAACGGAAACCTTTAAACTTTGACTGACGTTTTTAGTTGTATCAAATGATAATTTTTATTTTTTTATTTTATAAACCGGGAGTGTACGTTTGAATGGACGTTTGCAATAACTTACTCAACCATCCATCCATATCCATGATATCCATATCCAGATCCATAGCCATATATCCATATCCATATCCATATATCCATATCCATAGCCATATATCTATATCCATAGCCATATATCCATATCCATATCCATACTAATATTATAAATGCGAAAGTGTGTCTGTCTGTCTGTCTGTCTGTCTGTCTGTCTGTCTGTCAGTTACCTCTTCACGCTTAAACCGCTGAACCGATTTGGATGAAATTTGGTATAGAGATAGTTTGAGCCCTGGAGAAGGACATAGGGTAGTTTTTATCCCGGAAATCACCCCCCAAGGGGATGATGTGGGGGGTGAAAGTTTTTATGGAGCTACGATATAAACGAGTTCCACGCGGACGGAGTCGCGGGCAGAAGCTAGTATATTGATATTTTCACACGGTGTTGTTATGTGTTTATTATCTTGCAAATTTAAAATTTAGCAAGTAGGGTCTTTGTCGTACAATATTCGACATTATGTCAAACGAGTTAAGGTTTATTTTTGTTCAGTAAGCAATACAAAATCTGACTGGATAGCGCCATGCAGTATTTTTCGTCGACCATTCATTTAAATAAAATAAAGTACCTAAACATTTTTTTATTGGTTGCATTATAGCAAAATACGAGCTTCGAATTTAAACTTTCGTGAGACATGTTGAAATAATACTAACAATTACACGGTTCAACTCACGTATTCTATGTCACTACGGGCGACATGTTTCGAACTCTTCGGGAGTTCTTCTTCAGGATGAGTGTTTTCGCGGCGGTGTCGCTTGTATCACTGCCCGAGCTCGCTCCGCACGCCGAGCGGCGCGTGAAGCACGCGCCGACAGGGCGGGGGGAGGGGGGCAGTCTAGCGCTGGAGTAGTTGAGTGAGATTGCGGCAGGAGGTCATCTCCTCCGATAGACGACACGCACACTGAACTCACTGTGTCCACGGGGTTGTCACAACACACTGTCCACTTCAATTTAGGAATGATAGTTTTTGATAGCTTTGCGGCGTTTTTAAAGCACATGTACATATGCACACTAGCTTTTGAATTTTATCATGTTAGATGTTAGACACGTGTTATCTTTAGCTATCTAGCGACTACCTACCTGACGGTGGCTTTTGGTGTACCGCGACCGTGTGCATAATTATTGTTATAATTTACATTTTTTGATTTATTGATTTATTTATTATGAGGCTCACAAAAGCAAGTTACAGACATTATGAGACATATAAATAAGGCATAATAAATAGATCTGGCCTATAACTCTTAATAAAGTGTGCACAGAAAGATTTCAAACATCAAGAACATATGAGGTGCTAAGGAGGTAACAAATATTGAAATAGGTTGCTTTTGATAAGCGGAAGATGCAATATGTTGCTAAAATTAAAACCAAAAAACTCAAAGTAAAACTAAGTCGAGACATTAAACATTGAGTGACATAAAACAAACAAAGACAGCAAAATGAATTCTGGGAGACGTGAACGGTGAGCGGTTTTATTTACATGCAACATTTTTTATTTTATTTTTAAAAGTGGGTGGATCTAGGAAAGAAAATACTGACTGAGTGCATAGATTAATAAGGATTGTCTTCTGTGCTGGTAATGGGTAATAATTCTTTACATGCAATTATTTCGTAGCCTTTGATGTCCCGCGACCATCACGGCTAGCACGCGACGGCGCGCGAGCTCTCTCGATTTTTCTCGCACTATCCGTCTCTCACTTATTAGACCACTTAGAACAAGAGGTATAGTGCGATAAAAATCGAGAGTATGTCGCGACCGTCATGTGCTCTCACGCACGCACGTCTACGTGCTGGTGGGCAGAATAGCTCTAATTATTATAATAAATATTATCTTTTCTATTGTAGTAAACATATTTGGTAGTCAGCTGGTTTTTACAAATCCGGATGATCCTGTTCCAGATATGCTGCCAGAGTTGCCGAGACGGGAGGTTGGCGAACCAGCTAGAGTGCTCGAGGCCGTTGAGTGGACACACAAACACAACCGAGATGCTCGCAGGAGATGCCTTTATGGAATGCTGTGAGGTAAAACCATTGTTATCGGATACAGTTCCTGAAGCCACGTCTAGACCCAAGACCACAGTTGATCGTGGTAAAACAAATCCCCACAAAAGTGATGGTGAGCGGACTCATACGCGTCGCTACAATAAACTTATGCGGAATTGAAAAATGGAGGATTCGCGGTGCAGCAGTTACTTGTGCCGCGCATGTCCTCTTAAGGCGGTGCCTTGGAAATTATAGCGCGCTTTGAAACGCCGTTCTGACTAGATTAAGAAACAATAAGGTCTGATTTTCAGATATATGATTCTTGACTATATGATTGTTCATCTGATTTTATGGATACATGATTGCTTAAAATTTCCTCGATAGAAAAAAAATCCAAAGTTGGGTCTGTATTTTTCTTTTTTACTCAGCCTACTCAAACGATACATTATTTTACGACACAATCAAGTAAATAATATAGTAATTTATCTCATCTAAAATCTCTCTTTATGAAATTTTAATAATCCTTCTCTAAGTTAGGTATTTATCGAAATTGGTCCAAAACAGCGATTCCCGAAGAGTGTTACATCTCTTTTTCTCGTGGGCGGAAGGCATCAGCGTGTCTCTGTCTAGGGGGCGTGTACAACTCAAATCAAGGCATCCCCTTAAATCATCACTCTCGTCGGTGTAGCTCCCTCCACCTGACTCTGTCTAGAGCCGCCTCCTTGACCTCTTTATACGACGTGGCTGCTACTTTTTCTTTTATTTGATTCATGTAACTTATCCTTGGTCTTCCCCTTCCTCGCTTGCCTTCTACCTTGCCTTCTATGATGTTATTAATAAGAGCATCATGTCGTATAAGTTGACCAATCATTTTCCCTCTCCTATTCTCTATCGTTTTTATTAGTTTCCTTTTCTCTCCTACTCTTTTCAGCACTTCCTCATTTGTAACTTTTTCTGTCCAGCTAATTTTCTCCATTCTACGCCAACACCACATTTCCAATGCTTCTAAAATAAGAGTGTAATATAACAGCACGTCTATAGCTTGACCATAACCGCTGTGCCGCTCCTTAGGTATGCGCGGGGAGGCGGGGTGACGCGGCGGGGGTGACGGGGCGAGGCGGGGACGGCGGAATGACAAAGGCTCTGCCCCCCCGTCTCGCCGCTCGCATACCTAAGGAGCGGCACAGCGGTTGTGGTCAAGCTATAGCACACGACGGTCGCGACATACTCTCGATTTTTATCGCACTATACCTCTTGTTCTAAGTGGTCTAATAAGTGAGAGACGGATAGTGCGAGAAAAATCGAGAGAGCTCGCGCGCCGTCGCGTGCTAGCCGTGCAGAAACATGTGCCGCGTATAACTGGTTTTCATTGGAACGCGGGTCTAAAAAGGTCTCAAGAGAGAGAGGAACTGAAGAGGTCAGATACTGCTTTAGCTTATAAATCTTATATATATATAGTGTCCAGATTCCTTTAGGACTTTTGCAGAATAATGCTAGGTTTTACACAAAAGTGTTTCTCATTAGCAATTCTCCGCAACAAAATATTTGTATTTTTTTTCACATCGTGATTACAACGCTTTGGGATTGATGCGATGAAAATCCATTATTTATATTATAATATTATAAATGCGATAATAACTCTGTCCGTTTGTTACCTTTTACGCCCAAACCTAATAAAACAAATTGTTTCCCTTTTTCCTAGTTTATTTACGTCAAGTGTGTAACATAAGTAATTCAAATGCATGTCAAACATAAAAAAATCATGCTCTGATGGCCAGTTCAACAAAACCGCTGAACCGATTGTGATGAGTATGGAGATAGTTTTTCTCCCGGAAATCATCCCCTAAGGGAGTAAAATATGGGCGAAAGTTTGTATGGAGCTAGGTATAAAAACGAGTTCCATAAGGAAGAAGTCGAATAATCGAACGATAAATAATCGTTTTCAGCTGAATCGCTGCAAGAACAACCCATGCGAGCATCAATGCCAGGACAATACGGGTGAACCCAAAGTCAAGTGCTCCTGCAGAACTGGCTACCAGCTCATGGCCGATGGAAAGAGTTGCACATTACAAGGTAAATAGATATAATATTGCCGTAAGGCACAACGTGGGTACTCCACAAGGTGGACTTATGGCCTGGTAAAGTTTTTAGAAGTCGGCTGGATGGTACAAGCTGACAATCATCAACTACTCGTTGAGAGGGTACCGATGAGCCCAAAGAGGTATCTTGTGTAGTTTAGGGAGTACTATGGCCGGTTTCTGACACCAGCGTGGCAAGCACAACGGACGCCGGGTCGTGACGCGAGTCGACAAAGATCTACCCTCCTTTATCTAATTTGCACGGTGCGAGTGAGACAGGAGACGCTAAGTCACGCGCGAAGCGACTGAGCAAGTTGTGCTAGACATACAGCTCGGTGATGCCATAATGTTGCATTATCAACGAATTTAAATAAGTACACCTGGTTACAGTTACTTGCCAAGTTGTAGGTACTATCAAGTAGCAAATTTTTATTAAAAAAAACAGGCGTTCCCCTTTAAGGAACTTTGAAAGATTAGACTTGGTATCCAGTTAGAGATCACTTCTTTTATTAGGGATCCTGTTGTCGCGACACTTCCGCGAAATGTAAATATTGTATATGGCAACATTGAAACTCTATGGTAAGCAACTCCCATTTTCTGACTGTTCGATTAACATACGTCATGTTCACTCTCAAATGTCACTTCAATAATGTCTGCTAACGTTAAAGTTTAACAAGGGTCTAGTATGGGTAATAACCTTTTTCTTATGCTTGTAAACGATATTACATCTGCCTCTTACGAAGCGGAGTACGTAATTTATGCCGATGATACTTGTGTAATAATAAACGCCGACAACATTAATACACTTACAATAAAACTAGGACGGGTGATGTCGGAAATTGATAGATGGTTCTCCGCAAACGGCATGCTTTTAAACGTAGATAAAACTAGCATAATCCATTTTCAGTTGAGGCATACCAATGACAATCAGCTGAACATTAACATAGGTAACATACCCGTTCCACCAGTGAAACAGGTAAAATATTTGGGCTTTACCATCGACTCGGGGCTGACATGGTCCCCTGACATCGATTCCCTATGCGACTCGCTGTCATCAGCGTGCTTTGCTCTATCTAGACTTGCACCCAGCCTATCCTCTGACAACTTAAAAAAGGCTTATTACGGATATTTTAATTCTATCCTGATCCAAGGTGTAGACCTCTGGCGTTTGGCTGCTCATTGGGGACTGGGGGATGGGACAAAGCATTTAAAATGCAAAAACGCGCACTGCGAATAATCGACAGGAAACCCCTAGATCACCCAGCCAAGGATCTATTTAAAAAGCACGGAATATTAACACTCCCCTCGGTTTATACAGGGTGCAATCTTTTACGTGATACAAAATAGCAAAATGTGAATCTATCCATGATTCTGAGCAACTTTTATTATGGGACCAACTTTGTGTTATGCCAAAAAAAACACACCTGTTCATACATTCTTGTCAGTCTAAAATGAGCAGAGTTAATGAAATAGTTGGATTTTTTTGGCATAACACAAAGTTGGTCCCATAATCAAAGTTGCTCAGAATCATGGATAGATTCACATTTTGCTATTTTGTATCACGTAAAAGATTGCACCCTGTATATTGACTGCGTGGCGATATGTTAGGTCAAATCTCGCGCAGTATAAGACGAACTCTAGCCGTGAAGGTAATAACCGCAGACGGCCTCTGCTGCTTGCTCCTACACAGCGACTAGCCAAGTGCCGAAAGTCGCTCAGTATCATTGGCCCCAAAATTTATAATAAGGTTCCGAGCCACATAATATCATCTGAAAGTGACATGATATTTACAAAAAAAACTCAAAGCAACTCTTATAGATGCAGCATGTTATAGTGTGGATAAGTTCTTACAAGTGGGTGGATAGTTGACTGATGTACGATCATCTTAAATGTTATTATTAATTGTACCTAGGTATTGCTCCTACATATTTTATGTATTGTTCTGTCCAAATTTACAAATGTATACGTTAGTATTAGACATTTTATTAATAAGACATTCTGTATATTGTGAATTCCATTATGATTATGACCTGTAAATGGATATTTACCAATAAAGAAACTGAACTGAACTGAACTGAACGATTACTTTACGTACAGCTAGTGTAATAATATTAGTAGAGTCAGTGCCAAATACTGTGCAGCTATTGCATTAGTATACTTAGCCCGAGATGAGCCTGGATTGGAAAGCTAAGTGTATTAAGTTTACTTTATTGCACTTTCAATAGGTTACAATATCTGTGGACCTGGGTAGGTAAAAAGAAAAGGGGGAGGAGCTTCACATTCCAGCGAGGTCCACAGATATGTAATACCAGATCTAGTAGGACACTTATGTGATTCCATGAAGGTAGGAATCATGATACTTACCATTAAACCCCCAGGTGGTGAAAACATACCGGCGAGACTGGCAGAAGGTTCTCCAGAACTGCAGAACGGGACACGGATGGCAGGCGAGGCACCACACACTCAAGGTATGAGTCACATCACAGCATACTATAATTGCACTCTGTTATATTGGTTGGAAATACGGCAATTATGAAAATCAAAGTAATGCATTATTAGAGTAATTATTTCGCTGGTCATATCAATAGGTGTACACTTTTAGTATAGATCATGATACGGAATTGGCGACACCTGTTATCTCAGTAGGTACTTATCTTGCAAGTTCCTTATCATTAGACTATCTTTCGTATTTGTGTTGTCGGTAGGTGTTATTTCCTATAAACTAAATCTTCCTCTGCACTATCCTTCTACCTCCTTCTGGTCTTCCTTTAGGCCTTTTCTGTAGCGGAATCCACATGGAGAGAGTTCCAGTTCATCATTATCTAGCGTTATTCCCGGTTGTGCCCTAAAGGAGCCCGGGGTCCGCTTTGACACCTAATCCCAAGATTTGGCATAGGCACTAGTTTTACGATAGCGACTGCCACCTGACACCTGACCTTCCCACCCAGAGGGAAAACTAGACCTTATTGGCATTAGACCGGTTTCCTCACGATGTTTTCCTTCAGCGAAAAGCTAACGGTAAATATTCCGTACATAAGTTCCGAAAAACTCATGGTACGAGCCGGGATTCGAACCCACGACCGCCGCTTGACAGCCTGGACCACTAGGCTACCGTATATTTCCAGTTATAGTTATTTATTAGGTAGTCCAGTTATTTATATATGTCTATGTATTCGTGTAAATATGTTGTATAGGAGTACCATATTATTATTTTATAATTTGTTATTTGCACTGCCCACAATCTTTTCCGTTTTGCCTTAAGGTTTGACTGGTAGAAAATGCCATATGGCATTAAGCCCGCCTTTTGTGCCATATAAGTTTTTCTTTTGTGCAATAAAGTTTATTAAAAATAAATACATAAATACAGAGCTAAACACAATACCTACTGAGAACAAAGTGAATATAACCACTACGTTCTAACTGTGAATACCAAAATAAACTTTTTTTTCTAGCTAAAGCGGCGCCCACCAATATTCTAGTGATACACAGTCAGACCAATGAGGTTCTTCAATGCTCATCAGGACATGTAAAACTGTGGGAAGGATACTCGCTCTACTATAAAGATATGGCTAATACAGGATCGTGTTTACGAAAATTCAGTCCGGCCCTAATCCAACCATTCGCCACTTACAGCACCTTCAGAGGATACATCAGCTACTGGTTAACCACTGAATTGCCCGTTCGAGCGTCTGAGATTAAAGGGGAGGAAATGATACACTACGTTTCAAGATGTACTGTCTGTGAAGTATGGACAAACGTGATCGCTGTGCACAGCCAGAGTAAGAACGTTCCAAGTTGTCCGTCAGGTTGGGACGAATTGTGGGTGGGATACAGTTTTGTCGCTGTAAGTATTTTTATCTTTTGCGCCTGCCCTTTTTCTGTATTCGGTATAGCCTGAATATTTTGAACTGAGCTAATGAATAGCCATTGTCTGTGTTCGGTAATGCGCTTGTGATTCTGCTGGTCGCATGTGTCCACAGTCGGCGGTGTCCGCTTACCGTCATCAGTCAGGACGTATGCTTGTATACCAGTGCCGTAGTATATATTTTTTAAATGTAAATATGAAAGTAAGTAAGGTTAGTTTAGTAGATCTTGAAACATTTATGTCTACTCTCTATGTTCAACCATAAGAGTGCGGCAAAGAAAAATATTGTGAGGAAACCGGCATACCTTACTCTTAGTCGTGTCCATCATGGTTGGTGATTTTCGATCGAGCACGAATGTGATCCCATAGAGTTCGGTCGCGGTCCTGACCAGCAAGCAACGTCAGTCAGGTCTTATACTGGTTTGTCACTAGGAATGATTGCTGTTAATACGGGTATTTCTGACTTCGAACGGGCTCGTCTCAAATATCTGGACGCCTAACGCCTGCCGCGTAAAACTCCGCTGTAGCACTCCTACGTCTACACTTACAACTCTAGCGGACAGCCTCACTGTGCCTTTTGCGGCCGTACGTACGTTCAAAACCAAATTTGGGTTTGAAAGTCACGCTCGACGCTCGAGCCCATGCTCGCATGGGCGTATATAGTTTTGGGTGAGCCGTGCGCATCATAAAAACGTCTTTATTGCCTGTTCACAGTACGCGAAGCGCGGGTCCCAATTTGACGCTACAGATATGCAGGCTGGCCCAGGGTCGTGTCTGCGCCACTTCCGCAGAAACCCAGTAATCCAGTGCGGGGGAGCGCCAGACTGGTGCATGCACCGTAATAGCGGAGAACTTAGCTACTGGCTCGGTGTGGATGGGGTGGACTCGGAGGACCCGCATTCGAGCGTGTCCCGGTGCTCAGTGTGTATCAAAAAGTAGTCCAGCAGGCCTAAAATGCTCGCCTTTTTATCAATAACTAGCGACCCGTCCCGGCTTCGCACGGGTACTGTATTATACATATAAACCTTCCTCTTGAATTACTCTATCTATTAAAAGAAACCGCATCAAAATCCGTTGCGTATTAAAAAAAAACAAAGCATACATAGGAACAGACAGCGGGAAGCGACTTTGTTTTATATACTACTAGCTGATGCCCGCGGCTTCACCCGCGTGGTTATAGGAAAATGTAACATATTGAATTTTCCCGTGGGAATTAGATGTGTACGAGCACACTCGACATTTTAATATTAAGCTTACGATGCACCCGAGCGTGCGTCATTACGCTGTTTACCTAATACATTTTATTACTTTGTTATTTCAGTGCAATAAAGGTACTCAACCAGGACGGTTGCATCTTTTACTTAAGATATCGTTCCGATCAACATAACAACCCAACATTAACATATAACGTTCGTACATGTAAGGTTTAATAAACTATTAGACCCTACATTTTTGGTCCTTCGAACCGGATTCTCTCAGTGTGATTGTGTCTTCTACACGGTGGCTCAGTTTGGCTGGCTTCCCACAAGCGGGTTCCACCAGTTTAATTGAGCAAGAAGAAACAAAGGACACGATCGCGCGGGATTGAACCGAACAATCAACATTTCATTCCAAGGAAACAACAACATCAACAATGGAAGCTTTGAAGAGACAGTACATCATCTTGGAAACCATCGATAAGATGAAGACCAACTTCCAGAAGGATTCTGCTGGACGTAAAACCGCTGACTACATTGAGAAACGAATGTCAACACTGGAAGCTCTCTGGGAAGAGTTTACCACGAAACATGAAGAGCTCAAGCTTTCAGAGGACAAGACCATTTTGAATGAAGACTACGCCAAGTTGGTAGACAACGTCAAAGGTTTGTACAACATGTTCAAAAACAAGCTACAGACCTGTGTACTTTCTACGACGGAGGAAAAGGGTATTCCATCGCAGGCAGATGAGTTATTCAGCCAACAAAAAACCAACTTTAGAGCCTTTACTCGTATGGTCAAGAATATCGACTTCAACCAGATCTCGGAAAGATGGGAAATTGAGGACAAGATACAAATGCTACAGACAAGGTGGAAGGCGATCGACGAAGCTCACTGGAAACTGGACAACATGTTTATTGGTGCAGACGTAGATTACGAACAGGAGTACACTCAGCACGAATCCGTCTACGAGTCTACTAAGAAGCAACTTCACCAAAAGCTAAACTCCACGGCTCATCAACTCCAAGCAGTGCCCAAGGTAGATATTCCAACATTCTCTGGGAACTATACCCAGTGGCCAACATTCATCGATTTATTTTCTGAGGCAATTCACAACAACAACATGATAAGCAAGGCACAGAAAATGCAACATCTGAAAGGCAAGCTTCGCGGCGAGGCGGAGCGCATAGTCCAACATCTATCAGTTTCGGCTGAAAACTACGACACTTGCTGGGAGCTTCTCAACCACCGATACAACAACCTTCAACTACTCTTCACCAAGCAAATGCAATTATTCCTTAACCAACCAGCCATACAACAGCAAAATGCCTTTGAAATTAAGCGACTTCACGACACCAGCCTAGAGGTCGTGCACGCCATCCACAACCTGGGTGTCGATACTTCATCTTGGGACCCACTTTTGGTGCACATTTTGACCAACAAATTGGATTCTGACACCTACGCATCCTACATGGAAGCAAGAAAGAAGCCGCGTGAATTGCCACATTTCGACGAATTCATTGAATTTTTGGAGGGTAAATTCACAGCATTAGAACCTGTGGTCAAGCGGAAACAGACAACTACAAACCAACATAGGACCAGTCCCGGACAAGCCCGAGACTTTCCTACCGCGCCACAAAACGATGGGCACAACAGCGGCAAGATCAAGCGATATATTGCGAAATCATATCATGCCAACACAGAACGTAATTGCCCGATATGCAAAACAAATCATATTCTACTCTATTGCAAAACATTTCAGAACATGACTCCAAGTGCTAAAAAGGCAACGATGTCGCAATTGAACATTTGCGGAAATTGTTTATTCTCGCACAACGGAAAACAATGCACGTCAATCAAACGTTGCAAGGTGTGCAATACGGCACATCACACGTCGCTACATGACCTGTTACGTGACACCGCCCGCGCGCCGCCGGCTACTTCAATGTCGGCGATCCAAGAACAACCTGAAACCTCGGATAGACAACGGAAGTCTAACAATCACGTATCAGGAAACTTCAACGAGGTCCTGCTAGCTACTGTCCAAATTAAGGTCAAGGCTGCTGACGGTACCTTCATGCAGCTTCGCTGTCTTCTGGATCAGGGATCCCAGATAAACCTGATCACTGAATCTGCAGCTCAACGACTTGGTCTCAAGAGACATAAACAGAACGCCACGGTCTCAGGCATTGGAATGTCCGCCAAACAAAGTAACGGAACTGTACAATTATTGTGCCAGTCACTATACGGGGATCATGAATTCTCTACAGATGCACTAGTTATGAACAACATGATAAACAATTTACCAAATTACTCATTTGAAAAACAACAATGGTCTCATCTCAGCAACATCAACCTCGCAGACCCGGACTACAACATTTCTAGGCCTATAGACGCCCTACTGGATGCTCGAGTGTATGCAGATATAATAATGGATGGCATTCTTAGAGGTCCTGCGTATGCCCCAATTGCTCAACAAACAAGACTCGGATGGGTGCTCTTGGGAAACGTAAAAACGTTCAACTGCCACGCGGTGCTCAACAACCTTGAAGACATCGCTCAGTTCTGGGAAATCGAGGAAATAACCGAACAAACTAGCAATGTGACTCCAACTGAAGAATATTGCGAAACATTATACAGTACAACAACAAAAAGATTGGAAAGTGGGCGTTACGAGGTGAAAATTCCAATGCAACCCAATTTCGAAGAAAAACTCGGAGCTTCTAAGCCACAGGCAATAGCGCAGTTACTTCAATTAGAGAAACGTCTAGCGAAAAACGAAGAGCTATGTAACAGCTACAAAAGCTTCATAAATGAATACATAAAACTAGGGCACATGAAGTTGTGTACCGTACAGCGAGAGCCCAGCTGCTTCCTTCCGCATCATCAAATAATGAAACCTGACTCCACCACAACACGCCTACGAACAGTTTTTAACGCTAGTAGCCCCACAAGGTCAGGAAGAAGTCTTAACCAACTTATGGAGAGCGGTCCAAACTTACAACAAGACCTCCAAGCTATAATTCTTCGGTGGAGGTCATATCGCCACGTATACACTGCGGATATCGAGAAGTTCTACAGACAGATTCTTATAAAAGAAGAAGATCAACATTTACAAAAAATTGTTTGGCGTAACTCGCCATCCGAACCAATCCAGGAGTTTCTGCTTTGCACCGTGACATACGGAACCAAGGCCGCAGCCTACTTGGCAATGCGGACCATCAAACAGCTGATCGCAGACGACGGGCCACAGTACCCCCTCGCAGCTACGATTTTAGACCAACAACTGTATGTCGACGATCTCCTTGGCGGAAACAATAACCTTGAGGAAGCCAAAATATCGCAACAACAACTCATCAAACTACTACGAGCAGGGGGCTTCAACCTACGCAAATGGGCTAGTAACAACCCTCGCCTGCTTGAAGATTTAACGGAAGATCAAATCAGCCAAAACTTGATCGACTTTAAGAACGTAAATAACAACAAAACTCTCGGGGTGCTATGGAATCCCTGCTCAGATCAATTTACGTTCAACATCGCCGACTTAAGTCCGCGCATATATGACGTCATCACCAAGCGGTCATTGCTATCCGACTTATCAAAACTATATGACCCACTTGGATGGCTCTCTCCAGTTACAATGAAGGGCAAGATCATTTTTCAACAAGTATGGAAACAGCCTCTGTCTTGGGACGAGGCCCTCCCGAATCCAATCCAAGAAGAATGGCGGACCTTTAGAGCCGAGCTGCCAATGCTTAACAACATGACAAATCCAAGATGGGTCGGAGATGTACAACAATTACATGGATATTGCGATGCATCTGAAAAGGGGTACGGCTGCGTTATTTATGGCAAAAGTACCAAAAAACATGGCCAAATAACAATTAAACAAATAACCGCAAAGACTAAGTTAGCGCCTTTAACCAGACACGTCACTCTACCGAGACTTGAACTTTGCGGAATGGGCTTACTTGCAAAGTTAATGCGAAAAACTTTAAATTCACTAAACAATCAGACAGTACAAGTGTATGGCTGGACCGATTCAACTGTGGCATTGGGATGGCTACAAGGCGACATAACACGATGGAAGACATTCGTCGCCAACAGAGTCACTCAGGTTACCCAAGTCATGCCCGCCAACTGTTGGAGACATGTGCGCTCAGAAGACAACCCCGCGGATTGCGCAAGTCGAGGCATACTACCATCGCAACTTTTAACACACCATTTATGGTTTGAAGGCCCACCATCGCTATCTAACGACATAACAACACTAACGGAGACACCAGTATATCAAGAACCCACAGAAGAGCGAAAACACACCAAACAAACATGCTCTCTACAATCGACTTCGCCGGTTATAGAGACCCTTCTGAATAATAACAGCTCTATGACACGTGTAGTTCGAACGCTCGGCTGGGTGTCGCGTTTTGCTAACAACGCAAGTGGAAAAAATAAATTGCAGTCGCCGTACTTAACAACGTCGGAACTAAGGAATGCGCAGACTGCAATAATACGGACTGTGCAGAACACACATTTTAGCGAGGAAATTGCGCATTTAAAGAAACATAAAGCCATATCTAACAAAAGTCGACTTTTAAAACTTAATCCGATATTGGACGAAAATAACGTGCTGCGTGTTGATGGTCGATTAGAACACGCGTGTATAACATACGCACAGAAACATCCAGCTATCATTCCGCACGACAACAGGCTGACGGAGTTACTGATACAACAAGCCCATAGAACAACACTTCACGGAGGCCCGAGACTCACTCTGGCGCATCTGCGAAACAACTTTTGGATACTACGAGGTGTTAGAACAGTGAAGGATCGGCTTCGTACTTGCATCAGGTGTCACCGATTCAAACCAACAACCAACAATCAAGTTATGGCAGATCTGCCGGCACCCCGAGTAACACCATCGCGACCGTTCACGCACACGGGCGTTGACTTCACTGGCTATGTTGAGGTCAAGGCCAACAAAGAAAAAGAAGATTCAAGCTCGGAATCACAAACGCCCAACAAACAACCAACACGCACCCGAAGGGCGCCAAAACCCGGCTACAATAGCTACACATGCCTGCTTTTACTTTTGCTGGCATCCTGTGTTCCTGCATCAGCACAACAATCAACAAACGTTATCAAGCTAAACCCTAACAAACTAATTTATTTCGATAAATTAGCCGATATGCAGATAATACAGGATCAATGGAAATTGATAGTATACTACAACATGACAACATACTGGGAAGGATTGAAGAGCGTGGAAAACTACGTTAACCGTCTCACCAATCTTGGCGGCTATGAAACAGCATTCTCCACCGTCACCGCCCAACTCAAACATGAATTAAGAGAGCTGAAACATTATAACGACATTTTAACAACAGATCACGGATTATATGCGAAGAGAGTAAGGCGAGGCCTTGTTAACGGCGTGGGATACTTAGCCAACTCTCTATTTGGCGTGTTAGATGAGAGATTTGCCCAACAGTACGACAAGGACATCCAGCTTGTGCATAATAACGAAAATCACCTGCTGAGCTTATTAAAAAATCATACATCTATAATTGAAGCTGAATACAACCTCTTGAAGAGACACGAAGAAGTTATGAACCAACAATTTACAGCAATAAACAGGCATCTTGAAGAAACGGACCAACGGAGTAGAGCTGATCATGAAGCAGTAACGAACAACATATACATAACAGCAACCGCGCTTTCCGCTAACATCGTGATGGGCAACCTAAGGCGATTACAACAAATGCTGTTAGACTTAATAACTGACGTCAAGGACGGACGTGTCAACATGCATCTAGTAAAACCCGATCAATTCGAAGAACAACTAAACATCATCTCCGGGCAGCTTCCGGGAGAACTATCTCTGCCATGTGCGAACACGAAACATTGCATCAGAGACATGTACAAACTGTCGCGTGTACATGTACATATAACGGACAACTTTACAATTTTCGAGTTTAAATTACCATTAGTAAACACAGAGCAATATGAGCTCAATCGAATTATACCGATCCCTCAATTACTATCACGAACAACACAGAGAATCGTGACAACAGCAGAATACATGGCAGTCAACCTAAAAAAGGATGCGGTGATACCATTAACACATCAAGATATTACATCGTGCCTGCAATTTAAAGAACATCATATACTATGCAGTATGGCCCTACCTATCTACGACACAAAATCAAGCATTAACATATGTGAAGCTCAATTAATTAACAATAAAAACATATCGGCTTGCAAGACTATATCAACGGAGTGCGCCGACAACTGGATCCGATTACACAAGCCCGGCGCCTGGTTGTTTGCGTGCTGCCAGGAATGTGCTATGCGCACATTTTGTCCAGCCGGTGTGACGCCACTTGTACTACGCGAAGCAGGAATTATTACGCTTGATACGGGATGCATGATAAAGGGAGACAACGTTGTCATCCAATCTCACAACAACTTTCACAGTGAGATGACAATAAGCGAAAACAACCTCTACATACAAGAATCTTCAATAAACCGCGTCATCGTTGAGAAAAACTATAGCGTTGTCACTGAAGATCATCGAGAAGCATTACGAAAACTGAAAACCAGCATAGACACTGTGAAGATGCAGCAAGACTCCTTGCAAAATATAACATCATCTCACGAAACGCATCACTACAGCTTCATATCATTTGTCGTTATCTGCACGATCGCAGCTAGCGTCTGGGCCGGCATCTACATGAGACGCAGAATGCGGAACACAGCAGCGCGAGCCATCACCAACGAGCAGAAACGCCAGAAACCGAAAAATGACCACGGCGATGCGTCAATTCGACATTTTCGACAGACGCGCGACTCTGACACCGTCAGTGAGGTGATTGTACATGCCGCAACACTCGTTGACAAGGCAACTACGCCTTAATTAGGTTTAACTTTATTTTCTTATTTCTTAAATTTGGCAGCATGTACGAGCACACTCGACATTTTAATATTAAGCTTACGATGCACCCGAGCGTGCGTCATTACGCTGTTTACCTAATACATTTTATTACTTTGTTATTTCAGTGCAATAAAGGTACTCAACCAGGACGGTTGCATCTTTTACTTAAGATATCGTTCCGATCAACATAACAACCCAACATTAACATATAACGTTCGTACATGTAAGGTTTAATAAACTATTAGACCCTGCAAGATGTTTTCCCGCTGGAAAAAGTAGGCTATGTCACTCTCCAGCTTCTAAACTATCTCCATACAAAAAATCACATCAATACGAACCTCCGTTGCGAGGTGAAAGAAGGAACAAACACACACACTTTCGCATTTATACTATAATATTAATATTACTTAGTAAGGATGTAGTGATCGTCGTGGATAAGATATATTTAGTAGTATTTGGACACTATATTTAAATTCATTAAGTAATATTTTTGTATTTTACTTAGATTTCTTAGTGTTTTTGGTTTGTTCTATATGTTTTTGTACACGGTGTAAGTTACTTGATTGGATAATTTTGACATCGGCAGACGAGGGGTTAATCTCGTTCTGCCTACCTTCCACTCAATTGCTCAATCTGGAAGAGATCCCTTATAGGGATAAGTTCTCCTTTGTACCTTAACCTTTTATGTATATCATGTTTATGTTTTATCCTGTTTTTGTGTACAATAAAGTTTTGATCATGGCAGCTGCACTGCTCTTAAAAGCGTATTTTTTCATGAATAAACGTCTATTTAAGAGTTGCATTTTTTTATTTAACATTATATTGTGGCCATTCAAACCGGATATAAACCATTGACATAATTATGGGGTCTACAGTGTAAGAAATATTTTTTCTTCAACAACGAATTAATCCGAACCAAACTGATCCTCTTAAAGAACATCGCAAATTCAAATAATACAGCTTCGCGGCTTGTAGGAGCGGGACAGACGTGCCCAAGTGGCCGGTAAGTGCGAGCGAGACCGACGAGCCGGGTTCCGTGGTCGTGCATAAAGGGGGTGCAATGTATGCTTAAGCACACACACAAGTGACAAGTGTCTGTGACTTTTCTCTCGCACGATTTATAATGTTGTCTTCGGTTTCATAAAGACAGTCATGTTATTAATATGGTACACCAAAATATACAGGGATTCCCTAGTAAGGAACTAGAAATTGACTTGTTTATACAATGCTCAAATATCCATATTCTTTGTGTAACCGAGCACTGGCTTAAGGGTCATGAATTTATATTTAATTTTAGCAATCATTGCATAGTAAGTTCATTTTCTAGAAAGACATGTAGGCGTGGAGGGTCTTTGATAATGGTAAAACACAATTTGAAAAGTAAGGAACGTAAAGATATTGTTGACAAATCCATCGAGCGCCAAATAGAACTCTCTTGTGTTGAATTGGATCAATTCATAATTGTATGCGTATACAGACCTCCATCGGCGGATTATAGTCTATTCGAGTCAGTTATGGATGAAGTGCTCAGTAGTATTTTTCTAAGTACAAAATGTGTTGTTGTGTGTGGTGATTTTAATGTTAACTTACTCGAGAAATCGCCCATGTGTGTGAGTCTAGTGAATACTTTTAAATCGTTTACGAGGGCGACACTGAAAGTCTTTAGAACTGGCCACTTGTAATAAATATAATAAAAAAATAAGTTCAAAATTTGAAAATGGAACTCTTTCTTAATATTTTTGTGTACGAATTCCACTCGATTGTCATTTGTTTTACGATTTGGCGGCAAATTGAAAATTGTGTGTACTACGTGAGCATGAATTTAACGCGAGAAAATTTTCGAGCAATGATTTTTTACGACTTTCGATGTAATTTAAGTCAACAAGAAAGTTATGATAGACTTCGATTGGCCTTTCACGATGAAGCCCCATCTCGTGCTACTATTTACAACTGGTTTAATGAATTTAAACGTGGCCGCACTAATCTCACTGATGATCTGCGTGAGGGCCGGCCTTCTACGGCGACTACTGAAGATAACATCAGTGTTCAAGACAGTCATTATTTAGTAAATCTCGTAGTCTTATTCCCATCTACTATTATAAAACATATGTAGTGGGTGAATTAGAATGGAAACATTTCGATCCGCCCACATGAGAAAAAAAGCGTATTGAGCAAGCAGGCGCTCGATATTATGCATCTCGTTTTAATCACAAAACATATGTGGTGGGTAGATGTGAATAGGATTATTTCAATCCACCTACATTTGAAAAGAGCACTGAGCGAGCAGGCGCTTGATATCTTGCGTCTCGTTCTAATCATAAAACATGTGTGGTGGGTAGATGTGAATGGGAGTATTTCGATCCACCTACAATACGAAAAAATAGGTAGTAAGCGCGGCGCGCGATATTTTCATCTCGTATTAATCGATATGTAAATATGACTGCAGCGCGCGCTTCAGTAGTTCCTGAAAATTGATGTACACGCATGTATTGTAAAGGTGAGAACGAAATTTGGATTGACAAATTCATACTCATATTTGTTCGATTAAGCTACCTTGGTTAGCATATTTCTTGTGCTTACGTATTAAGGGGAGACTGTTCAAGGCAGCCGTCTGTAAGACAAATACATAGCTTTGACTCTTTATTTTACCATCTCAACAGCTCTCTTTGGTTCATAGGTTTCGGACTTATGTCAAGGTACTTTCCCCTACAGTTAACATCTTATATGAGCGGATTGGTTTAGTTTACTAACCATCCAAATATACCCGGACTTGACAATAACGTGTAGGTAAAAGCCTCCGTTAAGAGCTTTAAGCTCCAAACATAAGTAGGTAAAGCTCTTTAAGCTAATTAGAAGCATGTATTATAGTCATTTCCTTTGCATAGTTCATATTATGGTAGTTTTCACTTGCACTATGCTCATCATTTATAAATATTAGACAAGCCTTAAGCTTAATATAGTAAACTTTACTACATTATTAATCTACAGTACGATATTAATCTAATGAAATAACTGAGAATAGTGCTTACGACCTCTGTTAGATATAACAAAGGAATCAAAAGTATTAATTTGTATAAAACTGCAAAAGTTTAGTCTTTAGATAGGTATTTCACCTAAACTATTTGAAATGTATTCATTTAGCCTATTAACAATTATGCACTGAGTAATTCTGTACAAGATTAACATAACTTAAGACCTAGATTTACCTAGATTAAGACGGTACTGGAATGCAAACGCTAAAACCTAAGGTGAATTTGTGTAAGGAAATGATTGTTTTAATTGAAATAAAGATGTTTTACGTTATGGTAATGCTGGAAGGATTATATATAAGGTGGAGTACAAGCAAAATGTTCTCTCATAACAAGCTCAACTATCACCAGAGCAACATATACCCATCTCGCTCCAACCAACCAGCCGTGCCATCAAGCTTTCTCAAGAGTATCGGAGTTTTATTTCCGCCTGTGGATCCCACTTGTGTGTGAGCGCGACGACAACAGAGCTCCCGTCACGCTCGCACCGTGCCTCCGCTGCTGCAGTAAACAGTCAACGGCCACACATGCCAATTTGTGGGCGCGTCGACCACTTCCGCGGTTCGGACCAGCGACCTCACTAGGTCAGCACCCTTAGTCCGAGGCTATCGAAGCCAGGCACCAGACGTCGCAAGTGTCGCAACCCTCTTCCCGTGATGTAACTACGGGGCACCGCGCCGTTCAATCAGTGTTGTGCGGCGTATGATAGAGACTGACAAAAGAGTAACCTATCAGCAGATTCGTACAAGCTTAGCCATTGGTACGAGTCAAGTCCACAAAATCCTCCATGAACATTTAGCGGTGAGGAAGCTTTGTGCCCGGTGGATACCTCATAATTTGACAGAAGCCCAAAAAGTCCGTCGTGTTGATTGGTGTCGTGAAATGGGTCAAAGATTCAACGCAGGTGACTCAAATGCTGTGTTCGACGTAGTTACGGGTGACGAAAGCTGGATTTACTGTTATGATCCTGAAACTAAAAGACAGTCTGCTGAGTGGGTGTTTCCTTCCGAGGAGTTGCCTACTAAAGTGAAGAGAGGTGGAAGTGTGGGAAAAAAGATGGTGGCCTCGTTCTTCGGAAGGACTGGTCATTACGCAACAATTATTTTAGAGGATCAAAAAACAGTTACTGCGAAGTGGTACACTAACAATTGTTTACCACTTGTTTTGGAAACGGTTCGAGAAAAACGGCCTCGCAGTAGGATCCTGCTTCACCACGACAACGCCTCATCGCACACCGCCAAGCAAACGATCGACTATTTGGCGACGGCAAACGTGGAATTACTGGGTCACCCACCTTATAGCCCCGACCTTGCACCTTGTGATTTTTATTTATTCCCAAAAATTAAAGAAAAACTTCGAGGAAAACGTTTTATGGACGCCGACGAAGCAGTGGCTGCGTTTCAAAAGGCCGTCGAAGAGACCCCTAAGGACGAGTGGGCAAAGTGCTTTTCTCAGTGGTTCTATCGAATGCAGCGATGTATTGATGTGAAGGGAGGCTATTTTGAAAAGATATAATAAAAGTAATAAGTTGCTTAATTGCTCAGTTTTTGATTTTCTAAGAACTTTCAGTTTGACCCTCGTAACTTAGTGAACCTGTTTTGTGAACCTACTCGAATTACAGCAACCAGTGCAACATGTATAGATAACGTTTTCAGTAATGAGGATGCAATTAATAAATCTATTATAAACAACTTAAGTTCTGACCACTGTGGACAACAAGTCTCCTTCAGCGGGAAAACGGACGAAGTTCCACGAGACACCATGTGCAGACCTATTTCCGAAAAGAGATTAGATTTATTCAATCGTAATATTGCGAAACGATTACGTTATCTTCCATTTACTCAGGAAAGTCCAAATCGTTTGTGTGCTCATTTGTTCAACTGTATTAAAATGGAATTTGATGCCTGTTTTAATTTAAGGAAAATTCAAAGCAAGGTCAAGACTAAATTTAGCGACTGGGCTACCCCGGATATTCACGAGAAAAGACGCCGTCTCTACGACTTGTATGATTCGAGAACTACTGATAAAAGACCGGAATTTCTAGAGTATGTTAAGAACTACTCGAAATCTTTTAAGTTAATGTGTGTCGCCGCCAAAGCCGATTACTTGTCAAAAATGATTCAGAACTCCAATGATAAGGTTAAAACTGTATGGCAAGTTATCAACACTGAAACTGGAAAACGCAAGATAAGAGATCCGCACTACAGCCTACGAATTGATGATACTTTAGTAAGTTCTGACCATGAAGTAGCGGATCATTTTGAGCGGTTCTTTTCTAACGTACCCGTTGAGACCACGAAGTCTTTAAACTCATCACCAGATGTCGCTGAATCTTTGTTGAAAGCAAATGTAACTGAATGTACAGAAATCTTTAGATTCACTCACGTGACCCCACCTATTCTTATAAAAGCGTTTAAATTGTTGAACTTAAAGAAAACTGAAGATCTTTGGGGCCTTTCAGTCAAAGTATTACATTCCATTGTAGAATCAATTGCACCTTTCTTAGCTGATATTTTCAATAAATGTATTGATACTGGAGTATTTCCTGACCACATGAAACACAGTAAAATTATCCCGTTGTTTAAATCAGGAACGAAAACTGCCCCTAACAACTTCAGGCCAATATCAATACTACCGGCACTAAGCAAAGTTTTTGAGAAGCTTATTCTTCATCAGCTTATGTCCCACTTTGGTTGCAATAAACTGCTCAATACCAATCAGTTCGGATTCACTAGGGGTCGCTCTACCACTGATGCAGGGGTGGTACTAATTAAACATATTTTTGATGCCTGGGAAGAGGCTCAAGATGCTATTGGAGTGTTCTGTGATTTATCAAAGGCATTTGATTGCGTTGATCACGAAAATTTAATCAGAAAGTTGAGACATTATGGGATTAAAAACGGTGCTCTTGATCTTGTTTCATCGTATCTCTCAGAGAGAACACAACGAGTAGTCATCAATGGCACCCAATCAGCAGGGACAACTGTTGCTCTTGGTGTTCCTCAAGGCTCGATTCTGGGTCCGTTTCTGTTTCTGATTAACATCAATGACCTACCAAATGTGTTGCAAGATAAACATGATATAGTGTTATTTGCAGACGACACGTCGCTTATCTTCAAGGTAGACAAGGAAAGAGAAAAGCTTCGATGGTATTAATGATGCTCTCAACACTGTTGTGAAATGGTTTACAGCAAATAATTTACTGCTAAATTCTAAGAAAACAAAGTGTATCAGATTCACTTTACCTAATGTCAAGCAGGTAAATAATACCAAGATCCAATTAAAGGGCGATGAGCTGGAATTTGAAGATGTAACAGTGTTTTTAGGTATCACCTTGGACTCAAAACTGCAATGGCATGCGCATATCGCCACCCTAGCCGGAAAACTTAGTTCGGCAGCCTATGCAGTAAGACGCATAAGGCAGTTAACAAACGTTGAGACGGCTAGGCTGGTGTACTACAGTTACTTCCACAGTGTTATGTCCTACGTAATCCTGTTGTGGGGGAAGGCGGCTGATATCCAGACTATATTCGTGCTACAGAAACGAGCTGTACGCTCCATATACGAACTAAAAGCTCGAGATTCTCTCAGGGACAAATTTAAGGAGGCAAACATTCTTACTGTAGCATGCCAATACATTCTTGAGAATATCATGTATGTGCGGAAGAACCTTCATGAGTTCAAACTCAACAGTGATATCCACGACTACAACACCAGAAGTAAAAACAAGATCGCAGTGAAGGCCAGTCGTCTCCGCAAGGTTAGCACGTCGTTCGTGGGGAACTGCATACGTTTTTACAATAAAATACCTACTGAAATTGTTAATTTACCGTACATTAAATTTAAGTCTCATGTTAAGAGTAATTTGCTAAGGCGTATTATACTGTCAACGATTTCTTAAACGACAAAAATGCCTTTAAGCCAGTAGTAGTCTGATTCTATTAGGAATATACCTAAATACATGTAATCATTATAAGTTCCTACCTGAAATAACTGTACCGTTTTATGTAAGAAGAGAGCACGTAATGCTGTTTCTCGCCGAACAAGTCGCTTAATCTTTGCTATTATCAATGTCCGGTGGCTTGAATATGTCATGCTCGCTTAAAGGGCTTTGCTTACGGTGGGGTAATCGGGTCGCCACCTTCCCTAACATATGGTTGAGGGAGGCGATGGCTGAGATATGCGTCATACTCGTGATCGGGTGCTGTTTGTGGAGTCTGGACTGTTCATGCTTGCAAGGGCATAGTACCTAATTAACTACTTAAATACTAGTGTTATTATTATTATTATCGTATTGACGAGAGACATCATTCTGATCTTGACACGTTTTATTGTTATTGACCCTGTACATCTCTGACAATATAACATTAATGTTCCTTTTTTGTTTTGACGCTTAGAGACCGTATACATCTCTTAGAATATTAGAATAATTATTAATTGTATTTGGACGCTCAGAGACCTTATGCATCTCTGGAATACTGAATAATATCATTAACTTCTGTTAATGCTGGATACAGATCTTATATCGAATGTAATGGTCATATTTTGCAATTTTGTTTTGTTTACATTAACTTAGTGACATTTAGTTTGTTAACCTTTTATATATCATTTTAAATTATAATTGTGTAAGATTACTATTTTATTGTAAATTACCGTTTGACATGTAAAAGTGCCCTTGTGGCCTATTTGCAGAATAAATAATTGATTTGATTGATTGATTTGATTTGTTTACGCGAATATTACTTATTAAATGAAACGATTCGAGCGGATTTAATCTTCTTCTTAAGTCTACTCTACCCGCCTCATTTTTAATAAAGACAGTCTAAATCTATCTATTCATAGTACTCTTTGAGTCTAATCCCCAGAATGCTCAAAATGTGGTAATACGGGTGTAGACTCGAAAATTATTATTACTCCAAAAGAAAGAAGGCAAAAAAATATGCCTAGTGACGAAAATTCCGTTCAGATATCTCAAAGAATTACGAAGCTACAACCGTTTTAATATTGCCTGTTAGAGAGAGAAAACGCAAACGGTGTGTGACGTCACATTATAGGATGCTGCCGGGATGCCGACCACGATGAGACGCGTTGCCGTCTTCTGTAACGTCACATTCTTCGTTTCATATAAAGTTGCGTTTTGCGAGAAACGCAACTTCTCTCAACGCTTCTCCTGGGTGTGAAGGGAGATTTGCCGCTGCGCCCGTGGGCGGTAAATCTCACTAACCGCCCGGAGTGACGTAAACCTTTTTATGGCATTGGCACACATTAACTGGTTAATTACCTATCTAGTCGATGTGGCAGAGATGATATGACTTATGACATGGTTATATCAATGTTGGTCAGTTATGGTTGTTGCCAACCGTCAGAAATCGTAATAAAGTCATGTTTCCACTGGAAGGTGAGATACAGTAATAGCTTCCCAAAGAAAACACTCACAGGAAACTATATCTCACCTTTCAGCAGAAACATGACTTTATTAATCAAGATTAGATGCGTGATGATTAGTGACAGCATTCCATACAATTTCAATAGGGAATAAGTATTACTCAAAACTCTGCGTAGGCTAGGGGGCGACACAAGCACACACCATAAACCATAGAGAAATATATAGCCATAAACAAAGCACCGTGACACATCATGTCATATGTTATATTTATTAGTATCAAATAATTCGTGAAAATATGTTAAATTATGATAATTTTATTATTATTCATGTGGTAAAAAAGCTGTATTGAGTTATCTTGGCATCCTACGGACATTTAAAAACGGTTTACGGTATGTGCTAGTATTGCACTCTGGCGGCAGAACATTGCAGAAATACTCCCTATTTATTTCGAACTGTGTGAATTGGTTTCTATCGATCCAATATTGTGCAACAGAACCCTAATAATGGGTCCGTGCTCGAGTGGCTGCATGCCGAGCCAATAATAGGCAGCGGCTTGTACTGTGGAGCACCCTCGCGGTCAGGTCACAGGGACAGTTCTAAGGAAGCTTTGATGCTGACCGTAATCTACCTATACCAGGCCTTTTACTCTTGCCCCGTACACCTCCGAGGTGCCCACACTGACACCCGGTTGTACTTACGTGCTCATTGCACGCAGAACCGATGGCTGTTGGGACGGAAAGGTCGGTGGCGACCATGTACCTACCGGCAGGCGCAGTGTGGATAGACAGATCACCTGGTAAAGGTCGCGGGAGTCCGCTGGATGCGAGTGGCGCAGGACCGGTCACAGCAGGGGTGCGTCTCACGAGATATAACAACAATATATATAATTGTATATTAATAACGTTCACTAGATATAATGAACGTTAGCTATAACAACAAAACCAATACTTGTATAAGGAATAACGGTCAATTGACATAATATTCATATTATATTTGTATACGTTTGTAAGTTCGTTCGAAACTATCCCCAATACTATAAGAAACGCGAAGACGTACCCACAACTCATAATCTCCGATACAGAGAAAGACTCATGTTGCCCTCATCAAACCTAAAAATGCATTCTGATGCAACCTACGCCATGTCTGTGAAAGTATATAATAAATTTCCCGATACTATAAAATCCGAGAAAAGACACACCACATTCATAAAATTATTAAGAGAATTCCTTATTAATAAAAGTTATTATACACTAAGAGAATACATAGAAGAAAAACTATAAAATAAAATGAAAATTTAAACTCACCTTATACACAAATATAATATATAAAACCAAGTTCCTATTAAAAAAAAAAAAAAGTATAAATAAATGTGCAATAAACAGATATTGATACTTCAATATAATGCTTTTTATAATTTGCACATTGCACAGAATATACAAATTATAAAAAGCAAAACTTTACATAAGCATGTAAGTCGTCTTCTCTTCACTAATGTTGCGGTGCCCAGCAGGGTCCACAATTAAGTTTTATTCTCATCACTTAGCAACTAAAACTTAAGTTTACTTAAAACCCTGTAAACTAACATTGTGGAATGCAATAAATGATTGAGTATTGAGTATATAACGTTTTTTTTTATAACACTCAAATTGACTAATTTCAGTTCGTATAACATACATAACGTAAACGATCATACATAACACATAATATCTTTTCGTATAACATAAGTACATGACGTATAACAATCATAACACATAGTATATTTCCTTAAAGGTTTATTATATAGAAGATTACGTTAGGCTAGCTAGAAAAAGGGGGTTGGGAGCCCGGAGCAGTAAAAAAACGTACAATCGTAACAATAGTATTATTTGTAGGTTAGGTTAGGGTTAGCTTGTGCCCCTTAGAGTGGAATGAGGCACCCCGCGAAGCGGGGTGACGTCGACACACTGGCGGTTGAGTTAGGTCTAGGTTAGGTTCCGCCGACGATGCAGGAGCAGCGGATGGCGGACCCAGAGCCGGTGGCAGTGACACCGATTACGGAGGGGGAGCTGATGTGGGCGGTGCACCGGCTGAGGGCTTGTAAAAAGGCCCCTGGGCCAGACGGTGTGCCGGGAAAGATCTTGCCGATCGCGATGGGCCACCTTGGGAGCCGCCTTAAGGACTTGTTCGATGATTGTCTGGAGACGGGGCGGTTCCCGGGGTGTTGGAAGGAGGGCAAGTTATGCCTCTTGCGGAAAGAAGGTCGGCCGGCGGACTCTCCCTCCGGGTGGCGGCCCATTGTGTTGCTGGACGAGACCGGGAAGATGTTGGAGAGGATACTCGCTTCCCGGATCGTCCGGCATTTAGACAATACGGGCCCCAATGTGTCCGACCGCCAGTTCGGCTTTCGAATAGGGCGGTCCTGCATAGACGCATTGGGTGCCCTTCGAGGGTTTTGTTTGGAAGCAGCGGAGAGACGGGAGGGGGTGGTGGCGGTGTCATTAGACATCGCCAACGCGTTTGGATCCCTCCCGTATTCGGTAATTGGGGAGGCGCTCCAATATCATGGTGTGCCTGCCTACTTGAGGCGCATAATAGAGCACTACCTCACGCAGAGGGTAGTGCTCTACGAGGAAAGAGGAGGGCAAAGAAGGTCGAGGCCCATGGCCTGTGGCGTACCCCAGGGGTCCGTACTGGGCCCTTTACTATGGAACTTGGGGTACGATTGGGCCATTAGGGGTGCCCTCCTCCCCCGGATGGCTGTCATCTGCTATGCGGATGACACGATGGTGGCTGTCCGGGGTGCGGATATGTGGGAGGCTCTGCGGCGGGCAGAAGTTGCCGCGGAGCAAATGGTGACCCGCATCCGGCTGCTGGGCCTGAGGGTGTCCCTCCCGAAAACAGAGGGAATAATCTTCGGGGGGAGGGGCTGGCGGCCGCCTGCGGGTGCCACAATTAGAGTGAGCGGGGAGGCGGTCCAGGTGAAGCCTCATATAAAGTACTTGGGGCTCATTCTGGACCGCAAGTGGAACTTCGGGGAGCATTTCCGCCAGCTTGCTCCCCGTTTAGTGGCGACGGCGTCAGCTTTGAGTCGGCTGCTGCCCAATGTAGGGGGGCCCTCCGTTGCGTGCCGCCGCCTGTATGCCGGGGTCGCCCGGAGCATGGCCCTTTACGGGGCCCCAATTTGGGCGGACCGGCTTAATGCGGCAAATAAGGCCCTGCTTAGGAGGCCACAAAGGGTGGTGGCCAACCGTATCTGCAGGGCCTACGTAACGGTGGCCTGGGCAGCGGCATGCGCCTTAGCAGGCACTCCTCCGTGGGAGCTGGACGCGGAGATGCTAGCCGAGGCGCACAGAAACCGGCTAAGGTGGAGGGCTTCGGGGGAATATCCCGCTCCCGAAGAGGTGAGGGCCGCTCGCAGGCAAACGGAGCGGCGATTGAGGGACAGGTGGAAGGCGGACCTGGAGGAGTCGCCATATGGACTCCGCACAATAGGGGCGCTCCTCGGGTCGTTCGACGCCTGGCTAGAGAGGGCCCATGGCAAGGTGGGGTTCCGGTTGACGCAGGTGATGACCGGACATGGCTGTTTCGGTCATTACCTGCACAGAATTGGAAGAGAGGGAAGCCCCATCTGCCATGAGTGCGGCGCTGAGGATGACTCGGCCCAGCACACGCTCGAGTGGTGCAGCGGATGGGCCGAGGAGCGCCGCACTATGGTGACGGCCCTCGGTGCGGATGATCTCTCGCTGCTCAGTGTCGTGACGGCCATGCTGGGAAGCGAGAGATCGTGGGAAGCGGTGGCCTCCTTTTGCGAAACAGTCATGTCGCAAAAGGAGGCTGCGGAGAGGGAGCGCGAAGACAGTGCGGACGCGCTCCCGCTCCGGCGCAGACGGCGGGGTAGAGCGCGCGCGCGGTTTGCGGCCGCTGATCGCGCCCTACCTCAGTAGGGCCAGTGGGTAGGGGACCCACATTGCACGGCCCTACATGTCTGGGGGGAGGGTCAAGCGTTCTGACCTTCCCCTCCTTTGGTGCGGGTGTCCTGGCGCGGGTATAGTCAGGACTGCCGGGGGGCGTCGTGGTGGAATGTTCGCGATCCCATGGCGCCCCCCTTAACGGCAATGCGGGTGACGCCGGTGTGTTTTTAGTGGGTATGCTCCTCCAGTCACCATCGCTCGGATGGCGGTAGGAGGAGAGAGTCCCACATAACCCCCAAATAGCCTTCCCCGGGCCGGGGGTATGCGTAAAGCATTTTCACACCGTCAAAAAAAAAAAAAAAAAAAAGGTCTAGGTTAGGTTAAAATAATTGGCGTGTTTGTTTCAAAAAATGTATTTAATTTGAAACGGAAATGTATATTACAAACGTTTACTGCTATTAAAATAATTGTAGTCGATTATACTATACGAGCATTATACTTATTGATGTTAGATTAATTGAATAATATATGTTTTAAACCTTAGGTGTTATGAATATTATACGCTTTAATCGATATATCAATTGATATTATAGGTATCTAAATAACGTTATACTTTATGAAAATATATATTTTGAAATTATACCTTTCGTTCATTATATGCAGCGATCGTTATACTAAACAAGCTTATACAAAGTGGGCGTATATATTATGACTGTTATATGATATGTTCTTATACCTCGTATTACTTACCCAGTAAAAGTGCCAAAGTGCGGTCACTTTGGCACTTTCGGGGACCGGTGTCCTGCGCGACCCGGCGGACTCCTGCGACCTTTTGTTATGACTTTTATGGTTTATTTGCCGCCGTTATCTCGATTGCGGACAGCTCAGACAAAAGTGGAACTTTGTCACAATATCTGTCACACTTATCTTCCCGGCCCCTGAAGTAATGTAGGTACTTACTATTTCTTCCATTTACGGTACCTAATACTTAATTCGTAGGTAATCAAATAACGTGCTTGACAAAACACTGCATTTTATTTAAATCAAGCAATGTAGTCCGGCGAATAACGTTTGAATGTATGTGAAGCGACATTTATTGATTGATTTATTACTAGCTTAGCTTCTGCCCGTTACTCCGTCTGCGTAGAACTCGTTTATATCGTAGCTCCATACAAACTTTCACCACCATAGGGGATGATTTTCGCGGTTAAAACTATCCTATGTTCTTCCCCGAGACTCAAACAAACAATCTCTATACCTCATCTAAATCGGTTCAGCGGTTTAGTCGTGAAGAAGTAGCTAACAAACAGACAGACCTTCGCATTTCTAATATTAAGTATGGATGAAAATATGAACGGTTTTCACTAATTGCCTTTGTTTATTTAACATGGAAAGTTCCACCTAAACTTCATTTCCCCACACTTATTCCCCGCGTCGAGTGCCCCGACCAAACTCAATTGACCTCCATAGACTCCTGATCCTTCTTATACCTACCTATACTTATAATTCTGTAGAAAAAAAACCAATGTTAAAATTCATCTGCGCATGTCATCTCGGACGCTGTTCACAAGACCATTGCTACACAGGACCAGTTATGTCAGACCTGCGGAATCGTACATAGGATATGAAAGTCTAGCTCAAGTTACATTGGTATAAAGTTAGAGTGAATTTCATGCAGTTTGAATGAGGTTGGTCAACTGTGGCGACAAATGTCCAACGTCATACGCCGCGTCGGCTGTCAATCGGAACGCTTGCCGCCAAATTTATTTTAAAAAGTTTAGATAGACTTTTTAAATGAGTACCCGAGTGATGTAGTATAGAGTTTGGTGTTTTTAAATATGGCTGCTGAGAAGTTGTTGTGGCTGACTACTGTGTGGTTGAGGGTTTGGTTGTGTGCGACGGATCTGTGTTACGCTCAGTAAGTAAATCAAAACTTGGACAAGCGAGCGGAGCGAACTAAATTCTCCGTTTCGGCTTGGGCAAAAATTCTTGCGTATGTTCGGCTGTTCTTCCCTACAGGCTGCGTTTCTCTAACGATCCTCGTGAAATTTTGTGAGCAGGACTAATAATTCATAATTATAATTTGAAATCAGTTCTAAAAAAAATTTTTTTTTTTTAACTAAAAATAGGCTCTTAATTCTACACTCTCAAAGTATATTTTAACCCATTCTATGTTAGTCATGCAGCATGCTTCTACGAGCGATTTCCGCTATACAGCGCTTAACCTCTAGTTAAACCACCACATTTTTTTATCAAATGTAGCTAAGTCCAGTCCGAGGGAATGCAGAACCGGTACCTACTGTTTCGAAGAACCGGGATTTTCGGGACTGGCCGAAATCAGAACCGGGATTTCCCGGTTCTTTCGGGACTTTCGGGACAAACCTTCAATACTTCAAGAATTAATAATAAAACCATATTTTACGAGATAAAACTGATGGGTTTCTTAAAAAGAGCGCATTGCGATCAATACACAGCTTTATTGATACTTTTAATCATCACCATTCTTCATCGACACTCCACAGCTATAGATCACAACTATCACAACAACAATAGGAATGATGACTAAGATTTTTTTGTGATGTCATTCGAACCAGTTTTTGGAGAGGAACAAATGTTTGTATGGGAGCAACTACAATTAAAGAACATAAATACCTAAAAATTGGAGACAAAGATTGACCTCGCTGGCGGCAGCGCAAAACGCTTCATACTGTGTGTCTATACAAGTATTATGACGTCACATTTGTACATTTTTACTAATCGTAGTATGGAAAATCAGGTAAATTGTTGTTTCGGTCGCAAAATACTGCGTTTAAGTACATAGTTGTCATACAATATTGTTTCTATAAAAGCGTAAGAATTCTATTGGTAGCTTTTAATTTACTCTTATCTCATATCTTTTTATGATTTTAATTATATTTTA
Source organism: Epinotia ramella (assembly GCA_947578815.1). Taxonomy (NCBI): domain Eukaryota; kingdom Metazoa; phylum Arthropoda; class Insecta; order Lepidoptera; family Tortricidae; genus Epinotia; species Epinotia ramella. The sequence continues at coordinate 15,229,695 of OX388223.1, forward strand.
TAATTTATACTTTACTACGATAATTTGATGGGTTACTATCCATTTAGCATCACTACGTTATCAATTTGAACATGAGGCACCATGCCTATAGGGCAGGTTAAAACAATATCTGGCGTACGAGATGAAATAGGTATATTCTACTGTTTCTGTATATAGTATTAAGCATGAGAGCTTACAACACTTATAAACTTAGTGCTGTTTGTTTCTTCTGGATAATTGAGAATTCTCCATAATAGGGAATATTCATGACATTTTTTTATTTTTTTTATCTATTCTATAAGTAATTATATAACCGGAAAAAAATATAACACTTTCACAATATTATTAAGCTAAAAAAAAATAATTAAAATTACTATCATTTTTGGACGATCAAAACGCCACCATTTTGGCGCGCTCATTTGTGACGTCACCGTGCAGCTTAGTGCACGGCGGTTCTTAAACAAATTAACAACAAAGTGTTTGATTCACACTTTTAATAAATGTGAGTGATTAAAGCTTATAAGATCAACTTATTGTAATGGAAGAGCACACAAAAGCTTATTATAAATATTGTATTGTCCCTATGTGTGAAAATCACATTAAAACTGCAAATATTTTCATATGCCCAAAGGTGCAAATATAAGGATAAAGTGGTGTAAGGCGATGAGGAGAGATAATGTATCGTGCTTGAGTAGTTTATATTGTTGTGAAGATCATTTCGACGTGAGTATTAAATATGTATGTACCTAAAATCTTTTTTATTACGACTCGCGAACAATATAGGTAAACAATAACCTAACCTCAAAATTGTATTATATACTTATTCATAAAACTATTCTGATTCCCAATTTTTTTAGTTATTAATGTTACAAATATTATGATTTTTGTTGATCAACAGCTGACTACGAGTGTTGATTTTGATCAAGAAACCTTTTAGCTAAGTTTCTTTGTTTGCACTGTTGATCGAAGAAAGTTAAAAGAATTTAATCCTTTTTACTGAGTGACCTACACAAATTTGTTTTATTTATAAGCCTTGACGAAAACAACCTAGTTTGTTAAAGTTCATAAAGATGTTCTCAACATTTAACATTCCTAATAGGTACCTACATATCTTTGATTATATAATACAAGCTTCTGCCCGCGACTCCGTCCGCGTGGAACTCGTTTATACTATCTCTATACCAAATTTCATCCAAATCGGTTCAGCAGTTTAAGCGTAAAGAGGTAACAAACAGACAGACAGACACACTTTCGCATTTATTATTTATTATTAAGTAAGTATATATAAAATATATAATATAACTAGCTTCTGCCCGCGACTCCGTCCGCGTGGAACTCGTTTATATCGTAGCTCCCCCCATATCCCCCAAAGGGATGAAGTGGGGGTGAAAGTTTGTATGGAGCTAAGATATAAATGAGTTCCACGCGGACGGAGTCGCGGGCAGAAGTTAGTATATATAATATATAAAGTATATAGTAGTATAGTAAAATAGTATATAGTATGGATAAATATGTACTAGTTTTTTATTCCACTTATTTAACAAAGACACCTATTTGAAGTAGTTTAAAAGTCTAGCTATTTGAATCGCCAAAATAGGTTATAATTATTTAATTGACCAATCTCACGAGTATAAAAACAAAGAATATGAAAATTTATTGAATATCTGTAACTTATTTACCTTGCAGCTTTTACTCCTCTTAGTCTTAGTTCAGCGGACGTAAAGTCACAAATATTTGCGAAGTATGTATTAAATTTAGTCATCATGAACACATCAATTTTAGGCAGATTATCCGACTGTGCCTTGACAAAACCGCCTTTAGTCATTGTGGCGAGTCTTTTTTCACTTAATAATTACCAAAAAACACTGATTATTTATCATAAACAGCGGCCAAACAATGCGAATAACTTTCAATAATCATACTAACGACCTGCACGGTGACGTCACGTTTCGCTCCGCCAATAGCGTTGCGTTTTGGAAATCTGCGAGGGAATTTGAAAAATAGTACTTTTAAACAATTTATTTTATCAATAGAAACATGATAATTTGAAAAAATAATCATGTGTGTATATTTATTAAGCAATATAGATTACACGTGATTTTTTTTGTCCATTTCTAAATCACATGCATATTCCCTATTGTAACCAAATGTCCGGTTCCCGTCCATTGGCGCCAAAAGACCTCTGAAATTGAAATTTCGGGCCCTCTATAATTGGCATTTAGACTCGCTTCTTTCTTAACATGACCTCTGTAAAGAACACAGCAGGCGTCGAAGACCTCTATAATTGAAAAGCCGTTAAATAACTTCATGTTTTTTTTTAATAAAAAGACCTCTGTAATTGACACACGAGGCATCGAAGACCTCTATAGTTGAAACGCCATTAAATCAGATGTTTTTTCTTTTTTAATCACATAAATTTCCTGTATAATTGACACACGAGGCCTCTAAGACCTCTATAATTGCGAGACCTCTATAAACGCCGTATTTTTTTTTTTCTTAAAATTAAATTAGCTCTGTGCTTGTTACACCAGGCATCCAGGACCTCTATAATCGAAAGGAAGGTAGTTTTAATGTGTTGTACAGTCACGGAATAAAAGGTTGACCACATTTGGACCTTAATAGCTTTGAAATAAGGCCGAAAAGTGGTCAACTTTTTCATTCCTCGACTGTATGCCTACAATTTATGATGATTGTATTTCAAAATTGTGTTATTGAGCGGTTTTAATTAAATCTACAAATTTTCAAGTAAAACAGTTTAAAAATAACATGAATATTTTAAACACAATCTGCTTTTCTGTAAAATTAAAATCCTTGAAAAAAAAATTGGATGAAATTTGGTATAGAAATTGAGTTTGAGTCCAGGGGAACGACATAGGATAGTTTTTAACCCGGAAATCATCCCCCAAGGGGATGAACGGGGAGGGTGAAAGTTTGTATGGAGTTAAGATATAAACGAGTTCCACGCGGACGGAGTCGCGGGCAGAATCCATCCATACTTCCATACTATATACTATATAATATACTATATACTATCCATATCCATACTAATATTATAAATGCGAAAGTGTGTCTGTCTGTCTGTCTGTCTGTCTGTCTGTTACCTCTTCACGCTTAAACCGCTGAACCGATTTGGATGAAATTTGGTATAGATATAGTTTAAGCCCTGGGGAAGGACATAGGATAGTTTTTATCCCGGAAGTCATCATCGTTTTCATCCCCAAGGGGATGAAGTGGGGGGTGAAAGTTTGTATGGAGCTACGATATAAACGAGTTCCACGCGGACGGAGTCGCGGGCAGAAGCTAGTAATATTATAAATGCGAAAGTGTGTCTGTCTGTCTGTCTGTTACCTCTTCACGCTTAAACCGCTGAACCGATTTGAATGAAATTTGGTATAGAGATAGTTTGAGTCCTGAGGAAGGACATAGGATAGTTTTTATGCCGGAAATCATCCCCCAAGGGGATGAAGTGGGGGTGAAAGTTTGTATGGAGCTACGATATAAACGAGTTCCACGCGGACGGAGTCGCGGGCAGAAGCTAGTAATATTATAAATGCGAAAGTGTGTCTGTCTGTCTGTCTGTCTGTCTGTCTGTCTGTTACTTCTTCACGCTTAAACCGCTGAACCGATTGCGATGAAATTTGGTATGGAGATAGTTTGAATCCCGGGGAAGGACATAGGATAGTTTTCATCCCGGAAATCACCCCCTAAGGGGATGAAATGGGGGGATAAAGTTTGTATGGAGCTACGATATAAACGATTTCCACGCGGACGGAGTCGCGGGCAGAAGCTACTAATATTATAAATGCGAAAGTGTGTCTGTCTGTAGTGTCTGTCTGTTACCTCTTCATGCTTAAACCGCTGAACCGATTTGGATGAAATTTAGTATAGAGATAGTTTGAGTCCTGGGGAAGCACATAGGATAGTTTTTATCCCGGAAATCATCCCCCAAGGGAATTAAGTGGGGGGTGAAAGTTTGTATGGAGCTACGATATAAACGAGTTCCACGCGGACGGAGTCGCGGGCAGAAGCTAGTATACATTCATACATACATATATACTTACATACGCTCGAAAAACATAGCCCTCCTAGACAGACTAACCCAATATAACATACAAATCAACCGTATTCTAAACTTTGTCAAAAAACACCACATGTTTTAAAACTATGACCACAAAATCTAGAAGAGGTGCATAGCTATAAGTATATAGAAATAAATTATATATGGCAAACCTGTCACTCAGTAGGAAAAAATTCCATTACATGGCAACAAAAATATATTATTTTTTACAGGATGATTGACTTTAAAGGCTTTTACCATTGACATTATTTAAGAAAATATTATTCTATTAATCTGAGAAAAAAATGTTATTATTCAACTGAAGAGTTTATTACAAAATGCATTTTATAATTTTCAATAAGTACTTAGTAATTTAATTAATGAGATGTATTATTGTGACAAATATTATAAGTAACTATTATTATTAACAATTACACTTTTTAATTTCATTTGAAAGTTGTGCAATTACTAATATTACTATGCTTATTATTATTATTATTGTGAACTGTGTGTCGTATCGCATGACAAATATTCTAAAAACATTTGTACGCCATTTTATGGTAATAGGTAGTAGGGCAGTTTCAGGTGATAATGTGGATACGCTGGACAAAAAATCTCCAATTTTTTTTTCAGGTACTTGTTAGGTCAATACCTAAGGTTTTGATAGGAACCAACTCCTCCGTCGGCCATCTTTAATTTTATGGCGGCAGTTTTGAATTATACGTAAATATATCATTAATATCTGGAGTTCTAAATATAATGTAGAATCACAAACATAGTGTCTAAATATACATATTCGGGGTCAAGGAATTCAACTCTAAACTCTACCGACTACGACTCTAAAAAATATTTCTTTTAGAGTCGAGTTCCCAAACGGAACCCTGTTCCTAACCTTCCAATGTCAAACCGGCTGTCTGCGTATCAGTAATAGCTAGACTGTTAAAATTTTCACAGAAGTTGTTTCTCTATTGCTGCTTTAACGCGTCCCGAGAGCATTCAATTTATTAGAGCAGTTATCTGAATGAGCAGAGCCGCTCCGGTGTCCCCCGATGGTACAGAGGTCAGGTCTTTTAGGTGTTGCGGAGATAACCCATCTATATACCACCGGCAGATCCGTTCGGGAATGAAAGTAACGCTTAATGTACAGCGTCTACGGACACAGATGCGACAGAGTCATCTGGACCGGGCGGGTCTGGGAGTTGAGACGAAGTGGGGGGACTGGGTGTTTTGCTCGTACGGCCGCATAGGTCTCGGCGGAGTGCCACGCCACGCCAGGTCGTCCTTAGAGAACAAAAGCTTGGCCGCAACACTCACATCCCCCTCAGACAGTTTACTCTGCAATAGGTTTTATTTCATTACAATGATGAGTGTTACGATTAGGTACTACTTATGACGGTGTAATACCAAGTTAGTGAGCGGTTCGGGCAGGGATAAAGTTTTACATTTGATTTGATTGGTAGGAGAATCTTTGTTATTTTTATCTATGTGGAGAACAGTGTGTAGGAGAATATGAGTAAACGCTCCCAGGCAGCGGGGGAGTTCTCAGCGACGACCTTAGCGATGCAGTCAGTGAGGCAGCTGGCCACAGATATGCGCGCGCCTCGCGGTATTCATTTTTTTAATTGGGGCATTCGCCTTTAGCAGCCCCAATTTTTGGTGGAACTATTGGAGGTCTGTGTTGGGACTATGACGAGAGAAGGAGGCGCAGGTTAAGAAGCGCTGGGCAGCGGGGATCGACATCCATACGAGCAGTATGGATTGCGAGTCCCCGCTGCCCCTTGTACTGTTTATTGTCTCCGCAGATACGGCACCCCAATAGTTCCACCGAGGTCAGGCAAGGCTGTGACGGCATTCAGGGTGAAACAAATACAATACAATACATTTAGAAAAACAGACCAATAAACTAGAAAGTCAGGTAAGAACTGGCAGAGACATACCTCAGATAAAGACCAAGGTAAGCGTTAAATCACTTCACAGACACTTTATAGTCTATATTGCATAAAAGATACTCGCTTAAACGGAAAACAATAAAAACGTAATATCATATAACTGTCACTGTCACGATTGACAGACATGTTCTGCTATAACAAAGTACTTTGTGTGCTGTACGGAACAATTCGCTGGGCGCAGGCCTGGCGCAGGCGATGTTTCGGCGTCGCCTGGGAGACAAGGCCTAACGGGCCAATGCATAGAGAAATAATATATATACGGCCAATGCACGGCCACTGGCATGGCGAGTGGTACGACGGCTGGCTGGTTGTCCCGGGTTATCAAAACAGCCTATTATGGCGTCCCGTGTAAAATCCGTGACAGTCAAAATCTGCATTAAATAACCGCTGTTAGGGCACTTTTCACGGGCTGCCAGCGCTTGTGCTGGCGAATCACACAAATATGGGGCGATACCACATAGATAATCACTGAAACCCCGGTAATATAGATTTTATTATTAACCTTTTCAACGCTCTCATATTTGAATGAAGTGATAATTCACACGCCAAGAGCTGTTGCCTTATCAAAAATGACGAGATTCGAGATCGAGATTTTAGTGCTGTGCAAAACATGATTAGATAGATTTTATTCATGATCAAAGTACCACTTTATTCCGACCTTTTTATGGGTTGTTGGCGTGGTGGGCACGACAGTACTCGACCACTTTAGTGGCTCTTGGCGTTGAAAAGGTTAAATCAAGAGGCAAGCAACATGACAGCTGTTTAGACAGTGGAAAGGAAGTGTTATACATAAAAATTAAATTAAATTAATTTACAATACAGAATGTCATAGTAAAAAATGAGTAAAAGCTAGTATTTCATTCATTCATTTAAGCGTAATTGCTTACATTGAAATAATAAGAGGGTTTATTCTCTTCTTTTGTATAAGGTACATTTTGCCTATAGTTTCTAGCTCGTTTACCAGCACCCAGGGGATACGTGCAGGGTATTCCTGTGGACGCGAACTAGACCCGACCACATTTCATTCATCATTGACCAAATAAGGTTGAATTTGTGTGCAGGATACTTACAAAGTTCCCAAGTACTTGGACGTCCCTTCAAACATCCAAAAATGAGTGCTGAATAATTAAAATGTAAAGGACGAGCCCTCTTTCACAACAGCCCCGCACCGATTGTAGTCTTGTGCAAACAACCCCGATTTAGACATTTGAATATTTTACACGTGTGTTTTTACGAGTCATTTAAGGTGGTTCACCGACCATGCAAAACGTTTTTTGACATTCGCAGATTACGAGTAACGGCGTGATATTTTAAGAAACTTATGTAACACTCTTTCATAAATTGGCTATCCATTTGCGCGAAATTGCCCCTTTCCTTGACTAAACTAGAATAATTTGGGAAATTAGTTTGACACGTGATACTTTGGGAAAACGGCTATTCTCAAATTATTCTAGCAAAATGGGGGATTTCGCGCACATGGAAAGCGAATTTATGAAGGATTGTTACATAAGTTTCCTAAATCACGCCGTTAATCTGCGAATGTCAAAAAACGTTTTGTATGGTCGGCGAACAACCTTACACATAATCTCACGGCTGGAAAAATGTGAAGAGTTTTAGACAGAGTCAGTTAACTTCCCAGGACTCGGCACTCGCTCCCTTATCCATTCTATATCCATAGGCACCTTTTATTTGAAACCAATATTTTTGAACGAGCGATCGAAGCGGACCTAGTTCTCTGTTGACCTCTGTGGCAAAAAATATTATGTCTGTCCGGCTGTTCTACCCTACAGTACCTTTATTCTCGAAATGTAAAAAAACAACTCGAGAACTCCTTTTCCTTCCTTTTTAGAGTTCCGTACCTCCAAAGGAAAAAACGGAATCCTTATAGGATCAATTTCTTGTCCGTCTGTCTGTCTGTCACGACCCTTTATCCCGGGAAGGCGTGGAGGCGTGCTATCGAGTTCAAATGAATACCATATGCTCAAGTCTACAGTTCCTTGAAGCTGTGAAAAAATCAAACTTCCAAGTTAATGTAAGAAAAAGATACGGCCGTTTATGCCGCAAAAAACGTGTATTTCGACACTCTCAAGGGAATCAAAATTTATAGGATACTTTCCTTTGACTACTACAAGTACAGGGAAAAATCTGATCACTTTACATTTGTAGTTAAGGACGGAACCCTCGGTGGGCGAGTCCGACTCGCACTTGTCCGGTTTTGGCTGGGGAACCAGACCCCGTATCATGGTCGTCCTTATCACACGATAAATGACAGGATAGAGCGTCCGTCACTGGCTGACAACGGTCGATAGAACGAGACGACGCTCCTATCTTGTCACTTATCGGGTGATAAGGCCGACCATGATACGGGGTCAGGACAGGTATGGCGGACTCCGGGGAACCCACCCAGACTACCGTCTAAAACCCCACGGTGCGCTCCGCGCTGCTTTTTCGTGGAGCCACGGGAACGCTCACGCACACTTCCATCACGGCTCCGTCAGCAGCTGCCCCATTGTGAGACCCATTTTTCCTTTCCAGGTCAACCCTGCTGACCTTCCAAGATCTGCTGCCGGACGACCCTCGGCTGTACGACAAGATGCGACCGCCCAAGAAGAACGACCAGCCCACTATAGTATTCTTCCATGTCACCGTTATGGGGCTGGATTCCATCGATGAAAACTCTATGGTAAGTGGTCTAACAGGCTAGTTTGTTAACGGTGTCTATTAGAGTAAAGTTGAAAACGGTATATTTTCTGAGCGCCCCAGCCCAGAGGCTCTAGTATTAAGTTTTACCGAAACAAAACGTTACGACCGCGTTTGCGTTTAGCTGTCAAATCCTATACAAATTGATGGTAAAACGCAAACGCGATCGTAAAGTTTTGTTTCGGTAAAACGTATACTATAGATAGAGCCTCAGCACTCATAAATCTCATAATAGAAAAGTGTTCACTTCGACCTCATTGGCGCCATCTATTACAAGCTTTCTTTATTGCTTCATTAGAGTGCTTAGAAGTCTAAGAATCATACGAAATGATAGTTACTCTCTCCCTTAATACGGGACTTACCTCGCCTCGCCACTCACCTACACTACACGGGATAGTATGTGTCCGTGAGGGCTCGCTTGCCTCGCCGCTCATCTTCGGTACTTTGGCCACAGGTTTCGCTTGCAAGACACCTAGGGATTGTAAGTGTCCGTGGGGGCGTGCCTTCGGGTCTTCGACCTTCGAGCTCGCCTAGGGAGCGCTCTATAAAAGCATGCTATAGGGCTCAGCCTTCGGCTTCACTTACCTCCCCTTTTACCTTCGGGAATTTGGACCCCAGGTTTCGCTTGCAAGACACCCGAAGAAAATGAGTGTCCGTAGGGGCTGAGAGCGCTCTCTAAAGGGATGCTTTGGGCCTTTCATTCCCACGTAAAGCTCGGCCTTTGGCCTCGCTGCCATCTGGGGATTGTAAGTGGCCTTCAGCCCCCGAGCGCTCTCTTAAGGCTTGATTTCGTAACAATGAAAGGTCCATGGACCTTTAATTGTTACGAAAAGCTCGACCTTCGGCCTCGCTTGCCTGGTCGCTCACTTTCGGGACTTGGTCTCCAGTTTCGCGGGACAGTGTCCGTGGGGGCTCACCCGCGGGCCTTCAGCCCTCGAGCTCGCATAGCGACCGCTGTCTAAAAGCATGCCTAGGGCCTTCCATTCCTACGAAAAGCTCAGCCTTCGGCTGCGCTTGCCTCCCCGTATACCTTCAGGAATTCGGCCATCATCAGGTTTCGCTTGCAAGTTACTTGGAGATAACGAGTATCCATGGGGTCTCGGCCTCGGGCCTTAGGCCCTTGGGCTCGCATTGAGACCGCTCTCTGAAGGATTGCTTTAGGCCTTTAATTCCAATGAAAAGCTCGGCCTTCGGCCTCGCTTGCCTCGCCGCTCACCTTCTAGGGCCTTTGGACCTGAGGCTCGCATAGGGAGCGCTCTCTAAAAGGATACTTTGGGCATCTATATAATATTATTTACCAGTTTATGAGGGTGTTTATTTAGATTCGATGTGAACTGTTACACGCTCACCGCACAGTCCATGTTTATTTCATTTATGAAATCTTTATTTTCAAATTTGTCAGATGGATGGTTAAACATAAGAGTAAATATCATGTACTTAAAAAATCATAATTTATACGCGCACGAAGTCGCGGGCAGAAGCTAGTACTTCCTCAATATAATTGAAGGAAAGATAGAGGGGAAGCGAGGAAATGGAAGACCTGGAATAAACTACATAGAGCAACTCAAGAAGAGAGTTGATGTTAGGTCGTATCGAGATGTCAAAGAGGTTACCTGGGATCGGAGTAGATGGAGGGCCTACATTGAGCTATACGGCGAGAGAGCTTAGCTCCTAAGTAAGAAGAAGAGAGCCAATTGTAATTGTATAGATATTGACTGTCTCTATAATTTACCAGTCTCTGGTATTAGCTGTATTTTCATATTATTGTAGACGTACGCGGCGGACATCTTCTTCGCGCAGACGTGGAAGGATTTCCGGTTGAGGCTGCCCGAAAACATGACTTCTGAATACAGGTAATTGATCCCAAAAACAACCATATTCGTAGCAGACTGTTTTTCAATAAAGCTCATGTACAATTTACATCAATTTTTTTACAATGCCATTCTTACTGAGGATCGTTGATAATAAACTAATGAATTATCCTTACAAAAGAAAATAGAAAATTGACGAAAGCGACTGCCATATATAATACTTTTTTTTTGAAGTGAAAACTTCTTTAGCGGCGCTTAGCACATTTTGGGATGGGGAAAAATTGTTAAATACGCGACAGATTTTTGTGACGTCAGATGTGAAGGAGGTCACAAACTTTTATGTTTTGCTTAGCAGCAATTCGACTTCATTCGAAACTGAACGCTTTTCGTAAGACTATAAAGCCGTTAAACACTTTTTGCAATAGCATATTCTGCAAGTAAATTTGTAATATTGTTCACTATTAGTGTACTACTGAGCAAATTCGAATAGTCCGAATTTGGACGTTATTCCTAAAGAGATAAATCTTTGAAAAATATTTACCAACGGCAAAAACAAATTGATATTTTGTTCACCGCCGCCGTCCGCTGTTCTTGCAAATTCGAATAGTTCGAATTTGGACGTTATTCCTAAAGAGATAAAGCTTTGAAGAATATTTGGCAATGGCAAAAACAAATTTGTATTTTGTAAGCCGCCGGCGACCGCACCCAACGCGCCCGCGGCCCGTCCGCCTAAATAATTGATAATTGTTTATTGCGTCAAATTCAGGAACACCCAAATACTCCGAAATATTTTATTCCGAGTTTGCTAATTCCGATTTTCAAAACTCCGAATTTCATAATTCCTAAGACTTATAATTTCGATTACTAAAAAACACGAATTTAATTCACCGAATTACAAAATCTCGATAGTTTATTTTTCCGATTTTTATAACTCCGAACAATCAAAAGCGCGAAATGTCATTGGCCCGAAAACCAGTATTCCGATTATCAATTTTCCGAAATTTCATTGCTAATTCGGAAAACTGATATTCGAAATAATGAACTTCGTGAGATATAACAAAATATAATTTCGTACAACATACATAACGTATAACAATCATAACATATAGTATATTTTCTTATATGGATTATAATATAGCAGCTTAGGTTAGGGTAGCTGGTAATGGGGAGCTCGGGGGGCAAAGCCCCCCGCAGTAAAAAAAAAAAAAAAAATAGTCGTAACAACGGTATCATTTGTAGGTTAGGTTAGGGTTAGCTTGTGTCCCTTAGAGCGGAAATAGGCACATAGGAAATAGGAATTTTAGGGTGACACCGTAAGATGTCACGTGACCTGATTGAAAAACTGTTACAATGTTATTGAGTTTTCACTTCTGCCGGCACTCCCGGAGTGCAACCCGGTCTTTTTTTATCTTATTTTAAGGAGCTTGGTCGTTAAACCAGAATACGTCCCCTAGTGGAGATATAGCTACCTCATACACCATTTGTAGGCCTTATAAAATGATTTCGCTTGCGCTGACTCAGGATCAGTCAACGCCGTATACTCGTAAATACGGCGCTCGCGCGACCTACCAGACCGGATTTTGACCGCGCGAAGGGACTCCCCCCCGTACACATTCCATCAAGATGTGATATACGTCCTCTATTACCCCGCAGTCAGCACAGTATGGGTTGGAAACTTTTCCCATAAGGAGCTTAACTTTATTAGTGGGAGCATGTCCAGAGCGGAGTCTCAACGCTATTACAACATAGGTATTTTTTTTAATTTTTTTTTTTAATAATCGTCATGATAATAATTTATAAACATTATAATAATCTTGTTTATCTGTTCAGACTGCTAGAAGTGGACTGGCTGAAGCACATGTGGCGACCAGACTCATTCTTCAAGAACGCTAAATCCGTCACCTTCCAGACGATGACCATTCCCAACCACTACGTGTGGCTTTATAAGGACAAAACTATACTCTACATGGTACGACTAGATGTATGGTATCCTATTGTCCTTCTGGAGTTATCCCGGTTGTAACCTAAAACTGCTTAGGGATGATGACACTCAAATAAAATGGTCCATAATGTTGAATTTTCTCGAAAAAGGATTCAATTCAATTTATTTATTTTGCACAGGTTACATGGTTAGTAGTACAGTCAGCGTCGTATTTGGTAGCAGCCAAATATATAGTAACACGTCCTTGCACTCACAGTAATAAAGGCGTGTACCGAAATATTTGACTACTTTGGCAGCTACTAACTATATGACGCTAACTGTACGAAAATAGAAGACCTCCATGTTTTATTTTCATTCAGTGACGTCACGGGTCTCAAGCGTTTTCTCTCTCTATCAAGCAATATTAAAACGGTTGTATCTTCGTCATTATTTGAGATATTTAAATAAGATTTTCGTCACTAGGCATATTTTTTGGAGTAATAGCAATAATTAGAGTCCCCAACCCTATTGGCGTAGGCAGGCCACTGAAAGTTGTACACTGACTTTCCTTCCCAGAACTTAGAAATATTAATAATAATGGATGGAGGATACGCTAATCGAAATCCATATACTTATATCCTAAATAGAAAAAGCAGTGTCCCAAGTTTTGCATACAAATTATTTTTTTCCATTCCGTTACGTATACGCTTGTGTGGAAAAATAACGGAATGGACTGTATGGCCAGGTGTGACGTAACGATTACACACTGACACTAAGTCCTCTCCCACAGGCACAAATTTGTGCCCAAAATAGAGCGTTAATAAGAGTCGTGGGAGAGGACAGGCCTGTCCTCTTAAAGATAAAGATAAAGATAAAGATAATTTATTTGTGCAAACATGAGTAAATGTACATACAGCTGTCATTGTTAAAATAATGTCCTTCATGTTTTGCCTTTCGGCGTACAAATTATTTTATATAGCAACAGTGTGAGAACAATAAAAAATAAAATTAAAAACTAAGGATGTCAAAATTATAAATTGATGATTAAAATGTTTTGTTATAATGTCTTATTATATGATATACTTAATTGTGTGGATTACGATTGTCGCCATCTTTTATAATTCTCTTTTATAATAATAATACTTCATTGTGGTCATATTATCTATTCCATATTATAATCTACATATTCCATATTTCCTGCCTCCCGGCTCTGCACTTTTTTTTTTTTTTTTTTTTTTTTTTTCGGCACTGCACTAATGTGTCTATTTTACCGACAGGTGAAACTGACTCTGCGGCTATCGTGCGCGATGAATTTCCTCATCTACCCTCACGACACACAAGAATGCAAGCTGCAGATGGAGAGCTGTGAGTTTGTACCTATTCCTTTTTACAAGCTTTTATTTAGTTTCACCTGTCCCGTTGTCTGTCTGTCTGTCTGCCTGTCTGTCTGTAATCAAATCTTGCAAGTTAAATTTGACCCACTTCCCGGTGACCGATTGAGCTGAAATTTTGGGTATGAGTATAGTGTGGATGACAATTCAATATTATGGTACCATCGAGCTGATGTGATGATGGAGACAGAAGGTGGCCATGGGAATTCAATACTTAACCGACGGAGCCCCGTTAAGTTTGGGCTCGTTAGAATCGTCTCAATGAGTAGTTGATGATGGTAATACAGAAAAGTACAGTCGGCAATAAAATACTAAAAAATTTTAATTTTTGACGGAAGCTTTTTATGTCAGCAAGTTTAGGTGGATTTTGTACTTACATTTGATTAAGAACTTGGATGGCTTCGTCCCCCGTAATACTCCATAAGGACATGCAATATCGGATGATAAATTCGATTTCGATCAACATTCACAGGTACAAGCAGCAAACGAAAAAACCATAGAAGTCTACGTAGCGCCACAAAATGGCCCCACAGAATGGGTGCCATTGTCGTTATGCGGGGTTGGGGCCCGGTTGGGGGCGGGGTGTCAAAACCATGCCAGGCAGCCGTTTAGTTCGAAGATGCGCATACCGGGTTTTAGGCACGTGTTTGGGTAGAAATTTGTAAGGAGCGCGCATTCTATGGTTTTTTCGTTCGCTGAGTACCTACAAGTATATTTAGTGACAGAAACCTTTTCACGCCTTCTATTCAGAAAAGAGTCATTGTTGCTGTCAAATGAGGGATCAAAGTTGTACTTTACTTCCCTGATATTCCCTGTTTAATTATTTGCTTCCACATACAACGTATAAAACCACTATGTGCCACTCGGTAGTAAAATGATCTCCCCGTAAACACTTTAATTCCTCGTTAGGGTCAAGATTCTATTTTACTCCCTTGAGATACAATCTACTGAATCCTCTGTGGCCAGGCGAAATTCAAAGCTATATGCTATCCATAATACCTACTTTATCGCAAAACTAAAATCCATTTTCCAAAACTTTGCCAAATAACACTTAGGCGTAAGTCACGTGATTTGTTTGTTTTCTTGGCAATTCCCAGAACCTAATGTAATATCACGACTTTCAATCTATTATTATATTTCAGTTTCATTCATTCCCTGTCAATTTATGTGAAACTAGTGTGTGCCCGCGACTCCGTCCGTGTGGAACTTGTTTATCTCGTAGCACCATACAAACTTTCACCCCCCATTTCATACCCTGTGGGGATGATTTCTGGGGTACTATCCTACTATCCTATCGATACCATAGTTCACAATCGTACTAATTACGGGGGAAAAAGTGGTGTAATTAGTACGATAGTGCTCAAATCATAGTTACAATTTTAGTGACAAAAAAAATATAATTAATACGACTGTGAACTAGGGATAACGAACATTCAAAAATATGTCGAATACCGAATAATTACCGAATCAAAAGTATATCTAATAAAGATGCAGCGTCAGTTTCGTTGAATGGAAACCTGCATAAAACCAAATTATATATATTTCAATTGGTTATCATGAATCAAATACTAGTTATAATCAATTAGTTATTACTATCTTTTGGATGGTGTATTACTTTCCTTCTTTGTTATGGTTTATTTAAAAAAAAAATTTTTTCCATGTTTAATGGAAATAAGTACTAATTGATTTTATTATGGATATTAAATAACATTCCTGCTATCATTAAATTGGTTTTCTTTTGTCCTCTTTCCTCCCGCGGAAAAAAGGTCGTCGCACCAACCCATAGGACATAACTAGAAATTCATATTTTCCGCGTCCAAATTTTGTCGTGTAAAGGCAGTTCTTCTTTCGCACCGATCCCGCGTTGCTCAAAGGATGCGTTGGAGGGCACTCGAGCCTCGTTACTCATTCATTGTGCCAGTACCAGCCCTTCGGAGGGCCTAATTATAGTCTACCGGCTTAGGTGGCGATGGTTAAAATCTGGGGTCTTGTCGGCCAAATCCATATCCATACTAATATTTGTATTTACTACATAATATAAAGAATTATTACTTAAAAAATGCGAAAGTGTCTCTGTCTGTCTGTTACCTCTGCACGCTTAAACTGGTGAACGATTGAGATAAAAGGTATGGAGATAGTTTAAATCCCGAGGAAGGACATAGGACAGTGTCATCCCGGAAATCATGCCCTAAATATGCGAAATGGGGGGTGAAAGTTTGGATGGAGCTACGATATTAATAAACGAGTTCCACGTGGACGGAGTCGCGGGCAGAAGCTAGTAATTAATATCGACCAAATTCACAGTTCAAAATTGATACATTATACGCGTTATTAATACTTACGTGCTTAATGTTTCAAAGTATATAGGAGTTACGTATAATTTTAAGCTTATTATGACCTTGCCCTTGTATTGTAAACTACACATTATTAATGGAGTCCGTTTTCCCTTATCTATAATAATGATGTTACGGTTTAATTAGTGTGATGTACATGTTATCTTTAATATTTATAGACTACTAGCTTCTGCCCGCGACTCCGTCCGCGTGGAAACCGTTTATATCGTAGCTCCATACTAACTTTAACACCCCATTTCAGCCCCTTAGGGGGTGATTTCCGGGATGAAAACTATTATATGTCCTTCCCCGGGACTCAAACTATACCAAAATTCATCTAAATCGGTTCAGCGGTTTATGCTTGAAGAGGTAACAGACAGACAGACAGACACACATTCGCATTTATAATTTTAGTATGGATATCCCCCCATATGGATAATTTAAGTATGGATTATAACTAGATTTTTGATTTGTATGTTGTCTTTACTTTTTATAAATTAATAGCTTATAAACATCCAAAAAGTCCATTCTACATGCAGGTGAAATATTTTTTGAAATCGGATTTGTTTAATTCATTTATTAATTGCATTATATGTTTACAAAAGTTCTTAAAGTAAGTATATGCTCCAATATAAACCCTGTTAGGGCACAGCAATATTTATGGACACTTAAATGATAACAAATAGTACTCTGATAATACATTTAATATTATGTATTATTAGAGTACTATTTGTGTGTCTCAATGTCTTTCAAGTATATTACCAAAATCTACATTATTATATTAAATTGAAATTTCAAGTTATTTACACCTATTTTATTCCAAAAAAAAATAAGTTATAGAAGCCATTCTTAATTAAGAAATCTTTTAACATTTTACAAAACATGGTGAATTTTTCTATTTTCCTAATACCTATTGAGGGGAACTCCATTGTATATATGTTTACGGCCATATGATGCGTACCGGCTCTGTCAATTTGCATTTTACTCATTGTGTTCGTTAGTTTATTTCTACTTCTCAGATTATGATACGCCATGCTGCAGCTATCTCTATTTTGTTCCAGTATCGTTTTGTAATATCTTACGAATTTTCAAATTTCATAGATGTACATTGAAGTTAGTGTTAATATTTTTAGTTGAGTAAAGTGACATCACTGACATCTGCAAATCTCTGTTTGTTTTATGTTCACTAAGATTCGAATGCACTTTTTTTTAAAGTATAAACAGGTTATTGACATGTGTGCTGTTTCACCACAGAATAATGCCATAATTTAACCAGACGTGCCCGTAAGCATAATACGCGCTGATTGCAGTTTTTACAAAGTGCGTATGTAAATTGCGACTGTTTTCCCGAGATTTTTGCAACAAACTTATTCCAGTTTCATTCCGAATCTACCTCAATCCCCAGTAATGAACAGGAATTGACTATCACTAGTTTCTCATTTCCGTAAGAAAATTCAGTGTTGAACGAATTTTTTTGTCGCGGTTTGATCTGTATGAGTTTGGTTTTAAACACATTAAGCTTTAAATTGTGATAATTTAGCCATGTATAATTTTCCCCATAGTGATATTTAATTGCTGTTTAAAGTGTTCATTGTCATCACATTTGAAAACTACGGTAATGTCATCGGCGAAGAGTATACAGTTATTATCTAGAATCTTTGGCAAGTCATTAATGTATCAGTAAGAATAGGATACATCCCAGGGTGCTGCCCTGAGGAATTGAGGGGAATATTGAACATTTTTGGGTGGGATTATAATGATCTATTTCTACAATATGCTGTCGCTTTTCAAGGTAAGACTTAAACCACCGATGTCTTATTCCTCTCACTCATATTCCGTATAATTTATCTAAAAGTACCCTATGGGTACTAGTCATAGGCCTTGCTCATATCAAGCATCATGGCTATTGCGTGCTTTTTAAAATCTATTATACTTATTTAGAATTTCATTTGTAAATCTGTAGTGCTGATGTCATCTTCGCTTACGAAAACCGTTTTGACTATCGTAATGAAACTGATGAGATTACCCAAAACATACAAACTTACAAAGCTACAATAGCCCAGACTTTATCCTCTTTATAATAAATAAATAAATAAATAAATATAAATATTAGGGCACAATCTTACACAAATCGACCTAGTCCCATAGTAAGCTCAGTAAGGCTTGTGTTATGGGTACTAGACGACGATATATATAATGGATATAAATACTTAAATACATAGAAAACTTCCATGACTCAGAAACAAATATTCATGCTCATCACACAAATATTTGCCCTTACCGGGATTCGAACCCAGGACCTTCAGCTTCGTAGGCAGCGTAACTACCACGTCACTACCCACTAGGCTAACCGGTCGTCATATAAAAACGTACGTACGTCGTATAATACTGGTATATATTTAGTTACTACCTTACTCACTTACATTGAATGTGTTGCAATTAGAAGACGCACCAAAATAATTTGGATATTCTGCCTGGACTCTTCCTGGTTTGTTACATAGAGATTGTGCGACGGTTCTACCCTGTCGGCTCAACAGTCAAGGATGCCGTGAAGTACCGACGCTGTGTAGCCTCGTTACACATTTACTGTGAGCTCCAAGCTTTCAACCAACTTGCAAATAGGGAAGAATTTATTTTTCTTGATATTTTTAATTATTACCTTGGATGAAAGAATGAAAGATACATTTATTCACAAACACAGGACACACAGGTTACACAATAAAATAAACAGGAAAACAGATACAAGTATGTCTCTGCGGCAGTGAATTGGACACTGGCTCAGCATAATGCTGAGGTGTCATACACCTACACTACAGCGCTGATTTTCATTTTTTGGATGAGTATTTTCTTAAAAGAATTGCCTTAATTTTTTCATGATTTTTTGTTATTTCTGCTCAGAATCACGAAGGTTTCCTAACAGAAGCAAAACTTTACATAAGTATGTAAGTCGTCTTCTCTTCACTAATGTTGCGGTGCCCAACAGGGTCCACAATGAAGTTTTATTCTCATCACTTAGCAACTAAAACTTAAGTTTACTTAAAACCCTGTAAACTAACATTGTGGAATGCAATAAATGATTGAGTATTGAGTATTGAAGAAAGTGTCACAAAATTTTTGAACTTTCCTTTCGTGTTACCGCCATAATGGTAACAGGATAGGAAAAATACCTTTGGAACAATTTTTTGTCTTATTAACTAGGATCGAAAAAGCTCCTGAATATTAAAGGGAATAACATAAAGCTCCCAGAAAAAAATCAATTTCACACAGTAGCTTTTTTTTAGAAAAGTGCATATCTCCGTTATTTATTGTTCAGTCTGTAATACCACATTATTCACCTTGAGTGGTAAAGCAAAGATTGTCTCAGGTTGCATGTATTTGAAACCCGAGCAAGCAAGGGCGATAAATATGCGATCTTAGGTTTTAGAGAAAATGCCTGCCTTTTGAGACTCGCCATAAAATGACGTAGGTACTTAATAGTATTCAGTATTATTGTCTGGACGGTGCAAAGATTCTGAGATTAACCCATCCCCAGGAGCTCTTTTACTCACTGGATGGACCCAACGGAAGACCAGCGCTGGCTGCAAAGCCAGCAACATGCTGAGTTGGGCCCATTTCGTGACACGGCACAGATTTATGTGTTGTGTTGTGTTACGAATAAATGTTTGATTCTGATTCTGATCCGAGTGATCCGTATTGGTCGCTTATTTGGTCCGCAAAGCATGGTGGTGAAGATGTCTGCTTTTGTTAATTCTTGTTGTATTCCTGAAACTATACATGACAACTGTATTAAACAATATTAATTTGCCCTCAAGTTCACGGGTTGCCCAGCGGACGTAAATAAAATGTCCCCCGACATGTATCAAAAAAGTCTTTGTCCCCTGGAGTGTTTTCTGCTAGATTTTTATGTTGGGAGACGCAACATATATGTTCAAATAGACTGTTTATCTGGCTATAAGAACTGATAGATTATATCAAATACACATGTTGTGGTAACTGATAATGAAGAAAAAAAGGGACAAGAAAAACTTTATTGACCCGTTAGAAAATTTTGTTGAAAGCGTAGGTTACGGTTGCTTACATCAGATCCGCCACCGTGTTTACAAAGTGGTAAAAAATATAAACATGCCGTATCATTATCGCCGTGTCGCAGTAACGTAAGTGTCCCAACAACTCCAGACCCATAATTACGTGAATCTCAAAATCAAAGCGTCTATTTTTGTCCCCCTATCTAATATTGGCGATCTATACATTACCTAAGTGGCGACTTGGGGACGATAAAACCAGCTGACATCACAGTCGCCGAGGGCCCTTGCCCCACATTCTGAGGCCCCTCAGACATCAATTTCTGGCCTGTATCGACGTTACTTGACTCGAGTGTTTTGGAGCGTTCGCGTTGAGTGTTAGTAATTTTGGATTTGATGGATGTTGGGATTTTATGGGGGAAGTACGCTGGTGGGGTGCGTTAGGTTGAAAAGTTACACGACATGTTCAGGGCCCTTTTCCTTGTCAAAGTAGTGAGGTAATAGAAAGGTCTTATTGCAGTGGGCACGGGAAATCTTGATATCGAGCCCTGTGTATATATATTGTGTAGTTTAGGGTCCAGGGTCTCGACCTAGGGTACTTGTACTAGTTGTACTTAGTACTTACCGCAACCTCACGGTACTTAATTAAACAGTTTAAATGCTATAAGGTAGAATTTAAATTACTAGCTTCTGCCCGCGACTCCGTCCGCGTGGAACTCGTTTATATCGTAGCTCCATATAAACTTTCACCCCCCACTTCATCCCCTTGGGGCATAATTTCCGGGATAAAAACTATCCTATGTCCTGTGTACCAAACTATCTCTATACAAAATTTCATCCAAATCGGTTTAGCGATTTAAGCGTGAAGAGGTAACAGACAGACAGGCAGACACACTTTCGCATTTATAATATTAGTATGGATGGATATGGATTAGTCTAAAATTAACAGCGTCTTGTCGTGACCGCGACTTCAACAATAAATTCAAGACCTTTTTTCTCGTCTGTGACAGAGACGGCAACAATTCTAAATTTTAATACTCTTAACGCTGGCACTAGAATGTAAACCGTATACCGTACCGGATACCGTAAGCTATGGACGATAGTGACAAAACATACAAAATTATAACGTTCGGAATCTCCGATGCCACAGACAGATAGACAGTGAACTTTCAAAACTTATTTAACGGCTACTGATCACTTCGATACCTTATGAATGGATTTCTTTTCACCGTAAATCTTTCAGTATTTTTACAAAACAAATCTATCCTCACATAATTGAACGAGCGAGCAAGGCGAACGATATTTTCTGTTTCAGCTTGGGAAAATATGCTTTCTGTCCGGCCGTTATCCTCTACAGCCCCCCCTATTCTGTAACTTGTTTTAAGCTCACCTCAACGCTCACCCACAAATATATCTTGACACCGCGATGCGTTGTAACTAAGCGTAGGTAGAGGTCTAGTTTCGTGACGGGTGACCGGGGCGGGGTCAGCCGCATTAGCGCGTAACGAATAACAGCCCAGAACGATTCTCGTGATTTTTTGTGAGCAGTTTCGAGGATTATACTTAAGTATTGTATTATTTTGTCGATCCAGTTTTTGAAAATCTTTCACTCGAGGTGTCTGCAACTCACAGCGCTAATAGTGTATATACGTAACTATTTAAAAAAGTTTATTATTGCCAATGGCTCCAGGAAAAAATGCCTTCGGACAAATATCAAATGAATCTTTGGTTTGGCAAAAACTCGTCCGGAGCAAAAAATTTAACCTATCAAGGTTCCCTTGTTTTACATCTGTTTAAAACCCCTCCAGCCTCAAAAACCCCGGTTTACATCTACACTTACACTATCCCCAATTAGCGGGAGTCGCGAAGCGCGCGTTGACGAGGAATGCTTTTGCCCTGATTACGCCATTTGCGGATTCCAGCATTTTTGCCGGTCGTTAGATTGGATGCCAGAGATATTTCCACCTTATTCCATTGTAATAAGGTGTGAATTATAGTTATGTGTGTATCCTTTTGGCGTAGTTTTGTAAAGATTATGTCGGCGGTGCTCATTTGAAAGGTTTTATTGGACCGTGGTTTTGGATATTACTTTTTGACTGAGTTTATAGGATAAAAATTAGCTCAGTTGCAGGATGCCATTGTTAAGAGCCAAAAAAAACCAAGTAACTTGTGTTTAAAATGTCGTTTGCCAAGCAAGGCCTTATTTACTGTCTGTAGGTACTTACTTACCTATTCTTTATTTATTTCAAAGTTTATTGCTGCACATCAGCTGGAAATAGTTTTACCAAAAAACCCAAACTACCTACTTACAAGAGATCACCATTTAAAAGTACGAGTTTTGTTTGAGGCAAAATATATGACGTATAGTTGGAAATATTTGCTATTATTAACTCATCAGGCACTTAAAAAATCTTAGGTTTGTTTGTTTTTTTATTTTCAGAACCCACGTTGTACTTACTTTCGTATCACTTAAATCCGTTCATTCATAATAATGTGTTCCAGAATAAAATTTCAAATAAGAAAGATACTAGTGTTAAAAATTATACGAGTGTAAATCAAAATAAGCCACTTTGAAGTCTTTTGAATTTTACTGATCACGCTTTGACTTCTTTACGATAATGCTGGTGGCCAAGTGTTAGTATGTTTTACTTTAATTTTGCTTGTTTCAAAATTATCTCCTATCTGTACATGGGTGAATCAACTTTTTTCTGTCACTATTTACCATAGTTACGTCTCCTGGGTCACTTATTAAACGTATTGTATGGGTTTAAATTCACCAAATGTGGGGTTTTCTTATGATGTTCAACTTCTTTTTGAATAGACACTCTTCTAAGCGTGTTACGAGTAGAACTCCATATTGTAAAAAAAATCTAAGAAACTGTGCCAAATTGTCTCTTGCCTCGTTAGACAGAATAACAACAAGAAGTAGTTGAAAAACCCATTTAACCATTAATACAATCTTATATTATTCCCTTCCAGTATCTCACACGACGGACGACCTGATATTCCAGTGGGACCCCGACGTCCCCCTGGTGGTGGACGAAAACATCGAGCTGCCACAGCTGGAGATTGTGCACAACCGCACTGCCGACTGTACACAAGTCTACTCCACCGGTCAGTGCTCTACGAGGTCTACGTCATCGATGATACTTCTCTCAGGTCTAATTTACGTGAGAGTCATCCATACGGTCTTGTATTGGACACGACGGACGACCTTACATCCCAGTGGGATCCGGATGTCCCCCTGGTGGTGGATGAGGAGATCGAGCTGCCACAGCTGGCAATTGTGCACTACCGCATCGTTGACTGTACACAGGTCTACTCCACCGGTGAGTGCTCTACGAGGTCTACTTCATCGATGATGCTTCTCTCAGGTCTACTTTCCGTGAGAGCCATCCATAAGGTCTATTTTCCTGTGAGTCTTCCATAAAGTTTTTGGGACCCTTCTGGTAGGTATTGGAGATGACGGACGCCTTATATCCCAGTGGGATCCGGATGTCCCCCTAGTGGTGGACGAGAATATCGAGCTTCCACAGCTGGAGATTGTGCACAACCGCACCGCCGACTGTGCACAGGTCTACTCCACCGGTGAGTGCTCCACGAGGTCTACGTCATCGATGATACTTCTCTCAGGTCTAATTTACGTGAGAGTCATCCATACGGTCTATTTTCCCGATGAGTTTTCCATAAGGTTTTTACCTAGGACCCTTCTAGTAGGTATTGGACACGACGGACGACCTTACATCCCAGTGGGATCAGGATGTCCCCCTGGTGGAGGATGAGGAGATCGAGCTGCCACAGCTGGCGATTGTGCACAACCGCATCGTTGACTGTACTCCTCCGGTCAGTGCTCTACGAGGTCTACTTCATCGATGATACTTCTCTCAGGTCTACTTTCCGTGAGAGCCATCCATAAGGTCTATTTTCCTGTGAGTCTTCAATAAAGTTTTTAGGACCCTTCTGGTAGGTATTTGAGATGACCTACGCCTTATATCCCAGTGGGATCAGGACGTCCCCCTGGTGGTGGACGAGAATGTTGTGCACAATCTCCAGCTGTGGGAGCAGCTGGAGATTGTGCACAACCTCACCGCCGACTGTACACAGGTTTACTCCACCGGTCAGTGCTCTACAAGGTCTACATCATCGATGATACCTCTCTCAGGTTTACTTTACGGGCGAGTCATCCATAAGGTCTATTTTCCCGACGAGCCTACCATAAGGTTTTTAGCATCCTTCTGTTAGGCATTGGACAAGACGGGCGGCCTTATGGATGTCGTCTTCGTCGATGATACTTCTGTCAGATTTGCTCCCTGGTGGGTGTGTGAGTAAACTCCATGGATGAAACTTCCGTCAGGGTCATTAATCGCTGACTCATCCTTCTTAGTCCATTTTCCCGGTCAGTCTTCCAAAGGGTTTAATTTCAGTGGGGTCCAGCACAATAGCACAGCTGACCACATTAGAGAGCCCTACTTCACCATCTCTTCTTTCATGAGTTCTCCTCAGTCTAATCAGTGAGCACACATCCAAGTCTACTACATCCATCGGTGTTTTTTGCAAAGTCTTTTCCCTCGCTAAAGTAGACATTCTGCAAAGTTCTACTCCGTTGGAAAATTTACTTTCCACCTTTAATAGTCTTCCAAAAATGCACATATCTAACACATGGACGTACGTGGATGTACGTGGAGTGATGATGGGATTAGGTTTATTTGGACGAGTTAAATAGCTAAGTCCGGCAATCGAAGTGAATCATCCATACGATTGTAACCAATTGCTTTATGACAGTTTAGAACGTCGTGAAATGTGATACAGTCGGTAATTAATTTAATCCCATAACCTATAAATTTCACGCGTACATGACTAGTACGGGACCGGGATATATGGCGCACTCGAAGACAGGCTTATGCTCAGCAGTGAGCAGATTGCAGGCTGACAATGATGATGTGGTATGAGCTCCCTGCCGAAGTTTTCCCGAGGGACTACAGTATGGGGTTCTTCAGAAAAGGACAGTATACAATCTTAAAGGGTCGGCAACGCGCATTTAACACCCCTGGAGTTGAGAGCGTCCATAGGCTACGGTAACCTCCTACCATCAGGTGGGCCGTAAGCTTGTTTGCTAACGACGTGGTATTAAAAGTTAACGAAAATAAAATAATATGGGTACCTATGCCCTACGTTATTATTTTGTTCGTTTATAGTCAGGATGTAAGTACATAGTTAGGCTAGTATTATTTTATAATGTTTTTAGTAAAGATAAATACTTAATAATTAGGATATTAGAAATAAGAAAAAATATTGTAAAAAAAATAATTAGTCGGTGCGGAAATAGAACTCTACATATGAACATTTTGCTACACAGATAAAGCTGGCCGTCGTGGATGAAACATGTTAATAATTAATAATTAAAGATAATATGGGTACTGAACTTAAATTTTGAAATAAAAACGATGACGATCTCATGTTTTATTTGTATTTTCGTTTTACTCTGAAACGTTCTGTCTAGTGTGGTTGGTCAAAAATGGGTTCGAATCAAGACAATTTAGATTTCTTAGAAGTCTATTTTGTAAATAATAAAAACTTGTCGTCAGCTTTGTGTTAGTTGTACACGATAAGATATCCGACGAGAGTAATCCCACCCCACCCCGACTAGGAAATTTATTGAAAATATCTTGAAAAACCTCGTCGAATGTGGCAGCTTCAAGAAAAAGAAATCCGGCGGGATTTCAATGCGGAATCACGACTTTTCTACCAAAATATGGAACTAGCGTTCTTGACTCTCGTGGAAGCTTATATCCAGAAATTCGTTAAAGCAACATTCTCAAGACATGTTCATTCTTTTAGGCGGACTTGCACTCGAGTTAATATGACAGTTTTCGCATGAATCTGACGTTTACTAACCCAGTATTAAATTTTTGGTGCAAGTGGCCTTTAGTTGTCTACATACTGATTAATTTTCTTTAAGCACAAAGGACTCGTAAGCGTAAAAACTGTATGAAAAAAGTTTTCTTTGATTTGTGGGTGTTCTAGTACACGAACCTTTAGTTGGTGCCAAAGAGTATTTTAATCCTTGATACGAATGGGACCGATTCGCTTCTCTGTTTGGCCCTCTGGCCAAATCACGCACCTGCCAGCGCCGAGTAAAAGGGCCCGGCTTTTAGTATAGTCAATCATAAAAAAAACTAAAAAAAAAGGGACCGATTGCCATAAAAAAATTTACAAATCTGGCGATTTTCTCGATGACTGTACATTTTATCAATAATCTGTGAATCTCGATTGTCATCACTTAAAAAGTTAGTAAATGTCTCCTAAGAGCATTTTCGCGTAGCAGCTTACTGCCCGATCTCATCTATTATGTAACCTACTAACCAGAATAGTAACAAATTGACTTGTAAAAAAATGTTATACTTTTACCAATAAAATATATACGTAACGTAGTTAGGTACGTACATTTTCGAACATAACTACGCAAATAATGAAGTATCCTAATCATTTTTTGTAGGGGAAAATTCCATTCGAGTCGATTTCCTTGCAACCAGGCTATCCGAGTCTTCACCAATTGAAGGTGCTGTTTATGTTGTTGACGATGGTGATGATGACGATGATATATTTGATGTTCACAGGTAATTTCACGTGCCTTGAGGTGATCTTCAAGTTGAAGCGGCGACTGGGGTACCACCTCTTCAATACTTACATACCTACCTGTCTCATCGTTATAATGTCGGTAAGTTGATGGTTCTTTTTGATTCCTCGATAGTTTTCTATATATTTAAGTAATGCCTTGATCACACGTACCGAGTAAGCGAGCGAGACAGTATTCGGCCTAGTAGATAGAAATAAATAGAAAGGGAGCCGAGCTAATATCTCGCCGCTTTTACGCCGAGTAGCACTGTCTGTTTTGCTCGGTACATGTGTTCAAGGTATAAGAGAGAGAGAGAGAGTACTGATATAGCCCTATGAATCGCTAAACTTGGCAGTGGGCGAGGCTCATATTGCACGTAGAACCGATGGCCGTTGGGGTGGAAAGATTCTCGAGCAGCAACCACGTACTGGAAGGCGCAGCGTGGTTAGGCAGACAAGGTGGACTGATGACCTGGCATAAAAGTTGCGGGAGGCCGCTGGACGCTCGGGTGGATTGTGTATGCACAATTTTGTGTTTAAGAGTCCGCAGTAAGCTCGATTCTCCATACAAACGTAGTTACGCTCTCATTTTAAAACGACGTGTTAGATTGTAACGAAACTTTGCAGGTAAGGTAGTTTTTTGCAGTCATTTTGAGTGGGTTCTCCAATGAGGTCAAACATGAGGGTTTTCTCTTTCGTATTTGTATGTACTGCTTCCTACTAATATTATAAATGCGAAAGTTTAGATGTTTGGATGTTTAGATGTTTGTTGCTCAATCACGCTTCAACGGCTCAACCAATTTGGATGAAATTTTGCACCAAGATAGTTTGTAGCCTGGATTCAAATATAGCATATTTGTTATCCCGGGTCCACGCAGACAATGTCGCGGGCGGAAGTTAGTTCTACATAAAACACGACAAATCAAACAAAAAATATTCCCTTTCGTTGGGCAGTCTTTATTTTTTACTAGCTTCCGCCATCGACTTCGTCTGCGTGGACCCGGGATAAAAACTATCCTATATTTTAATCTAAGCTATAAACTATCTTCGTGCAAATTTTCATCCAAATCGGTTGAGCCGTTTAAGCGTGATTGAGTAACAAACGTCCAAATATCTAAACATACAAACATCCAAACTTTTGCATTTATAATATTACTAGCTTTTGCCCGCGACTCCGTCCGTCCGCGTGGAACACCTTTATATTGTTCCTCCATACAAACTTCCGCCCCCCATTTCACCCTTTTAAGGGATGATTTCCGGCATAAAAACTATCCTATGTCCTTCCCCGGGACTCGATCTACGTCTATACCAAATTTCGTCGAAATCGGTTCAGTGGTATGAGCGTGAAATGGTAGCAAACAGACAGAGTTACTTCCGCACATATAATACTTATTACTTATTATTATTATGAGATCGCGATCATTTTAGGAATCGAAAAGCTGACAATTAAGTAGCACTTAAATAAAGTATAAGGTAAAAAAACATAAGTAAAAATCCTCTTCTGTGTAGTAGTAGCCAGCTTGAATAAATATTACCCTCGTAGGTTATTTGATGGACATTTATGAATAAGGGGGGTACATATTTAAAATGTTGATTTAATCTTAAAAACTTCCTATAAGGGATGAAAACGGCATGAAAATAGCTACGGTAGCCTAGTGGTTCAGGCATGCGGCTGTCAAGCGGCGGTCGTGGGTTCGAATCCCGGCTCGTACCAATGAGTTTTTCGGAACTTATGTACGGAATATTTACCGTTAGCTTTTCGGTGAAGGAAAACATCGTGAGGAAACCGGTCTAATCCCAATAAGGTCTAGTTTTCCCTCTGGGTTGGAAGGTCAGATGGCAGTCGCTTTCGTAAAACTAGCGCCTATGCCAAATCTTGGGATTAGGTGTCAAAGCGGACCCCGAGCTCCTTTAGGGGCATAACCGGGAACAACGCTAGGAGAATGATGATGATGAAGGGATGAAAACGGCATTAAGGATTCAAAATATGTCTAGACCTAATTTTATTCGAATTTTATAGGGTATGATGATTTCCCGGATATCATCTTCCATGGGCCGCAAACTATCTCTCTATACCAAATTTCATGAAAGTAAATCGGAAAAAGTAGACCAAAAAATTAATAAACCCCTCCACCCATCACTCACCAGTAAGGGGATGATATTCGGGATAAAAAATATCGTATGCCTCGGAACTACATATAAATATCCCTATATCAAATTTAATGTAAATCGGAACAGCGGTTTTAATAGCTCCATGAAAATTTTAACCCTCCATTTCAACCTCTTAGGGGATTAATATCGGAAAAAAAATATCCTTAACTATCCTTTATCCTTTTCCCGGGATTCAAACTATCTTTGCACCAAATTTCATCTCAATCGGTTCAGCGGTTTAAGTATCTCCATCAAAAATTTAACCCCCCATTTCACCCCCTTAGGGGATGAATTTCAGGGAAAAACTATCTTATGTCCTTTCCCAGGATTCAAATTATTTTTGCACCTAATTTCACCTAAATCGGTTCAGCGGTTTAAGTATCTCCATTCAAAATTAAACCTCCTATTTCACCCCCTAGGGAGATGAATTTCGGGAAAAAACAACCCTATGTCCTTTCCCAGAATTCAATCTATATATGCACCAAATTTAATCTCAATCGGTTCAGTGGTTTAAGTATCACCATAAAAAAATTAACCCCCCATTTCATCCCCTTAGGGGGTGAATTTCGGGAAAAACTATCCAATGTCCTTTCCCAGAATTCAAACTATCTCTGCACCAAATTTCATCTCAATCAGTTCGGCGGTTTAAGTAGCTCTATACAAATTGTAACCCCCCAGTTCACCCCTTAGGGGATGACTTTCGGGAAAAACCCATCCTTTGTCCTTTCCAAGAATTCAAATTATTTTTGCACCAAATTTCACCTAAATCGATTGAGCGGTTTAAGTAGCTCTATAGAAATTGTAACCCCCCATTTCACCCCTTAGGGGATGATTTTCGGGAAAAAACTATCCTATGTCCTTTCCCAGAATTAAAACTATCTCTGAACCAAATTTCATCTCAATCGGTTTGGCGGTTTAAGTATCTCCATAGAAACTTCAACCCCCCATTTCATCCCCTTAGGGGCTGACTTTCGGGAAAAAACTATCCTGTGTAATTTCCCAGAATTCAAACTATATCTGCACCAAATTTCACCTAAATCGGATTAGCGGTTTAAGTAGCTCCATACAAATTGTAACCCCCCATTTCATCCCTTAGGGGATGACTTTCGGGAAAAACTATCCTATGTCCTTTCCCAGAATTCACTGCACCAAATTTCATCTCGATAAGTTCGGCGGTTTAAGTATCTCCATAGAAAGTTTAAACCCCCATTTCACCCCCTTAGGGGATGAATTTTGGGGAAAAAACTATCCTATGTCCTTTCCCAAGATTCAAACTATCTTTGCACCAAATTTCACCTAAATCGGTACGGCGCTTTAAGTATCTCCATAGAAATTGTAACCTCCCACTTCATCCCCTTGGGGATGATTTCCGGGATAAAAACTATCCTATGTCCTTCCCCAGGACTCAAACTATCTCTACACCAAATTTCATTAAAAATCGGTTCAGCGGTTTAAGTGTGAAGAGGTCACAGACAGACAGACAAACACACTTTCGCATTTATAATAGTAGTATGGATAGTAGGATTTTATTTATTTGAACCTGACTGTTGCTATAATAGGGCGGACCCAATATAGCGGTTGGGCAGTCGTGTAAAAAGAAGTACGAAGGCGAGCAAGATCCCTATAAGGGATCTCTTCCAGCTAACCTTTGAGCATATATAACACGCGAACAAGAAAGATAATATATATTGCAGGTACTTCCATTATTATATTTATATAAATAATCAGGAGTCGGGTAACCGATTTAAAGTAGGATTGAAAGACACTAAGGATTGGGATTATCTCATCTTACTTACACTACAGTTATTTTACTTACGGCACGTTAAAAGAGAGAGACTTTTGATGTTTAGGAGATGCCATTGGCCGTCTTCTGTCTTCATCAGAACAGCGCAGTGGTGCCATAATACGAGTATTGAGTTGTCGTCGAACTTACAGAACTATGGCACAGTTGAAAAGATCAATAGCGTTTTTATAAATATTTTAATTTCCTTTGTTTACATGTTTCCAGTGGGTATCATTCTGGATAAAGCCGGACGCGGCGCCGGCGCGCGTGACGCTTGGCGTGACGTCACTGCTCACGCTGTCCACGCAGCACGCCAAGTCGCAGGCGCAGCTGCCGCCCGTCTCCTATCTGAAGGCCGTCGACGCCTTCATGTCCGTTTGCACTGTGTGAGTTCACTTGTTCCACGAACGACGCTTGCTCCTATGAAAAAAAATCGGTGCCTGAGAGGGAGCGATAATAGTCTAAGAGCTAGCGACCAAATCAGTCGGGCGGTGAGTGCGGGTGTAGTGGGGTGGGGAAAAAAATGAAAAAAAATGTGAGCTCAGCGACTTAATTTTTTTTTTCAAACAGTTGCTCTGTGCACCCAAAAACAAATTTTAATCCATTGGGTGGTGGGAAGGGGTTGCCGGCGTTAATTAAAAATACCAAAATAATAATAGTTTTCAAGTGGGCTCAGCTGTATTGGCTTTTTTTCTGACGCGAGATTAATAGGCATGCGGCCTCATGTTCAAATTGATAACGTAGTGATGCTAAATGGATAGTAAACCATCAAATTATCGTAAAATATAAAATGTAAATAAAATCATAAAAAGATATAACCTTGAAAGTTTAGAAAAAAGATGCATTTTTTTTTATTGTCCAAGAGTAAATTTAATGCTACCAATAGAATCCTTACGCTTTTATAGAAACAAAATTATATGACAACTATGTACTTATACAAGGTGTATTTTATTATACTGAAAACCTCAGACACCCCAACTGAGTTTTTTAATCCTTAATAAGATTAATACGTCCATTTACAAATACGTTAATTATTTCAAAAGATATTCGTTGGTTTTCTTTATCAAGCAGATCTACTTGATTCGTAACTCTACACTTGTAATCACTAATCAGTACTTGTCAGTGACGTAGATCCTGACGTTCACCTCACAACAACATCCTCCAAAATTTCTCTGATTCGCGTATGTTGCCTTCGTAACTTTTAGACCCGGCACAATAAAAAAATATTTTTCAAAAAAAATACAACCTACCTTAAAAGATGGTGCAATCGATTCAGCTTTCGATTCTGAACAAACTACTTTCAGGTTTTCAGTTATATGATTTACACCTTGTATAAACGCAGTATTTCGCGACCGAAGCCACATGACCGATTTGGTCGCTAGCTCTC
Organism: Epinotia ramella; assembly: GCA_947578815.1. Classification (NCBI taxonomy): domain Eukaryota; kingdom Metazoa; phylum Arthropoda; class Insecta; order Lepidoptera; family Tortricidae; genus Epinotia; species Epinotia ramella. Next base: position 15,261,794 of record OX388223.1, read on the forward strand.
CGTCTATATCCTCTAACTACTTACGGCCGTATTCATAAACTGTTTTAACTAAAACGGCGTTAAAATTCGTTTGTCCTTATCTCTCACTTTGATATTTGTGTTCGTAAGAAAGGGATAAAGCGCATTTTATTTAGCAGAGGGATTTTAAGTTTTATGAATAAGGGGGTTAATCCGTAGAGCATCCCATAAGAGCGGATTTAATATGTAGAAAGCCAATGCCGTAGATTGTAGAATGTAGATAATAGGCATGATGCCTCATGGTCAAATTGATAACGTATTGATGCTAAATGGATAGTAAACCATCAAATTATCGTAATGAAGTATAAATTATAAAATATAATTAAAATCATAAAAAGGTAAGACCTTGAAAGTTTAGAAAAATTATGCATTTTTTTTTATTGTCCAAGAGTAAATTAAAAGCTACCAATAGAATCCTTATGCTTTTCTAGAAACAACATTGTATGACAACTATGTACTTAAACGCAGTATTTTGCGACCGAAACAACAATTTACCGGATTTTCCATACAACGATACAACTACTTTGTACAATTGTGACGTCATACTTGTGTGTCTATCAGTATGAAGCGTTTTGCGCTGCCGCCAGCGACGACAATCTTTGTCTCAAATTTTTGGGTAGGTATTTATGTTCTTTAACTGTAGAAAGTTGCTCCCATACAAATATTTGTTCCTGTCCAAAAACTGGTTCGAATGACATCATAAAAAAATCTTAGTCATCATTCCTATTGTAAGCGCTGGCGTTGATCCGTTCTTGAGACTCGTCCATGAGATGAAGTCGAATTTAAATACAGTAATGGCAGTGGGACGTGTATAGCGTCAGGAAGGCCGTAAGTAGTTCAGGGTAGGGCTTCCAATCCCGCAGCCTATCTTTAATCTCGGTACCTGCGGGATTGCACATTTTCGATCCCGCATAGAAATTAATGATATCAATTATAAGGTAAATAAAACAACAAAATAATCAACGTATTTAAACTTTTATTAGAGTCTACCTTTTAAACATTCAATATTACACTTAAATTTACGTACGTATTTTAAGTTTTATTAGAGTTTACCTTTTGAACATTAAATATAAATTACATTGCACTTGTATTAGTTCTATTGAGATCAAAATCAACCTATGTTAAACAAACTGTAAGGAACTCAATTATAATTTAAGACAAATTATTAAAATATCAAATTTATTATTTGCTTTCATCAATATTTTGTTGAAAATTTGCCTTTTTGCAGTCCCGCAAATCCCGCGGGATCCCGCGCTCGCAATCCCGCTACGAGCGGGACTGAAAAAAGGCGCGGGATCCCGGAATACCGAGATCTCGGAATACCGGGATTGGAAGCCCTAGTTCAGGGTAAAGCCGGTGCACGTGACGCTCGTGCCGTCACTGCTCATGCTGTCCACGCAGCACGCCAAGTCGCAGCCTGTGATCTGCCCAGCTATCGATAAAATGTAGCGACGTTTTATCGTTATGATTTACGTGACGTTTCACTAAATTTTCGCAGTTAAACGTGACGAAAAAACCTATCGTGCTAGAGCCTCGGGTGTAGAAAAAGTTGCAGCAGGAAATAAATGGTGTGTCGACTATTCTGGGGACCTATGTTTCCCAAAATGTCACCTCATAAAACAGATAAGATATATAATAATGCAATAGGGACAGGCTCCATACTCAGGAGCAGACTTAATACTTCTATAGAGTGCCATATCTTAAGACATTTTATATAATAATTGCAAGCGCTGGCCTTGATTAATTCTGGAGTCTCCACGAGATGAGGTTGAAAATGTAACATTACATACATCGGGGTTTTCGGAGCGGGAACGTTTGACATTAGCCAAAGAGTAGGTATTTACTTAAAAACAGATCGTACCCTAGTAGGTTTCTACCGAATGAATAATTGATTGAAAAATAAATAAAGATTAATCATACATATAGGTACATATTTTATATTGGTCATTCATTATCAACCTCTTCAGTTAAGTCTATTCATTTATAAGAAAATGCTTCATAGATATCGAGCGTCAAGATTGACATTGTATTAGACACCTATTGTCAACCGTTACCCTTGCTTGTCTAGTAGATAAACTTATATGCAATTGTATTTTAAAAAACTGTAAATAATCAGTCAACACAAATATGCCTCCGAGAAAAAAAACTCGTTACGAGTTTATGCGTTCGTGGATAGAAAATAATCCAGAGATAGAGGTTCGAGATTCTTTATTATTTTGCACCAAGTGCAATGTGAGCTTCGCTCAAACGAAATCTAGTGTAACGCGACATGTCGCATCTAATAAACATACAGGTATGAAATATGATTTCAATAGTGAGCTCTTGAAATTTGTTGTGGGCTGTAATATACCATGGACGCAGGTAAACAATCCGATATTTAAAGATTTTATCGAAAATTGTGTTACCGGTTATTGGAGATTGTGTGTTGTACCCTTTTCATTACGTTTATACAGGCAACATTATTATTGTCTGTGGCACGACCCTGTCTGTATCCGTCTCTTTTTGTCTATTGCTCTCTTACAAAATGGCTCTGCAAATATGTGCCTGCTTATTGAATTTAAGTAATTAATCGTTATTTTACCTTTGCTAAACCTGCAATGTAACATGACCGATATGTGTTCTAATTATATTTAATTAAAATACATTTATTGGTTGAACAATCTTCATATTTTATTTCGACATCAATCAACTCTTCTTTTGCTGAAATCTGTCGCGAAGCCCTGCCCACGTGTCTGCTCAATAGGTTAGTGTGCCCAGAAAGGGTTCTGCAAAGAAGAAAGAAAAACCAAAGAAAGGTACGTCAATATCGAAGTAAAAAAAAATTGAGGTTAGAAAAAGCATTTCCCTCGTGCTTAATCTTTCCACGCTGAGTTGTTCAACCAACCACACAAGCAACACAATAATGTCGGGACATAACGATAATAATGGCCATATCCCTGTTGAGAAGTTAGAAGGTCTCCAAAATTACACAAATTGGAAATTTGCTATTAAAATGCTATTAACGCTGGACGGTTTATGGGAATGTGTTGAAAATAATGACGCTGATGCTACCCGCGACAGCCGCGCCTTAGCGAAGATTTGTCTTTCAATAAAACCTGCTTTATTCCAATATGTACGTGATGCCACGTCGGCCAAAGACGCATGGACGAAGTTGGCCGATGCGTTTGAATCCAAAGGCTTGTACAGGAAGGTTCTTTTACTGCGACAACTTCACAGAATTGAATATAATAAATACGGCGGCATGTCAGAATATATCGAGGCCGTCACGCGGCTTGTTCAACAGCTCTCTGATATTGGCAAGAAAATAGATGATGATGAAGTCGCTGAAATCCTTTTGAGCGGGTTGTCCCAAGAATTTGACAACCTTGTATCCGGCTTGGAAACTGCCTGCCTCACTAACAAATTAACGGTAGAACTTGTGCGAGCTCGACTTCTGCAAGAGGAACACCGGAGAAATGGAGTTGAAGAGGAACGAGCGAAGGCGTATTTCAGTAACAAGAAGAAGAAGACTACATCACCTATGTTTTGCCAGTTTTGCAAGCGAAGAAGACACACTATAAAGCGATGCTTCAAGCGCAAGAAGGAGCTGAAGAACACTGAAGACCACACAATGCTTGCGTCAGCCATGGTGTGCAGCAGCGGCAGCAGCCATGAATTTGTAGTCGATTCCGGGGCATCTCAACACATGATTGCTAATAAAGAGCTATTAAGGGAACCTAAAGGTAAACATTCCATAATTTATATTGCAAATGGAAATAAATTACATAGCAATAGTACTGGTAAAGTCCCTTTAGCCTCAAATATTAGCTTGGGTAATGTTCTCCATGTGCCTGACCTCTCCAGCAACCTTCTATCTGTCAGTCAGATCACTGACAAGGGTTACACTGTAGTTTTCGATAAGGATCATTGTAAAATCTTTGATGATGTTAAAGTCACTGGCGATCAAATTTTAATTGCCTCGAAGGAAAATGGTTTGTATAAATATAAGGCTCAAGAACGACACATCTTTGAGGAGGAGCATTCCAATCTCTTGCGAACCAGGCAAGAGACAGCGAACGCTCACACTGTTTCGGCGGTTCCAATGGACATTTGGCACAAGCGTTTAGGACACTTGTCTGAACAAGGTATGAATACTCTTGGTGATGGGAAAAAATGCATGAACTTATTTTTTCAGAAAGAAGACACCATCAGTGGTAGTTGTGTGCCGTGTCTGACTGGTAAGATGGTTAGGCAACCTTATCCTGCTGTCAGCACGAAGCGCACTACCCAAGCTCTAGAGCTTATCCATTCAGATGTGGCCGGACCGATGCAAGTCGAAACTTGGGGTGGAGCTCGTTATCTATTGACCTTCACAGACGACCATACCCGCAAGACATGGGGCTACCTTATGAAGCACAAATCAGAGGTGAGTTCACTTTTCATTAGTTTTAAAACTATGGTAGAAAAACAATCTGGTTTGTCAATAAAAATCTTACGCAGTGACAATGGCCTTGAGTTTACAAATAATAGACTTGGCACTTATCTCAAAGAGAATGGTATAATACACCAAACCACTGTCCCTTATAATCCTGCTCAAAATGCTACAGCTGAAAGGGCTTTTAAAACAATTTTTGACAAAACGAGAGCTATGCTGCAGGAATCCGGCCTTTGCAATCGCTACTGGGGAGAGGCTGTTATGACAGCCATTTATCTCAAAAACATATCTCCTACCAGAGCGCTGTCAGGCGGAATTCCCGAAAGCGTGTGGACTGGATCTCCTATAGACGTCAGCCATTTACGTGTCTTCGGGTGTACTGCTTATGCACATGTTCCTAGTCAAAAACGTCAAAAACTTGATGCCAGAGCAAATGCTCTCATCTTTGTTGGTTATGGTGAAACATTTAAAGGATACCGGTTAATTGATCCCTCTAATCCTCATAAAATAATTAAATCGAGATCTGTCGTTTTTATTGAGGATAATTTTATAGGAAAACATGACAGTTGTAAAAAGATTTGTAGAGACATATTTTGTAATTGGTATATTGACAAAGACAATTTTAATATTGACTCAAATTTTAATAAAGATTTAAATATTAATGAAAATGAGCAAAATGATGAAAAAGATGAATCAACTGAGAGCTCACACACACTTACTCAAATTTCAGATACTGAGGCACCGACGCCGCCGGCGTGGTCGCCGCTATCTGAAAACTACTGTACGGGCGATGAAGGTGCAAGTGACAGTCCCGGTGATGAAGCTTGTGTCCAGAAGGGCGCCGTGTTTTCTCTGCTGGAGTCATCACTTGATAGCTGTGACGAAGGTGATGAAGCTGGTGCTCCGATGGGTGCCGTGTCTTCTCTGCCGGAGTCTCCACCAAATGAGCCGACGTTGACGGCTAAACCCGACACGTCTCGTTCACGTCCCGTGCGTAAAACTCGAGGTAATGTGCCTGACCATCTCAAAGATTATCATTTATCTATGATAGCGGAAGGGTGTTCGCCAGACGAGCCTACTTCATACCGAGAAGCCATACAGTCTCCTGAAAAGGACGAATGGCATAGGGCAATGCAAAGTGAGTATAACTCTTTAATTAGAAACAATGTGTGGACCTTGGTAGATAGGCCTCCAGATGAAAATATCGTAAAATGCAAATGGATTTATAAGAAAAAATTTGACACATCAGGTAAACTTTCAAAATATAAAGCAAGATTGGTTGCCCGTGGCTTCAGTCAAGTTGAGGGACTTGACTACACGGACACGTTCGCACCTGTTGTGAGGCATAGCACATTGAGAATATTATTTTCCATAGCTACAGAATTAGAACTAGATATAGACCATATTGATGTAGCCACTGCATTTTTAAATGGCGAATTAAATGAAAAAATATATATGGAGCAGCCTTCTGGCTTTAAGAACTGTGATAAGGTTTGCTTGCTTAATAAGAGCTTATACGGCCTTAAGCAGGCAAGCCGCATGTGGAATATTAAAATACATGATTTTCTGGCGCAAAATAATTTTATTCAGAGCAAATGTGAGCCATGTATTTACACCAAGAAAACCAAGACTGAATATATTATTATTGCACTATATGTAGATGATTTTTATATATTTCACAATAATTGTTTAAATAATGTTTTACAACTTTTACAAAATAATTTTGAAGTCCGATATTTGGGCAAATTAAATAATTGTTTAGGTATGAATGTACATAGACAGAAAGGCATCACAACTTTAGATCAAACAGGATACATAAAACGTTTACTGGTCAAATATGGTATGTCGGATTGTAAATTTGTTTCTACACCTTTACCAGTTAATTGTAAACTACAAAAGTCTACTCAGAAATGTTTAGATGACGATGTTTATCGGTACAGACAATTACTAGGAAGCCTAATGTACTTATCCGTCTGTACTAGACCGGACATATCATATGCATGTAGTATATTAAGTATGTATAACACATGTTTCAATGAGGATCATTGGCGCATGGCGAAGCGTGTGCTACGTTATTTAGCTGGTACAATAAATTATGGTCTTTGTTTTACAAAGAGCAATACCTTTGATCTTACCGCATACGCAGACGCTGATTGGGCTAATGATTTATCAGACCGCAAGTCCTATACTGGCTTTGTGATTAAGTTAGGCTCTAATGTCATTAATTGGGAGTCCAGAAAACAACGTTGTATCTCACTTTCAAGTTGTGAATCAGAGTATGTAGCTCTTGGAGATTGTTGTAAGGACATTTGCTTTGTACGAAGTTTCTTATCAGAAATTATCGACAAAACTTTTAATGTTGTCATTTATAATGATTCCCAAAGTGCTCAGAAGTTACTTCTAGTCAAAGAGCACTCCCATAGAAGAACTAAGCACATAGACCTAAGGTATCATTTTATTAAAGATCTTGTTCAAAATGAACACTTAAGTATTAGGTACTTGCAAACTGACAAAATGGTAGCAGATGTTTTAACTAAACCTTTATGTACTGAGAAACATTCCAAATTTATAGAAGGACTGAATGTTAGAGAGTTGAAATTTAAATAATTCAAGTTGTTTTGTTTTATATAATATAATATTACTTTCTGTCACATGTTCTTGCTGCATTTATTATTGTGTCTAATATGTGTGCTTGTGTAGACTTAAGTTTGCAGCATGTTATGTTAATATTGATAAGTGTACTCATGTGTAGAGCCATGATCATAGTCTCTTATCGTATGTAAAGTGTAAGGAGGAGTATTGGAGATTGTGTGTTGTACCCTTTTCATTACGTTTATACAGGCAACATTATTATTGTCTGTGGCACGACCCTGTCTGTATCCGTCTCTTTTTGTCTATTGCTCTCTTACAAAATGGCTCTGCAAATATGTGCCTGCTTATTGAATTTAAGTAATTAATCGTTATTTTACCTTTGCTAAACCTGCAATGTAACATGACCGATATGTGTTCTAATTATATTTAATTAAAATACATTTATTGGTTGAACAATCTTCATATTTTATTTCGACATCAATCAACTCTTCTTTTGCTGAAATCTGTCGTGAAGCCCTGCCCACGTGTCTGCTCAATACCGGTAAATTTGGAAAAACTGCAAAAGTTCCTTCGGAATGTCAACTGCGACGGGAATATTTAAATAAAGCTTACGATGAAAAAATGAATAAAATACGGAGCGAGCTAAAAAATGAATATATATATGTGAGTGTTGACGAAACCACGGATGATTATGGTCGTCAAATAGCTAACGTAATAGTGGGAGCATTACGTGATGATCACATTGGCACTCAACACTTGATATCCAGTAAACGGTTAGACAGCACGAACAATGTATCAATATCCAATACGGTCACAAGTGCTCTTGATGAATTATGGGGTGCTAACCATAATAATCACAATAAAGTACTTTTACTTTTAACTGACGGTGTGGGCTACATGCTAAAGGCTGGAAGAAATTTAAAATGTATTTTTCCCAATCTTTTGCACGTCACATGTTTGGCTCATGGTTTAAATAGAGTGGCTGAACTAGTAAGAAAACTTTATCCAGATGTGAATGATTTAATCGCAAATGTTAAGAAGACATTTTTGAAATCTCCTAAAAGAATACAAAAGTTTAAAGAAATGCTCCCCGGAGTGCCTTTACCACCTCGACCAACAATTATTCGGTGGGGAACCTGGATAGAAGCTGCAACGTATTACAGCAAACATTACGATGAAGTGAAACGTGTTCTAAATACATTCAGTCCCACCGAAGCCCAGAGTATTAGAAAGGCAAAAAGAGCGTTTGGAAATGCAAATATAAAAAGCGACTTAAATTTCATAGCAAATCATTTGATGACTATCCCAAATGCTATTAAAAAACTACAGGATGCGAAGCTGTCCATCAGCGATAGTTTAAAAATAGTTCATGAAACCTATAGAGATGTTTCCAAATTAAACATGAGCGTAAAAGGAAAACAGATTTATGATAAACTGAAGTTGGTGTTAAAGAAGAATTCTGGCTATAGCACACTAAAAATTATAAATGAGTTGGTACAAGGCAAAGAAATAGAACTTCAATCTCAAACTTCTCGTGCATCAATTGATTCCTACAACAAATTTAAATATGCACCTATTACAATTGTCGACGTGGAAAGATCATTTAGCTCCTTGAAATGGATATTTACAGCAAGACGCCGTAGATTAACTGTCCCAAATATAGAAAAAATATTAATAGTTTATTCTGAAAATCGTGTCAACTATTCAATTTACAGCAGGTAATTAATTAAAGTTATTTTAATTGTTACCTTATAAGTTATAAGACTTTTACGGAAATTAAAATAAAACTTTGTCACAGATTGTATACAACTCACAGAGAGGTAGTTATTCATTAGGCATAATAAGATATTTTCTTAGACTAACATATCTGTTTATCTCTACTCTTTCTCAAATCATTCCCGCTCCGAAAACCCCGACGTATGAACATTAGAGGTTTTTATCTTTTTTTTAATGGCATTAAAAGTATATGCATGCACAACGGTTAGCAATAAAAAACCTAATAATAAACAAACATTCGAAGTTTGACAACGATATTCCATTAATTAACTCCATACTATTTAATTTTTCGAAAACTTTGACGGCTTCCCCTGAAAAGTTAGCTGTCTCACTAGATCCATTCTTCAAGGGATTTAGAAGTGTATCAGATGAAAGAAAAACTCCCAGTAGATCCATTGTAAATACGAATGTATCCAGCGGTAAAGAAACATCTCATTAGATACACAGTGGATCTGATTGATGCATCTTATGAGATAGATCGGTTTTGCAGCCGACTCTTTTAATTGGGACCGTCGATTTATTGTGTTCAGGTTCGTGTTCATGGCGTTAATGGAGTACTGCCTCGTAAACATCGTGCTGGGCGACGGTGCTGGGAAACCTAAGGTAACACTGTGCTGCACTTTGCAACCCAGTTACTTACTGGGGGATTTTGCGTTGCAAAAGTTGGTGGAAGAGTGAAAGGGTATTTGCAGAATTATGTTTTACTAGCTTCCGCCCGCGACTTCGTCTGCGTGGGCCCGGGATAAAAACTGTCCTATATTTTAATCCAGGCTATTAACTATCTTCGGGCACAATTTCATCCAAATCGGTTGAGCCGTTTAAGCGTGATTGAGTAACAAACGTCGAAACATCCAAACTTTCGCATTTATAATATTAGAAGGATGTTCAAACTAAAAATGTACCTATCGGAGTTCGCTCTTAGCCAACTGAGCTATCGAAACAATGTGGTTTGGTCGAGAAATCTTTCAACCAGCACGGCTATGTCGGCTATCACGCAACGGCGCGCGAGCTCTCTCGATTTTTCTCGCCCTATCCGTCTCTCTCTTATTAGAACACTTAGAACAAGAGGTATAGTGAGAGTATACTGTGCAATGTTATCACTTATCATATAGCGTGTACTGTGTAACATATTATTATACTCAGTTTCTATTTGCGAGTTCCTATAATTGGCTCTGTATTGCTATTTATCAAAGTCTAGCGAATATTTCATAGCTGTTGGAATTCCTTGTATAAATAAATAAAATAAAATAAAATAAAAGTCGAGAGGTGTCGCGGCCGTCCCATGATAGACGTGCAGTTCCCATTTTCAACGCCTTTTGGGAGCGTGTAGCGACATATACTTATCTAAGACGCTTGCTTCTTAACTTTTAAGTTTCGTTAGCACACGTTACTCAATACAAAGTTAATGGTAATGTTTTAATTCAAATTTTCTCCACTTCCAGGAGGCAGCAGAGGCCGCCAAAGCGCGCATGCGCGCCATCAACATCGACCGCTTCTCACGCGTCTTCTTCCCTCTTTTATTCTCCGTCCTGAACGCGACCTACTGGATCCACTTCGCGCAGTACATCTGACTGCCTGACTACACCAACGTAGACAATCTTTAGCAATGAAAATGGAACAAAGCACAGTAAATATATAAAGGCTCCTCTACACAATCCATCATGGCCGCAGAATGGTGACCACGGAACTTTAGGACAACTCAACTGTCATTTTACCATACAAAATCTGACATTTACTCTTACATCTGACGTATATACATACTATGCGTTACGTGATCGACCTGCTTGACGTGGTATTATGCGTTGGAATGCGAAAGAAGTATGTTTTTCTCCCTCTAATGCGTAGTTACGTCCTGTATGACAGGCCATGATGGCCCATTGCGTAGGGAGCCTTTATATCCATTTCAGATTGGAAGTCCGGTGAAAGCTGTCATCTCAGTACAGTTAAGTCATTAAACGTCAAATAAGGCGTAAACTGTAGGTACTATGATGACAGTTGTTGTCACCGGACTCTTCCAACCTGAAATAGATTATAGCTAAAGCAGTATTAGGTACAACCAGTTTTAGACCGGCGCCACAGAAAACCACAAAAAAAGGCTAATGAGCGAAAACGAAGGTAACGAACTGAGTGGACCGGTGTAAAATAGTTGTGCATTCTGCCTTCCATTGCCAGTGGACTTTGCGAAGCGAGCGAGGTGGGAAATGAGCGAGTCCGTTCAAAACTAGCGTGCGACGCCATGACACGGCGAAGCCATTTTAACTCGTTCAATCCGCTCCGCTTACTCGCCCGCGGTAGAAGTGTTCGTATGAAAAGAAAATCCGTGTTGCGAGTTACGGAACCCGCGCGATTCTGCGAACACTTTTGTGGCTCTTTCAACTCGTTTAGTTCGCTCCGCTCACGCTTATTCAGTGGAAACACTTCAATGCAGTTCGCCATTGCAAGTTTCGGCTAGCAGTGGAAGGCGGGCATACAATCAGTTTTACGCACACATAAGCGGCACGCGGACTATGTCCGACTACCCTTGCGCTTAAGCTTATTATGGCGACGCATGTCTTTGTAATTGCGTAGGACGTTTGGACGAATTTGTATTACTGCTTTATGCTATATATTTGTGTCTAAAGCCTAGCATTCATGACACGAGCCGCACCCCGCAAATCGATAGACAAATCCATCGTCGCCCACGCACTATCCGAGCGATCACGAGCCTCTCATGTCCGGCGCGTGATCGCTCGGGTAGTGCGAGGCGACGCTTTCGGCCCGTGTGGATCGAAGCCGGATGCACGGGGTGTAAAATTATATTCCTATCTCCCTCTATCGTATGACTTCGTACCGCTCATGCCGTCCGCCGCGCTCGGGCGTGTGTAGGCTACGCTCGTCGACTCGTTTGCGAGACGTAGCGCAAGTATACAGACATGGATTGTCCATGGGTTTGTCGCCAGCGAAATTCAGCGGGCGTGTGAATGCTAGGCTTAAGGGTAAGTATCCATCACAGCTGTGCGAGGTAGCGGAACGGTAAAAAAACCAGGAATAGGTAGAGATTTAGAAAGACCTACTTACATCTGGAGCATAGTGTTGTACGGAAGCGAGACGTGAACTCCAACCCAGCGTGATAGAGAGACTGAACGCATTTGAAACGTGGGCAGGTAGAAGGATGGAAGGTATTTAGATGGACAGAAAGAAGAACAATCGAAAAGGTTCTAAATTTGTAGAAGACATCTCCTGTCTACTAAAAACTATTGAAAACAGAAGGGGAAATATGTTGGGGCACCTGATACGACATGACAATTACATAAAAAACTATAATTGAAGGAAATATAGACGTGCGTTTATGGACCAAGCTAACGTATCAAGAGCTCAAAACAGTGACAGAGAGAAGAACAGAATGGCGATTACTGCACCCACAAGAGCCCGGCTTTTTTTCTTCTTCTTCTTCTTCGTGTCAAGGTTCCTCAAATAAGAGATGCCCAATGGGCCGCGGTGTGGACAGCTCTGGCAGTCGCGTCTCTCTGGTCGGTTTTTAAGTTTATGACGATGAGGTAGAGATGCGTGAGCGCAGCATTATTATTGGTGGATTTTTTCCTCGCATACTGCTCCGCTACCGTGCACAGCTCCGTTGGACACTATACCTATAAAGCAACATGCCTGTGCATGTTTTCAACATGCGGCCAATAGCTGGGAAACACCTTGTTAAGTAACAGTCATGTAAATAATAATGACCTGCCAAAATAAAATGAACTTTGCCCCTGACTTAATACTTAAACGTTGAAGACCTCTGCACTAAAGTATGAAGTATGAAAATTTCATACAATTTGCACCCCGTTTCATTGCTCTTGACTGTAGTTAGCGTTGTTGTGAAAGACGCGAAAATTATCGCTGCAACCACATAGGTATAATTATACTAAGCCGTACACCACCGTACGTCCCAATGTTTGACTTTAATTCCAATAATTTACAGACCTTTGTCCACCCTGCCTGTAATTTTAATAGACCGTAGGCCCACTCCCAATACAAAGTTGGCAACATTGACGCCGTCTGCCTATAGTACTTCCGGCCATTTCAGGACTGACAGACTCTCTCTAGGATTAAAGGGCTAAATGATGCCACGTGATTATTATTTTATTTTATTTTTTATACTTTAGCTTTTTAACTAGTCAAATGTATTTAAACTTATTTAAACTTGTTTTATATTTTAAATATTTGTTGTATTGTAATAATTAATTGTAATGTTTGCTATGCCCAAACGGGGTCCCGTGCATTGCCTTAGCTTTAAGTTGCATGTGTCAATTGTACAAGGTTGCAAATAAATAAATTGAATTGAATTGACATGTCTCGTACTGTTGTCACGTGACGTAAATATATAGCTACCTACCCATACAAATTTAAACCGAAAGTGAAGGATTTTCAAACTTTCAGCCAAATTTTTTTTTCTTGCTCAGCTTAACTTTCTCGACCGGCTGCCATGCATTTTATCATATTGTCATGCGACGTAAGGTGTATCGGGAGTGGGCCCACGGTCTATAATTGCTATGGTTCAAAGGTGCCAACTATTGAAGCAGTATCGGGCTCTGGGAAATTTACCTTACAGTTATTTTTAGGATTCTGGCACCCCCTTTTGCGTCTCAGCGTGACAAAGAATGTCCGCCATAAGCTCCTCGAATACTGTACAGTACGATTACTGTTAGTTAACCACTGACAGGTAGTGAGTGTAATTTCTTCACCAATGTAGTCCTTATTCCATTGTATTTAGTGTATTTAATTTAGATCTTCAATCGTTTGTTCGTGCGCCTGCGCCGCGCCTTCACGTTACGCCCTCTCTGTATAATTTACGCCTAATAGATTATTATTTACCTCACCATTTCTGGTTTCATAATAATTTCGAGGATGTTACTGAGACAGCAATAGATATATTTTTCTAACTTAAGTTGGTAAGTATAACAAATTGCACCGTAGGTAGTGTGCTTAACTGAGACATCACATACAACGTGGCAGGGGCGCGGGGAGACGTCAACGGGTGACGGACGGGGCGGGAGTGAGCCGCCAGGCGCCTGATGCCCTCTGCGTCACTACCACGAAAATGGAATCTCGAAGTTCGTGTATCTCTCTGTCTCCGTCGCTCGAGTACCATAATACCATAAACCATAAGTGCGATAGAGACGGAGATATACGCTGAGATGGAACCGTTTCGTTCGATTTATGTGCATGTATGTGTTGTTGTCATGAATAGATATTATTCTATTCTATTCTAACTTCGAGATTAGATTTTCGTGGTTATAGATCTGGTCCCCCTTTGTCATTCCGTCACCATCACTGCCTCGTCGTACGCGCCGTCTCAGTTAAGCGGTCGCCCTAATAAAGTAGTGGGTAGGCACTTAGGTACAGTCGAGGTCAAATATATGTTTACCTACACTTTAACAACATATTTAAACGTAAGGCGAAAAATGAATGCATAATATCTTTGACGTCGATTGTACCCTAACTTATACGTACAATACAAGAGATGTAAATGTCTCTATTAAGCAGCATCCTTCTAAGGAATTACGATAAATATAGAGTAAATTATTGCGTATTCAATTCATAGTTGGGTTTTTAGTATTTGTGTTACTAATTTCTTTGATATTTTAATTTAATATTGAACCTATTTGTTTTTTGCATATTTTATGTAAATGTTAATAATACCTGCTACTTATATATAAGTGTATAACCAAAATGTTAAAAGGAAATCCTTCGAAGGAATTAATGTACGATAAGTAACCTACGATAAATATAGGGTAAAATAAGGCGTATTATTTTTATAGTTGGGTTGGTAATATTTAATTTAGGTTACTACTCTCTTTGTCTTAATTTAATATTGTACTTACCTAATAATTCTACTAATAACACGGTTCAACTGACGTATTCATCCTGAAGAACTCCCGAAAAGTCAAAGACATTTAATACGCGAATTGAACCGTGTAATTATTAGCATTATTTCAACATGTCTCACGAAAGTTTAAATTCGAATTGTACCTATATACTTATTTGTTTTTATTTAATGTAAATGTTAATACCAACTAGATATCCAAAACGTATATAGGAAATGTCCAAATTAAAGGTAAATTAAGGTTAAATACAATGTCGTTAACATAGCAATAAAATTTCGTTTTAGTGATACATGGACGATTGTGAGTTTAAATTTAATGACCACTCCGGCTCGGAAACGACTTAGAGTAGAGCGGCAGTGGCAGGGGCGGGGCACTCCGTGATTTGTTCGCGCCCCTACTAGTACTGGCAGGCCTACTGGTCCCAGGGGGTATGTTACCGCGGCTACAGCAAGGACGCGTTCCATTCCAGCGCGTTGCATGCGATAGAAAGGGATGGCCACGTTTAGGCTCGGCATACCCAAACAAGGGATTTGTTAACAGATAACCTTCTGCACGTAGTACTATTATTTATTCTGACAGTGGTGGGAGGGAGAGATCGGAGTGCGACCTCTCAGTCACCACTTGTGGCGCACCGCGACGGCGCTGCCGCTGCCACTGCCGCCACCGCCCGGAGTCGTGACCGAGCCTTTATATACTTATAATGATCTTGTTCCAATAAAATTATATATTTAGAAAACATATCTATGATTGCTTTATTATGTGTATAACTAGTCTTATGTAAACCTAAATGTCACATTCATAAGCATACCTACTTAAGTCTACGTACCTTAACTGATTAATATACCTACCTAACTTATTCAATTAAATAGCAGTATGTTGAATATATATATATATATAATTGAATTTGTTTTAAGGAACATTCAGACATAAGTTCGCGTTTTTCCCGTGGTAATAGCTAAAGTTAAGCACTGGAAAGCCTACTTTTTGGTTGGACTCATGACATAGGTACCTACCTATAATTAGCGTAAACGGCGTCACCTATAACACACAAAAAAACAACAAACTGTCCTGCAGTTTGACAGAAGAAAATGCTGTAAAACAAGAGTTGTTTAAGTGAATATTTTTTTCTTATTCTTATTCTTCTTATTATATAAATCTATGTGAATAAAACATAAGTAACATTCATATAATAAGCTGAGACTCTATAATAAGCTGAGACTCTGTATGACTCTTTATATGTGTTTGGTTCTCATACGTAAATACACTCGCGGTCAAAGAAACCGGGTCAGTACGAAAATCTGTAATATCTCCTAAAATAATAAAGCTAGGGACATGAATTAAACTGCATATTGTAGATAATTTTATACTGAATTAAATAACATCAAATGGTGGAATCGTAATTCTTTTGTTTAATAAAATTACATAGGAAACAAAAAATCAACCAATTTTACGTACAAAAATAAGCAGTAGGTACTTCACATACAACACAAAAAATAAAAATTAATACTTCGTATTGCCTCCTCGGGCTCTTCTTACAGCTTCTAGACGATTCGGCATGCTGTTTATTAAGTTCTTTATGCGTTCTTGCGGGATATTGTCCCATTCTTCCACTAACGCCTGTTTCAGGTCTCTAAGTGTAGCTGGGGCGGGGTTTCGAGCTCTTACACGCCTCCCAAGCTCGTCCCATACATGCTCAATCGGATTTAAGTCCGGACTCCTCGAGGGCCAGTTCATACAGTTGATACCAACCTCCAAAAAATAATCTCTGACAATTTGAGCTGTGTGTGACCTGGCGTTGTCATGCATAAACATAGAATTTCCACCCATATTAATTAAGTATGGGCCGACATGCTCATTAAGAATCTCTTCTACATATCTGGCACTCGTTAATGATCCATTTTCTATTAAAACTAACTCCGAGCGACTCTCTGAAGAGATTCCAGCCCAAACCATGACTGACCCACCGCCGAACGCCACTTTTTCCTCAAAACATGCTGGAATAAAACGTTCACCAGGCCGTCTGTAAACTCTTTGCCGCCCGTCATTTGCATAGAGCATAAATCTGGATTCATCGGAAAACAAAATTCTTGCCCAATCTTCGTCACCCCAGTATCTGTGATCGCGGGCATAAAGTCGTCTTGCTGTTCGATGTATTCTTTCAAGTTTTGGGCCAGTGGCCGGCCTATGTGGGGTCAAATTTGCTTCTTTGAGCCGCCGCCTGACAGTCCGCTCGCTGATGCCTTCGGGTCTCTAAAAGCTGATTTTTCACTTCAACTGCTGTGAGGTGCCGATTTCGGAGCATGGTTGTAACAATAAATCGATCTTCTCTAGCTGTAGTACATCTTGTTTTGCCAGTTCCTGGTCTTCTAAGGTTCTGCCCAGTTTGTAGGTAACGTTGGAGGACTCGCTGCACTGTAGAAAGTGACACACCTGTTCTTCTCGCTGTATACCTCTGACTTCTTCCTTCTTCTAACATAGTGATGATACGAGTACATTCATCTCGTGTTAGCGGCATGATAGACATTCAAGAATGACCACAAAATAAAACAATGACAGCCTTTTATCATAGTTCTTTGACAGATTGAAAACAATTGCTTAAAAACAAGCAAAAGTAAAACGAACGCAATTTCAAATAAGTACCTAATTGGTTTTTTTTTTCAATTAAACCTTTTTCCAGTTACTACGTAGAACATTGAAGGTTGGATTTAGAAGGATATTAAATTCTCTATAAAACAGAGTTAGTTTCATGCAGATACGACCAACGATTTACAAAATATTGAGGTTTTCGTCACTGACCCGGTTTCTTTGACCGCGAGTGTATAGTGTAAATAAAATTATGATGATGATGATCCTGTCATGACCGATTTGGGCCACAGCGACTGTGTGATCTGGACTTGATATCATCGATTAGCAATATGACTGGAGTGTTGTTGTTCTACTCTCTGGTGCGCTCTCATGTGGCTTGCATTGCATATCCATCTTTTTTGCAAAGGTACGAGCGCAATTTAGGCAGGTTACCCGTTAGCCCGCCCACAAAGTTGTACTGTACTGGATGGTTGCCGGTAGGCGAGCCTTCAGCTCGTCTCGCTTTTTGTCGAGCTCGTTACGACGCTCAATTTCGAAGGCACATTGGAAGGCCACCTGTTGATGGAGTGGACGTCGCCATTCGGGCCGCCGTGCTGCCTTCTCCTCCCACTCAGAGGGCTCGAACTTGCATTTCTTCATGTGTCTTTTCAGAACATCCTTATAGCGAAGGTATTGACCACCACATTTACGCTTACCATTTTGGAGTTCTGAAAAGAAAATGCGCGACTTGTGTCCACACCACCGCAGCTGCCGCCTCATCAGATACACCTCAATGCCTCCGACATTTGCGCGCCTCTGGACATTCGTAGATATTCCTGGTCAGTCCACTTGATGTCTCGGAGACATTTTAGGTGGAATCTGTCGAGTATGCGGATGTGTTCACGGTAGAGGACCCATGTTTCGGAAGAGTATAAAAGATTAGGCAGCACAACAGCCATGTAGACGTTAACTTTTGTGGCATTGTTTAAGGTCGTGGGACTGGAAAACCTTGGGTCGCAGCTTGCCGTAAGCCGCAGCTGCAGTACCAATTCGGCCATTAATCTCCGACTCCAGGTCGCACTTGGATGTTATTGTGCTACCGAGGTACTTAACTCTTTAACGGGCAACGTAAAAATTCATTCATAATTCAAGTCTCTTTGATATTGTACAGACCTAAAAATTCTGACCCAAAAAAAAATACAAAAAGTAGACCTTATGGATGGTCATTATGCCTACGAAATTTAAATTGTGCCCTATAAAGGGTTAAACTTATCCACGTCAGATAACGCTTCTCCGCCGATGCTCACACTGGTAAAAGTCACGTTGTGAATGACATCCATGGTACCTATTCATGACTTCTGTCTTTTTCACATTTATCTTAAGGCCAAATATAGTGCCAAGCATCGTTGAGATTCGAAAACCTCCTGTAGTGTCAGAAACAAAGCATATAGGGCGTCTGCGTACATTATTTCAGTCATAATATTAAAATGATAAAATATAATAAAATTAACTGAGCTCCTCAATGGCTATTATTGTTTGTTGTAAAACGTTCATTGAATAATGAACTCTATCATCGTACACAATAGATTCAGAATGATCTACTAGATAACATAACATAACATTCCACACACAGCGTGCCTAATTATACCTGCTCGCAGTGTGTGGTATTTTATCTCGTAGTTCATTTTGAATATATTGTAGGTATACGATGATAGAGTTCATTATTCAATGAACGTTTTACATGGCGGTAGCTTTTTTTTAGCCCAGACGGCGACCACGATTGGAGCCATTCATGAGCTCAGTTCATATTATGTAAACTACGAGTATACCTACCTAACCTAAGGAATATGGATTACCTATTATCAAATGCAATTAAGTAAAGTACCTACCGATTATTATAAAACGAGTTGTTAATTCAGGAAATAAATAAGTAATTATAATGATTTGTTTCGTTTCGAGTTATTGTTTTATTTCTATTGTTCATTGTTTGTCTCGGCTAAAGTGGTATACTTGAGATTATTAATTTGAGTTGGCCGAATTGCATCAATGGTCTACTTCAAAAAGAAAATCCAAAAAAAAACTCTTTTTTTGTTTTGTTAGTTTATTTTTCTTTTGACCCCCGAATTCACAACACTTCAGCGGCTGCACCCCCGACTTACTCCGAATGATGACCATGTAAAATAAGTAATATGTGGTGAGTGGTGAACGGTGTTGGTCACATATATTGTATTTATTTACAAGGCTGTTAATATTAAGACTCCCTTATACTCGTAGTGGCTGTTTATTTTACAAAATAAAAATAAAATGAAAGAAAAAGCAACCATACTGTCCAAGGTAAGATTCCAATTCCAAAGAATGTTGCATTCAAATTCGGTCGCATTCAAGTTCTCAACTCAACTATAAGTAAGTATAAGTACCACCACCACAAACACCGCAAAAATACTTTCAGTACTCCACGAAGTTACTTAATTTAAGAGGCGCCACACGTACGAAATCGGCGGACTGCATGCAGTAGGTACCTACGTCTAGTCTAGAATAATTTGCTGACAAGTGGCTTCGCGCGCGACTGAGCGTCTCCTGTCTCACTCGCGCCGTGCAAATTAGAAAGCGGACGGTAGTAGATCTTACTCGACTCGCGTCGCGGCGCGGCGTCATTTGTGTTAGCTTAGCACCATTTTTTTTTTTTTTTTTTCGTGGAGAAAACCTGCGCACCAGGTACCCAATCACCGGGGGATGATTGGGTTATGTGGTATTTCTATCCACTAAAAACTCCACGGTGCTCTGCATCTGCGCTCTCATGCAGGGGACTCCAGGATCTCATGGTGAACGCATTGGAGACCCCCTCGCGCCTCGCCACATTTGGCTCGTACTTAGGGCAAGGAAATGCTGTCGCCTTCCGTGGGGTTCTTAAGCGAGTGCCCCGGCCCCCGCCAGGACACTGCCACCCCGACGACCCCTTTAGTCGCCTTCTACGACAGGCGGGGGACACCGTAGACCTATTCTTGTCAGAGCCTACACGGTATTATAGCTTGACCACAACCGCTGTGCCGCTCCTTAGGTATGCGAGCGGCGAGACGGGGGGGCAGAGCATTTGTCATTCCGCCGTCCCCGCCTCGCCCCGTCACCTCCGCCGCGTCACCCCGCCTCCCCGTTCATACCTAAGGAGCGGCACAGCGGTTGTGGTCAAGCTATAGCACCCTAGCCGCCGCGTGATTTTGGCCCGTGTGGATACGTGCTAAAAGCACGGCCGCCGCCCAAATCAAGGTCACTCCGTAGATTTTCCATGACCTTGACGGTCAAGTCCGCCAATTTCATAGGTGTTGCGTCTCCTGTCAGTCCGTTTGTTGCCGATCGAGATAGTATAAGTTACGGAGAACAAAGGATACCTACTTTCAACCCGGAAATGTAACCCTTGAAATTTAATATCATCCCTCACAGGGGCTATAGGGTGAACTGAGGGGTGACATTGTTAAGGCTGTAAATAGATCTAACTAGTCGGATGACGCCGCGAAAACGGCTTCCTTAAATAAATGAATCATTTGATTATATAATCCTAACAACCTTGGATCTAGACGCTCACTCGACGGGTTGATGCAAAAATAGATCCAATTAAACATGGTTCTTAGGTAGCGACGCAAATTCTAAACAAGCTAAGAAACCTATCATGCTTCTATAATCGCAAGCAATAATATTTTTATCCCAGAGACTTCAAAAAACACACTGTTTTTTTTTTTAATTCATCTTTTAAAAAACAGGTTACATAATATAAAATTAATCTTATCTGCCAAACCGCATACAGTTTGTTATGCAGTTGGTGTTGTCCTGTGGGAAAAAATACAAACAACAAAATTAATGACGATGACAATAACGACCTCCGTAGCATAGTTGCTAGCCCGGGTTCAAATCCCGGTAAGCGCATTTATTTGTGTGACGAGCACGAATATTTGTTTCTGAGACAGATGTGTTCTATGTATTTAAGTATATATTTATCTATATCTTAGGTATGTTTATCGTCGTCTAGTACCTACCCATAGTAGTTGCGTAACATATCGCAGTTATAGTGTTTTTAGTATGTGTAAATAAGGGCCTTTGTTGCCTGAGTTAAAGAAATAAATAGTACAAGCTTTGCTTAGTTTGGGACTAGGTCGATTTGTGTAAGATTGTCTCTAAATATTAATATATTTATTTAATGATACTGAAGATAAGGGTCTTGAGCGACGTGGTGGTAATTGTCAGATAAACACTTGAATGCTTGTCTTCTAATTTTGAACAAGCGCGTGAAGCGAAGGAAGTTTTCCGATTTAGCTTTAGGCAAAAAATCTTTCATAATGTCCGGAGTCAGGGAGGCTGTTCACCTCTACAGATCTCATTTCTCAACCGATATACTTCTTGTGAGTGTTTTTTTTCTTTTAAGCTTAAAAAAAATTAAGGTAGGTTCGCCTGCTACTGGGTATCTGAAGCCGTCACCCATTCCTCCATCAAATAGAGACCCTAGACGGTAACCATTCCAAATTCATACCTACTTAACTGCCTTAGTTTCGGAAGTAGATCTGTAAAGTTGTTTATTAAATACAATCTTTATATTCCAGACACATCCATCTAAGGAAGGCTCACATGTCTGCAAGTTAATCCCACCGACTTCTAATACAACAACAATACAAATACTCTTTACGTCACACCTGGCCATAATGCGAGTTTTACTGCACGCTGCGTGTACGGTAAAACTTGCATTGTATGTATGTATGTATGTATGTATGTTAACACTTTATTGTACACAATAACAGGTAGTAGGTACCTACATTGTTTAACGAGGGGCGTAAGTGGAATATTGCGAACAAGAGTCTATCAGAAGCCCGACGCCGAAGGCGGAGGGCTTTTGATGACTCGAGTTTGCAACATTCTTATGCCCGTGTTATACACAATGTTTTTTATCACATTTGCGGGGAAACAAATACGTTTCAGATGAATACCTACCCTTCGGTATACAGCCACGATTTGAGAACACTTAAAAACATTTTATATAGACACTAAATAATACATATTAAATCTGTAAATAATTCTGTTAAACATGTCTAAGTAGTTTTTTAAGTTTTAATTTATTTATAAATACGTTTTCAGACATCGTATTTGATATAAAACCTCTTTGCTTTGTTACTGCCGCATGAGTGAGAAATACAATTAAAAAAAAAACCATTACGCCCGTGGGCGTAACACAGGCTATTACAGCTCTGTATGTCTATTTTTTTCATTTTTTTTATTTTATTTATTTATTAAGAAACAAACAGTGTCTGCGCATTATGAAGCCCTTTTCGAGCAAGTGTGATGAAAAAGAATATGTATGTCACACAAAGGATCAAAATACAAAGGCGAAGGACATTGTGGCCAGGTGGAGACGTAAAATTGTGTACTCACCACGGGCGGTAATTCGTAAAGCCCCAGATCGCATAGTTATGGCCCTCACCTTCGGATCGGACCATTCACCAATTCACCGCCCTAGGTACGTAATGTACTATTACGTCATACCTGGCCATAAAGTAGCAAATTGTACCGCACGCTACACGTGCGGTAAATCCCATTTCCTTGCCAGGGAGAGACGTAAAATTGTGTAGTCACCAGCATCACGGGCGGTAATAAAGAAAGCCGCAGATAGCATATTTATCACACATTACGTTTGATGTAAACATTATTTGTTTTACGTCACTCCGGGCGGTAAGTGAGATTTACCGCCCCCGGGCGCAGCGGTAAATATCCCTTCACACCCAGGAGAAGACGTAAAATTGTGTACGCACCACGGGCGGTAATTCGTAAATTACTGTATAATGTACTATTAATTATTATTATTATTTCCTAGGTAAGTAATGTAGTAGCGATCTCTTCCAGACCTTAACATTGTACAACACTTAGTTTAAATGGCCACGGAATTCAAATGTATACAAGAGCCAATCTAACCAACGAAGGGCGTAGCAGTGTCAACTTGTTCATATTCGGGTACATTCCCCCCAACGGGAACATTCATCCACCTCACAGAAGATCAAGTCATAATGACAACTATACCGCTACTGCACGTATCTATCTGTTCTGAAGGTGTGTGTCTGTGTGTAGTGTTCTGTTGTGTCCCATTCGTGAATAAGGTCTCCAGACAGGGATCCTAGGGGACGCATGAGGCACCTGCATTTGTTACTTTCTTATGGTCATCATACCTACTTAGTGGATCCTCATATCAATGCAGGGTATACATCTGTTTCTAATGCACAAGCTATAGGTAATGTGATGTTAAGTTTGTATCGGTTTGTTCAGAATGCATGCTGTTCTCGGCCTCACTTAGGTAGATAAGTACATTAACGATTAGATACCTACAGGTGACCGGTTCCTATCTACATATCTTCAAGTTACAATACCACAGTTGTCTTCAAATATTCGTCAAGTATTGCTAAGTTCTATGCAAAGAAAGCAGTTGAGTTACCTACTGTTAACGACCGCTAATGCATATCTATTCAAAAACCGATTATGCATGAATATTCATAGCCCATAATGGCCGTGAACATTTAAATAATGACTCCATTACTCCGCGATGCGTCCAAGATGTGTGACAATTGTGTGACTAATTTACAAAAACATCTCCGCAAAAACAATGGACGCAATTACATTTGTTTAAATCTTTCAACGCGCACCGGCCGATGTTATCCTTCCGGAATAGTTATTGTTCTACCAATCAAAGGATTAAAGATTATATAGTCACATGATTTTTTTGCAAACTTTTTTTTACCTGATAATTCTTATCGAACAACGATAAACAAATACAAGTCATTGCCATGGCGCGCGGAACGAAACGTTCTAAATCAAATTCAGTCGCGTTCTGAAACGAACGGGTGCGTGACTATCACGTCAGAGATTGGTTTATTATTTTTATTTCACTTAACGATACAAGCTAAATAAAGGCTACATACGAATAAATTAAAACCGTAGTCTTGATGCTAAATCGATACAAAAGGCATTCACCAAGTTCAAGTTCAGGGCCGTTATGCAACAGTGGTACTTTTTAAACGCACTACAAACTGTCACCTCGTTTGACAACTTCAGTCGGTCACTGGTTGACAGTCGGTTTGAACGTGTGTAAATAAACATTTCCGGTTTGAGCGCGCCATCAATTTGCATTAAATCGCGCTTATTCAATTACATAAACTTATTACAGACGACCGGTCCTTGTTTGAGCCACGGGGAGATGGCTGACCACGGCCGGACTCTGAGCTAACGCCGGCGGTTTAAAAAAAAGTTTAGTCGTTCCGCGAGTGCAGTGGGTCTCGTTCGCATTGTTTCGCTAATTCAGTGTTTTGTGTGTTAAAAATATAAACTGGACTGTTCAAAATGAAGGAAATACACAGGAAAGAGGAGATTTCGGACGATGAGTCGGGACTGGGATACCAGAACACGTTGGTGAGTGTTTGCAAATGTTTGAAAACTTTCTATTTTCTAGAAAATTTCTTGGACTAGATGATGCCGGCATTCTGGTTCACGTATAGCGTACCGCTTTGTGTAATTAGCAAATAGTTTATTCGCTCTTTTGATTAAATATGTATGGTTTGGCTTATCATTCAAACCAACATGTATAAATTTCGGAGATGCAAAATACGCGATTACGCGATACTTAAACTTGTATGAAGTGTTTTCTTAGACGACCTATTTGTCACTAAGGTCAAAAACATATCAAGACTTAAAATTATACTAATGTTACGGCTGGATAATATTAACAAGAGCAAACTAGTCATACTTGCAGCATCCAAAATTAGGTCATTAAGTAATATGACTTTGGTAAGTTTACCTGTGTATATAGGTAAGTACATAGTAGATATTTAAACTACATGCGGTTGTCCTCTATACATCCATTGATTACATAAATATATGTATTAGCATTTATAAAACCAGTTAGAGAAACTAGGGTCAAGGGTCATTACACTGGTTACGGGACCACCTTCGGTTAGCGGCCACAATACAATACAACAATACAAATACTCTTTATTGCACACCTCACACAAACAAAGCAGTTAAAAAGAGAAAAAATACAATAACATGTAGGTAGAGGTAGACAACAGGCGGTGAAGAGCGATCTCTTCCAGACAACCTTTGGGTATCGGAGAAAGAGATAAAACTAGATTATGTACTAGGTGGTGCAGAGATTATAATAAGCCAAAAATCAAAATAATTATATTAATACACGTACATAAATTGTCGTGACGTCTATACATTGTACATATCTCTAACCTCAGACATTGCCTGAGTTCTATTAAGACATAACGACAAGAGTTCTGAAATGTACACTTTACATTGTAAAGTGTACCTGCGATATATATATAATACACGAGTGAGAGGTGAAGTGATTTCTCTATATTCTCATTCTAATCACGATACTGATTCTATTCTGATTTCTTTCTATTCTTACGTATTGGCAGGAATTCTTTTCCCGCCGCGGGTCTCCACAACTCCCCTTATAACCCGGCCCTTTCCTCTCATAACCATTTGGCATATTCTTGGCTATTTCTATTCTGTATATTCCACTTACTGGAATATCCCTTCATCTCTCAACTCATCTTTCTAATTATACACATAAGACACTCACCGGGATCCCCGGCGGTCTTCTTTTCGATTCTATTCTCGTACTTACTCCGTCCTTGCAGTTTTCCTGCTAGGCTACTTATTGGATTCTGGAAATTCTGGAGTCTCCCGCCACGCGAACATTGTTCCGTCGGGAAATTAAAACTTCTCCTCCTACCGTTAAGACAAGATTCGTTAAACCTTCAAATGTTCTTTTTGAGTTGCCAGTTGAATAAATCAAGGCTGTTTGAGTCAAGCATTTACCTGTTTTGTGTGAGGATCGCGTTCGTCGCGACACTCCCGACGGCAAAGAAATTCTTACAGGATCGCTGCCAGCTGGCTGGGCCACAAGGCAATCTTCTCCCTTGCCCTAAGAGCCGCCGTTCTTCTAATTCTTTCTTCCTTCGCATTTTCACTGCCAATTACTTTCATATCTTGTTTGACCACCCTATTTCTGTCATCGATGCCAGTATCCATTTTTTCTATGGGATCGGGGCTATGTGAACCCATCAAGCGATTTTCAAGCGATGCATCTCCTTTTCCTTCTACAACGCTTTCTTCCATCAGTTCTATGGGTTCTTCAACAGGACACACTGGTTCTTCTTCGAGATCCGTAGTTCCTCTAAGTAGGGACGATTCTTCTAGTCTCTGCAATCCTCCATGTTGATAGTTCTCATCCTCTACTTCTAAGAGATATGAATGCGCTATAGAGCGGATGAACTCTTCTTCTTGTACACATACTTTCGCAACTTTGCATCTCCCTTTCTTCCCTGTTCCAAGCTGATGATTTTCCCTACTTTCCAATTCTCTCGGTTCTTAGAGTTTCTTTTGATCTGGAATAGGTCTCCTACACTTGGACTCCGGCTCGCCCGGACTCGAGGTTCTCTATGTGAATGCTGGTACCTTTCTCTTAGGCTGCAAAGGTACTGAACCATGAACATTCTTTTAAATTCGTCAATTGGCCTTTCTATGGACGTTTCGATAGAGATGCATTTTCCATATCTCAGAAAATCTGATGGTTTCGAACCATATTCTATATCCGAACCAACACAGGTCGGACGCGAAGTAGCCACGGCTTCGATTTCCTTGACGACCGTACATAGTTTTGTATCGGTTAAGAGTCGCTTTTGTAGGGTTCTTTCCATACAGTTTTTTACCAAACCGACCAACCGCTCGTAGAACCCTCTATGCCATGGACTAAGCTGTGGAATGAATTTCCACCGTATCTTATTGTCCGCAAAGTACGTGTCCGACAACAACTTTGCCGTTAGTTTAAATTGCAAGGCGTTATCAGAGACGATGAGTTCAGGTCTCTACCGCGCTGCCGCTGACCCGAATTTTCTCATAGCGAGTAAACATTCTTCTGCCGTGAGGTCCCTCACTACTTCCAAGTGTACAGCGCGTACAGCCAGGCTAGTATACAGGCTTATCCATCTCTTCTTCGTTTCTCCGTTGTTATCTGTAAACCCTGAATCCTTTGGTATAAGAATTGGATGCTTGGCGTCATATGAACACATTGTGTTCATTAACCGCCCTTTGCATCGTAAGATTCCATCCATGTCCATGAAGAGACCCAAGTTCCTGGATATACTGGTTACCTTTCCTAATAACACATACAGGAGGGTGAAGTAGGTTTTCTGTAATTTCTTCAATTCAGTGATGTTCTTATCCTCGCTGATGATCAAATCAAATGATTCTCTATCATCTATTTCCATTGTAGCTTCTTGCGTATCTATCTTTTCCGTTTGCGTGGCAATATAGGCAACTCCTCGGTTGACCTGTCTTTTTCTACACCAAACAGTTCCGTTCTAGGCTTGTTAAGAGCGCTGACTGGCCATGCTCTTGTAGCCTTGGCCAGCCCTCCTCACCAAGCAAAAGGAATTGCGGTCCATTGAACCACAGTTCCCCTTTCAAGTGCCACAGCTCAGGTCGTGTCATCAGCCGGATTCATTTCTGTGTGGACATATCTAGCTTCTATTTCTTTGTTTTGTTTGATTTCACTTATCCGCTTGCACACAAATGGAGGTAGTAGTTTTTCTAACTTCATCCAATACAGAACCACTTCACTGTCAGACCAGAGACGAAACCGCTTTATCTGTAATCCTAGGCTGTCTCGTACATACATTAAGAGACGTTTGCCTATAACAAATCCAAGAAGTTCTAGTTTTGGTGTCTTGAGATCTTCTTTATGGGCGATCGGGGTCACACGTGACTTTACCATAAGGAACACCATTTTAGTGCTATTGTCATTCTTATTTCGTATCCGTAGGTACACTACTGCTGTAAATGCTCGTTGTGAGGCGTCTGTAAAACAATGAAGTTTACATTCTGTTTCATTCTTTGATGTTTGGCCTCTTGCCATTCCTTTTCTAGTTCTTCTGACAGAGGAGTGTCCCACTTTAGCTTTCTTTTCCACATCTCTTGTAAAAGAAGTTTTGCAGGCAGAACCAGCGGTGCTGCAAAACCACACGGGTCATACTCCTACATGGTGTCTTCTGGGAGTCATTGGACTAGGCTTGACAGTCTGCCATGGGCGAGGCCGTAGTTAGAGGGTAGATCGGGAAGGTATGTTATCCAAGGCCACTTCACTTGGTATCTGTTGTCTTCATACTTGACCGTTTCATTTAAATATTTGACCGCTTCTTCTTCCCTAGTGACTTTCGGAGAGTCTGTTATACCAATGCCTTCTAGAGCCCAGAGAAATTTAATATCTGGTTCTCGAAGAGGCAGATCCGGTGTTGCAAAGTATGGGGTATCAGAATTCGGACACTGACAATAAGTACTCACGAATAAACTGTTTCTATTTTCTTCCTCTTTCAAGATCTTCCCGGCGATCATCCATCCGAATTCTGTATTAATTAAAAATAAAATTTCTTGTTATAATCTCATATCATTTTTAAGAAATGAGAAGTAATAATCACTTCCTATCAACATGTATATTTGATCCCCCGCCGAACCATCATCAGCCACGACGTCTAGACCATTTATCTTCATGGGAGGAGGTATTCTATTAGTGATATGGTGTACAAATTTTTCTCCAATACTTCTCTTAATTCCCTCTCCTCGTGATGATCTCTACGTCAGTAGCCGGACCTGCGATTTCTACTAGTTTGTCAGCACCAAGTACAAAATATCATTAAAAGATCTTCCTGATCCGAGGCTAGCTGCAGTTCTCTGGCGAGTCCCTGCGCGATTTAGCTGCGCCGAGAACCCGAATCAAGAAGAATCCTGCTTGTTCTACTTCTTTTGGTGTTCAAACTGCCCCGCCTCCGCTACTGCCGTGTGCAGATAAGACTGAGAATTAATTTCTGTGTTACTGTCAATATTTCTGGGAAGTGAATTTGGTGTCATGGCTAAACTACCTGGTTTATTCTGCGGGCACAGAGCTTGGTTATGTCCCCCTTTGCAGGACTAGCACAACTTCTTCTTTGTGCATCAACTATCTTGTGTTCATTTCCATATCTTTCTTTCAGTACATCCACAGCTACTTGATAATTAAAATTTGTAATACTTAAACCCTCGACCGCTTGGAGGGTTTCTTCTTCTAGGCAGCTTACTTAATATGCCATCTTCTCCAACTCAGATATAAGCTTCTGATCCACATTTGTCTTGAACCGGTCCCAAAACTCCGACCAGTGCAACACTTCACCCTTAAATTTCGGCAAGCAGAGCTTTGGCAGCTCGGCTGTGCTGCACCCGACGTCAGGAGGCTGTCGTGGTGTTCCATCTTTCAGCAACGCCTTCATATCAACCATCCACTCTTCTGCCTTAAATTGTGTTTCAGTTAATTACGTTTAAGTATAGTTTGTAATCTGACGTTCTTTATGTGATATTATCTTAGTCATTTATTTACTTTTGCCTATTAATTAATTGTGACTATAATTTAAACCAAATGCAACTTGACATTTAACTACAATTCTTATTCTCTTTGACGATCATAATATAAATTCATATAGATTAAGCTAGCTTTAATTTATATTGTAATTGTATATTGTGAAATAAATAAATCTAAAAATCTAAATCTAAATCTACTGCAGTTTCTCATGCGAGATTTGACTGGCCTTTTCCAAATAAAAGTGTATCTAACTGGTCAATCTAGCGCCGCATTCATCTACCAACTAAACTAGTTTCCTTAAATCTTCTTTAATCGTCGTTATAGCACCTGTACGTTCTAAAAGATTCAGAAGCCGCCTTTATATTTGGTCTAAACGAACCACTATTGCCTCATCCATTTTGAAAGCAACTGAAATTAAATAATTTCCGTCCTATACTCGCAATTTCTCATTTACTGATCATAATACTGCTAGGCATACAAATACAATTTTCCACATGATTACTTCTACGCGGCTTCTACAACTGTACCAACGCCAACCGTCAACCCTCAC
The DNA here is from genome assembly GCA_947578815.1 of Epinotia ramella. Taxonomy (NCBI): domain Eukaryota; kingdom Metazoa; phylum Arthropoda; class Insecta; order Lepidoptera; family Tortricidae; genus Epinotia; species Epinotia ramella. Next base: position 15,291,994 of record OX388223.1, read on the forward strand.
CCTCTATTGCATTGCAACAAAGGTCAAGAATGGACAACCGACAGTACCGGCGTCTAAACTTTAAGTTAAGTAAAAACACTCGAAAGTGCTGTACATTAACGTCGTAATTACTTTTCTTTCGACACAAACTTACAAGTTCGCCGGTTTTCTTCTAGCAATAATATTGCTTTGTACAAAATCAACGGGAAATTTACTTCAAAAATGGCGTAACAAAAGTTTTATAGAATGCAAATTGTACATAAAACTTACTTGATTCTTTCACAATATTGATTTACCCACTAAATGAAACTTTCACTGATGGTCACTTTTACACTACTTAATAATTTAAAGGATAAATCCGTCCATTTAAGTAAACACAAGCACATCGAAAATATCGAAATAACGCTTAGTAAATTTAAAATAGAAAATTCCGCTGTCTCGTTTGCCTATGTATATTGTCAACATTGTCTTTCGTTTCTAAGTTCTCTAACTTCCACTCGTTCTATCTTTATCCTACTTGTAGTATCTTATATATTCGAGCGACAGAGAGAAGAGAGAAAACACTAAACAGCACTAAACTTTGATCTTCAACTTCATATCATAACATAAATAACATAATATTACCACTGCTCGCGCTTTATTAGGTTCTCGCTTACCGCAATCATCTTCTATTTCTTAACTATCCTTTCAACAAATAGGAAAAAGTCCACTCAGTAAACTGACCAATGAGATACAACCCTGTTCGCGCCATGAAAATTTTGTTGTAACGAGAACAGACTTACCAGAGATAATGCACTGATGCCAGCCTACCCAGTCTGAGGCGTTTTTCTATCAGCTAACTGTAAACCTTAAAAACCCCTACACACTATCCGATTGCCGCGACACTAGCGCCATTACCGCGATACAGCAACAACATTCTACTGAAAGGAACGTGATTATGTTATAATGTTACAGCTTTATTTACGGCCCCAGAACCTTAATATAATATTATGCGAATACTTATCGACTTCTTAATTAGTAATAAACAGATTTCCTTTTAATAACTGTAACAATTAAAATTAAAAAATACTTTTATATCTATTCTATTCACACAAGCCCAACCTAGGATTCCTAGCCTGGGCCTACTTCTTTCTCATACCTGCAATGACAACATCTCAATGAAATGTCGTCAATTCTAGTAATATTTTGCGAGTTTCTAGGTCTCCACCGAACTGTGAGTTTCTAGGTCTCCACCGAACTGTGTTTTTCTAGGTCTCCACCGAACTGTGAGTTTCTTGGTCTCCACCGAACTGTGAGTTTCTTACCGTACTGTGAGTTTCTAGGTCTCTACCGAACTGTGAGTTTCTTGGTCTCCACCGTACTGTGAGTTTCTAGGTCTCCACCGTACTGTGAGTTTCTAGGTCTCCACCGAACTGTGAGTTTCTTACCGTACTGTGAGTTTCTAGGTCTCCACCGAACTGTGAGTTTCTTGGTCTCCACCGAACTGTGAGTTTCTAGGTCTCCACCGAACTGTGAGTTTCTTGGTCTCCACCGAACTGTGAGTTTCTAGGTCTCCACCGAACTGTGAGTTTCTTGGTCTCCACCGTACTGTGAGTTTCTAGGTCTCCACCGAACTGTGAGTTTTTTGGTCTCCACCGAACTGTGAGTTTCTTGGTCTCCACCGAACTGTGAGTTTCTAGGTCTCCACCGTACTGTGAGTTTCTAGGTCTCCACCGAACTGTGAGTTTCTTGGTCTCCACCGTACTGTGAGTTTCTAGGTCTCCACCGTACTGTGAGTTTCTAGGTCTCCACCGAACTGTGAGTTTCTAGGTCTCCACCGTCTGTGAGTTTCTAGGTCTCCACCGTACTGTGAGTTTCTAGGTCTCCACCGAACTGTGAGTTTCTAGGTCTCCACCGAACTGTGAGTTTCTAGGTCTCCACCGTCTGTGAGTTTCTAGGTCTCCACCGTACTGTGAGTTTCTAGGTCTCCACCGAACTGTGAGTTTCTAGGTCTCCACCGAACTGTGAGTTTCTAGGTCTCGACCGTACTGTGAGTTTCTAGGTCTCCACCGTACTGTGAGTTTCTAGGTCTCCACCGAACTGTGAGTTTCTAGGTCTCCACCGTACTGTGAGTTTCTAGGTCTCCACCGTACTGTGAGTTTCTAGGTCTCCACCGTACTGTGAGTTTCCTTACCGTTCTACTACGGAGCCTCCCGAGCAAAGAAAAAGTTGCATATTGCCGAGCACGCTTCGCCTACTTATTCTTAAGGTGTTCACTCAGCTCCTCCACCAATTTGTCGTGACGTCTATACATTGTACATATCTCTAACCTCAGACATTGCCTGAGTTCTATTAAGACATAACGACAAGAGTTCTGAAATGTACACTTTACATTGTAAAGTGTACCTGCGATATATATATAATACACGAGTGAGAGGTGAAGTGATTTCTCTATATTCTCATTCTAATCACGATACTGATTCTATTCTGATTTCTTTCTATTCTTACGTATTGGCAGGAATTCTTTTCCCGCCGCGGGTCTCCACAACTCCCCTTATAACCCGGCCCTTTCCTCTCATAACCATTTGGCATATTCTTGGCTATTTCTATTCTGTATATTCCACTTACTGGAATATCCCTTCATCTCTCAACTCATCTTTCTAATTATACACATAAGACACTCACCGGGATCCCCGGCGGTCTTCTTTTCGATTCTATTCTCGTACTTACTCCGTCCTTGCAGTTTTCCTGCTAGGCTACTTATTGGATTCTGGAAATTCTGGAGTCTCCCGCCACGCGAACATTGTTCCGTCGGGAAATTAAAACTTCTCCTCCTACCGTTAAGACAAGATTCGTTAAACCTTCAAATGTTCTTTTTGAGTTGCCAGTTGAATAAATCAAGGCTGTTTGAGTCAAGCATTTACCTGTTTTGTGTGAGGATCGCGTTCGTCGCGACATAAATAGCTCTATATATAAACATACATACACAATCATACTTATATACAAATAACACAAATAAAAGTATATAAATATAATATATAAACAGTCAGCCAATAATAATAATAGTAAGACAATCAGGGTTAGGGGAGAGACAAATAATGTTCTTTAAGAAGAGATTTGAAGTGTTTGACCACCTGAAGGAGAAGGTTTTTTCTATTGAAGATAACATCAATTCTACACACCCTATTGAGACAATTAGTTGTACATGCATTTTTTTGTTGTTTTACAATAGAAATCTACTAAAAAACCGAGAAAAGTTCACCAACTCAGCTAAGTGGTCGCCAACCGGCACGTGAAATTAGGTGGTAGCTAACCGGCGAAATGACCCTATATTAATATATAAGTAATAGGTACAATGAATGCTTATAATAGTGCAATGTATGTTAAAGATATTTGTAGAATGTGTGTTTGTTATGATGGAAAGATTCTATTGTATAACTAATAGTTGTATGTAAGTTGATAAAGTGTGTAAATATACAATATACCTATATGGAGTTGGGGTATATACTGCAGCTGATTACGTAATTATTAGCTTAATAATTAGCATGTTCAATACATAACTAAAATATTTCAGTATCCATACCTTTTGTTTTGACAAATTCATTGCTGATGATTATGTATATAATAAATAAATAAAATATCAATTCAAGGCACTTAAAACATTGGTATACCTTTTTGAGCTGTTGATGTGTAATTTTTAAACATATACATGTATACATGTATATGTTTCAGTCATGACAAAATGTTATCCTGTTTTAGGGTTCCGTACCCAAAGGGTAAAAACAGGACCCTATTACTAAGACTTGGCTGTCCGTCTGTCTGTCAGTCACCAGGCTGTATCTCAAGAACCGGGATAACTAGACAGTTGAAATTTTCACAGATGATGTATTTCTGTTGCCGCTATTACAACAAATACTAAAAACAAAATAAAATAAATATTATCCCACACAACAAACTTTTTTTTTACTGATTTTATAGAGAGTGGTACGGAACCCATCGTGCCCGAGTCCGACTCGCACTTGGCCGGTTTTATTTATGCATACTTCATAGCTTCCGCCCGCGACTTCGTCTGCGTGGACCCGGGATAAAAACTATCCTGTATTTTTAATAAACTATCTTCGTGTAAAATGTAATCCAAATCGGTTTAAGCGTGATTGAGTAACAAACATCCAAACATCTAAACTTTCGCATTTATAATATTAAAGATAAGATAAGATAGCCTTTATTTGCTGAGTTATTTTGTTACATTTCATTTACTACATGCATGCTTATTATATAACAAACTAATTTATTTTCCTAATTAAATATTTCATTTTTCTATACATATTTGTTTTATTTTCCTAACTTCAGCTTGTCTCTCGGACATAGGCCTCTTCCCAAGCTTTCCATTTTGTTCTGTCTTTAGCCTCCCTTCTCCATATTGTTCCTGCTTTCTTTTTAATATCGTCCTCCCATCGCATTATTGGTCTTCCTCGTTTTCTTTTTCCCTGTCTTGGATACCATTCTGTGATATCCTTTGTCCACTTTTCCATATTTTCCCTCATCATGTGTCCTGTCCACCTGCATTTCAACTTTTTGATGCACCGTGTTATATCCGCCACTTTGGTTTTCTTCCTAATTTTTGTTAGGGACACCTTGTCCTTCCTTTTTATGTTAAGCATGCTGCGCTCCATGCTTTGTTGGCATACTTTCAGCTTCTGGGTGTTTCTTTGTGTGAGGGCCCATGTTTGGCTTCCATATGTGGCACAGGGAAGTATGCACATGTTGTATACTTTGCTTTTTAGTGTCTGTGGGAAATGCTTGTTTTTCATTACCTCTTGGAGGGACCAATATCGCTTCCATGCACTTGTTACTCTTTGGTCTATTTCTTTATTCATCTGCAGTGTTGGGGAGATAATCTGTCCGAGGTATGTGTATTCTTCTACATATTCGATCTCTTTAGAATTTACTACTATTTTGGTTTTTTCACTGTTAGTCATGATTTTTGTTTTTCCAGCATTCAGTGACAATCCCACTTTTGTACTCTCTGCAGCCAATTCCTGAACCATCGTCTCTAGTTCTATTGAATTATTTGAGATTATTATTAGGTCATCAGCAAACCTGAGATGGTTTAGTAATTTGCCATTTATGTTTATTCCGTAGTTGGCCCAATTTAGTTCTTGGAATATTAGTTCAAGCACTGCCGAGAATAACTTTGGAGAGAGAGGGTCTCCCTGTCTTACTCCTTTTTTAATCTGGAATTCTTGGCCCTCCCTTTCCATCCTAATCCTCGCAGTGCTATTTTTATATATTTCCTTGATTACTCTTATGTATTTGTATTCGATCCCTTGACTTTTGAGAGCACTCCATACGGCACTATGTTTGATTGAGTCAAACGCTTTGTTGTAATCTATGAAGCTGAGGTAATATGTTTGTTGGTATTCATTGCATTTTTCTATCACTTGTTTTATAACGTGTATGTGATCAATCGTGGAGAAATTACTTCTAAACCCTGCTTGCTCTTTTGGTTGTGCTAGTTCGAGAGTTTTTGTCATTCTATTGAGAAGGATCTTTGAAAATACCTTGTATAAGTTAGACATGAGACTTATTGGTCTGTAGTTTTCAATTCTATTCTTATCACCTTTTTTGTGGAGTAGTATTGTGACAGATTCCGTCCATTGTTTTGGGATTGTCTCTGTGTCTAGGATATCGTTGAAGAGTTGTCTTAAGATTTGGATTATGACCGTCTCAGTTCTTTTCAGGAGTTCGTTGCTTATTTTATCGTCGCCAGGAGCTTTGTGGTTCTTCTGGGTTCTTATTGCGTTTCTTATTTCGCTTTCTATGATCGGCGCCACTATATCATCGTTACTTCTCTCAAGGTGAATGTCTATGCGCTCTTCGCAATTGTCATAATACAAATCCCTGTAGAATTCGGTGGCGACGGTCATCATATCTTTTCTGTTCGTCTTCTTTTTTCCGGTCTTGTTATCTTTCATATTTGGTATCCACGTCTTATAATCTCTAAGTTCTTTTTCTGCTCTTTTTATTCCTCCAGTTTTTTCGATGTGGGCCATTATTGTATCTGTTCTTTGTTTTTTCGTGTACTTTTTTATGCTGTTGTTAATGTTTTTGCTTATTTCGGATATATCAGATTTGTTTACGTTTCCATTTATAATCATTTCTTTTCTTGCTTTAAGTAATTCCCTGGCTTCTTCTCCTATACGGTCCTTTTTTTTGAATGCAGGCTTCAATTTATTTGTTAGGTTTTTTAGCTCTAATTCGATGCAGTCATATCTTTCTTGAATATTTATCTGTTGTATACTTTTTAGTTTATTTTCCAGACTATCTTTCAATTCTTTTAAGGTGTCTGCAGGTAATTCCACTGGTAATCTGCACTCGCCTGGATTTATGTGTTTTCTTGACTTCTTAGCATCTTTGGAGGTTAATGTTGTTCGAAGCATGCGATGGTCAGAATTGAAGTTGAGGGATTTTAATACTTCGACATTTTCGATTACTTTTGGTTGATTCGTGAGGAAGAAGTCCAATTCTTTTAATGTCTTTCCGTCTGGGGATCTCCAAGTCCACCTAGTATTTCGTCTCTTTTTGAAGAAAGTGTTCATAATCGAGAGATTGTGTTCTATTGCAAAATTGAGTAGTCTTTCTCCGTTGTTGTTTCTTTTCCCGTAACTGAATTTTCCGATAGTTTTGTTTTCATGTAGTTGTTGCTCGCCTAATTGGCTGTTGAAATCACCCATGACGATGACATTCCCTTGTCTTTCTTGCATGAAAGAAAAGAAAGACCATGCAAGAAAGACATTTATAATATTAGTAGGATAGAAAACATCCAAGTCATAGAATAGTTACTTACGATACAAGTGCCGAAAATAGGAAATACGCAACGAGTGGTGATAAATTAAAACACGACCGTAGGGAGTGTTTTAAATCGACACGAGTTGCGAATTACCTATTCGCACGTGTATCGTACAACGTTTTACTGTACATATGGCTCTTTAAAGCTTCGACATATTCACGAAAAGTGCTTTTTTCCGCACTAGTACGGGAAAGTAGCACCATATGTACTGTAATAGTTATTTACGATACAAGTGCCGAAAATAGGAAATTGGCAACGAGTTGTGATAAATTAAAACACGACCGAAGGGAGTTTTTTAAATCGACACGAGTTGCGAATTACCTATTTGCACGTGTATCGTACAACGTTTTACAGTACATATGGCTCTTTAAAGTTTCGACATATGCACGGAAAGTGCTCTTTTCCGCACTAGTGCGGGAAAGTAGCACCATATGTACTGTAAACAAATATTCATGCTCATCACCCAAATACTTTGTTTCAACACTACCCACTAGGCTAACCGGTCGTCAAAGTCATGATGACATAATATTTTTCACAAGCTCTTAGTGTTCTTTTTATTATTTTTATCGGTTTGACTGTTCACAAACAATGGATCGATTCTCAAATACCCATTTACAATGTATTTTAAGTCTCTTTTTAGACTTAGTTGAATAAACTAATTCATCTGTATGAAAACTTGAAGGTTATTATTATTATACTCCAGGCAAAATACGGTTTTGAAAAACATTAATTTATAATAGCGTTTTTTTTGTTGATTTCATTTTAAAATGTTATTCTAAGATGATTAATTCTAGAATCTGACAAACTTTCCACCCGGAAGTAATTATGTAGATTTAAATGAAGCATGCATTGTCTTTTTTTGTACGATTTATCTTGAATATTATAGAGCAAATGTAAGTGAACCAAAATAAAGACAAAAATATTTATTAATATTTTTTTCTGACTTTCCATTAGCTAGTTAGTTTATCGTTTTTTTTGATGTCTGAAATTTTGGCAGATTTTGTCGCTGGGTAACTATTTAATTGATAATATGTCATTTACACATTCAAAATAAGCTATTATAAATTATTTCCAAATTTGACTTATTTTCCATACGAGTTGTCAGTTCATTGACTGGACTATTAGCTGTACCTCTCTGCTTGCATTAAAACTTATTATTTATTCTATTTATTTATTTTTCAAGCAATTACAAGATGGTATTTGTACTCCACAATAACATCTTATTTCCTTATCCATAACTCACTATTTGCATACCAAATTTAATTAGAGTTCATTCAATCTGATAAGATAAAAAATACAATTTCGCCTTTATAAAATTGATTTATTGGTTTTTGGCACTTATACTTTTATACACAATGATGTACCTAATATAAAAAAGAGGCAGATACATTGTATATATGAAATTCCGTGTTTAAAAATGGCCACCAAATCTGACAGCTGAGACACAATTATACGTACTATTGACGACGCGACATTGAGGCAAGGTCATACAATTGACTGAGTTTTAGTGTGCCACTTTTGGAAAGCTTATAATCTATCTACCTCTTTTTAGGGTTCCGTAGTCGACTAGGAACCCTTATAGTTTCGCTTTGTCTGTCCGTCCGTCCGCGGATAATCTCAGTAACCGTTAGCACTAGAAAGCTGAAATTTGGTACTAATATGTATGTATATCAATCACGCCGACAGTGGTAAAAAAAGTGTTTTATTTTTATTAGGGTACCTCCCCTATACGTAACGTAGGGAGTGTTTTTTTTACCATTTCAACCCTAGGGGTTTGCTAAAATATTTTTTTGATAATGTTAATATTTTCGGAGATAAATCGCTCCAGAAGTAAAAAAAAAGTGTCCCCCCCCCTCTAACTTTTGAACCATAACTTTTAAAAATATGAAAAAATCTCAAAAGTAGAACTTTATAAAAACTTTCTAGGAAAATTATTTTGAACTTGGTAGGTTGAATAGTTTTTGAAAAAAATTACAAAATAATTTCTGGATGAAAAACTACGGAACCCTACACTGAGCGTGGCCCGATACGCTCTTGGCCGGTTTTTTGTACTAATTCTTATGCTTACTACGATTGTAAATAATATTACTTTGTCAGCGTATAACCAATTTTGGTACTCTTTTCTAGAGAACAACATAATGATTATGTCTTTATAGAAAACACCTTTTTGAGAATGAAATGGTGAGTAGGTAGGTAGAAGTTTGTATTGTGTCAACAATTTGTACCCGAAAAACTGAAGTGCAACCAATTTTCAAAAGAAACAAGTCTCTTCAACTATGATAAGTAGAGATCGGAAATTCGGGAGCTTTTATACCTAAACTTCGGCCCCAGTACCTACACCGCGTTGTTGTTAAATAGCATGGAGGCGGACTCAATTTAATTTTACTAATAAATTTCCAGGGATTTCCCGGAATATCGAAAATTAAGATAACATGAACACATACGTATTAAAGTATTTAAATAAACTATTTTAGTTGTTCCTATTTACAAAATATTATTTATATCACATATTCATTTAACTAACAGTTAGATAACATCAAACCAAAATTGTTTTGTAACTTTTATTAAAAATAATGGTACAAACGTAAGTAACTCTGTTGAATCAATAAATTAAAACATATGTACATAGCCACACAAAAGTGAATACGTAATCAACCTGCAGCGACACACGTGGTATTTTTGCATTTCCGTCCTTGTCGTTAAAACTGTTTACCAACGTGTATGTTGACAAAAATCGCTGAAAATAGTCATAACCTAAAAAAAAGGTAGGCTTTTCATGATACAATCCCGGAACTTAAATAATTAAAATATTATTTTGAGGAAGCCGACTCCATACTTGCTTCGCTTTTTCCGGGATTTTGCTAGGTTTAGGTATAAAAGCTCCCGAATTTCCGATCTCTGATGATAAGTGATTACATACATTATGTTCGGGCCGACCGTCTGCCCGCCCCCTTAAACTCCTCACGTGTGTACGCCTCTTTTGAGTCTGTGGTTTTGACAGTGACACTTTGTCAAGGCGGAGAAAAAAGAGATAACCTCGTTGTTGCAGACCCGAGAGGTCCGAGTGTTTTTGGATAATTTGGAAACGCATTTTCCTTGTTTTGTGTAATATCGCTCGCTTTGAAGACACACGGGTGTCCGAGTGTTTTGTGTGGATATTTTGGTGACATCGGAAGAGTTGGTGATTTGACGCCGCGGATTGTTGGCGATACTGCCCCGGAACACAACGGCTGCTTCTTCAGCCCGGAGACCTTCTTGATTGAACTTGACTTGACCTGACAGTTGACTGAACCTTGACAGATACTAACCGGAGTTGAAGCGAACATCGCGCCTCCCGGAATCAGGTGAGTTGAGCACGTTTTGTAGCCAATCCACTGGCTTATATGACCCGCGAAACGCGTGGCAGTTCACTCCACTCGCACTAGGCGAGGAGTTGAACAATTTTTGGTAGCAGAGCGTGGTTACTCACAAAGAAAAACCGCGAATTTTGATAGTTTTTTCCTTTTGGGTAAAAATTTTGAGGTTATTTGTTAAAACCAAATTTAGCTACAAGTATTTCAAACCTCTATTTTGTGGCACTGCAAGTGTTTTGTACTGTAGATTTCACGAAATTATTGTACTTGCAGTGCAAATTAGTGAGATTACAACCTCCGGAAGGTGATTACCAGTGTTTGGTACAATTTAATTTGGAGAATAGTTGAAGGCAAATTAAAGCCACATATTTGATTGATTGTAATTTGGAAAGCCTTTCATAGCTTGTTGTTTGGTAATAAGGCATTTGTTTTATTCAGTTTGCTATAAGCGGCCAAGGTTGCTAAAAATATAAGGCTAACATAAATATTAGTTGTAAGCTAGATTATTAGAAGTCATGTAACTAGCCAATTATAGATTATAATTTGAGCTTCCACTGCGTTTTGAGAATCTATATTGGTTGTTATTGTAAGGCATTCCTGTAATTGAGTTGATATTTGGTTTTGATTCGCTAGGGTGACCAAGAGATTGGAATTTCCACATTAATTAAATTAATTTTAATTTTCTCTGGTATTGTTGGAAATTAATTTAAAATGGGATCTACACCTAAGGCTAAGATCCAGTCTGCACTGCGTTGGTTTTCATCTGCAGCAGCTTTGGTTGACAGAAATGACCGGGAGGAGGCTTTGTTGACCCGGTACGAGGAGGTGTCAGACCGTCTTAAGGCTGTGGAGTTCCAGGTTGAACTCTACCTAGCGGAGCCCGGCCGGACGACCCCGGAGACCGAGCAGGTGGAGCGGGACTTTGAGCAATGTATGGATTTTGGGGACAGGATTGTCGAGAGGGCTTCTAAGATACTGCGGGTTCGGAATGGTGCGGCCCGGGACGTTCCGAAACACGCAGTTATCTATAACCCAGGGTTGGCAGCGCGCTTGCCAGCCATACAGATGCCGGTCTTCCGAGGAGACCTGGACGAGTGGACCAGCTTCATCGACCTCTTTGATAGCTTGGTGCATGCCCGGACGGACCTGCCAGCGGCGTTGAAGTTGGCGCAGCTGATGTCTGCTCTCGTCGGGGAGCCGCGCGACTTGATCGCGCATTTGTCGGTCACCGACGACAATTATGAAATCGCGCGCACGTTGCTGAGGGACCGATACCAGAACGTGCGGCGACTTGCGGATACTCTTATGACTAAGATCTGGAATATCCCTCGGATCGCTCAGGCTTCAGACATCCGGCTGAAAATGCTGAATCCTGTTTTGACAGCGACCAAAGGGTTAGAGAACCTTGGTTTGCCGGTGGACCAGTGGTCCTACATACTGTTGAATTTTTTGTTGAACCGGCTGCCGGCTGATGTACGGGCCAGGTTTGAGCACCGGTATGGTGGTGAAAGTGCTCAGCATCTGCCGACCTTCACCAATCTTATCGACCAATTGGAACTTGAGTGTCGACGGGCCGACACCTCGGATCTACCTCCACCCCCGAGGCCTCCTGGGGCCCAGCGGGCCCAGGGGAGAGTTGCACCTCAAAGGGGAGGGTGGGGCAAATCGGCCCCACAACCAGCGGGTCCTCACCAATATAATACCAGTGCATTGGACCCTGAAGTCTGCCTATGCTGCAAGAACCCTGGCCATCGGGTGCCAGCGTGTCCGAAGTTTCTTGCGCAGCGGGTTGTGGGACGCCGCAACATTGCTAAGCAGCGGCAATGGTGCTTTGTTTGCTTGGGCCCACATTTTGTGCGAGATTGTGCCCACCCGCAGGCGTGTAAGTCCTGTGGTGGGAAGCACCACCCCATTTTATGCATGAACCGCAGTGGGGATACACCTCCCCCCCCCCTGCGCAGGGGTCATGCTCCCCTGTTCGGAGTCAGCAGCGGGCTGACCAGGGGCCCATGGCCTACCAGTGGGGACGTCGGGTAACACCCCCCTCCCCCCCCCCTCCAAAACTACGCGACTACTTCGCACGCACCCGTGCCCCAACGGGGGGTCCTTACGGGCGGGTGCCCGCAAACGCCTCCACCCCGGCAGGCGCCACGGATGTCGCCGCCGCTTGTGGAGCGACCCCGCTGGGGGTCGGGACCTCCGGCGTACGGCCGGAGTAGGACCTACCAGGGGGCGCAGGCGGCACGCATGGCGCGACGGCAGTACCAGCCGGAGTGGGACCCGCTCGAGCGGTACGAGCGGCCCGCCCATGCGGAACAGGATGCAACGCGTTATCCCTGCTAGGGATACGCCGCCCACGCACCAGCCACCGCCACGCCCTTGGAGACCGTGTTATTGCCCACGGCTTCGGTTTGTGTTTGGGGCCCTGGCGGAGGATCAGCCTGCGTGCGCTCTCTCCTTGACACGGGAGCGCAAGGCTGCATGGTATCCAGTAGGTTGGTGCGACAGTTGGGCTTGGTTGTGAAACCCCACCCGGAAAGTATACGTGGGGTAGGCAATGTGACAGTGTCAAATCTGGTAGGGCAGACCTTACTCACCTTTGGACCGGGTCCCACTTCACGCGCGAGGATTAATGCTCCCGCGTTAGTATTGGATGAAGTGGTGGGGAGACTCCCCCAGGTGAAGCTGCCTCCAGAGGTTCGGAGTTTGACAGCTGGATTAGTTCTGGCGGATGCTGGATTTGACAGACCTGGTCCGATTGACGTGTTGCTGGGTGCAGACGTTCTTGGGCGGGTGCTGTTGAGCGGCAACCGTACCTTACAGCCTGGCGGACTGGTTACACTGGAAACGGTGTTTGGCTATGCTGTAATGGGTTTGGTGTTAGCGGCTCCACCGCCTCCTACTGAGGAGGGCTGTCTGGTTGGAACTGCTCTTTCAGAAGCCGTGCAACGGTTCTGGGAGATTGAGGAACCACCTACCGCGTCGCGTATGAGCCCCGAGCAGGAAGAGTGCGAACGGTTTTACCAAAATAATACTGGGCGCCTCTGCTCTGGTCGGTTCATAACACGACTTCCTCTGCTCATCCACCGACCTCCTCTTGGAGCGTCCCGTGAGATGGCTGAGAAGCGGCTGGTGTCGATGGAACGCCGAATGAGAAGAGATGCGCTCTTCCGGCAGAAGTATGTGGACTTCATGAGGGAGTACGAGGGTTTGGGACACATGTCGGTGGCTCGGACGGACTGGAGTACAGTGGAGCACTGCTTCCTGCCGCACCACGCGGTCCTAAAATCCCCGGAGTCCAAGATTCGTGTGGTCTTTGATGGGTCCGCGTCCACCTCGACTGGGGTGTCATTGAACCAGTGTTTGCATGCAGGTCCTAAGCTGCACAAGGATATCACGGATATCCTCACAAATTTTAGGAAACATCAGGTGGTGTTCGTCGCCGACATCCGGATGATGTTTCGGCAGACAGTGATCCATCCTGATGATCGTCGGTATCAGCTGATCTTGTGGCGTGAGAGCCCTGATGAACCGATGTTGGTGTACGAGCTGAATACGAATACATACGGCTTGAAGAGCAGTCCGTACATTTCAATTCGAACTTTGTTAGAATTGGCGTCTCGAGAGAGACTGAGGTTCCCTCGAGCGTCCGCCATTTTGGAACGGGACTTATTTGTCGATGACGTGTGCACCGGGGCAAACAGTGTCGAAGAGGCTTTGGTTTTGCGGGATGAGCTGGTGGAACTCTTGCGGACGGGTGGATATGAATTGCGCAAATGGATGTCCAACTCACCGGCCGTGGTGGCCGGCCTCCCCGAGGATCACCAGCAGGATCCGCACCTGTTCGAAAATGTTGAGAGCCCGCACATGTTATCAGTCCTAGGCGTGCAATATCGACCAGTCCAAGATGTGTTCACCTATCGGGTGGAACTGGATTCCCCGAGGGTCTGGACGAAGCGGCTTGTGCTGTCCACGGTGGCCAGGACGTACGATCCGAATGGATGGATCGCGCCGGTCATTTTCACAGCGAAGGCATTTATGCAGCGCCTGTGGATGGTCCAACTGGGTTGGGATGATCCACTATCCGGAAATTTGTTGAGCGATTGGGAGGTTTTCTTCTCCACGCTCCCGGAGATAAATCAGGTCGAACTGCCGCGTAAGCTGTTGCCGGCCGGGAAATGCCGAGTAACCCTACACGGGTTTTGCGACGCCTCCGAGCGAGGGTATGCAGCGGCCGTTTACTTGCGGACGGTCAGCTCCGCCGGATCGGTCGATTTGCACTTGGTAATGGCGAAGAGCAAGGTGGCTCCCCTTCGCACGCGTTTGACAATCCCAAAAATGGAATTATCTGGAGCGGCTCTTCTTGTACGCCTACTGAACCACGTGGCCTCTACCTTGAAGGACACCGTGAACCTTGAGGAGAGTGTCTACGCATGGACTGATAGCCAAATTGTATTGTGTTGGCTGCAGTCGTCATTCCATACTTTGGAGGTCTTTGTGGCCAACCGGGTCTCGCAAATCCAGAATTCGGAGACTGCCTTGGTTTGGAGACACGTGCCAGGTGAACTGAACCCAGCGGACGTGGCGTCCAGGGGTTGCACGGCACCTGAGCTTGTTGCCCACTCACTGTGGTGGAGACCAGATTGGTTGTTGGAACCGGAGACACTCTGGCCTGCCAGTTGTGTGATTGGGACCCCATCCTCTGGCTTGGGTGTCCACCTTGTCGAGACCGCTCCAGTGTCAGACACTGCTTGGTTGCTAGAACGGTATAGCTCTCTCGACAAGCTTGTTGGAGTGACCGCCTGGGTCAAGCGATTTATACACAATTGTCGCCACCCTGACAACCGGTCACGCGTTAGAGTTCTCGCCACAGAAGAGCGGAATGCCGCCCTACATCATTGGATTAGGGTTGTGCAGGAAGAACACTTTGCGGACGTATTGAAGCCCCTGCGGCAGGGACGTCCTAAGCTACCGAAGGCGATAGCACGCCTCAACCCGTTCATTGACGAGTCGGGTACACTCCGGGTTGGAGGACGGCTCCGCAACGCTAGCTTGCCGTACTCGGTGCGCCACCCCATTTTGCTGCCTAAGAAGGGGCATCTGGTGGAATTGTTGGTGATTGACCGCCACATAAAGAACTCGCATGCCAGCTGCAATGCACTCTTGGGCATTTTGCAGCGAGACTTTTGGATATTGAACAGCCGACGGGTTATTCGGAGCATCGTGTTTCGGTGCTTGCCTTGCTTTCGGCTCAAGGCAGCCACGATGCAGCCCCAGATGGGGGACCTTCCTCCTGATCGGGTCAACGAGGCTAGGACCTTCTCTAGGGTGGGGACCGATTTTGCGGGACCTTTTTTAGTGAAAACGTCGCGACTTCGAAATGCGAAGGTTGTAAAAGCGTATTTGTGCGTTTTCGTATGCCTGTCGACCAAGGCTGCTCATCTTGAACTTGTTGGTGATCTTACGACGGAGGCTTTTATTGCGGCATTGGATAGATTTGTATCCCGTAGGGGACTCCCATCTCTGATCCGGTCAGATTGTGGAACCAATTACAAGGGTGCCGACCGTTATTTACAAGATGTTGTAAAATTTTTATTTGAAAATAAGATTGATATTGGAACAGACCTCTCCCGTCGGGGTATCACCTGGACGTTCGATCCGCCAGGCTGCCCCCACTGGGGTGGAATCTGGGAGGCTTGCGTGAAGCAAGCAAAAGCCCATATGTATCGGGTAGTCGGTCAAACTGTATTGACTTTTGAGGAACTCGCGACGTTGTTTTGTAGAATTGAGGCCGTCCTCAATTCCCGTCCGTTGTGTCCGCTCAGCTCCGACCCAAATGACCTGGAAGCGCTCTCTCCAGGCCATTTCTTGATTGGTCAGCCACTTGCAGCGTTGCCGGAGCACCCCCTCCGGGACGTACCCTCCAGTCGTTTGTCGCGCTACCAGATGCTGCAACAAATGGCTCAGAACTTTTGGACCAGATGGTCATTAGAGTATTTGCATGTTTTGCAGCAGCGCCTCAAGTGGACTGACAAAACCAGTCTCCCCAGAGTTGGAGACCTTGTGCTAGTTAAGGATGCTAACCTTCCGCCACTGCGATGGCGTCGGGGGCGCATCGTTAATTTGTTTCCCGGTAAGGACGGGACCCCTCGGTTTGCCGAGGTCATGGTTGGGGACTCGGTTCTGAAGCGAGCGGTAGCAACCCTATCGCGACTTCCCCTAGTATAGCGGACCGGCTTAGAGGCCGTTCCGAGGCGGGTGATTGTTCGGGCCGACCGTCTGCCCGCCCCCTTAAACTCCTCACGTGTGTACGCCTCTTTTGAGTCTGTGGTTTTGACAGTGACACTTTGTCAAGGCGGAGAAAAAAGAGATAACCTCGTTGTTGCAGACCCGAGAGGTCCGAGTGTTTTTGGATAATTTGGAAACGCATTTTCCTTGTTTTGTGTAATATCGCTCGCTTTGAAGACACACGGGTGTCCGAGTGTTTTGTGTGGATATTTTGGTGACATCGGAAGAGTTGGTGATTTGACGCCGCGGATTGTTGGCGATACTGCCCCGGAACACAACGGCTGCTTCTTCAGCCCGGAGACCTTCTTGATTGAACTTGACTTGACCTGACAGTTGACTGAACCTTGACAGATACTAACCGGAGTTGAAGCGAACATCGCGCCTCCCGGAATCAGGTGAGTTGAGCACGTTTTGTAGCCAATCCACTGGCTTATACGACCCGCGAAACGCGTGGCAGTTCACTCCACTCGCACTAGGCGAGGAGTTGAACACATTATATATTACGTAAACCTCAGTTATAATTGAAGTGCACTCCGTAACCAGGGCATCAGTGTTCCTTTCACATTATCTTATCAGCCATGTATTCACAACCTTAGCACTCTAACAATCCAAAAAACTATGCGTGTGTTTAACTTGGCCCCTAGATTCCTGACAACTGTGGGTAATCGGAGGTCCAACTCTACTGGTTCTACTGATACCAGATGTAATAATAATAGGCGTCGTGAACAGCTATATTGCAAACTTAATATTCATAGCTAATATAGGCTTTTATGGTATAGAATTAAGGTTAATTATTCCGTAATACCGGTTTTTATACGATATCAGTTAGTAATTGAGCTGAGAGTCAATTACATTTTCTGTATACCTACAGTGTAAGTAGGCAATGTGATAATGATAAGGTAAAATTGCGTACCGATAAATTTCTTTGAAATGTCGGATGTATAGATGGCTTCATTAAAATATCGGTGCCCGTAAAATAAATAAATAAGTATTTATAGACAATCTTACACAAATCGACCTAGTCCCAAACTAAGCCAAGCTTGAACTATGCGTACTACTAGACGACGATATACATACTTATATAGATAAATAAATACTTAAATACATAGAAAACATCCATGACTCAGGAACAAATATTCGTCCTCATCAAACAAATAAATTCCCTTCCCGGGATTCGAACCCAGGAATTCTAGCTTCGTAAGCAGGCACTACCAACTAGGCTAAAGCGGTCGTATAAAGCAACGGCAGCCTCGGCCTGGCCCTGGATGGTTGACCGTTTTGAGTAGTATCTAAACGCTCTTATGTTTTGGAAGACATTATTAAATAAATAATAATAAATAAATAAATATTAGGGGACAATCTTACACAAATCGACCTAGTCCCATAGTAAGCTCATTAAGGCTTGTGTTATGGGTACTAGACGACGATATATATAATAGATATAAATACTTAAATACATAGAAAACTTCCATGACTCAGAAACAAATATTCATGCTCATCACACAAATATTTGCCCTTACCGGGATTCGAACCCAGGACCTTCAGCTTCGTAGGCAGCGTCACTACCCACTAGGCTAACCGGTCGTCAAAATTATATACTAAAACCCAAAAGGCCCCCAATGAGGCTATACTAAAACCCATAAGGCCCTCAATGAGGCTATACTAAAACATATCTGTAACTGGCCGCACAGCAGGCCAAACAGGAAAAATAATAATAATAATAAGTTGCTCGAATGTATAAACGCCCGCTCACCGTCCCGTTGCTCGCTGGCCTAAAGATCATAAAGTCGGTTTTTCGCCGATGAGAGAAAATATTTTTGTGACTTTATAATAAACACTTAATTCATCATCGATAGCATACCATTTCCCGCTCCGCCTCGCCTCGTGTCGCCGGTGGATAACCGCCATAATTACTCACCCAGAAACAGTAAAATTGAGCGGTTTGTTTACAAACCATTTGCTTATCAGTTTACGTTTATTGACACTCAATCTTAGTTGTAACCTCGTAAGCTCGGCCTAAATGGTAATGGCGGCGGACATTAGGTTGTTACCACACCAATCGATCGATGATCGATCACTGACGATCAATATTTATTGATCTGTGGATGGAGCTATCCAACGAACGAATCCTGTGATTAAACTTATCCGTGATTATTATAAATGCGAAAGTGTGTCTGTCTGTCTGTCTCTCTGTCTGTCTGTCTGTTACCTCTTCACGCTTAAACCGCTGAACCGATTTGGATGAAATTTGGTATAGAGATAGTTTGAGTCCCGGGGAAGGACATAGGATAGTTTTTATCCCGGAAATCATCCCCCAAGGGAATGAAGTGGGGGGTGAAAGTTTGTATGGAGCTACGATATAAACGAGTTCCACGCGGACGGAGTCGCGGGCAGAAGCTAGTACACTATAAGTACTCTCTCCTGAGCGATTTCGGCCACGGCGACTGCTTCAACTCCGGCGTTGATCTCGCTCATATGCTCCGCGGCGCTACCACGAACTTCGAAAGTCGAAGTTCGGGTATTTCCATCTCTATCGCACTCCCTTACTCGAGTGACAGGGATGCATGTGGTAGCGCCGCTGGTGTGGCTTACGTAGCCGATCTTATTGGTGAAGACCCGAGAACGGGCACGTGAGCACACCATTCACAAAATTATAGCTGATCACCGCAGCTTTCAGCTCGTCCCGTTTAACATCAAGCTCTTTACATCGCCGGGATTCAAAGATTGATGTTTTGTTTTTAACTAAAGATCTCCATTCCCGGCGGTTGGCTGCCTGATCTGCTACTGGAGAGGGATTGAACATACACATATTCTGAAGGGCAGCTTCGTCCCAGTCTCATTATCATCATCCTCCTAGCGTAGCGTTATTCCTAGCGTTGCTGGGCCCTAAAGGAGCACGGGGTCCGCTTTGACACCTAATCCCGAGATTTGACATTAGCACTAGTTTTATGAAAGCGACTGCCATCTGACCTTCCAACCCTGACGGAAAACTAGACCTTATTGGGGGTAAGACTGGTTTCCTCACGATGTTTTCCTTCACCGAAAAGCGATAGGTCATAAGTTGCGAAAACCTCATTGGTACGAGCCGTGATTCGAACCCACGAGCGCCGCTTGACAGCCACGCCCCTGAACCACTAAGCTACCTGCTAGAGAGCTTCGTCCAGCCTGTTAGAGTCTGATGTCTGAGAGCCGAAATGTCTCAATTGTCTAATTATTAGACAATTGAGACATCTCGGACAGTGGACTCCGTTTAGAATATGTCTAATCTGGTCCCCACCCGTGGTATAGGCGAGTAAACGGGATCATCGGGGTGATCGGGTTCGTGGCCATAACGTCCCAGAACGAGCTAAAATCCATACTAATATTAAATTGCGAAAGTGTGTCTCTCCGTCTGTCTGTACCTCTTCACGCTTAAACCGCTAAACCGATTTATATGAAATTTGGTATAGAGATAGTTTGAGTCCCGGGGCCTTCCCCGGGTATGTCCTTACATAGGATAGTTTTTATCCTGGGCATCATACCCTATGGGGGTGAAAGTTTGTATGGAGCTACGTTATAAACGAGTTCTACGCGGACGGAGTCGCGGGCAGAAGTTAGTGTTTTGATATAGAGGACAGCGCATTTCTCCACAAAAAGATACTAAGTCTAAAGTCACATCATGTGTTAGGCCTATTTGCAAATTGGATTCGAAGGCAATAAAAACCTACATTTCTAACCTACTACGTATACCGAACTGCTGATTCATAAATATATTCCGTTAGTCACTCATGAATTGCACATTCAAATAATAATAAAATAAATTGTCCCACAAAAGGCTACCAACAAATAAATAACTAGAACACCGACCTATGACGTCTGTTACCTAGTTATAGAGGTAGCACCTTGTCGCAGTGAAACGTGACCAAGTCATTTGACACGTCTAAATCAAACACGTGATGCAAATAAGTGCCTAAGTAATGGACCGAACACTTCTTGAGACAGGAATTTACTAGGGGACACGTGTATTGCAATCCGAGATGCAGAGGATATCAGATGAAAGTTTTTTATTATGTATTTATTTTATTTACCTACTTAAAATAATTTTATGGTTAGGTGCTTACCCTAATCCGTAAAACGTTTGTATCGAAAGTTCACGCTGTCGTTCCCCCTTAAGGCGCCGTAGGTTCATGGTCTTCTCTCCCTCTCACCGAGCATAAGCGTGAGCGAGATGGAAGTGCGTGCTCGGAAGCGCGGATATCATGTTTTTTAATATAAATGTTTTGGCCGTTTAAATAGATAAAAAAGTAATCACTGAGTTCTCTCAAACATGATATTGCCGATTTTTAGAAGCATTTTTAATATTTTTAGCTTTTGTGCATA
Organism: Epinotia ramella; assembly: GCA_947578815.1. NCBI lineage: Eukaryota > Metazoa > Arthropoda > Insecta > Lepidoptera > Tortricidae > Epinotia > Epinotia ramella. The sequence continues at coordinate 15,312,802 of OX388223.1, forward strand.
AGTTGTTACGTATATTTGATGTTCGTGATTTTTTTCTATCGAGCGAAAATTGTTGAATCATGTTTCGAATCTGATGTCGCTGCAGAAAAGCCTCAAGATTACTATTCAATTTTTTTTGAAACCATATATACCATAAACAGACGCATTATATTGTTTCAAAAACTCTGTTCGCTTAACTTCGCTGAACCTACGGCGCCTTAATGCCCGCCTTCCACTAAAAAAGGGTAATAAGCGGAAACGGAGGTGACGAACTAAGTGAACCCGAGGAAAATAGTCCCCTTCCACTAAGAAAGAGTTTCAGCATTTTGCCTTCCACTGCCAGCGGACTTTGCTAAAAGCGAGCGAGGTGGGCAATAAGATGGGTCAGATGACATTGAGAATCAAAACTACCATGCGATGGCGTCAATTATCGGAAATTATCGCGTGCTTTGAAACGCCGTTCTGACTAGATTAAGAAACAATTAGGTCCGATTTTCAGATATATGATTCTTGACTATATGACTGTTAATCTGATTTAATCGATACATGATTGCCTAAAGTTACCTCTATAGAAAAAAAATCCAAAGTTGGGTCTTTATTTTCCTTTTTTTACTCAGCCTACTCAAACAATACATTATTTTACGACACAATCAGGTTAATAATATAGTGTTTTATCTCATCTAAAATCTCACTTAATGAAATATCAATAAAACTTCACTAAGTTCTTAGGTATTTATCGAAATTTCCAAAAAAGCCATTTCCGAAGTGTTGCATCTCGTTTTCTCATGCGCGGATGGCATAATCTTGTCTCTGTCAAGGGGGCTCGGTCGACTCGAATCAATCATCCCCTTAACTCGCTCAATCCGCTCCGCTTACTCGCCCGCGGTGGAAGTGTTCGTATGAAAATCAGTGCTGCGAACACCCTCTCTGACTCTTTCTACTCGTTTAGTCCACTCCGCTCACTATTATTCAGTCGAAGCACCTTAAGGAAGTTCGCCATTGCGAGTTAAACGGACTCCGTACGGAGCCCGCTTCGCTCGCAGTGGAAGGCCATACATCATCTGTCAAATCACCTGCATGCAGGCTATCACAGAACGCGCCCGAAGAATGGCCCGCGAGCTGAACTTTGTCGCGACGAGATAGATTATCAGTTTTTCTCTAATTAGAGAGCTTAGCAGGCCGTCTTGTGATAGCCGTGTGTCGATACTGTTATATATATAGATTATAGGTTTAGGTACAACCCTGCACGTGTCCCCTGGGTGGTACTAAAGGGTGACAAACTTTAAAGGCCAAAGACCAAAATAATGTATGCCATACGATTAAATAAATAGGTGTACGGTACGCGGGCTGGGTTTCCTTCCACAACTCGACGTCATAATATCGCCTGTTTTGCGTATCGGTTATTGGCACTACGCTAATCGCGCCAACCCAGTTCCATCAAGAAGCCTAGCAGATACTTCATCGACCCCGGTGTTCCGAGACCCCTGACCCGTGACCATCATCATCTATCATGGTCGGCCTTATCACGCGATAAGTGACAAGATAGAGCGTCCGTCTCGTTCTATTGAACGGTGTCAGCCAGTGACGGACGCTCTATCTTGTCACTTATCGTGTGCTAAGGCCGTCCATGCTAGGGTCAGGGCATGTTAGCACAGCAAAAAGTCGCTGTGTAGGCTCTCTAAGCTCTAGATTGGTAAGCTTTCTCTCCAGCTAAAGAAAACAGGAGTATTGCATTGTGGCGTCACTTGAAATCTGACGTCACGATACGGAACTTGGCCATCGAGACAAGATAAGCCTATCTAAAACTAGTTGCTATATACGTATACCTAATGTTACGTACTAAATCGAAGCAGAAGTCACTCTTAGACAAACCTGTTCGGACATTAATAATCTTAGTTTATCAATTAATCATCAATGTGTGACGTGTAAAAAATAAATGATGTAATAAATCATTGATATGTAAAAACCCATGTTGACTACAAACCTTTTTTGCGTTTGCGATCGAAAAACTGTTCGACATGATGCCCTTGCTTTGTACTCTACCATCGCACCGTCGCGTCGCCGGCAGGGCATTCATCCTCACACCCTAGAACCTAAATGATCGCGCAATACGGTGTCAGAGGAATTTCCTCCCTAGAACGCTCAAGTTGTGGCACAATAGACTCTGTTTAGGGTAAGTCCGGGGTAGTTGGCATCGCACCGTCGCCGGCAGGGCATTCATCCTCACACCCTAGAACCTAAATGATCGCGCAATACGGTGTCAGAGGAATTTCCTCCCTAGAACGCTCAAGTTGTGGCACAATAGACTCTGTTTAGGGTAAGTCCGGGTTAGTAGGACATAGTTTTTTTGGATCATTGTTAAAATAAAAGCTTACACATCATGAATACATGTTTTACATTTTATTAAACTTTGGTTGATTAACTTTGGATTATTAAACAAAAAAAGTATAATATCTGTATAAATCACCTCGAAAGAAACTGTTGAAAATAAATCACGATTGGCCATCTCTCCCAAGGTGTACGGGTGTGATGTGTGATGACCATACCTTTACAGGAAAGATGGCCATAACTTAACTCTCTCAGTATGTATGTTTTTCGTTAAAAAAAATATTCCTAAGCACGTGTCCTCGAATTCGGTGCAATTCTTAGGTAGCCAAAACTACACTGAAACCAGTCTTCGAAGAATATAACTTATAATAGGTAATTATCCCCACAGCCGCGGTAGTTTCTTTCGTTGACACACCAAGCTGGCAGTTTTGGATATTTTTTTCTTGTTAGCTTTCCTGGATTGTTTTATCCTCTCCTTTTATGTACTCTTCTTTGACACACATTCAGCATCATATGGCATACCGACTAAAACTAGCCAGTGGCCATCTCTCCTTTTCTTGCGGGAGAGATGACCACACGTAAAATAAAAACAAGTCGTGACACGACTTGCCAAAATCTGACCCTAGAACAATGAGAAACTCGTATACTTTGCAACAAATACAAAAGACAGCATTATTTTGAGAAACTAACATCATAACCTGGTAAAAAATGACCTCTCCAAAAAATATTGACACTAGTCTAAACAATCAAAGACGATTTTACTTACTTTGTGCTTTTTTTCGCATAATTGTTAATTGCACCCGTGCTCCCACGCAAAAAACGAAGCGAAATAAACAAAAACTTACGAAATTAAGTCACTGGTTCCATGAAATATTTCGATGAGCCATCTCCCCCTTCTGACCATCTACCCCGGAATTACCCTTTAATATGTCTACGGTCCCCGCCCTTCGTATGAGGCTCCCCTGCCGATCTTTTCCCGAGGGACTATAGTATGGGGTTCTTCATGAAAAGTGTATACATTTTTCAACGTGCATGTGAAATCCCTGGAGTTGCAAGCGTCCGTAGGCTACGGTGACCGCTTACCATCTGGCGGGCCGCACGCTTGTTTGCAACCGACATGCTTTATACTTCTTCGTCGCATCCTCATGACTGAGGGTCGTGACTTTAACTGGACTCGCTTTGCACACTATTGCTCTCCAGACCTATCGGTTTTACATACATACTAATATCTATTTGAGTAGTTCTGTGGATTGGTACAGTTACCATCATATTGATAGTTGCAGCAAAAGTAGACAAATATATTGATCAAGTACTGAAAAGTATTAATTAAGGGGCTCCCGTCAAAAATCAACGAAATTTTGTAGTTTTCATTTCGACACTCGTCCTCTTTTTATTGAAGCTAGCTTTCCAGGTGCAGATATGGGAAAGTTTGATTCCTGTTTAACATTTTTGATATTGAATAACTTGAAAAATGTTAATACAGAATTAATTATCCATTTTTAAAGAGAGGTCTGTAAAAATACAAAACCCGACACTTCATCCTCATTAAAACTTTTATTCACACGAAACTCATACCTACTCATACATACTGAACTTACCTATAAATTTGATATGCGTTTTTATAATATTATTAATTAACACAAAAGTTATGGCCAGAAAACCAGTTTTTTGGCCTAAAACTGTTCAACTTTGATGCCAAATATCTCGAAAACAATGAACTTTGAAGTAAATATGGGATACTAATATATTGCTTAAAGCCGTTGTTGTTAATATAATAAGCTACAAAAAACATTAGAAAACGAAGGGATTCAGATCGAAGGTCATTGGCGCCCCTTGGGAGCCCCTTAACACAAAAGTACCGTAAAAGACATGACATAAACGTGAAATTAGAACTCAAACTGGCTAAAATAAAATAAAAATAACTAAAACCAGACATAGATTAGATTAGATTATTTATTTCATGATAAAAAATTACATTACAGATCTGCATACATGTCAAAAAAATAAGAATTTAAAAACAACATAAAATAGACTATCTAAATTTGGACCCCCTTTTTTCATGAAGAAAACCTGCGTACCAGCCCAATCATCGGGGGATGGCTAAAAACTCCACGGTGGCCGGCACCTGCGCTCTCATGCAGGGGACTCTAGGATCTCATGCTGAACGCACTGATGCCCCCTCGCGCCTCGCCACATTTGGCTCGTCCTAGGAGTCCCACACACCCGTCCGGTCCCCCGGACCGGTCGGACGGTACGTCAAAACATTCCCCCAACGTAAAAAAAAAAAAATGGTGGAAAAGATGTTCGTCGCCTTCCCCGGGGGTTTTTAGGCGAGTGCCCCGGACCGCGCCAGAAATACTGCGACCCCGATGACCTTTAGTCGCCTTCTACGACAGACGGGGGAGACCGTAGACCTATTCTTGTCCGAACCTACACGGTTTAAATTTGGAACCCTAGGTAGCGTACCCATCACGCATATTCCCGCTGTATTGCAATTGCCTCCCTCCAACTAGGACGTGTATATTATTGAAACGAGCGAGCGAAGCGAACAAGTTCTCTGCTTCGCTTGGGCCGAGAATCGTTTGTATGTCCGTGTCCGGTGTATGTCACGCTCGCTGTCCGACTGTTATGGTTCACGTCAGGTCGCACGTCTCAACGTGAAATTTTGTGAGCTGGTTTGTGAATTGATTTTTTATTGAGTCAGTTTTTCGTTTTTTTTTTTTCATAAAGGCAGTCTCGCGAGGTCTACAGCTCATAGAGCTAAGTATTATTATATCTATCAGCAAAAGTCAACCATTTATCTATCACGCATGTTGTAATTTTTTACAACGTGTTATAGGTATCCGCTATAATTTATTACATGATTAAGGCACATTCAACCTCTTAATCAGGATTAATCGTATTCAAGGTCAGGACCTTAAATACGATTTGGCTAATACAGTTTTTTGCAAGGTAGCAAATGCGTTTTTAAACAACGTTATTATCTTCGTTGTTTATCGTTTTTTATTCAACATCATTGACGTCACATAAAGTTATACTTGGTTCGGCCCACAGATATAGATATACACTAGATAACTTAAACACCTCAATCTGTATGAAAACCGACCGTGTCACTTTTTACTACTTACTTTGACGTCACACGGGCAAATTAGTGATCTGAATTCCCCGTTGTCCGCGGAAAATCGATTATGCACTAAGGTATTTTCTTAATATTCACGGACAACCGGCTACCACAACAGACGCGCGCGGAATGTAAGTCGGAGTGCCAACTCGGAGTCCGAATTCTGACACGCGTAGTACATGCATTTGCGTGATCTATGTATATCTGTGGTTCGGCCACATGTCCACGGCACGGCGTCGTCACCGTAAAACGGCGAGGCGTCACGTATTTTCGCGGCGTGACGTGCGCCGTTGAATGTCACGGTGCGGCGCCGTAGAAATCCACTCCACGGCGTCGTCTAAAGTCACGAATGTCACGATGCGGTGCGCGCCGTAAAAACGCTCGTTGCAGCGCCGAATAATTTGTACTATCAGGACACGATGCAACACGGCGCTGTAGAAAGAAACTCACGGCGCGGCACCGCAAAAATCCACGCCGCGCCGTGGATTTCTACGGTGCCGCAACGTGGGCTTTTACGGCGTGCGCCGCGCCGTTTCACGTTTCACGGCGTGTGCCTATGTATGAGGAGTACTTCTATTTCATGGGCTACAAGTCCTTCGTCTTAGCAGCGCGAGTAACAATGGCTATATTGAAATGTTATTCGGCTTCCGATTGTCTGAAAAATAATTTACTTTAACAAAGCGTTAACCGACTTCAATTCAGTACTTCGCCTTATTTGAAGAGTTCCTTCGATTTGTCCAGCATCCCATCCCCAGGCCCTAGGACCACCTGGGAAGGATATCCTTTCAAACAAAAAATAGTACATTTCGATGCTAGTGCGGAAAGTATGTCATTACGTCACGAGCTCACGAGCAACGAGGTATCGGGACGATTGAGTAAGGAATTTCCGCACGTGTATCGAACGACGTTTTTTAATACTTAGTTGCGAAAAAATAAGAAAAACAACGAGTAAGGAATTCGAAACTTTTATATTATTAATTCTGTAACATCATTGTAATACCTACATTTGAAAAATATGTTCAAAATTTTTTTTTTTAGTACAGGTCTCTATCTTATTTATTTTTTATTGACATAACTAATAATGAATGGTACAATTTGTACAATTATTGAGTGGGAAAAGTGAAAAGCACTAGTTCGCGAAAACCAACTTTCCGCACCCTAGACAGCTACGTAAAATAGCACTTTTTGAGCAACTGTATTAAAATAAATAAAATACTTACTTTCTACGATGTTTCATGTTTATCAATATCTAATGACAATGCCACTAGGAAGGATAATCCAGGCATTGACATTGGACTGCTATCGTTAATCTAATCTTATCCGTTTTGCTAGTGTCGTATGATAACGAGAAGTCATGTGTTTTTGACGATTTGGAGAATCTCTATGATAAGGGCTATCGGAGTTTGTTAAAGTTATTTGAGTATCAAGTACTGTATTGACTATTTCGACGAGCTCAGCATCAAAACGAGGCTCTACACCATCTGTACCCAATGGTTCATTACCTTCTTTGGCCATGTGGTCCTCTGGACCGGACAGTCTGGAAAACCTAATGATCACTGGCCACATGGCAGGGAAGAGCAGCAGAGGACGGATGCTTATGTGTTGGGTGGACACGGTAACATCATATTCATTCATATTCATATTCATATTCATTTATTAATAATAATTCATATTACATGTCATTGATGTTGGCACATCACAATTTCATAAACAATAGTACCAAGAAATGTATTTAAAATACATGAGTAAACAATTATAAATTAATTAATGTCAAATTAAATATCTGAAAAATAATTAAGTATTTTTATCGTACTTAGTAAATTCATTAAAACTATAGAAAGTGTGCCCGATAAGCCATCGTTTGAGCTGCGATTTGAAGCTGGCCAGAGAGGGTGCATCCGTAACTCGCGCCGGCAGGCGGTTGTACACCGTCGGGCCCATTATGTGAGTGAGTTTGGTGGACTTCGCGAGTCTGTGCTTAACGCCAACGATTCTGTGGCCATATCGCAAGTTCTTACTTTGACCGTCAGCTCGCCTTACGTATTCGTCGGGATGTCCTCGCACATACAAGGCCACCTGACAAATTACCACGGAAGGTAGCGTCAATATCCGTAGCTCCTTAAAATACGGTTTCGCGGAGGTACCCTGGTCCACCTGTACAATTGCACGCATCGCTCTCTTCTGCATTCTGAAGACACGCTCCCAGTCGGCAGCGCGGCCCCATAACTCTGCGCGTGTAGGAGCGAATGCACTGTGGCAAAGTAGCACGAGCGCACCACACCTCTGGGCAGTACCCTTGCTATACCACGCAGCGCAAAGCAGGCACTCCCTAGCTTACTACAGACTTTCTGGATATGTGCTCCCCATTGGAGACCTCTGTCCAGCTCAAAGCCCAAGAGAGAAAGCCCAAAAAACACATCTGTGGCCAGAGCCACACTCCAGGCTAGCATGCATCAAGCCCAGGACCGAGCAGCTTGGAGAGTGATGGTGAAGAGCGCCCACAGCCGTCACGTTCCTGAGCCATGAGGATACGATGAGGAAGAAGATATATTAGATCAGACCCTGTATCATGGTCGGCCTTATCACGCGATAAGTGACAAGATAGGAGCTTCGTCTCTTTCTATCGAACGGTGTCAGCTAGTGACGGACGGTCCATCTTGTCACTATCGTGTGATAAGGCCGACCATGATACGGGGTCTGAGCGTAAAAGTCTTCCAATACTGCTTTCAATGGTTTCTTTTTAAATGCAAATATTTCTTCTGCAAATAAGTAGGCCTCAGTATACAAATGCATTTACCAAATAATCATGAAGGACATAAAGTGCCATAAGAACATCAAAACCGGTACAACGCACAAATACTTACAGGCACACATTTTCCAAGAGATCAAATGCTCAAGCACCTATGCTGTCTACGGTTACAGAAATAAAACTACGATTTTAAAGAAAATTATAAATGTAGGCTCGACACGATTGCTTTAGTATTTTTTTGGTTGCTTTGCTAATATTATGAAAAAGTAAAATGTGTGAGGTTTCTAAGTTTGTGTAGCGGGTAATGTTCGGCACTATACTCGTCTGATTTCGAAATCGATCTTTATATCTCTTTGTACAAAAAGCAAGATTCTTTATTTGTAAAACGTTTGGTTTATTATCTTCAAATTTATGAAAAGAATGAACAATATCTTTGATATTTCCAGAGTATTGGCGATTTTTGCGGACCTAGACATTTTGGGACAATTATCCCATGTTAATAGTTGCCTAATCCATGTAAATTACGTTTAGGATAGATGCCCCGTCGAGAAAGAGAAAAATCCCGCAAAAACTTTGATCGCACCTAGCCGTCCCTTGCAATCGCACAGAGAGATGCAACACGGCCAACTTAGTTGCAGTTGCAGTCTCTCGATAGATAAATAAAATAATGTGTGTTTCATTCGCGAAACTAGAGTAATTGCAATCAAGGCAACTATACCCCCGGGGCGACTATCCGGGTTTTACTTAGTCCGTTTTAGGGTTAGCCACATTTATATTTTTCTGTAACCTACTCGACCAGTGTACACCGGGCCTATAAGGTTTTGTGCATTGCATGACGCATTCGACCGCATGTTGCAAAATTAACCTTTTATGCACACCGTCCAAATGCAAGGTGAAGGATGCGAGTACTCTGTTAAGTAATTTTATAGGGCCATAATTGCCATAAAGGAATAAAAAATAATCTCTTTATTTATTACGTTCAGTTTTATACAGTTTTATTTTATCGTCGGATTACGATAAACTGTCAATCAACGTGTGACTGAGACACAGGTCTATTTGATTCGATGTATTGATTTGGTTAAAAATTACCTCCGACGCAAAAAGAGGGGTGTTATAAGTTTGACGTGTCTGTGTGTCTGTCTGTGGCATCGTAGCCCTTAAACGAATGGACCTTTAATGCGTTTTTTTGGCCGAAAGCTGAAATGATCGAGATGATTCCTGCTACGTTTCATCAAAATCCGTTCAGCCGGTTTGAGATATTGGATTTTGAAATGAACGTTTCGGGGGTTTTTAGACTTTTCTAAGTTGTTCACTAAATGGGAAAGCCCGGACCTATTTAGGCTAACGATGGTGACGATGATAAATGCCCATTATCATCCTTCTAGTATTTTTCCCGGTAGTATACCTACTAAAAGAGCCCGCGGGCGTCCCTTGGGTACTCGTAATCCCAAGATCTGGCGTCATCATCATCATATCAGCCACAAGACGTCCACTGCTGGACATAGGCCTCCCATAAAGAGCGCCACAATGACCGGTCCTGCGCCACCGGCATCCAGCGGACTCCCGCGACCTATACCTGACCTCGTAGCATGGACGGCCTTATCACACGATAAGTGACAAGACAGAGCGTCCGTCACTGGCTGACACCGTTCAATAGAACGAGACGGACGCTCTATCTTGTCACTTATCGCGTGATAAGGCCGACCATGATACGGGGTCAGGTCTGATGACCTGGTCAAGAGCTGATGCCCACCTTGTGGGGGTCTACCCACGCTGATGATGCTGAGATTTGGCGTAGGGTGTAAGTTTTACGAATGCGACTGCAACCTGACCTTCCAACCCAGATAACACTAGACCTTCGACAATCGACCAGTTTCCTCGCGATGTTCTTCACCAAAAAGCCTATCCCTGAGAAGTCACAAGAGCTGACCCTTTATTGACAAGAGTCCGCACTCCGCAGTAAGCTCGGCCTCGCGGCCTCGGCCGAATTTCACCTTCCCATACAAACGTAGTTACGCTCTCATTTTAATTCTACTTGTTGGATTGTGACGAAACTTTGCATATACAAAGACATGAGGTATATATATATATGTCTGTAATTACTTTATATGGTTCCAGTTTATAAAACAAACGAAATACAGCAAAAACGAGTTTTGTATGAAATTAATTTCGCTGTATTTTTTTTACTATGGTATCTGAAGCTTATAAACCTATTACAGACAGAGATATATCTCATGTCATTGTATATGCAAAGTTTCGTTACAATCTAACACGTAGTTTTAAAATGAGAGCATAACTACGTTTGTATGGAGAATCGAACTTTTAACTAGAAACTAATACAAGATCCTTCACTCCCAACCATGGACTTATAATGCTCAGGACAAGCTTTACGTGTTGCCGCAATGAGGGACGGAAAGGCTTTGCAGCTAAATTATGTTAATGCTTGTAATTATTATAATTATTTTAAAATAGTGGAACTTTGACAAGGACAACGAATGATATTTCCCTTCTGTCACACTTACGAGTATTTAGATTTGTATGCTGCCCACAGAACTATATCAAGATAGAAGGAAAGAGTGTATGTACTTCGCGTGGCAAAAGGAAGTCCGATGGACTTCCTTGCTCGCCACGAACTTCAGTCCGCTCCCGACCTCGGAACGCGTGCGACGTCAGGTTATAATCACAAAATGACTCGTTGTTCGATACTGAGCTGTTCAAACACCACCAAAAAGGTGAAGCTGTTAATCGTGGTATTTCCTATCATAGGTAAGTACTATTTGTCCTAAAAAACCTGTTATTAATTAAAAAAACAATTTATTTATTGCTCTGTATTATTTTCATCAAAATAGATTATGTCCAACTCTAGTTTTCCATTGCGGATTTAGTTTGACGAGACACACTTGACGTGCGTTCAAAACCAGCGATGTATAAATAGGCTATTCAAATTGTCGAGTCGCTTCATGGTCGATTTATTCATTTTTCTGTCACTAGTGCTGTACCAGTGTGCTGTACACTGTGATTTTCTTACTCGGTTAAATCGATTATAAAAGCAGAGAAATGAAAATTACGTTTTTATATTATTAACTACTCTTGCGTTCCTGACCGATTGACAGACAGCGCACGGCCTAAACTGCTAAAGATATAAGCATTAAATTTGGAACATATATTCTTTACGTGGACGTGTACTAAGAACGGATTTTTCGAAATTCAACCCTTAAGGGGGTGAAATAGGGGTCGAGCCGTTGTATGGAAATCGTTTATTTGGAAAGTTAAAGACTCGAATCTTTGTATGGAGGTTTCTTACTAAAAAACAAAACAAATGATTTAGCGTTGTTATAAAAATTCATCCACTGAGGGGGTCAAATAAGGGTGCAAAGTTTGTATGGGGGAAACTTTATTTTTTGAGCTAGAGACTTGAAACTTTGCAGAAATATTACATATTAAAATACAAAAATAAGAATTTTCAGTGTTTTAAGAAATACCACCCCTAAGGGGGTTAACCAGGGGTGCAAAGTTATTATGGGAGAAATTTCATTTTTTGAGCTAGAAGCTTCAAACTTTGTAGAAAGATTACTTATTTAAATACAAAATAAAAACCTTAAAGCGTTTTGGAAAAATCCACCCCCACAGGGGTAAAAGAGATGTGAAAAAAATAAGACTTTTTTAAGACTATTTTTCATTTCTCTGTCGGTTCTTATCGATATTTTGAATCGATACAAAATTATTACAACTGCCGCGTGCTAGTTGATGTTGACGAATCGATTTTGCGCGGATTATGTTTCTCGTCACTAAATTACGCTTGTGACGTCAAATTACCTACGCAAAATGTTACACTCTCGGTTCCCATACTAATCGGCGCGCACTTTCCTTCTATCTTGATATAGTTCTGTGATGCTGCCATCTCGCTTAAGGTGGAACATCACTGATTCGTCACTGAATTTCGATGGTGTCACCGTCTGGTGAGTATAATTACTACTATGCACTCCGCTGTCTAACTAATATTAAAGACATCTAGTGAAGGTTTTGGGCAACGTGCTGTCAGTGTCACGTGACGCGCGGCCATTGACATTGTAAAGTAAAACTCACGCACACATACAAGGCTCGGAATAAAATATGAATTTTAAATGGCCATATTTTGAATATTAACTGGTTTTTATGTGTATTTATTCAAACTGCGGGAGAAGAGAGTATCTAAGTAAATTTCAAGTTTCTGACATCAATAGATTAGACGTCTAGTGCGAACGAAAATTGTATCGAATTCGTACGAATCGTTCCCCCTTGACGTAGTGTCATTATTACCATATTAGCTTGTCCTAAGTATTACCTATAGGTCTCTCAATCTCAACACTCACATCCAGGAACACAATACCACACCTTCAGTGCAAGAAGTGGTGGTATGATGAATCATGACGTCGATATAAAAAAACAACCTGGAAATCGGGTTATGGACATTATCGAAAGAAGACGTGTTTAGTTGCGGTCAAAAAACCCCGTTCGTCACTGCGGTGAAATGTTTATTTACGTATGCTAATTCCGAAACCTGAATGTCCCTAAACCAGTTTATATAAGGTATGTTTTTTTTTCAAGTTGTTTACTAGTTAGCCGTGACGTCATATCGTGTTTCGCAAAAGCGAGGTATATGAATGTCTTTGAGAAACGAACAGTTTTAAAATTACCCCAACGACCCGAAAACTATTTATTTTCTATTGGCAAATTGTGCCCAGAGGCTGTATTGACAACATTTTGATGTCAGCTGGTGGTATACCGGATGGATAACTACCTTCTGCCCGCGACTCCGTCCGCGTGGAACTCTTTTATATCGTAGCTCTATACAAACTTTCACCCCCCATTTCACCCCCTCAGGGGATTATTTTGGGTATAAAAACTATCCTATGTCCTTTCCCCGTGATTCAAACTATATCCATACTAGTACCAAATTTCATCTCAATCGGTTCAGCGCGTGAGCAGGTAACAGACAGATAGACAGACAGACAGACACACTTTCGCATTTATAATATTAGTATGGATTTTTGACATAATTATTGTTGATATCAAGTTCATAGTTATTTATTTAGTAACAATTATCCATTGTATTTGAAATAAAAAATACAAAATAATACAAATAACAAAACCAAAATAAATAAAAAACGAATACACTAACAGAAAGTAACAATAAGAATAAAAAAGAATATTATTAGAAAATCAATAATAAGAGGAGTTTATATCATGTCAATTATGTCTTTGTATCAATCAAATAATTTACTAAATGTCTTATCAAAGCCTTATCAGAGGTCACAATAGGCTTCTTTCAATTGGTTCCTACTATTGAGAAAGATGTCAGAGTAGGTATCTAATATATTTCCCCGGAGGATTTTTCAATAATAACTTACTTCAAAAACATAGTTGGAACCGACTTCAATTCAGTACTTCGACTTCGCCATGGGGTGTCTATCGTTTGCCAGAATTTCAAATAATATAATTTCATTTGCCAGAATTTCATTCGACATAATTTCAGTTGGCTTCGCCAAGCCACACACATTTCCTTTGCAATTTACCTAGAGCAAATGCGTTGATTATTACAGAAAAAATCCAAGTCGTTGATAATATTAGCTGATCGTATCTCAGAATTGACCCTTCCTTAGGTGCTACTTACGTGTGTATTTCAAAGGTAAATACACGATTTATAATTTTACATAAGTTATAATAGAAAAGACCGAAATCAATACACGCGTTGCCTATAAAACTTGATGTTTGCCCTTAATTTCCCTGGGATCCAATCATCAGATCCTGACGTGCTGATAATGGAACCACCTCAGGTGTAGATATACTCGTACTCTTTCGAATAAAACAAGCATTTTGGAAATCGGTCCACGATTGGCAGAGAAATCGGTGAACATACATATTTTCTTTTTACATACAGTGGAACATAGAAAGAAAAAAACAAGACCGAACCGTCTTCGTAGCTTATCTAATCACCCAACCTTTGAGGTGGGAGAAAGTAATAATGAATATGGGAATAGGGATTGGAATTGTCTCCTACCTACAATATTAAATAGATTTCCGGATGAGCTAATACGAAACATTGAGGGTAAAACGTGTAGTAAAACACGTTCGATAGTCAAAAGACATATGTTAAAATTAAGTCGCAAACAATAAAGACACTTACCATTACCATAGGTACCCTACTGTAAAAAAAAAAATGTAGTTACCTAATTAAGATAATATAGTTATAAGGCAGGCTCCTTAACACAAAAAATCTTTTAAATTTAAGATTAGTAGTTAAGACTGTAATTTAACCCCTACTTTTTTATTGAAATAAACAGTTAATTTTTTTTTTTTTTTTTTTTATTCCACATAAAACACAGCATAACAGTTAAAACTAAGTCACTGTGCATTACAGATACAATTTTTAAATAAGGTAGGTACAAACTAATAGACAATAGAAGACTTACTACTATCCATCGCCTCACAATACCTTAGACATTCACGACACACCGTTCGCCAATCACTTGCAAAAACATCCAAATCTGGTGCTGATGCGAGAAGCTCATTAAGCCTGTGCAAAGCTCGAACAAGAGGGGACTGCTTCCGCGAAACGGTGCGTGCTTCAGGAGCAGCAAACAATAGCCGGTTGCGCGGGCGAAGAGTTATCCTCGGCACAGACGGAACGAACAGACGCACCACTTGACCAATCAATTCTGGGCAGTCTGACTGTCCTCGCATGATCTTGCAAACGTTTTTTAGTAAGATGTTATTACGCCTAACTTCAAGCGAATTAAAACCTAATACTCCTAATAAAAAATTAGTCGGATATAAAAATGGATAATATCCGAATCTCTTCTTGTAAAGAAAACGCAAGAAGGCTTTTTGGATTTTCTCCAATAACAAAATATATGAAGCCTCATGCGGATTCCAGACAATGGAAGCTGTTTCCAGCTTGCTTCTAACTAGGGCAGTGACCACCAGACTGTCGGACTATAGAAGTCACGGGTATTTCGGATCACGAACCCCAACCTCCGGAAACAATTTTTGGCCAGGTCTTTTATATGGTCATGAAAAGAGAGGCGTGAATCAAAAGTGACTCCTAAGTCCTTGACAGTATCCGTGCGAGTCAAGGGTACTGACCCAAGTGTGTATTCAACCTGCAGGGGATTATGACTACGCCCAAAGGTCATAACTGAGCATTTTTGTATATTAAATAGAAGCTTATTGTCAGTGCTCCACCTATAAAGACGATCAATATCCTCCTGAAGTGATACGCAATCCGAAAGCTGATGCACTCCATACACCAGCTTCAAGTCATCGGCATAGAGCAGGCATCTGGCATTGTTCGGGACCAAAGCCAGGTCATTAATCATTATACCAAACAGCATTGGTCCCAGAATTGAACCCTGGCTGACTCCTGAACGGGTGTGGTAGGATTCGGAGATGAAGCATCCGTGTTGCACGTACTGCCGTCTGTCGCGTAGATAATCGCTGAAGAATTTCACTAACTTGGGAGAAAATCCTATACGAGTCAGTTTCCTCAGGAGAACGTAATTATCCACATGATCAAACGCTTTTTTAAAGTCGAAATACAACACATCAACTTGCATTCCCTCATCTAAGTGTTCAGATATCGAGTCAACCAGAGTCAGGAGATTCGTTTCGACCGACCGATTAGGCCTGAACCCATGCTGCGCGTCGGTAAGGTAGGGTTTTATTTGGGGAGATATGTGACTCATCAAGATGGAGTCAAAAAGCTTCGCAATAGCCGACAAAATTGCAATTGGTCTGTAATTTTCAACCTTGCCCGTGTCTTTTGATTTGGGAATGGGGCGCACGCGAGTGATTTTCCACTGATCAGGGTAATTACCTGACTGCAAGGCCAAATTAAAAATGTGTAGCAAGGGCAATGTTAATTCGTCTTTACATCCTTTTATGAAGAAAGCTGGGACATTATCTGGACCAGGAGAGCTCTTGGGCTTCAGGTATTTAATGCCAGTTATTAAGTCTTCCGGTGAAACACTATGGAATTGAACGTAATTAGCGGTATTCGTAAGGTCTTCACTGAGAACCTCATTACAGTTTAGGCGTGGAACCGAGGGCAAAAGGACACTCGAGAAGTAGTCCGAGAAGGCTTGTGCTGCCTTTTGGCCCTCAAAAGTTGTCCCATTAGTAGAACCTCCACCACCATTTATAGAACCTCCTTCTTATTTGAAGATTTTGAAGTCGGTTAGAAAGTGTAGGTACTTTTTATTTTTAATCTCAGGAAAGGAATGGAAAGTTTATTTCTTTCATCGCTCGAATCATCAAAAAACCTGCCCAGTGCGAGTCGGACTCGCGCTCGAAGGGTTCCGTACCACTATCTATAAAAACAGTAAAAAAAAAAATGTTTGTTGTATGGGAGCCCCTTTAAATATTTATTTTATTTTGTTTTTAGTATTTGTTGTTATAGTGGCAACAGAAATACATAATCTGTGAAAATGTCAACTGTCTAGCTATCGCGGTTCTTGAGATACAGCCTGGTGACAGACAGACGGACGGACAGCGAAGTCTTAGTAATAGGGTCCGTTTTTTACCCTTTGGGTACGGAACCCTAAAAAACATGACAATTACGGTCATCCGATAAACTAAATAGAATACAAACAAGCCAGCACCTTATTTTTTTAGGTAATATAAAGCATATACATATGCATTATTAATTGATGACTATTCTGTCTGTCTGATAATGGCAGATTAACAGAGGATTAAGGTTGCGAATTCGAGCTACCGGAATTTTACTTGGTAACCTAAACTTTATCACTATTCTGTATGTTTATGAAGACGAAATAAGGCCCGGTAGTTTTAAACCGTCGGTAATCGTAAGTTGCTTCCGTTAAAATATTATCGAACGGGGAGCGAAGCGAGAGAAGTTTTATTCTTCAGCAGCGTGTTCACCTCTCCAGGTTGCATTTCTCAACGGATTCTCGTGAATGTGAGCGGGTTCGTTATTTTTTAATTTTTCGATCGAAATAATAAAAAAAAAAATCTTTAATACAATATTACATACCTACACTCCGAAACATACAAACATACCTATTTATGGACTTAATTATAGGACTAGTTAGGTATTCCATTGCCACGACAGCGACACTAGTTAATTACTTTCTGTAGTGTTGTAAAAAATTAGACCGCCTAATTACGTTCACCGTTAATTCAGACGCAGTTAACTTTCGAACACAGTATTGTTTAATTCGTTCTTTTTGAAAAATTTTGGTAGTTTATGTTGGATTTCATTTTACAATTATGTGCAAAGGTGGATGCAGTGTCGGTCAGAAAAATATAGATAGCGATGTTATTAAAGTTGATACCAAGAATCATTGAGTTACTTTTATTATTTCCTATAATAATAATCGCATGCCTTCCAAAAGTCCGGGACCCCATGGATGGTCCTGAGATATGGAAAAAACATACAAATAATAATAATCAATCAGCCTTTATATACACGCCACTGCTGGGCATAGGGCACTTCTTATTAGATACTATTTAAAAAAAAAGACCGGGTTGCACTCCATTTTCACTTTCACTTTTTCACTTCTGCCGGCACGCAGAAGTGAAAACTTGAATCATTTTAATTTTGCAAAAAAAAATCCCTTCTTCCCCCCTCGCTCCCCCTGCGTGCCAATATATCTACTTAATAACAATTAACATCCCTATTAGTAGTACGCTATGGTTCAACTTAACTCAGCAAAATTGATGAAGGAGACGAAGAAATAAAATACCAATTTGTTTTTGCCATTGCCAATTATTTTTCAAAGCTTTATCGCTTTAGGAATAACGTACAAATTCGAACGATTCGAATTTGCTCAATAGCAAAACGGTAAAGGACGCGTGGACAAAATTACTTTATTTGCAGAATATGCAATTGCAAAAAGAGTTTAACGGCTTTATAATCTTACGAATAGCGTTCAGTTTTGAATGAAGTCGAATCGGCTAGCAGCAAAATATAAAAGTTTGATAAAACCAAATGGAATTTGCATTTACTTACGGAAAATGTGTTACGACCTTAAACTGTTAACAATAAAGTACAAGTTAGAACTATGTGCCCCTAGTCAAACCCCCGTTTTCTTCTTATCTCTGACGGTGTCGAATCCTTCACATCTGACGTCACAAGAATCTGTCGCGTGTTTAACAATTTTTCCCCATCCCAAAAAGTTTTCACTTCAAAAATTGTTACTTAGTAGTAATAGATATTATTCTTTGTTTTTTGTTCGCCTGTACTTCACTACAATTTTTTTTTTTAATTTACAAATTACCACTTTCGAATAATTGTTTCAAAATTAGATGTCAGTAGACACCGTAATAAATGACCTGGTTAGATTATAAGAACATCCTGTAAATACCATGGTTGCCACACTTGGAGCGAATTATGATTATTTTGAACGCTTGCAACACCCGAAGAAGAACAAGCTCGTTGTCGACCCTTTATTGATTTGAGGATTCGCTGTGTTGACAACTAGTGACAAATGCAGATCCCTCACTCCAAACATCGTTCGCTTTATGGTCACGTTTTACGCCCGAATGTACCATAACGTCAAGTAAAACATAACCATAAAACCTATCATGCTATGCTAGCTGCCCTGTAACACACATACCTACAGAGCAAGTATTGGTGTTATACGTATATACACTATATACTCGTATCGTTTAGCTATTAGTGTTCGAAAAATATGATAAACAACAAATCCATTGATGACTGAGTTAATTAGTATTATTTAGTCTGGAATAAACGATTTCAATTTGAATTACACGCAGATACCTAATTAGTATGTCATGAAACATAAAATACACTTGCGGACAATTATTCCACCTTAATTTATAAAAATTGCATGAACCCTTATTACCCCCAAAACTGTCCCCTTGCCTTGCTTACTCCGTTTTCACTTTTATGTGATTAGGCCATACATTCATTTCCATATCTTAACCAAATTTCAGCTTCCTACTAACTCATATCATACCCGCGGGGCAAGTGTCTGTCTTACGCTTAAAATCGGAGATCAAAATATATTGATTACTTAATTCTGAGTTTAGACCAGGTTAGGTCATGGACTAGAATAAGATAGTACATAATAAATTACTTTTATTAATTATATATATATAATATATTTGCAGCATTGTCATCGTTGTTGATTCATTGTAATTCTCCGAGATGATTCGTCTTTTGATACCTGTTCCGTCAAATAGGAATTTATTTTGACTTTATTCGCTCCCCTGGAGTTGCTGGCGTCCATAGGCGCGTCGTACGCTTGTTTGCCACTGTGTATAGATAGTAGAGAGATCCTGAGATATGGAAAAAACATACAAATAATAATAATCAATCAGCCTTTATATACACGCCACTGCTGGGCATAGGGCACTTCTTATTAGATACTATTTAAAAAAAAAGACCGGGTTGCACTCCATTTTCACTTTCACTTTTTCACTTCTGCCGGCACGCAGAAGTGAAAACTTGAATCATTTTAATTTTGCAAAAAAAAATCCCTTCTTCCCCCCTCGCTCCCCCTGCGTGCCAATATATCTACTTAATAACAATTAACATCCCTATTAGTAGTACGCTATGGTTCAACTTAACTCAGCAAAATTGATGAAGGAGACGAAGAAATAAAATACCAATTTGTTTTTGCCATTGCCAATTATTTTTCAAAGCTTTATCGCTTTAGGAATAACGTACAAATTCGAACGATTCGAATTTGCTCAATAGCAAAACGGTAAAGGACGCGTGGACAAAATTACTTTATTTGCAGAATATGCAATTGCAAAAAGAGTTTAACGGCTTTATACTCTTACGAATAGCGTTCAGTTTTGAATGAAGTCGAATCGGCTAGCAGCAAAATATAAAAGTTTGATAAAACCAAATGGAATTTGCATTTACTTACGGAAAATGTGTTACGACCTTAAACTGTTAACAATAAAGTACAAGTTAGAACTATGTGCCCCTAGTCAAACCCCCGTTTTCTTCTTATCTCTGACGGTGTCGAATCCTTCACATCTGACGTCACAAGAATCTGTCGCGTGTTTAACAATTTTTCCCCATCCCAAAAAGTTTTCACTTCAAAAATTGTTACTTAGTAGTAATAGATATTATTCTTTGTTTTTTGTTCGCCTGTACTTCACTACAATTTTTTTTTTTAATTTACAAATTACCACTTTCGAATAATTGTTTCAAAATTAGATGTCAGTAGACACCGTAATAAATGACCTGGTTAGATTATAAGAACATCCTGTAAATACCATGGTTGCCACACTTGGAGCGAATTATGATTATTTTGAACGCTTGCAACACCCGAAGAAGAACAAGCTCGTTGTCGACCCTTTATTGATTTGAGGATTCGCTGTGTTGACAACTAGTGACAAATGCAGATCCCTCACTCCAAACATCGTTCGCTTTATGGTCACGTTTTACGCCCGAATGTACCATAACGTCAAGTAAAACATAACCATAAAACCTATCATGCTATGCTAGCTGCCCTGTAACACACATACCTACAGAGCAAGTATTGGTGTTATACGTATATACACTATATACTCGTATCGTTTAGCTATTAGTGTTCGAAAAATATGATAAACAACAAATCCATTGATGACTGAGTTAATTAGTATTATTTAGTCTGGAATTAACGATTTCAATTTGAATTACACGCAGATACCTAATTAGTATGTCATGAAACATAAAATACACTTGCGGACAATTATTCCACCTTAATTTATAAAAATTGCATGAACCCTTATTACCCCCAAAACTGTCCCCTTGCCTTGCTTACTCCGTTTTCACTTTTATGTGATTAGGCCATACATTCATTTCCATATCTTAACCAAATTTCAGCTTCCTACTAACTCATATCATACCCGCGGGGCAAGTGTCTGTCTTACGCTTAAAATCGGAGATCAAAATATATTGATTACTTAATTCTGAGTTTAGACCAGGTTAGGTCATGGACTAGAATAAGATAGTACATAATAAATTACTTTTATTAATTATATATATATAATATATTTGCAGCATTGTCATCGTTGTTGATTCATTGTAATTCTCCGAGATGATTCGTCTTTTGATACCTGTTCCGTCAAATAGGAATTTATTTTGACTTTATTCGCTCCCCTGGAGTTGCTGGCGTCCATAGGCGCGTCGTACGCTTGTTTGCCACTGTGTATAGATAGTAATAAAAAACCCATTGTACAGCATATCTGTCTGCGCAGCGACGCAAGTCTGCTCACACAACAGCAGAATAACAAAGAACAGATAACTCATGTACAAAGGCGAGCTTATCCCGGAGAGGGATTTCTTCCAGCTAAACCTTCAGCGATTGATAGGAGATGGGATATAGGTATAGGCAAACCGAGACACACTATCCTATCCTATCTTTATGTTATCCTTTTTATTGTCCTCAACTGTTCCCTAGAGACATGCTCGACATTAATTATGTGTGGTTAGTGCGGAAGGTATAATTAGTTTATCCTACCTATTGTGATCTGTGGGGATATTATTGATCTATAGTGATTAGTGATCTGTCGGCGTTAAAGAGCGCCCGCGCAATGGTGTTCTATTATATTTTAATAATGTGATTTTTTTCATGATTTAGTAGACAAATCGAACAGTGTTTTTTTTTTATTTAAAACATGTAGGGAACATTTTTTGATTTTTAATTTGGTCGTTTATTTCTATAAGAATCATTGAACTGGTTTAGCAGATATAAATACGTTGAACATTATTATGAAAATAAGAGTAAAGTGTGTACTTAATATTTATGAATATACTAGCTTCCGCCCGCGACTTTCTCTGCATGGACCCGGGATAAAAACTATCATATATCCAGGCTATAAACTATCTTCGTGCAAAATGTTATCCAAATTGGTATATAATATGTTATATAAATTAAATTTTAATCTATTTATTACTACTTTTTAAAGGCATATTCAAACGCTAATGTTAATTAAATAATGTAGTATCACTGTAAATATACGTGGTGGACAAAATATGTAGCGTGTTTGGAGTAACAAACAGGATAGGTTTTATCGAATACGAGATGTACCTACATCTTCCGAATGCGCAGAAATATGGTTAGCCACTCATTTTATTCAAAAAATTATATTTTCAGTGCAAAGGATTTCAGTACCTACTGTACCTACTCATGCCCCATATTCGAAATAAATGTTCGACAAATATATTTTAGCTAAAATGCCGTTAAAAATCTTTTGTCTGTCACTGAGATTCATGACATCATGACCATAAGAAAGGGACATAACATATTTTATTTATCACAGGCATTTTAATATTTCTGAAAAAGTAAATTCATCATCACCATCCTAGCAGCCGAGAGACCACTGCGCCCCGCTATTCTGTAACTTGTTTTAAGCTCACCTCAACGCTCACCCACAAATATATATATTCATGCCGCGATTCCTAATAAACGCCTCCACACACCGAACGCGGGTCGAGCGCGGCGCGGGTCGGGCGCGGCGCGGCTCGTGCGCGGCGCGGTCGGTAGGTATATCGCTCACTACCAACGCATTTAATATCACTCTCACACAGTGGCGCGGGCCCGCGTTGCTACCGCGACGGGCCCGCGGCGGGCCCGCGCTACTGTGCGATAGAGACGCCGCGCTACTGTGCGAAAGAGATAGAGATACCGCCCGACCCGCGCCGCGCACGACCCGCGTTCGATGTGTGAAGGCCTTAACTAAGCGTAATTAGGAGGCCTAGTTTCGTTAGGCGTGACGGGTGAGGTGATGCGAACAAACGCGTTCCGAATAAAAGCTCTGGAAATAGGCCTCCCCCAAAGAGTGCCAAAGTGATCGGTCCTGCGCCACCCGCGACCTTTACTAGGTCATCAGTCCATCTTGTCCCCAAGGGGGTAGGGCTGCGCATTATTGGCTCCCCCGTATTAGGACACAAGTAACAACATGCATTATATACTCTTACTACATACTCTTTTAAAAATATGCAAGTTTTTCTTCAATCATCTTGCAACTGTTATAACCTTTTTTTTAAATTCGGACAAAATAGGCTTTTATTAAAAGCAACTTGCAAAATTAGCGTAGTACATCTTTTTTCCAGTACAGTCAGTTAAAGTTAGTGGGTCCAACGATTTTCAGTAGATACGGTCAAGGACTTTAATTGTGTAGTCATTTAGGTGTCGAATAATTTTGTTTATTTAATAGTTAAGCTATGAAGTGTCTAGTATAAAGTGAGCTCTAAATGGCTCAACAATCGAAGTCAGTTTTATTTAAAACGGAGGCAGTTATGTTTTATCTTAATTTAATTTACAGATTACGTACTAATAAAAGTGATGAAGTAAAGTCAGTAGCCAATATGAACATTAGTGTATTTTTTTTTATATTTCTTGTAATGCCTGTATTTTTTTACATACCTACTTATCTTGTTTTTTTATTTTTTTTGATAATTTGGGTTTATTGCTCGTTTTGGGCTTGAGGTTGACTTTTGGGACACGTTGTATAAAGACCAAAATAAAGGACATCGTTTCACCCTTTATACACTGGTCTTATTTTAACTTAAGTTAAGACTGGTTTTAGCATATAGCCCATTGAAGTCACAGGTAAGTTTTAGGGATTTCCCTTCAACCTAAACCGCTTCTAGGGAAATCCGTGCAACTACATATTCACAGATAGTTTTAAACGTTTCGTACTCATTTGACTATCATTTAAATACCGGATTATCCTGTGTACCCAATTGCGTTTTATCTTATCAACTATTGGCAAATGGTGGTTGGTTTAGAAAACATCTGGTTTTCCTCAATTGCTAATAGACAGCGTTTTCCTTAAGGATATCTGACGAATAGATCTCCACTCAACATTTACATTTTCTATAAACCGCCTTCATCATATCATTCATATCAGCCTAGAGACTGTTGGGCATAGGCCTCCCCCAAAGAGTGCCACAATGACCGGTCCTCGCCTTAAGCAGAAGCAAAATACAAGGTACTTTTTAGCTTATAGTTTAGTTCCTATTTTCTCATTTCTTCGAAGGATACCTTTTTTGGGGTTCCGTAGCCAGATGGCGAAAAACGGAACCCTTATGGATTCGTCACGTCTGTATGTCTGTCTGTCTGTCTGTCTGTCTGTCTGTCTGTCTGTTCGTCCGTATGTCAGAGGCATTTTACTCGAAAACTTTAAAGTGTATTTGAATAGAATTTTGAGGATGGGTGTATTTTGTTAGCCGCTACATAGTCTTGTAATTAAATTACAAAAAAAACAATTTTTTAGGGGTACACTCCATACATAAAACTGAAAGTCAAAATTTTTTTTTTCATTTCAAGCCCACGTGTGGCACATCAATCGATAGGCCTTGTAAAATAAATATAAGGTTTCTAAGCTAAAAAGAATAGAGTCGGAGATAATCGCCCCGAAAGTCACTAAAATTGTGTCCCCCCCTCTAATTTTTGAACCGTGTATTTTAAAAATATGAAAAAAATCCCATGGACGTTTGTTTTGAACAAGATCGGTTCAAAGGTTTTCGAGATATTTCTAAAAAACTGCCTTCCTTAAAGAAAAGGATGTAAGTGCCATAAGATTTCAGTAACGATACGACCTTTTTAATAGGCACGGAACCCTTCGTTGTGCGTGGTCCGACACGCACTTGGCTGCTTTTTTTTAACGTTGCATTTATTACGCATCTCCCCCTGGTCGGGGAACCAGGACTGTTATTCGCTAAGCGCTAATGCGGGTCACCCCGTCGGTCACCGGTCATTAAACTAGACCTCTACCTACGCTTAGTTTCTACGCATCGCGGTGTCAAGATATATTTGTGGGTTAGCGTTGAGGTGAGCTTAAAACAAGTTACAGAATAGTGGGGCAGGGCGGGTCTGAGTCTGACGGACTGTGGTAAAAGCCTTGGACTACCGTCTCGTCTGAAACCCAAACGAGTGCTGGTGGCTCTGCCTTGTAGATCCTTATAGGCATAGGTAAATTCGCCTTTGTATACATGTATGTTTAGATGTTTTATTTCTTTTGTACCTAAATGTATTTCTTATCTGCAATAAAGTGTCGGTCATACATAACGCCTTTAGTCTTTAATCTCGCTAGGCGTAAGATTTGGTTCCACCATCACCTTTATTTAGCTAGGGAACCCAATTACCAGGGATCGATGTATTTATTACTAGCTACCCTTGCGGCTCCGCTCGCATATTTCCAAGAACGCAGGTAAACCCGCAACAGCCTACTAGCTTCTGCCCGCGACTCTTACATACATTTGTTCCTTCAGCTGTCAACACGGCGAATCCTCAAACATATCAAGGGTCGGCAGCGCTCATGTTACTTGGAGTTTCATGCGTCTATAGGCTGCGGTGTCCGCTTACTATCAGGTGGGCCGTACGCTTGTTTGCCACCGTCGTTGTAAAAAAATACATAGATACACGCCTTTATGCTTTATTCCCAAAAGAGATCATGAAGCTTTATGTTCCAGTGCCACTTTTAGTTTAGCATAAATGTGGGTATAAAAGATCGACAAAAAGTGATATCGCAGTGATAGGTTGCCAGCCTATCGCCCACAACACACTTCAACTCTGCTCCCTTATTTGACGTTTACGACACGACAAGAAAAGGGGGTGGTGAAATTCTAACCCGACACCACACGGGCAATTACGGTTAATGGGTTAATTACGCACGAAGCTAGTTAGTTTAGCTACTAGTTTCTTTCTGTCTATACTCTTCGTGAAGTGATCTATACCGTTCACGTGTGAGACCTCTCCTGCTGTTTAGTATCGTGATCTGTGCGCAGGCGCGAAGGAGCAAGCATAATGACCAATTGTCTCAGCGAGGGGAAGACATACGTTTCCAGTGTCGCGTACGACACGATATCTCGGCTTCAAAAATCAAGTCTCATGAGCTAGAGATGTAGTGGGGGACTGATGACCTGGTAAAGGTCGCGGGAGTCCGCTGGATGCGGGTGGCGCAGGACCGGTCATTGTGGCACTCTTTGGGGGAGGCCTATGTCCAGCAGTGGACGTCTTTCGGCTGATATGATGATGATGATGATGAGTTAGAGATGCGCCGAATATGGGTTTTGCCGAATACGAATATTCGGCCGAATCCGAACCGAAACTTAGAATGTACACCAAGACAAGGCAATCTCAAGAATCGTCTCCAGATACCGGCTTTAGAGTGAGGCGCCCGGGGCGCCGAGGTTAATTGACGTTACGAGGTGTGTGACTCTCCCGGAGCGCTTAGATGGTTCAGGTCGGCCCTGCTGAGATAAAGGAACTACCGCTACTGGACTAAGGAAGAATTTTGGCCGAAGAGAGTCAAGTTTTTGGGGTCGGTCACCTTGACACCACGAAGTTGCGTAACACATCGCAGTTCAAATAATACTAATAATTACACGGTTCAACTCACGTATTAAATGTCACTACGGGCGACATGTTTCGAACTCTTCGGGAGTTCTTCTTCAGGATGAGTGTTATCGCGGCGGTGTCGCTTTGAACCACAGTCATCATCATGTCACAGTCATGGACATTGCAGTTCTAGTGTTTTTGTTGTTTTGAAATTGGTTTATAATAGAACGCGGGAGCGAAGTGAACAAAGTTATATGCCTGGATCGAAAATCGTTTTTACGTCCGGATGATTCCGGTTCTCGTGAAATTTTGTTAGCAGGTTCATTAATTATATAGTTAGTTTTGTCCACTCACTTTTTCGATTTTCAATTTTTTTTAGACGCAGTTGTGCTTTTGTTGCCTGCTTTTAATGAATAATGAATAAATAATTAAAGAGCACGTCTCCAGGGAGGACGATTGACGTGTAACAATGGACACGGTCCCCGTGGATCCACGGCCTCGATGCTTCCGCGCGTAACCAACTCCGCGTGGCTAACACAAGCGTCGAAGACAGTACTTTGACTCGGTTGCTAACTTGGGCCAATCAACTGTGCTGTGCCTTGCATGTTCATGACTTCTCAAATACTCTTTAAAACAACCATTTTATAGGAATAAATTTCAGTCTTAAACCAATTTTATGATAGGGCACCAAATAGTAATCATTATTTTTAGAAACTGTGTCACTATTGCGTCCTCGTTTAGGTACCGGGACAGAATAAAAACAATAAAGGTTTATCGACCCTAATATCAGAACGCACTACTGACGTGTTGAAGTAAGATATATTTGGAATCGTATCGTATTGTTTCATGCGCTTTCTTACATAGTTATATATGTACATTGTACAGTGATCGGATTAGGTAGTGCCATTTCGCGGGACTTCGGTGCGTAAGCTTAGTATGGATATAGCTTTAAAGCCCGATATTTCATATGAAAAGTTTAATGTTCATATTACATATGACATCATTTTCATATTACATTTGGTTTGCCGGACTACACTTATACTGGCTAATTTATTTCGTGGTACAATTATTGATACATACATACAATGTACTTAGTAAGCAAGTTAATCTCATGTTTAAATTGTAAAATATCTTCGCAAAGAATATTTAAGAGAGTAACAAAGCTATCATGTAGCGACGAACCTTTTTAAGACTTAATCATACTGGCCAGTTTTTTGCTTGACGATTGATTGAATTAGAGCTGGGTCGTTTCGACTTTTCCGTGAAACGAAACGTAACCGTTTTTTTCTCTCACAAAACTGTTTTGAAAAACAGTTTCAAAAATAACTAGTTTCTCCGTGCGTTGGCGCCGTCGCCGGTCGCCAAACGAAGTGAAACGAAAAAACGGATGAAACAGTTTACAGTGTTCGAGTTACGTTTTCACGTTTTGCATTGCAACCGTTGCGTGTTACCGTTCGATCGTTTTTATAAAAACAGTTTGTGTTTCTAGCCACAAACTGTTATTCCGTTATTGTACGAGAAACCGTTTTTGAAAACGCTTACGGGAAAAAACGCCCAGCTCTAGATTGAATACAATTGACGTTGTCGTTGGCAAAACATCTCATATCGAGTTATAATAATTAGGTACAGTCAGAAAAATGTATTCACGTACCTACCTTTTTAGCTCTTGTTACTATGACAATAAGGCATACAAAGGTACGTGAATACATTTCCCTGACTGTACGTGTTTTAAGGTTACTTATGTTCTTCGGTTAGTTAAGTTTGCACGCATTATTAAGTGACTGGTTTAATCAAGGACTTTGGCTTGTTTACCGGACTTTGTGATCATCTTATTGCGACTATTTTGGCTGACCTTAACTGGACTTTCAATCTCATAGTTATTAATTTAATAAAGACTGTGACAGGAAAAAATATATCACTGTATCTGTACGTTACTAGCAGGTAGAACTCTTACGAGTCCGCAGTAAGCTCGATTCTCCATACAATTACAGACATAGATATACCTCATGTCATTGTATATGCAAAGTATCGTCTCAATCCAACCCGTAGTTTTAAAATGAGAGCGTAACTACGTTTGTATGGGAAGGTGAAATTCGGCCGACCTTAGTGAGGACTCTTACGCCAAAATAAAATTTCACCCAAACACATACTGTTGTATCTAAGACGTCACGGACTGTGCACAATTCTCTTTGTATCGATCAAAATTGTCACAAGTTGTTTGCGGTCAGTACTACTATTGCGGCGCCTAATGCTCCGTAAAATAATAGCTGAACATCAAAATAAGATTTATAATCAAATTATTCATAACCATGACTAGTCTCTATTGTCACTGATGTTATGCGGTATTTCTTCGCAGAATTCACTACATTACTTTATTTGAAAACTTATTGTTCTTTCTGCATTACGAGAATATTGCCACACATGTGTTAACGTTTAATTCAAAGGCGCACCTATTCATATATTAATGATTAGCTTCCGCCCGCCACTGCATCTGCGTGAACTCGAGATAAAATCAACCTATATTTTAATCCGGACTATAAACTATCTTCGTGCAAAATTTCATCCAAATCGGTTGAGCCGTTCAAGCGTAAATAAGTAACAAACGTCCAAATTTTATTTTTTATTAATATTATATTATAAAGTAGGGTAGTAGGATAAAGATCCAAACTGGCAAAAAGGTCGCGCATTGTGCTATGGCGATGGCGCGCAAAGGTGACAACCCTAACTTAAAGAAAGAGTACATGCTGTGTGGTAGAGCGGATGCCATGAATACGGATGTAGGTTCGAAAATTATGATTACTCCAAAAAAATATGTGTAGTGACGAGAATCCCATTCAGATATCTCAAAGAATTACGAAGCTACAACCGTTTTAATATCGCTTGTTAGAGAGAAAACGCTCGCAGATGTAGGACGTCACAATCTGTGAGAGTCATAGTAAATGGCAATCGTTTCATGAAGAGGTAACAGACAGACAGACAGACTAACTTTCACATTTATGCTTGCGCAGTGTGGAGACACTGGAACACTGGCTCAAGAGGTTCGGTGTATAATTTAATGTAACTATAACTTAGTTGTATAAGTTTTTATTGTTACTAACATGATATGGACATGAGTCTGAAATCTGAAATAATTTGAATTTGAATTTATACTAATTATATTTTTCACAATTTTGACATTTTGAATTTTAAACTTGTTAGTTTTAAGAAATTGGTATGCTCAACAGAGCTCATGTTTAACTGTACCTAGCTTTAAGACCTATTAGACTAACATGAAACGCAATAAATGATGATTGATTAATATTAGTATGGATAGGGCATGGGCTTGTATCACGACTGTAAAGTCACGATACTGTCTATACTTTCGCTGTGTAACTCAGCTGTTCAACACGTCACCTTATCTCGTTAGGAGATAATGTTGCTTACGTTAAAGTGATAGATAATCTAGCTGCTTCTAATAGTTTATTTTATCATCCTAGTTCGAAGGTGAAGCTTAAGTTTATGTAGGGGATAAACTTCATAACTAGGACATATCAACTGATTTGAAAAAATCTTTCACCAGTAAATAGCATCTTCGGGCATAAGACATAAGCTATATTTTTAACACCTGACGCAAAAAGAGGGGTGTTATTACTTTGACGTGTCTGTGTATCTGTGTGGGGCGCCGTAGCTCCTAAAAGAATGGAACGATTTTAATGCGGTTTTTTCCCGAAAGCAGACGTGATCGATATGCTTCTTAGCTTTGTTTCGACAGAATTATATACCGTGGCTCTGCCTGGATTATTTGTAAAACGCCGCGTGGGCAGTTGCTTATCAATTCATATTTTTTGTTTTTTACGGTGACGTAAAGAGGTAATTGACGCAAAAAATGCAGATTGTCAAGTTTCTGGCTCGGTTTACAAATAATAAAATATTTTTTACAAAACCCTAATGGTGTAAATATGTTTGTTCCCAAATTATCGGCGTAATTGAACAAAATGGCCGCAAACGGCAAAAAAGCTACATTTTGTATGCCCTTCAATGCAATAACACTGCGTAGGTAGTTTGGAGGTAATTTAAGGATTTTACAATGGTAATGAATGAATGACCTCAGCAAAACCCGAAAACATTAATAAAACCCGTTTTGAAATCCTCGGCCAAATTATTTAAATGCATAAAAAACATGATGTAAAAAATGTCCTGTTTAAATCCAATGACAGGTTTGTAGATTTAGAAAAACACTGATATAGCGAGTCCCTGGCACTCAAAGCCCTCATTCACTGCCACGCTACGCTAGTAGTGCTACGCCGTAGTCCGTAGCACCTTAACGTATGTAGCAATATAGGCCCGTAGCGTCGCGCGTATATAGGCATCGTCGTAATTGTGCTTATTTCACCCTTTTTTTCTAGAACATTAAATGAGCGTTTGTCAAAAAAATACCACTACATTTTTTACGAGATCTCCTGCAACTTTTATTTTATTTCTACACAGAATCACGATCTCTTTCGAACAAATGTTTGAATTATCCTATTGTGTTACCGCCATACAAAGTATATGGGAAATGGTAACACAATGAGAAAATCATTGGACCAGTTTTTACCCGACTGCCGAAGGAGAGGAGGGTTATGTTTTTCGAGCGTATATGTATGTATGTATGTGACCTTATTCTTTGGCACGCCAATGATACACTTGCGGTGAGTGTATTAAATAAAAATGTAGGAGTCCTTTGTTTAACTACATTTAATTAACATTTTCTCAGTTACAATGTTACATGTTCAAATAATATGTTAGGACTGAATTATGATCGGCGCTCTCACGGTCGGCCAGGCTGGGCGCATGTCGCCGTGGTCGCGACTTATCGTATAGAAAATGCAAGGTACTCTGGCTTGGCCCGCTCTCGCTGGAACGCTGATGTTTATAAAATGGTCTTATGCCTAGAGGTTCGTATTCTAATACAGCTATTTAACCTTACAATATTACTAGTGATATACCTAGGTGGTAAACTTATGTGAAGCATACATAGCACGCCCTGCAGCCTAAACCGTTTGACGAATTTCGACATATGAGGTGTCGTTGGATTCCTCTTAATCGTGGGAGTGACATAGGTATTTTGAAAAATCTTTTAATTTCACTTGTTAGTTGTATCCGGATCGAAAGAGCTCGGGAGTCTGAGTGGAAATAACATAAAACTCACAGAAAAATGTACAATTACTAATAGTGGCAAATTTTTTGAGAAACGCTCAAGTAACAGAGCGTAACAACGCGTAGTTGCAGTATCCAAGAGGCAACCAGATGGCTCGTGGTATTTCAGCTCCCGAAATGTTGTGGAACCGCCCTGTGCAACCCGAACTGAGGCAACTTGGCCTGGGGCGGAAATAGGGAATGGGGTTAAAACACGATCCGCTTGCCTGTTACATACTGCAATGCAACTAACGTGTTATTGCCTTAACTAAGAGTTGTCTAACATTTTAATGCCAGAACCATACTTTGGCTGGTGAGGACGTGTTCAAAAATATATTACTCCATCGTTTTTTTGATAAATTTTAATAAGTTACGACCATATCTCCGTGTTTTCACTAACGACGCCAAGCATAGCTCGGTCTCCGAAGCCTTATGCCTCATATTGATAAGGCATTGACCGCATTTACTAAATGTGTTTGTGAAAAATCGCGCGCGCGCAAAACCCGTGATTCGAGATTTGCGCGCGCAATTATCGACTCATTAGTGCGGGACGTCGATAAATGAAAAATAATAGTACATTAGGTAATCCAAAGGCCAGGAAATAAGGGATTGCCTGCCGAGTGTCATATAGACTTGAGAGAATAATAGTATGACGCATGCTTTCCCTAGTTAGCTCCCTAGGAATGTATAGTGCTATTCTCAGGTATGCACTGGAATTGAAATTTTTGATGTGTCACCAATTGAAGATGAAATAAAAGAAGATCCCTTTGAAGGCTTAGGATTCTTGCTCTAATTTTATATGTAATTTAATTATGGGCCTCTCGTCTCGCCGCACCTGAAACGTGATACTTCGCAGCCTGTTATAAGGAACGTAAAGTCAATATTTCACTGCATGTTAGAGAAATATATATTAACCATTTGAGCGACGACATCGCGGGAGTCCTCTGGATGCGGGTGGCGCGGATTGTGGCACTCTTTGAGGGAGACCTATGTCCAGCAGTGATTGATATGATGATGTTGATGAACCATTTGAGTGATTGAAATTGATTGACAGCTTTCTCTTGTCACTATTCTTTTATGAGTAGGTTACATTAAGTCTGCATAACTGCATAACAGGGGATTTTTCACAAACCATTGATAATCAATCTCACTAAATGTCGTTATTATGACTAATAAAATACATAAAACTAAGCTAATGGTTGAATAGATGGTTCGTTCAGTCACAATATTAGTTTTTTCTCATCTATAATATTATAAAGAGGTAATGTCCGTATGCGATTGTATTTTTGTAATTTTGTATTTAACGGGTGTCTGGAGACCCCCACAAATACTCATCTGAAACCTAAACAAGAACCGACAAAAATATACAATATAAGTAATTAACGATCCTGCTCACAAAATTTCACGAAATGAGAAATGCGACCTGTATAGAGCAGAACTGCTTGACAGCCGGGCATGCGAAATAATTTTGGCCCAAGCTAAAGCAGAGAACTTCTTTCGCTTCACTCGCTCGTTTAAAGTTATCTTTCTCCGGTATATAGAATGCTTCTCATCAATGGCCTTGCTAGCAACTAAGCATTGTCAAGATGGGAGACAACGTCTGCCATGTCTGTTTTCAATGCGGGAGCGGCATACGCGACAGACATAGGCATAGAAAAAACCATAGAAGTCTAAGTAGCGCCGGAAAATGGCCCCACAGAATGGGTGCTATTGCCATTACGCGGGGTGTCAAAACGATTCAAGAAGAATTCGCTTGCGTTCTATTTAACGCGGGTTAAGCCGCGCGGGCTAATACTAGTAAGTATGACATAGTAGGTGATAGTACATTACGTACCTAGGGCGGTGAATTCATGAATGGCCCAGATCGCAGGTCATCATCATCATCATCATCATATCAGCCGAAAGACGTCCACTGCTGGACATAGGCCTCCCCCAAAGAGTGCCAAAGTGACCCTTTCATTTGGGGGGTATATGCCATAATCGCCACGCTTGGCATGCGGGTTGGCGATCGCAGTATTTCCACCGCACTCCAGGGACGCTGCTGCCCATCCCCCGGTGGTCGATCGCAGGTGTTTGGCCATAAATATGCGATCTGGGGCTTTACGAATTACCGCCCGTGGTGAGTACACAATTTTACGTCTTCACCTGGCCACAATGCGAGTTTTACCGAGCGCGCAGCGTGCAGTAAAACTCGCATTATGGCCAGGTGTGACGTAAAAAATATAATCATCAAACATTTATTGTAGTAGTATTTTCCTCATTATTCCTATGGTTTCCACATTGTTGAATTATCAAGTGTAGGTACCTAATTCGGTTTTTCCTAACTAGAACCAATTGATTCTATTTAACGAACAATTTTCAACACCTAGATTTTTCTGGTTTCCACTAAGTACATAACATATAGTCAAGTGAAAAATATGTATTGATTTAATCGTCTCATAAATATGTACTGAAACCTTAAGCCGCTGATGTAAGAGCGATGGCACATACTTATGAGCAGGGCTCGGATTTTACATCGCACGGTAAGACGAAAGAAAACTATGGAGTCGATAATAACATTACAATTTTACTCATATTCATACTCACTCATTTTCCTAGTCCCGTAATTATTATATATTTATCATGCTGTCAAATTTCAACTTAGTTGCATAAGTACCTAGTTATCCAGACCATATTGTTGCGATAGACTTACCGGTGGGTACTGGCCGCTTTATTTAATTGCCTCATGTTTCAATCATTGACGGCTTTAGACGTGTCATTTATTTAAGTTTGCAATTAGTGCATATATTAATTAACTTAATTATTTCGTGAACATTTTATTATTTAGCTTATAATGTAATAAACATGGTGTGGCGGTTAACATTTGTATTTACAATATAATAAACTTTTGGTATTAATTAAATGAATGAGTATGAGTATGAATATGAGTAAAGTTTTAATGTTGATATCGACTCCATAGTTTTCTTTCGTCTTATCGTGCGATGAAAAATCCGAGCCCTGCTTATGAGTAACTTGTTCATGGACATTGCACCCATATGTTACGCTTGATTGTGCATACATACATATAACCACGCCGGATTAACGGAGGGCTAGACAGAGATCCCGGCCTAAGATCCATGCTCTTGTCGGCGGAGTAACCGCCACTTTTCTTTTCTCTGTCCATTGCCAGCCTCTTGACTTCCTCATACGACTCGACATCAGCTTTATCCTTTACTTGGCTAAAATGTGTTAGCCTAGGCGTTCCTCAGCCTCTTTTGCTTTCTATTTTACCTTCTAGGGTGTTTAAGAAGAAGCTTTTGTGCCGTATCAGACGGCCCACCATTTTGCCTGTTCCATACAGAAACATACAATTACTGGGATCGAGATCATTAGGAAGAGATCCACTATAACTTGAATAGAGATGATTCCAGACAAAAAATGGCTTAAAATAATATCGCTTCATTCGAGATAATTTAACAACTTCCTAATTAATTTCTAATTGAATATTTTTTCGTGCAATTGCTACGATTTTTGCGAGCTTCTTTCGCTTTATTCACTTGAGTTGCGGGCAGAAAATGGTACTTCATATTCAAAACAAATTTTCCACACTGGTAAGAGATAGCGTTTTTCGAATAGGTACTTTGCTTTATGTACAGCCAGCGTAACCCTAGCAAACAAGACTTTTGTGCAGTGGGGTCACACGTCTCTGCAGCTGACTGTACCTAGTGGTGAGATTACACTGGGTTGGCAGTACAGCGCTATGAATTTATTACGGCATTATTATCAACTACCGACTTAGTGTAAGCACACCCTATTACTAACAATCGCTCTACTTATTTAATCGTATGGCATACATTATTTAGGCCTTTAAAGTTTTGTCACTCTTTAGTACCACCCAGGGGACACGTGCAGGGTCTACTACAAACGATATACTGGGTAGGTATTTATGAGTATTTATTTAGGACATTTCGACGTAAGATGTCTAATTACTTATCCTTTACTACGTTCACCAAAATGCACCAGTATTATACCTACACTTTTTGTGAAAAAGACGTCACTATTATGCAGTAGCTATTACAGTTAAGCCCCTTTGGAATCATAACTAAATATTTATCCATGATAACAACTGCTAATATGCCTACCGTTTATTTCAAAACGTCGCAAGTACCAACAGGACTCATACACATATGATGCTTTATCATAAAACTTGGAAGACTTCTATTTTCTCCCTAAATACCGAAATGACCAAAGTCAATTTCACTGTACACGCGATTACGGCCTCTATTGCTGTAGCCGTACATCCGAAAATGGCGTGTTTCTCAAGAGATTTAGAGTTCGCAGTAGTTAGGACTGTTTGCCCTACCGCACAAGCGCGCGCGCAGGCTTAGTTTCAGCTTCATGCGCGGGAGTCTGTATTAGTGCAGTTTACCTGGCCCGGTCGCCGCGGACTAACCAACACCGAGGCCGATTAAAAAAACTAGTCAAAAATACGATAATATAATGAGCATTTAATTTAATCATCCTTAAATGTTTACGACCGCATTAAAAATTCTTGCTGCGTTTACGAATTCTCATGTAATAAATGGTTTATTTATTAGAATTGAGATAATGTTCTGATTTGTGAAGTGCATCATGAGGTTTAAGAGACAGACCCTGGTGTCGGAGGACACGAGTGAGGATGAAATTGGGCACAGCTACCTGGGAACCTTGGTGAGTATTATTTTTAAACGAAGGTTCTTTTAAGCCTTCTTTGTGACCTGTGGAAAACATTGAAATTGAAGCAGATACTTTAGTAACAAATCAAATAAATAAATATTAGAAGACAGTCTTTTTGGAATGGCACTAAAAGTTTGTTAATAAATTACCAAAAAATATAACTAGACTAGATGACTTATCACTTATCAGACTTTAAAAAGAGATGTATAAATTCCTGGTAGAAAAAGCATATTATTCTGTAGGTGAATATTTAAGCGCTAGGTTAATTTAAGCGAGAAAATATTTGAATTGTTATTTAAATTAGCTATTAAGTATATGCATGCAATTTCTGGACTACAATATTTGTATGCCGAACGACAAAACATAGCGATACCCAGAATTAATGTAACACCCTTAAAACCTATGTTTACAAATAAACAATTTGAATTTGAATTTCTTATACAAATCGAACCAGTCCCATAGTAAGCTCAATAAAGCTTGTGTTACGGGTACTAGGCGAAGATATATTTAAGAGATATGATACTTGAACACATAGAAAACATCCACGACTCAGAATCAAATATTCATGCTCATCACACAAATATTTGCCCTTACCGGGATTCGAACACAGAACCTTCAGCTCCTTTCCGCTCCGAAAATGTTAAAAATAAACAAAAGAACCCGGTAAACCTAACTTAAACTATCGGAACCTAAACTATAAAAATAATTGCAGCTTAACGTGAGAACTTAAAAGCAGGGTACCTACACAACTTTATTAATTAATAAATTAAAGATATTAATAAAAGGCCAATCTTTTCAGGATATGTTTATAAAAATATCGATTCCAATTTGTATCCGAGTTTGATGGCGTGGTAACAATGTAGAGTTGAATGAACCGAGTTGAGTGAAGTGAACGATGTCCTTTCCCTGAATAAACTTGTATAATCTAGAATAATTTGAGATGTTAGTTTGTGA
This sequence comes from Epinotia ramella, assembly GCA_947578815.1. Taxonomy (NCBI): domain Eukaryota; kingdom Metazoa; phylum Arthropoda; class Insecta; order Lepidoptera; family Tortricidae; genus Epinotia; species Epinotia ramella. The sequence continues at coordinate 15,350,093 of OX388223.1, forward strand.
CGTCATACTTTGGGAAAACCATTTTTCTGAAATTATTCTAGTTTATTCAAGGAAAGGGGAATTTCGCGCAAATGGAAAGCCAATTTGTGCAAGTTATAGTTCCCGTCAAACAACTTGAACATGCGGGACGAAGTGGGGGGGCAGCTCGCACGTACAATTCGCCTCTGCGCAGGCAAGGTCATTTGTTCAAGTTGTTTGGCGGGAATTGTACTTACATACGTTTCTTAACAAATCACGCCGTTAGCCTGCTAATGTCAAATTACGTTTACGTCTGTTCAACTGATCTCTACAGGTGGCATTCTAACAGATTTTCGTGAAATTTGGAGAGCAGGCTCAATAACTGTATATATCATTATTCTGTCGATACAGTTTTTCGAAATTTGAAAAAAAAAAGACCGGGTTGCACTCCGGGAGTGCCGGCAGAAGTGAAAACTCAATAACATTGTAACAGTTTTTCGATCAGGTCACGTGACATCTTACGGTGTCACCCTAAATAAGGATTCATAAACAATTATCGATTATTTAGGCGGACGGCCCGCGGGCGCGTTGGGTGCGACGGGCCCAACGCGCCGCCGCGGCGCAACGGTGCCGGGGTCCGGCGCGCCGACGGGCGGCGGCAAACACAATACCCAATTTGATTCATACATTATTTAGGCCTTTAAAGTTTTCCACCAATGGGACCAATTTGTTTTTGCCATTGCCAAATATTTTTCAAAGCTTTATCTCTTTAGGAATAACGTCTAAATTCGAACTATTCGAATTTGCAAGAACAGCAGATGGCGGTGCACGGTGGCGACCAAAACATCATTTTATTTTTGCCGTTCGTAAATATTTTTCTAAGCTTTATCTCTTTAGGAATAACGCCCAAATTCGAACTATCCGAATTTTCTCAATAGCAAAACGGTGAAGGACGCGTTGGTATTATTACAAATTTATTTGCAGAATATGCTATTGCAATAAGTGTTTAACGGCTTTATACTCTTGCGAATAGCGTTCAGTTTTGAATTAAGTCGAATCGGCTAGCAGCAAAAAGTGACCTCCTTCACATCTGACGTCACAAAACTCTGTCGCGTATTTAACAATTTTTCCCCATCCCAAAAAGTGCTCAGCGCCGCTAAAGAAGTTTTCACTTCAAAAATTGAAAGAGAGTGGCTTGCTCTACATTTGACAGAGCCACTATTGGTAATAAGATGTATATGTGCATTCAGCAAAAGCTAAGCGGGACAAGTGCTCAAAATGACCTACACACGACTCTAATGCCAAGAAGATAAAAGCTGTATAGATAATTTTGAGTGTTATTTTATGTAGCTACTTCTGCTGCTGACTGTACTTGATCGATCAAGAGTATGAACGGAAAGAGAGGAGGAACACTGAGGGAAAAGTTGTATGAACGAAGTATAATTTATTTCATGATATACATATTACTTCATAAAATCATAAAATCTTTATTTGTCCAACATAGGTATGCAGGTTGTTAATTTATGCTATAGCTTCACTATGTGGCGCCTTTCGGCATACAAATTGTAAGGGCATGCATGTCACCTTATTTACACTTACAGTACTAATTTGCCTTAATAGTCAAAATTATAAGAATTTACACCTCGATCGTCATACTCGTAATAAAAATACTCAAGATAAAAATAATTAAATAGGAAACAAATCATAACATCGCATTGTGTCGCCCAATAAGGATCGTTAACGTACAAATTACAAATGAGAAATATTACGATGAAAATGAAAAATGCTAATTCAATCTAAATAAAGACCAGTCAAGTACGAGCTAAATATAATGATCGTCAAGCAAGGTAGCCAGAATTAAAAATACGGGTGTAGACTCAAAATTTATTATTACTCCAAAAGAAAGAAGGCAAAAAAATATGCCTTGTGACGAAAATCCCATTCAGATATCTCAAAGAATTACGAAGCTACAACTGTTTTAATGTTGCTTGTTAGCGAGAGAAAACGCTCGCAGATCGTGGCTTCACGATCTGCGAGCGTTAAGTAAATGACAATCGTTTAAAGCTAAAATCGCTAATCGCTTGAAGGTGCGTTTTGTGGAAAAGGGACAGAATATACCCCCTCTTAAAACTTTGGACACTTATAACTTTCATCTGAACCGATTTAGATGAAATTTGGTATAGAGATAGTTTGAGTCCCGGGGAAGGATATAGTATAGTTTTTATCCCGGAAATCATCCCTTAAGGGGGTGAAATAGGGAGTGTAAATTTCTATGAAGCTGCGATATAGGTAAAAAAGTACCACGGGGACGTGTGTATGCATAAGAAAAAAATATTACGCGTTGTTTTTTGGGGCCTACCCGCGCCTAGTAATTTTTTAGGTAGTTCTGGGGGCCAATAGGCTCAACAAACCATTGTGTGCTAGCCCCGCGAGAAATTTAAAAGCAGTGCCTCCGGTTCAGTGTATAAATAGGTTACTTTTTATAAGGAACCATTATTTAGTGAAGTCAGTTGTTTTTTTGCCCGCACGAAGGTTACAACTTACAACCAACCCGACAGGGGGTCAATGACTTATCTGCATCAACAACTAGTTTAATATCATTTAGATAAGTCTCATTGCAAACAAACAATAATATCTGCATTGATATTGCTTGTATTTTCTTTGGTTTCCCTAAGATAATTAATGTAAATAAAACTGAGACGCGATAATAATAAGCTTTACGTAATAGATAAGTTGAATGGATATTTTAGTTTTGGCCTGGAGCTATCTTCGAGTAATTTATGCGCTGGTAATTTTAAACATAATTTGGTTTGTTCCCTGTTTTTTGAATTATTCTGTCGATTCAGCTTTTCGAAATTAGAAAAAAAAAATAAAGAGGGCCGGCCGCAAATCCATTCAAATATGGAATGTAACGTCTGTATTAATGCTTCAAATTCCATTGGCGACTTGTAGAATTACTCCAGGCAAAATACGGTTTTGAAAAACATTAATTTATAATAGCGTTTTTTTTGTTGATTTCATTTGAAAATGTTATTCTAAGATGATTTAGTCAAGAATCCGACAAACTTTCCACCCGGAAGTAATTATGTAGATTTAAATGAAGCATGCATTATCTTTTTTTGTACGATTTATCTTGAATATTATAGAGCAAATGTAAATGAACCAAAATAAAGACAAAAACATTTATTTATATTTTTACTGACTTTTTAGAAGCCAGTTAACTTATCATTTTTTCGATGTCTGAAATTTTGTCGGATTCTGTCGCTGGGTAACTATTTAATTGATAATATATCCGTTATACATAAAAAATAAGCTATTATAAATTATTTCCAAAATTGACATTTTTTCCATACAAGTTGTCAGTTCATTGCCTGGACTAAATGCGCTCAGGCGCGCTCCGGCTCCGGCCCGGCCCGTTCGATGAGAATCTTACTTAAGACGCTGTCAACACCAAAATGCCCTTGAGGATTTTGGATAGCGCGCACACTGTCTATTTGTATCGGAGTAAACGAGAGCGAGTTTTACTGGGCTGCCCGGTTTTTGAAGATAAGTACATAAATATTGAAATAAAAAAAAGGGTGACTTATTTGTGAAATATGACTCGCTAGCGGTTTAGGTATGAAAATGTTGACTTCATGTTTTTAATTGCAGACCCATACGTCAAAAAAAAAAGACATAGGACCGTTTAATGTGATTTTAAGACCAATCTTTGCAATTATTTTCTATCGAGCCGATTTCGTCAAATTATGTATCGAGCCCGTCTACGGTCTTTGAAATATGGTGAATATTAATATATATTTTATTTAATGTGCTAGAACAAACAGTTTTTCTTAAAAAACTGCTTAAATAACATCAATTTCACCAAATTAGGTCTTGTCAGCCTCTTAAGGGCGCTGTGCGAGGTTGAGTGGTGTGCGATGAAAAAATCCACCAATAGCATGCTACCCTCACAGATCTCTTCCTATTGGTTGATTGTTTGTCGCACACCGCTCCATTAGGTATTGTAAAATGAGGCAAAAAAGGAAATTGATGACCCAAGTTTGATTTATAATCGAAGAAAATTTCAAGCTACGTCTTTCGGTTAAGGTATACAAACAATCAAGGATCATTTATTATGTGAAAAGCAGTCATTATTGTTTCCTAATTTGGTCAGAACGGCGTTTTAAAGAACGCGATATTTTCCAATTCACGCGTGTGAATATTCAGCGTGAAGCTGGCGTGAAGGCGTATTTTTTAGTCATCGTCGTCGAAAGCAAATTTAGAAGAGACGAATGTTAGAGTCCACTTTTGAAGAAAACTCCAATACCGGTACTGAGTTTTATTTGATTAAAGTTTCCGCGGTATGTTTTACCTCTGCTGAAATAATCTTGAGCCAACAATGACGTTAGAACCGAGCGGTTCAATTCAAACACTAGAGGAGATTCGCTCACGCCCTTAAATAAATAATAATAAATAAATATTAGGGGACAAACAACTCGACCCAGTCCCATAGAGTAAGCTCAATAAGGCTGGTGTTATGGGTAAGTACTTAGACAACGATATATTTAACAGATATAATAAAATAATATTAAAACAGCTAATACGTCCCACTGCTGGGCACAGGCCTCTTCTCATGGATGAGAGGGAACGGGCAGTAGTCCCCACGCTGGCCCAGTGCGGGTTGGGGACTTCACGTACACCTTTAAATTTCTTCGCAGAGGTATGCAGGTTTCCTCGCGATGTTTTTCCTTCACCGAAAAGCTATTTAGTACATACGTTCCGAAAAACTCATTGGTACGAACCGGGATTTGAATAGATATATATGTAAATACTTAAACACATACCTATATAGAAAACATCCAAGACTCAGAAATAAATATTCATGCTCATCTCACAAATATTTGCCCTTACCGGGATGCGAACCCAGGACCTTCAGCTTCGTAGGCAGCGTCACTAGTGTCACTACCCACTTCGTTAACCAGTCGTCAGAAGTTAAATAGGTTACCGAAACTCGCCTCGTCTACTGCCTGTTCGCGACGCATTCTTTTATTCATTTGCCAAACAATGACGTCGTCGATTATCGATTCGAAACATTGCCAATTAGAGGGTAGTTTGCACATAAGTAAGCGAATTCGTAGATCTATAGCCTTTATAATTTAATTAGCGAACCTCGTGAGCAGAGAACTCGGGTAATTGGCCGCCAAATATGTGATAAGTGGGCGTTTTAAGTAGGCATTTAGAAACCTGAGAGTAGAGAGTAGTTCAAACACAATCTCTATATTCTCTAAGTTGTTTCCGAATAAATTTACTCGCACTTGCAACAAAAAGAACTCGTAATTATTACTTACCAATGCCTACTATACAGGTTATTAGAAATATGATAACGTATATTTTGATAAGTACTTACAACTAAATCTTATTCAAAAATAAGTAACTTTTGTATTTTTATTAGTATTCTCACCAGTAATACTTAAGATTGGAAAAATGCCGAGACATGCGTCTTTTGCCTATCACACATGTATTTTCTGCGTCACTACGTAAATAAAATCCGGTTCGAAGGACCATAATGTGAGATTACAAACTGGTGTTAGTGCCCGGAGTACAACTCTTAGTTTTTCAACAACGTATTTCAGAATAAGTATGTCTTCGTGTTTCTGAAACACTAGAAACTGTTGCAGTAAACACTACTGTTTATCACCATGTTTCTGTGCTCTCCGCATTATTTGTAGAGAACATATAATTACGCCTATTTCCCGAAGGGGTAGGCAGAGATCACGGATTGCAACTTGCTACGATGTTGACAAACCTTTGTTGCTTCATTCACTTTCATTAACATTTTTCATACACGCTCGTTGGTTAGGGGGCTCCACGCGCTTTTTGGCTAGTTTTGACGAGTTTTGAGTTGATATTCCTCCGTCAAAACTATAGATATATTTATGGCACAAACACTTATCGGTTCTTCAATCCTTTATCTACATTTGCACGAGAGTTTTTTTTTAAATAATTAATATTGATTATTTTTATGATTTATTCAAACATTGTCCTGAAAAGCTCTGTTTTCGATATTAGTATGTTGTTTATGCACTGTTATATATGAAATCTACATATAACTGTTCCTTATTGACGTCTCTAAAAACCCACGAGAGATTTTTATTTTTAACTAATTTTCACAAAAGTTACGTGCAAAAAACGGTTTTTTGGCCTGAAATTGCCAAAGTTTGGTGCCATATGTCCCGAAAACTGTGAGTTTTGGTGTAAATATGGGATACTATTTCGGTAAACCTCGTTGTTGTTAATACGATAAGCCAGTTGTTGTTAATACGACAGTTACAGATCGAAGGTCATTGGAAGCTAGCTAGCTTAAGGGTGGTACTCTTGACCTGACCTTTCTTCAGGATTTCTACGATTTGTAGAGAAATACATGGTAATACAACATTTCGTACAAGTATTTATTAGATAACAATGTTGCGCAAATAGCTCCCTATAATGGAGTCAATGGACCGTAAATCTCATAATCATGTGACACTAAAATAAATGTAAATTAGAATAAAATAAACATTATTGTGGCTATCAACAGTTATCTATCAGTCACATGACTGGTCGGTGTTTACTCTGCGATAATTTGTATGTAAATAATTCGTAAATATGTATGTTATTACCAGGGAGCGTACATTTCATGCCGATGACAGGCGTATGACGTCAAGCTACATACAGGATGGAAAAAGTTTGAAAAGGGCAACGGCATAACGAACGTTTATTTATCCGTACCCAATAATGGAAAATGTGATTAATCAATGATTAATCACTGTTATGTAATCAACCTCTTCCGTTTAAGTAGATCTAATATATTGACACTTGAGACGGACATTGAAAGAACTTTATCTGACATTGTCACATCAAAGTTTACTCTTTGTCACAAATAGGAGACATGCGGAAACAACATTTCAGTTAAATTTAACAAGATCAGGAACCTTAATGCTTTGCTAAATAAATCCATGTTTAGTTATAGATAATAAACAAATTTTATTGTTCCTGCTGTCAGCAGTTTGCCACCAAAAGCAAGCAACATCAAATTACATTTGCAAACAATAAAACACAAAGAACATGAGGCACATAAAGAAACACAACTGATTGATTGATTTTAACATGGACTTGACCAATTTTATGATAGCATCGATAGATACGTTGTTGTGGCCTATAAGTAATTAAAATAAAATAAAATATTAGTTACTAAATACGTTTACGGTTACTAAGTCGTGTCACTTCGTTTTTTGAATCGTATGTGTGTATGAATACGTCATTATGACGAAACCGGCATGAAATGTACGCTCCCTGGTTATTACACTTAGGGTTAGTCACAAGACTTGTGTGGGGTTAATCGTAATTAGATTGATAATTGTTTACTTATTAATTACGTCTGTATGTGTAGGTAAAAAGGTCATTCCTAGGTCTTTTTACTAGCTTTTATTTAGTCTGCAAGTTAGTAGTATGTTAGGTTTTTTAGGCTCTGTATAGTGTTCACATTGTTTTTTCTTTTATTAGTAATATTTTATTCAAACCTTTGTTTTTATTCATTCCGACTTGTGCTATTTATTCGATTTTTTTAAGTACTTATGAAATGTTATATTGTGAATAAATATTATTTAAAAGTCAATTAAACTACGTCTATATTGATTGTATCTTAGTTAGTTTTTTTTTTTTTTATGATATAGGAGGCAAACGAGCAGACGGATCACCTGATGGTAAGCGATTACCGCCGCCCATCAGCATCAGTTTCAGTGTTTAGGTCTTTCAAGTCAAAGGAGAATGCCCAAAACTACACCAGATAAACCCGCCGTCTTTAGTCTCATTGATGACTATACTCTAGCGTAAAGGAGCATTTACACGGTGCAACAACTCGCATGCGAGTTTTATTATGTTGCAGGGTTTGATTGAAATCATCGTATTTCGCTAGCCCGCAGCCCCGCAATGTAATTAAAATCGCATATGAGTTGTTTCACCATGTAAATGACCCTTAAAGGAAAATGAGTCTCTGTAGATACACGTGTTAGCTTGTCTATCTTTTTGTTCCTGATCTAATTTGTTTCTGAGTCATGGATGTTTTCTATAATGTATTTAAGTATTTATATCTATTATATATATCGTTGTCTAGTACCCATAACACAAGCCTTACTGAGCTTACTATGGGACTAGGTCGATTTGTGTAAGATTGTGTCCCCTTATATTTATTTATTTATTATTTATTGATTATTTATTTATTATCATTAATATCATTATGTTAGAACTATGAGCTCCTGCCAGACGAAAAACTCTTTTTATAGAGCCACGTCAGAGCGTGTCAGATATTTAGAAAATAAAGGCTAGGCAAAAAGCAGGTTTTCCGGAGTTGTATGCGTCCATAAGTTACGCGTTGCGCTTATTTAGCCGCGATTTTAATAGGAATAGAGGCATTCTTAACATGGACCTTCTTACGTCAAATGTAATTCATTGATAGCTAGCTAATTTTAAAACCTATCGCGGTCTAACATAATCAGGCAGGCTGAACTGTACTCTTGTTTGTTACATAGGTATAAATATAAAACATCCCGACGGCGATAAAAGAGGCTTTATCACGCAGCAAGACACAAAGCAAGCAATCAGACGGAAAAGCTAATACTGCTGTGCTATTCACAACTTCAATCACCTCAACTCACCATACCGCTCATCCATATAGCTTGACCCTCGTATTCATAATAACAACGTGTAATCAGAGGTCTGAGTACTTTACGTGAATATCAGCCCTGTAATTGATAGTTAGTGAATCGTAATGAACTTGACACGCGATGCGCACGCGCTGTGGCTGTCTGTCGCGCGTCTGACACGATATCTCGTCGGGTGACAACCAAAACTCACTAACTAACAAATGCCTACTTAAATCAAAGGTCGTATCTTGATATCGACTACGTACTGAGAAACGAGGTTTTGAAGAGCAGTGACAGTTTTGGTAGTGACTTTTGGTTGTCAGTGACAACCAAAAGTGACAACTTGTCACCCGAGTCCCGACGATCTAAGGTCTTGGCTCTCTAACCAGTTTGGATTAGTTTCAGAAGCAGAGTTGTCACACTGCTTTTCAAACTAACTAATCACACAAGTATTTCCTATACTTACTGTTATGTCGAGCAGTATGCCAGATTTATAAAAATACTATAAGGTCAGAATATCTGCGCACCTCCCCGGAATGCGCTTCCCGTTTTACCTCGGCTATGTGCGCTTCGCACCGTACCCAGAGCGAGCGCCGATATGACGTCACGGGGCGAGGTGCTCATATATAGTGACCGGTTATTACCACTTCTGCTCCTCACGTCTTGGGAGATAGACCAAAGGTAAACGAGTCTTTGTAGGGTTTCTAACGCTATGATAGCTAATAAGCACACGGGACGGTAGGTTCAGCCAACATTCAGCGAAGTTAAGCGAACAGTTTTTGAAACAATATAATGCGTCCGTTTATAATAATATAATGGTTTGAAAAAAATACGAATAGTAATCTTGAGGCTTTTCTGCAGCGAGATCAGTGATTCGAAACATGATTATGATTAAGCAATTTTCGCTCGATAGAAAAAAATCACGAACATAGGTCTAAAATACACTTCAAATATTCGTAACAAATTATGCACAAAAGCTAAAAATATTAAAATTGCTCCTAAAAATCGGCAATATCATGTTTGAGAGAACTCGACAGTGATCACTTTTTTATTTATTTAAACAGCCAAAAAATTTAAATTAAAAAATATGATATCCGCGCTTCCGAGCACGCACTTCCATCTCGCTCACACATATGCGCAGTGAGAGGGAATGAACCATGAATCTACGGCGCCTTAATCGTCTTATTCTACTTACGCAGTCGCCATGTTATGGATGTTTGTCTTAACTCCAAATATATCATTTATTAGGAGCCTCTGGTGTCCCACTGCTGGGCAAAAGCCTCCATCCTCCGTTTCCAGGCATCCCGATCCCGAGCAGCCTCTGGCCAATCCTTTAAAAACCGGCAAAGTGTGAGTCGGACTCGCGCACGAAGGGTTCCGTAGGGGAAGATGGTCACCCTTCGTACGACGGGGCACATTCATAAAGTAGTCATAAATAAACAAATTTAGTCGAGTACGAACACATCCGTATTTTTATTTCATAAAATTATATCTTTGGAAAAAATGCATGCAAAGATAATGGCTGTACTCCACTAAATTTGTCTATTTATGACTACTGTATGAATGTGCCCCGTCGTACGAAGGGTGACCATCTTCCCCTACCATAAAAAAAAAAGTTTGTTGTATGGGGGCCCCCTTTAAATATTTATTTTATTTTGTTTTTATTATTTCTTGTTATAGCGGCAACAGATATACATAATTTGTGAAAATTTCAACTGTCTAGCTATCGTGGTTCTTGAGATAGAGCCTGAAAAAAACAACAACGTTTGTTGTATGGGAGCCCCCTTTAAATATTTATTTTATTTTGTTTTTAGTATTTGTTGTTATAGCGGCAACCAAAATACATAATTTGTGAAAGTTTCAACTGTCTAGCTGTCGCGGTTCTTGAGATACAGCCTGGTGACAGACAGACGGACGGACAGACAGCGAAGTCTTAGTAATAGGGTCCCGTTTTTACCCTTTGGGTACGGAACCCTAAAAAGGAGTCTATCTCGTCCCGCCATCGCCGGCGAGTTCTGCCGCGCCTCCGTTTTGAGTTGTCGGGCTGCCATATCAATAAAATAAATAAATATTTGCGACAATCTCACACATATCGACCCAGTCCCAAACTAAGCAAAGCTTGTACTATGGGTACTAGACGACGATATACATACTTATATAGATAAACTAGCTTTTGCGCGTGACTTCGTCCGCTTGGATCTCGTATATAGATGAATAAATTCTTGAATAGTTTCCTATTTCCTTGGTTTAGATTGTACGGGACCAGAAACTGGCGATGCCCAAATGCCTATCTGTTGCGTCATGGAGTTCTTGTGCGGAGCATGCGTAGGTACGGGCACGCCGGGAAGGTTAAGAGGCTGACAAGACCTACTTTGGTGAAATTGATGTTATTTAAGCAGTTTTTTAAGAAAACCTATTTGCTCTAGCACATCAAATAAAATATATGTTAATATTCACCATATTTCAAAGACCGTGGACGGGCTCGATACATAATTGGACGAAATCGGCTCGATAGAAAATAATTGCAAAGATTGGTCTTAAAATCACATTAAACGGTTCTATGTCTTTATTTTTTTGACGTATGGGTCTGCAATTAAAAACATGAAGTCAACATATTCATACCTAAACCGCTAGCGAGTCATATTTCACAAATAATCCACCCTTTTTTTTAATTCAATATTTATGTACATCTTCAAAAACCGGGCCGCCCAGTAACACTCGCTCTCGTTTACTCCGATACAAATAGACAGTGTGCGCCCTATCCAAAATCCTCAAGGGCATTTTGGTGTTGACAGCGTCTTAAGGCAATAAATACTTAAATACAGAACATCCATGACTCAGGAACTAATTCGTGACACACAAAAAAATGCCCGTATTCGAACCCAGTTGCATGCTTTTCGTGTTGTAGTAGTAGGTAGGTACCTAATTCTCACACCATGCGAAGTGAAAAAATTAAGCCAGGAACAATACTGAGCTCTAAGCATCTCATATCCGGTAGTTATGCTGATAAAATCACATCAGTCATCGTGATACAATCTCAACTGCATCAAGATTGCTAGCAACAAGCACTGAATTGTTGTTACTATACATAAAGTTACTATGTTGTTGTGTGTGCTACTGCGTCGCATTCTTATACATTTCGTTATGAGTTAACGAGAACGTACCAAACTATCTTTCATCCACCTACATTTTTGTCCCATCTTCATCCGAATGCCTCATATTTTATCCCGTCTCAAGCAAAAAATTAAACCCGAGGTCCGCTCCGCTTCCGGATCCAAAGAATGGGCATAAGTACTACTTTTTGCATCAAATTCGTGCTCAAAATATTTCGTCCAAACATTTGGATATGCATCTATTTGTCGCCCATCTTAAGAGGAAATACGGGCTAGCGATCCATGAAAAAACTTGCATTACGAGCCGCCGTAGACTCCTGCCTCGCTCTGCCTGTCTCCGACACGACAGTGAGTGTTTCCTTCCCAGGAGGGTTATGTTTTTCAAGCTTATGTATGTTTCACTTGTCTCCGTCAAATTTTGGTAAACCTATGCACTCAAATAAACTTTGTCACGTAAATGAACATAGGTAGTTTAACTATGCTGTATTTGCTACTGCGCTATAAAGATGTGCTGAAGCGCCACATGCGGAGATGTGATATTGAACCATCGCGCTGGGGGACTTAGGCTCAAGAAAAAAGGCTTTAAAGGCTCGACTACCTGCGGGCAATCACTACAGTTTTGTCGGAGGGGTGCTGACGTTTAGGGAATGTGGTCGCACATTGTTAACCTTTTATATATCATTTTAAATGATTATTGTGTAAGATTACTATTTTATTGTAAATTACCGTTTGACATGTAAAACTGCCCTTGTGGCCTATTTGCAGAATAAATAATTGATTGATTGATTGATTGACATTCTCTGCAAAGATAGGCTGCGTCAGTCACCTGAGAGCTCACGAACGACGCTCCAGTTAGCCATTTTTCCAGTCGCAGTGGTCGAAATCGGCCAGGATAATGATGATGATGCTGCATTTCCTCTTAACTTGGCTCGACTTTCTTGGAACAAAGACTCATCATGACATTGCATGCACATTAGCTGATTCACAGGTCGGAAGGTAGGCGTGGGTCTATCCTGTCGGAAGCACACGCGACGGACCTTGAATTTGAACTAGTTTTGACCTCATCCCGATCTTGTGAGGATTACCTGATTCTGTGTCAATGCTATTTTCCCGGCATTTTCTTAGACAATTGTTCGAGGGCCGTACTTTGATGTAGTACTTATGATGTTGTAAACTGATCTTCTCAACTTGCCTGGAAGATTTGACACATGTTTATTGGTGAGATAAGTTTGATTATGAACGTCTACTGGTGACATGAGAGGGGTTTGCGGTACAGCTGGGCGAAGTTTTTTGTTGATTTATTTCGCCATTTAATGATTGGTCCCATATTAGAGGTCCTTCAGATTCAAATTGAACCAAAAACTGATAGAGAAAAAGGGGTATTAAAATTTTTTGCTCTATGATATGGCCGCAACGGAATCCTCAAAAATGTATAAAAAATTTTTGGATACTTTATCAGAATCATAAGTAAACATGCTAGGCTTGGGACTTTTGGTAGCATAGCGTGGTTCTAGAATCCATGGAGACGTCATATGTTAAAATATTTTCAGTCTAAAAATAAATCGTTATATTCAATGTCATATGATGTATGTTGTTACATCGTTAATAAACATTATAATAGAGTGCAATTTATTTAATTTTTTTTCTTCATCATATCTGTTTTTTACACGTAAGTACCTATTATATTTACCTACTAGTAACAATTTTAGTAAGTAACTTATAAATAAGTAACCCCCGACAAGGTGGACTGATGACCTGGTGAAGGCCCGCAACTTTTGATGCAGCCTCTGGATGCGGGTGGCGCAGGACCGGTCGCTTTGGCACTCTTTGGGGGAGGCCCATGTCCAGCAGTGGACGTCTTTCGGCTGATATGATGATGATGATAAATAAGTAATAAAAACTACACTTTCGATTGTAGTCAATCAAAAATGAATTACGTAGTACTAAAATCGTGTCACAAGCATACGAAAAACTGCGCAACAAAATACACATAAACATCCTTGGGAACATAATTTAGCAATTACTACCATCTAGCCACGGAAGCGCACCATTTAGGTTACTCGATACCGGTATCACCGTATCCTTAAACGGGCAAAATTTGCCAAACGCCAATCCTTGCAACTCAACACCTGCTAATGCCCACAATTGGCCAAGAATGTTCAGAATCTGTCCACTCAACTCACATCGGATCCAGCATAACTAGACCTGGAGCTCCTTAACAACTATGCGTGGCCACGTCAGGATTTAAGCTGGTTGTAGTGGTAGATCGTGAATGCGGTCACGTGGACGTGGGTTGAGGAAGCTGCCTGATTGGGTAAATTTCCCGGTTAGTTGAAATGGAGCCACTATAATCGTAAGGAACCAGGGTAACGAGCAATGAGAATGCACGGGATTAATGTGGCATTCACTAATATGTATAGATATAGTTTTGTTCCTTATTGCAATGGGTTAAAGTACAAAAGTCGATGTTGTAAAAGTCGGTTGATGCAACTGGCGCATTGTTATTGTTCAAAATCAGTGGAAATTCTTAAACCTAAATGTTTACTAAGCAGAAACGTTCGCTAACGCAATTCTAAATTTCGATCAAAGTGGAAAATGGAAGAATTATTCGCCACGAGCGTTGAACCCGCAACCTCTGGAATTCGTCCATTGCCCTTGCCAACTGAGCTACCGTGGGTCCGCTAGTGGCGACAAATCTTTCAATCCCTTCCACTCTTCCACCACCACCACCACCTTAGGGAGGCTGTGGGGGGCTCGTAGCGACATCAACCGCGAGGTCGTATCACAACTTCTGAAACGGCACCAACGTCTCAAGTTTTTAAAATTTCCACGTTGATCGAAATTCTTAAACCTTAATGCCACTATGTCTTTAGTACATACCTACTCTAGTACTTTATCATCAAACGGATCTCAGCGCCCTATGTTATTTAAATCCTTGGAAATTACAATGTCATAAGTGTGTATGAGCAGCTCGAGCATTAGAGATTTAACTTCTTGGGATTAGTTAGACGTTTATTAATGAAGATCAATTATAAGAATACTTCGCCGTAAATAGAATGTGATCGTTTTAATGTGAGACCTCATAAAATGCAGTTAAGTGCGTTTACTATACATATTTACAGTATTTACAGTTTTATTCCATAGCAAAGTTACAAATTATTTACCAGCCTTCAAAAATGGAGGAATTTAATTGGAGATAATTCCCTGCATCAAAGCCAGATTGAACGATTTTGTATTAGATATAATAGTTCTGGTGGTGGACTTATGCAATCATCATCATCATCATATCAGCCGAAATACGTCCATTGCTGGACATAGGCCTCCCCCAAAGAGTGCCACAATGACCGGTCCTGCGCCACCCGCATCCAGCGGACTCCCGCGACTTTTACCAGGTCATCAATCCACCTTCTAAAATAACTCATAGAATTACGTAATTTGGTGAAGTTGGAACTAATCGGAGTCGGGTCTAATCCCAATAAGGTCTAGTTTTCACACTGGGTTAGAAGGTCAGATGGCAGTCGCTTTAGTTAAACTAGCGGCTATGCCAAATCTTGGGATTAGGTGTCAAAGCGGACCCCGGGCTCGATCAGGCCACAACCGGGAATAACGCTAGGAGGATGATGACCTGTATTATTTTCGAAACTAGCTTAACCTCCGATCATAGAAAGCCGACTATTCAATGACCTGTGTCTAACTGTAGTTTCATCAGTCATCCGCATTCTTATTTACAGGATAATGACAACATGCGTCATGAAATAAATTCTGTAGGTTTGTTCCGGTGTTCAATTATCCAATTTGGTGCACGACATCTAGACTGAGATAATGATACGGGATAACGCAATACCTATAAAAAAATCCGCGCAGTAATAATAGTATGAGGGTAGCCTTTTAGGTATTAAAATGTAACATATTGAATGAAAGAAAATACTAGAGGCGCATTTACATGTAAAGGAGGAAAGGCTTTAAAGAGTACCATTTTGCGGTTGGTTATGGCCTTGTCTCATTCTATTAATTTATTCGTTGCTTTGTGGTTTTACAAAGCATATAGTACCTACATATCATGCAATACATAGGTAAAATTATTCTCTAGAATTCAATTAGATTAAAGCGATCGATGATGAGTCATTCAAACTTAGCAACATCCAATATGGTTGAAAATCGTTTTTTTTTAGCTTAATTTGTGTCCCACTGCTGGGAAAAGCCTCCCCTTTTTTCCGCCACTCGTCTTGGTCCTGTGCTACTGTTCGCCAATCTATACGTAACGTAGCAAGGTCGTCCCGCCATCTCCTTTTCAGTCTGCCTCTACCTCGGAAAATCGTATAGAAGATATTTTTTTATTTAACGATGTCGCTGTAGCTGCCAATAATTATTCAAAGTTGCTACATTAAAAAAAAATGGATGTTGCTTACTTTGATTCTATATGACTCATGTGCTCATGTCATCGAATTTGATTTTAAAACGTAGGTAACCTTATAATATTAAGAAGCATCTAACCTTGACTTTTGAAAACGGCGCAATAATAGCATACCTTACCTACTTTGATATATCAGTAGACTGGTACAGAATATTTCCTATCCATACTATATACTATATACTTATACTATTATAATATTATAAATGCGAAAGTGTGTCTGTCTGTCTGTTAGCCCTTCATGCTTAAACCGCTGAACCGATTTGGATGAAATTTGGTATAGAGATAGTTTGAGCCCTGGGGAAGGACATAGGATAGTTTTTATCCCGGAAATCAGCCCCCAAGGGGATGAAGTGGGGGGTGAAAGTTTGTATGGAGCTACAATATAGGGCAGAAGCTAGTGAATAATATATTGTCCTATTTGTCCTCCATTTGTGAAAGTTGTATGCAATTAAGTATAAATAGAGGAATGTGTTTTTAAACTCAGCAAGTTTTGGCCATTGGTAAAAATTAAATATGTATACAATACAATACAATACAATACAAATACTCTTTATTGCACACTGTAAAACATGAAACAAATAGACATAACAACTTATAAAAAAATAGATGTTAACAACAGGCGGTCTTATCGCTAAAGAGCGATCTCTTCCAGACAACCTTTAGGTAGCGGAGAAATAGCAACAAAACAATATAAAATAGGTAGGTGGCAAAATTGGAAATTGATAATAAACATACACACATAACGCATACAAATAAACATACATAAATTCCTACATAAATACGTATATATATAGTGTTAACCATAGAGACGGAAAATAAAATAGTAACTATGAGGAATCATGGCAGAGACAGATAGTGCTCCTTTAGGTGAGCTTTGAAAGTAGCAACAGATTTAGCACGCCTCAAGTCCACGGGCAGACAATTCCAGAGTCGAATGGCTTTGAATGTAAATGAGCAGTTATAGAATCTTGAAGAGGAGGATGGGACACTGAGAAGAAGACCTGACCTGAGGTACCTACTCGTACAAAGAAAAAAACCGGTAGAGTCCATCCACGCTAAGTTTTCCTTAAAATTATTTGGCAATACCTCTTTAACCGTAATATTTCCATAGAGATATGATATTTAAAGAGACGTGTTGTCAAATTATTTCTTGCCGAGTTACTTTAAAAATACTTACCAATATAGCACTCTGGAGGACTTTTTTCTGTGCAAAGAAAATTCACGTCGTGACTTTGAGGTTGGTTCGAAACAGCAACAGAGAGCAACACGTCGCAGCCACTCACGCGCATATACATTCGATGCACGTGGATCCACGTGATGCAGTACCTACGGCATTGGCTTTGGTTAGATTTCCTATGCAGAAAGGCCGATGTCAATAGCAAAGTTAGTCTGTAGCGTTTTCCCGGTTGGGTCCTCAGTTGCTTAAGACCTGAGGTCTGCTACCTAATCCCAAGAATTGGCGTTAACGCTTGATATCTACTCGGCAAGGGAGAATTTCGGCTTTATCCCTTAAGTAAGTTCCGGTGTTTGGTTACCTGGATCGTATCATGGTCGGCCTTATCGCGCGATAAGTGACAAGATAGAGCGTCAGTCTCGTTCTATCGAACGATGTCAGCCAGTGACGGACACTCTATCTTGTCACTTATTACGTGATAATCATGATACGGGGCCTGAAGATACGCGCCGAATTTGGATTTTGCAGAATACGAATATTTGGCCGAATGTTCGGTTCAGCTTTTGCCGAACCGCTATTCCGCCGAATTATTCGGTTTAACGTAATGCCTTCATCAGCTGTTCCTAAACAGACTCATTCAGTGGTAAAAAGGTGTTTGATTTAGATTCAAATATTTATAGTAAAGTAATTAGTAGTATACTCGTATATTATATAGTAGAGTAATCGTTTATTAAATAAATATCAACTATCTATAGCAACAATAAGAATCCGTTTTAGAATAACAATTACACAAGGCAATGACTATAATATGACATTATTGTTGCAGAAAAACACTCCTAAAATTATTCCGTAATTATTTGGAATGCGACCCGAAAAAAAAAACACCAAAACAAGCTAAAAAAAAGCTTTTTTATCAACTTTTTATTAACATCTACAGTTCTTTAGCTTGCCTATGGATCTTGCTGGTCATAATGGGTCTTCGTGGTCCTTTCGCCACGACATAAATTATGCAAGACATGTTTATTAATAAATTATTTATATTGCACGACTGTATAAAATGCACGGAAACGATTATCGAGCTATTAACTGATGCAATCTATTATTAAAGAGATGCTCGCACTTCGATAATTGTTGTCGTTTAGTATGCAGAAAATTACCGCAAACGATTTTCCTGACACCGATTGCGATCTGATCGGCGATGACGGTCGGCGAGGCCGGGACGACATGATTTGGAGTTTACAGTCACGTATAACGCGACGTCACGTGACATTAGTAGTCAAGATTGCTGCAGCCGGTATAGTAATAGATATTAAGGGGCTACCCGAGGTTTTCGTCGATTTTTGACAAGTTTTGAATCGTATCTCCTACTTTTGCACTGCAGATAGAATCATAAGTCAAACGGCTGTCGGTTCATCAATCTTTTATCTCCATTTGTGTCTACCGGATTTTGAAAGAAATGAATACTTAATTTTGTATGATTTTTTTAAACATTGTCTAAAAGAACACTTTTTTCGTAGCTCTATTGACGTGAACGATCTAACATATACGAAATCTACATATTTGGGTTCGTCTATGACGTCTCCAAAAATGTGTCTAGGGTTTTCATTTTAAACTAATTAACACAAAAGTTATGGCCTAACTAATTAACAAACCAGTTTTTTGGCCTAAAATTGTTCACCGTTTGTATCGGCAGTATGTTGTGTTGCGTTCCGTGGGTCACGTACGGTGCTGTCTGAAAAGAAGCGCTGTAGGTGTCTGTCTGACACCTCGGCATAATGCTGAGACAGCGACCGATTCACTGCCGCGAAGACACACACATCATGTGTCAATTGTATTGTATTTGTACTCCCTTTGTCTCTGTGTCTCTTTTGTGTAGTGAATTAATGTCTTCTTTCTTTTCTTTCTTTCTTTCTAACTTTGATGCCAAATATTTCGAAAACAATGAACTTTGAAGTAAATATGGGATACTATTGCTAAAATCCGTTGTTGTTAATATAATAAGCTACAAAAACATTAGAAAACTAAGGGATTCAGATCGAAGGTCATTGACGTATGGCAGCCCCTTAACACACTAAACTAGCCTTCCCCTGGATGTGGGCGGCGCAGGACCGGTCACTTAGCACTCTTTAGGGGAGGCCTAAGCTGAGGTAACAAGTCGAATTGCGCCCCAGAACTACGGCTATTTTGTGTTCTGAAAACAAAGTAACGCACTAAACGCAAGGAAATATAAAACAATATCAACGACTATGTAAATCTGCACACCATACTTAAAACCCAAATAATGTCTAATGCAACATTTCTTCATAATTTGCATATGTGTTAGTGTAGACTAACGAACAGTCGTCAAATATAAAAGACGCCATAACTCACGGGCGTGTAATGACGATCATTATGTGTTTTGCGGATATAATGGGTTTTATTCGCTCACTTACGTACGTTATTGCTGCGCTCGTGTGCACCATTTGTTTCGTTGCTGTATTGCAACCGAGCGATCGAAATAATCAGGCTTTTCGATCTGATATCAATGATACCTATCATCATCATATCAGCCGAAGGACGTCTACTGCTAGACATAGGCCTACCAAAGAGTGCCGGTACGTGGTCGCCTCTCGAGAACCCTTCCGCCCCAACGGCTATCGGTTCTGCGTGCAATGTGCGATCTGATATCACCTAATACAAATCGATATCTGGATTAAAGCGAGTTGCCCCCATGCTAAGGCGACTGCGAGGCAGCAGCAACGATCTTCTCGGGGTGTTGGCCGAAGGACTCGACTACTTAAAGCAGTAAATCAGAAAGATTCACTTTTAAAATGCAGACAAATCAGCCGTTTTGTTGTGGATCATCAGACTAAGTATTGATCATTTCAGAATATCACAAATAAGGTGGATGTCACACTGCGCCGCATCTCCGGACGGAGGTGCGTTTCTCATTGTATGCAAGTACCAGTTTGTATATAAATTCCGTATGGTACGGCGCACGCTCACTACACCGCACCTCCGTCCGGCGCAATTTGTATGCAGCTCCGCACCTCCGTCCGGAGATGCGGCGCAGTGTGACGACCGCCTAAAGCTAATAAAGTATGCACATGGCGGACTTTGTAAGTTGGTATTTAACGGTTAATATTGGAAATTACTCAACCGTTTTCAAAAAATATAATTAGAATGGTTAATGTATTTTCAGCACGGACTCCGCTCGAGCTTTTTTAAAACGCGGATGGAATATTGACACATTCCGTAATGATCAAAGCTAGAATTTAATACGATGTTTTGAACCAAACTTCATTCATGCTTTTTGAAACAATGTGGCAACACACTCATATGATCATGTCGCGACGTCGAGAGAATACATCCGAGAACACTGCCTCAAACCCCGCGTGACCGTCCATTATCACCACACATTATGTAATATGTAAATATCATGCAAATATCTCCCGGTGAGCCGCGTTTCACGGCCTCGTTATCAGCTGATATTGTTAAGCTATCGGTTTTATTTCATGCGTAATGTGTACGTTAATGTGTTGTTAGGTTTAATGGAGCTTCTCTACTAACTAACCAGAACGAGTCTTCTGAGCTTCTCTATTACAAGTTATTAGGACAGCATTTCGTAAACTAATTAACCAATCTATCTATTCGGCCCGTATGAATATGTAGTGTGTACGTCAAGCTCATTGATGAGATGCTTTGGGGATGTCTTTGTACGTCATTCGACGTTATGTTGCTGAAATAATAAAAAATAAAAATCTTCTATTTCAGTTAACTCGTTCCATATTTTGTTAGTAACAATTGCCTTAAAATACTATACGACACACGAAATAAATAACAATAAGGCTTGTGTTATGAGCACTAGCCGACGGTATAGTTCGTATTAATACCTAAATACATAGAAAGCACCCAAGACTCAGAAACAAAAACATGCTCATCACACAAATATTTGCCTTTACCGGGATTAGAACCCAGGACCTTCATCATCGTAGGCAGCACTACCCACTTGACTAACCGGTCGTCAATAAAACACAAAATAGTTATTTACGATACAAGTGCCGAAAATAGGAAATTCGCAACGAGTGGTGATAAATTAAAACACGACCGAAGGGAGTGTTTCAAATCGACACGAGTTGCGAATTACCTATTCTCACGTGTATCGTACAACGTTTTACTGTACATATGGCTCTTTAAAGTTTCGACATACTCGTATGCACGGAAAGCGCTCTTTCCGCACTAGTGCGGGAAAGTAGCACCTGTACTGTAAGTTATTTACGATACAAGTGCCGAAAATAGGAAATTCGCAACGTGCACTAGTGCGGGAAAGTAGCAACATATGTACTGTAAAGAATAAAACTAACTAACAAGGATGCCCGAGTCTAGCCTATCGGCGGCCATCAGCACGATACCGTTGCCGCTCCCCCGCACACGATCATGACGATGGTGATAATGAGAGTCAATTTACAGACAGGAGATGTCAAAATTCCCATTGATACAGATTTGCAGCGGACTTGAATATAATTCAAACAATTCACCAAAAAAAACGTACAATCCAATATGCTATAAATCATATACTTACAATCTCAGTAGCGTGATGCAATCAGACTAATGAAGAACTGCAGAACCGTGGGTGGGGCTATTGTTAGCGGTGCATTCTAGGGCTTAATATAGGCTAATTAGCGCCCAGTCTAGACTAGACTGGTCAAGGGAGGACTAACCGGAATGAGGAAGATTCTTGTACTAGCTACGATGGAAAACTGATGAGCAAACATTTTTATTACCTTAGAACAAAAAACATAGATAAAGTCTCCCAGTAAGATGTTCCTAGTTTCCCCTCTGGGTTGGAAGTAAGATGACACTGGCAATCGGTTCTGCAAAAACTACGAGTACTGCCGGCTCCAAGTCTTGGGGTTTGGTGGCATACAAGCCCTTGGACTCCAAAGCTGTTGCGATATCACATCTTGTCGATCTCTTATACCCCATTTATGCTAAAAGTGGCACTGGAACATAAGTTTCATGTGCTCCGCCTACCCCTTGTGAGAATAAAGGCATGTATCTATGTATGTATGTATGAATTTCTCTCATTGTTGTGACGCACAAACCTCGTGACTCTCAAGGCTTGTGGATTAGGTAAATCTTCGCGTAAACTGTTGAATGTAGCCTTATTTGAAACCGGCCTGTGAAGATAACAGTAATCCTTGGCTGACCGAAACTCCGCTCTCTATATTTGTAGAGATTGAAAAGTACCTCTTTATACTCACACAAGTTGTCGACCACGTTACCTGCAACAAAATTTGACAACACAAGTCCGCTCATAAATATCCGATATATATTTTTTCTAAAGGAATTGCAATTTTAACCGGATCAGCGCCAGCCGTGTCGTGGTACAGTCGAATTCTCCAATATCTACACAGACAAGCTTTCAAAAATATCTATACAGAGACTTTATTGTTACTGACATAAGACACATGTGTAGATATTTTTGAAAGGTTGTCTGTATACATATTGGAGAACTCGACTGTACATGCGTCAGAGGGTTACGGGTGCATTTCGCTACATATGGAATTATGGTGTTATTCGATAACCACATTCACTGCTAAGAATAGCGACGTGCTATTTACGCTCGTAGCCGATCCCGTGGTTTCCCGCGAAGTAGCGGAAAGTGCCTACGTGGCGAGTGCTCGCTAGGCGGGCTCCTAGCAGTGAATGTGTTAATACCGAATATTGTTATTCTTTACTATGAATGCCGATATTGAATACGCTTTGCGTATACCTACATAAGTCATAAGTAGGTATATAAGCACACTTGTCTGTCTATATGTACAATCAGGCAAGCTCGTCTTGCCAAAACAATCTGAAAACGCCTTACATAGGGCACCAGAATCATAGCACTAACCAACCTATTAGCACCTGAAGTTACCTTGACATTGATAAACCACACGTTCCTCGTGCAATGCGCCTTTTGCTTCTCCGTTGCAAACTTTTACCGAACATTGCCAGCGATGTACTCAAAACAAAAACATATTATCGTTCCATATTGACTTGCTAACTTTTATGCCGAGGCTATAATGAAAGAGACACGCATCTTGAAGGCCCTTATAATCAAGGATTCTTTATTGGTCCAACCAAATACTTTGTTTTAGGGCAATATAAAGGACTGTATATAGGATTTGTTATTTTAAGGCCTTTGGGTAAACTTAAAATAGGAGTACGTACATTTTTAGCTTGTAGGTATTACCACTAGACATGGTTCATTGCGGTTGAATAAGAGTGGAGAAAGACTTAATCTTCCTTATTTCAACCAAGTGAAAAAGAAAGCAGTTGCATATCAGGTGGTCAAAAGGTTGGTAGAGAAAAATGTGATTTCCCGCTCCATCCACCATCCACCTCACCTTACCGACATTATTGAAACTGAAATATCTATGATAAAAGGACCCTTGAGGCATGCTCAAATCACGGAACATTTAAACCAAGTGAATAAACGCAGCAGGTATCCATCCTCTTCTGGCATTTAGCCGTCATGTTTTCTTCCGTAAGTGCAAGTATATATTGCTTCGAAGCCATCTTAGGGCTATTAGATTTGGCTGATAGTAGAAACTGTCGATCGATGTCGACTAGCATCGATCGATTGGTGTGGTAGCACCCTTAGGCAGCTCGCTTTGATCTTGCCCCAAAAACTGTAATCCGGCGCCGAATGAAAGTACGAATCACACAATTAAAGTGGAGGTGGGAGGCAATGATAGACAAAACAGGTTACTGAATTGTGTCCTAGGTCATCGAGGCGGACAGCAGGCAGACCACTGTCCGATGGACCGACGATATATGCCGGACGCCAAGTAAACAGTGGATGAGGTTGTCACAGCCCCGCGAATCATGGCATAGTAAAGAGGAACAACAGTGGGTAGATACGGGCTGAATAGATAGATAGATAGATTGGTTATTCAGTCAAAACCCAGATGATGGTCTATAGAATTCTGACTACGTCACTCGTACCTACCATAGAAAGTACTATTTCCGTAACGCTCATTATTGTTTGTTGTTCCAAGTAGTTTGAAGCGGATACTTTTTATGCAAGCTCGTTTGATTGGATGGGCCGTTTAGCTAATTGGTGGACATGCTACGCTCTACTCTGATATGGAATCTGAAGCAGACTTGGACTCGCGTGCCTGTCAATGTATCAATATCCAGTGCTGGACGGGAAACCGTGATTTCCTGAACTGTAACTGCGTCCAAAAACTCTGGATTGTTGATCTGTTAAAGATGTGCGGCGTCTTAAGTGTCAATTAAAGGCCGCGTAGTGTAATGCACTTTTAGTCGTGTGATTTTTACGTTTGCAGTAAATGTGGTGTTACAATAGTACTAGGTAATTCGACAAACAGTGTTGAACTGAAGAACGTGATTTCCTGGACTTTACGTATCCAAAATTTATAGATAATTGAGGTGTCACAGATGAGTAACGTGGTCTGAAATGCTATTTTTAGCTCAATTAATGAACTTTCGGTCTTAGTGATATATATGTAGGAATTTTGTGTTCATTGAATGACCGTATTTCAAGTTTAGGAAGTAATGTGCCTGTAGTGTTAGTGAACTAACTGTTTAAGGAGTATTTAAAGATGAAACTCAAATGTAAACCCTGTTATATGGTAAGTTTATTTCCTAACTACCTAAATACTTAAATAAATTATATTTTAGGTGTTGATCGCCTGAGTTTATATAATTTAGATAGCCGTAACGTAAAAATCTAATTGCCTTATTAGGGTATTATCTACCTGATAAATGAGAATAAACTTGACAAATTGTATGGTGTTGGAGCCAAGTCAAATAACCTAGCAAAAAAACATACAAATATAAAAGAATACTACCTTTTGTAATTAACCATCACATAAAACGTAGCTAGAGCCCTCTCTACCTACGTTTGATGTGGGTAGAGGTGGGTAGGTAAATACGGGAAATACACCCATGTACAGGCGGATAAACACCGAGTAGGTACAAATATTCCCCACCGCTTCTACTCATCTCTATGATTGAAGCAAACAATTATCATAAACATCAGAACAACTCATTGTGAAGACGTTAAAGCATGTTCAGTCATTTATAAATAATAAAACTACAACAAATCAAGTGCCAAAGTGGGCCCTGGGCGCCTTTAGGGTACAACCACATAATAAATAATAGTACAACGTACAAGGTTCTCTGTTTACAAATCCCCTGTTTAGGTATACTGAACGAGCATAACGTGGCCGTCCCTTTCTATCGCATGCAACGCGCTGCGATAGAACGCGTGCGTGCCGTGCTAACATACCGGCAGCGGCAGGGGCCGGTAAGCTGGAATGTACTTGTAGCGGTGCGACGAAATCACGGAGTGAGTCGCCCCTGGTACAATCAACAGCAAATATAGATGATAATTTTAGTACTTTGTCGCACTTAACGTAACAGTTCTGCAACAGTTGAAATGCGTCAAATAGTGAAAGTGACAAGGTACTAAAATGATCATCTACTATACAACCAGGAAAACGAAAGGAGGGAGTGAGATGAGTTGGTGACCGTTTTAATACTGAAACTCTTTCTAAAATACTCTCAGGCAAAAGTTTTAACTTTCCTGATTCTCCGAGGTTAACCAATGTTTGGCTATAAATAATTGCTAAGGCATTTTCCGATTATCTTGTCCAAACATGAAGATAATCCGATAACTATAGCAAACAACAGATTCAAGGCTGCAGGAGATTAAAAATCAGTAGCAATTAGATTTTCTTACATTGTAGTACCAAGACCTGCAGGGCGATTGCGTAACGCGTCGTACGTACGTTAGGTCGATCTTAATGTCATTTTTTGCAATCCTTTGCGATTGTGAGCTTATGTTATATTGAACTGTAAACTTTTACTAAAGTGAGATTTTGGGTCATTTTTGATTTATCAAATCACGATGTCTCGGTAATAACCTCGCTAATTAGGTTAAGTGTTTTGTGAGATTCTTATGGATTACGCACAATATTACTAATATTGAAGACACAGGGATTAATAGAAAACTTATACTATGAAATTAAATAATAAATTGCAGCAACTTGTTAGTTAAAAGAGAGGTTAATATTGCAAAGAATAGAGAGAGGAAGATTGAAACTATGAAATGTATTAGCGGCGTGTTGGGAAGTAAAATGCCTGTGACAAACGTCCAGGTGAATTCATAAGTGTTCTGTTGGAAATACGGAACAATCAAAACTGAAGAAAAATTGAAAGGATGCGCGACATAAAAGTTTTCATACTGAACAACTGTTGATCAGACTTCAAACCCAAGAATACAACTAGAATTAGTTACTTAAAGTGTCCCAAACGAAATGAAAGAAACACTCGAACGAAAGGTACACGCGAAATCGCGATTACGAAAAACGATTCTTTTCAAAACTCGAACAAAGAAAAACTATTGAAAATCTTTCCGAATAAACAGCACGATTCCAACTTCCAGCGAAGCCACTACGAGTCTAATTTGTAGTCTTAAGAGATATTTGCAAAAAGTGATTAGATAGAATGGATCGCGATGAAATAGTTGAAAGAGGGAGTCGGGTGATGGTATGTTTTATTGTTTACTTTTATACATTAGACTGACAACACAAGTCACACTCGAATTTAAACTTTCGTGAGACATAAACGATATGATACAGAGAAAGAATATAATGGAAAAATAAACCATCTTCGTATGTAGCCCCCGACAGGATTCGAACCTGCGACCTTTCTATTAACGTTAGACTGCTCTACCAACTGAGCTACGAGGACAGTGACGGAAGTTGTATATTTTTCAATTACATTCCCGCTAAGACTAGCGCGCCCTCTCTGTATAGTGTTATAGACTTGTTTCACAGCCTTGGCACCACTCTAATGGGCGAGCTATGCGCCCGCTCCATTCTAATCGAACCACATCAGGTAGTTTCGGACTAGCGAGAGAGATGGCGCTGGTGTACATTAAATACCCTTATCTCGAAACAAATTATTTAATTAAATATTTTTGTTTTCGTGTTATTTTTAACGAGGAAGTTACCCCGATCATTTTATAAACGATATGATACAGAGAAAGAATATAATAGAAAAATATACCATCTTCGTCTGTAGCCCCCGACAGGATTCGAACCTGCGAACACCACGACAAACACGACGAATAACACGAAAACAAAAATATTTAATTAAATAATTTGTTTCGTGATAAGGGTATTCGTGAGCAGAGTTGGGCAAATTTTTATTTGAATAAGAATAAGAATAAGAACAGAATTTTTATTCTTATTCAAATTGATTTGAATAAGAATAATTCTTGCGCCCGTTATTTAGAATAACATGAAGGTGAATAAATCATGCTACTTTTATTTTAAATAAGAATAAAATACGGACTAATTATTCCACAAATGGGGTTATTCTAACTAACATTTTATTTAAATAAAACGTTATTCAACTAAAGTTAATTTGTTGGTATCGTCGGTAAAATTTTGTAAGTTGATTTATACACAATGGATTTTATGAAAAGTTTGGGTTTACTTGATTTGTTTTGACGAGTTATATACAATACATTATACTTGGTGATGATGGTCTGATGATGGAGTGAGGAGGTGGATAGAGGAACTCCTCAATGGCTACTTGTATACCCATCGAGTTTGGGCTCATTCGGTTTGTTTTGTCGAGTTCTATACATTATACTTGGTGACGATGGTCTGATGATGGAGTCAGGAGGTGGATAGTGGAACTCCTCAATGGCTACTTGTGTACCGCTCGAGTTTGGGCTCATTCGGTTTGTTTTGTCGAGTTCTATACATTATACTTGGTGACGATGGTCTGATGATGGAGTCAGGAGGTGGATAGTGGAACTCCTCAATGGCTACTTGTATATCCTTCGAGTTTGGGCTCATTTGGTTTGTTTTGGCCAGTTCTATACATTATACTTGGTGATGATGGTCTGATGATGGAGTGAAGAGGTGGATAGAGGAACTCCTCAACGGCTACTTGTATACCCCACGAGTTTGGGCTCATTTGGTTTGTTTTGACGAGTTCTATACATTACACTTGGTGACGATGGTCTGATGATGGAGTCAGGAGGTGGATAGAGGAACTCCTCAATGGCTACTTGTATACCCATCGAGTTTGGGCTCATTCGGTTTGTTTTGTCGAGTTCTATACATCATACTTGGTGACGATGGTCTGATGATGGAGTCAGGAGGTGGATAGTGGAACTCCTCAATGGCTACTTGTATATCCTTCGAGTTTGGGCTCATTTGGTTTGTTTTGGCGAGTTCTATACATTATACTTGGTGATGATGGTCTGATGATGGAGTGAGGAGATGGATAGAGGAACTCCTCAATGGCTACTTGTATACCCCACGAGTTTGGGCTCATTTGGTTTGTTTTGACGAGTTCTATACATTACACTTGGTGACGATGGTCTGATGATGGAGTCAAGAGGTGGATTGAGGAACTCCTTAATGGCTACTTGTATACCCCTCAAGTTTGGGTTCATCCGTATTTATACCAGACCATCGCGTGTGCTGATTTCTGGCCGAAAGGTGTCGTGTTTCGTCGGTTCCGGGGCAACCTACCAAATCCAACACCCGAGATGTCGGAACAACGGAGCCACGCCGTTTCGCCGTCAAAATAAATATTGTTCGGTTCATGACGCATTGGTGTAAACTGTAATGTTATGTAACCTGTTTTTCAATAAATAAATAAATAAATACTTAGGGATCGCGGTCGTGTCCGTGTTTCGTGTACAAGTAGCCGTGCGCCCGTTTTCGTGTAACACAGCAACGGTTTAATGGGCTGTTCGGCACGTGAAATTCGGCTACGTGTAATTAAGTCAAGTGTACCCGTGTAGATCCGTGTCACGGGTTCACGTACCTTAAGTACACGCGCATCCGGTCCGCCAGCGACGTTGAGTGAAGATAAGATGCAGTGTCTCTAAAGGCGACGAATATAAATATATCGTTAGTTCTTATTCGTAGCTCGTTATTCCGTTTCATTCTTTTATTTTTAAGAACATGGACTTTTAAATATTTAGTGAGTAGTAAATAAAAGGAAACCAACATTAAATATAATAAATAGGTAATACAGTAATTAAACGGGGGCTAAAATAACAGAAGTGTGTGTAGTGGTGACTAATGGATAATCACTACGAGTTCAATATTCTAAACTGTCCCCTCCAGATTCGAAAATAAACAAAACGCGGTCACTTCTTTGAACTACATGAACAAAACGGTGGTATACCAGGTAAAGCCGAAAGCTACTTATGAGTATTGTTTGTTTAATTACGTCGTTCGCAAACCTTTATTACGAGTCTATTGTTATCTGCAATTCTGCACGTGCAACTCCAGTTATCTACAAAAATACCACCCTGGTAGGTAAATTACAATGAATGACTCAATACTTTTTAAACTTTGAGAGAACTCAAATTATTGAATAAAATATTTATACATAGATGCAAAATAAAATGTCATCAAGTCTGCGGCTTTTGTTTTTTACTTTCATCGATGAATATATTTAGGTGTAGTGTAATTAAACTCTTTATAGCGACAAGACATTTAACGAAAAACTTTTTTTACCTTGTTAAGCAGTCGAATAAAAATATGTCACTATCTACTTTGTAATGTGCCGACACCGATAAGAACTGCAGCTGTGTACTTTTTTGTTTGTTGTTTTCTTGTTTAGTCCATGCACGTGTTGTTTGCCTGGATTTACCGTCATCATACGTACCGAAGATTCGCAGAAAATTGTTCTTTTGTTTCTTTAGATTAGGATTGCCTTGCGTGTTAATATTTTGGCTATGTTATATCCGTAGATAGTAAACTTTTATATTTATTCATTTCAAGAATAGCAGAAAAAAAAATGTTTTATTCTAGTCTTAATTCAACGATAATTATTTACTGATATTATAACGCTATACGTTGCGGTCTCTTAATTGTATAATTAATATAAGTATAACTAATGGCACTAGATAATTTTGCATCGTTGCTAGCTTTGATTAAAATCACAATAGCTGGTTATACAGAAAACAGAATAACGCCGTTAATTACTTAAATATCTAACCATTATAACTGAAACGACGCAAAAAATATAATTTAAACAAAAATATACATTCCAATTAATTTTATTGAATGTTCTCGTATGTTGTTGACGATCACAATAGGGATTCTTTTAAATTGACATGGAATGTAATTTATAATGTAATCTTATATTGTGAGTAAATGAATCTGAATCTGAATCATAGAAAAAAACCCGTTCGTCCCGTACTAAGTAATAATTAGTAATCCATTAGTAGTCCTAATTTGTTTTAATTTTAACTCCAACTGGCGGAGGCCCGGGTGTATCGTTCTGACCGGTGCACACGAACGCAGGTACGGGCTACGCATCTTGGCGTGTCACGTGAATCCAGACGCGAACGCAGGTACGGGCTACGTACCGGCCGTGTTCGTGAAATTCGTGATCTTAGTACCGCCGGGGTTAAGAACACGTAGCTACGGGTCGGCGTGATCAACGGATATCCAGAGCCCTACTTCTGACTCTGTCATCAGACCATCCTCACCAAGTATAATGCATAGAACTCGTCAAAACAAACCAAATGAGCCCAAACTCGAGGGCTATACAAGTAGCCATTGAGGAATTCCACTATCCACCTCTTCACTCCATCATCAGACCATCATCACCAAGTATAATGCATAGAACTCGTCAAAACAAACCAAATGAGCCCTAACTCGAGGGCTATACAAGAAGCCATTGAGGAGTTCCACTATTCACCCCCTCACTCCATCATCAGACCATCATCACTAAGTATAATGCATAGAACTCGTCAAAACAAACCAAATGAGCCCAAACTCGAGGACTATACAAGTAGCCATTGAGGAGTTCCACTATCCACCTCCTCACTCCATCATCAGACCATCATCACCAAGTATAATGCATAGAACTCGTCAAAACAAACCAAATGAGCCCAAACTCGAGGGCTATACAAGTAGCCATTGAAGAGTTCCACTATCCACCTCCTCACTCCATCATCAGACCATCATCACCAAGTATAATGCATAGAACTCGTCAAAACAAACCAAATGAGCCCAAACTCGAGGGCTATACAAGTAGCCATTGAGGAGTTCCACTATCCACCTCCTCACTCCATCATCAGACCATCATCACCAAGTATAATGCATAGAACTCGTCAAAACAAACCAAATGAGCCCAAACTCGAGGGCTATACAAGTAGCCATTGAGGAGTTCCACTATCCACCTTCTCACTCCATCATCAGACCATCATCACCAAGTATAATGCATATAACTCGTCAAAACAAACCAAATGAGCCCAAACTCGAGGGCTATACAAGTAGCCGTTGAGGAGTTCCACTATCCACCTCCTCACTCCATCATCAGACCATCATCACCAAGTATAATGCATAGAACTCGTCAAAACAAACCAAATGAGCCCAAACTCGAGGGCTATACAAGTAGCCATTGAGGAGTTCCACTATCCACAGACATATACAATAGGTATAAATTACACTACATTCAAGAGTCTACTAGTGCCTCCATACCGATACCAAAATTACCTAATGCGTCTTGTTTACCCCCGAGTATCCGATCGAACTACATTCATATGTTATTCATGGTATATTAGTTAAAATAAAAAATCATGATTAGATTTATTTGAATAAGAATAAGTTAACTTCATTCAATTTTCTAACATAAGAATTATTCACGGCGAAATTATTTGAATAACTTTGACGGGAATAAAATCAACATGATTTTATTCATGCGTATTCTTATTCAAATAATGATTTTATTCTTGAGTGCCCAACTCTGTTCGTGAGACATGTCCAAAATACTACTCATAAATCCACTAATTTCCAATTCTTCGGGAGTTCTTCTTCTGGATGTGTGTTTTCGCGGCAATGTCGCTTGAAGCATGCCCGAAGAGCTTGAAACATGTCGCCAGTCGTGACGTTTAAAACGTGAGTTTAACCAAGGATTTATGACTAGTACAAATCACACTCTTAACGTCAATAACGGATAAACCCGCATTACCAACGGGTTCAACGCCAAAGACGGTTTAATCCGTCAGGGGGTTCAAGCCATCTTTGCTTCCTTTTTTTTATAAAAAAAAAATATATATATTAGGGGACAATCTTACACAAATCGACCTAGTGCCATAGTAAGCTCAGTAAGGCTTGTGTTATGGGTACTAAACGACGACATATATAATGGATATAAATACTTAAATACAAAGAAAACTTCCATGACTCAGAAACAAATATTCATGCTCATCACACAAATATTTGCCCTTACCGGGATTCGAACCCAGGACCTTCAGCTTCGTAGGCAGCGTCACTACCCACTAGGCTAACCGTTCGCCTTTACTTCAACAAGTCGTTGAAGTAAAGGAGGCAAAGACCTACAGTTTGTTTCACTTATATGTACTTAAAACCTACCTACCATTACGGACATGTATTGTTTCATTGTTAACTTCAAGTAGGGTTGTAAAACTATTACGCATAAACAATAGAAGAAACAGTAGCTCCATTACACGTGCCACACTTTGGTCAGTTGTATGACGCCTCTTTGTTATAATTTCATTTCATATTTGGCAACAAAAGAAGTTGTAAAATCCCATGTTCAGTGCATTTTCATAATTTTAGCTAAAACAAACTATACCAACGTTGATTAATATACATGTCTTGCAAGCTAATTTAGGTATTTCTAAGCCTATAAATAGCATCCATACTCTTCCCATTATTTGTATTGCTAATATGATACGCTCATGACACCAAGCAATTTATAGTGTGTGTTGAGATCGTAAAGACTAATAGCGTCTATAAATTTTCGGGGCAAGATTGTTGAGCTTGTTGTTCTAGTGCCTACGCCAAATATTAAGATTAGTTGTCAAAGCGGATCCCGGTCTCTTTTAGGGCACAACCGGGAATAACGCTAGGAGGATTATGATTAATTGAAACATACATAATTACTATTTCTGCTGCGTTTTACTTTTTGGTACCTATATTATTGACTAAGTTATGCGTGAACCAGGAAAAAAATTGGTTGATTTCACTGATGCATTTCCTAAGTACCAGGAGAATCTGACACGTAATAGAGCTATTAATAAAATACCTAACTTTTAAATGATATTTTCCAGATGTATGGCCGCTACCAGCGCGACCTGAGCGAAGCGGCGCGCGAAGAAGCACGTCGTCTGCGCAGGCTGCGCAAGCGCCGGCGGAAAGACGACAAGCTGCGACAGAAGGAGCTAGAGGCCACGGGGAAACACCGGCCGAGGGGCAAGTTCGTCAAGGTCTTAGGTAATTACATTGCATCTTTAGTGCATAAAGCAGGCTGCGCAAGCGACGGCGGAAAGACGACAAGCTGCGACAGATGGAGCTAGAGGCCACGGGGAAACACCGGCCGAGAGGCAAGTTCTTTAAGGCCCTAGTTAAGTAACGCATATTTAGTGCATAAACCAGGACACGCAACCGACCGCGGAGAGAGGAGATGCTGCGGCAGAAGGAGCTTGAGGCCACGGGGAAACACCGAATCGGCCGAGAGCAAGTTAATCCATATACATACATTTGGCAGACGTTCCATCTTTTCAAGAAGTTCCTCATTGAGGTCTAGAATCACGATGCCCCCGTAATCTAGGAGAGGTAGCAAAAGAGAGCGAGCAAGCACGACCTTTATATGAAATGGTAGAAAATTATGAAGACGCCAAAACGAGTGAAGAGATTCGAAGAGTCTTTTACTGACGTTGGTAACACGAGATGAGCAAGAAAGTGTCTGTTCCATTGCATTGCATGCCCAAATTCTTCACAGTAGCATATTTGAGCTGTCGTTACGTGTGTTTATTAAAACACAAATATTAGGGGACAATCTTACACAAATCGAACTAGCCCCATAGTAAGCTCAATAAGGCTTGTGTTATGGGTACGACGACGATATATTTAATAGATACAATTACTTAAATACATTAGAAACATCCAAGACTCAGAAATAAATATTCATGCTCATCACACGAATATTTGCCGTTACCGGGATTCGAACCCAGGATCTTCAGCTTCGTAGGCAGCGGCACTACCCACTAGGCTAACCGGTCGTCTGATCAACTTAGGAGGTACATGTGGGGTGGATGCATACCTGTCTCAATAAACCCGTAATAAAGCCTTATACCCTATTGTCGACAGGTTACATATGGCGGCATACATTCGCGCGGCTCGGCGAGGACTGGGTGTTCCTCGCTGCCCTGGGCATCATCATGGCTGTCCTCAACTTCGCGATGGACAGGGGCATCGCTATTTGCAACAATGGTAAACTTTTCTACCGTTTCTTTAACATATTTGTTCGGTTCTAAGCCACGTGTGGTGTCCCATTAGAATAGATACTTCTCGTATCGTACCGTAATGTACGATTTTCACCGAATGGGCCGGGCTGGGTCGCGTGGCGCCGCATAGCAACGGATGTGCGAGCACCCGGCGGCAGCCGACCGCTTTTTAATAGAGTGCAGCTGGCAAAAGCCGGACGGAGCCGGTCTGACTCGACGACAGCCGAGCGCAGCCGTCCACGTCCGCGCGGAGCCGACCAGCCTTAAATCCATTCAAATATGAAATGTGTAATATTTGAGATGTTGGTGCCGTAAAGAAGCCTAAGTCTTCCGGTAGATGTCGCTACACGCCTCCCTAAGGCGTTGTAGGAAGGAACTGATTGAAATATTTGGTGGCCGAACCGGATTGTTCCGATAGCTCAGTTGGTTAGTAGCGACGGGCCATGAATGCCTGTAGTCGCCGGTTCGAATTCGACTCGGAGCATTAGATTTTTAAATTTTTCTTTTATTAAAAAAAAAAGAAATGTAACGTATGGATTAAAGCTTCAAATTCCTTTGGCAACTTGTAAAATACGCTCAGGCGCGCTCCGGCCCGGCCCATTCGGTGAGAATCGTAACCTAACTCGTAAGTATCGATGGGAACATGGTTGAATTGTGCTGCGGGCGATGGGGTAGCATCTGCAGTATCTGCACTCATACTCACATTATATTCTGCTGTCATTGCATTATATCCATACATCGGGGTTTTCGGAGCGGGAACGTTTGACACCAACGTTTGAGCCAAAGAGTAGGTATTTACTTAAAAACAGATCGTACCCTAGTAGGTTTCTACCGAATGAATAATTGATTGAAAAATAAATAAAGATTAATCATACATATAGGTACATATTTTATATTGGTCATTAATTATCAACCTCTTCAGTTAAGTCTATTCATTTATAAGAAAATGCTTCATAGATATCGAGCGTCAAGATTGACATTGTATTAGACACCTATTGTCAACCGTTACCCTTGCTTGTCTAGTAGATAAACTTATATGCAATTGTATTTTAAAAAACTGTAAATAATCAGTCAACACAAATATGCCTCCGAGAAAAAAAACTCGTTACGAGTTTATGCGTTCGTGGATAGAAAATAATCCAGAGATAGAGGTTCGAGATTCTTTATTATTTTGCACCAAGTGCAATGTGAGCTTCGCTCAAACGAAATCTAGTGTAACGCGACATGTCGCATCTAATAAACATACAGGTATGAAATATGATTTCAATAGTGAGCTCTTGAAATTTGTTGTGGGCTGTAACATACCATGGACGCAGGTAAACAATCCGATATTTAAAGATTTTATCGAAAATTGTGTTACCGGTAAATTTGGAAAAACTGCAAAAGTTCCTTCGGAATGTCAACTGCGACGGGAATATTTAAATAAAGCTTACGATGAAAAAATGAATAAAATACGGAGCGAGCTAAAAAATGAATATATATATGTGAGTGTTGACGAAACCACGGATGATTATGGTCGTCAAATAGCTAACGTAATAGTGGGAGCATTACGTGATGATCACATTGGCACTCAACACTTGATATCCAGTAAACGGTTAGACAGCACGAACAATGTATCAATATCCAATACGGTCACAAGTGCTCTTGATGAATTATGGGGTGCTAACCATAATAATCACAATAAAGTACTTTTACTTTTAACTGACGGTGTGGGCTACATGCTAAAGGCTGGAAGAAATTTAAAATGTATTTTTCCCAATCTTTTGCACGTCACATGTTTGGCTCATGGTTTAAATAGAGTGGCTGAACTAGTAAGAAAACTTTATCCAGATGTGAATGATTTAATCGCAAATGTTAAGAAGACATTTTTGAAATCTCCTAAAAGAATACAAAAGTTTAAAGAAATGCTCCCCGGAGTGCCTTTACCACCTCGACCAACAATGATTCGGTGGGGAACCTGGATAGAAGCTGCAACGTATTACAGCAAACATTACGATGAAGTGAAACGTGTTCTAAATACATTCAGTCCCACCGAAGCCCAGAGTATTAGAAAGGCAAAAAGAGCGTTTGGAAATGCAATTATAAAAAGCGACTTAAATTTCATAGCAAATCATTTGATGACTATCCCAAATGCTATTAAAAAACTACAGGATGCGAAGCTGTCCATCAGCGATAGTTTAAAAATAGTTCATGAAACCTATAGAGATGTTTCCAAATTAAACATGAGCGTAAAAGGAAAACAGATTTATGATAAACTGAAGTTGGTGTTAAAGAAGAATTCTGGCTATAGCACACTAAAAATTATAAAGGAGTTGGTACAAGGCAAAGAAATAGAACTTCAATCTCAAACTTCTCGTGCATCAATTGATTCCTACAAAAAAATTAAATATGCACCTATTACAACTGTCGACGTGGAAAGATCATTTAGCTCCTTGAAATGGATATTTACAGCAAGACGCCGTAGATTAACTGTCCCAAATATAGAAAAAATATTAATAGTTTATTCTGAAAATCGTGTCAACTATTCAATTTACAGCAGGTAATTAATTAAAGTTATTTTAATTGTTACCTTATAAGTTATAAGACTTTACCGGAAATTAAAATAAAACTTTGTCACAGATTGTATACAACTCACAGAGAGGTAGTTATTCATTAGGCATAATAAGATATTTTCTTAGACTAACATATCTGTTTATCTCTACTCTTTCTCAAATCATTCCCGCTCCGAAAACCCCGATGTATGATTATATCACATTTCTTTAAACCTGATAGTAGTAAGTTTACCAGAGCTCTTGAGGGTCCACTGTGTTAAGAGCGAAGGATTTGCAATTTGTCTCTTCTTGTCACCACGGCGAATCCTAAAATCAATAAAAGGTCCGCAGTGCCCTTAGGGCTCTTTTGGAATCGCAGGCGTCCATGGGCTACGGTAGCCGGGTTCCATCGGGCAGACCGTATGCTAGTTTTCCACCGCAGTGTCGAAACAACATGCCTTAGCTCTAAGACTAAATAACCTAATAAAATTTACTTATGAATAACGATACACTAGATTTCTTTTATTACATGCTCACCAAAAGGATTGGAGGTAAATCAAGATTGCTATTGATCAAAACATCATTCTAAAACGACGATGTTTGCGAACCGCCTCACTCTTAAAACAAATTGCGTGGGCGCAATGAAATAAAATTACGGGTACTATTATCTATTCTGTGACTCTACTCACGCAGTGTCATCGTACGCAAATTACGTAACGTAGCAACAGGATAGTTCTTTAATTTGAAAACTATGATGTGGAATTTGACTCAAATTATAGTTGTGTCGTCAAAAGCCTAATAGCCTATCACATCTGCACGGCTATCACGCGACGCGACGGCGCGCGAGCTCTCCCGATTTTTCTGACACTATCCGTCTCTCTCTTATTAGAAAACTTAAAACAAGAGGTATAGTGCGAGAAAAATCGAGAGTATGTCGCGGCCGTCCCGTGATAGACGTGCTGGCATCTTACTAAGTCCGACAGCTTTAACTGAGACAGCATGGCGGAGGTGTCGGTGCCTGAGCTCGGGGGGTGCGTAACGATGGCTATAATTTTTTTTGATATAATATTACTCGCAATAACGCTCATCTGATATAATTCTCGAGTTGTATAACAACATGTGATATATTTTCATATGGTATAATTAACATTTTATGTAACGATCATTTGATATAATAATATTTAATGTAACATACATTAAGTATAACTCATATTTGCTATATTGAACATTGGATATAATGCTCATTCCGTCTAATGTACAGTTGATATAATCAAGCCAGGGTAGCTAGAAAAAGGGGACCTCGGGGGGTGAAGCCCCCGGCAGTAAAAAAAAACCACTTTATTTATTTATTTATTTATTGATACATGGAAAACCAACAGCGCAACATATTTATAGACAAAATAATAAAACCATATAGCCAATTACAGGCAACAATTGTACTATTGGTGGGTTAGGTTAGGGTTCACTTGTGTCCCTTAGAGCGGAAATAGGCACCCCTCGAAGCGGGGTGACGTCGACACGCTGGCGGTTGGGTTAGATTAGAACGGAAAAAAATAATTGTTTCGCTTAAGTAAATAAAACGCAATTTGCACATAATTTGCAATTTGTAAATTGGCTCAGGCGCTATAATTTTAATAAAATTGTACCGCTTGATCATTGTACAATATGAGATGTATATCAAATAAGAATAGGGATGATGACTAACATTTTTTTGTGACGTCATTCGAACCAGTTTTTGGAGAGGAACAAATGTTCGTATGGGAGCAACTACAATTAAAGAACATAAAAAACCTAAAAAATTGAGATAAAGATTGACCTCGCTGGCGGCAGCGCGAAACGCTTCATACTGTGTGTCTATACAAGTGTGACGTCACATTTGTATATTTGTACTAATCATAGTATGGAAAATCAGGTAAATTGTTGTTTCGGTCGCGAAATACTGCGTTTAAGTACATAGTTGTCATACAATTTTGTTTCTAGAAAAGCGTAAGGATTCTATTGGTAGCTTTTAATTTACTCTTGGACAATAAAAAAAAATGCATATTTTTTCTAAACTTTCAAGGTTCATATCTATTTATGATTTGAATTGTATTTTATAATTTATACTTTATTACGATAATTTGATGGTTTGCTATCCATTTAGCATCACTACGTTATCGATTTGAACATGAGGCATCATGCCTATTATACTCAATGATGGTTATAAGAAATAAGCGTTATACCGAATGATAGTTATACAAATAAAAATATATATTTTGATATTATACCAAACGTTTATTATATACAATGAATGATTCTAGCCTTTGAAATTATATCAAAAATGGTTATATCCAATGTTTTTTTTTTTTATACCGATCATTACACACCCGAGCTCGGGGCCTACTATTTTTGTGAAAGTATTTTATCCTTTCACGATTATATACAACCGGGAAAAACGTAAGGAGGACGTTGACGTTGTAGGGACCCAAGTGGTTGGACCCAGGGCGCCCCATAGGTGCATAGGGCCTTCATGAGCTCGCGCCTCGCTCCAGCTCAGCCAAGACAATAAAGCGCTATAGGTTAGGAAACCTATAGCGCTTTATTATAATAACGTGTTTTTTTTCTAGCACGCATGTGGATGTACAGCGACCTAGCAACGTCTACATTCAGCCAGTACGTCGCGTGGGTGTCGCTGCCAGTGTGTCTCATACTCTTCGCTGCAGGATTCGTGCACATAGTCGCTGCTCAGAGCATAGGTGAGGAACTTACTTTATTGAGCCAGCACGATGGTTCAAAGACGGAGATAGACGGTTTAATAGATGCGAGTCCTAGCGAATGCCCAGAAGAGTAATAACATCCTCGACATCTCCTATTTATATACTTTAGTCGTATTATATTCATGACCTCAGTTTCAGTACAATATTTTGACAGGTGGTGACAAACAAGCAGCAGGTCGATCACGTAACGCATTGTACGCGCGTCAGGAAGATCTAAATGTCACTTTTTTATGGAAAAACCCTGGGTTCGAATCCCGGTAAGGGCAAATATTTGTGTGATGAGCATGAATATTTGTTTCTGAGTCATGGATGTTTTCTATGTATTTAAGTATTTCTATCTATTAAATATATCGTCGTCTAGTACCCATAACACAAGCCTTATTGAGCTTACTATGGGACTAGGTCGATTTGTGTAAGATTGTCCCCTAATATATTTATTTATTTATTTATTTAACGCGCGTTCAAAGCGTTACTTGACTACCCCTCTGGTGAGAAACACAAAAAGCTATGTACAGATATATAGGCGCTGAAGGACAAGAGATTTGACATCGTATTTCGTTACCACTTGTGGTATTGTCTTTGCTTACACCTTTTGCACACATGTGTGTTGGATGAAATTCTGGTCTCGCATTCGTTCTGATTTGCTGCCCAGACCCTGTCTTGGGATGACACCACAGGAATACTCACGCTGCTTCCCGGCTGCGCCCGCGGCGGCTGCGTAGCGTGGGTTGAGGTTATGTGGTGACGAAAATAATAGAAATTCCTTGAATTTATGCACACAATGTAATTCGTTCACCACGATTTATTATAAAACGAAATACTAGGTTTAAACTTGATTAATTACATTTTCTTTAATTAAAGTACCGTGTACAATGTTTCGTGAACGAAATCCGAGAGGAAGCGCCACAGATATACAACACTCTCGATGTGTCACGTCACCGTTCGTTCCGAAACGCAATGGTGTCTCAAGAACCATCATTAGCTCGCTAATGTTGGCAGTAAGAGAATTTAATACTATTTAATTCATATTACAATTTATATGTTGATTTTGCTTCAACATTTACTGGGCCCGGCCAGGAAAGAAGGAAAGGACTGCTTCGTTCTCTCATTGCATCATCGAAAGTGGTATCTGATCATGCAGCATGATATACAATCGTCCCTTGGACTATAATATAACACATATCAATATAAACAATCGTCTACTAGACTAGATATAATGGCCTGACAACGTAAGCAATTGTATCTTAGACTATATATAGTGACATGACAATGCAACAATCTGATCCTAGACCATAATTATAACATATGATAAAATAGTGACATGACAATGCAACAATCTGATCCTAGACCATAATTATAACATATAGTAAAAATAAACAGTCGTCTCACGGACTATAATATGACAAATAAAAACAAGCAATTGTTCCACAGAACATGTGACACATGAAAATAAGTACAGCAAATTTTTTATCAGATTGTAATATAAGCCTACTAACAAGTAAACAGTTGTTTCATAACTCATGAAATGAAATATAAGCAAGTCTCTACAACAACTGATAATAACAGTAGTGTTATTCACTATTGTCATTAGAAGATTGACTTAAATTACGTTCCATTGGCAATTTACATAGTTTGACGACAGGTCGCATCAATTCACCATTAAGAGTTTTTAGCTTAACTGAGCGTACTATATTATCTGAGCCCTTGAACACTTCTATGACTCGACCTCTCCGCCACTGTAACGGGGGTGAATTTTCATCCTTGATGAACACTAAGTCATTGATTTGAATATTATCTATGTGACTGTACCATTGATTACGTGACTGTAATGTATTTAAGTATTCAAGATGCCAACGTGACCACATTGACTGATACATTTTCTGAATGATTTGAAAGCGAGATAAGCGCGACATTTTGACGTCTTTCCA
The DNA here is from genome assembly GCA_947578815.1 of Epinotia ramella. Taxonomy (NCBI): domain Eukaryota; kingdom Metazoa; phylum Arthropoda; class Insecta; order Lepidoptera; family Tortricidae; genus Epinotia; species Epinotia ramella. The sequence goes on from OX388223.1 coordinate 15,391,926, forward strand.
GAGTGGTTCGGGCACGGCAATCAAGGGTTGACCTATCAGAAAATGAGATGGAGAGAGTACGTCCAAATCACACGGGTCCTCTGACATTGGGACCAGCGGACGAGAGTTAAGAATAGCTTCTATCTTTGTTAACAAGGTAGCAAGTTCCTCGAACGTCAAAATATTCTCCCCGAGCTCCCGCTTGAGGAGATTCTTTGTACTTTTAACTGCGGCTTCAACCAACCCTGACATATGAGGTGCGCCAGGTGGGTTGAACGCCCATCGAATATTTTGCCTACGAAACTCGTCCTTGAGAGTACTCTCATTGTCAATTAAAAACTTAGTGATCTCCCTGAGACACGAATTAGCGGAAGTAAAATTGGTACCTCGATCTGATCTGATGAGTGAGGGCAGACCGCGTCTGCTCACGAACCTTGTGAACGCTGCGATGAACGCCTCGGTGCTCAGCGACGACACCAGTTCGAGGTGGACCGCCTTTGTACCTAGACATATAAAAACACACAGGTAAGCCTTGACCGATTTTGCATTTCTAAGCAAACTAGCCTTGACCAGATATGGTCCCGCAAAGTCGGTAGCCACACCGGAAAATGGTCTAGCTGCTGTGACACGATCAGCAGGCAGATCAGCCATAAGAGGTGGACGCGAGGATGCATCAAATCTGAAACATACTAAGCAATTATGGATAACTCTAGACACCTGGCGTCTAATTGACGGTATCCAACATTCGCGCCGGAGTATGCCTATAAGAGCGTTGGTTGGTGAATGACAATAAGCCTTATGATAATATTCAATGAGCATCTGAGTCCATCTATGATCCTTTGGTAACAGATACTGATGTTTAGCCTCGTATGGCAAGTTTGACTTCTTAAGCCGGCCTCCAACTCTTATGATCTGATCCTTGTCAATGAACACGCTGAGTTTCTGTAATGATTTACAAACCAATTTGCCCTTGTTCATCAATATGACCTCTTCATGATAAGCATCCATTTGGACCTTCTTGATCCATAGCCTTCGCGCGTCACGATTCTCCTCTAGAGACAGCGTAGGCTGAAGATTCCTGGCCTCCTTGGGCAGTCTTAAGTTCCTGCAAAACCTGATGACATATGATGTGATATTTATGAGCTTACTAAATGAGCTGATCTTGGCCAGCAGAGTGTCTTCCCAAGGCTCGACCGGCGTGACAGCATTGACGAGCTTCTTGAAGCCTGGCAGCTCATGTGGCATGGTTACCGTCAAGCTGGGCCACTGTGACTCATCCAACAACAACCAACTGGGTGACCACCACAATTCGAGATCATTCAGATCACGAGCTGACACTCCGCGAGAGGCAGCATCTGCTGGGTTCAACTCTGATCTCACGTGCCTCCATATCATAGGCCGTTTGGAGTTCCTAATATCCTGAACTCGATTACCTTCGAAGGTTTGAAGCATGTGCGGCTCCGTGTTCAGCCATGAGAGTACTATTGTGCTGTCTGACCATGCATTGATGCTCGCAAGATGGATTGAATCTTCATAGGACTCCGCCACGTGATTGAGAAGCTTGAATAGAAGATGGGCTGAACTCAGTTCCAACTTCGGAATCGTCTGTTTAGTCTTCCTTGAAGCTACTCGAGTTTTAGCTATAATTAGACGTACCATGACGCTGCCTGAAGCGTCCTCTGTCCTGAGGTAAACGCTAGCTCCAAACCCAAGTTCTGAAGCATCTCCAAAGCCGTGCAGAGAATACGAGACTGCGTCTGGCAGTGCCACACACCTAGGAATGCGTAAATATGACAAATTGTGCAAATCCTGGATGAGCTCGTTCCATTGGTGGTGCTGGGCTTGACTGACGGTTTCGTCCCAGCACAGGCCATCATTAAATAATGATTGTAGGAATACCTTGAATCGGAAGACTATAGGTGCGCAGTACCCGCAGGGATCGTATAGCCTCGCTATTGTGCTGAGTATGCTACGCTTCGTGACCGGTTGCCCCAGGGGCACGTTGACTTGATATGACATTGTGTCTGTCACTGGACACCATTGGATGCCCAATACCTTTATAAAGCTAGGATCCTCCATATCGAAGAGGTGCGGGTGCTCACAGTATTCATCTGGCAAGTCAGATAACAACTCCTTAGAGTTGGATGACCACTTCCGAAGGTCATATTGTGCGCTTTTCATAAGGGCCACTAGCTCCTCCTTGAGGGTCTGAGCTTCGGATAGTGAATCTGCCCCCGTTAGAATGTCGTCCACGAACACATCCCTGCGCATGACGTGTGCAGCTCGAGACTCTGGGTGGGTAACCTCCCAGTCCGTGGCTAATTGCAGCAGCGTCCTTATAGCTACATAAGGAGCTGGCCGGAGACCGTATGTATTAGTATTTAGTTCATATACCTTGATATCTTCAGATGGGTTCTCCCGCCATAAGATCAGCTGGTACCTTCTGTCCTCAGGGTGTATCCAGGTCTGACGGAACATCATCTTGATGTCTGTAGTGAAGACTATCTGGTGGCGTCTGAAATTTAAAAGTATCTTGGTAATATCGTTCTGGAGTGGGGGTCCTGAGTGAAGGCATTGATTGAGGGACGTTCCCGTGGAAGATCTCCCACTCCCATCATACACTACTCGAATCTTATCCCCACCCCTTTTGAAAATGCCGTGGTGAGGGATCACGAAGTGTTCTGAGTCAAATTGGAACTCGGATAATGACATGTGACCAAGTGATTCATACTCCCGCATGAATGCCTTATACTTTTCAGCAAATAATGGATTCCTTGCCATTTTGCGCTCCAGGGCATGCAGCCGATGAGTAGCTGAAACCCTTGATTCACCTAGCGGGGGTCTACTTGAGCGTAGTGGTAACCGGACCATATATTTACCGTCCGGCATTCGTTGGGTAGTGGAAGCGTACAACCTTTCGGCCTCCACGTGCTCCGGGTGTGCAGCAGGCTTGGTGGGTGGTGCCTCGACTTCCCAAAACTTCTCCAAGACTTGTTCCAGCCTGGTAGACAGCAGGCCGTAGTCCTCGACAAGCGTGCCCGCCAGCGGCATCCGTGATGCAGCCGGTGCCTGACGTGATGGTGTCTGCGGCATGACGCCCATGATGACGTGCCCGAAGCATGACCCATATGCTGAGAGCCCTGGAATCCCAGTGTCAACCTTTGAGCCATCAAATACATAATTTAAAATATCAGTTCCTAGAATGACGTCTACATCCTTAGCCTCATCCAAGCCTTGGTCAGCTAGGATGATAGGTTGTGATTGAATATACTCCTTCAAACATGCATGAGTTACTGGGAGGCTTCCCGTTAATGAATACATAACCATAGCGACAGTGCTTATAATTGGTACTGGGTTGTTGACCGGCTTGACTACTAATTTGACTACAGTTCCGGGACTAGGAACATACTGCTGCCCTATTCCATAGACCTTGTTTCCATTAGACTGTTGGTGCAAGTTCAATTGTTTGACTAATGATTGTTTGATAATGCTGACACTTGCTCCAGTGTCGGCTAACGCTCTGACCTTGACATAACTACCATCACCTGCCCTAACCATGACCACTGCTGTAGGACAGATGGTGATGGGCAGTGACATCTGAGCACCAACAGTGGTATCATCTCACAGCTTCGGGTTCGTCCTCGAACCGAAGCGAAGTGAGGTGAATGTCTGCTGAGCCTGATGCGCTCGTGCCCCCACTCTCGGCCTAGGGTAGTGCTGATCCCGGAGGATCTCATTATGCCGCCGCGGCGGCGATGTCACCGAACCTGAGGGCGACGGCGTGCGTGGGGTTCGGTTCCCTTGGACCAACCCCTCTTCCTGCTGTGCTACCTGTACAGGTACCTGCCGCACGTCCTGACGAGGATCACTTGATACCATTGGCTGCTCGTAACCACATTGTTCGGGCATCGCCTCACGATGGTGGTAATTGTGTGGTCTGGGCGCTGATGGCATGTGAACTCCTCGGTGGCTTGGTAACTGAGCCTGACCGCCTTGGGTCTGAGGCCCAGCCTCCAAATTGCACAGTAGAGTATTGTGCAGGGTTGACTTGCAATGAGCACACCAGTTTTGGTAGCTGCACTCACGGGCAAAGTGCTGTCGCAAGCACCGGTAACACAGGCCAGCCTTCCTTGCCCAGGACCTACGGCCTGACGGGGCCATCTGCAGAAACCTGGCACACTGATACAATGAGTGGTCGCGTCCTTGGCAATGATCACACCGGAACGAGCTCACCTGTTCTGGTGGTGATGGTTGGGCTGTCATCACCTTCCGGGGTAGCGGCATCCTTGATGCGGCTGGTGCCCGACGTTCTCGCGCAGGTGCTGGATGCGTTGGTGACTGCTGCGGTGCCTGGGCAGCGCCCACGCCATCCTCCGGAGACACGCTTTGCAGCACACGACATTGCTCGTCCAATAGTTGAAGCAGCTGTCGCACTGTAGGCAACACCTCCGGGTCGTTACCATGCCGTTCCTCGAACATAGCACGCAACCGTACCGGCAACTTCTGCAAGACTAAAAATAAAATTATATATGACCAGTCCTTGACCGGCTGATGAAGCTTCTCCAAGGCCTGGATTGACTCCATCAGTGGGTCATAAAAGTCAGACCTCAGTCCCACTGTTCCTTGAACAGTGGGCAGGTTGACAATACGACTCAAGTAGGTATCCACCAGAAGCCTGCTGTTCTGGTACCTGTCCTGGAGCAGTCCTATGGCTACCGAGTAACTTGAACCATCGATCGGCAGCTGTCTTACAATAGATAAGGCGTCCCCCTGAAGAGACGCTCTGAGGTAATAGTGCTTCTCGGCATCCGTGATATCCCGAGAATGCACTAGAGAGTCAAAGAGGTCCCAAAAGGACATCCATTCTGCCGGCCCTCCTGTAAACTTGGGAAGCTCGATAGATGGCAGTTTTGCACTTACTAGAGATGTTGGCAGTCTTGACGGACCTGCTTCGGTCACCGGCTGCTCGTCCAGACGTACCATGAACCGGTTGACTTCACTGAATTGCGCCCGGAGCAATTCAATGTCCCCCTCAGTGACATCCTCAGAGTCGGCCGCCAGGATCACCTCGTATGCCTCCACAAACTGGGGATAGAACACATCAAAATGCCGCCTCGCTACTGAGGCTGCAACACTATATTTTACATCTGTCACTGTGGCAAACAAGTCTGATAATATTTGGTGTTTTGATTTAAATTGAACTAGCGCCTTGCGCAGGGCAGCCATGGTGATATATCGGTTCGTAATCAATGGTACTACTTGACTGGATACTATAATTAGTTACCAATTGCAACCACAACTAATTCTTTGCGTTATTGCCAGGGATAGAACAAATGACAAATTACTAATCGTAAACAACAGCCTTTTACGTCACTGTCAACTTTAAAAACTATGATTCCTTGAATCCTATAACTGCACAATGAATTGACAGCGTTGCAGTGACGTAAAGTTCCAACCTTTAAATTCTAAATTCTAACCTAAAATGTCTTTTCGCGCCTTCCGGTGGGTGATGCAATACTTAACACGTCGCGTCGATGTGAATGTTCAATATGGCCGCCGAGATTGATGACGCAGTTTACTAAATTGTTACACTTTTTTCACCATAAATTTACGAAATTGCCCGTAACGCGCACTGAATCGACACTGATTATGATTACACTATCTTGATTCGTGTAGCCGACAAATTCCTTGAATTCCGGCGATGTTCGACTTGACCTGGCGCCCGCGCCGTCTACGTCGAGTTGTTTTCTGGCCCGAAAATCGTGCTTATAAGGTTGCTCCCCTCGTGGGTTCCACCAAAAGTGTTGGATGAAATTCTGGTCTCGCATTCGTTCTGATTTGCTGCCCAGACCCTGTCTTGGGATGACACCACAGGAATACTCACGCTGCTTCCCGGCTGCGCCCGCGGCGGCTGCGTAGCGTGGGTTGAGGTTATGTGGTGACGAAAATAATAGAAATTCCTTGAATTTATGCACACAATGTAATTCGTTCACCACGATTTATTATAAAACGAAATACTAGGTTTAAACTTGATTAATTACATTTTCTTTAATTAAAGTACCGTGTACAATGTTTCGTGAACGAAATCCGAGAGGAAGCGCCACAGATATACAACACTCTCGATGTGTCACGTCACCGTTCGTTCCGAAACGCAATGGTGTCTCAAGAACCATCATTAGCTCGCTAATGTTGGCAGTAAGAGAATTTAATACTATTTAATTCATATTACAATTTATATGTTGATTTTGCTTCAACAATGTGTGTATGTGTGTGTGAGTCTCTATTCTGTCCTTTCTCTACGTTCAAAGAAGGACTGGACCTCTGACACAAGAAAACTCCACCCTTCCCGGTGGATCTGGGACACTGCGACATATGACAGTATGTCGTAGTGTCAGAGCTATTACCCTGTCATGGGTAGTCATCATGTCACCATGTTACCGTTCCGCTAGTGCGGCACGCTGATTAAAAACTAAGCTGTGGTTGTCTTGTGCTTCATACAATCTTAAACTCAACAAGCTTATATGTCTTATGTTCTAACTTACAGGCATAAATGTCGAACTGAGAGATAAAATGGTTAATACAGATGAAAACAAGTGAAATCAAAATATAATTATAATATAACCAAACTGGTTTTTTTTTTATTTAGGTATTTAAAATTTTGAATATTTAAGCGAAAATTGTTGTTAAGCCAAGTTTCAATCATTATAAATCCTAACGGTAATTTTAACTCAAAAATGACCAAAGAAACCTATACAACGATACGCCACATGCTATAGTTCGACAACTTATTTTACAGTACATATGGTGCTACTTTCCCGCACTAGTGCGGAAAAGAGCACTTTTCGTGCATATTTCGAAACTTTAAAGAGCCATATGTACAGTAAAACGTTGTACGATACACGTGCGAATAGGTAATTCGCAACTCTTGTCGATTTAAAACACTCCCTTCGGTCGTGTTTTAATTTATCACCACTCGTTGCGAATTTCCTATTTTCGGCACTTGTATCGTAAATAACTATTTTCATTTGTCATTTAAATTTGGATGACCGTTTTGTCTTCAGTGACTCTTAAGATGAAAACGAATCGACTGACGTATGATTTATTAAACTTGACCCGCGAGTTTGATCTCTAGTGGCATTTCAAAAAATTACATAGCTACAGCCGTCTTAATAATGCTTCTTAAGCGGCAATTACACTGCGTCGTTCACCTAATGCGGTCGCCGAATTCATTTTAAACTACTTAGGCCAACAAACGCCGTCTTCACATTAGTCTGTCCGCCTACTACGGCGACTTGGCAGCTGTCGATCGCCGAATGCGGCCGACTAAGGTGTTCTTTACACTTTTGCGGTCGCCGCATGCAGCATGCGGCGAACCACGAAGTGTAATTGCCGCTTTAGAGAGAGAAAATAGTCGGGGTTCGTGACGTCACGACACTCGAGCGTCATAGTAAACGAAAATGACAACGGGACAGAATACAACTCCTTTTAAAACACTGGACACATCAATTTGTGATTATTAAAAAAAAAAAACTCCTTTTAACGGGTGTCCCTTGTTTTGTCGACAAAGTTTTCATCGAATTTTATTTCATCGAAAACGTTTCAAATAACATTTAGTTCACGAATTATTGTTCGGTGTAATTTTATTTCATGACCAGATCATTCCAACTTTTATTATATCATAGAATATAACAGCTACGGTAGCCTAGTGGTTCAGGCATGCGGCTGCTAAGCGGCGGTCGTGGGTTCGAATCCCGGCTCGTACCAATGAGTTTTTCGGAACTTATGTACGGAATATTTACCGTTAGCTTTTCGGTGAAGGAAAACATCATGAGGAAACCGGTCTAATCCCAATAAGGTCTAGTTTTCCCTCTGGGTTGGAAGGTCAGATGGCAGTCGCTTTCGTAAAACTAGTGCCTATGCCAAATCTTGGGTTTAGGTGTCAAAGCGGACCCCGGGCTCCTTTAGGGGCACAACCGGGAATAACGCTAGGAGGATGATGAGGATGATTATATCATAGAATAACTGCTCAGGGAATATTGTTTGGCAAATGATTCAGTTTTTATGAATTTTAAATGGCAGAATAAGAAAACAACGAATTTTATTTGTTCGATATTTTATTACAACATTACAAAAACAAACAACAACTGATTACAGGGGTTTCACTAGATTAGGGCAGCTAGAAAAGGGGGGGCTCGAGGGGCGAAGCCCCCCGCAGTAAAAAAACAAACAACCGTAACAATTGTATTATAAATAGGTTAGGTTAGGGTTCACTTGTGTCCCTCAGAGCGGAAATAGGCACCCCGCGAAGCGGGGTGACGTCTACACGCTGGCGATTAGGTTAGGTTAAAATAATTGCCATGGATAACTACTTTAATTTTAAATTATAATCCTTGTAATAATTTGTATGCTAATTAAAAATACTTGAAACAATAAATCACAAAACATTTTCCATGACATAATTCAACTATTTAATGAACTACCCGACAAGTAAAAATACACGATTTAAAATTATTTGTAATGACCATGCCACGAAGCGAATTGTCGACGAAATGAAAATACATGAAACGTTGACTTTGAAGTGAAATTCGACGAAGTGAGTGTCGACAATTTGATGATAAACCCCTTTTAACAATATTTATAATCCTTTTTCGAGCAAAATTCAACATTATTGGTTATTTTTGACAGCCCTATTCTAATGCAACGTCATTTCCTTCCAGGTTCAGGAATCCCGGAGATGAAGACGATTCTTCGCGGAGTGCAACTAAAAGAATACCTCACGTACCGGGCACTCATCTCCAAAGTCATAGGTCTCACTGCCACGCTTGGGTCCGGACTTCCACTGGGAAAGGAGGTAGGACCCACTTTTGTGGAGAGTCAATATTGGTCCTTCGAGCCGGATGTTAACCAGTGATTTTATAGGAGAATAAATACATTATTTATAAAGTGTCGATTAGACAAAACAAGAACAAACTTTACCCCAAATTAGTGCACACAATAATCATACTATAGGTACTAAGAGCGAGTTCAGTTTGATTAAGTCCTTAGAGTGAATGTGTTTTCACATATTGCACAACTGCCTGGCAAGCATGCAGGCTCTGAAATAACACATCTGCTGGTTATTCAACTTAAGAGAGAAATGTAAATATCGAACAATAAATATTTAGGAGCAATCTAATGGGACCCTCCGATATTCCACCAAGGTTATGTTTCAAACGCAAACGTTTACCAGGGTCCGTCAGTCCACATAGCCTCAATGGTGGCCCAGCTCCTCTCAAAACTGGTGACCACGTTCCAAGGAATCTACACCAACGAGTCCCGCACCACGGAGATGTTGGCCGCGGCGTGCGCCGTCGGTGTGGCGTCCTGCTTCGCCGCTCCTGTTGGTGGTAAGTCGACATATCTATATCGACTAGTCGTGAAAGCCGACCATCCGGCCATATTTATAGTCGGCGAATAGTCGGTCCATCTCTAGACACATTTGCTATAACCACACCAGCTCAGTTACTCAGCCACATTTATAACTAAAGTTTTCAGAGTAGCTAGAACTACCGTTAACTCTTCCTTTTTGAACACTCCGTTGGGTTAGTTGGTACCTGCCTGCGGAGCCGGCGGTACTATCGACAACACAGCTAACAGACCCTCGGTGCACCTTAAGTGCATTGTATTGTAATAAGGTTCTATATAAACACAGGACGGTCAGTTAACAGTCTTGTCGTTTGTACCGGGTTGAACCCAGATGCTCCCCCTGAGCACGACTAGCATCCTTCATCATCATAATTTATGAGAATAGCTTTTGACGGGGTTTTTCAGCACCCGACATCATACCTTTAATGGAGGATTAAAGTACGATAGTTTCCCCATTCGAGGTCGCGGGAGTCCGCTGGATGCGGGTGGCGCAGGACCAGTTATTGTGGCACTCTTTGGGGGAGGCCTATGTCCAGCACGACTTCTTTCGGCTGACATGATGAGTTTCCCCATTTGCCTTCCGTACCACAGTTGTCACGTTTTTTATTGAAATAAAACGCTCCAAATAAATAACAAGGCAGTTTATTAAAATTAGGGCGTAAATCCGATGCCGGCCATAGATCTGCCTATCACCGAGGTGCTTAAAACTAACTAAAAAAACTTATCTGCTATGTAGTTGGTAACAACAATTGGGCCGCGGTATGTATATGCCGCCTGGAGGCCTTCTTTGTGCAGCCAGTTGCTAGGGGGCGCCAACTCCCGAGGTAGTTCCTGAGATAAACAGGAAGGACATAAAACAAAAAGTATTTACATTTGGCCACCTAATGCGCTATCGTCAAGTGAACGATTTACTATGATACATTAAAATATAAAACACTAATGAGTTAAACTAACAAGTGGGTAGACTACAATTAAGCGCGTACTTAGTCAACTTGTATTTTGGAACATCAGTACTTGCAAATCCTATACTAACAATTTATAAGAAAACATTTCTAAACACTTAGCAGCTAGGGTTTATTACATTACGTTTGACGTTAACAGTCACTAAACACATAGGTATATTATGATTTGCACAACTTACCCAGTACGGGAACGAGGAATAGCACCAATTCACCAGTATTTAACACAAAAGCTCGGTGTCCTTTTACAAGACAAATAGTAGATATGTACAATGTTTAGAACCAGCGTAATAATTAAATGAGGAATTCGCAAACAACAGCGGCCGTGCATACTTGCATCGGCGCGGCGAATGAGCAGTGACGTAACAGAGCGGGTCACTGATGACCGGTCACCAAGCGCTCGCGCAGTTCACTCAATTCACTACTAATAAAATAGTTTGCATGTACGTAAAATATTATTTTTTATATTTATGATAGATAACAATTTGTTTGTTAGAGGTTTTTATTTTATAACTAAGATTTAGTTTTAATTATAAGTTAAGTTATAAGATTTTCTATAAATTACTTCTGTATGTAATTATTTTATTTTTAAGTTATTGTAATAATATTTTGTTCATTTAAGGTTAAGTTATTAATATTCATGGTAGATATTTTACAGTGACAGCTATATATGTGACAGTATCCCTCTCCTTACGGAAGGATTTTACCTCACGGAAAATCCTTTATTTTATTACTGGAACTACATTTACTTTTTATTATTTAGCTTTAAGGCTAGTTATCAATTTAATATCTTTAACATGCCATGATCCCAGATCCCGACCAGACATATCTTCCAGAATATACACTAAGGGGGAAAGCTTTTCTTTTATTTTGCATTTCAGAAACTTTGGGGCCAGTTTTTTACTGAAATGCGCATCCTTGTCGCTTTGGAAGTAACATCGTTTCCATACCACGTCACCTCTGGTAAATTCCACGTGTCTTCTCCTTAGATTATATCGCTGCGAATTCTTTAAGTGAGTCTGCCAGAGAGCCTTTTGAACATTGTCAAATATGGGTGCTAGATGGCCAAGGTTCTCCGCGTACGCATCACGTGGGATGAGGATTAAATCATTTGGGTCATCAGTATTGTCTATATAGTGAGACCCGCAAGTAACCAATTCCCTCCCGTATACTAGAAATGAAGGAGTGTAACCAGTTGTTTCGTTAACGGAATTATTAACTGCAACTTGTATCTTAGCAAGGTTCACATCCCAGGACCTGTGATCATCGTTCACAAATGTAGAAATAGATGTTACAATGGTCTTATTATAACGCTCTACGCTGTTAATTTGCGGGCAATATTTTGGCGTAAAATGAACCTTTGGAACTTTATAGGACGTCAATAAATTATTAAGGTCCCGACTAATAAACTGACAACCATTATCAAGGATAACTGTTTGCGGAATTCCATGTACCAAAAAAACACCATCTTCCAGACATTTGCATATGTTCTGAGCGGTAGCTCTTCTGAGTGCAAAAAGAAGACAATATTTTGAAAAAATGCATGCCACTACAAAGATGTAACAGTTTTGTTTCCTAGTGTTTGGCAAAGGTCCGACTAAGTCGATAGATATAGCTTGAAATGGTCTACTACATTATTTTGGTCTTCCCATTTTCCCTAACGTGCCGTGAGTAGGTAATTTATAAGCCAAGCAAGTATCACATCCTGTCACAAAATCCACCGTATCAGAGTACATGCCTGGCCAGTAATATTTTAATGCCATTCTTTTATACGTCTTAAATATGCCAAAATGACCCGATATTGGTTCAGCGTGACATATCTTTAACACATCCTTACGTTTTTCGTCTGGCACGACCTCCTTCCAGTCAAACTCTGCAGTCAAGGAATTCTTAGACTTAGTATACCTGTACAAGACATTGTTTTCTACTCTGTAATTTGGAAAGCTTGTTGGAGACCTCTGACATCCATTCAATAAGTTTAGGTACCATGTATCCTGGACAGGTATCGATATGTCTGAAATTGCAGCAAGAGGTACCGATCTCGAGAGTGCATCAGGGATTATGTTGTCTTTACCTTTTCTGTGTCTTAATTCAAAATGAAAGGAGGAAAGTCGGACTCCCCATCTAGCAAGTCGACCGGTTGGATTTGATATCGATAAAAACCATTTTAAGGCGGCGTGATCTGTATATACAGTGAACATTTGGCCATTTTCAAGGTAACATCGCCAATGTTCGAGAGCCGCTAAGACAGCCAGGGTTTCACGCTCTGTGACGCTGTAATTTTTTTGAGGACCTGACAGAGAACGACTCATGTAGGCCACTGGATGCTCTACGCCATCTATAGTTTGAGATAGCATGGCTCCAACTCCGAAATTACTTGCATCGGTATGGACTTCAAAGGGTAGTCTAAAATCTGGGCAAGCTAATACCGGTGCTTCTGCTAATAGAGACTTGAGCTTGGTAAATGATTCTTCCGCTTGCACAGTCCACTTAAACGGAGGAGCACTTTTCTTAGTCGAAGTCAGTGAATTGAGTGGACCAGCAATAGTGCTGAAGTTTGGAATAAACCTTCTGTACCAAGAAGCAGTGCCTAAGAAACGCTTTACTTCCTTTTTTGAAGTAGGCGTCGGAAATTGTGTGATGGCTTTGACCTTTTCTGGATCTGTGCGAAGGCCATTAGCATCAATGACATAACCTAAATAGTTCAATCTGTCACGAAAGAATTTGCATTTCTCTAGGTTGACAGTTAAATTAGCTTTATTTAATTTTTCTAGTACTCTCTTCAGTAGTATAACATGTTCTTCGAAGGTTTTACTAACGATAATAATATCGTCTAAATGCGCGAAAACCTTTAATTCAAAGTCAACACCAAAAAGGGTATCCACCAGCCTTTGTTGCGTAGCTGGCGCATTGGTTAATCCGAAGGCTGTTACGCAGAACTGAAATGTACCCCTTGAGGGTACAAAAAAAGATATTTTTTCCCTGTCAGACTCTTTTATCGGTATCTGCCAAAAGGCCTTAGAGAGATCAATACTGGAAAGGAATCTGGCATCTTTTAAGTTATCGAGGATCTCTGATACATAAGGTAAACTATAGGCATCCTTCTTTGTAACGGAATTCAGCTTTCTGCTATCTAGGCAAAGTCTAGGTTTACCATCTTTTTTACTTACCACCAGTACTGGCGAGGACCATGGACTCTCGCATGGTTCTATTACCTGCAGAGACAACATTTCGTCCACTTGTTCTGTGATTATTCTCTGTTTTTCGGGTGACATGCGATAATACCGCTGCCTGATAGGGGCAGCATCACCAGTATCGATGGCATGAGATATAAGAGTGGTTCTGCCAAGGCCTTTGCACTCATAAGAGATATCTCTGAAGTTGTGAATTATTTCATCAGCTTCACATCTCTGTTCGGTATTTAAGTGATCGTAACTGTATAGTTTAGTCACATTAACACTTATTTCAGATACGCCAGGGTCGCTGGAAAGATAAGCGACCTTGTTCATATATTTCGGGCATAAGTTAAAATTTGTCCAGAAATCTATTCCGAGGATGAGCGTAGCTTCAATTTCTGGAATAATGTGGATTTTAAGAACTTTTGTTACGTTCTCAAATGTAACAGGAACATTGAAATATCCCATGGACATTATCCGCTGACCTCCTGCAGTGGTTACGGTAATTTTTCCGTCATCGTTCAATAAAAATCCATGACGCAGCAGCAGCAAGTGTGCATTATTACCGATTATCGAAACAACAGAGCCTGAATCGAGTAAACCATATATTTCAAGTTCTACATGGTTCTTAATCATAACTTTTACATAGGGTCGTGGGTCATCATTTGGTTTGTTGAAAATTGCCGCTAGTTTATACGATTTAAAGAAATTTGTAACAGTGACAAGCCACTTACTCCAATCACTTGAATCAAAGTTATTGGCCCTAGTAGCGTCGTGGCAATTTTCAACACTCATTCGTTTTTTGACTTAGCAGATGTGGAAGGTTTAGGGTTGCAATTGGGACGGTCTGGCAACTTCACATTTTTCATTCCGCATTTAAAACAAAAAATATCATTTCTATCGGCCATGCATTCTGGCATTGAGTGAGTGTCGACACGGCACCGGAAGCAGAACTGTTTGCTATTAGCGATAGCATAAGTTCTGTTTCCAGTTTCCACTCTATTGCCTTCAAAATACTGCCTGTTTGAAGTAGCAAAATTGTTTGTCTTTAGAGGAGGCTTAGAAGAATAGGAATAATTTGACCTAACCACGTTTTTATTTTGCTCTTTTGCACATTTATACGCAAACTCGGGAGCCAAAGTCGTTGAGTTTGCATTTGGTGGCTCTTTAAAATTATCGCATCGACTTTTAACTTGCTCATAATTTTTGCACAGTATCCGTAAACTCTCAATAGAGTCAATATCGGGGCAAGTAGCGAGGATATTAGCATAACAAGGCCTTATATTATGTAATATGATCTCTAGCCTTTCAGATTCATTCATGTGCTTACTAAGACGCCTAAACATACCATCCATTATCGCTAAATAGATAGCAATACTTTCTGAATCTCCTTGTGTCCGATTACGTATTTCCGCTAACATTTTGTAATCGTAATCAATAAAATCGAAGTCTTCTTTTAAGACCGAAAGCAACATCTTCCAAGAACTAACTCGATCTTTAACACTACGGAACCAATGTAGCGCATCACCTGTAAAAATCTCAGTGGCGCTCGCTAACATTTTACCATCAGGAATGCCCTTTGCTTCGCGAAACTCTTCAATTCGTTGTATAAATGAGCGAACACACGTTTTCCCGTCATACCTAAGTTTTGCTAATTCAGATGTTACGCCACGATCACAGGTCACCGTAATGTGAGTCGGTCTTTCCGAGGGAACAGGCCTGGGATCAGGCTCAGAATAAGTTTCACTGTCAACGGCAGTGGCTACTTTGGATAGGTCTAGGAACTGAAATTCTAATTATTAATATAATAATATTTTTTTTAGCTTGTCTTGTACCGCCATGTCATCAGAAGATGCTGGTACAGCTCTGTGTACCCGGAAGTAAACATGATTCAATAAAGCTTGAGTTCTAGAATATAGTGAAATTTGATAATCCGTCTTCAAAAGATTTAAGTTACTTTTAATTTTTGAAATTGTATCATTAATTTCACGTGTTTCATCATCAAAATCAAGGCAAGATTCAAGAATGTCACTCGCAGCAAATTTTTGAGTAAGTCTCGTAACCTGTCGCCTTAATTCAAGGACATTTTCTGCAGGGACCCCACCCCTGATATTCACTTCATAAACTAATTCCTGTTTTTGCAAGAGCAAGTACTTTATAGAGCGATCCATTTCGATCCAAAATCAATGACCGAGTATGTTGTGCAAAATATCTACACACTAATCTATTTTCAACAGCACAAACAGCGGTAACAGTGTAAAAAAAAATTAAGCTTATGTTAAGTCTAAAAATTTGATGACAATAAAAACACTTATATAAAACAATAACAAACACACTCTATTTTTTTTTTACCCAAGCAAAGCCAGGAAACAATACTTATACACAGAATAGCAATTATATGACAATAACTTATTTAGAGAGACAATAACTTATTGTGGAAAAGCAATTGTGCGAGTAAAGCCGCGCGACTTAGTCTAGCGCTACAAAGATCCGTTACTCTAGCAACAATCGGCAAAGTATTCTTCCAAGTGCACGGAGGCAGCAACACGGATATAATTGAATTGAATAAGCTTGTTTTAGATTTAGAATAAAACAAATATTAAATACCAAAGCAGATCCTTAAATGACCTTATAAATAAACCACGTTTATGGGCGCCATTGTCACGTTTTTTATTGAAATAAAACGCTCCAAATAAATAACAAGGCAGTTTATTAAAATTAGGGCGTAAATCCGATGCCGGCCATAGATCTGCCTATCACCGAGGTGCTTAAAACTAACTAAAAAAACTTATCTGCTATGTAGTTGGTAACAACAATTGGGCCGCGGTATGTATATGCCGCCTGAAGGCTTCTTTGTGCAGCCAGTTGCTAGGGGGCGCCAACTCCCGAGGTAGTTCCTGAGATAAACAGGAAGGACATAAAACAAAAAGTATTTACATTTGGCCACCTAATGCGCTATCGTCAAGTGAAACGATTTACTATGATACATTAAAATATAAAACACTAATGAGTTAAACTAACAAGTGGGTAGACTACAATTAAGCGCGTACTTAGTCAACTTGTATTTTGGAACATCAGTACTTGCAAATCCTATACTAACAATTTATAAGAAAACATTTCTAAACACTTAGCAGCTAGGGTTTATTACATTACGTTTGACGTTAACAGTCACTAAACACATAGGTATATTATGATTTGCACAACTTACCCAGTACGGGAACGAGGAATAGCACCAATTCACCAGTATTTAACACAAAAGCTCGGTGTCCTTTTACAAGACAAATAGTAGATATGTACAATGTTTAGAACCAGCGTAATAATTAAATGAGGAATTCGCAAACAACAGCGGCCGTGCATACTTGCATCGGCGCGGCGAATGAGCAGTGACGTAACAGAGCGGGTCACTGATGACCGGTCACCAAGCGCTCGCGCAGTTCACTCAATTCACTACTAATAAAATAGTTTGCATGTACGTAAAATATTATTTTTTATATTTATGATAGATAACAATTTGTTTGTTAGAGGTTTTTATTTTATAACTAAGATTTAGTTTTAATTATAAGTTAAGTTATAAGATTTTCTATAAATTACTTCTGTATGTAATTATTTTATTTTTAAGTTATTGTAATAATATTTTGTTCATTTAAGGTTAAGTTATTAATATTCATGGTAGATATTTTACAGTGACAGCTATATATGTGACACAGTACAATGTTCGGATCTCTGCTACCCTGTTAGGCCCTATCAACACCCACAGCATGTGACCCCGTTGGTACCTGGAGCAGTTCAGGCCCCGTATTATGGTCGGCCTTATCACGCAATAAGTGACAAGATAGAGCGTCAGTCTCGTTCTATCGAACGGTGTCAGCCAGTGACGGAACCCTTCGTGGGCGATGCGCGTCGACGGGGCCCTCCCCAACACCACCCATCCATATCCCACTTAACTGCCTACCATTAAATAGGCCTAAATTATTCTGCTTCTCCAGATCATGTTTTGTGATCCAAAGTTACGAGCGACTATCTTTCTTCCAGGAGTCCTATTCTCTATCGAAGTAACGACCACGTATTTCGCCGTGCGCAATTATTGGCGAGGATTCTTCGCCGCCTGCTGCAGTGCCATTGTAAGTCGACAACATGTGTTTTATATATTTTTCATCACACTTGCTCGAAAAGGGCTTCATAATGCGCAGACATACAGAGCTGTAATAGCCTGTGTTACGCCCACGGGCGTAATGGTCTTTTTCTTAAATTGTAAAGTAGGCCAAATATGATCACATGATTTCTGGACGAGCCCTATTCAACGAATCCATACAGATGATTCTATTGCTCTCTTTAATGCGTCTGTAACTTAGACCATTTTATCTCCCCAGTTGTTTCAATACACGTTCCGTTCCAGATGTTCCGCCTGCTGTCCGTGTGGTCCGGGGCAATGCCGACCGTCAAGCCGCTGTTCCCCACCAACTTGCCCCAGGACTTCCCCTTCGACCCTCAAGAGTTTGCGGTGTTCGTGCTTTTGGGGTGAGTGATCCAGAGTAGTCCAAGCTATGACTACGTTTATTAACGACGCATTGTCGGCCTGGTATGGTCTATGGTCCCACGCCGCGCCTTCCGGTACGTGGTCGCCACTCGAGAAGCTTTCCGCCCGAACGGCCATCGGTTCTACGTGCTATGTGCCCCGCCCACTGCCACTTAAGGACTTAACAAGGTGGAATGATGACCTGGTAAAGGTTGCGGGAGTCCGCTGGATGCGGGTGGCGCTAGACCGGTCACTTTGACACTCTTTGGGGGAGGCCTTTGTCCATTAGTGGACGTCTTTCGACTGATATGATGATGATGATGATGATGATGATGATGGTCGATGCGGTCCGGGGCATTGCCGATAGTAAAGCTACGTACTGCTCTCCACCAACTTGCCTCGGGACTTCTCCTTCGAACCTTAGGAGCAAACACGCGTTTAAAAGTTTAACTACGTTGCTGGGTTTGATTGACCGATTGCACTGTTAAACCTAATGGGAAGCACCCAATTTTTGGCCAAGTTGTATCGTTTATCTTTGCCTTCGGGAGACCTTAAAATTATAGGAATACTGACAAGTTGGCTTGTCCGTCATCTTACCATTTTCAGGGTAGCATTTTCAGCTACCAAGCATCAGCTAATCAGACCCCGTATCATGGTCGGCCTTATCACACGATAAGTGACAATATAGAGCGTCCGTCAATGGCTGACACCGTTCGATAGAACGCGACGACGCTGCTATCTTGTCGCTTATCGCGTGATAAGGCCGACCATGCTACGGGGTCAGGCCTGAGTCTGATTAGTGTAAAAATTGAAACTGCTCTACTACGGTAGGTACACTTTGTTTACTTTTCCACTGACACGTGCAGAATTGCCCAATCAAATTAGTTGCAATCTGCATTTTATATTACCTATTTAGATTTGTATTAATATGATTTGACATTAAACGTATTGTGTCACGTATTGTCTAATGCACTTTAATTGAAATTGAATGACGATAACTAGTGATAGATATATTTGTGTTCTTTTGTTATTGTTTTGTTCTTCTATTTCCTTGTTATTGTGTAAGTATATAAACATTCTTATTTTTTGACATAAATAATCTAATCTAGTCATGTCCCCGCTTTTATTTAAAGGAATCATTATATTGGTAAATTTTACACGTAACGGAAACGCACATTTAAATAGGTACCCACCTATCGATATTAACTTGGTTTTATCTACGCACATATCATTAGTGCTCTAAAATGCGTTCAGAAACCGTAGGAAATGACCAGCATTATTACAACCAATTTTACTATGAGAACTTTCTTGTCTGTGGTAGTAGGTAAAATCTGTACTGTAATGTTATTACAGTACAGATTTTTGTAAGGTTGAGTTTAAATTTGGAACAGCTGTCAAAACTCAAGTGGGTCTCTATTCTAGTATCCATAGATATTAAAACAGTTATCGATGCGAAACGTCAATTCAGTATGTTTTTTAATATAAACCGCACGACATTTGATCAAGAGTGACATGAGAATAGGGACATCATTCGTTTGTCTATGATTTAAAAAAACATTCGTCTTGACGTAGGATCAAATTGCCGCCATTACTTTTGTCATTTCTTTGTTGGTTTTTGCTGTTACGAAAGTAGAATTGTGAAAAGTTGTTTGTAATTCACATTTTAGTTGAAAATATGAGTAGTAGTGACTCCGAGAACGATATGCACACTCCGCCGGATATCGTAAATGCAGCCACGATTGCAACAAAGATATTTTACAGGTAGCACTATAGTAGCAATGCAGGTCATTTTCCTACGGCTTCTGAACCGATCTTAGAGTACTTATGATATGTGTGTAGATAAAGTAGTGTATGCAACTGTACATAATTTAGCCTTAAAACACTCGTGTGATCCTATTATGAAACTCGCTGACGCTCGTTTCATAAAACCACACTCATATTTTAAGGCCTCTGATTATGTATCAGTTGCATAAACTACTATTAAATGAACTATATGTATGTTGTTATAGTATAAGTTACCTGTGTTGTTGCCACACCCTTCCAGGGTCCATGTATCTTAGCTTTAAGTCATCATCATCATCGTCATCGTCATATCAGCCGAGAGACGTCCACTGCTGGACATAGGCCTCCCCCAAAGAGTGCCAAAGTGACCGGTCCTGCGCCACCTGCATCCAGCGGACTCCCGCGACCTTTACCAGGTCATCAGTCCACCTTGTGAAGGCCTACCCACGCCGCGCCTTCCGGTACGTGGTCGCCACCGACCTTTCCGCCCCAACGGCCATCGGTTCTGCGTGCTATGTTTCTTTAAGTACTTGGTTTCAAATAAATCTTATATGATTATAAATGTGACGGTTCGTCGTTGTTGCAGTATTGTGTGTGGTCTACTGGCGGCGTTGTGGGTGTGGTTGCACCGACAGTACGTGCTCTTCATGAGGAAAAAGCCTATCAGCAGCTTCCTGCAAAAGAAGTGAGTTCACTACTAAGTGTTTTCTTTACAAAATTTCATTATATTAGGTAATCGCTAACGGACTCGCGCACGAAGGGTTCCGTACCATTGTCTATAAACACACGCTTAAATATTTATTTTATTCTGTTTTTTACACAGATATATATATACACTAGATAACTTAAACACCTCAATCTGTATGAAAACCGACCGTGTCACTTTTTTCTACCTACTTTGACGTCACAAGGGCGAATTAGTGATCTGAATTCCCCGTTGTCCGCGGAAAATCGATTCTGCAATAAGGTATTTTCTTAATATTCACGGACAACCGGCTACCACAACAGACGCGCGCGGAATGTAGGTCGGAGTGCCAATTCTGACACGCGAAGTACATGCATTTGCGTGATCTATGTATATATATATCTGTGGTTTTTTAGTATTTTTTGTTATAGCGGCAACAGAAATACATCATCTGTGAAAATTTCAACTGTCTAACTATCACGGTTCATGAGATATGGCCTGGTGACAGACGGGCAGACAGACGGACGGACAGCGGAGTGTTAGTAATAGGGTCCCGTTTTACCCTTTGGGTACGGAACCCTAAAAAGCGTAAACCCGACGTTGAAGTTCCGTACGCTCAATTGGATTTAACGTCCCACGGCTTACTCGATAAGAAAGCGCCGCGCTTAAAACCTCGTGTGAATAAATACATCGTTATCAATTTGTGTCATTTAAACGTTTTTTTAACATCATCCTCTTAGCATTATTCCCGGTTGTGCCCTGACGGAGCCCGGGGTCCGCTTTGCTAATCCCAAGATTTGGCATAGGCACTAGTATTCCGAAAGCGACTGCCATCTGACCTTTCCAACCCAGAGAGAAAACTAGACCTTATTGGGATTAGACCGGTTTCCTGACGATGTTTCCCTCCACCGAAAAGCTGACGGTAAATATTCCGTACATAAGTCCCGCAAAACTAATTGGTATGAGCCGGGATTCGAACCCACGACCGGCGCTTGACAGCCGCAAGCCTGAACCACTAGGCTACGTAGCTTCTTTTTAACGCCCGTTTAAAAACGCTTGTGGTCTAATTTTGTTTTTTTATTAATTCTGTTGATCTGCGCTCAGTCACAACAACTACGAGCAGGCCCCGTATCATGGGCGGCCTTATCACGCGCTAAGTGACAAGATAGAGCGTCCGTCACTGGCTGACACCGTTCGATAGAACGAGACTGACGCTCTCTAATGTTTTGCGGGACTTATGTACGGAATATTTACCGTCAGCTTTTCGGTGGAGGGAAACATCGTGAGGAAACCGGTCTAATCCCAATAAGGTCTAGTTTTCTCTCTGGGTTGGAAAGGTCAGATGGCAGTCGCTTTCGGAATACTAGTGCCTATGCCAAATCTTGGGATTAGCAAAGCGGACCCCGGGCTCCGTCAGGGCACAACCGGGAATAATGCTAAGAGGACGATGTTAAAAAAACGTTTAAATGACACGAATTGTAACGATGTATTTATTCACAGGAGGTTTTAAGCGCGGCGCTTTCTTATCGAGTAAGCCGTGGGACGTTAAATCCAATTGAGCGTACGGAACTTCAACGTCGGGTTTACGCTTTTTAGGGTTCCGTACCCAAAGGGTAAAACGGGACCCTATTACTAAGACTCCGCTGTCCGTCCGTCTGTCTGCCCGTCTGTCACCAGGCCGTATCTCATGAACCGTGATAGTTAGACAGTTGAAATTTTCACAGATGATGTATTTCTGTTGCAAGAGAAAGAGGTTGGCGATTGGTAAGGTAGTTGCCCTAGCTTCCCCTAGTCAGGCAGCATTGGCTTTCTTGAGTCTCTTCATTGGGTTTGGCTTTAGAAGCATCTGTGATAGAGGGTTCGGATGAGTTAATAGTCGATCCTTAGTTTGTGCTCTAAATGTATCTTTGTCTGTCAGCCGCTTCATCTACCCGGGCTTCGTGACTCTGGCGGTGATGTCGATACTGTTCCCGCCGGGCATCGGCAAGTACATGGCCGCAGACCTGGGCAACCAGGAACAGGTGAGATTAATTGTTGCGATTTGTTGTTAATAGTTGAGATGTAAAGCCGCTGTTCACTGTCATTGGCAGATAATAGGTAGTCAGAGCTCGGAATTTCCACGGAAAAACAAAGGACTGTCGCAATCTAGCTAGGGTTAGAAACATCTTTTATCGATATCGATAGTTGTGGAATAGAGGAAGGAAACGGTGAATTTAATGCGAAACCTTACGTGAGGGGTCCTTGTAGATTTATGTAAAACTATATAGAAACAGGTTCAATTTCTTCTTCGAAGTCCAAATATGAATAACCATTAATTAGGTGGTATAGTTTACTTCAAGAAAAGAATTACATTACATCTTTTTGCTTAGTTGATTCATTGAATACAAAAAATACTAGCTAGTAAATTAATTAGCTTTTTGCCCTGAGCGTGAATTGAAAATCTCGTATCGTGAAGCATGTTAAAAATATTCCAAATTGCCAACCAATTGTCTTCACACAGTTTAACACTTTTTACGTTTTTATTTTCTTTTTTATTTATTTATTAGGCTCACACTACAAATTACAGTCATTCATTCAGTAACATAAGAAGTTTAGTGTCTAGATTCTGACTATAATTCTAAACAGTGTGTGCACAGAAAGATTCATAAATTAAAAACAAACGATACTAGATGGGATTACAGTAGTAAAACAAATATAAGTTACATCGGCAATCTTCGTCCACGCCGAGGAGTGCTGGCAAGTACCGAATGAAATCGAACGTATGACCATTTCAATAAAGACCTTGTCGCACTATATGTAAGGTACAATATGCAATGACAGGTGAACTCGTGCTTTCCCGCTCATGGCGCCAGACAAAATGGCGGGCGCCGGAGCTGCCGGCGTCGCGCTCAAAATTTAAACCAATGGGCGTTGAAGATTTTACCCGCGCAAACGCGCTGCCTTATGATTGGTTAAAATGTTTTCTGCGCAGGTACATCGTTGTAACTTATATTTACTGTACATATTAGCCAAAATTACAGGGATAGGTAATGTGTATAATATTTTACATTCAATAATTATTTCCAGGTGTTGTCCTTGTTCGCTAACTTCACGTGGTCGGACAACTTGACAGCGGAACAAGCCTCCATGGTCGCCCACTGGGAAACCCCGGAGGTCAACCTCTACGGGTGCTTGTGGATATACTTCTTGTCTATTGTAAGTATTTTATATCATTTTCAGCCAATACTCCACTGACTTTGAGGACTGACACTGGTTTTAAGAGTGCGCCACGCCATCTCGACGCACTCCAAACGCTCCGTGAATGTGCAAAACTACGTCCATTTTTAGGGTTCCGTACCCAAAGGGTAAACACGGGACCCTATTACTACTTCGCTGTCCGTCTGTATGTCTGTCACCAGGCTGTATCTGAAGAACAGCGATAGCTAGACAGTTGAAATTTTCACAGATGATGTATTTCTGTGGCCGCTATAACAACAAATACTAAAAACAAAATAAAATAAATATTTAAAGGGGGCTCCCATACAATAAACGTGTTTTTTTTTGCCGTTTTGTCTGTCGCCAGGCTGTATCTCAGGAACCGCGGTAGCTAGACAGTTGAATTTTTCACAGATTATGTATTTCTGTTGCCGCTATAACAAAATACTAAAAACAAAATAAAATAAATATTTAAGGGGGGCTCCCATACAACAAACTTTTTTTTTAATGTTTTTATAGATAATGGTACGGAATCTTTCGTGCGCGAGTCCGACTCGCACTTGTTCGGTTTTTATTCAGTCTGCATGGCGCTGCCACCAAGTAACGACACGACAACGAATTCATCGTAAAAATGTCAGGCCGAGGCTTTGTTTTGTCGGTAATAGAGGAGTATCGGAATCATCCTTGTTTATGGCAAGTCACAAACGACGACTACCACAATAAAGATAAAAGAAATGCCTAATCATGTTCTTGTCGTTATTCAAGACAAAAGACCAAAATGGCAATATAGACACCGGATTCAGTGCAATGACGTCAGTGACGTCGAGAATCAACCGGATGGCTCGCGGTATTTGCTCTCCCGGAGTGTTGTGGAACTGCCCTGTGCAACCCGAACTGAGCCAACTTGACCTTGGAAATAAAGAATTTAGATATTCAGGAGCAACTGGGTCAGAATTTTCAAAGGTGGTCAGAACAACAACAGAGTTTTTGTTTTAAATTAAGTTGCACTGCCCACATTCTAACTGCTTTGCCTTAAGGTTGACTGGTAGATAATGCTTTATAGCATTAAGTCCGCCTTTTGTACCATAAGATATTCTTTTGTGCAATAAAGATTAAATAAATTAATTAATGAACATTAAGAGACCTCTTGCAAATGTCAGTAGGTTTGTTTTGACACAGTTTTTTTGTCGAGCCACTTTTTCGAAATTCCCATTTTTTTTTAAGTAAATCAGGGGCACCAGTTCTGCAGCCACTAGTACTATATGTGTCAATGTGTATATTATCTTTAAATTGTTATTGACTCATCACTTTACACAGCTGCTAATTTACACGTTCATCAATATATTGCATGTCTTATACCATATCCGTTCAAATATCCACCTTACGCGCTAAGCAGTAGAGTCGAATGTTTTGTGACAATGTTTTCAAGTTTTCTTTTAAAAAGTAAAGCCTTAATTAGCCGTAAGTTGTCATGACGAGGTGGCCGAGAGGTTAAGGCGTTGGACTGCTAATCCAATGTGCTCTGCACGCGTGGGTTCGAATCCCATCCTCGTCGTTAACTTTTTGATTAATTCTCTTTTGGCACTTGCATCAAGCGGCCGTTCCGCTGTTGTCCACGTTAATCCCCTAGCCTTATCCCCCAGGGGAAAAAAACGGTTAGGTTGTTAGGTGAGCTGCGACCCTATAGCGCGCGAGCCGAGCGAGCGAAGCGAGCGTGACGCGACAGCGTCCGGCGAAGCGCCATAACCGAACATTATCACTTTTACCTAGTTGAATAAAAAAAAATTGCCGCTAATTCCCCTGGGTGATCGGGGTCAGGTGATTAACTTGGATAATGTGGCCGTTCCAGACACCGCTCTGGAGCGACGAAGTTCTCAATAGTAGATTGTGTCTCAAGGGAGCAAAATTGTATATTTGCGGCGAATGATTCCACAATAAAATTCTGAGCGTAGCGAGGGATTCTAAATTAGAATCTTGAGCGAAACGAGGGACTCGAGGGTTTACGCCCCAGACAGAAATAAGTTTGCTACCGAGTGGTCAGTGGCTACGGGTCAAATTGATTTGTATGGCCTTAGATCAATCGTTCCAATTTTCATGCTTTTAACACCCTTTGCAGCTTTTTCTGGCGTACCGCTAGGACTAGGTATATGCGGAAACTTGGATTTGGACCGATAAGACCGCCTGTTGGTACAATGGTAACATCTACAAAAAAAAATTGCTCAATAAATAAAGATTTATTAAGATTTTTTTTTTGTAGATCTCTCTAGTCGTGGTGCAATAAAGAGTATTTATTATTATTATTATCCCTCATTTGAGGGTAACAATTACTCTTTTTTGTTCATTCCTACGACACAATATCACACACTCCGTATTCCGTCAAGTCAAACACACACACACACACGCATACAAACACGCACACACTCACACACACGCGCACACACAAACTGAGACATTTCGTTCCCGACAAACAGCGAGCAATGTAAAATGGATTAACATAGTTGCCAGGGTCTGCCTGAAAACCAGCGTTGCAGTGGCCTTACTACTGTAACACTATGCTGAGGCAAGCCCCTTTTTAACATCACATAATGATAACTGTAGGATTCATTTTAAATTTATATGTTAAGTCTACTTTTAAGGTTACCATGTAACTTGAATTGTCATGTGATGTTGAATAAAGTTTTTCTATTCTTTTTTTTTTTTTTTTAATGATATAGGAGGCAAACGAGCAGACGGATCACCTGATGGTAAGCGATTACCGCCGCCCATGGACACTTGCAACACCAGAGGTGTTGTGAGTGCGTTGCCGGCCTTTAAGATGGGAGTACGCTCTTTTCTTGAAGGTTTGAAGGTCGTATCGGTCCGGAAATACCGCAGGCGACAATCCATTCCATAGTTTAGCTGTGCGAGGCAGGAAGTTTCTGGAGAAGCGCACAGTTGAGGACTGCCAACCATCTGTGGTGAGGATGGCAATGTTGTCGCGTTGGACGATGGCGAAAAGAAGCGGCAGGGATTAATCCGAACAATTATTATTATTTTATTCTATTCAATTCTATTTTTTTTTCTGAGAATCAGGGAAGAAAAATACAACTTTGGTGCTACATTTGAGGGCAGTAGGTACTTAATATTTTCTGAATAGCAGGTGTGAAAAGTTCCGGACGCTACTGTAGCCTAGTGGTTCAGGCATGCGGCTCTCAAGCGGCGGTCATGGGTTCGAATTCCGGCTCGTACCAATGAGTTTTTCGGAACTTATATACGGAATATTTACCGTTAGCTTTCGGTGAAGGAAACCGGTCTAATCCCAATCGATGTACAATTTAGTATGGGCGAGTTACGAACGTAACAGCGACATCTACCAGGAGATTGGGTAAACATTTCAAATGCATTAGCATGACCGAGGTTTTACTTACTTTGGGGCTAGGTACATTTCCATGCAAGTTCATTTTACGCCGTAAACGGCCTGGAATGAACATGTCATGGTAGGCCCCCAGAAGCCTGTAAAATTACAGCACGTCGTGTAACGCGTTGTCAATATAGCTACCACGAGCGTCTTAAATCCATTCAATATTGTTGATATGTATCGAAATACATAAACATATTTACAGTAATTTAGGCACTTACTTTTACTAGCGCCATCTGTGAGGTTGTATGTATAATCTGTTTTCTTTTTAAAAATAATCGTCATTTCTCAGAAAAACCACAACGTGTATTTCATTATAAATATCGATATTTGTCACGGTCACTTGGTTAGCACGTGACATTATCTGGCCAGGTTAAGTTGTATGGGAATAGTCATGCCATGACGACTATTTACTTGTCAAATAAACGTTTCATACATAAGGTAACGGGCCATAAGTTCGTGCTAGTACGTCATTTCGTTAGTTTTTTTTCTGAGGCTTATAATAAGCAACTGAAATATTTTTTATTTAATTTATACATTTGTAAAAAAAAATTATCATTAAACCTTTCCAAAAAATCAAATTCAAAAATTTTAACGACTAAACTAATAGCAACACAACGGTCGAAAACTGTCAGTCGGCCGAAAACAGCTGTACGGTGTGCGCGAACTGCTTGTTGACGTAAGGTGCTCGCTCCGACTTCTTAAGAGGCTCCCATACGCCAATGACCTTCGATCTGAATCCCTTAGTTTTCTAATGTTTTTTGTAGCTTATTATATTAACAACAACGGCTTTAAGCAATATAGTATCCCATATTTACTTCAAACTTCATTGTTTTCGAGATATTTGGCATCAAAGTTGAACAATTTTAGGCCAAAAAACTGGTTTTCTGGCCATAACTTTTGTGTTAATTGGTTTAAAATTAAAACCCTCTGTCAGTTTTTAGAGACGTCATAGACGAACCCAAATTTGTAGATTTCGTATATGTTAGATCTTTCACGTCAATAGAGATGCGAAATAAGTGTTTTTTTAGACAATGTTTAAAAAAATCATACAAAATTAAGTATTAATTTGTTTCAAAATCCGGTCTGTCAAAATGGAGATAAAAGATTGAAGAACCGATAGCCGTTTGATTTATGATTCTATCTGTAGTGCAAAAGTAGTAGATACGATTCAAAACTTGTCAAAAATCGATGAAAACCTCGGGTAGCCCCTTAAGGGAATTGAAAGAGAAAGGCAAGTCCATTTGAAAAAAAAACTTTTAACAGTGCTTTGTCTAGTTCCTTAACAATGGATTTAATAAGAAATAAGTGTATATTTTGGTATAGGTGTCCCTTAAAATTGCAATAAATGGAATCACGAACTAACGGTCATTATATTTTTCGTCTGGCTCCTATTTCGTGTTACTACCGAATCAAGGGCTTTCTTTATACATCCTTGTATCTTTTGTATTTAAATTATACTTAAGAAATTGTAAATGTTAATTTAAAAAACAGATATTGTATTTAATGACGTTTTCATTGACCTAAATTCGGTATATGTTTTATTCACTTGAATTCTCGTAAAACGAGGTTGAACGTGACCTAAATTTACAATTTGAAGGTGAATTCGCATATTTACGTGCAGCATAATTTTGTTTATTGCTCGATTCCTGTAATGTATTTTTATGTTTATTTATTACATATAGGATACTTAATGGTTATTGAACATAATTTAAAGGTGATCTACATTATTGATTGCGGGAATATCCAAGAAATAGTAACACGAAACAAGGGACTACTACTTTTAATACTTTTCCCCAAGTTCGTGACAGAGAAATCTATAGTGGTAGGACTGGTAGGCAAACACACAGATCAAATGTGTACCCTCGTCTGTTATTTGATATTCTTCTTGAAGAGGTAACATGTGCATTGATATAATGCAATAGTGTTGCCTGGGTAAATCCCGGGAACCTATTATTTTTGCGGGATTATTATTATTAAATGAAAGTTTACTTTGTACCCTATTAAACAGTATAGAATTGCTCTTTCAAAAGTGTGTCGTGTGTCCCATACAACATTGTCTAGATTTTAATCTTAGGTTACCTAATCAATCGTAGAAATAGATAATCAATACATACTTATATCTAACTATACGTTTAAGGAATATTGACGAAAATGATTGAAGATATTTATTATTTTTAAGATTTGATATCCCGGGACTTGCTATTCCCGGGACTTTCTTTATTTTTAAGGGTTTTTTTTAAAGAAGCGAAAGGTATCTTTATACCCTATTAAACAGAATATCGTTTACAGATACCTACATGTCACGTCCAAAAGGTTTTGCCTAGATATTTATCTTACGTTAAACAGTTTTGGTTAATATACTCGTAGATAGGTAACCTATGTGAGACACATTTTTGAAAAGGTGACCCTGTACTAATGGATAAGTTATTTAACCTTACATTTCATAAAAAAATCCTGGAAAAAGAAAAAATGTCCCGGGATTTTAAATACCGAGTTTTATCCAGACCCCCTATTGGATTTTTCCAATAATCATGTTAATTACCTCGTCAATAATCTTGTTCAATATCAAATAACAAATGAGGGTTCACAAACAAAACGTTTCTCTTACTACCTGGCACTCGAAAACTTTATGCCGAAACAGGGGCCAAGAACTCACAAACTTAGGAGCAGACCCAAATTTTATCACGAAATGGGGTTCAAATACGAGGTCTACAAATAAATTATAAAAAAATAGTTATTGAAACTAAAACTATATAATTCTTGCATTACATAATAGGCAAGATATTAATGTTCATCACACAAAAAAAAAAACCGATGTCATGTTCTGTATTGTCTTAAAAAAATACTAATTCGTAAGAGGCTTAACATGCCGAAACAGTGGACGTTTACCTTACGTCAAAATTAGCTATTCGAAAAAGTGTCTTCAAAAACATTTTAATTATATAAAAATTACTATACGCATAAAAATCAATACAGACGACTGTAAATAACTCCGAATAAAAGACACGAAAGTTCAGTTCAACTTACAATTAGGCCTGTAGCAAACGTCCGGGTCATGTCTCTAGAATCTGATCTGGGAACCTGGCGAGAGCATAGGCGCTTAGGCCCGCAGCACACCGCCCGGTCATGTCTAGAATCTGATCTGGGAACCTGGCGAGAACGTTACGTCCTTAGGCCCGCAGCACACCGCCCGGTCATGTCTGTAGAATCTGATCTGGGAACCTGGCGAGAACGTTACGTCCTTAGGCCCGCAGCACACCGCCCGGTCATGTCTCTAGAATCTGATCTGGGAACCTGGCGAGAGCATAGGCGCTTAGGCCCGCAGCACACCGCCCGGTCATGTCTCTAGAATCTGATCTGGGAACCTGGCGAGAACGTTACGTCCTTAGGCCCGCAGCACACCGCCCGGTCATGTCTCTAAAATCTGATCTGCGAACCTGGCGAGAACGTTACGTCCTTAGGCCCGCAGCACACCGCCCGGTCATGTCTCTAGAATCTGATCTGGGAACCTGGCGAGAGCATAGGCGCTTAGGCCCGCAGCACACCGCCCGGTCATGTCTCTAGAATCTGATCTGGGAACCTGGCGAGAACGTTACGTCCTTAGGCCCGCAGCACACCGCCCGGTCATGTCTCTAGAATCTGATCTGGGAACCTGGCGAGAACGTTACGTCCTTAGGCCCGCAGCACACCGCCCGATCATGTCTCTAAAATCTGATCTGCTAACCTGGCGAGAACGTTACGTCCTTAGGCCCGCAGCACACCGCCCGGTCATGTCTCTAGAATCTGATCTGGGAACCTGGCGAGAGCGTTACGTCCTTAGGCCCGCAGCACACCGCCCGGTCATGTCTCTAGAATCTGATCTGGGAACCTGGCGAGAGCGTTACGTCCTTAGGCCCGCAACACACCGCCCGGTCATGTCTCTAGAATCTGATCTGGGAACCTGGCGAGAACGTTAGCGAACGAACGTTGCGGAGGGTTAATCCTGAAGTTTACCAACAAAGTGAAAGTTTAATTGATAAAATATAAAGTAAAGGATAATCTTACTAATATTATACATGCGAAAGTTTGGATGGTTGAAAGTTTGGATGTTTAAATGTTTGGCTGTTTATTACTCAATGACGCTTAAACGGCTCAACCGATTTGGATGAAATTTTGCGTCTCGTGTAATACCCCACCTCGTATGCGTGAGGGATAATTGAAATTGAAATTGAAATTGTTTATTTCGGACATCATCCATAGTTGGTTAGTAAGTACATGTTGGCTTACGAACTAGGTTGGTAAATACAATTTATTAGAAAATTATTCAATTTAAATCTATTTAGGTATACAATTAAGGAATATTACATTAAATTAAAATTATTATTCAGCCTCACATGCATGGATGTCCAGTGTCAGATCATAGGACTATCCGTCCTCTCGGCGACCACCTTCAGGAGAGTGTTAGGGCTGCCCCGCACGCGCGCCCACAGGGACGCCACGCGCTTGCGCAGCACGGCGGTGAAGCCGTCCGTAATTATATCAACATGGCTTCGGTTCGATTTTACAACAGAACAATGTATGTTCTACGGTAGTGAACGTATTGAAGAACTGCCGCCTATGACAGTTACAATAAAAACCGATAATTCTCGTAGAACCTACTCATTTATTATACAAGTCCAAAACTTAACGATAAAATACTTATTTAACAGAAGAAGTGTTACATGCCAAAATTCAAGCGCCTTCTTAGAAATATACTTAGGTGTTATGTATGATGTCAACTCGTACAGTCAGCATCATATAGTTAGTAGCAGCCAAAGTAGCCAAATATATCGGAACACGTCTTTATTACTGTAAGAGTAAGGATGTGTTACGATATATTTGGCTACTTTGGCTGCTACTAACTGTACGATGCTGACTGTACCTGCTGCAGTATTTATTAGATACATGTTGATGCTTACTGCTTAGTTACCATTGAAATAACAACTGCTTAGCAACTGGTGGTACCCTGGTTGTTGACGTACGTGACTGGCAGTGTGTGTAGGTATTAATGACGCAGAAGCTTGAATTTGAATGCTTAGTTACCACTGACTTTCTAACCGTTATTGTCATTGTGATTTAACATTACTTACTTAATATGGGCCTCATAAGAAGGCTCAAAATCCACCAAAGGGCAATGGAGAGGACCTTGTTGGGAGTTTCTCTGCGTGATCGCATCAAAAATGAGGCTGTCCGCAGCAGAACCAAGGTAACCGATGTGGCCCTCCGGATCGCTTAACTTAAGTGGCAGTGGGCGGGGCACATAGCACGTAGAACCGATGGCCGTTGGGGCGGAAAGGTTCTCGAGTGGCGACCACGTACCGGAAGGCGCGGCGTGGGTAGGCCCCCGACAAGGTGGACTGATGACCTGGTAAAGGTTGCGGGAGTCCGCTGGATGCGGGTGGCGCTGGACCGGTCGCTTTGGCACTCTTTGGGGGAGGCTTATGTCCAGCAGTGGACGTCTTTCGGCTGATATGATGATGATATTTATTTATTTATTAGGATAACCAACAGCTATAATCATACAATAAACATTGACAGTGGATACAAAGATCCAATTATAGCAACTCACAGGAGTCACAGGTAGTGAGAGTGACATTGTATTAAAGAAAATATGTAGGTATTCATAAATATATATGTATTAAAGAAAAACTGAGTAGTTGGGATATATGTAACGAACTGAAAGCCTACGTGAAAATGACAACTTAGCTGTCAATAATTTTGTGACGATTGAAGTGTATATGTTTTCTTGGACATCTTGCCCGCTCAGGTATATCTGCTGCTGACTGTACTATAAGTAACCGAACTAAGCAAAGCTTGACTATGGGGCATACTTATATAGATAAATAAATACTTAAATAAATAGAAAACATCCATGACTCAGGAACAAATATTCGTGCTCATCACACAAATAAATGCCCTTACCGGGATTCGAACCCAGGACCTCTTGCTTCGTAGGCAGGGTCGTCAAAAAGCCGCAATATGTTACCGGTTTTAACGCTCTCTATTCATGAATCACCCATTAGTTACCAACCTACGGTACGGTAGCCTAGTGGTTCAGGCATGCGGCTGTCAAGCGGCGGTCGTGGGTTCGAATTCCGGCTCGTACATTCAGCATCAGCAGCAAAAGTAGCTAATCGGGCCAAATGCTCAAAATGACCTACACACCACTCTAATTTTGCGTACCTACTTCTGCTGCTCACTGTACCAGTGAGTTTTTCGGAATTTATATACGAAATATTTACCGTTAGCTTTTCGGTGGAGGAAAAGTATCATGAGGAAACCTGTATTAACCCAATATGGGGTTGGAAGGCCAGATGGCAGTCGCTTTCGTAAAACTAGTGCCTATGCCAAGTCTTGGGATTAGATGTCAAAGCGGACCCCGGGCTCCTTTAGGGCACAACCGGGAATAACACTAGGAGAATGATGACGACCGCTTTAGCCTAGTTGGTAGTGACCCTGCCTACGAAGGTCCTGGGTTCGAATCCCGGTAAGGGCATTTATTTGTGTGATGAGCATGAATATTTGTTCCCTAGTCATGGATGTTATCTATGTATTTAAGTATTTATATCCATACTAATATTATAAATGCGAAAGTGTGTGTGTTTGTTTGTTTGTTTGTTTGTCCATCTTTCACGGCAAAACGGAGCGACGAATTGACGTGATTTTTTAAGTGGAGATAGTTGAAGGGATGGAGAGTAACATAGGATAGTTTTTATCCCCGTGATCATCCCCTAAGGGGGTGAAATGGGGGGTAAAAGTTTGTATGGAGCCCCGATATAAACGAGTTCCACGCGGACGGAGTCGCGGGCAGAAGCTAGTCTTTATATAAGTATGTTTATCGTCGTCAAGTACCCATAGTACAAGCTTTGCTTAGTTTGGGACTAGGTCGATTTGTGTAAGACTATATTTATTTATTTATTTATGACATACGCGGTGACATGACAGAATGACAGGTGATCAATGGGTAGTGTCGCTCCGTCATGTAACAGCTCTTAGCTCTATTCACAAATCACCCTTTCCCCATACCAAAATTTCGATTCAGTTTTTCTTTCCAGTACTTCCTGAGCATGGTGTCCTGTACCCTGCCAGTGCCGGCCGGTATATTCGTGCCTGCCTTCAAGATGGGAGCCTCTCTCGGCAGACTGACGGGGGAGCTCATGCACTACTTTTGCCCATTTGGCGTGGCTTACGGAGGTCATATACAGAAGATTCTACCAGGTAATGTATGGCTACTACCTGTGCAGCACAATGTGCGTGAAACTTCAACCAAATCGGCTGAGCCGTTTAAGCGCGATTGAGCAACAAACATGCAAACTTTCGCATTATATTAATTAGTAGGATTTAGTCAAAACATAATCTGTGTACCAAAATTGATGATCATTTCGATAACATAGTATTTAACTAAATAATTTTTGATGATCAGTTATGTGGTAATCTAAATGCATGCATCCATGTTACTCCTTTGGAGTTGCATGCGTCTATAGGCTTCGGTGTCCACTTATCATCAGGTGGGTCGTACGCTTGTTTGCCACCGTCGTTGTAATAATATACAGAGTGTAACATAAATGGGGTATGAACCGATCAAGGGCTTAACAGGTATCGTGTTCTGATAAGAAAAAACAGAAAAAAAAAATCGCGTCAAAAAAATTTTTTTTTCTGTTTTTTCTTATCAGAACACGATACCTGTTAAGCTCTTGATCGGTTCAAATCCCATTTATGTTACACTCTGTACATATAACGGCGCGCAATTTATTATTGCGATGATTTGTATTGGAATTCAATTAATCAAGTAATAGTGAATAATGTTGAGAAGTTCATTATTTCTTTAAGCGGGTAGTTGATGAAATTGTTGACATCAAGTTGATTTATTTTAAGAGCGGGTAACCCCGAATGGAGTTGTAAGTGTCATGGCGGCGAAGGACGTCATTCGTTGACAGCGGCCCGCCCGTGATGGTCGCTTGCAAACCCATTGGCTCTTTAATCGAGATTTATTATTGCAATCCTGTTATATTTTCGGTGTTTGTGAATTTAATCAAATAGTATAGTGATTGAGTTATATTGTGTGACTTTTATTTCGCGAATTACCTGCAAGTACACGCACACACGGTCGGTAATGTCGGATCCGCCTTCAAGCGGCTCGTAGACGGGCCATATTTGCACAGCAATTTGTGGCCGGCAACTATTGGTGTCCCTCTCTTACTCACATGTTAGACAGGGACACCAATAGTTGCCGGCCAGATATTGCAGTGAAAATATGGCTCGTCTAGAAGCCTCTTCACACACGCCTGGTCGGCCTCCCTATCCCTCGATATATATATATATATGAATGTCCAACAGGCGGCTACGCGGTGGTCGGCGCAGCGGCGTTCACCGGCGCTGTGACACACACAGTGTCTACCATAGTCATCGTCAGCGAGATGACCGGACAGGTACCGTGTCCCTTCTTATTGGTCGTGTCATGGTTATAAGAGCTATACCCAAAATGAACTAATTTGCCCGAAGCCAAGGTCAGAAATTCATATGCGACGGAGAGAAAATTTCAACGTAAATATTTTAGTGTAATTGCCCATGATCTTGGAGAACTACAGGCGAGTGGTTATACACTTTCAAATAGGATTTCGTGGGCTCTGACCCCAGCTCGTACCACTGGGTTTAAAAAGCCTTACACGTATACTACGAATTATTATATATTTGTTCGTCTCCAAAAACTGGTTCGAATGACATCATAATCTTAGTCCGCATCCCTATTATAAATTGGTCAGCCACTTGATGGCCTTGTCGCTAAGGGCGATCAGGTCTTCTAGGAGGATTAATTGATAATGCTCTTGGTCAGGTGACGCACATACTGCCCATCATGGCTGCCGTGCTGGCCGCCAACGCGGTCGCCGCGCTGCTGCAGCCGTCCTGCTTCGACAGCATCATCCTCATCAAGAAGCTGCCCTACCTGCCCGACCTGCTGTCCTCGGCCAGCCGTGAGTATACACACAACCTTGGAGCCTGTGGTGGTGACCAAAGACCAAAGCATCACACTTACCAGGGGAATACTAACTGCAAAGTCCCGATTAGTATACACACAACCTTGGACCCTGTGGTGGTGACCAAAGACCAAAGCATCACACTTACCAGGGAAATACTAACTGCAAAGTCCTGATGAGTATACATACAACCTTGGACCCTGTGGTGGTGACCAAAGACCAAAGCATCACACTTACCAGGGAAATACTAACTGCAAAGTCCTGATGAGTATACATACAACCTTGGACCCTGTGGTGGTGACCAAAGACCAAAGCATCACACTTACCAGGGAAATACTAACTGCAAAGTCCTGATGAGTATACATACAACCTTGGACCCTGTGGTGGTGACCAAAGCATCACACTTACCAGGGAAATACTAACTGCAAAGTCCTGATGAGTGTACATACAACCTTGGACCCTGTGGTGGTGACCAAAGACCAAAGCATCACACTTACCAGGGAAATACTAACTGCAAAGTCCCGATGAGTATACATACAACCTTGGACCCTGTGGTGGTGACCAAAGACCAAAGCATCACACTTACCAGGGAAATACTAACTGCAAAGTCCTGATGAGTGTACATACAACCTTGGACCCTGTGGTGGACTGAAGCGAGGCGATCCTTTTTTTTAACCCCCAACGCAAAGAGAGGGGTGTTATAAGTTTAATGTGTCTGTGTATCTGTGTATCTGTCTGTGGTATCGTAGGTCCCAAACGGATGGACCGATTTGAATGCGGTTTTTTTTGTGTCATAGATAATTTTATCTCGAGTGTTCTTAGCAATGTTTCATGAAAATCTGTTCAGTCGTTTTTGAAATATTGGACTTTGAAATGAAAATGTCGGGGGTTTTTCAACTTTTCTAAGTTGTAGTTATTGCACAGTGCGAAGGAGTTGCGCAGTTCACACGCCTTTCTAGCCTGGTTTTTTTCGAAAGCATGGTATATTTTTCAGCTTGAAAAACTGTATGCACTAAATGAAAAAAATATGTGGGAAACAGTAGTAAGTATAATATACTCATAAAGACTGGGAATATTTTGCTATAAACATAGAAAAATGCACGAAACATAGAAAATGTTAGATAACTTAAAAACAAAAAAAAAATGTTTTCAAAAACAAAGTCCTATGTACAGTCGAGGTCATAAATATGTTTACACTTTTGCACCTTATTACAAGGCAATAAGGTGCAAAAGTGTAAACGTATTTATGACCTCGACCGTACGTTTACAAACAAGCTTATTTTTTTCACGAATTCCGCAGTGAATGTAAAATACTAAGTAACATGGCAGTATGTACATTGGAAACATGGTCCGAAAGGTTGATATACCCGAAATAACAAGGGTAAAAACGGAACCCTATTACTAAGACTTCGCTGTCCGTCTGTCTGTCTGTCACCAGACTGTACCTCAAGTACCTTTTTTTGCCGTTTTTATAGATAATGGTATGGAACCCTCCGTGCGCGAGTCCGACTCGCACTTGGCCGGTTTTAATTTACTGATCGATTTCTAGCGATCGCGATGTTTATTTAACGGTAAATTATCACTAATTAACCTAAA
Organism: Epinotia ramella; assembly: GCA_947578815.1. NCBI lineage: Eukaryota > Metazoa > Arthropoda > Insecta > Lepidoptera > Tortricidae > Epinotia > Epinotia ramella. The sequence goes on from OX388223.1 coordinate 15,429,612, forward strand.
TAAATACGAGTATATGTAGGTATTTACCTATTAGGTAGACTATCATATTATAACCGAAGTAGGTAATAATATTAAAACATTCTAATCAGCATTCCTCAAGTCATCAAAATGGTCACGCTTTACTATATCATCGGAATAAAATCCGTTATCACGAAATAAATGAACACATATTAACAAAACGCTACACACACACTTCACACATGTTCACACTTCGTTTGTTTATAAAAAAAACCTGTGTAGATAGTGGGGCGTTATTTCGCGCGCTTAAGTCGTGACGAGGTGGCCGAGAGGTTAAGGCGTTGGACTGCTAATCCAATGTGCTCTGCACGCGTGGGTTCGAATCCCATCCTCGTCGGGATGTTTTAATAGCTTTTTTTATTTTTGTTATTTTACTTTTAACTTATTTTCACTTAGTTTATTGTTTTTTTATAGTACTTTGATTTTCATTTAGATATAATTTATTGCACTAGCTATAGAATATTTTACAATAAAAACTTAAGAAAACAAAGAAAAAAAAAAGTTTTTTTTTAATAATTTAAAGTAAGTAACCCTAAATATTAAAATAATCAAAATTAAATCAATGTTTATTGTTGTTTATTTTTTTAATTTATGAATGTTTTTGTGTTTGAGTTTTTTTTTCTCTTGACAGGAATGTATGACATTTGCGTGGAAGACTTCATGGTGCGAGACGTCAAATACATATGGAATAGGATGACATTCCAACAACTAAAAGATTTATTGAAAGAAAATAAGGTAGTTATAGAGTTTTTTTTAACAGAGGTGCAATTACAAAGATAACAAATTGGCCTTATTAAATGACATTTGGATAAAAGTGGAAAAAATAAAGAGTTGGGCGTTTATAGCCATCAGTGCAGCCAACATAATTCGTTTAGAAACTTATTTGTTACGTTCATCCCGTGTTACTTTCATCCCTGGTCTCCCCTATTCGACTGTAGCTATTTTCTTGAACATTTTATTTACTTATTGATTTTTTTCTTGAAATTTGATTTTATTGCGATGAGAGTGCGACAGTTATTAAACGTTTAAAAACCTGTATCTTTGCACGTTCGGATTGTATGTCTTGTAAAACACTAGATTCCATTGCCTATCCAAATCCTGGACTGAAGCTGTTAAATAAAATAAATACTAAGCAACTTTTTTGTGTCAACTACCCTCATGTGTTATTCATAATTGCTCTTTTCCAAACCGCTTGGTTCAGATTAAATTGTATTTTTAAGGTGGTCTCATCAGATTAAACTTGCTCCTAACAGGCGATAAAGAGCTTCCCACTGGTGGACAGTCCAGCGTCAATGGTGCTGCTCGGCTCCATACATCGGTGGGAGCTGGTCAAGGTCATCGAGCAGCAGGTCGGCAGGGAGAGGCGACTGCAGGTATACTTATGTTTACTAGCTTCCGCCCGCGACTTCGTCTGCGAGGACCCGGGATAAAATAATCTATGGTTCAAAGTTGTCCGAAATAAATGCATTTTTTTTTTCATTCATATCGGTTGAGCCGTTTTAGCGTGATTGAGTAACAAACATCTAAACACCTAAACATCCAAACACCTAAACAACCAAACATCCAAACATCTAAACATCCAAATATGTGAACATCCAAACATCTTAACATCCAAACACCTAAACATCCAAACATCTTAACATCCAAACACCTAACATCCAAACATCTTAACATCCAAACACCTAAACATCCAAACACCTAAACATCCAAACACCTAAACAACCAAACATCCAAACATCTAAACATCCAAACATCCAAATATGTAAACATCCAAACATCTTAACATCCAAACACCTAAACATCAAAACATCTTAACATACAAACACCTAAACATCCAAACATCTGACCATCCAAACTTTCGCATTTATAATATTAGTAGGATAGATATTCATGTGTTGTATTAGTGTAAGGCATGGCCTTACACTTATGCCCAGAGATCAGCATTTTTACGGCAAAACATAGGACTGTCGCAGTCTAGCTAGGGTTAGATTTTTTTATCGATGTCGATAATTTTACATGAAAAAAAAGGCGTGGCGATTAATTTTTCATCTTTTGTAATCGTTAGTGACATTTCATTAAATAATGCTTAAGAAGTAGTAAGTTACGGGATTAAATTCAATTCAGTTCGTAATAAAGTATACATTTTACACGTCATATAATAATAGTATATTAATATAAGTTTGTTTTCTTTTATTTGTGTTGTGTCATCTAAGCCCTATTTATTATTTAATCGTATGGCGATCTGTAGAATAGACCAATATCCATGTGATATTTTTATAGGAGCGCCTGGTGCTAAATGAGCGACAACACTTTCCGCGAAATAAGCGCTCCTATAAGCCAATATTGAGCAAAAAAGACGTATTTGTTTCTTGACGTACCTAACCATACAGTAAACATTTATTATTATTATTATTTATTATTATACCACCCAACGGTTATTACCTCCTATCACATTACAGATAAAATCATAGGTGCTGTGTGCACTGATTTTGACTTATTATAATATTATAAATTCTACGACCCCATCATTTTATTTGTTTCACCTGGAAAACCCGTTTCTATCTTTTATTTCACAACTATCGATATAAATAAAAAAATCCAACTCTAGCCCGACCATGATAGTCCTTTTGTAAATGATATTTTCCTAAAACTTTCGTAAGTTTTGTGAGTTGGTAAAGTAAAAAAATATTACTTTTTACTGTTGACAAATTCCTAAAAAAAGTACAGTTATTTAAACTGAGCTCATGAATGACCATTGTACTGAGCTCATGAATAGCCTTTGTTTGCGATGAGCGCGTGCCAATTTTGAAAAAAAAAATTACCGCCACGTAAAATGTTCATTGAATAATGAACTCTATCTTCTTTCACAATAGATTCCAAATAGCTACCAGATAAAATACCACACACAGCGCCTTGTACCTGGCTCGCTGGGAGCGGGGTTTTTTTTAATCTTTAAGTCCATTTTGAATCTATTGACTAAGACGATAGAGCTCATTATACAATGAACATTTTAAGTGGTGCTAACCTTTTGCTTGCAATAAATGGCAGGCGTCTAACCACACTGTCCTATTGTTAGACTTGAATGCTATTGTTCTGAAGATACCTTTGTAGCCTAGTTGGTAGTGACCCTGCCTACGAAGCCGGAGGTCCCGGGTCGAATCCCGGTAAGGGCATTTATTTGTGTAATGAGCATGAACATTTGTTCCTGAGTCATGGATGTTTTCTATGTATTTAAGTATTTATTTATCTATATAAATACATTATGTATATCGTCGTCTAGTACCCATTGTACAAGCTTTGCTTAGTATGGGACTAGATTGATTTGTGTAAGACACAGACCAGTAAACCTATAGACGTCGCTTAGTCGGGCGACCCCCTCTGCCACACATACGGTGAATTCACTCTATATTTGAGACACCGGACCAATCACTTACGCACGCGGCCTTGAATGCACCAATCACAGCGCACTAGACCTCCCCCGCGCCCTGCAAGTATGGCAGCTTTGTTTGTAAGTAAAAATTAGGCTAAGCGGGGTCTTTAGGATATATGGTCTGTGGTGTAAGATTGTCCCCTACTATTTATTTTTATTTATTTATTTATAAGAAGATCAGTCCAGTTCAGAAAATCTCAACTATACCATATCGTAGTGTTTGTGTACTTTTTTTCATATATATTTTTTTGCAGGTGGCGGCTCTGTGGCACCGCGAGGCGGAGTTGAGGAGGCGGGAGACAGAGCGGCGCGCGCGCCGGCCCTCGAGGTTCGAGGTAAACAATCTAATCATTTTATACAGGATGTGGCCTGAAACAGGAGCATAAAATTAAACGGTAGACTCTTGAGCTTGTGAGCAATTACTTCCAGGTGGTTTAATAGAAAAAAAAAAAAAAAAATGTTTTCTTTAAAGTAAGTTTATGTGTATTTTTTACTCTTCTAGGGTGACACAAGTAGTATTTCATCCAAATCGGTTGAGCCGGTTAAGCGTGATTCAGTAACAAACATTCAAACATCGTAGGATTACGTTACGCGTCATCTGGACATAAATTGGCAATTAGCACCTGCAACGCCATAATCAATAACGCCCATGTTACTCCTTTGGCGTTGCATGCGTCTATAGGCTGTGGTGTCCGCTTACCATCAGGCGGGTCGTACGCTTGTTTGCCACCGTCGTTATATATAAAAAAAAAACATTTTACCTTCTTATTCATTCTCATTAAGTCATAATAATTTTTGGGTCTACATCCCTTTATATTTTGGGTAAATGCGAAAGGAAATGTGATTTATGTCTCAGTATGATCGTAGCCCTCCGAATCGGGCGGGGCACATAGCACGTAGACCCGATGGCCGTTGGGGCGGAAAGGTTCTCGAGTGGCGACCACGTACCGGTAGGCGCGGCGTGGGTAGGCCCCCCACAAGGTGGACTGATGACCTGGTAAAGGTCGCGGGAGTCCGCTGGACGCGGGTGGCGCAGGACCGGTCACTGGCACTCTTTGGGGGGCTTTGACAGCAGTGGACGTCTTTCGGCTGATATGATGATGATGATCGTTGTTCACCAGGTGACGCCCGCGCCGGACATGCTGGGCCTCCGTCCGCCGGGCATGACTCGGGGCACCTCGCTCACCACCAAGGATCAAGAAGGTCTTATACCAGGTAAGCCTAAACTTAGAGAAGTGTAGCAGTAAGCTGTTAAAAGTAGAATTATTAGATTTATTTGAACACTAGCTCCCGCCCGCGACTTCGTCTGCGTGGACTCGGGATAAAAACTATCCTATATTTTAATCCAGGCTATAAACTATTTTCGTGCGAAATTTCATCCAAATCGGTTGAGGCGTTTAAACGTGATTGAGTAACAAACATCCAAACATTGGAGTGGACTTACGGACTTTATAACGCATAAGGACCCTTAAAGTATGATTTTCTCCTTGTCATTGAATGATGTCGATTTTTTGAACAGCGCCTGGTCAGCTCTTCCGTCCTAAATCAATCCTGAAGAAGACGAACTCGTTCACCCTGACCCGAGGACTTGGCTCACCGCAGCCGCTCACGCCAACACCCTCGGTGTACACCACCGTCACTGGTGCCGAGACCAGGTATGTCGGCTAATGTAACACTTAACAGCTGTCCTCGAGGCTTAGATTGGTGCCGAAACCAAGTCAGCATGCAACATCATCGGGTCAAATGATGTGAAATCAATCCCGAAGGCAGAAACACGTTAATTCTTGGTTCACTGCCGCTGCTCACGCCAACACCCTCGGTGTACACCACCGTCACTGATGCCGAGACCAGGTATGTCAGCTAATGTAACACCTAACAGCTGTTCTCGAGGCTTAGATTGGTGCCGAAACCAAGTCAGCATGCAACATCATCGGGTCAAATGATGTGAAATCAATCCCGAAGGCAGAAACACGTTAATTCTTGGTTCACTGCCGCTGCTCACGCCAACACCCTCGGTGTACACCACCGTCACTGGTGCCGAGACCAGGTATGTCAGCTAATGTAACACCTAACAGCTGTTCTCGAGGCTTAGATTGGTGCCGAAACCAAGTCAGCATGCAACATCATCGGGTCAATTGACGGCAAATCAATTCTGAAGGCAGAATCACGTTAATTCTTGGTTCACTGCCGGCTTTAACCTTTGGTAACTCACGTATTGAATGTTCCACAGAATCCGCGCCGCCTTCGAGGCAATATTCAAGAGATCCACGCTCCTGCAAGATGTGGAGGGAGGCATGGAAGGCAGCCAGCTGGCCCCAGGGCTCGCCAGGAGTCCGAGCATCAACAAGAAAGTGCAACTGGTATGGTTATATTACTAACGTCTGGTTGGCCACTTTCACTATAACCTGCACAATAGGGGCGTAGACACTAAATAAAATAATCAATAAAGTTATATTTTCTCGAAAAAGGTTAAAAAATTTAGTCAAAAGAGAAAAAAATAACGTAAAATGTTAAATAATCACGAAGTTATAAGTGTCCAAAGTTTTCAGAGGGATGTTCTGTCCCTTTTTCGCAAAACGCAACTTCATATGAAAATATGACGCTGGAAGAATGTGACGTCACAGAAGACGGCAACGTGCCGCGCCGCATCGCGGTCGGCGGGGCCGTCGACGGGCCGCCAGGCAGCATCCTGTAATGTGACGTCACACACAGTTTGCGTTTTCTCTCTCTAATAAGCAATATTAAAACGATTGTAGCTTCGTAGTTCTTTGCGATATCTGAATGGGATTTTCGTCACTAGGCATATTTTTTTGCCTTCTTTCTTTTGGAGTAATAATAATTTTCGAGTCTACACTCGTATTCATGATGGATGGGTGTTGACCACTGGGAGATTAAACTAAGCTTGTAACGAAAATGGGATGTGAACCGCTCAAGGCCACGTTGGGTAGCGTATTGCGATTCCAAAAATGCATTTGTTATTATTCTTATTTGTAGTTTGTTGCTTTAAATAATAATCCATTATTATTTTTGCTTTTTTACTAGTTTCCGTCGAGTAATTTTGATTTTCATTCCATTACTGAAAACTGTTTGTTTAATAAATTAAAAATAATTCATTGAAATCTCAAAAATACAAATACAATTTAGTAACTGAGATATCGGTAAAATACTTATCTAGTTGAATTCCCTGACCCCAAATATGTATATTTAGACACGAAGTTTGTGATTCTAAGTGACTTAGAACTCGAGGTATTAATAATTAAATATAATTCAAAATGGCCGCCATAAAATTAAAGATGGCCGACGGAGGAGTTGGTTCCTATCAAAAACTTAAAGCTATGGACCTGCCTGACCTATGTGCTTTTGTCCAGCGCGTCCACATTATACAACATTGACGAACATGGTAGAAATTCTTGTAATCTTGACATTTATGCAAATTTATATTGTAATTTTTATCGTGTAATAAATAAATCTAAATCTTATCACCTGAAACTGCCCCACTACTACTAATGATTAGCACTTTGGGTCAAGCTGCCTCGTGGTAAGCCTTGTCTAGCGTGTCCGAAGAGACAGGCATGCAGGTGTACCTACTCTGTGAGTCATGATTCCATGGAAAATAAATAAAATTCATACTAATGATGTTTTCTCTTTCAGCCCCGTGAGCGCGTGTGCGACATGTCCCCCGAGGACCAAAAGGCGTGGGAGACGCTGGAGATGGGCAAGGAGATAGACTTCGACCGGATGCTGCAGATAGCTCGGAAAAGGGACATGGTTAGTGTCACATCCCTTATTAGCCCGCGAGCTACTTGCAATTTTTTGTGAGTCACTTCCCCCCGGTCGACAACTTTGAGAAGCTTAAGAAAGTTGTATCATCAAGCCCCGTGGACGTCAGCTGCGGCTCCGTTGGTGGGTTAACCAACAGCAGCCACCCAAACACATAAAAAATAATAACCATTGCCATTGCATTTGCCATTTACCCTCGATTCATTTTATCATCAAATGATAGTTAATCCAATATAATGAAGAAAAAAAATCGTCAGCTGGTTGTACAGTGGTGGAAAACCCATCAGGCCGTCAGCCGGTCACACGAACACGTAAAAACTAAACACTTTTTCAGTAATTTACCCTCAACTGAAAGGTCTGATGACAGTTTATATGCTATTATTAATAAATCAACGCGTCAGCTGGTTCTATCGTGGTGGAAAACTCGTCTGGTTTTCCCTCGGCACATTGTTACTGTTAACAAGCATTATTAATTATTTATACTAAACGAGACTTAATCGCGTATAATTAACTTATTTAAGCAATATAAAGATGGTTGCAGCTTCGTAATCCTTTGAGATATCTGAATGGGATCTTCGTCACTGGGCATATTTTTTGCCTTCTTTCTTTTGGAGTGATAATAAATTTTGAGTCTACACCCCGTATTCTGATTTTGCCAGCATTTGGATGAGACTGACTACGAGGACGAGAGCCTCTACACCTGCCACATCGACCCCGCGCCCTTCCAGCTGGTGGAGAGGACCTCGCTACTCAAGGTGACCAATAATATCTTATACAGGGTGTAACTAAAAAAGCCTGTAGGACTTACCAAATTTTGACGTGTATTATTATGCGTATAGGATAACTATGTTATACTGAAACGTATGATACTGAAGGACAGAAAGAAATAAGCATTTTTGATGCAGAAACATATAATTAAAAAAGAAGAAAGAGTGTCAGACATGGCTCAGCATAATTCTGGCATTACTAAGGCACTTGTCACACCGCCGGCGAATAAGCGAGTGTTACTACGTGCTACTCGCTCAAGCGAGTAAGAATTACCATGAGAGTACGTACTCGCCGGCAGATAGCTCGGAAAAGGGACATGGTGAGTGTCAAGTCCCTTAGCCTTTCAGTGTTTTCTTGTCGGTCGCAAACAGGCGTACTGCCCGCCTGATGATTGATTATAGTTAAACATGTGATAGAGCCGTAATCCTGAACTTCGTCATAATAATAGGGGTGGAGGTAGAGTAGACGCCAAATAAAATAACCAATAATGTTTATAAAAAAAATGAAAATGGATTAAAAATATAGTCAAATGATGTAAAAAGTAAAGCAGGGGATTAAATCAGTAAGAATTACTATAAGAGTACTCGCTACTCGCCGGCGGTGGGACAAGTGCCTAACACCGCTGATGCTGTGTTTTGTCTTTGATAATAAATAAAACAAAGGCGTTATAATAGTAAAATATCAAATTATCTTTACTTAATTTTCCACCACCGATCGTGCCAAAACACGATTCTGCATATTCCAGTTTCTGTCGTATCCGGTTTTCGCCTTATCCCCAATCTGCCTTACACCGCGTAAGAAGAATCATTGTATTTCATGGGCTACAGGCCAAATTACTTGATGTTTGACATATCCTTCGAAGGCCTATGGGCCTACTCATAGAACTTATTCTGTCGAAGGAATTTAAATTTTATCCAACTAAAAGAGTTGCATTTGTTTTGTTTCGGGCACTTTTTAAAACAAACGAAAGTCAACTCTATTTCCGACACAACACGATTCCAATTTCAATGCCATTTTGTATTGTATGATGGGCCATAGAAGGATATGAGGTGTCGTTGAATTTCTTTTCATCGCGGGAGTGACAGGGTAACTTATTTCTAACACTTCGGCCTCACTGCTCCTCGCCGCCGCGATGTTGCCCTCTCTGGCCACACACTGCTCTACCCACGCGATTAATATGAATGCCTACCTGCGATTTTCCCATACAAACGCTCTCGACTGTTTCCTCTTTGGTTTTTGGACATAGAGCAATGAATTTTTCAAATAAGATCAATATCATCAATATCTATGCCGCTGTGTTTTGCTTTTTTGGATATTTTTATTTTAAAGAAACTTACAGCGTCTTGAAAATCGCAAAAACGGCTTAATTGAATTGGCTGCCAAAAAAGGCGCAGTTTAAAAATATTACAACAAATATCAAAAAAATCAAAACATAGCGGCGTAGATTATTTCTTCTTCTTGCAGTTCCCAAAATTTTATAATGATTGGTAGCGTTTTGGAGGAGGAAACAGTCGAGAGCGAAACCTCGATTTTTGAGTTTTTGTGTGGGATTTTTAGTCCGAGCTGCAGTTGTCCTTATCGCACGAATTGGAGGCGGAGTCAGTAGCAGCGCGACAGAAACATTGCGCCGAAAATTAGAGATTTGAAAAGTTGCTCAGCTAGGCAAGGCTCTTAATGCCGACGATCCGCACTAGGTTACAGTAGTACCGCAAATATAAGTTACAACGATGTACCTGCGCAGAAAGAATTTTTTGAACACATTTTAACCACAAGGCATAAGGCAGCGCGTTTGCGCGGGTAAAATCTTCAACGGCCATTGGCCGAAATTTTGCGCGCGACGCCGGCAGCTCCGGCGCCCGCCATTTTGTCTGGCGCCATGAACGGTAAAGCACGAGTTCACCTGTCATTGCATATTGTACCTTACATATAGTGCAACAAGGTCTTTATTGAAATGGTCATACGTTCGATTTCATTCGGTACTTGTCAGCACTCGTCGGCGTGGACGAAGATTGCTGATGTAACTTATATTTGTGGTATCTACCCACGGACGAAACATCTTTACCAAAACAACTTAAATAGTATAAACAAGTTATCACTAAATCAGTTCCAACGGAATACTAGATGGACTTTTCCCGTTTGTTGCAGCCCTACCCTCCAGATGTTTGTTATTGCATTTGCAATTTTAGTCATGCCATTTGATATTGAACCCTAATGCAAACGTTTACGTTAGCCTTTCATATATTTAAGAAACCACTTATGCTCCTTTGACAATAGATGACTACTGTACTTGGCTTTATTGCCGCTCCTTTGACTCGCGCCTAACAACCGACAACACAGGGGTGGTACGGTATGACGAGTAACGTTGCAACACTATGTCTCTGCCTCCTTTCCTCGCTATTTCCCAGCTCACTTGACGAGTGCGTGGCAGGAGTATAAAACAGTTGGTTTCTTGAAAAATATTTAAATTTCACTTGTAATGAATAAATATATTGTCTATATTTACAGGTTCATTCCCTGTTCTCGACGCTGGGAGTCAGCAGGGCCTACGTCACGGCCATCGGTCGGCTTATAGGCGTCGTGTCATTGCAAGAGGTGAGTTCTAAACGTTTTAACCTTTTCACCACTAGTAGAGGTGTTGACACCAAATTAAATAACCGATTTTGTTGAATTTTCTCGAAGAAGGATTAAATATAATTGTCAAACAATCATAAAGTTATGTGTTCAAAGTTTTAAGAGGGGATATATTCTGTCCCTTTTCCCCACGCAACTTCGTATGAATCGATTTACTATGACGCTCGGGTATCGTGACGTCACGATTAAGTCAAATAAAAGCTAGTAAAAAATGGAATGGCATATATTTTTTTTTTTGGGTAGTCTGTTCAAGTCAAACTACCATCACTCGTGGTCAAAAGGTTAAAACGTCACATCCTTCCAGCTCCGCAAAGCCATCGAGGACGTGAACGCCGGGGTCCTGACCCTCGCGACCCGCCCCTCGCCGCCCGCGACCCCGCGCCCCGCCGTCATCCGCGTCCTCACCTCCGAGCCCGCGCCGCCCAGCGACAGCGAGACCGCCAAACTCACCACCGCCAAGTGACGTGACTAGGTATATATTATAGTCCATTACTGCACAGGCCGGGAAAGTAGGGATTGCCGGCCGGATATCTACTTAGGTATAGACCGATAAGCGTAGCGAGGCGTGCGTATACGAGTCTGGCGATACCTTTTCACGCCGTGTAGCTTTTCTCAAACATGCAATGTAATAAATAAATAAAGTACAAGTTTTTTTTATGACTGTACGTAACGGTGTTGGGTCACGAATCAAAAGAAGGATTAAAGTATATTCTTTGTGTATGTGGCACTCGGCCCCAATATTTTCATAATTTTTTTAAACTTAAGTATTTAGTGTTAACAACTGTTGGTTTAAATAAATAAATAAAATAAAATAAGATCCCTTTGCAGGCCTAGGTCTCCAATATTCTATGAAATTCCATTACGTAAGTATGTCTCGTCTCGCCGCGCCCGAAACGTGATGCTTCGAAGCCTATTATACAGAACATAACGTCAATATTTCATTGCACGTTTGAGAAAATACCAATATACAACTGAGATACAACAATTATTGGCCTATCGCTCGTTAGTTATAGGGCTGTGTTTCGCAACCTCCTCGCTATGATCTATAATAAGTAGACTAGCTGAGACCCTTTTTTTTCGCACTATTACTCCGAAAAGAGATGACTATGCTTTCAACTTCTCTGCTAAAACGCGATTCGTGCCCAGACTAGTTTGTTTTTTGATTTACTACTACACGAGTTTAAAAAGTGTCTATTCCTAAAAAAACAGATCAGTGGGGAGAAATGGAACATTGATTTCTTTATATTCAAGTTGAAATGTTGAGATTATGACTAGTAGTTAATGCTGATTCAAAAGAAACTTTAAATTGACATAATTATGTATTGCAAATACTTGCCTCACCCGCCAGCCTACCCGAACAGTGTCAATGTACAAGTGGAACTTGGATGGCATTTTATTAAAATGAGCAAAAATATGTGATCGTTCAATTATTTAGTTTAGTCATACGTAGGATTAAAATGTGGTCAATGTCCTATGTCATAGAAAATGTTTTTATCATTTATTTTTAATTGTCTAGCAGCTGAGTTAATCTATGTTTAGCTTAATTAGATATTTGTATGTTGTAAATAGCCGGTAGTATTTATTTCTATTTATAGGAATGCTGTGGTTTATTCCGGTTTCGTGAACTCAAGTAGCTTCTTTTTCGCAATATAAATATACAAAAACACATTAATACTTAACTTACCTACTCGTTTTGCTCGACATGTCAAGTAGATAAGTATATTCACGACTCTAATGCATACTTGCCACGGACGGTATTTGTTACCCGAACCAAACACAAGGGCGATAAATATGCAGATTATGTTTATGATTGCCCGGGGTGAGTGCAAAATTTTACTTTTTCACCTGACCAGGAAGAGGCATATTCCGGCGGCGTAGCGGGCGATAACCGCCCCTTTACGTCCCGGGATGATGTTAAGGAATAAGCTGATGCTGACTACCTTCAGTATTAAAAGATTTAGGCATTATCTAACGCTTTATTACTGCATGGACATTTATCTGTTATTGTAGGATTATCAGTGAGAAAAAATACTGTGATGTACAAGCTGCGCTAAAAAGTGATCTAGTCAATTTACGCGTAAAAAAGGTTAAAAAAAACTCTTTTTATCGAAAGAATAATGTACATGCATAACCAGTTTTTTCGTACGATTCTTTTTGTAAAATGAATGCTTATTGCAAAAATGAACCGCTTAAACTGTAAAAGATAAACGTCCAGCATAGATTTTTTTATACTCGTTTATGATTTTGACCAATTGTTTATTATAACTATAGATATTTTTGGCGTTAGAATGGTGCTTTGGACTACGTATACGAGTTTGTAGTTACAATTTAAATGTATTTTTTTCAGTCTTATTTATATGGGACTGTATTTAATTGTATAATACGTATAAAAGTGATCTTAAATTGTATTAACTGTGTATCCAATCACTAGTTTAGTTAGATGTGAATATTTATTATATTGTCTTATTTTTATTTGAAAATAAACAACTATGTGCATTCCCTGTAATGTGCCTTACTTTTTGATATGCTACGTACATGGTGCTTCAATTTCGTTGTAGTTCGTTTAACTAGGAATACCGCAGCGAACGAAAAACCATAGAAGTCTAAGCGCCACAAAATGGCTCCACAGAATAAGTGCCATTGCCATTATGCGGGGATGGGGGCGGGGTGTCAAAACGATGCCAGGCAGTCGTTTGGTTCGAACATGCGCATACCGGGTTTTAGGCACGTGTTTGGTTAGAAATTTGTAAGGAGCTCGCATTCTTATGGTGTTTTCGTTCGTTGAAATACTGTATTTTAATATTTCTGACAATTGAAACACCTGTATGATAGCCAATTATAAGGTTTGTGATTTAAAATCATTCCAAAAATTATATCGGAGCATTTATAATATAAATATTATGTAGGTTTAGTCAAAGTGGACGAGTGACACGACGAAAAATTGTATATTTGCATATTTATTGTGCCATTCTTATTTAAATAAATAAGAATGGCATTTAAATAAATTTTAAATAAACGCTGGTGTTTGCTTTTATTTTTAAAAACATTTTTATGTTTCGCAAAGAACCGTTACAAAAATTAAATAAAGATTTTATCGGTAACAAGCCCCGATCTTATTATTATCCGTTTTTTGAAATTGTGGTTATGTGTGGTTAAAAGGTTAAGCATTTTTGCACAAAAATGGAAGTCCAAGTATTTTATCCGTCCATTAAAAAGACGTAATGAATTTGAACGTTATTATTGAAACGTGTAAGTCGTAAGAGTGTTCTGTTAAATATTTTTGTATAACTAAACACATAGCTATGTCTGTATCATTATGGTATCACGCTTTGCTTATTAAAAATCATGTTTTTTGATAGAAACACCTGCTGTCATGACACTCAGTGCAGCTGTGGTGGCAAAAGAACAATGTCAAATCCAACACGCTTTTGTTATATTAGTAAACCCATTCCATGTTGGGGCATCTCCTTATCATGATAGGAGTACAATTTATACTATTTTTTCTAAGAAACTTTCACTGTTGTCTCTTTACGGGGACAGATTAACAACAAGAAACAGTTGATTGACCCAAATATTTGATATCTTGTGAACATGAACCTTGTTCCCTTAATCACGAAACAAATTATTTAATTAAATATTTTTGTTTTTCGTGTTATTTTTAACGAGGAAGTCACCCCGATCAATTTTATAAACGATATGATACAGATAAAGAATATAATGGAAAAATAAACCATCTTCGTCTGTAGCCCCCGACAGGATTCGAACCTGCGACATTTCTATTAACGCTAGACTGCTCTACCAACTGAGCTACGAGGACAGTGACGGAAGTTGTATATTTTCAATTATATTCCCGCTAAGTCTAGCGCCCTCTCTGTATCGTGTTATAGACTTGTCACAGTCTTGGCACCACTCTAATGGGCGAGCTATGCGCCCGCTCCATTCTAATCGAACCACATCAGGTAGTTTCGGACTAGCGAGAGAGATGGCGCTGGTGTACATTATACCCTTAATCATGAAACAAATAATATTTTTTTCCATTATATTCTTTCTCTGTATCATATCGTTTATGAACCTTGTTCTTTCATTATGCATTGCTCAAAAGATTTCACAATATGAACTCCGACTTATAGTACGGTGGTTAGCATATTTTTGTGCAATAGTGACTTAGTGACATACATTCAAACAATAATACTGAAACAAAATGTTGTAAAAGCGAAACATCAGATTAAGCAAATTAAATTGTTGCAGATAGCTGTATATATCTTATTTATATACTATTGGGAGCGTCTTAAGATGCTTTTTCACCAGTGAGGCAAGGCGGGGACATTTAAAATGCATAAATAAACGTGGTTAAATTAATGACTGTTATGTCGTTTCGTTAGTCATTTTTTTTAACGCCAAAGACGAATATATCCGTGGCAGTGGTTCAGCGCCAATGACGGATTAATCCGTCAAGGAGTACAGTGCGATAGCAACCTTCGTGCATTGACATAAGGTATAACTCCGCAGTAGTCGTCATAAAAGGGTTTAAAAAATCCCCCTTTGCCCCGCCTCATTTGTGGAACGCCTCTGTTAGGTCTCAACGCTTATATAAGTCGTAGGATAGTGTTGCCCGCGGGCTCCTTTGTCAGTTTGATCTGTTGCTTTTTAATAAGACTATGTTTCGTGACGTTATTGCTGTTTTATTTTTTAAACCCTCAACTTTCCAGAGGCAAAAGTACGGTGACACCATCCATCCACCTGGTGGTCATTCTTTTTCAATATACAATTTAAACTTCAAAACAAAGTGTCAGTCGAACGTTTCCCATAAAAGTTTACATACTTGTTTTTGTAATTTCTTTTTTCGATTTTTCTTACTCAGAATCGTTGATAAAAAAAGACGGCATACGAAAATGTGACGATCCGAAATGAAATATTTGGGACCCCTCTTCTCTGTATTGAAGATCGTCAGTATTAAGTACCCGAGGTTTTCATCGATTTTTGACGAGTTTTGAATCGTATCTCCTACTTTTGCACTACAGATAGAATTATAAGTCAAACGGCTATCGGTTCTTCAATTTTTTATCTCCATTTTTGTCTACCGGATTTTGAAAGAAATGAATACTTACTTAATATTGTATGATTTTTTTAAACATTGTCTAAAAAAACACTTATTTCGTATCTCTATTGAGGTGAAAGATCTAACATATACGAAATCTACATATTTGGGTTCGTCTATGACATCTCTAAAAACACTCTCTCTCTCGTTTTCATTTTAAACTAATTAACACAAAAGTTATTTTATGTTGATTAGTTTAACATGAGAATTAGTTATTAGCACTTTGATGCCAAATATCTCGACAACAATGAACTTTGAAGTAAATATGGGATACTATATTGCTTAACCCTTAAATGCATAATGATGTATATATGCATCGTATATTGTATGTTTTTTTAAATATTATGATTTTTTTCTTTATTTTTCCCTCAATCTATACAACATGACACATTTATTTCAATTTATTAAAAAGTTATACAAAAAATCATGCATTTAAGGGTTAAAGCCGTTGTTAATATAATAAGCTACAAAAAACATTAGAAAACTAAGGGGTTCAGATCGAAGGTCATTGGCGTATGGGAGCCCCTTAACGATTCTGAATCGCGTATTTAGAATTAAAAAAATGGTAATTGAAAAACAAAAGTTATGTACCTCACCGTTTTTGGAAAACGCCCAGTTACAAATAGTACTGGGATAATTTCGTCAAATATTGCTGGTTCTACATGGACTCAAAGTCTACGGTGGATTGTCATTGTTGAAATAGGTGGCAGGTTAAGTGAACTAATAACTTTTCTTAAGATTCTATCGAATAAAACAACTTTTTTAAAATTCTATTTGTTTACTCTTAACGATGGAACGTGACTTATTTCTATAATACTTAGACACCGTTTCAAAAACATGATTCTATTACAATCAGATCTACTTAAGTACATTTTGAGTGCGAAATTAATCAGAACAGTGTCTTTATACTAAATAAATATTCATGTATGTACGTTTGTGTATAATGTATGATTGTGTAAAACATTTCCAGTAATTTAAACAATAATATTTTGTCTATACCTATTTGCGAAAACATTTATTTCAAGATCAGATTTAATGATCTTATATTGACAATATACTGTATTTTTTTTTAGCCATAGTTGAATAAACGACATTTTTTTTTACAATTGCAGATTAAAACAAATAATAAAAGAAATATGTTTTGCTACAGACGTCAGAATGTTCGATCGTATTTTTATACTTAGTTTAGGTATACTCTGTATGGTTACTACCACCAACAAAAATATATTATCACTATAATATGTAATATTTACAATAAATTTAAACACTTAAGTAACAGTATTTGATAATTTATCATACTAACAGTTATGAAATAACTTTTATATTTACTTACACACATTTTAATATGCCTTTTTGAAATTGCAGCTACCTTCAATAACCATCTTTAGATAAAAAAGAAACCATAGTAACTTTGCACATTGAATAATTCTTGACAAGAACGTACAGCAAACACAAAACATAAAATTTACAAATTTAAATTGTAACGTTGCTACATTTTCCAAGCAGCATATTAAAATGTTATCCAAACATGCAACTACTAAAACATACTTACATAACCATACATTAAATATAAATGCACTGGACATAAATTTAAACTAACTACATCACAAAAATAACATACCTACATAAGTAAATTAAATGATCTGTAGCAATACATTATTTTCCAATAAAGACAATTGTTAGATATCATGTATCGGCTTCTATTAAAGAGACTTGACGACGGTTTATTGTTTATAAAATTAAAATATAAGACAATGCAAAGTTTTGTGCATTGAAACAAATATTACATCAAACAAATAACTTCAAAATTAGAATATTAATAACATGCAACATACAGAACAAGAACAGAGGCTCCGTTGAAAATTTAAAAAAGCAGTTAATTAAATTTATACTTAGTGATAATGTCAAAATGTTTTCACTATTTTGAACACTGCATTTGTGTTAAGATGATTTATTTACTGTCTTTACGGTCGTGTACCTGCCACATAATGCTAGCCTACCTAGATTAATTAGTCCGATTCATGAGGACCATCCACTCACCTGTCAAATAACATATGGAGTCAACTCTACATATCACATAATTCTTAGTAATCATTGCATACGTCAGTCATTTTGTCTATCTTACATTCAACTTCATCCTCACACTATATCCTTACATAAGTAACATTGACAAAATACATGAAATTAAAGGAATTAAAAAATATTAGGTATTTTCGCGAATTTTTAGGAAAACTTGAGCAATTTCGAAACTGTGTTTTTATCTTACACCTTCAAAATGATCGATACAAATAACGCTTTTAATCAGTTATATAAGGTCGTATCTTTTTTTTTAGGAACTTTTGAAGGATTTTAAGGAAGCATTTTAGAGCTAAAGCCTAAACAAAAATTGTATCCTATGATTTGCTCATTTATTTCTGTCCTGAATTGTTAAATACCATTGTTACATTTAACTATTTTTAAACAATTCAGATAAAAAAAAAAGAGCAAGTCATAGCATACAATTTTTGCCAAGTAACCTCTTGTAGATATCTATAATCTCGTCACTTATACACAAGTCTGGCAGAACGAATAAAACTAGCATTATACAATATTTTCTACATAACACGCAGCATCACATACAGCCGCACGTCTCGACCACCATATTAGGCAGTGTTTTCTGTGTGACCGTGTTGTTGGAGTCCATATACAGGAGCTGGAGCGAGCTGAAGGTGGTCGGTGCGCAGCAGGGCTTGAACTCGGGGTTACCGACCGTGTAGAAGTATTTCTGGAAGGAAAGGTGTTGTTAGTGTGATGGTTTAGTGAATTTAACCTTTTAACCACGACTAGCGCCATCTAGTATCGAAACGGGAAGACTAAAAAGCGAATCATCTTGGTTTTTTATTACAATTAAATTTTAAATAGCTTAAAAAAACGCTTGACAATAGAGCGTACCTAATTATTTTTTGGTCTTGTCAACGACCACTGTAATACATAATATTTATTTGACAACTCTGAGGGACCAATGTAAGTGATGAACGTAGGTCCATTCTTCAAATATGTTTTCATCTTAATTCCTCGTAATACGGTGTAGAAATGGATAGATAGGTACAAACGACAACACTGTTAACTGACCACCCTGTGTTTATATAGAACCTTATTACAATGCACTTAAGGTGCACCGATGGTCAGTTAGCTGTGTTGTCGATAGTACAGTATTTTTGTTTGTAGTCGACTGTACAAGCTAGGTACTTTCGTAAACGCGCGTACCGCATGCTTGTCTGAATAGTGAGGGATATGACAGCCCCCTCCTTACCATATCCTACTACTGTACTGCATAATGAAACTTACCCTTATAATATTATTGTGGTAGCTGCCAGTTTGCGTGACGGCTGAGATGGGCGCGCAGTTGCCCTTGCAGAAATATGCGTGGTAGCCCGCTGGTTTGATGATCCAGTCGGCCCAACCTGGAACAAAATTACCAATAAATAATGTGCATTTTAAGGGACCTATGCAATGTAGATGTAGTTGCGTGAGGTTTTAAAATACCCTTTGGGTTTAGTAGATTGAGTTAGTGCGGAAAGATTAGAGGGTGTAAGTACTAATGCAAAAGGGCTTTGCTCAAAATTAGTGCCTTCTTTTTTTGATGGCAGAATATGAGTTACTTTTACACACGTAACTCAAGACGGATGTACTTTAGAGCTGAGCTGCCATAGTAACTATTGTTTGTATGGAAGTACTCTACACATCTAACAAGGTGGCGTTAGTGTGCCATAAAAAAAAAAACGCACCAGCTGCCCATACATTTCCAGCAAAGCCCTTTACGGTTTTTGTTACGTTGACCACACCGTCAAGTCATTATCATTATACCTAGTTCGACACCAAAAATTTGGAAGGAAATAAAATGGTGCTGGTCAGCGATAAAACTGAATTTCGACCGTAGCGGCTATCTCCAATCACCATGATTTACCTACCTATAGGTAGGTACTCGAGCCTTAGTATTCTACCACCAAACCAACTCTAGCCAATACCCGCGATGATGCGAACTGGCTATTTTTGTCAGATTCCCGATAATTATGTCATGTCAGTGTCAGAACTACTAAAAACATCCGACAATTAGTATTAAAGTTTTTTGTGAATAAAAAGTCTAAAGCAATCAAATCCTCGGGCGCCAGTTATAAATTAATCAATAAGTTTACTAACGATTGAATGCTATACGTTTTGCTTAATAAACCGTCTTGAAATCGACAAAGAACAGCTCCTGAAATTGGCTAGCTCCCTGAGTGTGAGGTCAGTCAGGGAGAGGTGATAGTCATACATTTTGAACGTACCTATCGTCTTAAAGTCGACGTAAAGCGGTTCTCTGCAGCACTCGCTAGTGCCCGAGCCGCACTCGAGGGCGCGCCCCCGTCGCCGTTTGCCGGCGTACTTGGTGTAGAGCACCAGGAACGGGCGCCTCTTCTCGTGGAACGAGAGCGGAGAGCTGCGGAGCTGTGGAGAGAGAAGAGATTAGAATTGGGAAGTTCCACCACGACGGTGAATAAATCTTAAACTAGAACGCAATGTCCAAGAGTGGATTGAACGATATCTCCAAGGAGTACTGTTACATTTGGGACCGAGAATGAACAGTCATGCCATCTGATTTATAACAGTTGGTCATCGCTGCTCATAGACATCTGAAAGAGAGAGAGACAGCAGCAGTAGCAGCCGAACTCTCTCGGCTGCTACTCTTAGAAATTACAGATGTGCATTTGTGTATTAAATACGGCCTGAGTGCGCCTCTCATGCGGGCATGGGCGAGTAGACATTGAAAATCGAACAGAATGGCGATTACACCACTGTTCGGGCCGACCGTCTGCCCGCCCCCTTAAACTCCTCACGTGTGTACGCCTCTTGAGTCTGTGGTTTTGACAGTGACACTTGTTGTCAAGGCGGACGAAAAAATATAACCTCGTTTTTGCAGACCCGAAAGGGACGAGTGGTTTTTTTTTTGGTAATTTGGAAACGCATTTTTCCTTGTTTTTGTGTAATATCGCTCGCTTTGAAGACACACGGGTGTCCCAGTGTTTTGTGTGGATATTTTGGTGATATCAGAACAGTTGGTGATTTGACGCCGCGGATTGTTGGCGAGACGGCCCCGGAACACCACGGCGGCTTCTTCGGCCCCGGAGACCCTCTTGATTGAACTTGACTTGACCTGACAGTTGACTGAACCTTGACAGATACTAACCGGAGTTGAAGCGAACATCGCGCCTCCCGGAATCAGGTGAGTTGAACACGTTTTGTAGCCAATCCACTGGCTTATATGACCCGCGAAACGCGTGGCAGTTCACTCCACTCGCACTAGGCGAGGAGTTTGAACAATTTTTGGTACCCAGAGCGTGGTTACCCACAAAGAAAAAACGCGAATTTTGATAGTTTTTTCCTTTTGGGTAAAAAAGGGCATTTTGAGGTTATTTGTTGAAACCAAATTTAGCTACAAGTATTTAAAACTTCTATTTTGTGGCACTGCAAGTGTTTTGTACTGTAGATTTCACGAAATTATTGTACTTGCAGTGCAAATTAGTGAGATTACAACCTCCGGAAGGTGATTCTGAGTGTTTGGTACAATTTAATTTGGAAAATAGTTGAAGGCAAATTTAAGCCACATATTTGATTGATTGTAATTTGGGAAGCCTTTCATAGCTTGTTGTTTGGTAATAAGGCATTTGTTTATTCAGTTTGCTATAAGCGGCCAAGGTTGCTAAGAATATAAGCTAAAATATAAGGCTACCATAAATATTAGTTGTAAGCTAGATTATTGTAGAAGTGATGTAACTAGCCAATTATAGATTATAATTTGAGCTTCCACTGCGTTTTGAGAATCTATATTGGTTGTTATTGTAAGGCATTTCTGTAATTGAGTTGATATTTGGTTTTGATTCACTAGGGTGACCAAGAGATTGGAATTTCCACATTAATTAAATTCATTTTAATTTTCTCTGGTATTGTTGGAAATTAATTTAAAATGGGATCTACACCTAAGGCTAAGATCCAGTCTGCACTGCGTTGGTTTTCATCTGCAGCAGCTTTGGTTGACAGAAATGACCGGGAGGAGGCTTTGTTGGCCCGGTACGAGGAGGTGTCAGACCGTCTTAAGGCTGTGGAGTTCCAGGTTGAACTCTACCTAGCGGAGCCCGGCCGGACGACCCCGGAGGCCGAGCAGGTGGAGCGGGACTTTGAGCAATGTATGGATTTTGGGGACAGGATTGTCGAGAGGGCTTCTAAGATACTGCGGGTTCGGAATGGTGCGGCCCGGGACGTTCCGAAACACGCAGTTATCTATAACCCAGGGTTGGCAGCGCGCTTGCCAGCCATACAGATGCCGGTCTTCCGAGGAGACCTGGACGAGTGGACCAGCTTCATCGACCTCTTTGAGAGCTTGGTGCATGCCCGGACGGACCTGCCAGCGGCGTTGAAGTTGGCGCAGCTGATGTCTGCTCTCGTCGGGGAGCCGCGCGACTTGATCGCGCATTTGTCGGTCACCGACGACAATTATGAAATCGCGCGCACGTTGCTGAGGGACCGATACCAGAACGTGCGGCGACTTGCGGATACTCTTATGACTAAGATCTGGAATATCCCTCGGATCGCTCAGGCTTCAGACATCCGGCTGAAAATGCTGAATCCTGTTTTGACAGCGACCAAAGGGTTAGAGAACCTTGGTTTGCCGGTGGACCAGTGGTCCTACATACTGTTGAATTTTTTGTTGAACCGGCTGCCGGCTGATGTACGGGCCAGGTTTGAGCACCGGTATGGTGGTGAAAGTGCTCAGCATCTGCCGACCTTCACCAATCTTATCGACCAATTGGAACTTGAGTGTCGACGGGCCGACACCTCGGATCTACCTCCACCCCCGAGGCCTCCTGGGGCCCAGCGGGCCCAGGGGAGAGTTGCACCTCAAAGGGGAGGGTAGGGCAAATCGGCCCCACAACCAGCGGGTCCTCACCAATATAATACCAGTGCATTGGACCCTGAAGTCTGCCTATGCTGCAAGAACCCTGGCCATCGGGTGCCAGCGTGTCCGAAGTTTCTTGCGCAGCGGGTTGTGGGACGCCGCAACATTGCTAAGCAGCGGCAATGGTGCTTTGTTTGCTTGGGCCCACATTTTGTGCGAGATTGTGCCCACCCGCAGGCGTGTAAGTCCTGTGGTGGGAAGCACCACCCCATTTTATGCATGAACCGCAGTGGGGATACACCTCCCCCCCCCTGCGCAGGGGTCATGCTCCCCTGTTCGGAGGCAGCAGCGGGCTGACCAGGGGCCCATGGCCGAGGAGGAGTGGGGACGTCGGGTAACACCCCCCTCCCCCCCCCTCCAAAACTACGCGACTACTTCGCACGCACCCGTGCCCCAACGGGGGGTCCTTACGGGCGGGTGCCCGCAAACGCCTCCACCCCGGCAGGCGCCACGGATGTCGCCGCCGCTTGTGGAGCGACCCCGTCCGGCCTACGGCCGGAGTAGGACATACCAGGGGGCGCAGGCGGCACGCATGGCGCGACGGCAGTACCAGCCGGAGTGGGACCCGCTCGAGCGGTACGAGCGGCCCGCCCATGCGGAACAGGATGCAACGCGTTATCCCTGCTAGGGATACGCCGCCCACGCACCAGCAACCGCCACGCCCTTGGAGACCGTGTTATTGCCCACGGCTTCGGTTTGTGTTTGGGGCCCTGGCGGAGGATCAGCCTGCGTGCGCTCTCTCCTTGACACGGGAGCGCAAGGCTGCATGGTATCCAGTAGGTTGGTGCGACAGTTGGGCTTGGTTGTGAAACCCCACCCGGAAAGTATACGTGGGGTAGGCAATGTGACAGTGTCAAACCTGGTAGGGCAGACCTTACTCACCTTTGGACCGGGTCCCACTTCACGCGCGAGGATTAATGCTCCCGCGTTAGTATTGGATGAAGTGGTGGGGAGACTCCCCCAGGTGAAGCTGCCTCCAGAGGTTCGGAGTTTGACAGCTGGATTAGTTCTGGCGGATGCTGGATTTGACAGACCTGGTCCGATTGACGTGTTGCTGGGTGCAGACGTTCTTGGGCGGGTGCTGTTGAGCGGCAACCGTACCTTACAGCCTGGCGGACTGGTTACACTGGAAACGGTGTTTGGCTATGCTGTAATGGGTTTGGTGTTAGCGGCTCCACCGCCTCCTACTGAGGAGGGCTGTCTGGTTGGAACTGCTCTTTCAGAAGCCGTGCAACGGTTCTGGGAGATTGAGGAACCACCTACCGCGTCGCGTATGAGCCCCGAGCAGGAAGAGTGCGAACGGTTTTACCAAAATAATACTGGGCGCCTCTGCTCTGGTCGGTTCATAACACGACTTCCTCTGCTCATCCACCGACCTCCTCTTGGAGCGTCACGTGAGATGGCTGAGAAGCGGCTGGTTTCGATGGAACGCCGAATGAGAAGAGATGCGCTCTTCCGGCAGAAGTATGTGGACTTCATGAGGGAGTACGAGGGTTTGGGACACATGTCGGTGGCTCGGACGGACTGGAGTACAGTGGAGCACTGCTTCCTGCCGCATCACGCGGTCCTAAAATCCCCGGAGTCCAAGATTCGCGTGGTCTTTGATGGGTCCGCGTCCACCTCGACTGGGGTGTCATTGAACCAGTGTTTGCATGCAGGTCCTAAGCTGCACAAGGATATCACGGATATCCTCACAAATTTTAGGAAACATCAGGTGGTGTTCGTCGCCGACATCCGGATGATGTTTCGGCAGACAGTGATCCATCCTGATGATCGTCGGTATCAGCTGATCTTGTGGCGTGAGAGCCCTGATGAACCGATGTTGGTGTACGAGCTGAATACGAATACATACGGCTTGAAGAGCAGTCCGTACATTTCAATTCGAACTTTGTTAGAATTGGCGTCTCGAGAGAGACTGAGGTTCCCTCGAGCGTCCGCCATTTTGGAACGGGACTTATTTGTCGATGACGTGTGCACCGGGGCAAACAGTGTCGAAGAGGCTTTGGTTTTGCGGGATGAGCTGGTGGAACTCTTGCGGACGGGTGGATATGAATTGCGCAAATGGATGTCCAACTCACCGGCCGTGGTGGCCGGCCTCCCCGAGGATCACCAGCAGGATCCGCACCTGTTCGAAAATGTTGAGAGCCCGCACATGTTATCAGTCCTAGGCGTGCAATATCGACCAGTCCAAGATGTGTTCACCTATCGGGTGGAACTGGATTCCCCGAGGGTCTGGACGAAGCGGCTTGTGCTGTCCACGGTGGCCAGGACGTACGATCCGAATGGATGGATCGCGCCAGTCATCTTCACGGCGAAGGCATTTATGCAGCGCCTGTGGATGGTCCAACTGGGTTGGGATGATCCACTATCCGGAAATTTGTTGAGCGATTGGGAGGTTTTCTTCTCCACGCTCCCGGAGATAAATCAGGTCGAACTGCCGCGTAAGCTGTTGCCGGCAGGGAAATGCCGAGTAACCCTACACGGGTTTTGCGACGCCTCCGAGCGAGGGTATGCAGCTGCCGTTTACTTGCGGACGGTCAGCTCCGCCGGATCGGTCGATTTGCACTTGGTAATGGCGAAGAGCAAGGTGGCTCCCCTTCGCACGCGTTTGACAATCCCAAAAATGGAATTATCTGGAGCGGCTCTTCTTGTACGCCTACTGAACCACGTGGCCTCTACCTTGAAGGACACCGTGAACCTTGAGGAGAGTGTCTACGCATGGACTGATAGCCAAATTGTATTGTGTTGGCTGCAGTCGTCATTCCATACTTTGGAGGTCTTTGTGGCCAACCGGGTCTCGCAAATCCAGAATTCGGAGACTGCTTTGGTTTGGAGACACGTGCCAGGTGAACTGAACCCAGCGGACGTGGCGTCCAGGGGTTGCACGGCACCTGAGCTGTTGCCCACTCACTGTGGTGGAGACCAGATTGGTTGTTGGAACCGGAGACACTCTGGCCTGCCAGTTGTGTGATTGGGACCCCATCCTCTGGCTTGGGTGTCCACCTTGTCGAGACCGCTCCAGTGTCAGACACTGCTTGGTTGCTAGAACGGTATAGCTCTCTCGACAAGCTTGTTGGAGTGACCGCCTGGGTCAAGCGATTTATACACAATTGTCGCCACCCTGACAACCGGTCACGCGTTAGAGTTCTCGCCACAGAAGAGCGGAATGCCGCCCTACATCATTGGATTAGGGTTGTGCAGGAAGAACACTTTGGGGACGTATTGAAGCCCCTGCGGCAGGGACGTCCTAAGCTACCGAAGGCGATAGCACGCCTCAACCCGTTCATTGACGAGTCGGGTACACTCCGGGTTGGAGGACGGCTCCGCAACGCTAGCTTGCCGTACTCGGTGCGCCACCCCATTTTGCTGCCTAAGAAGGGGCATCTGGTGGAATTGTTGGTGATTGACCGCCACATAAAGAACTCGCATGCCAGCTGCAATGCACTCTTGGGCATTTTGCAGCGAGACTTTTGGATATTGAACAGCCGACGGGTTATTCGGAGCATCGTGTTTCGGTGCTTGCCTTGCTTTCGGCTCAAGGCAGCCACGATGCAGCCCCAGATGGGGGACCTTCCTCCTGATCGGGTCAACGAGGCTAGGACCTTCTCTAGGGTGGGGACCGATTTTGCGGGACCTTTTTTAGTGAAAACGTCGCGACTTCGAAATGCAAAGGTTGTAAAAGCGTATTTGTGCGTTTTCGTATGCCTGTCGACCAAGGCTGCTCATCTTGAACTTGTTGGTGATCTTACGACGGAGGCTTTTATTGCGGCATTGGATAGATTTGTATCCCGTAGGGGACTCCCATCTCTGATCCGGTCAGATTGTGGAACCAATTACAAGGGTGCCGACCGTTATTTACAAGATGTTGTAAAATTTTTATTTGAAAATAAGATTGATATTGGAACAGACCTCTCCCGTCGGGGTATCACCTGGACGTTCGATCCGCCAGGCTGCCCCCACTGGGGTGGAATCTGGGAGGCTTGCGTGAAGCAAGCAAAAGCCCATATGTATCGGGTAGTCGGTCAAACTGTATTGACTTTTGAGGAACTCGCGACGTTGTTTTGTAGAATTGAGGCCGTCCTCAATTCCCGTCCGTTGTGTCCGCTCAGCTCCGACCCAAATGACCTGGAAGCGCTCTCTCCAGGCCATTTCTTGATTGGTCAGCCACTTGCAGCGTTGCCGGAGCACCCCCTCCGGGACGTACCCTCCGGTCGTTTGTCGCGCTACCAGATGCTGCAACAAATGGCTCAGAACTTTTGGACCAGATGGTCATTAGAGTATTTGCATGTTTTGCAGCAGCGCCTCAAGTGGACTGACAAAACCAGTCCCCCCAGAGTTGGAGACCTTGTGCTAGTTAAGGATGCTAACCTTCCGCCACTGCGATGGCGCCGGGGGCGCATCGTTAATTTGTTTCCCGGTAAGGACGGGACCCCTCGGTTTGCCGAGGTCATGGTTGGGGACTCGGTTCTGAAGCGAGCGGTAGCAACCCTATCGCGACTTCCCCTAGTATAGCGGACCGGCTTAGAGGCCGTTCCGAGGCGGGTGATTGTTCGGGCCGACCGTCTGCCCGCCCCCTTAAACTCCTCACGTGTGTACGCCTCTTGAGTCTGTGGTTTTGACAGTGACACTTGTTGTCAAGGCGGACGAAAAAATATAACCTCGTTTTTGCAGACCCGAAAGGGACGAGTGGTTTTTTTTTGGGTAATTTGGAAACGCATTTTTCCTTGTTTTTGTGTAATATCGCTCGCTTTGAAGACACACGGGTGTCCGAGTGTTTTGTGTGGATATTTTGGTGATATCAGAACAGTTGGTGATTTGACGCCGCGGATTGTTGGCGAGACGGCCCCGGAACACCACGGCGGCTTCTTCGGCCCCGGAGACCCTCTTGATTGAACTTGACTTGACCTGACAGTTGACTGAACCTTGACAGATACTAACCGGAGTTGAAGCGAACATCGCGCCTCCCGGAATCAGGTGAGTTGAACACGTTTTGTAGCCAATCCACTGGCTTATATGACCCGCGAAACGCGTGGCAGTTCACTCCACTCGCACTAGGCGAGGAGTTTGAACAACCACCAAAAAAGGCTCTTAGAAGTCTCACCTGGCAAGTCCTGCAAGCCACATGCAGCGTGTGCAGCCGCTCCCGCTCCTCCAGCCACACCCGCACCGCCCACGCCAGCTCCACCCGCACCCAGCCCTCCCCCGTATCCGTCTCCTTGATGGCGATGGGCCGCGTCTTCTTGAACTGCTGCTGGCTGTCCCAGTGCGCTGCCTCGGAGATCACGAAGGTTTGGTTGTAGTCATCCAGTGGATCGGGCTCCTGGAAAAGTTTAAAAATAAATCTCTGTCAAACCTGACCTGGCAGATTATGAGTTTAGGAGTTGCTGTGACTAAAGTCAAAATCAAGGATTCTTATATTTTCTCCCCGGGACGTCCAGTACCAGCTTTATGGTACTTACCATAATATTGCACTGGACTGTCGAAGTTTTGACTTCCAATATTTGACCGAAACAAAGTAATATATTGTAAGTATCTACGCAGCAATTAAAAAAGAACTTGCAATAGGCTGGGTCATTTGAAAGAATTCTCAAGGATAATATTCGGGTCCAATGATTAGATAGCAGACAAAACGATGAGTTTGACATTGGTGAAAGTAATAGGTACAGAATTATGTTGTAAAAAAGTCGTCTCAATAACTAGAATCTTGTGCAGATACAGGAATAGTGCCAATAAAAGCTCGTCATCATCATCATCATATCTGCCGAAAGACGTCCCCTGCTGGACACAGGCCTAAAGAGTGCCAAAAATAATAGCTCGTGTCTATTAGAAATAAAGTTACTTACCTTGAAAAACCAGAGCTCGACGACTGTGACCTCCTCAGGCTCGAGATCTGGCGGCAACTCGAACTGCAGACACGTGAACGGGTACCGACCCGACGTCAGGCACTCCCCTGAAACAAGACAACACACGTTTTAAATATAAAGTCCTCAGAATCATGTTAGCCACGACATTGGGCGGCGGCGGCAGCGGCAGCGGTTTTTCTAATTAATTGCGTGTGATCCCAACTAACCGCAGTGCGTTGCACGTCTCGGCCGCGCAATGAACAGGTAAAACGCTTCATCATCATCATCATCATCATCATATCAGCCGAAAGACGTCCACTGCTGGACATATGCCTCCCCCAAAGAGTGCCAAAGCGACCGGTCCTGCTCCACCCGCATCCAGCGGACCCCCGCAACCTTTACCAGGTCATCAGTCCACCTTGTCGGGGGCCTACCCACGCCGCGCCTTCCGGTACGTGGTTGCCACTCAAGAACCTTTCCGCCCCAACGGCCATCGGTTCTACGTGCTATGTGCCCCGCCCACTGCCACTTAAGTTTAGCGATCCGGAGGGCCACATCGGTTTACCTTGGTTCTGCTGAGGACAGCCTCATTTCTGATGCGATCACGCAGAGAAACTCCCAACATGGTCCTCTCCATAGCCCTTTGGGTGACTTTGAGCCTTCTTGTGAGGCCCATAGTAAGCGACCACGTTTCAGTGCCATATGTCATCACTGGCAACACACTTGGGACTGGGACTTAACACGTTCGCAACCAAGAACCCGCCTAGCGGGCACTCGTAATGTTTGCTCAGATGTAATGTATGAGCCCGCTAGCAATGTACAAATTGCAGAACATTCCCAAAAAGCGGAAACGTTCTCGAGAATGTTCTCAGAACATTCCTGCAACATGGAAATTATTGTTTAAACAAGAGAATCTACTTCAAATAAAGTTTAAATAGGCATAACTTGAAACTAAATGTTATTATGCATGTGTTATTGTCTATTACAGTTAGCTATTTTGTTGATAAGTGATAAGTTACCAATAAGTTGCTTAAATTCTCACTGTATTTCAGAGAACATTTCGACTTTCGGACTTCACACTTTACACTAGCCCTGACTTTTTAAACTAAGTTACCGAACTATTTCTTGATGCGTGTCTTTGGACTCTTTGATCGTGTCGTGTCACTCGTGTCAAATAAATAAATAAATTCTCGTTCTCGAGAACATTCTCAGAAGTTACCGAGAAATTCTCATGTGGAAAGTTTCGCAACTTTGGAAAGTTCTCGTGAGCGCATTGCTAGGCGGGCAGTAGTATGAACTTACACACGCCTAGCGAATTCTGTCGGTTTCTGGTGAATTGTTCCATTTTTAGTCCGCGTCAGTTTAGTTGCGAAAGTGTTAAACTACGTACTTACTTAGTATATTTACAAGTTATAAAAGTGAAGTACCTATGTAATGTAATGGATTTTTCCTTGTCTACTCCACAGTCAGAACCACATACCCAAGGACACTTACAACATCGTATATACATATCAATTGTTTGTTTATTTTTCTTTATAATTCAACTTATTTATAAACATATTATTACGCATAATCTCGTTTTTTTACCTATACAATAATATTTACTCTTTATAATAGTCGCTCTGTACCGAAAACGCAGTCTGACTAATTCGCGTTATGACAAAACTTCATTTGTAATTCGCTATTCGTCGGTCGCTATTGACCTATTAATTATATTACCAATTTCGCAATATGACCCAAACGCAGTAAGCATAAGCAGCTGTTTGTCCATTTCGCGATAAACAAACACTAGGTAGGTTAGGTTCGTTAGGTATCTTCAGATGCCCGAAAGGCAAGCAGACCTGAAATAGGAACCCCGCGGAGCGGGGCTCGTCAAAACTGCCGAAATACCAGGCCTAAGTCTTAATGCGGCTACCTATCGATTGGTCTAGGCATAATGCGAAATCAGCAGAGCGACTAAAGGCAGTCTGCACATAAGATCATAAAAATATATTGCAGACTGGTATTTATATTTGAATGTAAAGAAATGTACAATTATCGCGTGCAACGCAGCAGGTAAATACTGCTCTGGGCAAAGAAAAGTGTAAAGTTTTGTACATCCAGCGGGCGGTGATGAAGAAAGCTTCAGAGGGCTGCGATTTCAGACATATCTGTGTTTCACCGTCCTAAGCGAGTTAATGTATAATCGCCATAGGCAATGTGCTCATACGTTTCACCAGTCGTAGTTTGTCCAGAAAGTAATGAGTAAAATTAATAGATGCTAACCTTTGTTTTCTATCTTCATCAAGTTACTAATAAATTGTCTTGTAGCTCGCTCCGAGCCACCATGCTGAGTGAGGAAGTAGCGTAATATATTACTTATGATGGATATGCTCACTGTTCTTTTTTCTTTTTGTTTATATTTTATGAAGTTCATTTTGATACCTAATTTTCTTTGCGCTATTAAATTATCTTCTTCCTTTCTTTCTTTAGCCGAGCAATTTTCAGATATATCTAACGATTACCTCTATGACTCGCCAGCATATATAACGGCGTATATAGCCAGATATAGCTGACCCCATGTTAATTGGACCAAGGAATCGCCCCTAAGGCCGCGCTGATAACGTGCATACTTCATGATAACTATACGCATCATGTATCTGTGTGATTGAGAGCCGCTAACGATTTTCTCAGTTTGTTGAATGAATAACCTGACGCCCATTCCTTAGTCTATCCTGAGAAGACTCCACGTGTCTAACCCCAGGTCAAACGAAATTGCACAAAAGTCTTCAGCTGGTATGTTATATACGAGTATGCTGTCAAGATCACACATTTCGATTTTTGTGCAATTTAGTTTGTATTGTGGGCGTGAGCGTGTGCTTAACTTATTTGGCATGGTTAAAAACTGGTTTCACTAGGTTGTTCGTAAAAGCTCCGTCTTTATTTTCTTCGTTCTTGGCATTTAACATGATATTTATCTAAGTACCTTTATTTCTGACGTATTCGCGGGAGTCCGCTGGAACCGTTCACTTTGGCACTCTTTGGGGGGCCTATGTCCAGCAGTGGACCTCTTTCCGCTGATATGATGATGATGATGATGATGATGACCTTTATTTCAGACGTATTCCTCCCTTTATTTTACTAATTGTCTAGGGCACGACGCTCACAGTAGTAGGTCGCAACAGAAATAATCTCTCTTCAGATTTCGATAGCAGAAGAAGAAGTTACATTATTGATCATGTGCCTACTCCTACTACTTACGGCGTACTACGACGCGCCAAACCTTGCCTCATCAGGTGTGACCAAGCCTTCACACCAATTAAGCATAAACTGATAACAAGTAAGCAGCTGGAGGATCACACTATCGCAGGGCAAAGTCTGTCTCGACACGATCACATCTATAATTACACTCGGTGAGTAGCAAAGTAGACTTGTGCATTGTACAATACATAGAATATACAGAATCAGAATCAAATATTTATTCATGACACAACACAACAAAACAAAAGACAAAAGAAGAAGTAAATCTGTGCAGTGTCACGAAATGGGCCCAACTCAGCATGATGCTGGCTTTTCAGCCAGCGCTGGTCTTCCGTTGGGTCCATCCAGTGAGGACACGGAACGTAACACACGTAACATAAAACAAGGCAAAAATAACAAAAAGTAAAATAAAACAACAAAACCAGTGACAAATTGAAATAAAGAACAACAAAAAGAAAATAATAATTAAAAACTAAAAGAAAAGAAAACAAGCAAACTACGAAAAACAAGTTACAATAATAAACTACACCATCAGTGGAAGCTCCTTATACCTAATAGGAGTTATCAACAAAGGTAACCACCCTCCCCTTCAATTTAGTGGTACTTAACAGCTAGTATTTTTTTCTCAGTAGTTACCGCTGATGATGGGAAAAAACCCAGCTGTCACTAACGTGGCTCTAAATATGTTGAAAATATAAGCCTCCAACCAAGCAACGGGGTTACTAGGATGAAGTAGATTGCAGGAGAAACGTCTCTTGAAAAAGCTACTTAGATCCCAAGACGGCCCTGTGTGTGACATGGCGAATAAATATCAGACGCTGGGCAACAGCAGTTTCAGTATTAGCAAAATTACGATAAAGAGACTTCTAGTACTTAGAGCTTTTAAATAAACATTAAGGATCATTTTACACTAAACTGCAGTGCAGAAAGTATCCTCCTGATCTTGTATCTGATGAGACAGCTCCACAGACGAGCCTAACTCGTAACTCGTAAATTGTCACTGACGCGTTGACTTAGCACTCCGTCTGCTAAGTGCTATAACATAACTGTTGTGTTTAGACATGAATGGACAATCAGCTAGTTTATTTAGTAGTAAAGTTGAGTAGGAATGTTTTATCTAAAGCGTGGCACGCATAAACAAATCGTTATCACCGAAGGCTAGGGTCGTGGTGGCTCTATGTTTAGGTATCTAATAGGAATCACGGGTTTGTCCAAGTTTTAACAACTTGTCAAATGTCATCTGATGACAATTCGACAGTCCTAGGTCAACAAGCAGCGATTACCCAGCAACCATCATTATTTATAGAACATTGTGTTGTCAGTGACAAGTTGACAACTCTCAGTTTAGTGACATAAGGACCTGGCGGAAATCATGGACGGCTCATGCTGTTGGGCCCGTAGCCTACTGACACTTGTCAGTGAAGGAGCTAAAAGAGGCGAGGGTGGTCTGCCCCAGGTGTCACCGAACGCCCTGTGAGTGTCAGCCTTAAAGCTTCAAACCTGGCAATGAAAAAGGAGTCACCTCTATGCCTAGCGCCACTGTCGTCAGCCCTATTATGAAATTATCATAGTTGCGCCGCGTCTTAGATAAAGTCTGTTTTGTGCTAGTCAATCTATACTAATACATATAAATAAAAGGTGAAATTTGTATGTGAAAGATCTTTCACCAGGATAACCTAGAATTGATCATCGGGGTGGACCTGGACATAGGCTATACTTTTCTGTGTTGCATCGATTTGAATGTAAGTAATCCTCAAGTCAGTGGTCCCTCTGAACTTTGACGTTGGTTCGGTGATCTATATAGGATATTGGCCTCTGACACAACATACTTTATATCTGCTTTTTATTACTCTCTCTTCTTCTTTATATCTGGTCTTATATGTTATCTAATATCTGGTGGTTCTTACTGGTGTTCCCAAAATATGGCACCGTAGAATATCCCCATAGATCAAAGTACAAAGGCGAAGGCCAGGCGAGGCTTGTTTAACCTAAGATCCCCTCCCGTCCTTGGTTTTTTAAAAATCGTTCTCTCTCCAAAAGACATACCAGTACCATCATCAGACTGAGCCTTGGTCGAGTTTGCTCGCCAGAGCTTCTTTATAAATTTAAGTTAAGAGATTCCCCTCTGTGTGAGTGTGGTGAAGAGGATGGTTTTATAGATCATATATCGGTTAGTCTAGTGGGTAGTGACGCTGCCTACGAAGCTGAAGATCCTGGGTTCGAATCCCGGTAAGGGCAAATATTTGTGTGATGACCATGAATATTTGTTTCTGAGTCATGGATGTTATCTATGTATTTAAGTATTTCTAGGTATCTGTTAAATATATCGTCGTCTAGTACCCACAACACAAGCCTTATTGAGCTTACTATGGGACTATTAGGTCGATTTGTGTAAGATTGTCCCCTAATATTTTTTTTTTTTTTTTTTTATATATTTTTCAACTGCCCCCTCCTTTAATCTATGCTGCCAAAACTAAATGTCCCCCTCCCTTCGAATGTAGCCTCTTCAATCTGTTTAACAGAAAATAAAAAAGTGTTCCGTTTTCCGCCAAGTTCGTAGAAAAGAATAACATTAAACTTTAACCTTTTTAACTCCCTAACACCCCGTTTGTGATGTTTACCTCTTGTAATATTTTTTTAATCTGTAGGTTTTTTTTTTAACAATGGTGTTTGGTAGTCGTTATGTGTTTGTGTTGTCCGTTTGTTCGCAGGTCATGAGCAGCTCTCGTGCAACTTGATTCTGGAAAATTTGAGCCGACATAGTTGGCCAGAACGCCATAAAAAGAAGAAGAAGAGGAACCTAACGTTAGGAGCCGCGGGCTGTTAGAGATTTGTTGAAATAATTGTTAAATCTGTTGTGAAACCCAGTTGATGGGTCAGATATATTCGTTTTTGTGAGCGCTATGCGCGATTAGTGAATTTGTATCGAGTTGGAGTCTGCTAGGAGAAATAGTTCCAAGTTGCGTGCGGCGGGCCTCTGCCGGCCTACACGAGGACCACAGCGGGCGATATTGCTCAGCCTTTAACTTTGACGATTGACTGAACTGCCCGTCTTGAAGCGAAATCGCCGGTGCCTTGGGTAAGTTGAATTTCATTAGATTTTAAGCTTAGTGGTATTCCATATGAGCCACGTATCGTGAGGCGTTAAAGACCCCCTAAGGGCATTTTGAACAGGAAACCACGCGCCCATTTCATGTACCTACAGCCGTTTTATTTTATTTTGGTCCGAAGTTCACCCGCATTCCATGAAGTTTATCAAGACATTTATTCAACACTGACATCTCATGCTATAAAAAGTTAACACACGTCCAATCGCTCTTAAGTTCATCGCCAGAGGGTTCAAAATACGCGATACCTTGTACACATTGAGTTGCTCGTTAAAAATTAATTGTTTCGAGATAAGTTTGGTCATGTTTATATTGTAGTTACTCCACTCTTCGTTTGTAAGTTTATCTGTCACGTATAGCTTTATCTGTACCTAGTGTGTTGGGAGTGATTACAATGGCTTTGCGTGGCTTTCTAAACTTAACACTTAAAAAATATCATTATACAGGGTTCAACCTAAATTACAACAGATATTTTTGTTTCTATCGCAGTATTTTAAGGCAAATTCATTGCATTGACTCTAGAAGCAAACAATTAAACTTTATTGATTGTAAATTTAAATAGCAAAAACACCAACCTTATGGTCACCCTTGTATACAGTTTAACGTAGCAGTTAGGGTGACCATGAGACTTAGCAAATTCAAAACATTTTTTAAATTAATGAATTCATAAACAACGTTTACAAATTTTTGCGTGGTGTCACGTCCACATGTTTAAACTAAGGTTAAAACAGTAAGAAACACATACTTCTGTTCACGACTTAGGATTCACTACACTATATTATAAATGCGAAAGTTTGGATGTTTAGATGTCTGTTACTCAAATACGCTTAAACGGCTCAACCGATTTGGATGAAATTTTGCACGAACATAGTTTATAGTCTTATAGAGAGACAGCAACCCGACTTTAGTCGACGCAACAACTACGATGTCGCCTGGTTGGTAGTGATCCTGCCTACGAAGCCGGAGGTCCTGGGTGTGAATCCCGGCAAAGGCATTTCGTGTGATTAGCACGAATACTAATTTGTTCCGTACGATTAATAAGTAGGTATATCGTCGTCTAGAACCCATAGTACAAGCTTTGCTTAGCACATCCACTGCCAAGAATCGCTACGCGCTACGCTCGTAGCCGATCACGTGGTTTTCCTCGTATGTACAAGCGACTTCGGCGTAGGCGCCCGCTAGGTGGGTTCCCGGCAGTGAAAGTGTTAGGAAACTAGCTGTGTGTAAGAAGGGAAAAAAGCTCAAATCAACTAACGGACTCTCGTCCAATCATGATTAGACTACCAAGATAGTCGATTACTTGAAGTGTCAGAAACCCGCTAAGTTTTCCGTTCGAAGCCGCTTTCCTCTACATATCCGTTTTCACATGTTATGGGCTACGAGCGTAGCGTAGAACGTTTGCTACGCTTCTACGCGCGTAGCACCAAAATCAGCAGCGTCTATTCTACCTTAGACCGCAGCAGCACGGCAATCACAAGACGGCGCGCGAGCTCTCTCGGTTTTTCTCGCACTATGCCTCTCTTTCTAAGTGTTCTAATAAGAGAGAGACGGATAGTGGGAGAAAGGCTCACGTCGTGATTTCGTCGCGCCGCTACAAGTACATGATGCCTACCGGCTCCAGCCGTTATGTTATAGTTATAACTACAACTTAGAAAAGTTGAAAAACCCCCGACATTTTGATTTCAAAGTCCAATATCTCAAAAACGGCTTAACAGATTTTCATGAAACATGGCTAAGAACATTTGGGATAAAATTATCTATGACACAAAAAAATCGGCATTGAAATCGGTCCATCCGTTTGGGAGCTACGATACCACAGGCAGATACACAGACACACAGATACACAGACACGTTAAACTTATAACACCCCTCTCTTTGCGTCGGGGGTTAAAAACAATGACGCGTAGTTTCAGAGTCCGAGAAGCAACCGGATGGCTCGCGGTATTTGAGCTCCCGAAGTGTTGTGGAACCGCCCTGTGCAACCCGAACTGAGGCAACTTGGACTGTGGCGGATATTGGAGGGCTGGTAAAAATAAAACTATTCGTTTTAGACCAGCATTTCATGATATAAACAGCGCACACACTTTCAGGCAACCGCTGTTTCAATCGGCTGCTAGGTGACTTTTTTTTATTATTTACAATACAATACAATACAATACTTTATTGATAACACCATAGTTACAAGTCAAATGGTTAATTAAGGGGCTACCCGAGGTTTTCATCGATTTTTGACAAGTTTTGAATCGTATCTACTACTTTTGCACTACAGATAGAATCATAAATCAAACGGCTATCGGTTCTTCAATCTTTTATCTCCATTTTGACTGACCGGATTTTGAAACAAATTAATACTTAATTTTGTATGATTTTTTTAAACATTGTCTAAAAAAACACTTATTTCGCATCTCTATTGACGTGAAAGATCTAACATATACGAAATCTACAAATTTGGGTTCGTCTATGACGTCTCTAAAAACTGGCAGAGGGTTTTAATTTTAAACCAATTAACACAAAAGTTATGGCCAGAAAACCAGTTTTTTGGCCTAAAATTGTTCAACTTTGATGCCAAATATCTCGAAAACAATGAAGTTTGAAGTAAATATGGGATACTATATTGCTTAAAGCCGTTGTTGTTAATATAATAAGCAACAAAAAACATTAGAAAACTAAGGGATTCAGATCGAAGGTCATTGGCGTATGGGAGCCTCTTAATGTAAACAGTAATAAAATAACAATAATAATAAATTAGGTCATTACATTAGTTATGTGCACGGTAGTTTAAGAAACTCGTCGACACTGTACAGAGTTACATCTAGTAGCCACTTGCGTAGCTTCTGCTTAAACGCGGCGGTGGGAGTTGCATTTCTGACCGCTGCGGGCAGTCTATTATAGATGGATGGACCCATTATGTAGGCTGATCTTGCAGACTTTGCCAGTTTGTGCTTAGGAGTGATAAGGCGGGTATTTACGCCCTAGATAAAGTTGGCTCAGTTTGGGTTGCACAGTGCTGTTCCACAACACTTCGGGAGCTCAAATACCGCGAGCCAACCGGTTGCCTCGTGGACACTGCAACTACGCGTCATTGCTCTGAATATTAGCGCTGCTACGGCACGCACGCGTGCTATCGCAGCGCGTTGCATGCGATAGATTAGGGGTGGCCACGTTTAGGCTCGTTCGGCATACCTGAACAGGGTATTTGTTAACAGAGAACCTTCTGTGCTTACTGCTATTATTTATTCTGTTGATCACAGTATAGTACATTGTTGTAGAGGCTAGAAAGTAGGCAATAGATGGACGAGTGGGTTCGAGGTCCGAGCCAGATGAGGACCTCGAAGGAGACGAGTCCATCTATTGCACTTTTGGCACACATACACATATAACACACACACATTCATATATATTTTTATTGACATTACATAGTGCTTTTCACGCCTACTGCGAGCAAATTGCAAATGATTATAATGAAATTCAAAATTAAGTACCAAATTTAAGATCAGCTCAGATGGAGCGAATCGCTGTTCAAACTGTCCTACAATAACATTGTTGGACAGTTTGAGCTCATAGATGGCCAACTTACCCCAGCTGTGAAGCCTGACCATCTTTTGCCACCTTTCCGAGCAGTGGCGTGAAAAATATATTATCTCCACTAGAAGAAGACATCATTCGGCTCGCATTTTCGGCCACAGTTAGTTTCTCCAGCTATACGTAGCATCTCCTATCTCCTTATTACTGGACCTTACACCTATTGTTTACTTTGTCATTGTTTATGTTATCGTTTCTGGCGCCGGCGCACGGGTCATAAGCGTGAACGAGCACTCATGACCGCACCTTACAAACTGGGTAAGGCCGGGTTCATGGACGGGAGCGGCGCGGGCCGCCAGCAATGTCGCCTAAAATAGTACATTACTCATCATCATCATCATATCAGCCGAAAGACGTCCACTGCCAGCATAGGCACTGTCTAGACATAGGCCTCCCCCAAAGAGTGCCACAATGACCGGTCCTGCGCCACCCGCATCCAGCGGACGCCCGCGACCTTTACCAGGTCATAAGTCCACCTTGTGGGGGGGGCTACCCACGCTGCGACTTCCGGTGGTCGCCACTCGAGGACCCTTCCGCCCCATCGGCCATCGGTTCTACGTGCAATGTGTTCTAAGTACATTACTCAGCTAGGCCGGTAAAACAAAGTCTCAGATCGCTGGCCAAGCCGACCGCAGGAGACGTTCTTTATTCCGTAGTGAGTACATCCCGAGTGGGATTCTCAGAACGAGTAGCGTGCGGCAATTGGTACTTTAAAGCCAGGTATGACCTAATAGTACATAACAAGAATGTCTCAGATCGCAGGTAGGTATTTGACGCTATGTACGCGATATGAGGCTTGCTTCATTACCGCCCGTGGAGAGTACAACATTTTACATCTTCCGCTGACCGAGAAGTGGTGGTAATTACTACTTTATGGCCACGTGTGACGTAAACAAATATGGCGTTGCTGGTGCGTTTACGTCGGCGTGAGCGTTTCCGTAAGCGCCCGACAGCTCACGTGTCGCACCGCTGCACGCATCATCCATACAAATATTATATATGCGAAGGTGTTATCTGTCTCTTACCTCTTCACGCTTAAACCGCTGATCCGATTTAGATGGAATTTGATATAGAGATAGTTTGAGTTCCGAGGGTGGACATAGGATAGTTTTTATCCCGGAAATCATCCGCCAAAGGTGTGAAATTGGGGATGAAAGTTTGTATGGAGCTACGATATAAACTAGTTCCACGCGGACGGAGTTGCGGGGTGTCCATAAACAAGGCCAGCTACACCCGCACAACACGAACGAACACGGAAACCGTCACAAATGGGTGGGTGTGGTTTGTGTAAGCCACACATATAAAGCCACGCCCTAAAACACTTGGGACTATGTTTCAATCAAATCAGCTACACAAATTCTGCAAAACAGAAAGGGTTGTTTGTCGCTTTTATTATAGTCCTTGGGCGACCGAGCACTCCTCGGTTGAAAAAAAGAAAAAATACGGAGAAAACGAATTTTCCCAGGCACGAGACCCTGCCTGGGAAAATTCGTTTTGACCTAGATCGATTTTTGCAATTCGGGAATAGCATAGATAGGATATACCAGACTCATTTGGTAGGTACCTAACTTACTATTAGGTATTTTATTTATATATACAGAAGTTAGCGGGCAATTTTCCTGTAAGAAGTTCTCAAGTCACCTGAAGACTTAAAGGAATACATAAAATGGTTAGGTTAGTATTATCTCCTGAAAAATATTATTATTTTCAGCGGATCATGGTTTTTCGAATTATGAAATTCGGAAATAATATGCTTTCGGACAAATGACTCTTCAGAACCATGTACTGTAGGTACGCAGCGTAGCGTAATAATAATTTGGTAATTAAAAACTGCGTTTCTCAAGCTTCTAATTAGGTATATTGGAGCGGAACTAACTAAATATCGTAATTAGGACGGCGAGGTAATAAAAAACGGCCCGGCCCGCTGACCCCACTAAGTGCCTTATCGGCGCCCGCGCAGCCCTGCCGTGCGTGCCCAGGAGGTCAATTTTAAACTACGAATTACGATTTGATTATATTTATTTATTTATATGGAAAACCAATATGCTTTTTAAACAACAACGCACACGTAAAGCTCTTAAATTAACTCACTAAAAAATGTTATTTTGAAGGTTTGAAAATATAATACTGCGCAAAAAAGTTATGCTGTTAGATATAAGAGATCAAAAATGTTTGAATAGGGAATATGCATGTGATTTAGAAATGGACAAAAAAAATCACGTGTAATCTATATTGCTTAATAAATATACACACATGATTATTTTTTCAAATTATCATGTTTCTATTGATAAAATAAATTGTTTAAAAGTACTATTTTTCAAATTCCCTCGCAAATTTCCAAAACGCAACGCTATTGGCGGAGCGAAACGTGACGTCACCGTGCAGGTCGTTAGTATGATTATTGAAAGTTATTCGCATTGTTTGGCCGCTGTTTATGATAAATAATCAGTGTTTTTTGGTAATTATTAAGTGAAAAAAGACTCGCCACAATGACTGAAGGCGGTTTTGTCAAGGCACAGTCGGATAATCTGCCTAAAATTGATGTGTTCATGATGACTAAATTTAATACATACTTCGCAAATATTTGTGACTTTACGTCCGCTGAACTAAGAGGAGTAAAAGCTGCAAGGTAAATAAGTTACAGATATTCAATAAATTTTCATATTCCTTGTTTTTATACTCGTGAGATTGGTCAATTAAATAATTATAACCTATTTTGGCGATTCAAATAGCTAGACTTTTAAACTACTTCAAATAGGTGTCTTTGTTAAATAAGTGGAATAAAAAACTAGTAGATATTTATCCATACTATATACTATTTTACTATACTATAACTTTATATATTATATATACTAACTTCTGCCCGCGACTCCGTCCGCGTGGAACTCATTTATATCGTAGCTCCATACAAACTTTCACCCCCACTTCATCCCTTTGGGGGATATGGGGGGAGCTATGATATAAACGAGTTCCACGCGGACGGAGTCGCGGGCAGAAGCTAGTTATATTATATATTTTATATATACTTACTTAATAATAAATTATAAATGCGAAAGTGTGTATGTCTGTCTGTTTGTTACCTCTTCACGCTTAAACTGCTGAACCGATTTGGATGAAATTTGGTATAGAGATAGTATAAACGAGTTCCACGCGGACGGAGTCGCGGGCAGAAGCTAGTATTATATAATCAAAGATATGTAGGTACCTATTAGGAATGTTAAATGTTGAGAACATCTTTATGAACTTTAACAAACTAGGTTGTTTTCGTCAAGGCTTATAAATAAAACAAATTTGTGTAGGTCACTCAGTAAAAAGGATTATATTCTTTTAACTTTCTTCGATCAACAGTGCAAACAAAGAAACTTAGCTAAAACGTTTCTTGATCAAAATCAACACTCGTAGTCAGCTGTTGATCAACAAAAATCATAATATTTGTAACATTAATAACTAAAAAAATTGGGAATCAGAATAGTTTTATGAATAAGTATATAATACAATTTTGAGGTTAGGTTATTGTTTACCTATATTGTTCGCGAGTCGTAATAAAAAAGATTTTAGGTACATACATATTTAATACTCACGTCGAAATGATCTTCACAACAATATAAACTACTCAAGCACGATACATTATCTCTCCTCATCGCCTTACACCACTTTATCCTTATATTTGCACCTTTGGTCATATGAAAATATTTGCAGTTTTAATGTGATTTTCACACATAGGGACAATACAATATTTATAATAAGCTTTTGTGTGCTCTTCCATTACAATAAGTTGATCTTATAAGCTTTAATCACTCACATTTATTAAAAGTGTGAATCAAACACTTTGTTGTTAATCTGTTTAAGAACCGCCGTGCACTAAGCTGCACGGTGACGTCACAAATGAGCGCGCCAAAATGGTGGCGTTTTGATCGTCCGAAAATGATAGTAATTTTAATTATTTTTTTTTAGCTTATTTAATAATATTGTGAAAGTGTTATATTTTTTTCCGGTTATATAATTACTTATAGAATAGATAAAAAAAATAAAAAAATGTCATGAATATTCCCTATTCGGAAGCATTACCAAAATTCTACATCAAAAAAAGTTATGTAATCAGCCTTTTCTAAGAGAAAAAATGGCCTTTTACAAAAACTACCCCTCGCACGACTTGCTGCCAAGTCGCGTAAAGTGGCCGTCAATAGAACTTGCTAACTATGTAAACAAACAATGTATTGAAATTGACATTTAAAACGTCAATTTCAATACATTGTTTGTTTACATAGTTAGCAAGTTCTATTGACGGCCACTTTAGCAACAATTATGGTCGCTCGCACTATCCAAATTAGAAAGAGAAGGTTTGAAACATATGTGTATTCATATGACCAGGCTGTATGACTCTCATTTGAAATGTCCAGAGATAAACCCCCGTTCTATCTGCTGGCCGTGTCAGATAACAATCTTATCAGTGACGGGTCACTTGACTTATTCAAAACTAACATGGTCCCTGACGATAAAAGGCACACGCCTTCGATGGCATGATAAAACTACGCAGAGGGATATATAAAT
Organism: Epinotia ramella; assembly: GCA_947578815.1. NCBI lineage: Eukaryota > Metazoa > Arthropoda > Insecta > Lepidoptera > Tortricidae > Epinotia > Epinotia ramella. The sequence goes on from OX388223.1 coordinate 15,472,633, forward strand.
TAATATTAAGGGGACAATCTTACACAAATCGTCCTAGTCCCATAGTAAGCTCAGTAAGGCTTGTGTTATGGGTACTAGACGACGATATATATAATAGATATAAATACTTAAATACATAGAAAAACTTCCATGACTCGGAAACAAATATTCATGCTCAACACACAAATATTTGCCCTTACCGGGATTCGAACCCAGGACCTTCAGCTTCGTAGGCAGCGTCACTACCCACTAGGCTAACCGGTCGTCAATATATAGATGTATTCCTACAGATACCTACGTAGATGTATAATGGGATACATGGGTGACATAGGGACTAAAGTATGGGGTTCTTCAAAAAAGGAGTGTAGGTATACATTCTTAAAGGGTTATGCAACGCGCATTTAACCCCCCTGGAGTTGCAAGCGTCATAGGCTACGGTAACGACTTACTATCAGGTGGGCCATAAGGTTGTTTGCCATCGACGTAGTATTAAAAGAAACGTGATTGGAATTAGATCTGACTAGATAGGATGAAGCAATGATGTAGGTAATATAAATAAAAAGCGGCCAAGTGCGTGTCGGACCACGCACAACGAGGGTTCCGTGCCTATTAAAAAGGTCGTATCGTTACTGAAACCTTATGGCACTTACATCCTTTTCTTTAAGGAAGGCAGTTTTTTAGAAATATCTCAAAAACCTTTGAACCGATCTTGTTCAAAACAATTTTCGCTGAGAGAATTTAATAAGCCCTATGAGCATGATTTTTTTCATATTTTTAAAATACACGGTTCAAAAATTAGAGGGGGGGGGGACACAATTTTAGTGACTTTCGAGGAGATTATCTCCGACTCTATTCACTTAATCAAAAAAATTGCTGAGAAACCTTATATTTATTTTGAAAGGCCTATCGATTAATGTGCCACACGTGGGCTTGCAATGAAAAAAAAAATGTTGACTTTCAGTTTTATGTATACCTAAAAAAAATTTTTTTTAGTAATTTAGTTACAAAACTATGTAGCGGTTAACAAAATACACCTATTCTGAAAATTTTATTCAAATACACCTTATAGTTTTCGAGTAAAATGCCTGTGACATACGGACGGACAGACAGACAGACATGACGAATCTATAAGGGTTCCGTTTTTTGCCATTTGGCTACGGAACCCTAAAAAGAGGTAGACACGTTGTCTATACGAATATCCTTTTTTAAAAATGGCCACAAAATCTGACAGCTGAGACGTTTATATACGCCGTGGAACTGAGGCAAGTTGGTGCAATTGACTCAGTTTTAGTGTGCCACTGTTGGACCACTCATAACCTATATCTTTTTATATTACATCATTGGGATGAATTTGAAAGACAAACTTAATAAAGAAGGTAGGTAGGTAGGTACCAAAGTTTGTATGCCAGACAAAGAATGAATTACTTTGGTAACGGCTATCCGCAACCACAGGAATTCAAGGTGCTTCCGCTGAGCTGCATCATCCACTTTGTGGAAATGATGGAGCGAGCTTGGGAGTAGGCATAAAGGAGAAGCAAATGCACAAAAGATCGCATTGGGTCGCAGTGTATCCGAAAGGGTCACAATATTATTTTTGCCCGACTACGGCAGAGTCGAAGTTTGTATTTGCGTGTGTTCTGCCGAAGCGTTTAATATATACTGAACCGATTTTGATGAATGAATTATCAATCGATTCGAAATTATGGTCCCGGAGACATAGTCTACCTTTTGTATGAAAATATCCAGTATTTTTTTTAGTTACAAATAACTTTATTTACCAAAGCTGCATTACAATCATGAGTTTTACAAATTATAGTTGGTGAGATCTTACTTCGAACATTTGACAGCTGTCATCCCGGTACAATAAACATCATTCATAAATTGAACTGGGATGACAGTTGTCAAATGTTCCAAGTAAGATCTCACCAACTATAGTGTGGCAAATTCTAGAGTGAGCAACCAATTTTCAATTTAGCGTGAAGCTGTTTCACTGTCAGCTTTTGGCTATTGAACTTTTCATAATTTTGTTGTACATGGGTGTTGGACTGGGTGTGGGTGTTGCTTCACCGTAGTCGGGATTAATGCTAAGGCTAAGGCTTTTTTAGAGAAAGGCACGAACCTGCCACATGACACATGGAAGCCGATAGCCTATCTAATCGAAACAAAACACTGATAAACCTGTAATGTAACCCTAACCGCTGGTGACCCGTATTACAAGCACGTTCTAATCTTTGCATTTTTACGCGAATATTATCTTCGTTTACGTTATCTAAGTACCTATACATATTATAAAACTCTTGCGTTACTAATCTATTCGCACAGCCTAAACCGCTAAAGATATAAGCATGAAATTTGGAACATACATTATTTACAGTACATGGACGTGTACTAATAAAGGATTTTTCGAATTTCAACCCTTAAGGGGGTGAAATAGGGGTCTAACCGTCGTATGGAAATCGTTCATTTGGAAAGTCATAGACTTGAATCTTTGTATGAAGCTTTCTTACTAAAAAGCAAAACAAATGATTTAGCGTTGTTATAAAAATTCATCCCCTAAGTGGGTTAAAAAAGAGTTGAAAGTTTGTATAGGAAACATGTGGGTTTTAAAGTTAGCCGTTTAAAACTTCGGTCACAAACTCCTAATGTAAAGTCAAAAACATTGGTAAGGGATTTTTTCCTAATTCATCCCTTGAAGGGCTTAAGATAGGGGTTGAAAGTTCACATAAGTAATGTGTGATTTTTAATGATAAACTGCGGCTAGAAACATGAAAGCAGGACAGCAGGTTTCTTTTATAATATGTAGATCTATCCAGAAATATTTTTGTTTAAACTTGCCCCCTAAAGGGGTGAAATAGGAGTTGTACCGACAAGACGTTCTTTTTAAAACTTAGAAATATGAAAGTTCGTATATACGTTCTTTATTTATAAACCAGATATTTGGCATAGTGTTTTCATCAAAATTCATTCCCTAGGGGTTGGAAAGGCCATATGGGAAACATAATTATGAAAGTAGAAACTTTGCGAATAGGCTCCTTTTATATAGTCAACCATGCTTGTTTCAGTAGTAGTTGTACCTTGATTGTTTGAAGACAATGAAATTGCTGTTAGATGGTCGTATGGAAAAGCTCAAAGATTTTTATCATTAGGTATTCAGATTTTTTTTTATTCGACGTTTCTTATATAATGACTAAATAATTCTTATATAATGAAAAAAACATATCAGATCGGTATTCAGTGTGTTGTTACTCAGAAGACATGTATAGACTATAGGTAGGTAAATACGGAAATGGTTTTTAACAAATTAACTTATAATAGGGTAGGTATTTTCAAACATCAAATTATTGTAATGAAGTATAAATTACAAAATATAATTAAAATTATAAAAAGGTATGAACATTAAAACTTTAGAATAAATATGCATTTTTTTTATTGTCCCAGGGTAAATTAAAAGTTACCAATAGAATCCTTACGCTTTTATAGAAACAAAATTGTATAACAACTATGGACCTAATCGCAGTATTTCGCGCCCAAACAGCAATTTACTTGATTTTCTATACAACGTTTTCCACAAGTAAAAATAGCAACTGTGACGTCACAATGTAATGTCAATTAGTATGAAGCATTTCGGCTGCCGACAGCGAGGTCAATCTTTGAATCAAATTTTTGGGTATTCATGTTCTTTAATAATTCTAGATGCTCCCATACAAAATTGTTCCTCTCCAAATACCTACCTACTGGTTCGAATGGCATCGAAAAAATCTTAGGAAACAAGCCTATAGCAATGACTTTAAATTCGTGGAGATATTTTGGTATTTTAATATTATCATCAACATAAACTAGCTTTAATTCCAGAGGACAGATTCTCATTTATCATGTTAGTAAATTTAATAAAAAAGGAATAGTAAATAAAAAAATAATTTACCATAACGGGTTTTGACGGAGGGTTTATTCATAGGGGAAGTAAGTAGAAGTAGGCCGTTTCCGGCGTAACAACAATTATTCCAAAATTACACTAACTACGCGCGGGCGAAACCGATTAAAGTTATTATATTAAAACAAAAGACGCCTATCAGTTATCTACGTTTACGTTATGTTATTAAAACAAAAGACGCCTATGTTATCTACGCTTACGTTATGTTATTAAAACAAAAGACGCCTATGTTATCTACGCTTACGTTATGTAATTAAAACAAAAGACGCCTATGTTATCTACGTTTACGTTATGTTATTAAAACAAAAGACGCCTATGTTATCTACGTTTACGTTATGTTATTAAAACAAAAGACGCCTATGTTATCTACGTTTAGTATTCAATTCAATACAATACAATAAAAATATTCTTTATTGTTTACCAGAAACAGTACATAATAGACAAACAGAGGTAAATTAAACATAAACAATAGTAGACAACAGGCGGTCTTATATATTAAAAGTCCTATCTTCCAGACAACCTTTGGGTGGTGGAGACGATGCAAAATAATCATATGATTTGAGTAGGTGAAAGCGAATATAACACTACTTGTCACATACTATAATTATTTTTTTGACGACCGGTTAGCCTAGTGGGTAACGACGCTGCCTACGAAGCTGAAGGTTCTGGGTTGGAATCCCGGTAAGGGCAAATATTTTGTGTGATGAGCATAAATCTTTGTTTCTGAGTCATGGAAGTTTTCTATGTATTTAAGTATTTATATCCATTATATATATCGTCGTCTAGTACCCATAACACAAGCCTTACTGAGCTTACTATGGGACTAGGTCGATTTGTGTAAGATTGTCCCCTAATATTTATTTATTTATTAAAAAAATCCATACTAATATTATAAATGCGAAAGTGTGTCTGTCTGTCTGTCTGTCTGTCTGTTACCTCTTCACGCTTAAACCGCTGAACCGATTGCGATGAAATTTGGTATGGAGATAGATTGAATCCCGGGGAAGGACATAGGATAGTTTTCATCCTGGAAATCACCCCCTAAAGGGATGAAATGGGGGGTTGAAGTTTGTATGGAGCTGCGATATAAACGATTTCCACGCGGACGGAGTCGCGGGCAGAAGCTAGTATATATATATACCTAAAACCACGACATGAAACAAAGTTGATATTTAGTGAAATCTTCAAGGAATGGTACAAAAATCTCGATCCTCTTCATGTCAATTCGCACCTAAATTTAATTAGTTGTACGAATTTCTGCACATAGGTATAATAGTAACTACCCACGCGGCCCGTCTGGGGTTTAAACAGAACGCAACCCTTACATACAAACTTAAAAGCTACACACTTACCATTAGATATTAGAATAGGTAAATGACGATACGATAATCTGCTAATAGGGAATATTCATGACATTTTTTTATTTTTTTTATCTATCCTATAAGTAATTATATAACCGGAAAAAAATATAACACTTTCACAATATTATTAAATAAGCTAAAAAAATTAATTAAAATTACTATCATTTTCGGACGATCAAAACGCCACCATTTTGGCGCGCTCATTTGTGACGTCACCGTGCAGCTTAGTGCACGGCGGTTCTTAAACAAATTAACAACAAAGTGTTTGATTCACACTTTTAATAAATGTGAGTGATTAAAGCTTATAAGATCAACTTATTGTAATGGAAGAGCACACAAAAGCTTATTATAAATATTGTATTGTCCCTATGTGTGAAAATCACATTAAAACTGCAAATATTTTCATATGCCCAAAGGTGCAAATATAAGGATAAAGTGGTGTAAGGCGATGAGGAGAGATAATGTATCGTGCTTGAGTAGTTTATATTGTTGTGAAGATCATTTCGACGTGAGTATTAAGTATGTATGTACCTAAAATCTTTTTTATTACGACTCGCGAACAATATAGGTAAACAATAACCTAACCTCAAAATTGTATTATATACTTATTCATAAAACTATTCTGATTCCCAATTTTTTTAGTTATTAATGTTACAAATATTATGATTTTTGTTGATCAACAGCTGACTACGAGTGTTGATTTTGATCAAGAAACGTTTTAGCTAAGTTTCTTTGTTTGCACTGTTGATCGAAGAAAGTTAAAAGAATTTAATCCTTTTTACTGAGTGACCTACACAAATTTGTTTTATTTATAAGCCTTGACGAAAACAACCTTGTTTGTTAAAGTTCATAAAGATGTTCTCAACATTTAACATTCCTAATAGGTACCTACATATCTTTGATTATATAATACTAGCTTCTGCCCGCGACTCCGTCCGCGTGGAACTCGTTTATACTATCTCTATACCAAATTTCATCCAAATCGGTTCAGCAGTTTAAGCGTGAAGAGGTAACAAACAGACAGACACACTTTCGCATTTATAATTTATTATTAAGTAAGTATATATAAAATATATAATATAACTAGCTTCTGCCCGCGACTCCGTCCGCGTGGAACTCGTTTATATCGTAGCTCCTTCCATATCCCCCAAAGGGATGAAGTGGGGGTGAAAGTTTGTATGGAGCTACGATATAAATGAGTTCCACGCGGACGGAGTCGCGGGCAGAAGTTAGTATATATAATATATAAAGTTATAGTATAGTAAAATAGTATATAGTATGGATAAATATCTACTAGTATTTTATTCCACTTATTTAACAAAGACACCTATTTGAAGTAGTTTAAAAGTCTAGCTATTTGAATCGCCAAAATAGGTTATAATTATTTAATTGACCAATCTCACGAGTATAAAAACAAGGAATATGAAAATTTATTGAATATCTGTAACTTATTTACCTTGCAGCTTTTACTCCTCTTAGTTCAGCGGACGTAAAGTCACAAATATTTGCGAAGTATGTATTAAATTTAGTCATCATGAACACATCAATTTTAGGCAGATTATCCGACTGTGCCTTGACAAAACCGCCTTCAGTCATTGTGGCGAGTCTTTTTTCACTTAATAATTACCAAAAAACACTGATTATTTATCATAAACAGCGGCCAAACAATGCGAATAACTTTCAATAATCATACTAACGACCTGCACGGTGACGTCACGTTTCGCTCCGCCAATAGCGTTGCGTTTTGGAAATTTGCGAGGGAATTTGAAAAATAGTACTTTTAAACAATTTATTTTATCAATAGAAACATGATAATTTGAAAAAATAATCATGTGTGTATATTTATTAAGCAATATAGATTACACGTGATTTTTTTTGTCCATTTCTAAATCACATGCATATTCCCTATTATCAAGAGTATTTGACGAGCGGTTTAGCCACGTGTGGCAATGACCGGGCCTATACAAACTTGACGCTCCTGGGTTTAAATCCCGGTACAGTCAGCGTCATATAGTTAGTATAGCAGCCACACAGTAGGCAAACATTTCGGTAGACGTCTTTAATTATTACTGTAAGAATAAGGGTGTGTTACGATATATTTGGCTAATCTAGATGCTACTACCTATACGATTCTGACTGTACCTCAGGGCAAATAATTTCTGATGACCATGAAAAATAATTTCTGAGTAGATGCTCAGATGCTCTAAAATTGTTTCAGAAGGTAGAACACTTTCATGGCTAGGTACTATGTAGTTAGTAAGACTTAAAATTTTATTTGCTATCATCTCGGAGGAACTTAAACATATATTACAATCCTTTATTCTCGGAAAATGTAGTTAAATATTGATAGAGGTATGTACATGCGTCGTTAATTAGTAATTAGCTATACTTAATCGGTTCCATGTGCCGATATCTCCATCTTACGCAATAAAATGAGAGCGATCATGGAGATGAAAGAAAAGGCTAATATTCGTAAGATTAATATTACTACATCGTTACAAAAGCTAACTGCTTCGTGATATAAATCACGTTGCAAATGCTCAAAGGTTAGCTGGAAGAGATCTCTTATAGGAATAAGTTCGCCTTTGTAGTTTGATCTATTGCGTGACATGTATATTCTTGTTTGCATACTTACTGCGGGCTTGTTAGACCATGTCACATGACTTGTCATTGGTCAGTTTTCAAAATGTATGTCAACTCTACTTGTGGCTCTTTTGTTTTATCAAAACACTAGCTTTTGCCCGCGACTCCGTCCGCGTGGAACTCGTTTATATCTTAGTTCCATACAAACTTCCAACCCTTATTTCTTCCCTTAGGGGGTGAATTCCGGGATAAATCCAATCTTATATCCTTCCCCGAGACCCAAGCCTCTATCCCTCTTCGCCCATCCCTAATCGGTTCAGCGTTAAGAGGCAACACACAGACAGACAGATACACTTTCACAAAATGGAATGTGCAACAAAGTAATCAAGATAGTTGTTACCATAATTATATTTATTCTTATTATTTATTTTCTTTATATTTATTTTATTAACCCCGTGTGGTGTTGGGTTAGAATTTCACGACACCCACGGGAAGAAAGGGGGTGCCCTTTCTTCCCGTGGGTGTCGTAAAAGTCGACTAAGAGAGCAGGGTTGGAGTGTGTTGTGGGCGACGGGCTAGCAACCTATCACTGCAATACCACATTTTGTCGATCTTTTAAACCCACATTTATACTAAAAGTGGCGCTGGAACATAAGTTTCACGTGCTATGCCTACCCCTTTTGGGAATGAAGTGAGTATGTATGTATTTTATCAACTCTTGTAACATGTTTCCCTTATTTATGTGTTATAAACTAGTCGTTCCGTGAGCTGCAGAACTCACGAGCCTGTCATTTTTTTATTCGGGTTCCGTAGTCAACAAGGAACTCTTATAGTGTCGCCATGTCCGTCTGTCTGTCCGTCTTCGGCTTAGCTCAATAACCCTTATTACTAGAAAACTGTAATCCGGCATGGGTACATAAATTAATCACGCCGACAAACAGTAGAAATAAATCATATACATTTTTAGGGTTCCTCCCTCCCCTTACACCTAAAGTGGGATGCCGCAGACGGACAGACGGACATGGCGAAACTATAAAGGTTCCTTGTTGACTACGGAACTCTAAAAAGTATTGATTTTTATTACTTAGTCTCACTTGGGAATACCTAACCGCAGACTAAACTATTTACTACGTCAACATCAGGCATCTACTAAGACAGACATTGCTATCAGGTAAAATAAAAAAACGCATTCTAAAGTCCAGCTAAAAATAGAAAATATTGCCATCGAAGCATAACTTATACGAATACACATGGACAATTGGAATTGCCGGGTCCAAGGTTCGAATTAACACGCTTACAATAAGAAGTGAAAGATTTCATCATTTTTATCTACCTAAAGAAAATACAGCGTTAAGATATGGGAAAGCCAATCCGGGTTAATTTAGTAGAGGCCAAAATGTGTCAGTAGGTCATTTCATTTATCAGGGAATTTTATATTCCACTTAGTTCGACCATCGCACCAACAGGATTTTTAAATTGCACTTTGTTCGCCCCTCAAATTACGGGGATTGTTACATTCAAGTTTGAACACGAGAAATTACGTCTATTTCCCACCGACCAACCGGACATTCCATCCAATTTGCGGTTAGTAAGGTCCGAAGGTCGAAACTAAGTGGAATAGTTCCTGATAGTCGGACATGTCACAGCGTTGTCAAGCCACGCGGCCGGAGGGTAATTTTTATGTCGGTTTCATTTCGCATATGTGCATGTTTGCTTTTCTGTTTGCTTGTATTTTTGCACGTTAAAATTTTAGGTTTTTGCACATTTGATTGTATTTAGGTTTACTGCATGGTTCGCACACTGGTTTTAAGTTCGTATATTTCTGATTGCATGTATAAGTCGGGCGGCTATATGCCGACTCGCCTGCGGCTCGCTTTTCGCCTCGTGCTGCCGCAATGACGGGCGGCCGGGGCGGGGCGAGGGGCGTGGCCTGCGTGCCGCAGGGCGCGTTGTTGGTTCATCACCGCACGAAAAGTGTGGTGCCGATCGCGCGCCCGGCGGCATGTTTTGATTGTTTTGATTGTTGTTAATTTTAAGGTAGTAGTTAGTTTTTGTGTATATTTTTGTAGTTTTAGGTTTCCTTTTATGTTTGCATGTTTGTATTAGGTTCTTTTTGTTAATGTTTTTTATAGTTTGTGTGTTTTATACCACAATGTTGTTAGAGGCAATTAGTTGAGGGCCCCTTCGGGGCCCAACTTGAGAAGAAATGTAAGAAAAAAAAAAAAAAAAAAAAGTAATTTTTATGTACATGATTTGAGCTTTCATTCGACCTGTCAAGCATCGGTTATAATCGGTTATAATCGGTTCCGTTACATAGTGAACCTGAACCCTGTGTAAGTAGTACTATCAGTATTTGTAACGTGGCGTAATTAGGAGAAGATATATATAGGTATAGCGTCTTTGTAGATTCTTTGCTAAAACAAATTCCCACAATCCATACAGAGTTGAATAATCTCCACGACAACCGATAACGTGTTTATTTTCTTTTAATTAATCAGGCCAACTATCTTGTGACCTCCGCCATTTTCCGTGAGAAAGTCAATAATCTTCTTACAACTAAGTAAAATTACGCGGTGACTCATTGGACTTTAACAGAAACGGTTAAGAATCAAATTGCAACGGCCCCAAAGTCGTAATAAGTTTAAAGATCACTCTAGCACGCTTTCAGAACATGATATATTAAATTGGGATTATTTTAACTCGCCTATATAATATGAAGTTGATTGTGTTTGTTTAATACTGAGTCTATAACTGATTTCTAGCATAGCAAACATAATTAAGTTTAACTGGGTAAATATTAATATTCTCACGGTTATATGGTACTGACATTAACATTAGGATTTTTATAAAAACAAAATATAATATGTCTTATTTATAAATACATAATTAAAGCTAACTTAAACATAAATAAAAAAAACTAAATTGGCTATAGCTAAAAATGAAAGCATAAAAAAAGAACACCGCCTCTAGGAGGTCAGACTGCGGCATGGACCCCATTACGCTGGCAGCATTACCTCTCTGAATCGCAATGGAAATTCGTTGCGAGAGGTAAGCGCCAGCTCTGGGGTCACCAGTTGCTTGGACCAGCCGCGAAGACAATACCTTGAGAAATATACACATATCTGACGACCAGGGACCCAAGGTTTCCACAGCAAGCGCCGCAAAATCGTAATCCTATATATGGTTATATGGTTATCCGTTATATGGTTACCTTATAGTACTGTATATACACTGAGCCTTGAGAATAGGGGCGTAAAACGTAAAAAGGATTTAAAATGTAGTCAAATGGAGAAAAAGCAACGCAAGAGGTTAAATAATCGCAAAGTTATAAGTGTCCAGAGTTTAAGGGCTATGTTCTGTCCCTTTTCCGCAAAACGCAACTTCATATGAAATCATTGTTATTTACTTCGACGCTCGCAGATTGTGACGTCACTAACTGCGAGCGTTTTCTCTCTAACAAGTAATATTAAAACGGTTGTAGCTTCGTGATTTTTTAAGATATTGAATGGGATTTTCGTCACTAGGCATATTTTTTGCCTTCTTTCTTTTGGAGTAATAATAACTTTCGAGTCTACACCCGTATTAGATATGACAGAATTCTCCCCTTTTTAATGGTCAAAAAGTAGACATCTCTCCTGAATGGAATTATGAATTTTTCACTAAACTACAGGAAAGATGCCATTGCCGTTTGTTTGTAAAGCAACAGAAATTTATTTATTAATTAAAAATAATAATTACACAGCATCACAGTTAAAAACTAAGTCACTGTGAATTACAAACAATATATTGGTCGATAGTTTTCAACTTTAGCCGTGTCCATTGATTTGAGAATACGCGTTTCAATTTCCATTGACAGGGGGTACGTCCCAGAATCTTAGGCTAAGTTGAAAACCCGAACCAACGGCAACGCTAGCGAGTCTTTCATTTTACAATTTGTAATAAAAGATACATTTGAATTTTTGTCGCACGATCGGAAACTTGTATACAGCGTGGAACAGAACGATGGACTTTCCCGCAAGAGGAGGATAGTTTAGTTAGTGCTAACAATTTTCCAAATAAACTATGTTAATATTTCTGACCGTTTCCAAGTTAGAGTTCATCAAACTTTTGTGCAAAAATCTGCATATTGCAACTCTAACGGAGAATAAGGTCCATGCCATCACTGGTAAACAATATTTTAAGGAATGACGGGAATTGCTGTCACCGGAAAGTCGAATTTTGCTTGAACCCTGAATAAGTAACAGTTAAGTTGACAAATTATCGAGAAGCAAGTCTGTCATGGTAAACATTAACAGTTACAAAGATGAATTAGGGTAAGCGCTATCATTTAAAAGTATTTTTTAAATTAGAATTTCTTGTTTGAAGTATTTGTGTAATCATTACTATTCGATTCTACTGCCCTCATATGACAATATATTTTCTTTAAGATTAATGGAAAACATCCACCCTGTATAGAAAAAAATATTGCGAAAGTTAGGTTTCCACCCATATAGTATATTATGCCGAATTTTTACTACTACAAGTACCGTATTACCAAAATTTACAAATCGACACACTTTGGGGTGACTGGTTTCCGACCAACCAGCATTTATTTATTTAAACTTTATTGCGCAAATCCTATTCGTACAAGTAAAAGGCGGACCATCGGACCCAGCCATTTCTTTTCTAACTAGCTATGCCCTCTACATACCTACTTAAAACTATGTAGGTATCTAACGTGGGAACGCAGACTTCATATGTAACATTTTGTTACTTTCCACGAGGTATAAACACTCTAAACTACCTACTATGTGTATATCATATAGCGTACCATTTTCCTGAACCGTTATCTATACGTACAAACGTTTCTATAATATATAGGTAAGTATCTGCCTCGCGGATACGCGCCGTCAGATATCCGCATAGTATCTTATATTCTAATAGATTAACAACTAAAAACTTAAAGCTGATTTAAGGATTCATCGCATAAAAATCGCTACAAAACATTTTCTGATCATGAATCATAGTTTGTAGATAGTTAAAACCAAAGGTCGAAAGCCACCCATTTCAGACTAGCCATGCTTTACTACTTTTGATTTGTCGAGGAAGCCTTTTATTTTTTTATTACTGATACCTGATGGTAAGTGAACTTAACGCCAAACCTATGCAAAAACAATTTTATTTCGGAATCAATAAGATTCTAATAGGCAACCAATTTTAAAATAGTTAGTTTAAGGATAATTTCGTAGTACTGACTTGAGTACCCAGATTTCTTGATGCCGAGGCTTTCAGTCATATTATTTACTTGTAAATTATAGAATATATACCTATATTATATAAACAGGTTAGGACGTATTATATCCTGAAAAATCAAAATCTCCGTCAGCGGAACATGGTTTTAAACATATTGGCTGGTACCTAACCAGTTAATATACATATGTCCTAACGATAAATCGCTATTAAATCTCGCAAATTATAACAGAGTTATAATGTTTTGACATTCATACCGTATCATAAGAGCATTAATAATGTCATGCCTTTCACTTTGACTTAATGATTAAGTTGTTGTTTATTATTTTATTTACGTTACACCTCAGAGTTAAATGCGTAATTAATTAATTTTCTTAAGGTGGTTCGATCACCATATAAAACGTCTTTTGACATTCGCAGGCTAACGGCGTGATATTTAAAGAAACTTGTGTAACACACTTTCATTCATTGGCTTTCCCATTTGCGCGAAATTCCCACTTTCCTAGAATAAACTTGTATTAAACTAGAATAATTTGAGAAATTAGTTTGCCACGTGATACTTTGCGAAAACGATTATTCTCAAATTATTCTGGTTTAGCCCTTTTTGGTTTTAACAAAACGTTATTGTAAGTAGGTAGGTAGGTAGAATGTATGTAACGCAATAATGTGTAAATGGTGCACTTAATAACAAACGGCTTAGCCTTCTCTTTCAGGTCTATCATTAAATTATGCTGTGAGAAACATGACAACACAGTGGTTCTCATACTTTTGAGGGCTGGATCATAGTACATAAAAATTACACATGATTCGTTTAGAAAGAGCAAATCTCTATGTACCGTAGGGGCTCTATTTACCTTGTGACATTAAAAAGCACAATAGGCAATACATTTTGCACACGCAGTGTCTATATTAAGACTAGAAGATACAACTCCTCATAAACACATTTGTTTCATGGAGTAAAAACAGCGTACACTTGACTCCAAATGACAATGCTACAGTTAATGTGGTTTGAAACCACTGCAGAAGATATGTAAGGGAATTAATTGGTATCGTCTGATGTTTTTTTTACTTGCAAACAAAATAATGCAACCAGCATTGATCCGACTGCTGATCACAATAGCTTTCAACCCAATTAATTGGGTTAATCTAGCAGTCGGTAACCTTTTGGCAGCCACAAGCCACATGAAATTCAGAGTGTTTTCAAGAAAGCAAGCGGGTTGCGGGTTTCCGTCCCGAGTTTAACATTTATAAACGCTTACCTTCAACTGGGAATATGATCTTCTGCTCCGTCCGTCCATAATAGTCATCAAATTCCGGGGGCTTGTCGGTCCCCTGGCTAAGGGTCTGCCCCTGCGCCACCGGCATAGGCAGGCTGTTCACCGGCACAGCCACCGACGGCTTCTTGCTCAGCCTCAACTTCTTCAGGATCTGCCGTTTAACAAACTCCAAACGCACGTCCGTCAGGTCGACATCGCTCGCGCAATTCGCGCAAAACGCGTCGATGGGGTTCAATGCACTGACTAGAAAACACACGAGCACGGCGACGCGCATCATGGACGCGCAGTAGCGACGGCGGGCGGCGCGCGAGTGCGCGCGCGGGCTGCGCGGGCGCCTATATACCCGGATGTTTGGGGGTTCAAGGACGCTGTGGGGGCTGGTGAGGGCGTGCGTGGTGACCTTGGGGTGATGGGCGCTTATGAGTACGCAGCACGCTCGACGTGTCGACTCTCTATAGCAGTGTTTTTCAATCTTTATCATGGCGCGACCCCCTTAGTATAGAAAACAATATTTCGCGACCCCCCATCCTACGCTGTTCAAAATACTTACAGCACTTTAACTTTAAAAATACGAGTAGTGGTCGCGACCCACAGTTAGAAAAACACTGCAGTTTGCTTTGAATTCTGAATAACTACGTTTCTATGGAGTCGAGCATCCCAAAGACGGAAATGCGTGTAAGCGGAACAGCAGCAGCGTGAATGTAAACGGCATTTTGAAGTCAAAATTCAAATATTTATTCTGCAAGTAGGCCTCAAGGGTTCGACATGTCAGAGCCCAGAGCTTACAAATAATTAACAATGGTATCATTAAGTGATAACAATGGAAACATAGAGTCCCCGGGACCCTATAATAAAGAGATGGAAAGAGTCTCTAACGTCAAAACAAAATAAAATAATGGAGATGTAAATAGTCTCTAACGTCGAAATAAAATAATGGAGGTGTAAAGTGTCCCCATCGTCGCTGGCACACAGTGAATACATTTGCAAGTGGTTTTTTTTTTTTTTTTTTTTTTTATGATATAGGAGGCAAACGAGCAGACGGATCACCTGCTTGCTTTGATCTTTGCAAGCTGAACTTGCATGCAATAAGCAATTCCAAACATTGTATGCAAACCGGCTTGCCTGGAGCTGTCACGTAGTTCGCACGTGCTGTTCTTGCAGCCTCCTGTAGCATGCCAGTAAACCAAATATTGTGCTATCTAGGTACTTGCTTGCCAGATACAGGCGTGCCAGTAAGCGTATACACATGCATGACAATAGGTGAAACGTGCAAGCTGTTATGCAAGTGGAGCAGTTACAGTCATGTGTATTCCCGCCTTAAATCTATACACAATATAATTAGTATAGTTGCATGGAACTGATAGTAAAAACGAATGTTAAAAATATGGACAAAAACATTGTTCAAAAGATAACTTACTGTTTACCTTTAGTGGTTCACTTACATTAAGTAAACATTAAATACTGGCAATTTTTTAAATATAGGTAAGCTAAGAACAGCGGGGCTCGCGATTTTTTTTCCGTAAACACTGCTCTTGGTCGATTGGCAGACCTCGGGCGTAATATTTTTGTAATGATGCAATACGTGCAGCAATTGGTATATATTTATGTACTAGGTATACTTACTTTAAGTAATGATTTCATTATTACAAGTATTATTACTTGACATACATATCTTGGACTAACAGTATTTTAATCTACGAAAGACAATTGTTTTTTATTTTATTTTTTTACCCAGTGGAAATCCGTTATCCCGCCCGGTGAAACCGAGTGGGTGTCCGACTCTCACGGACTAAAACCCGGGCTTTTATTCGCTACGCACTAAAGCGGCTCACCCCGTCGGTCACCCGTCACGAAACTAGACCTCTACCTACGCTTGGTTACTACGCATCGCGGTGTCAAGATATGTTTGTGGGTGAGCATTGAGGTGAGCTAAAAACAAGTTACAGAATAGGAGGGCTGGGGTGTTCCGTCTCCGCATTTGGACAGTCCGGGGAACGCTTAGTGCACAAATCCGGAACAATCTATGGAAAACCAGCCTCAAAGTGCCTTTGAGGACCTATTTGTCCCGGTAACGGCAAATATGTGTGTGATAAGCATGAATATTTGTTTCTGAGTAGTCTTGGATGTTTCCTATGTATTTAAGTATTTATATCTATGAAATATATAGTCGTCTAGTACCCATAACACAAGCCATATTGAGCTTAATATGGGGCTAGTTCGGTTTGTGTAAGGTCCCCTAAATCCTACTAATGTTATAAATGCGAAAGTTTGGATGTTTTTTACTCAATCAGCTTGGCACGGCTCAACAGATTTGGATGAAATTTTGCACGAAGATAGTTTATAGGATTAAAATAAAGGATAGTTTTTATCCCGGGTCCACGCAGACAAAGTCGCAGGCGGCAGCTAGTATAATATGTATTTCAAATTAAGGGTGAAAAATCAGATATATACTTATCGCTCCAAGCAGGTTTCTTCTAGAAAGATGTCGCTACACGGCTCCCTAAGAAGTTGTAAGGGGGAACTGGTTGAATGATTTGTCAACCGACCAAGATTGTTCTGATAGCTTACTTGGCTAAGAGCAACGGGCTTTTTTTCCCTTTCGTTTGAAATATATAATTATATAAATAAGATTTAGAATATTTCGTTAACACACGTTACAGCTTAATACAAATTACAGTTACCTTTTTTAACGGACTTCAAAACAGGGGGACACATCTCGGAAACCTTTGAGTTTTTTATGTATGTTCACCGATTTTTATTTATTTATTTGAAAATATTCTCCAACAGCTGTCAAATTGTATCCTTAAAGATATACTACCTAATGTACCCATATTCCGCAAAATAAACATTTCATTTCATATGTACAGTCGAGGTCAAAGATATCTTTACAATTGAATGTTACAAAAATATCTTTACAATTAAATAAGTTTACACACTACACTACATGACAAAAACATACTCACAACGCACATGACAGTTTCATCTTTTCACTTAATAAAGTTCTGTTTGCCATCTGTCTTCCATAGGAACATTTTCACACATTGTGACATAATAGGTTTACATTGCATGTTACAAAATAAGTTTTCCAGTCAATGTGCCGTAAATATGTTTACATTAGCAGTGGCCAGTGGCACTTGAAACTACGTTCAAGCGTAGGTACTTTTCTTTTGTTTACACCTATTGCTACATAAGTAATACAAATACTCTTAGGAATACAGCTTTGAGTATTATCATAAAATTAACAGAAAAGCACCGCGTAAGATTATGTTAATAACAATAACAATAACGCAGACTTACTCTTGACATTACTAAATAGAAGAGGCTTGGAAAGATTTAGAAAAAAAAATCTTGAAAGGGTACCTATCCTTCCCAGTCCCAGTAAGCCCCATGGCCATCAGAGCGGTTCATCTATCCAAAATCCTCAAGGGCATTTTGGTGTTGACAGCGTCTTAACGACTACTGTCAATAGACAGCACCCGGGATCAACTACTTAGCGTGCCTTCCAAAGCACGGAAGCGCTTATTTATAGTAACCTCTCTAACAGGCGGTCACCCATCCAAAGATTGACCGCTGCCATCTTTGCTTAACCTGCGTTATCGTTTCCGACTCGCAGGCGCCGCTAGGCTATGAGCGCTTCGCCTGTTTGAGTGGTTATTATAAATGAGCGCTTCCGTGCTTTGGAAGGCACGCTAAGCAGTTGATCCCGGGTGCTGTCTATTGACAGTAGTCGTTAAGACGCTGTGAACACCAAAATGCCCTTGAGGATTTTGGATAGCGCGCACACTGTCTACATATTTGCATCGGAGTAAACGATAGCGAGTGTTACTGGGCGGCCCGGTTTTGAAGATAATATTACGTAAATATTGAAATAAAAAAAGGGTGGATTATATGTGAAATTTGACTCGCTAGCGGTTTAGGTATGAATATGTTGACTTCATGTTTTTAATTGCAGACCCATACGTCAAAAAAATAAAGACATAGAACCGTTTAATGTGATTTTAAGACCAATCTTTGCAATTATTTTCTATCGAGCCGATTTCGTCCAATTATGTATCGAGCTCGTCCACGGTCTTTGAAATATGGTGAATTTCATATTAACATATATTTTATTTGATGTGCTAGAACAAATATTTTTTCTTAGAAAACTGCTTAAATAACATCAATTTCACATTTCACCAAATTAGGTCTTGTCAGCCGCGGCGTAAGAACTTCTAACAGTCGAGTTGCCCACACTTGACAAAGGGAGGCCAACTGTCACTCGCGTCCGCAGGAGCTACCTACCACAACCCTGCACGTGTCCCCTGGGTGGTACTAAAGAGTGACAAACTTTAAAAAGGCCAAATAATGAATGCCATACGATTAAATAAATAAATCAGAGCGGTTAGGACAGTCCTACTGTTATTTTTCCTTATAAAAAATGACGTTTAGATCTACCTAACGTACAGGTCGATTCACAAGAGCTAGCGCGTAATGTCTATGAAATTAATGACAGTTTCACATATTTTCCGCGCCAGCTCTCGTGAATCGACCTGTATGTACAATGCCTTACGTGATCGTCCTGCAGGTCAGGATCTGACTTTGGAATCCTGGAGAAATCGAGGGAACTTCAAATAAGGCGAAGCATTGAAGTCAGTTGAAACATAGTTTTTAAAGTAAATTATTAATCGATATGATACAGAGAGAAAGAATATAATGAAAAAATAAACCAACTTCGTCTGTAGCCCCCGACAGGGCTCGAACCTGCGATCTCTCTATTAACGCTAGAGTGCTTTGACCACTAAGCTACGAGGACAGTGACGAAAGTCGCGTATATTTCAACTTCTTATATCGACGAATAGCGACCTCTCTGTATTCTCTTGAAAGGCTCACAGTCTTCTAGGACCACTCTAATGGGCGAGCTATGCGCTAACTTCCTCGTTAAAAATAACACGATACAAAAATATTTAATCAAATAATTTGTTTCGTTAAGAAGTAAATTATAATGTTTATTATTTACAGGCGAAAAGCGGGACGACACGACAGACAACGACACGATTATGGTTACACTTAAGTACACCACAGAATAAATAATAGTACTACGTACAGAAGGTTCTCTATTAACAAATTCCCTGTTTAGGTACGCCGAACGAGCTTTACGTGGCCATCCCTTTCTATAGATAGAACGCGTGCGCGCCGTAGCCGCTCTGATATACCCCCTGGGGCCGGGCCGGCATGTACTTGCAGGGGCGCGACCAAATCACGGAGTGAGCCACCACTGCTTATATACACCGAAGGCAAACAGTTGTATTAAGGTGAGCGTCCCAAAGCCTGACACTGGCCCATTACTTAACACTTTAGTAGTGTAGTGTCGAGCACTGACGTTTACTTTGTATTTCAAAACTAGCCTTAGCCGAAAGCCGCATTTAAAATCTCTCTACTTACCTGATTCTTTTAACGTCTTTAAGTACTTTAATAACCTGTAAACTTAGGGATGTGCCAACTAGTTGGGAAAGACGACTATCTGGCCACATGTTGTGACGGTTCAACCTTTTAAAATGGCCGACTCTTTATGCTTACCTATTCTGAACTTAAATTAACCCCTAGCTGTAAGCTGAAGCTCCTGAGAAGCCTCTAGTCGTCTGAAAATGGAATCCTACCTGAAGGAAAAGCTATTGAATAAAATTAAACGGATAGTAGTGAGAAAATAAATCATTTATTTACCATAGAAATATCGAATTAGTTTGGTTGTTTTGAAGCTAAAGAACCTTTGATTAATTAATCCAGTAAAATCAAGACTCGATTATGCTGGATATCCACTTTGATCCTATAAATACTAACTCGTACCAAAGCGAATAGAAAAACCGAGTTAGTTCCGGCCGATCCTACTAGAAAGGTTGAGTTTTATTCTAGTCTAGATAAATCTATCCTACGGCTTCAGAATCTCTGGTTATTTATGTTAAAGTAATCGAGCTTGAGTACCTTAACAGACCAAATCGTCTCCTAGGATATTGTCGGACGGAAAGAGATTCGGTCAAAGAAAAAACCATCCGACTCCAGACCTACAATGCCGTAATCTAACCTAGGAATGATTATCTCTGGAACCTAACCTCGAAGACCTATTTAGACCTAAGCTATACGTGATTCGCGCTGGTGAAGTGGCTTGGCGTGTGATAGCGTCTAGTGAAGGAGGTCCCGCATTGCGTGAGTAGACCCAGGCCCTTTTCGAGAAGAATGGAGGCTGTATTTCTATAAAGGAAAAGTTACACGTTAATTGAAATTGTACAATAAACTCATTTCAGCAGTAGAACCTTTAAACTTAAGTAAGACAAATATACCAGTTCCTTAGAATTAATCTACAAATCCATAGTTTCATTAAGCGATGCACAACTATGGAGGCTAATGTAGGCATAAATTCCTTGTTATACTAAATTGTGGGAAGTGTTAAGTTACGCTATGTCGTAGGCGACGCCCTTTAAAATAGATTCGCAATACAACAGTGGTCAACTTGTGTTGGCCATGTTGAGATCGCTATTGATGATGACGCGATGATCTAATAATAAAAATAATTATGAAGAAAGCGAGATATTGATGATGATACAACAGTAATCTACTGAAATATAATATTAGTGCATATTTTACCTACAGGTACATAAATGACGCAATGTCTAGCGTAGTATCGATTCTCCCTAACGATTAATCTTAGAGTTGTTCGCGAACTGTAGCGCTCGCCTCTCGCTCGCCTGCGACCGCTCGTACTCACAGGTAATCCCCCACCTCAACTGTTGGTTCTGCCTACCCTATCGTTATTCCTATCAAATTTAATACAAATTAGTGCGGACATTTACCTAACCAATTTATAATACAATACATACCCCAAAATATCTCAATGGATGTAACACAGTGTCTTAGCAACCAATCTCACCCAATCAACTCAAAGGCACTTTATAGTCAAGGTGTTTTAGATGTATGACAATGCACAGTTGAGCTGACGAATGATAATTAACTACCAATCCACTGTGATACCTTTATTGAGAACCCGATGGTAATAACCCCACCTAAGAAGAGACCTACTTAATTATTGCTGTTATTAAAAGCGAATGTGTTGGATTTCCTTGTAAAACCAACATAGCCAGCTTCACGATAAGAAGCCTCGGTTAAGGCAAAACGACGGCTTGGCCAGCGAAACCCCTCAGTTTGCAAGACTGAAAGGCCTCACCAACCTCTCCTTCGCTGACACATCCATGAGAGGGCGCTACAGTGCGGGCACATCTCTGCTGACTAAGAAACCCCTATTCGGGTGAATTCTCGTGTGGCCAGGGTCCTCAATGTGCCCTGTGGATATGGTTGTCGCGACACTGAGCACGCAGACACAGGTGTACATAAGTAAATTACTCGGTTACGTTCGTCTAACAAAGGAATCCCACACAATATAGCTATAAGTACTTATATCTGATCACTTCACAAATCAACGCAACCGCACCCCTTGTTAAGAGGTTAGCTAGGACTAAGACGGGAGCTCGACGGTGAAATCCTTCAATTTGCAAGATTGAAAACTCTCAGCCACTCACTCCGTCTATACACATTTATGACTGGCGCAGCAGTGCGGGCACATCTCTGCTGACTAAGAAACCCCTATTCGGGTGAATTCTCGTGTGGCCAGGGTCCTCAATGTGCCCTGTGGATATGGTTGTCGCGACACTGAGCACGCAGACACAGGTGTACATAAGTAAATTACTCGGTTACGTTCATCTAATAAAGAAACCACTCATCCGTACCCATAATTAACCACTAGATAATAATATACACTAGAAGTATTATTCGCTTATCCGCATCAACAGCCTACTCTTATACTATAACGCGTATCACAGACCGAGTTGATTTCTATAGCTAGAATACCGTATAATAATTGTTCACTTTATCCCGTAAAAGCGCACGGAACCTTAGCATTCCGTAGTATCAATGCAGCTAGTAATATGTACAGAACAACCTACATTCCTGTAATGTCGTCAGTTATTTAACTAATGTCATAGACCCGTTCATACGTTATGCGTATAAATGCTCGTACTTTATCTAGCATGTCTCGCAAACTATACCCCGTATAACTAGACTTCG
This sequence comes from Epinotia ramella, assembly GCA_947578815.1. Lineage (NCBI taxonomy): Eukaryota > Metazoa > Arthropoda > Insecta > Lepidoptera > Tortricidae > Epinotia > Epinotia ramella. The sequence goes on from OX388223.1 coordinate 15,495,084, forward strand.
ACACACAAATACAAGTATGATAACGTTGAAATGGTTAGATTATAGTTCCAGAAATCAATTTATCAAGTTTCAGAATCACTTAATATAGAAATTGTAAAGGTCACTCACCAGATTTTATCTTTAAATAAATGCGACACGAACCCAGCGTCTCGTAAGGTGGACTCGGCTGCTCGTCCTCGTCGCTCGAAACAAAGAGTGCCTCGAAGGAAGATGAAGCCTCGCCCCGCGGCCGCGTCCCGTGTGCAGTGATGTGTTGCTCCGTCCGTGTCCCGTGAAAAAGTGCCCTCCGCCTCGAAGTCGCCCGCTATTCCTTCCTCTAGCGTCCAGCACCACACTAAGTTGAGCTCCACCTGAAAACAGTCTTTATCCCTACCTCAATAAATGTTATATTTCTATCCGCCCGCGTCTCCGAGCCGTACCGATCGATAACATCTTTTTACCATTATGTGGGTATTTTTCCCCTTTGTTGGCGCCGCTCTGTCCGACCATGCCAAGAAAACTCATCTCTCTAACTACCCCGCAATAAGTACACTCAGCCGGAATATTATGGCCGGGAAATGAGTTTTCTACATGTTTAGTTGTAGTCTAGATTTTAGTCTATAACCGCAACTTAATGCAGCTTACATCTAAGCTACATTTAATGTATCTAAATTGAAATCTCTTACTCATGACCTAGAAATCGAAACATTTTTACATACCAAACCCCTTCCGTTAACTATCCATATTTTGAAGTTATTTTCGCCCAATACTAACATAATACTATGCTCAGTCATCTTGTGATAACTAAGCCTATATTAACCAATCATCATATTCGTATACTATTAAGTAAAATGTAGCAATTATTTGCTGCCAAGAATATTAGTTAACCTACGTAAATTAAAATATATACCAGATGTTGATGTATTTATGTACATACATTCTTATTTACTAATTTTAAAGCTAATATAGCTTGTAACTATAATCGAAAATGAAGGCTTCAAACCCTTAATATTCGTACCTGAAACTCATCACGCTAACATCTATCAATTTAAATGAGCAATTCCTTCCTTAGATACTATTGAGTCCAAGAGCGAAGCTCTTGGATCGTCTCATTCTGCCCCATGATCATGCACAGCGAAAAATCTATGATTTTGAGCGAAGCATTATCACAATCTAACATATACCTAAACATTAAACAAGGAATTGCGACAATGGTGGTGGTGAATTCTAAAATAACTTGAGTAGATAATTCCGTTAACCTGCTGTCTTTACATGAAAATTTAAATATAGTATTACTCTAACTGAAGGCTGGGTTTATTTAAATAACTCTCCCAATTAATTCTGACCAATAATCTATGATTATAATTTGCAAAAATGCCAACCCCATAACTCGGGAAGTTTCAATTCGTTGATATATCGATCTCTCCAACAAGTGTATTTTAGGTGTGTGAATTTTTAACCACTACGTTTGCTTGATGATGGACGTTGAAGAATAAGCCCCCTGTATCACCTTGCACCTCCAGTCGCCTTCTGGCTTCCGTCAGTACAAGTTAAGCCACATATCTCGGCCGATGACACACATACCCATCCCTACGGTATCACCTTGAGTCCACAGATGCCCTCTGGCCACCATAAACTCAAGTTTGGCCACATATCTCGGCCTGCAATACTAACCCCTATACTGCATCACCTTGCACCTTCAGTTGCCTTCTGGCTTCCGTCAGTACAAGTTAAGCCACATATCTCGGCCGATGACACAATATAATTATCTTCTAGCTTCACCTTGAGCCTACAGATGCCCCCTGGCCACCATAAACTCAAGTTAGACCGCATATCTTGGTCGGCGCCGCTAGAAAACTTCCCCAGAATTCTCCCATTCGCACAAAGTACTAGGTTGTGAGCCCAATAGATCCTAATGACCACGGTGTTGCAATAGCACCCCGAACCCTCAGATACCTTCTGGCTACCAAGGATCCAGGTTCGACCACATATCTCGGTTTATGTTATTACAATAACTCCCCATGCGAACAGCAGAACACTGAGTACAAAGATCACCAAGCAACCTCAGTGGAGAATGTTTCAACTCGACTAGGATATCCGACTTCAGACTGTAATCCACACTAGAGGCAAACTGTTCATAACTACTGGGTTAATCTTACATTAATCCCTTCAATGCCCTGACAGCACCATCAAACCATTAATGATAGTGATAATACTGACAAAACATCAAACAAACTTTAATTACAATTGTCGTTCGCGATGATACTCTATCTCTATACCAGACGTGACCCAGTCGCACACAGTAACATTCACCAACCCCGTGGGGTCACTAGGAAGTGCCTTGACATCCTATGGTGAATCCGACTACATGCGTCCAAGCCCCACCCAGCTTTATTGTAGAAATGTCGCAACTACTATAAAACACGTTTGCATTACTAAAAGACAAAATGCAACACTTCACCATCGTGTAAAAATAACAGCCTTACTAAACTTAATTTCAACAAACCATGTTCATTGAACCCTTGCAAGATTTAAATCTTGACATTGCAAATTACTTAACATAAAATAGGAAATTTCTGATAAATTCCCAGTAATGGAAGTTAAAATATTATTACTTAAGTTTCAGAATGAATGTTCGTTGACAAATCATCCCGAAGAATATGGTGTCGGTATCTTTGCCAAGGAGAGATGTGTAGAACGAAGATAAGACTAGCTTAGCCTTTCAGCTTAGCTTCTGTAGAGTATAGTGTCGCCACAGTTAGTCACACAAGGACCTTGTCAATTTATGACTTTAACCTAACCAACTATAACTGCGGAAACCCCGGTGTAAATTGGTTTGGAGAGACCAATCAGTACCAACAAACCTAGGTTGCACTGCGAACTCCGGCCAATCGGTAAAAGCCCATTAATACCATACAATCACACACTCAACGCTGCCTTTTATGCGGACTCATACATCTCTTAATTCAATGTACACACTATATACCCTCCCAACCTAATTAACCCCCTTGCCCTAAGCACGGCTTAGACCAACTAAACGGAATCCGACAGTACAACCACATTAACGATATATAATGTTCTTCCCAAGTTATATGCTATGAGAATTTACATTTACTTTAAATGCAATTAAATAATACAAGACGAGAAAATTATGATATGAAGAGTAGAACAAAGTGACAATATAATATTACTACTTTACTTATTTGGCAAGACAAAATTTTACTGTAATTTAAAATTACCCGCACAGCCCTATTCGTACACAGCCAACCAACCCGGCCCTCATATGTTTGAAAGTTATTAAAAAGACAGCAAGTAAAACTCACCTAATCTTCCCAGACTAACCTGTAAATATCTAGGTTTTAAGCTATACCCCTTTTACCATTTACCTATCAGTCACAAATGAATAGTACTACCCCCTATTCGCACAACTTAAATAATTTTATAGTTGGATCCGAATTTTCCGCAATACTATAATTTAAGTAGTAAATACCAAAAAGAAAAAACCCTCAAACCATTATTCATAAGTTTTATCTTACTACTATTGATGCTTAAATATAGTCTTCTTCAATACCATATTCTATGACGTAACGTAACGTAACGTAACGTAAGATTCGCCGATTACTAAATGAAGATTTCACCCATGCCCCATTAGGACTCACATAAATTTAACGTCTAATGTCAATATTGCATTGACAACTCCCGTACATCTTAAGATACACCTGTAATAAAATGGATTATTTCATGTAAATATTTAACGTTGTTTATGCACTACCTAGCGCATAAGATGTGGACATAATATAATATAACCACATGGCATGCTTGAGATAAATTTAAGCCGGAATAATTATAACTACGTAAGGTCCTAACCACTAGACAATCACGGCCCCCATCTCCTTTCCTTTATTATGAACTCCATCCCTCCGTCGTCATAAGATACCTGTAAGTTTCAATAATTAGTATTCAATTGGTGCTTGAATTTCAACTCTCGCAACTGCAACTGCTGTCACGCTGCCATAACCCCGCCGCCTTTACCCCACACCTGTATCGTAATTCAAAACACATATCACACGCTAATCGCATTCGATAGTCGCGACCTCTTCTTTTCCAATGTCGACCCCGCCCTCTTGAACTCCAAAAGTAGCCCCAAAATTCGAAATCCGCGTATTACTCAAAAATGATACTCGCCCTCATGAATTCTAACTTAAGTATCGAAAATTTGACACGTACAACAATAGGTTATCCGATTTCCCCTTTATACCTCCTATGAGATGCCAATCCGCCGTATACCTACTCTCTGCGTGGTGAAGGGTGAGATGAGGTGAGGTGCTTCCCTAGTAAATACGTCCAGAATAGCAGCTCAGCTGATAGCGAAACATTTCCGCGGTCATTGCACCAACTTTGATATTCACCAATGCAGATCGACTCGACTCAACTCGATTTATTGCTTACAGCCAGTATAACCTGGTCTCTAAACTCTCAATATCAATATAAGACCAGGGGTCAGTGCTAATTTTGCCACATACAACGCGGCGATCGCGAATCTACCTTAATAGATATCGGTATAACCCATCGTGAAATACATCTTTGACAATTTATTGACTTAGAAATATTTCTGACGATAAATGTCACGCATTAAAAATACCTAAATTGCCATACTACAATCAAACATTTTGTTACTATTTTATAACAAGTACCTAATTTGTTGTTGAACAACCTATATAGGCGCCTTTAATTAACGCCCAACCTGATTTAAAGAAGTAAAATACAACCCATCTGAGAGCCCTCCCCTTTTTGAAAGTCAGTTAACCTTCACGACGCATGACCTCCCGTGCGTTCACACTATAGATACCTACGCTTTACGATCTCGACTACATAATATCTTATTTACAAACTTACAAGTTGCCTATTCTATTCTAGTTTTGTACCCGAACTCAAAAATATGCCCTACTAATACTGTTTATAAACAACCATACTTTCAGTTCAATAGATCCACGTAAAGTGCCTCGACGATAATATTACACATCCGTAAAATTATGCCGCAAGCCCTTATAATAGTTATAATATCTAAGTACAACTTTTTTCATTAACCGATAGCCCTTTCGTCAAAAACACTTCATCACTTATTTTTATAAGTGACGGACCCTTTTGTCGTACACAACCACACAACTTAATGAAAACCTAAATCGCATAATGTTAAAACTATGAGCGCCTAAATATATAACTGTCCCAAAATAACCTTAACTTACTCCAAACATTGTAAAATTTGTTCAATTTAATAACCAAAGGTTCAAAAGGTAGTAGCCCACAATATTGTTAGTGAAACCAAAAAATAAAAAAAACACAAAAAGATTTATCTGTGCCGGGGAGCGACCCTGGACGCTCGTGATCCATAGCCCACCGGACATACCATCCGTCCACTGCGCCGTTAAGATACATTGCGAAATTAATGATCTATTTTGAACTAATCGTTACCTCAACAATTGTTTGAGGCGCGAAGCAATGAGCTTACACACTCCAATAACACATACCATTGTAACCAAATTAAAGTGCCATGCGATATATAAGAATAAGAATAAGAATAAGAATATTTATTTGCGTTAAACATTACCAAACAGGTGTTACAAACAAAATTAGAGGTATGTTTCCATGCTTAACCAGGACTAGCTGGTATGCAAAATAAAAATATACGACTCCTGCCTTAAGGTACATAATTTTATTCCCTACTTAACACGTGCACAATATGATATTAAGTACTAATATCATTTCTCCGACTTGCACTGCTACCATATAATGTAAACATGGTGACTACCTTCTCGTAATTTGACGTGAACCGGTACCTATATGGTATTTGTCTAATAAGTTCTAATCTTCCAGTTTAAGACTGGGATAAATACCCATCTTATATATTTTTTTTTTCAATAGCAAATATTTTGTTCACGCGACCTTCACCGTTTTGCTATTGAGCAAATTCGAATAAGTAGTTCGAATTCGGACGTTATACCTAAAGAGATAAACTTTGAAAAATATTTACCAACGGCAAAAACAAATTGATATTTTGTTCACCACCGGCGCGCGGCCCGTCCATCTAAATGATTATTGTTGCTGTTGTATTGCGCCAAATTCATTTTTAGGGTGACACCGTAAGATATCACGTGTCCTGATTGAAAAACTGTTACAATGTTATTGAGCTTTCACTTCTGCCGGCACTCCCGGAATGCAACCAGGTCCCTTTTATTTAGACTATACTATCCACATTAGTTTAACAACGTTATACGTACTCCTCCTATAATAAACTTCGCATACTTAGGCATTAATACATACGGGAATAACTAAAACGTACTTTAAATAGGAGATCCACCCAATGTTTAAAAGACATTGTAAAAACTCGCCTAAGAACCAACACGTAATTGACAATTACCATAATTCTTATTTTTAATTTTGCAATAGTTAGCATTCATTAGATAGTAAGGGACTCTTCTTAATTGTGAAATCGAAATAAAAAGGACCTTTTAGATTTTTTTTCTTTGTACTTACTTATCCTTTGAAGCGAATGACAAGAACGAACTGTCAAGTTATACATGACTTCTATGCCTTTTACATACAGTTCAAAATGGCGCGGATCGGCGGACTTTCCGGAAGGTCAGCGACGCATGAAACTAATGTGCTGCGTTCATGGGCTCGTGTATTTGGCCAATCGCACAATACCTTCACACTCATATTTCAAAAGTTAGTCATAAACTCAATTGTATTATGAAAAGGTAAATATTTTTAATTGAATCTCACATAAATATATGCCTCAAAGAAATTGAATACAGTGAAATCATCTGTTTTCATTAAAAATAACTATGGTACCCTCAGTGGCCAAACCAGCGTGGTGCCACGCAAAGAAAAAAAACGTCAATAACGTTGACAGATAACAAGACGTTAAAATAGATAGACGTCAGACGTGCAATTGTTTTCGTTTGAAAAAAAAGCAAATGTTTCTGAGTGCAACTGTGTAGTTGGTTGGTTTTGCGATATATAAGTTTTTATAAATTACGACTCGGCTCGGCTTGAATAACGGATATCGATACCCTTCTTTAGCGACCTACTTGGCTTAAAACACGGACTAACGATGGAATCCACATATTGTGTAAATTGTGGTTCAGCAAGTGGCTCTATGGTGCTGGAAGACGAACAGATTTTCCACTGTATACAGCAATGGACTGCCCCACATTCCGTAAGTACATAATTATTCCGATAATGTTTCTTTTAAATAAAAGAGAAAGTAAAGCATATATTTTTTTTCTGTTTCATACAGTAGGTTCTGGTTATACCTTAGTCTAGGTACCTAATATGTTTTGTTTTTTTTTAATTCACTAATAATCCTTAAATTCCAGGTGCAACCTCATGATTTAATATGTACGACTTGTTGGACTGAAGCCAGTCGAGCAATTACAAACTTGAGCTCAACTGGGGGGAACTGTGCTTTTTGTAATACCGTGTTGCCACTTCACACTCGATCACATCAATTAATCGCATTGAGGACTGATACTCAATATCATGTGAATATCAGGAACATCATCTTTGAAAGACTTCTACCATTGCAGGCATGTTCATTTTTTTCAAATACTGGAATTATTTAAGGTACTCAGATCTATATCATTTATTTGACAATTTTTTTAATTTTATTTTTATTGGTTTAGGTTCGGGCATCACATAACATTTGTCATCCTTGCTGGCAAAGAGCGGAAAGAGCTGCGAAACATGACTCTTTACCATCAACGTCAAGAGGTACTGCGGCCCCAAGTGTACCGCTGAGATGCATTAACTGTAATATTAATTTGATAAGAATGAGGCGACATATTTTAGAAGATAATGCAATTCTGTTACGAGTACAACAACAGATTACACCAAGAGTGGTAAGTGTTCAGCTTGATTCCAAAGAATAATCATTTCATTTTATTACCTACTTTAAGCCAAACCAGTCAATAAATCACTCACAATATTTTAAATGTTGCAGGCTACTTCAGCGGACTACATTTGTCAAGCATACGAATCTCGAAAGGTGACATTATGTCGGTGGGTCGTAGAGGTTGAGAATGGGAGATTTAAAAGAGATTTTAAATTGTTGAGACAGGAGTATTTCAATAAAGCTTCAAAGCATTTAATGGCAGATTTTAAGGTCGCAGCAGGGTTACTTAATAAGTTTCATCCGCTTTTAGTTGACAGAGATGATGCAAGAGAAATTGTTTCGGTCATCCAAGAAAAAATGTTTACAGAAAATACATTGGCAGATTTTGTAGAAAGTAATAATTTAAATAGAAAACGGGCCCAGTTCGAAAACATGACTGTTCAAATAAACACCCTTAATAATTTTCCTCAATTGGAATATAGCGATTTGATTCTGATATCTTTAGGGATTTACCAAATCAAACAAGCCCGGTCCTACTATGGCGAGCATGTTCGTCAAGACGGCAATTATGTTGTTGAAGATTGCAGGGAGGTTGAAGAGGAGTTGATTAGTGAATTACATTTAACACATTCTGAAAATGTATGGCTCTTGAGAGGGAGAATACACAGCCCCCATATTAGTAGTAAAACATATTGTGTATGTATTTTAGTTGATGAGTCGGAAATTGGGAGGGAAGCAATTAAAAATTATTGCTGTAATTGTGTTGTTGGGCCCGATACCAAGAAAATATCAACCCCCCTGCTCAATTCTTGGATAATATTTTGCTCGAAAGTAATGATGATTGATAATATCAATTATCATTACTTTGGATGCCAAATGAGAGTTTTTATGTTGTATTTATTTGGTATGAATAAAATAAACAAATACCTAATCACAACCTGAGTTTTATTTATTTCCCTTGCAAGTGCTAGGCTAAGACAAGAAGCAATACTTATTACTGCTTCTTGCCTTCTGTAGTCTTTAAATCTCGGAAAAAATTAGAACTGCAGCGCTCTTTAGGTCATCATCTCAAGATGTAAAATAGCATTTTCTAAGAATTGGCGTGCCTAATCAAAATACCAACAAGTTTTACCTCGGTACTTCACAAAAATAAACATTTCGCTCGAATTATACAAATATGTATTTAAATAATATTAAACAAGGCTAGTCATAACTAGCCGTTAAAATGTGCTTAAAGTGCTTACATTAGCTAGCACTAACATTATGTAGTAATCATAGTAATAATGTTTCATAAAAATAAATCATAACCTCAAAATCTCTATTATAACTGCTAATATCTATGTTTTCAGAAGTGTCCGTCAAGAGTTATTGTTCTTACATACAAATATGTGTAATTTCGGACTTAGAAAGGTATATTTTTTCATTGTTGGTTCTTAGGCGAACATTGTATGGACGCAGAACAATGTCCTTTCCTCAACTAAATTATTGTTAAATACCAAAACTAATCTCTGTCACAAATTTTCCTTTACTGAATTTATTTTTCAGACCGAACAAGATCCCGCACAAATTTCCCCCTTCCCCACACACAGCACTATCGGTACACAAACAGAACCCTATCTTTTTATGTTTTCCGCCCCCCGTAACTGCATCACTCAAGCGAGACCTCAAATCAAACATGGAATCTATGATTCCAATCAGGCTGCCCCCCGGGAAGTGAACTAAAATCCAACTTAAATAATTATGATTTACTAACACTAAAATTTTTAACGATCAAGTCCGATACTATTATTTTATATCTAGTGTCACTGTGAGCTGTAGAATACACGAACAAGTCTTTTGACAAAATCTCTTTTATTCTAGAACCTATGTACAACATTAAAGCATCTAAAATATGTGCACAAAATTTCACGATTTAAAAAAACGCTACTTGCAGAGGAGAACAGACAGACAGACTGACATCCGAACACATTATATAATCTTTGGCCACGCCAAGTCGGAAAACTTCGTTCGCTCCGCTCACTTGTTCAATTACTCTTCGTAAAGTATTATAAATCCTACAAGCTCTAAACTAAAAGTAAAATACCTAAAACATGTGTGTCACTAAATGTTTATGGAACTAATTCTCTTAAATTTATCTGCAAAACAGTTTTTACCACAACGGTGGCAAACAACCCCTAGCTCACCAATCACTAACTCTTTCATCCTGAAGCCAATTTAATTTCCTACAACCCACAGTATTTCATTTAACTTCATACAAACGGTACCCTTTTGAATAAATATTGTTTACACTTCTCGGAAAAGCTTTAACGATTTCGATGAAATCTGCAATAATTACATTGCCGGTAATTACATCTGTCCTACAGAGCCGTAAGAAAATAATAGTAGGTACACCTATGTTTAAAACCATTGATGCAATATTTGGTCTAGAATGCGGAAATGCAACGCAAATACCTATACTGGAACCTGGAGTGGCGCGATCTTCATACCCCTCAACTATAGACACTAATACCTAAGACAACTTCAAAATTACGAGTATAAATAACGAACACACATACATACTTATCTATTACCACCTGTATCTGATCAAAGTCTTTACGTATAAGTCCACATTCAAACTTGACCCCTAACTCCCGCGTTTCGAAAGCGAACATCTGCCCGTCTCTTTCTTTCTCCCTCAACCGACTATAAGGCGCCGAATCATACGACCGAAGGGCATGCGTCATTTTGAAGTTTTACGCGACTAAATGAAATAGTCAAATTTTACTATCATGCAACTTCTATAAGTGGCATCTTAAATTTTATTAGGTTTTCCCTCAGTTCATATTGATACAATGCGCGGGAACTATTGTCTGCTAGATTTTGTCTTTTAAATGAAGTTATTTCGTTGTTCCTTGACTATTCAACTACCTGTTAATGTTTAAAGCAGTGATACGCGTAGTTTAATGCAGTGATAAGCAGTGATAGTGAAAGTTGTGTGTGAAATAAGTGATGTTTTCATAGCTGAGAACATAAAATGATTGCATTATGAATTGGGAATTTGGAAGCGAATATCCGATTCGGAACCGATAAACAGGTATTGTCCCTCAATGATGACTTCCTTGACACTATTTCTAGCCTTAAATAACCTATACGTATCTAAAAATAGAAACTCCTTGCGTGCTATACAAGTCTGTACGTACCTACGTAACTTACACGTTGCATTATGACGTGAAATCCTTTGATATTTTCCGATATTCATAATCTACCATAACTATACGACCCGTAGTATTACCTTAATGACTTACTTTCTAACTAGACGTTCGCGGCCTAACCAAATCTACACTAAATCTTATAAGATTAAAACCCCCAATTTTTATACCCAAATCAATGACGATCCTATGCATAATTATAACGAGACGTAGTTCGACAATAACAAAGCCGAAATTTCTGCTCAATTTAACTAGGTCAACTAACTATAATGCAACTAAATGTACCTACTTTCTCCCATAACTTACGAAAGTTACCTATAATTCTAACCCCTATTATGTGATGAGTTCTTAAGTATATACCTAAGTCCTTGATTATATATACATTAACCGGTACTTTCCTAACCGCTATGTAACGAATAATAGCCTAAACCGTGGGACAAAATGTCAATGACCTCAAACCTATTTTGCCAATTGGAATGCAATAATTGAATATGAAGGGTGAGATAGTCGTAACTAAAATACATAAGATGCTAAACTAGTAAAATACTAATTTTAGGTACCCTAGATCCGTTTTTTTTTAAATTTCATTTTATTTTGGAGTAAATGCAATATACCTAAACATTATTATAACTACTACAGCAACCGCCTGATGGATATGGATCCTACACAACTGCGCTATGGCAAAAGCAGATTGTAAGGCCATTCCGCATACCATTCCTGCCCCCCTATTTTACAAATTTCGCGTAGGCACTATTTTTACACGACTGTCCGATGAAAAGAAGTGTTTACTATTACGCCTTTACTTAATTCTTAAATTAGACCCTCTTCTATTGCAATGGTAGATCGTAAGCCTCCCACAAAACATCGCTGCCCCCCTAATTTACAAATTTCGCGTAGGCACTGGTTTTACACGACTGCCCGACGAAAAGGGTGTTTACTATTACGCCTTTACTTAATCCTTAAATTAGACCCTCTTCCTGACTTCCGTTCGGTCTAAAATTTCGCACGTATGTATATATCGCATGACAAAGTAAGGTTATGATGACAAGGAACTAATCCGATGCTGGAGTTGGAAGACGGGCATAGGAACTTCGTGATACAATGACACAAACCCATCGAGTTTGGGCTCGTTAGAATCGTCTCAATGAGCAGTTGATAAAAATATGCAGAAAAGTACAGTCGGGAATAAAAATGTGTACCCCCAAATGAATTTTGTCAAAATAATATTACCGCTCCGACCACAACAAAATTAATCCTATGCATATTTTTCATAGCTTAGTGCGATAAAACCCTATTGATTAGTAATTCACCTACAAACCGCGCGTGAAAATCCCTTTGAAATTAAATAAATAGAAGGAAAATCCTGAAAATAATACATAACACAAAATAAAAAATACAAACTCCATCTCTCTATCTACTCCACGGCAACAAAATGTGGGTTATTTGTATAACCCACACACAGAAAAATCTGTAAATAAATTTAATTAGCCCTTTCACCAAGCGAATCACGTAATAAAAAAAATATTTTTCCTTTTATTATTATTATTTATTTAAAATCGAAAATACTCTATTCCGTAGTAACCCGGGTTACTAAAATGTGAATTTAAATACCCTATTTCCATCGTGGTCACGGCCTAACCAAAATGTGACGGTTCAACCTTTTAAAATGGCCGACTCTTTATGCTTACCTATTCTGAACTTAAATTAACCCCTAGCTGTAAGCTGAAGCTCCTGAGAAGCCTCTAGTCGTCTGAAAATGGAATCCTACCTGAAGGAAAAGCTATTGAATAAAATTAAACGGATAGTAGTGAGAAAATAAATCATTTATTTACCATAGAAATATCGAATTAGTTTGGTTGTTTTGAAGCTAAAGAACCTTTGATTAATTAATCCAGTAAAATCAAGACTCGATTATGCTGGATATCCACTTTGATCCTATAAATACTAACTCGTACCAAAGCGAATAGAAAAACCGAGTTAGTTCCGGCCGATCCTACTAGAAAGGTTGAGTTTTATTCTAGTCTAGATAAATCTATCCTACGGCTTCAGAATCTCTGGTTATTTATGTTAAAGTAATCGAGCTTGAGTACCTTAACAGACCAAATCGTCTCCTAGGATATTGTCGGACGGAAAGAGATTCGGTCAAAGAAAAAACCATCCGACTCCAGACCTACAATGCCGTAATCTAACCTAGGAATGATTATCTCTGGAACCTAACCTCGAAGACCTATTTAGACCTAAGCTATACGTGATTCGCGCTGGTGAAGTGGCTTGGCGTGTGATAGCGTCTAGTGAAGGAGGTCCCGCATTGCGTGAGTAGACCCAGGCCCTTTTCGAGAAGAATGGAGGCTGTATTTCTATAAAGGAAAAGTTACACGTTAATTGAAATTGTACAATAAACTCATTTCAGCAGTAGAACCTTTAAACTTAAGTAAGACAAATATACCAGTTCCTTAGAATTAATCTACAAATCCATAGTTTCATTAAGCGATGCACAACTATGGAGGCTAATGTAGGCATAAATTCCTTGTTATACTAAATTGTGGGAAGTGTTAAGTTACGCTATGTCGTAGGCGACGCCCTTTAAAATAGATTCGCAATACAACAGTGGTCAACTTGTGTTGGCCATGTTGAGATCGCTATTGATGATGACGCGATGATCTAATAATAAAAATAATTATGAAGAAAGCGAGATATTGATGATGATACAACAGTAATCTACTGAAATATAATATTAGTGCATATTTTACCTACAGGTACATAAATGACGCAATGTCTAGCGTAGTATCGATTCTCCCTAACGATTAATCTTAGAGTTGTTCGCGAACTGTAGCGCTCGCCTCTCGCTCGCCTGCGACCGCTCGTACTCACAGGTAATCCCCCACCTCAACTGTTGGTTCTGCCTACCCTATCGTTATTCCTATCAAATTTAATACAAATTAGTGCGGACATTTACCTAACCAATTTATAATACAATACATACCCCAAAATATCTCAATGGATGTAACACAGTGTCTTAGCAACCAATCTCACCCAATCAACTCAAAGGCACTTTATAGTCAAGGTGTTTTAGATGTATGACAATGCACAGTTGAGCTGACGAATGATAATTAACTACCAATCCACTGTGATACCTTTATTGAGAACCCGATGGTAATAACCCCACCTAAGAAGAGACCTACTTAATTATTGCTGTTATTAAAAGCGAATGTGTTGGATTTCCTTGTAAAACCAACATAGCCAGCTTCACGATAAGAAGCCTCGGTTAAGGCAAAACGACGGCTTGGCCAGCGAAACCCCTCAGTTTGCAAGACTGAAAGGCCTCACCAACCTCTCCTTCGCTGACACATCCATGAGAGGGCGCTACAGTGCGGGCACATCTCTGCTGACTAAGAAACCCCTATTCGGGTGAATTCTCGTGTGGCCAGGGTCCTCAATGTGCCCTGTGGATATGGTTGTCGCGACACTGAGCACGCAGACACAGGTGTACATAAGTAAATTACTCGGTTACGTTCGTCTAACAAAGGAATCCCACACAATATAGCTATAAGTACTTATATCTGATCACTTCACAAATCAACGCAACCGCACCCCTTGTTAAGAGGTTAGCTAGGACTAAGACGGGAGCTCGACGGTGAAATCCTTCAATTTGCAAGATTGAAAACTCTCAGCCACTCACTCCGTCTATACACATTTATGACTGGCGCAGCAGTGCGGGCACATCTCTGCTGACTAAGAAACCCCTATTCGGGTGAATTCTCGTGTGGCCAGGGTCCTCAATGTGCCCTGTGGATATGGTTGTCGCGACACTGAGCACGCAGACACAGGTGTACATAAGTAAATTACTCGGTTACGTTCATCTAATAAAGAAACCACTCATCCGTACCCATAATTAACCACTAGATAATAATATACACTAGAAGTATTATTCGCTTATCCGCATCAACAGCCTACTCTTATACTATAACGCGTATCACAGACCGAGTTGATTTCTATAGCTAGAATACCGTATAATAATTGTTCACTTTATCCCGTAAAAGCGCACGGAACCTTAGCATTCCGTAGTATCAATGCAGCTAGTAATATGTACAGAACAACCTACATTCCTGTAATGTCGTCAGTTATTTAACTAATGTCATAGACCCGTTCATACGTTATGCGTATAAATGCTCGTACTTTATCTAGCATGTCTCGCAAACTATACCCCGTATAACTAGACTTCGACACACAAATACAAGTATGATAACGTTGAAATGGTTAGATTATAGTTCCAGAAATCAATTTATCAAGTTTCAGAATCACTTAATATAGAAATTGTAAAGGTCACTCACCAGATTTTATCTTTAAATAAATGCGACACGAACCCAGCGTCTCGTAAGGTGGACTCGGCTGCTCGTCCTCGTCGCTCGAAACAAAGAGTGCCTCGAAGGAAGATGAAGCCTCGCCCCGCGGCCGCGTCCCGTGTGCAGTGATGTGTTGCTCCGTCCGTGTCCCGTGAAAAAGTGCCCTCCGCCTCGAAGTCGCCCGCTATTCCTTCCTCTAGCGTCCAGCACCACACTAAGTTGAGCTCCACCTGAAAACAGTCTTTATCCCTACCTCAATAAATGTTATATTTCTATCCGCCCGCGTCTCCGAGCCGTACCGATCGATAACATCTTTTTACCATTATGTGGGTATTTTTCCCCTTTGTTGGCGCCGCTCTGTCCGACCATGCCAAGAAAACTCATCTCTCTAACTACCCCGCAATAAGTACACTCAGCCGGAATATTATGGCCGGGAAATGAGTTTTCTACATGTTTAGTTGTAGTCTAGATTTTAGTCTATAACCGCAACTTAATGCAGCTTACATCTAAGCTACATTTAATGTATCTAAATTGAAATCTCTTACTCATGACCTAGAAATCGAAACATTTTTACATACCAAACCCCTTCCGTTAACTATCCATATTTTGAAGTTATTTTCGCCCAATACTAACATAATACTATGCTCAGTCATCTTGTGATAACTAAGCCTATATTAACCAATCATCATATTCGTATACTATTAAGTAAAATGTAGCAATTATTTGCTGCCAAGAATATTAGTTAACCTACGTAAATTAAAATATATACCAGATGTTGATGTATTTATGTACATACATTCTTATTTACTAATTTTAAAGCTAATATAGCTTGTAACTATAATCGAAAATGAAGGCTTCAAACCCTTAATATTCGTACCTGAAACTCATCACGCTAACATCTATCAATTTAAATGAGCAATTCCTTCCTTAGATACTATTGAGTCCAAGAGCGAAGCTCTTGGATCGTCTCAATGTATAGTCGGCGACTAGTCGGCAAAAGATACACATATTTACTTTTGGTTTTATCTTTCAAGTATTTTACTTAAATACAACCATTAATCATCATAGGATAGGGACTTATATCTTCATCATATAGAAAAAATTGATACAGTACCAACTAGTCGGGAAAGCCGACTATCCGGCCACATTTATAGCCTGCGAATAGTCGGCCTCCTCAGCGCCGATTAGGGGTAGTCGCTAGTCGGCTAAATCCATAGTCGGCACATCTCTATTATATCTCCACTCCCTCCAGTAGACGCAGTTTTGTCCATAGAAGCCTATTCCCACTTTTTAAACGAAATGGAATGTTAACGGCCGACAGACGACCGAAAAGGCAAAGCCGGTTCCGAGTTAAAGCAGTCATCAGCGGTTCCTGTACTCCATGTTGGTAAGATTCCTTGCCTTATGGGAAATATAGGCGTAAGGCGAGAAGGGACCCAATTCGTGTTGCAAAATATGTCATACAGATATCTCCACTTTCATGTTTTGTCACGTTACGTGGACTTCCAGAGGTTTGAAAGCCCACGGAGCAGATAAAAAAGTTAAATTACTAAATAAAAAAAGAAGAAATATGGTCGGGGTATTTTTCTTGACGAGTATGAAGGTTACCAGGGCACGTGGATACAGGAATGGTTAGAGAAAAAGGAAGAAAGGAACCGGGGGTCTCGAATCGAGCGGTAGGATGAGGTCGCGTAGCTCAGGGGCGCGTTGTAGAAGGTGCGCAGCTCAGGGGCGCGTTGTTGAAGCGCGCAGCTCAGGGGCGTGTTGTTGAAAGTGCGCAGCTCAGGGGCACGTTGTAGACGGTGCGCAGCTCAAGGGCACGTTGTAGACGGTGCGCAGCTCAGGGCAACGGCAGGAAGGCGTGCAGCTGAGTGCGTGATATAAAGGCGCGCAACTAGGGCGCATGGCGAGCAGGAGCGCAGTAACGCAGGAAGGAGAGGCGATAGAATCGTTGCGGGGATCCTTCTTGAGTTGCGGGGCCAGCTGTGACCCCGCAACGGATCAATTTAGAAGACCTCTTATTCGGGAGTCAACGTGAAACTGAGGGATCCGTCCGCTGTACGGCTTATATACCCCTGAAGATCCACAATCCAGAATTTCTGAATCTAAATTCATAAATTCAAAATTAGGTACATATTTACATAAAATTATTACAACCTTAGACTAAAAGTATACAACCTTAACTTCATGGCAGCGCGGTTGAAAGAATCGTCCTACCTATCGTTGTATGACAGGTTACCTGTCATACAACTCACAGGTTGTCAAAAAGGTAAACATCATTTTAATTCTTATCAGGAAACCTAAATAATTGTGAAAATAATGGTTAAATACAGCCCAAAATAACAGAAAACAGGTAAGGAGGTGTGCCTAAATCGCACGTTAACATTACCAGCGCGCAGAAATGTATTGTTGAAACTTTGGCGTTACAGCAGTTACAGAAGGAACCAAAGGACCGCAGCTTTATTAATATAGCAAGAACGCCTAGGAAAGAGGGAGGTGTTGCACGCGCAGATATAGTATTTGGCAGCAACTGCAACCATCAGAAAGACAGGTAAACGCTACAGTTTCTGCCTTTAGAATTATATTGGACACATCTTATATATTTAGAGCAATGACGCGTATTAGCAGTATCCAACACCGACCGAGAGATGGCCTTCAAGGCACAAAAAAAATGTCTACGATCAGTATGCAGGTTACCAATAACAGAATTGTGTAAAACACATTTCATTCGGCACAATATACTGACATTACCATGTCTATATGAAACAGCAGTATACGTTAAGGCCAATATGGACCAATTTTCTGTTTTTAAAAGTGCTCGAAGATGTGTCAAACTATATGTGAAATCCAAAAAAACAGCTCTTCTTGGTAAAAGTATTTTCGGGATGGCACCTACCATACACAATAGATTGCCAAGACATATAACTAAGTTAGAAGAATTGGTAGCGTTCAAAAAAAGCTTGTTTGCATTTCTTGTTAAAAAAGCCTACAATTCACTAAGGGAATACTTGACAGATGAAGAATTGTAACAATTGACGCATGCTCCATCTTGACTTAAAATATATGTATGCCTTATGGCAAAACATAGAGATACACTAATATAAATAATTGTAACACCTTTGAACCTGTTTACAAATAAATATTTTGTCTTGTCTTGTCTTGTCTTGTCCAAGAGGCAACCGGATGGCTCGCGGTATTTGAGCTCCTGAAGTGTTGTGGAACCGCCCTGTGCAACCCGAACTTAGCCAACTTGGACTGGGGCGGAAATAGGAGGGGGCGGTCTGAAAAACACATTTAGTCAACCGCTGTTTCAATAGGCTGCCTCGCGACAATTTTGCTCTGTGTTGTCCTGTCCCGTCTGTCACAGCCAGTTTTTAAATGGCATCACTGATTTGTTGATGCAAGAGTTCTATGTCCAGCAGTAGGTAGGTAACACTCCGTCTACATACATTCGGCATTTCGTGGCCCTGCGCATCTGCTGCCCCCGACTCCGGAGCAACATGTCGGGGGGCAGGGATTCCGGAAGCATGTAGTCTGAGCCAGGGATGTTGCAGACATTCGCCCCCTCATCCGCAACCGCGGAAGTTGCTCGTCAATTTCAACATCTGCATGCGCAATAATCGATGTGGAGATTTTGCTTCTGTGACAAGAACAAACGCGTTTTTGTTTTGTTCCCTACGTTTGTAATTTAGTCTCAACATGTTCGATGACCGACTGCGGCGCTACCACGAACTTCGAAAGTCGAAGTTCGTGGTAGCGCCGCAGTTGTCCCCCCTTTGTCAAGTGAGTTGGCAACTCGACTGTTAGGAGTTCTTAAGCCGCCCGAAGGCCTCTAACTCGGCTTAACGACTACTGTCGTAGACAGCAGCCGGAATCAACTGCTTTGCGTGCCTTCCAACTTCCAAAGCACGGAAGCGCTCATTTATATTAAATATTAACCACCCACTCAAACATCAGGCGGTCACCCATCCAATGACTGACCGCTGCCATCTTTGCTCAACCTGCGTTATCGTTTCCGCCTCGCAGCCGCCGCTAGGCTATGATGCTGAAGTTTGGACCTCAATCACGCAAAAACGGATTAAAATGAATTTTGGTATACATATAGTGTTTATTCCGGGAATCATCGTCTAAGGGGGCGAAATAGGGGGCGCAAGTTTGTATATAAGGAGCTACGATAGAAAAGCAGTTCCACGCGGCCGAAGTCGCGGGCAGAAGCTAGTATTTTAATATGTCTGAATCTCACGGGAGTATAAAAAATTCATAATGTATTCTGAAATATGAGTAAACCCTATTATAATGTCACCGTTTGCAGGCCGGTGCACGGGCGAATGTATAGCATACTCGGTAAACGAGTGCCGCCGCGACGCGACGCGAGCCGAGATAATCTATTTACCCTCCACTTTTTAATTAGTACTCCAGGCAAAATACGGTTTTAAAAACATTAATTTATAATTGCGTTTTTTTTGTTGATTTCATTTTAAAATCCACCCGGAAGTAATTATGTAGATTTAAATGAAGCATGCAATGTCTTATTTTGTACGATTTATCTTGAATATTATAGAGCAAATGTAAATGAACCAAAATAAAGACAAAAATATTTATTAATATTTTTTCTGACTTTTCAGAAGCTAGTTAGTTAGTTAACGCTTTTTTTGATGTCTGAAATTTTGTCGGATTTTGTCGCTGGGTAACTATTTAATTGATAATATATCCGTTACACATTAAAAATAAGCTATTATAAATTATTTCCAAATTTGACTTTTTTTCCATACGAGTTGTCAGTTCATTGACTGGACTATAGCACCGTCCGAGTAAGACAGGCGTCGCAGAATCGCGCGCGACTCGACAGCAGCAAGTTGTGTAGACGGGCAGACTCGAAATGGTCTACTATAGGTACTTACTGTAAATCATTAATAATATCATCATTAAAGTTTCATATTAGTACGGTGGCAAAATCGCAAAGTCGTCTCCTTCACGATTTTCGTGGACATCTCTTCTATATACCTTAAACTGGTATGGATGTGTTCCTTGTTGTCTCCAGAGTACGAATCTAGCGGTTTTAGTTAAGGGAGAGGGGGACGGACATAGCTGTGACGTCACGAAGATGGCGGCCTACGGTCATCGATTTTTGTTCAAATCTCGGGTTCTATTTTACTGATTGCTTTGTGTGAGGCGTCATTTGAAAGAATATTAAACGTACTATATTTAATTCTTTGGACGCTATGATGTACAATCAACAGTTTTTAAATTATTAGAAAATATATGATTTTTGTACCGCGCGCGTTTGCACGAGTACTGATAAAACACGCTTGTAAATCAATAAATAATAACTTTAGCGCAATTAAAGATATTATAAAAACGATAGGTCATTTTATAAGCTTTCCATAAATAAAGATTTTGTTGGTGTACAATAATAAATAACCAAGTAATAATACATTTCCTTAATTACGCACCGATTAACAATCACCATGCTCGACTCTGCTAGCGATCGCTCGATCGCGCCTTTAGAAACTCTTTTTTTGTTTTCTGAGTAATAATTATACGAGTCAGATGGTCATCATACGCACCTAAAGCAGTAAAATAAAGGCCACCTCAGGAACTTTGTAGCCCGAGCCGAAGGCTCTGAAGCGTACTTTTTCACCCCCCAAACACAATTTTGCATCTTCTGTTGGCTGTCAAGTGAGATTGTTTTTGCCAATTTACGCCCGCCCGGGTGATGTAAAACTAGTCTAGTTCCTAGTATTACTGTATTGAAAATAAATAGTAAAACAATGAACGCATGCAGCTTTATTAGACAACTAGCTTCCGCCCGCGGCTCGGTCTGCGTGGACCCGGGATAAAAACTATCCTATATTTTAATCCAGGCTATAAACTATCTTCGTGCAAAATTACATCCAAATCAGTTGAGCTGTTTAAGCGAACAAACATCTAAACATCAAACATCCAAACTTTCGCATTTATAATATTAGTAGGACTAGTTTTTGCCCGAGGCTACCTGTGTTGTACTGTGACTTTTATTTTCCAAATCTGACTTGTTTTGCTTAAGTATTTCCTCGCAAAAGAGAAGTGAAAAACTGCTATGGAGAGCGAAAAGCGGGAGAGAGATTTGTAACTGAAACGTTGCACGGATTGAGTGTGTGTCCGCTTGGTGAGTGTTTGATGAGAAAGAGTAAGGGGAGTGTATGGCCGCGTTGGCTTGCCGTACGGGCCTTCGGGCATCGGCCCTAAATGGAGCTCGGCCTTCGGCCTCGCATGCCTTGCCGCTGACCTTCGGGCCTTTGGCCTTCAGGTTCGCTTGTAAAACACTCGGCGGGTATGGTGTCCGAGAGCGCGCCCTGAAGGGACGCTACAGACCTTCGTCCCTATACGCAGAACTTACCATGCCGCTCTCCTTCGGGTCTTCGGCCCTCAAGTTGTCCGCGCAGGCTCGCGTGGAGAGCACGCTCTGAAGGGAAGCTTCAGACCTGCGGCCCTACGCAGAGCTCGGCCTGCCTCCTCGCGTGTATGCCTCGGCCCTCAGGATCGCTTGTAAGGGGTAGAGTATCCGAGAGCGCACTCTGGAGGGTCGCTTCGGGTCTTTGGCCCTCGGACTCACGTAGAGCTCTGAAGGGACGGTTCAGGCGCTTAGATTCGCTTGTAACACACTTCGGAGTAAAAAAGTGTCCTCGTGGGCCCGCCCTTCAGGCCTTTGGCCCTCTGGCTTGCGTGGAGAGGTCGCTCTAAAGGAACGCTTCGGGCCTTCAGCCCTACGCAGAGCTCGGCCTGCCGCCGCGCGTGCCATGCTGCTCTCCTTCGGGCCTTCGGCCCTCAGGTTGGCTTGTAGGACATATAGGAGTAGTAAAGAGTCCACGTGGATCCGCCCTTCGGGTCTTTAGCCCTCTGGCTTGCGTGGAGAGTCCGCTTTGAATGTGCACTTCGGGCCTTCGGCCCTCAGATTTGTTTGTGATGCACTTAAGAGTAGTAAAATGTCCGCATGAGCTCGCCCTTCGGGTTCTTTGGCCTTAGGACTCGCGTAAAGAGCACGCTCTGAAGGGACGCTTTGGGCCTTCGGCCGTCAGATTCGCTTGTCGTTGTACTCAGGAGTAGAGTATCCGAGAGCGCGCTTTGGAGGGACGCTTCGGGCCTTGGGCCCTGCGAGGCTCGCCGCTCGCCTTCGGGCCGTGTTGTTCTGTTCGAACTTGTTGCCTGCAAAACTGCAACGACTTGGAGCTCCATAGTTCGCAACATATATCAGTCGACAAACCGTAAATATCTATACGCATCTCCAGAGAAAAAATATATTTATATATAGCTGTTGCTAGAAAGGTAATGTAACGAATCACCGCAAATTCAACGGCAACTTACGCTCGAATGAAATGAAGTATGCGCGGGCGTGGGGTACGGCAAGCGTGGCCTTGTCGCCAGTTTGGGTCCTAGTCCTTGGGCTGGGTTTTGGCGAAAGCTTGCGGCCCACAGTCAACGAAGTTATGAATTTAAAATGCCTTTTTATTGAAACATATTTGTAAAATAAATTATGCTCATCCGTCTAGTAAATATCTTGCTCCTAGGCGTAAAATAATTCAATTCGCCGATTATAAATACTAATCTACGCGTACAAATATACAGTTAAACACAATATTTATTCATTCGACTACAGAAACACACAGGAAGCGTGGCGAGAGGTTATGCAGGCCTTAAGCACCACGGGGGTGCCCTAGGACAACAACAACAAAAACAACAATACCTTTCATTTGGGAACACCAAAATTGAACTTTCGTAGTATGTATTTCAATCATACGCAGCATGCCGGTTGCCGCGGACTTGCGTTACGGAATTGGCCATAAATGACATGTTTATTATTTAACGACGACAAATTGCATATTATTGGGAAGCTTATAAAATGTTTGATATTTTTACGATGATATTTATCACGCTAAAGTATCTCTTTCTCGAATTATGATGGTAAGAAAGCAAACGTCTAAGGTTATTTTTTTAAAAAACGGCTGACTGTACGTTACAGAACTCAAAGAATGAATTATAGAACATTGAATATGCTTTGAAATGACACCTCACACAAACCGATCAGAAAAATAGAACCCGAGATTTGAACAAAAATCGATGACCGTCGGCTGCCATCTTTGTGACGTCACAGCTATGTCTTTCCCCCTCTCCCTTAACTAAAACCGGTAGATTCGTACTCTGGAGACAACAAGGAACACATCCATACCAGTTTTAGGCATATAGAAGACGTGTCCACGACTTTTATCAAAATTGGCCAATTTCCGCCGTACTATATAGTATGACGCAAGAAGTCATAGATTTACACTTCACCATGAACTGATAACAGAGTTTCCTGGACGGTTTAGTACTTGGCTCGATAATAGCTAGATAAATAATTGTGGGTTAAAAGGTTACCCAAATTGGGACTTGAGAAATCGTCAATTTTAATTAGGTTTCTATGCTATGAGTAAGAAAGAGGTTACAAAAAAGTTTATGTTATCTTGCTTCATTAAATTAAAAATTAAATTAAATTAAATAATCATTTATTTCAGATTTTCATTCATACACACATTTAAATTGCATTAAATAATATTAAGTTAATTAAAATAAAATAAAAAAAGCAAAGCTTTATCTGTGAACTTTTAATTAAATTACGACTCAACTATTAAGACTTAAGAAAACTAGATAAAAATGTATGGAGACAAAATTAATGGAGAACTTTTATCTATCAGGGTAGAATTTGTTCTTTAAAAAGAGGTATAACTTATTTCTAAACTCCTTCATTTACCGATGCTGTGCTATTTTTTATTTTTAAATTTAAATAATTTGTCCATTCAACGAAATATAAATTATTCGAACTGATTAAACGGGGTTACTTTAAATACCATGGACTTCTTATAGGTTTTCCTGTAAGGTGTCCGGGCGAGGAAATGGTAAATTTTGGCCTATTTGCTTAAATTATCTTTTTTTTTTATTTGAGATCTTCATAATACGGTATGGTATTTTGTGGCAGATTGCGCTAAAACTATAAGTGATATCGCTTTTGTATGTATTAAAGGTTCATAGTAAATTTATCAAGGATTATTTTGTTCTTACACACTTTTTAAGTATCGTGTAGTTTTCTTTTAAAATGGAAAATATCGCTTTCTGGGACACTTTCAAGGGCGCGGGGGGGTGAAGCTCGCCCCGGAAGAGAGGGGAGAGTAGATCAATTTAACTTTGCTCTATAATATTCAGTTATAAAAATAATAATAATAAATCAGCCTATATACGTCCCACTGCCGGGCACAGGCCTCCTCTCATGGATGAGAGGGATAATCGTAATATTCAGTTAATTTCATTGAATTATATATATGTTAGCATTTTTGAGGTATAGTTATGTTATATAACTCCGGACATTGTTATTCCTGTGGCATATTCGGTGCAGCGTAGTGTTGTTAACGGAATTGGTATTAACAATTTTAATCGTAATACTCACTCCTATGTACGGGTGAATGAATTAAGGAAATCGGATGAGGAATTTGAAGATTGCTCCCTACATACAAACTTACACCCTCAAAAAAAAACTTACAAACTACACCTTTTTATTGTATTAGTAAAGATCACAGATATAGATACACATAGATCACGCAAATGCATGTACTTCGCGGGTCAGAATTCGGACTCCGAGTTGGCACTCCGACCTACATTCCGCGCGCGTCTGTTGTGGTAGCCGGTTGTCCGGGAATATTAAGAAAATACCTTATTGCAGAATCGATTTTCCGCGGACAACGGGGAATTCAGATCACTAATTCGCCCGTGTGACGTCAAAGTAGGTAGAAAAAAGGGACACGGTCGGTTTTCATACAGATTGAGGTGTTTAAGTTATCAGTGTATATCTATATCTGTGGTAAAGATAAGTACACCTATAACCTCCATGCTCTTAGCGTTATAGCCCGGGGTCCGCTTTGACACCTAATCCTAAGATTTCGCATAGGCACTAGATTAACGAAAGCGACTGCCATCTGACCTTATTGGTAGGTATTAGACCGGTTTCCTCACGATGTTTACCTTCACCGAAAAGCTAACGGTAAATATTCCGTACGTGAGTTCCAAAAAACTCATTGAGTACGAGCCGAGATTCGAAGTATTCGAACCCACGACCGCAACTGCTTGACAGCCGCATGCCTGAACCACTAGGCTACCGTAGCTTTTAGCATTTTATTTATGTTAGCTAAGTACACCTACAACCTAATGTATTTCGTCATGCCACTTACCTGACATACCATACCTACATCCACATTTTCTTTCCACAATGATCCGCACTCCGAGAGCAAATGCGTTGGTTAGAAAATGAAGAAAATGGCTGCAAAGCCAGCATCATCCTGAGTTGGGCCCATTTCGGGACACTGCACAGATTTCCTTATTCTTTTGTCATGTAGTACTGTGTGTTTTGTCGTGTTGTGTCATGAATAAATATTTGATTCTGATTCTGATTCTGAAGAAAAGGTTTGTTGGCCGATAATTCTTATTATGTGGAGTTCCATCGAATCTTCCAGTACTCCATAATTACCCTTATCACTACATTAGTTTGTATGTCAACGGGGCCTCATCGGAATTTGGGAAGTAAATAAACTAGTACCTACATTATTGAGAAATTTCGTCTTCAGTGGTCTACTTTTGTGACCTTTGTGATTTCCAAATGTACCTATAAGTACAAGTAGAACTGCTGATGCATGGATTCAGAGAGCTAATGCATGAGTTGCTATAGAAAACACTTACCGAAAAGTTATTTGAGTTCCTTCACTTTCTCATTGGAATCAGTACCGTATTTTGGCAACATTGGATATTGGGATCAATCTGGAAACATCCTAGGTAATACATGCATAAGGATACGTTCGCCTTTGCACAGACGAGGTCAAAGATATATACAAGGTGTAAATCATATAACTGAAAACCTGAAAGTAGTTTGTTCAGAATCGAAAGCTGAATCGATTGCACCATCTTTTAAGGTAGGTTGTATTTTTTTTGAAAAATATATTTTTATTGTGCCGGGTCTAAAAGTTACGAAGGCAACATACGCGAATCAGAGAAATGTTGGAGGATGTTGTTGTGAGGTGAACGTCAGGATCTACGTCACTGACAAGTACTGATTAGTGATTACAAGTGTAGAGTTACGAATCAAGTAGATCTGCTTGATAAAGAAAACCAACGAATATCTTTTGAAATAATTAACGTATTTGTAAATGGACGTATTAATCTTATTAAGGATTAAAAAACTCAGTTGGGGTGTCTGAGGTTTTCAGTATAATAAAATACACCTTGTATACAATTAAGTTTTACAAAAGTATCTTTACAGTACATATATGGTGCTACTTTCCCGCACTAGTGCGGAAAAGAGCACTTTTCGTGCTTATGTCGAAACTTTAAAGAGCCATATGTACAGTAACAGTTATTTACGATACAAGTGCCGAAAATAGGAAATTCGCAACGAGTGGAGATAAATTAAAACACGACCGAAGGGAATGTTCTAAATCGACACGAGTTGCGAATTACCTATTCGCACGTGTATCGTACAACGTTTTACTGTACATATGGCTCATTAAAGTTTCGACATATGCACGAAAAGTGCTCTTTTCCGCACTTCTGCGGGGAATATGTACTGTAAAACGTACGATACACGTGCGAATAGGTAATTCGCAACTCGTGTCGATTTAAAACACTCCCTTCGGTCGTGTTTTAATTTATCACCACTCGTTGCGAATTTCCTATTTTCGGCACTTGTATCGTAAATAACTATTACATTTAAATAAGTTTACACACTACATGACAAAGACGTTTACAAGTTACAACTCGCATGACAGACATTTTTTCACTTAATGCACCAAAGTTCTGTTTACCATCTGTCTTCCATAGAAACATTTTCATTTTCACATATTGTGACATAATAGGTTTACATTGCATGTTACAAAATAAGATTTCCTGCCTGTCAATGTGCCGTAAATATGTTTACATTAGCAGTGGCACTTGAAACTTTACGTTCAAGCGTACTTTTCTTTTGCTTACACCTATTGCTACATAAATGTCTAAGGCAGTTAACATTTTAGTGATGAGTGACCATTTTATGATATATGATGCAAAGTTGTAGTGTTAGAGGTGTGTCTATCAGTAGTATCACTAGTATCAGTATCAGAGGCGCTATATAGTTTCAGTTGGTTCTAGTAACGATTCAAAATCTGCATATATAACGAATGGAACATTCTGTTTACGATCGAAATGCTTGAATTTAATTACTGTTCCCTTTTCTGATAAAACAGTAACTACTCCAGTACACAAGTGATTTGCAACTTCCTCCTGTGTTAATAAATAATTAATTATATCCAAATTATAGTGAATAAATGACTAAAATTTGTTCAACAGATCTGGCTGTCAGTCGTTCACGACGATTGGAAAAAATCTATTTTAAATTGCTAAATGACCTTTCTACGTTTACAGAAGTCACAGGAAGGTAATTTAACTCTCTAAAATATTGCACGCAATTTTTATTGACACCCTCCGGCATATCGACCTCTTTGCCCTTATTTTAGGGCGGAAAAGGTTTTGTACTTACCGTGAAGCGTTATATCTAGAGGTGTAATCCTAAGAAGGTAAGTATTTATTTTATGGTTAAGAACAAAAGTGAATATTCAAATGTATTTGTTTTTTCTGCCAACCATACTCTTTGCCACCAATACAGCACGTTGATAACGATCTTTGCTAATATGTATATCAATCACGCCGACAAAGTGGTAAAATAAAAAGTGTTTTATTTAATTTTATTAGGGTACCTCCCTATACGTAACGTGGGGAGTGTTTTTTTTTTCATTTCAACCCTAACGTGTGATATATTGTTGGATAGGTATTTAAAAATGAATAGGGGTATGCTAAAATCATTTTTTGATAATGTTAATATTTTCGGAGATAATCGCTCCAGAAGTTAAAAAAAATGTGTGTCCCCCCTCGAACTTTTGAACCTTTTTGTATTTTTAAAAATATGAAAAAAATCTCAAAAGTAGAACTTTATAAAAACTTTCTAGGAAATTTATTTTCAACTGGATAGCTCGAAGTTTTTGAAAAAAAATACAAAAACTACGGAACCCTACACTGAGCGTGGCCCGACACGCTCTTGGCCGGTTTTTTTTTCTTTGTTTTGTCGAATCGTTGGCACTTGTTTAATATTTTTGATCGATGGATTCGCGGACCACTTCGGGTGCTTCCAGCGACTATCAGTGGTCCGCGGACCACCGGTTAAGGACCACTGATTTAAGGAATGGAGCTGTAAGCAAAGAAATGCATGTGTTGGTAGACCACGCTCTTCCTTATGTAACATTAGGATACAATTATAGTTTAGATTCCTTAGAGCTCATGGACTTTTCTTGAAGCAAATTAAAAATAAGTGTAGTTTACTTTTTTGCATCAGGTTAATACTGAAATTAGTGCGCATATGGAATTGCTCGGGAGGATAGGAGAAGATCGACAGGTGAAGAGAGCATACTTGGACCGACCGTCACGTCGATGACCTGTCTGTTGGCCCATATCAGGGACTGCATAACCGAATAATGTATGTATCTTTTAAAACCTATATGACGTCATATCGGTTTTCAAATAGCGGTTTCGATCGCTATCGAAATATAACGGTAAACTTATTTTTTTTCGGTACCGTAACCGCTTTTTAAAGGTTCGATTTTGACGTCGTTGCCAAACCGCCGGCGCTGCCGTTTTGTCTATCAGTTTTGTCGGTTCGGTTCTGATACTTTTCTGATTCGTTCGTTCGTTCCTATTGGAAGAAGTTGTCTGTGTAAGGGTAAGTTCGCTTATTTTTTCGGTAACCTTTATAATACCTGTTTCCAACCGGTATTACAAAATTTTCGGATACCTTTAAAACGAATACCGGTAACCGATATTTCAAAACGGTTACGGTACCGTTATGTTGGCGCGGCGTGTAACCTTTACACCATTACGGTACCGTAATGGAATACCGGTTTCATACCGGTAAAACCGTAATCGAAATCAGTCCCTCCCAAATATCGCGGCCATCGCGGGAAGGATACCTAATGGAGGAAGTGGATCTGCGCGAACTCGGAGCCGGCGCCAGCTGGCAAGACATTGCGCAGGATCGAGCAGTGGCGTGCTCTTGTGAGTTGTCGTGCCAGACTAGTTAATTATGGAAATGAGGCGTCTTTACCTATGGTGCAGGGTGTGCGTTGCACACGGGCGCAGCGGTGCTAGGGGGCGGCGAGCGCCGCCCGCTACCATTCCATTTTGACTGGTGCGCTTATACTAGGGGGCGCTAGAATAATGTTTGTACACGGGCGCTACATGGGCTAGAGACGCCTTATAAATAAATAAATAAAAATAAAAATCGTTTATTTCGGACCATATAAAATACATATTTTGTTAGTTGTGTTACAATCTATGTTAAATTACATAAGAAGTGAAAATAAAATAAAAACATAAAAACAACATGCTACATTGACGGCATATTAGGGGCGAGGCTTGCCGATTGCCCTACTTTTTTTTTTTTTTTTTTTTTTTTTTTTATGATATAGGAGGCAAACGAGCAGACGGATCACCTGATGGTAAGCGATTACCGCCGCCCATGGACACTTGCAACACCAGAGGTGTTGTGAGTGCGTTGCCGGCCTTTAAGATGGGAGTACGCTCTTTTCTTGAAGGTTTGAAGGTCGTATCGGTCCGGAAATACCGCAGGCGACAATCCATTCCACAGTTTAGCTGTGCGAGGCAGGAAGTTTCTGGAGAAGCGCACAGTTGAGGACTGCCAACCACCTAAGTGGTGAGGATGGTAATGTTGTCGCGTTGGACGATGGCGAAAAGAAGCGGCAGGGATTAATCCGAACAATTCCTCGGAGCACTTAGCCCTCCCAATAGCCACATCGACCCAGTATTTAGTGAGTGCTGTGACTGCCCAGTCGAGACGCTCGGCCAACATCCTCAGCATGCCATTGCTGCTGCCTCGCACACGCCTTAGCAGTGAGGCTATTATTTTTCTTCTGATGGCATAAAAATCGTCAATCCGCGCCTCGGCGAACATGCCAGACGCACTGCAGTGTTTCGGCAGCCTCAACAGCAATCTGAGGACGTTGTTGTACTGTATACGCACCGTATTATATGCCGTTTGCGAGAATCTCACCCACAGGCTGCACGTGTAAAAGGTCTGGCAATATGCTTTGAACAGCGTCAGTTTAACCTGTGTGTTACAACGTGCAAACCTGCGGGCGAGCATATTGCCACGCACTGCCATCGCCCTCCTTTCTCTTTCTATATCCGCATCATCATTGAGATCTACAGTGATCATGTGACCTAAATATTTAAATTTCTGAACTATGTTAAGGGGCACACCCCCCAGCATGATCCTAGGCAGCGCGGTGACGTTATATTTCCGTGCCTTAAAAATGAGCACTTCGCTTTTGTTAGCGTTATACTTTAGACCATGCTGTTGGGCGTAGGCCTCACACTTCCTGACAAGTTGAGTAATCGAGTCGATTGACGGTCCCAGCAGGACCGTGTCATCAGCATAACTTATATTATTGAAACAACTTTCACCTATATGACATCCGACACGTGTCCTGCTAAGACCCTCAATCAACTCCTTCACATATAAGTTGAACAGGATCGGGGATGTCAACCCCCCCTGCCTCACCCCACACTGTAAACTATACTCCTCCGAAACGGCTCCCGCCCATGTCACCTGGTTGACCTGGTTGTTATACCAATATTTTAACAACGAGACGCATTCTCTGGGTAGGCCAGTTCATTCCAGTTTCTCCCACAGTATATCGTAAACCACCAGGTCAAAAGCTTTGGACAAGTCCAGAAAGCACGCATATACAGGCGTGTTTCTATCCTTGTAGTACCTGACAGCTTGCTTAAGGCACAAGATTGCACTCTCTGTCTTATGGAATTCCGAGTTTAAGCAAAGTCACGGGTGACGGGAAAGATTCATTAAAATCATGTGTTGCAGATCTTTGACCATTATTGACAAAACATAGAGTAGTTACAAGATATCGATTTCGTCACCCGAAGCCTTCACCAAAATGACTCGTGGACTTTTATCAGCCACGTTTTTAATTAGTTTCGCGATTATTCTGAGGATCCACCCTGCTGCGTGACGAGGGCGTGTTTTATCACACATTCAAACAATGACAAAACCGTTGACTGATTAGAAATTTAAAACTAGTCACTCTGTGAGCTGTAGAGCTTGTCTTTAAAAAAAGTTTTTTAATTTTTAAAAAGTACCTCGCCAAACATAGCTATAATTTTATACTTAATTTACGAACCTGCTCCCTAAATT
Organism: Epinotia ramella; assembly: GCA_947578815.1. Taxonomy (NCBI): domain Eukaryota; kingdom Metazoa; phylum Arthropoda; class Insecta; order Lepidoptera; family Tortricidae; genus Epinotia; species Epinotia ramella. The sequence goes on from OX388223.1 coordinate 15,526,797, forward strand.
TCACGAGAATCGGTTAAGAAATGCGACCTGTAGAGCAGGACGGCATGCGACCTGTAGAGCAGGACGGCGCGACAAACAAATGATTATCGGCCCAAGCTGAAGCATAAGGACTTCGGCTCGCTACGCTCCCCCGTTCGAATACAAATATTTTGTAAAAACTTAACAGATTTTTTTCAAGTTTTAGTGGATTTGTGAGCGCAAGGCTGCATTAAAAAAAATCGGAAGTGTCTAAAGGGAAATAATGTACTGTATCATTTATTTTGATAAATTAACCTAAACACGGTTATGAAATTTGGTCGAAATAATTAGTTATAACCGGTTTCTTCTGTTTCGGTTGAAACCGGTTTGCATTACGTGGAACGTTTCTGGTCTTACATGATTTTGACTTCGTTATCTAAGAGGACACCAACATACCTATTTTATTTAGTTATTAACCGTTTTCTTACTATTATATACCCAATTACTTTTTAATTAGATAAAGAATAATCTCCCGAACTTGGGGTAACTGTCGTAATTAAACTTTAAGTAGGTAGGTACTAAGGGAATTCATAAACGTAATTAACTTAAAGAGGAAAAGTCTGAGGTTAGATTTTATGCAGGAGTAAAAATCTCCGGACCTAGGTACGATATCGAAAATTCAATAAATAAATAAATACTTATTATTTTTTTACAGACAATTGCTGGAACCCTTTATCTGCGCCGGAAAATTTCGACGCTTACACATTACTGCCTTCTTCTACGCCACAAGGTAGATAACCCGTCTGTCTTGGCTTAGTGAATCTATTTGTACCTGACAACTTTACAAAGACCACGGTCTTTGTAAAGTTGTCAAGTTGTTCCTTTGTGACCTACGGGTCGCAAAGGACCCGCCTTCCTTTTCGCTTTTACGAGCAAAACTCCCACTTTGCAAAAGGGATATTGCAGACATCAGCATCCGCATCCGCCAGTTTTTGCGGATGCGGATGTAGTGTAATTCACGACAAGAAAGGAGCCAACGCGGAGCTTACCGCGCGAGTTTTAGATATTTTCGCCATTATAAAAAAAAAAAAAAAATCGTTTCTGTGTACGCGTTTTTGATTTGTTCGCTACAATTGTAATTTAGTCTCAACGTTTTTGATGATTGCGTGATATCATAAAATGGACGTTGTTTTTTACTTTTTGAGTTATGACCCCAAAATCCGCATGTCAAAAAAACGGATCCGTGGCTTCCCTGCTTTGCAAGCCTGCAACGCACCTACTGCCAGAGCCACTGCATCACTGAATGAGTTCCTTGCACAAATTCAGGATGCCGATGAGTTTGCGGATAGTTGGTCATCACTAAAATTTTAAATTATTCGTTTCGCAAAATAGTCAATTTTTTTTATAAAATGTTAGGTACAATTAGTAATTGTACGAGTATATAGTATTCAGTTTAGCGCCTAAGCAAACTTGTAAAATAACTATCTTTTGGACGTTTTGGGTAACTTTAAGTCCAGCGTAAGTATGATAGGTACCTAATAAATAAATAAGTTATTAAGTAACAAGTTTGTAAGTAAACAGTAATCGCGGATTCAGTGGCCCGTATCCTTCGCGAGGCTGTTTTTCGGTTATAAAAAAGCGATAAAATAAACTATAATACTTACCACAACATTTATCATGGTCAAACGCTGTTTTCTTTAACCCCATGGTGTCTAAAAATACGAACAGGAAGGACGACATTCCGGCATTGTTTTCGAAACGTGATAACTTTCGAACCGACTGAATGGTGTTGTGCAGATAATTTTACTACAGACTACTGTTGCTAGGGCTGTCGCGTTTTGTTTACTGCATTTTCGAAAGGAGCGAGCGAATGAAGTCCTATGCTACAGAAAGGCCAAAAATCGGTTCTATGTCCGAATATCCAGCTTTCCCGCTGTTCTTCTCTACGTTGCATTTCTCAACCGATTACATGAGATAAAACTTGAAAAATGCAGGACAGCCACTTAGTAACAGCTTACGCAAGTAAATATCGACCTAAACCGGTTAAAGCTAAAGTTCAATTTCGAATACATGCACACTTATAGTAGGTATAAGGTATTGAAGTAAGCCGTCACCGTAAAGAACAAGGTATTGAAAGAGTGGTGCAGGCAACGTAGAGGGCAAACGATGTAGAGGCCGACGGAAATACCTAATTAAATCAACCACGCAAACGAAAAAGATCGAGTGTGCAAAGAAAATTTCTTAAGACCTTATGCTTTCGTTGTCATTATGGACGATCTATCTGAGGCTATAGTCAGCGTATGGCAAAGTTTAATGTCACATCATTAGAAGTCGATCTGATCTTCTTTATTTATATAAAACTAGCTTCTGCCCGCGACTCCGTCCGCGTGGAAATCGTTTATATCGCAGCTCCATACAAACTTCAACCCCCATTTCATCCCCTTAGGGGGTGATTTCCAGGATGAAAACTATCCTATGTCCTTCCCCGGGATTCAAACTATCTCCATACCAAATTTTATCGCAATCGGTTCAGCGGTTTAAGCGTGAAGAGGTAACAGACAGACAGACAGACAGACACACTTTCGCATTTGTAATATTAGTATGGATTATCCATTCTCATATTGATTCCCCTCGTCCATTGTCTCTTCTGAATATTAACATAAATTACAGGATTCGTTCTCCAAATACTTTTACTCTGGCTGTATATCGAAATAATACTTCATATTATAATCCAATTGTTCGCATGTGTCGGGAGTTCAATGATTTGGTACGCGTCTATAAGGATCTTGACATTTATGTTTCAAAAATTGCTCAATTTAAAAAATCTGGTAAAATAAAATCTCAGACTATTCACTCTTCTCCTAGCTTAGGTACCTAATAACAATGAAATAGAGATTTCATTTTGTTTATTGCAACCATGGCATACATACAATAGGTCTTATATATAAATAATACGCCAGTCTTGCGCTGGAGTTGTTGTGTGAGGTTGCGGAGATCATCTCCTCCGATAGATGATACGCACACCGAACTCCAGTGTGTCCACGGGATTGTCAGGACACATTGTCCACTTCAAGTAGGAATAATAGGTTTCCATGATGGCGGCAACAGCCATCACGATTCAAATTTGGGCGGCGCCCAATTTCAATCGCCTCACGAATCTTGCGTGGTACATATCATTTCTGTCAATCTCGCCTTGTGAAACCGAATGAAATGGGACGCGCCTGTATCGCACGTGTTCCACTACCGCCGAGTTCCTAACATCCATCTTCATGCTTCTATTTCAACGATCTCGAGGAGGTAGCGACATTTAATACCCGAGATTAACCGTGTAATTATTACTATTTGTCTCACGAAAGTTTAAATTCGAAAACTGGTATCCGCCCAAATGAAGTAAACAAGTAGGTTGTCTATTGTAAGCCATATTCAGCCGTCAGTGTCGCGCCTGCATTACTCCGCCACGGCTGTTGACATGGTGGAAAATATTCTCCAGAAGACTAGCTGGGGGGTTTTCCAGCTGCGTTCGCGCCACTACGTGCACTGCAGGTGATCAAAGCGTGTGCTGAGTTTTGGCCGAAGGGTGTCGTGTTTCGGCGGTTCCGGAACCTACCGAATTATACATCGGACTTGACGACGCAAAGGAGCCACGCTGTTTCGTCAGCTAGATAAATGGTTTATTATTATTATAAAAGCAGAGACAAACGAAATGTGTAGGTATTACAGCGATAGCAACCCTAGTTTTGGGTACCGCAGATATGGGTTGGACCTTGCCCCCGCCGGATCCCATGTCGTTATGGCCCATTGTCCGATAACAGCGTAAGGAGACATTCCACGTGATCGCACACCGACCGATATAAGCTTACGCCTAGACTCCTAAGAGGGGTAGGCAGAGCAGATATAGAAAAGAAAGAAAGAAAAAAACGTTTGTTCGTGACATAAAAAGAAAAGCACATCTATTATAAAGCTTAAACATACACTTAAATGTCCCGAATAGGTCCCTCAGCATAATGATATTAATGATATACTCATGTATACTTAAGACATCTGTGGTTTAGTAACTTTAGGCATTCATAAACCCAAACGTTTAATTACGCCAAGTTTTATTTCACACTAGTTGAGATGAGAGTCAGAGAGAGAACAGGAAAACCCGCGGTACAAAATAAAGATAGCCATTTCCACCCTGCAGGTCCTATCTATATAACTGGTAAAGGATTTTACAAAAAACGGCTGAGTAGTTTCGTAGTTATCCTCTTGACACTGACTGTTTGAATGTCATGCTTTTGCCAGACAAAGAATGAATTACTTCGGTGACGGCTGTCCACAACCAAAGGCTTTCAAGGTGCTCCCGCTGAGCTGCATCATCCGCTTTGTGGAAATGATAGAGCGAGCTACGCGAGGGGGCAAATGTACAAAAGATGGTGGACTGGGTCGAAGTGTATCCGAAAGTAGTTAGACAAGTTAGACTTCACAGTTACACAGAAAAAACTTACATTTCAGATATTACCTCTTTAATTAACGTGCAAATTCGGTGCAATGTATGTTTGTCCGAGTGGAATTTTGCAACTGAATTTTGAAGCAGATATCTTCAACCGATTGAGCTGAAATTTTGGGTAAAGGTATAGTTTGGATGACATTCCATATTATTGTACCATCGACCTGATCTGATGATGGAGACAGAAGATGGCCACGTTGCATCATACACATAGCATCGTCGCAATAAGTAGTTGATGACGTTATACAAAAACGCACAGCCGGCAATAAAACTATGCATAGGTGCAAACTATGCATGTATACTGCTATGCAGTTTGGCAGATATTAATGATAGTTCCTAAATGTTATGTTGTTAAGTTAAATAAAATTAAAAAAAAAAAAAGCTTGTATCAAAAATTAATTAGTTGCCAACCGTTAATCATTCACGGTTTGTCTTAAAACAAAACTAACCTAATCGAAGCACGTTTAGGAAATGGAATTATGCGGAATAATAGGTGTGATAAATATGAAGGCAGAAGCGTGTGAAATCTGTGTGATAGGTATTCTAACTCAACACCACACAGAAATGAAGGATTTCCATGAGGAAAACTAAGATTTAGATTAGATTTAGCTTGCACTTGTAGCGGCGCGACGAAATCACGGAGTGGCCCCTGACACAAGTTACAAGACATTCCCAAAAACATGGGAATATTCTTACAAGTTGCTGGATTCACGAGAACTCACGGCAAGTTTCCATTTATGAAGTTTCCGGGAACATTTCGTGTTATTAACGAGTATTTTGCACCTAGGCAGTTCCGCAGCTCTGGAAATGACTAGTCGGTAATTGCCACCTTGAAAGCATAGCTAGTTTGATTTAATCTGTACCCTAAAAACTGCGTTCCTTTTCAATATTCTAGTCACAAAATTCGGGTTCGGTACCAAAGGCCTAAGTTCCATTTAGCCTTGGCATTCAAAACATCTTAGGTTGTAAATTGTCTGGGTAGCAAAATGTCTTGGTCTGTAAAACGCCCTCATTGCTATAAGCCTTAGTAAGCGGAATGACTCGGCTGTAAAACGACTTAAAGTCGTAATGTTTAATAGGTAAATGGTCTGGATAATCTTCGCGGCCAATATTATAGAATGTCTTGATAGCATAAAGACAACGTAGTTATATCGTAAAATATAAAAAATGTCTTAGTAGCAGTTTGTCCAGATTGTCTAATGACAATACTTTATTTTATTATCACCTCCTTAGTACTTCAAATTCAATTACAGGCCACTTGATATTTATATTTTTTCATACAATGAAGTCGTTTAGCAATCATGACGTTTCTACCACTGGCTCATTTTATAGCTAAGACGTTAATCAAACAAGATCATTTGATAACATAGTCCTTAATACAATCAAGACGTTACACAATTGAGTCATTCTGCTTATTGGTTATTTTCACGACCTAGACGTTTTTCTACGTATGTCTTTCTGAAACTAAGACAATTTTGTAACCGTGGTATTATACAAAAAAGTCATTTTGTACACTTGGTCAGTGTACTACTAAGATGTTTTGAATGCCAAGACTAAATGCAACTTAGGCCTTTGGTACCGAACCCCAAAATTCTCCTCACGACCTTGGCCACTAGCCAAATTCACGTTCCCTGTATTATTTAAGACAGTATTCACCAAGTTATAACATTTGTAACCACACTGATATAGGTTATACGTAAATGCGAAACGATTAAGCGAAAAGCGAATCTAAATCATAGTCGCCAAAGTCTAAAGCTGACAAGCAAATGTGAAAAAGAACGTAATTTTTTTGGAATCATACTTAGTTTTTTTTTCATATCACGTAGAGATTAAATGTTCCGACATTAGTGGCGCAGTTAGGTATATTTCCGTCTGCTTCCAAATGTACAAAGGTCATGGGTATTGAAGTCATAGGTTGACACGCGTAGGGGAGAGCGGGTTAATTTAACACATTTAGCGAACGAAAAAACCGTAGAAGTCTAAGTGCCGCAAAATGGCCCCACAGAATTGACGCCATTGCCATAATGCGGGGTTTGGGGCGACGCCAGGCAGCAGTTTTGTTCGAACTTGCGCATACCGGGTTTTAGGCACGTGTTTGGGTAGTCTAAGGAGCTCGCCTTCTATGGTTTTTACGTTCGTTAAACACATTGAATGCCTTTCGTAGGCAAAGGATGCCTTGTTTATGGACACGCGCGTGGAGGCGCGTTGGGCGACGCGTGCGACAGCATATTAGTGTATACTTACCTAGCACAGGTGGAGCGCCTATACCTATAATTCAATTCCCACCGGCTTGATTAATTTTTAGGCAAGCCTATAGAAAGCTATACACTCTAAACTTTTTCATACCTTTTTAGGGTTCCGTAGCCAAATGGCAAAAAACGGAACCCTTATGGATTCGAAATGTCTGTCCGTCCGTATGTCAAAGGCATTTTACTCGAAAACTATAAGGTGTATTTGAATAAAATTTTGAGGGTAGGTGTATTTTGTTGGCCGCTACATGGTTTTCAAAGCGGGAAGCAAGTGCCCATCACACATCCCACCCATTCGTTTGAATGGCAAGCTGCTGGAAAGGGTTTACTCATTTAAATACCTCGGGCACTTGTTAACTGACGATTTTCGTGATGATGCTGATATTGAGAGGGAGAGGAGAGCCTTAGCCATCAGGGCCAATATGATAGCTCGCAGGTTCAGCCGGTGTACAGCGCAAGTTAAAATAACATTATTTCGTGCGTTCTGTACATCGCTGTACACCTGCAGCTTGTGGACTAGGTACACGCAGCGGGCTATTAACGCCATGCGCGTACAGTACAATGATGCGTTTAGGGTACTGTTGCGGCTGCCGCGCTACTGCAGTGCGTCGGGCATGTTCGCGGACGCGCACGTGGACGGTTTCCACGCGACGCTGCGTAAACGCTGCGCCGCGACGCTCCGCAGAGTGCGCGACAGCCGCCACAGTCTCCTGACCGTTGTGGCCGACAGATGGGACAGTGGCCTGACACGGCACTGGTCCTCTCTGCATTTAAGCTTAGCATATAAGAATATTATTTAAGTTAACCTTAGTATTAGTGTTTATTTTACCTAACTAACAAATTATGGACAACATTGGTCTGAAATAAATGCATTTTATTTTTATTTTTATTTTATTTTTATTTTTTTTATAGTTTTGTAATTAAATTACTTGAAAAAAATTTTTTAGTGGTGCACTCCATACATAAAACTGAAAGTCAATTTTTTTTTTCATAGCAAGCCCACGAGTGGCACATTAATCGATAGGCCTTTCAATATAAATGTGAGGTTTCTCAGCAATTTTTCTGATTAAGTGAATAGAGTCGGAGAGAATCGCCTCGAAAGTCACTAAAATTGTGTCCCCCGCCCTCTAATTTTTGAACCGTGTATTTTAAAAATATGAAAAAATCATGGATCACGAAAATTGTTTTGAACAAGATCGGTTCAAAGGTTTTTGAGATATTTCTAAAAAACGCCTTCCTTAAGGAAAAGGACGTAAGTGCCATAAGATTTCAGTAACGATACGACCTTTTTAATAGGCACGGAACCCTCGTTGTGCGTGGTCCAACACGCACTTGGCCGCTTTTTTTGTTGCAGGTTGCCCATTCACGCGCCGTCACTGATACCTATAGATTAGGTAGGTACCTACTAAATGCTATTTGAGTAGGTACTTATCTTAAAGTAGAATTCAAAGCAGTTGGTAGTTGAAAATCAAAACCTTTTAATTTTTACAAAATATTTATTTATACAACGTGTTAATAAAATAACGCAAAACCTGAAAACCGTTTGTTCAGAATCGAGCATAGAATGCGAAAAAAATAAAAATTTTGACAAGATTTATTTTTTACATTTGTATGGAGTGTTGGCCGACTGGGGCGACCTGCTCCATACAAATGTAAAAAATAAATCGCGTCAAAATTTTTATTTTTTATTTTTTTCGCATTCTACTCTCGATTCTGAACAAACGGTTTTCAGGTTTTGCGTTATTTTATTAACACGTTGTATAAACATCAGTCCAATAGAGCGCAGGCCGGGAGACTCTAGGTGAGTTACTGTTTAAACTATAAATACCTACATATATTTGTAGCTTAGTTGTTCAAATATTAGCAGCTTATATATTTACAGAGCTCGATGTCAGAACATTGCGTATGTTCTGACATCGAGCTCTGTAAATATGTTTACGGCATTAAGTCCGCCTTTTGTACGATAAGAACATAGCTCTTGAGCGACATTGTCGTTTAACGACCAAGCTCCTTAAAATAAGATTAAAAAAAAAACATAGCTCTCTGTAACTTTTGTGTAATAAAGCTTAATCACTCAAAATAGGTTGTGAATCGCATGATTGACCAAGCTGAGCATCCTGTTCAGTACGCCAAATAATTAAACAAAATGCTTCGCACAAAATAGTTATTTACGATACAAGTGCCGAAAATAGGAAATTCGCCACGAGTGGTGATAAATTAAAACACGACCGAAGGGAGTGTTTTAAATCGACACGAGTTTAGTACGTTTTACTGTACATATGGCTCTTTAAAGTTTCGACATATGCACGCACGGAAAGTGCTCTTCTCTCCATATGTATATATCTTTTCACTTCTCATGCTCAAAAAGTGGGTCATATTAGGCTTAGCAAGCGGGGCAAAAGTAGTACATTTAGCCCCTAGGGAAAATATGTAGACATATTTATGATTTATTCATTTTAATTTGACCAATCAAAACAGTTCACCGTATTACATCCACCACACTTTAAAAAAACATTACTATTTGCTATCAACTAACCAGAATACAGCTAGACATTAAAATCGACCAATCTGGAAATAGAATTAATTTCAAACATTAGGTGTTTTTTATTCACAATCATTAAAAAAATAAACGGCCCTGACCGACTATATGTCATGTCTGTTTTAATTTCATATTGGATTTTTATTGACTATTATTTATTGTTGTTCCTTATTCTTATACACTCTGACGATAATCCATGCTATTTTAATTTTATGAAATGACGTAAATTTTCATAATGAAATATAATAATCTAATCTAATCTAATCTATAGCAGCCGCGTCCAAACGTTCAAGCGTGGTTGACTGCCTACATGACATAAGCTATAAAAACTAAGCGGGATAGACTGCTGTCTATCTCGCTTTATCGTAAGCCCCGTATACTATCCGCCCCGCTCGGCCGTTTAGATGGCGACTATTAGACGGTCAATCAGAGGCGTTTATTCGTGATGTCAATATTTTATATCTGTGTCAGAACAGTTTATTAAAAAAAAGATTGCACTCCGGGAGTGCCGGCTGAAGTTAAAAATGGAATAATTTTAATTTTGCAAAAAAAAAATCCCTTCCTCCCCCCTCTCCCCCTGCGTGCCAATATATCTAATAACAACCTTATTAGTAGTATGCTATAGTTCAACTTCTCAGCAAAATTGATGAAGGAGACGAAGAAATAAAATACCAATTTGTTTTTGCCATTGCCAAATATTTTTCAAAGCTTCATCTCTTTAGGAATAACGTCCAAATTCGAACTATTTGAATTTGCTCTATAGCAAAACGGTAAAGGACGCGTGGACAAAATTACAAATTTATTTGCAGAATATGCAATTGCAAAAAGTGTTTAACGGCTTTATACTCTTACGAATAGCGTTCAGTTTTGAATGAAGTCGAATCGGCTAGCAGCAAAAGTTTGATAAAACCTTATACTGTTAACAATAAAGTACAAATTAGAACTATGTGCCCCTAGTCAAACCCCCCTTTTTTTTAAACCCTTAAACGGTGTCGAATTCTTCACATCTGACGTCACAAAACTCTGTCGCGTATTTAACCATTTTTCCCCATCCCAAAAAGTGCTCAGCGCCGCTAAAGAAGTTTTCACTTGGCGCGTAATTGAAAAATCTTTTCGCCTTGGTATAATTGTTGATTGTGGATGGATAATCTTTGTTTTTACTATTTTCTCGCAGTCGAAGTGAAAAGTAGAGTGTATAACTCTGGTCTAAAAGCCATATTACCCCTCGAACTATTTCCCCTCACTTCGTTCGGGAAAATAACCATCTCGTGGTAATATGGCTTACTTTAGACCCTTGTCATACAATCACCTATTAAATAAGATGTGTTACAATATATCTACTTGGCTACTTCGGCTACTAATAAATATTTGATACTTATTTTATAGTTGAAACAGCGAGGGTTGGATGAATTCAGGGGACAGATTTTTAGGGTTCCGTAGCCAAATGGCAAAAAAAACCGGCCAAGTGCGTGTCGGACCACGCACAACGAGGGTTCCGTGCCTATTAAAAATGTCGTATCGTTACTGAAATCTTATGGCACTTACGTCCTTTTCTTTAAGGAAGGCAGTTTTTTTGAAATATCTCAAAAACCTTTGAACCGATCTTATTCAAAACAATTTCCGCTGAGAGAATTTAATAAGCCCTATGAGCATGATTTTTTTCATATTGTTAAAATATACGGTTTAAAAATTAGAGGTCCGAGGAAAGTCACTAAAATTGTGTACCCCCGGACACAATTTTAGTGACTTTCGAGGCGATTCTCTCCGACTCTAGTCACTTAATCAAAAAAATTGCTGAGATACCTTATATTTATTCTAGGCCTATCGATTGATGTGCCACACGTGAGCTTGCAATGAAAAAAAAAATTTGACTCAGTTTTATGTATGGAGTGCACCCCTAAAATTTTTTTTTTCTCGGCTTATGAAGTTCTCTCAGGGAAAATTGTTTTGAACAAGATCGGTTCAAAGGTTTTCGAGGTATTTCTAAAAAACTGCCTTCCTTAAAGAAAAGGACCTAAAAGTGCCATAAGATTTCAATAACGATACGACTTTATTAATAGGCACGGAACCCTTCGTTGTGCGTGGTCGGACACGCACTTGGCCGCTTTTTTATTGACTTTCAAGCGCTCGACTCTTTCACTCGAAAATGGTCAAAAACGATGAAATGCTATTTTTGAAATACTTACGAGCGATAGAAAATTGAAAAACGAGTGGTGTATTTAATTTTATCGGTAGAACATTTTGTCACTTCACTTTATCTATTTAATTTTGGACTGACTATTAATTTAAATAAAAATATATTGATTCGATGCTAAGTGATTGGCTAGTGTACGATTAAATATAATTTCTTGCCGAATTTTGTGGCTGAAAACCAAGATCGTTAGTCTATTGGCGGGAACATAAGCGTTTCGTTTACTTACTCTGCCTGTTAGTAAAGAAAACAACGAATCGGCCATAATGAATTTATTCTCTCTCATGGCAGTATGGCCTCTGGTCCTTAATAGCCTGTCCTGTCAGGACGTAAAAAATGTTTTTTATCTCTGTTACTCTCGCTGAAACTGATCTCCTATCCCTTTCATTTCTTTATCCCTTTCTTTATCAGGTCACGCTCTTATACTGTCTCTTTCTCACACAATTACGTTTCGTTTTACAATTATTAATGTTTGCACCTTACAACTTACTTTTGTTTTTTCTTCTGTTATGAAACGCATAATATATTTAAAATTAATCCATTATAAATAATAAATAAATATTTGGGGACAGATACACAACTTCCAATAAAGTACTATTCTCTATAAGTAATAGGTATGTCGAAAATTCAAATTTGAAAAACCGGTAATTATCTACTTTTCGCATACAACGAAACGCAAAAGTATCGATAGCTAATCACTAGCTTTCGAGTGATAGCGGGTGGAGGGAGTAGCCTAAGCGATCACAGCGCTCGCTACGGCTAAAATTTACATTTTTGTCGCTGACTTGAGCTGTCAAATCCGTTATTGCAGTAAACATTTTCTAATCGTTTTTGAGGTCTTTCGTCGGGGATGCGGTCAGCGGTGGACGCCTTGCTTCTCAAGCGGAGCTTCTAACGCTGATTGCATTATTGACGACTGACCAAACTACCGAACAACGTCGCTTTATAAGCAAACTTGACACTGGCGAAATCATCTTAACTTAGATGGAAGCCATTTAAAAAAAAATTGATTGATTGATTAATCGTTTTTGAGATAAATTTAATATCTAATAAGATGTGTTATTGTGAATTGTAATAACACCAAGAAGAATACCGACTGTAAATTTTACCAATTTCCAAGACCGTGGTGGAAACGAGACCAAAGAAATAAGTGGATAATTGCCGTAAGAAATTTTTTCCACTCCGCATTTCCCACTTATTATAAACACAGTCGCACGATACACTCTCAACATGACAATTGGTGTTTAGCTGTAAGTAAATTGATTTGTTAAACACAATAAGCTTTTGTTGAACGGCATCGAAACATAAAAATCTGCTTACAAACGAAGTTGTCTTGTACGCCGTTGCCGTGACAGAAGTTTGGCGAACCACTCGGGCTTTGATAAATACAGGCGAATGTCTTCAACCTCAAGTTCATGCCCAGCTAGCACCAATTTCTTGCCTTTATTCATCGTCTCCGGTTGGAAAATGATTTCGTGGGTGATGGCACGAAAACGAAACCCCGTTTTAGTTACCAGTAGGCTCATTTCTCAATGAAAACTACAATTTGAATGTTCTTCGCAATAATTTTAATCATAATCATAATCATTTATTTCGTCATCATAGGTAGGTTATGTACAGGTGGTAGGTATTATAATATGGAACAACCATGATGTACCTTTCGGCGTACGATAAATTACAAATACAATGTCACAAACTTAATCCTAAAAATACTATTGATATTAATTAATAAGCAAGCAGTTAAAACAGAATAAAATTGCGAAATGTCAAGTGTAACAGTATAATTATTGTTATGTCTAATAAGATTTAATTAATACTAAGGTAATCTTGAACATTATAATAATATTTTTCCACAAGAAATTTAAACAACAAAGATTTAAATTTACTTGGGTTCTTATTTTTTATATCACCTGGTAATTTATTAAATAGCTTTGGACCCATTGTTAGAATACTTTTTTTCATTAGGCTAGTTTGACATATTCCAAAATGCACACCAGGGTTTCTTGGGCGAAGGCAGAGTCCTTGTACTGCTTCTTTCCTTTCAAACAGGTCGGGGTTGAAGTTTACAAATATACAGCACTCATAAATGTAGAGGGATGGTAGAGTTACGAGGGGCGTCTGAAAAGTTCTAAGCCTAAGGTATTTCGAGGTTATATATGCGTTTATGATACTGGCCACTAGAAAGGCCATTTAAAAACAAATTATTGAAAAATAACATGTCACGTTTTTATTATTCTGTTTCGAGATATTCAACGGAAAAGTACATCATGTGTGAATTACCAACGAATATTACGAAAATTGAGCACCGTGCTGTAATTAAATTCCTTACAAAAAGTGACAAATCACCGCAGTGTATTTTTGAGGAAATGGCTATTATTTACGGTGATTCTGGGCCTTCTTATGCCACAGTAAAAAAGTGGAGTCGCTTATTTAAACTCGGACGGGAATCGATCGAAGACTACCCCCGCTCAGGGCGGCCAATATCGGTAGTGACCGAAGAAAACGTAGCAAAAGTCAAAAAGCTGGTATTAGAAGATAGAAGAATGAAGGTTTGGCAAATAGCTGAGGTCTTAGGTATTAGTAAAGAAAGAGTCGGAGAAATTTTACATGAACATTTGTACATGAGTAAAGTCAGTGCTCGTTGGGTACCGAAAATGCTAACGGCCTTCGATAAAGTCGTGTGGAAACTTCTCGGGCGTTTTTAGAATTGTGCGAAGATGATTTAGATGAAGTTTGTTCCCGAATAGTAACTGTTGATGAAACATGGATCAGACAGTATGATCCGGAGTGTAAGTCTGAGTCGATGCAGTGGATTGAAAAGGGTGAAAGGCCGCCGAAGAAATTTAAAGTGCAAAAGTCGGCCTCTAAGTATTTTGGGACTGTGGCTACGGTATTTTGGGACTGTGATGGCATTCTTTTAATCGATTATTTAGAAAAAGGCTCTACGATAAACGGAACTTATTATGCAAATCTAATAAGACAGGTGCGACAAGCCATAGTTGAGAAAAGGCGGGGTAAACTAAGGAAAGGCATTTTGTTTTTGCAAGACAACGCACCCGTTCACACCGCTAATGTTGCGAGGCGTGCTCTGAAGGAAGTTGGTTTTGAGGAAATTGACCGCCCACCCTACAGCCCAGATCTAGCCCCAAGCGATTATTTTCTATTCAATAATTTGAAGAAAGAGTTGAGGGGAAAGCGATTTAGAAGTGACGAAGAGATGAAGGCGGCTGTACAGGAGCATTTTGAAGGGCAAACTAAAGATTATTTTTTTAATGGCCTAAAAGCACTGTATAAAAAATGTAAAAAATGCATTGATTTAGGAGGAGACTATATTGAAAAATAAACACGAGTTCATTTTTGTAAATTGTTTTTTTCTATCTTAGGCTTAGAACTTTTCAGACGCCCCTCGTAATAGTTGTAATGATTTAAAGTGAGGCTGGCAGCTTTCCGAGGATTTCAATCCGCAGATGGCTCTAATGCATCTCTTTTGGGCTCTGAATAATATTTCTTTGTATGTTGTATTCCCCCAGAAGATTATGCCATACCGCAAGGTGGATGCAACGAAACCGTGATAAGCTGTTAGGACTGTTCTACGATCCGCAGTTTTTGCTAATCTATATAATGCATAGGAAAACTTGTAAATCTTTTTGCAAGTTTCAATGCATTGTGTTTCCCACGACATATTATGGTTTATATAAATACCTAAAAACTTATGTGTAAATGTTTTGCCTATAGCTTGTCCTTGATATTTAACTTCTACGTCAGGAACTATTTTTCTTTGAGTAAATTGCATAAGATTCGTTTTCTCTAAATTAATTTTTAAATTATTGTCACTAAGCCATTGAAATATATTGTTAATAGTGCTATTAATGTCGGTTTCATAGTCATCGTTATTGTCATGTTCAATAAATACCGTGCTGTCGTCTGCGAAAAGTATAATTGGGTGTCGTGTACAAGTAGTAATGTCGTTGATATATATTAAAAATAGTAAGGGTCCCAAAACACTTCCCTGCGGCACACCATATCCTATTTCCATAATATCTGATCTATACTTTCTCTCTTCTTTAGTGTCAATACATATCTGAGTTAATTCTGTACACTGGGCTCTGTTACTGAGGTACGATTTTAAAAGATTTAAAGCGTTACCGCGGATACCATAACCACTTAATTTTTCAATTAAAAGTCCGTGATCTACGTGGTCAAATGCTTTGGACATATCCATATATATGGCACATGATGGCTTCCTTTTATCAAGATTGTTAGTGATTCGTTTAACTAAGTCATATATGGCAGCATTAATATTCGTATTTCTACGGAAACCCTTTTGTTCTCTGATCAAAATGTTATATTTATCCAGGAAATTATACATTTTGATACTATTTACTGACTACCATCGTCCAAAATTGTCTAACATAAGATTTCATTTTTTTTCAAAATATTTACCTATTTCTCGCTTGACAGCGGTGACAATATTGTCCATAATGGCCACCTGTCACGTGGCGCTGTCGTCGCGCACGGTTCCAATTATTGGGTTCATGCGAAAATAATAGTGACAAATTTTCGTGTGCGAATATTTTCTACCGCTCGCTTTTGATTTCGAGCGTTCGAAAGTCAAAAATCGGTCCCCTGCTTTGTTATAACACTGGCCGATTACAGTTAGTTTCCCAGGCAATCCAAATGCCAATACACTCCTTTTCCATCTAAATGCTGATAAAAATGAGTTAGTATGATGTAGGTTGTACATTGTACAATACCCACCTAATCCAAGTTAAGATGTACAATACCCATCTAATCCAAGTTAAGAGGGAAGTATACCCTTGGAATACGTACCTACTCGTCCATACAAAAAAGAAAGCGTTTTTCCACTTCTATAGTTATTTACGATACAAGTGCCGAAAATAGGAAATTCGCAACGAGTGGTGATAAATTAAAACACGACCGAAGGGAGTGTTTTAAATCGACACGAGTTGCGAATTACCTATTCGCACGTGTATCGTACAACGTTTTACTGTACATATGGCTCATTAAAGTTTCAACATATGCACGAAAAGTGCTCTTTTCCGCACTAGTGCGGGAAAGTAGCACCATATGTACTGTAATAGTTATTTACGATACAAGTGCCGAAAATAGGAAATTCGCAACGAGTGGTGATAAATTAAAACACGACCGAAAGTAGTGTTTTAAATCGACACGAGTTGCGAATTACCTATTCGCACGTGTATCGTACAACGTTTTACTGTACATATGGCAATTTTAAAGTTTCGACATATGCACGAAAAGTGCTCTTTTCGCACTAGTGCGGGAAAGTAGCACCATATGTACTGTAAAATATTTTTCAATATCAATTGCTATCAATGCCATTCCATCAGTTAAATCCGTTGTCTCGGCGAGATAAAAGAGAAAACCTTAGTGAATGCCGACGTTGGTGTTAGCTTGGACTGTATCCAAGCTTACGCCAACGTAGGTGAAGACGCGTCTTTGAGAAATTATTAACTTTTTGGCTGAGATCAAAAGCGCCGCGGCCAATGTGGACAGCCCTGTCTATGCCGGACGCATGCTCGGCTGCACACAGCATGCGCATACGCATACGTCCGCTGTGTAGACACGTCTATTGACAATGAACTCGTCACGATGCACATTTTTTTAACCCCGTTTGGGCCGCAACGCGGGCCGCCTAATGGGAACTCACGATGCACTCCATGATGCAAAGGACAGACACGGGTGAACTCTGATGAAAGTTACTTCCGCATGATCATGACCCTCAGCGTTGAGGAATACGAGGTCAGGAGAGAGGGACAGTGTATTAAAACTATTAGAATTATCATTCGTATTGAAAATTAACAACGTAATTAAGTACACGTAATTCTTGAATGTTTTATTTCATTAGGTAGGTCAATCAACTTTGTCTTGTTGTTATTCAGTCCCTGTTTCTTAGAAAAAAATCTATAAATTAGATTCCTATCATGTCAAGGAGATGGCCCACGATGGAATGGGTTTACCATTATAACAAAACACGTGTTTAGTGGGTTCAAACCCCATACAATCATAGTTTTAAAGAGTGACTTAGAAGACGTAATCATGGCAACGGGCAACAAAAAATAGTTAATTGGCCCAGAGGTAACGCAATTTCCATAAGTTCATCGCTGGAGTTACTGTTCAAAATAAATCCAAGAAACAATAACTTAGCTACGTCAGATCATCGATCGCGGATTCATCTTAGCTATAGCTATTTGTTTTCGCGACTTATCGCGGGGGCAGTGACCGGCGGATTGCCGAGCAACAGCCAGGAACTGGGTCGTAGCTTAGGTAAATAATTTATGGCCGGTTCCAATAATCAATCCACTGATAGTTTTCCTGACCGGCAGTTAAATTTTGACAGATTACGCATAGAAAATGTGTCAAAATGTAACTGTTGGTAAGGAAAACTACCGGTGGATTGATTATTGGAACCGGCCATTTATCTTTGACACTACTTTAACCGGCAATGTGCCTGTATGAGTGGTTGATCACCGCCCATCGACACACGCACAATATTCAGAGCTATGACGCGTAGTTGCAGTGTCCAAGAGACAACCGGATTTGAGCTCCCGAAGTGTTGTAGAACCGCCCTGTGCAACCCGATCTGAGCCAACCTGGACTAGGGCGAAAATAGAAAAAACGTATGATTTTTTTTGTTACGAGGCAGCCGATTGAGACAGCGGTTGCGTGAGTGTGTACGCTGTTAATATAATGAAATGCTGTTTCCATCGAATACCCGGCGACGATTGGTTTACTACAATCTTACCGATTGCGCAGGTTAAGCCATAACGGCAACAAGTCGCGCCACGGATGGTGGCCGCTGGCGGTTTGAGTGATCAGAGTGAATGGATGAATGAATGATTTATTTGAAAAACACAACCACAACATTACATACAAACTGCTTAAAACTGAAAAAAAATAAAAAGAAGTACAATGTTGAGGGTGGTCTCAAAAAGGAGTCCACTCAGCATGTGTCGGAGCATGGGGACCCACGACGCTGATTTTCAGTGAATCCACTTTACACCAATAACAAATATAACATAACACAAATAACACAACACGAATAAGGGCAGATCTAAATAGAAAGTGCAGTGTAGATACAGCT
The DNA here is from genome assembly GCA_947578815.1 of Epinotia ramella. Lineage (NCBI taxonomy): Eukaryota > Metazoa > Arthropoda > Insecta > Lepidoptera > Tortricidae > Epinotia > Epinotia ramella. Next base: position 15,545,346 of record OX388223.1, read on the forward strand.
AAAGAGAGCAGAGTGATCACTAAACTGGGTGGTCCATGCATTCGAAGGCAACGTTAAGGGGCTGACAAGACCTAATTTTGTTGAAATTGATGTTTTTAAGCAGTTTTTTAAGAAAAACCACTTGTTCTAGCACATCAAAAAAAAATATGTTAATATTCACCATATTTCTAAGAGCGTGGACGGGCTCGATACATAATTGGACAAAATCGGCTCGATAGAAAATAATTGCAAAGATTGGTCTTAAAATCATCTTAAATGGTTCTATGTCTTTATTTTTTTGACGTATGGGTCTGCAATTATAAATATGAAGTCAACATATTCATACCTAAACCGCTAACGAGTCACATTTCTCAAATAATCCACACATTTTTTTATTTAAATATTTATGCACTATTATCTTCAAAAACCGGGCCGCCCAGTGACACTCGCTCTTGTTTACTCCGATACAAATAGACAGTGTGCGCGCTATCCCAAATCCTCAAGGCCATTTTGGTGTTGAAGTTGATCCAGGTGGCTCTATGACGAGTTATGTATGATTCCCACCAAGCGCTCAGGCGCGCTCCGGCCCAGCCCGGTCGGTGGGAATCGTAAATTAGAGTCTTTCGGACGGTTTGAGAACGGCGGTCAACGTATCACCAATCAATATGGACACTTGCATCTCCAGGAGTGTCATACAGGAACGGATCCAGGATTTTGGTAAGGCGTGGGGCTTGATCTCGCTAATGGTGTCATTTGCCTCGGCCCTTTAAAAATCTACCTATACACTCCTTTCTTAATAAACCCTATAATGCACCTCGGGATAACCTTGGCAGGAGGTCATGCCAAGGTTATCCCGAGGTACATTGAAATTCCTCTAAACAGTAACGCAAACGACCATTAAAAAAAATAGGCGACAATCTTACTCAAATCGCGGCAGTACCATAGTAAGCTCAATAAGGTCTTTGTTTTGGGTACAAGACAACGATAAATACTGAAATACATAGAAAACATCCAGAACTCTGAAACAAATATTCCTGCTTATCACACAAATAGGTATTTGCCCTTACCGGGATTCGAACCCAGGACCTTCAGCTTCGCAGGCGTCACTACCCACTAGGCTAACCAGTCGTATATAGGTTCTAGGGTGCGAGGATGAAAAATATATAGAGTAAATGTACATATTACATTAGGTCACGCAAGACCGATCGACAGATGCAAGAGGACCGGTCATTGTGGCACTCTTTGGGGGAGATGATGATATGAGATGATTCTGATGATGTACATATTTCGAAATAAAGTCCAAAGTAGGTAGGTACCTACCTTATTTTCTAAATCTTACTTACGTAAAAGGTCAACGAACAACTAACGGTTGCCAACACAAATTGATATGTATAAGTATATTTCCAAGTTAAATCTTAATCCATGCCATTGTCGCCAGAAGAATTATAAAGTTCACTGACCAGTTATCAGAATTATGTTCTTGGCTAACTCGCTAACATATAATATTTTGTGACGTGTCTTATGTTTTAATCTAATTAGTGAAATGTTTAAATGACATTTGACCCTAGTACATGAGCACCCGTGGCGTGTAGGTAGAATTAGTTCATAAGAGTGCCGCTTTAATCATTCACACACTTGGTAATAGGATGATAAGTTCAGCACGGTTATCACAGGACTGCCCGCGAGATGTATCGCGGCGACATAGACTATATCCATCTCTTTCTAAGCGTTGTAATTAGAAAGAGATGGATAGTCTGTCTCGCCGCGACACGTCTCGTGATAGCCGTGCAGATTCGTAGGCAGTAACATCCCGGCTGTAGAACGAGTAGAAATGTAGAATCTTGGTTTTTGAAACGCTCCCTATAAAGCTCTTAAAGCGCACACACCCACACGTGGTGACTTAATGCAACTCTACTAACGCGGTACAAACGCCCATGTATCGATCGATACACGTCATTTTGACAGGTGAGCTATGGTTAGAGTCGTGCGTCAGCCGCGCGTTTCTAACGCTGCTTCTAGGCCGACTGTACGAGTCGCAATAATGTGCAATGACAATAACGTAACGTCCACCAGCCAACCACGTGCTCGTATTATTAATAGCGGACATATAATTATTATAAATATGACTGATAGCACAGGAGATACAAGGTCGTTACCGCTTGCCATCTACAGAACTAGGAATAGGTACCTGCAAGTATTAATTTAGATTTAGATTTAAATATAATTTATTGTCAAAACTGTGTACACAAGATCTCATGTCATACATTAAAAGGTATCAACAGTTTGCCCAGCATTTCGGAAGTACAATATTTGAACTTAAAATTAAACTTAATTGTTTGTAGAACTATACGAAATATTCACTATGATTGTAAAAGCATTTAATTGCCAGCCATTCCTTCAGTTCCTTTTTGAACTTAGTACTCTCGAGTGACTTAATCAATTCAGGCAAGTTATTAAAGATAGCATAGTATTTACCCTAGTAGCATTTTAAGTTGGCCCCACGTTGGGCCATTGATCACCAAGTTGGCCCAACGAAATGCCAACGAAAATGCTACTAGGGTAACTTCATTACCAAGTAGGTAATCTAAGATTTGCGTCAGTCATATTTGCATTTGCCGCTTTCGTAATCAAAATTGTACCTAATATATTTTCTCAGCTATGATGGTACAGACGAATCAAGTTTCCAATATCTGTACAGACAACCTTTCAAAAAGAACTATGTGCAGTCTTTGTTGGTGTTGTTATTGACATATGACGGGTGTGTAGATATTTTTGAAAGGTTGTCTGTATAAATATATATAATATATATATATATATATATGGAGAATTCGACTGCAACAGCCACACGGCACACGGAGTGTACCTATTGATCCGTCTAAAAGTAGAGTTAAGAATAAAATTGTGCAGCCTTTGAGTCAAGGTAACAAGGCTGTACAATTTTGTTCAAAGGCACCACTGACGACCGCGTTAGCCTAGTTGGTAGTGACCCGGCCTACGAAGCAAGAGATCCTGGGTTCGAATCCCGGTAAGGGCATTTATTTCTGTGTTGAACACGAATATTTGTTCCCGAGTCATGTATGTTGCTATGTATTTAAGTATTTATTTATCTATATAAGTATGTATATCGTCGTCTTGTACTCATAGTACAAGCTTTGCTTAGTTTGGGACTAGGTCGCTTTGTGTAAGATTCTCAACTAATATTATGTCCACTAAAATATTACCTTAGTAGTACTTATTCAGAGCAATGACGCGTAGTTGCAGTATCCAAGAGGCAACCGGATGGCTCGCAGTATTTGAGCTACCGAAGAGTTGTGCAACCGCCCTGTGCAACCCGAACTGAGCCAACTTGAATACTGGATACTCACTATAGAATCACTATAGGTTTAAGGCCGAAACGCACTGACAGCGGTGGCGGAGCTGCGGAGCGGTTGTAATGTTCGAACTAATACGAAACGGTCCGCTCAGAATACCGCGCCGCTCTGTGCGGATCCTTTCATATTAGCTCGAACATTACAACCGGTACCGCCTACGCCTCCGCGCCGCTCCACCACCGCTGTCAGTGCGTTTCGGCCTTTATAAATAACAATCTGCCCGCGCGGGTAGATATGCCCGCGTATTACAAATAACTCAAGCTATATGTAATTTTTTCTAGCTTGATTAGAATGACAGATGCCAAACTAACGTAACTAGAGGTGCTACCTCTGTTATGAATTATATTACATGAGAATATATCAAATGTTGTTATATCAAAAGTGCATTATATCCTTTAATCGTTATATCCAGTGATAATATATCAAAAGTTTTTATATCGATCGTTACGCACCCCTCCGGTGTCTAGTCTTCTCCTAGTCCGGTGAGCTTTGTGACTTGATCACTCCTTTTAGTTGGCGGTCTGCCACGAGCTCGTCTACCTCCACCTTTCCCGTCAACATGATGTTTTGAGTTCCTCTATTATGAATAAGAATGAGAATTTATTTATTTAGCACACAAAACACGGAAAAAAGAATACAATCAAAAATTACGCATCATATATTATATAATGTGCTAAATGGGAGCCTCACTCAGCATGTTGTCACGGGGGCCGTGACGCTGGTTTTCAGTGAGAGCCCCAAAAATAAATAAAACTAAAACTAAACTAGACAATTAAGGACACATTGGTTCTTATGGCGGTCCAAGGGATACGTAAAAATCGTCGCCAGCCGCACATGTCACAAAATGTACCCTATATAATATAGTATTAGCATTCAATATAAAACCTAGGTAAAGACCCTATTGCACAAACAACAACAACTTTCTTAGGTCACAGTTCTTACTCCGTCCTTTACACAGGACACTGAACTGCGATAATCATTGTTTTTTTTTCATTAATTACACAATTATACCACAAGGTAAAAACAATTGATGTACCTAGTTATAGAACTTTTCTATGAGATAAGCTAGGCGGAATGTTAAACAACATTCCTATTGACTTGTTTACTAGACGTGTTGTTAGGTATCCATCTCAATTAAGTGCTATAGGGAGTTTAGTCCTGCAGGTAGTACAGTCAGCGGCAGAGAAACATAACGCCGGCTGCATACAAACTAGGTACTAGGTATCTGTAGTTGATTGTACACGGGACAATCACAGAATTAAATTACTTACCGGTCGAAATACCATACGGACCAAGTGGTACCAAAGCATAACCCCAAACATATTTTCCAATTTACAACATGAACTGGTTTCCGAGAGCAAATGCGTTGATTATTAGGGAAAAAACCGAATCGCTGTATGTGGGCTGATGATATTTGAGGACTTCCGTCGATCCCACAAGGATCACCTTTGGCACTTCATTAGTGGCTATTTCAACGGAATCTTATCAGAATCTGTGATATACTTTTGTACTTTTAAGTACATAATTGAGGAATTCCATAAGTCATCTGTGGTCTTTATCATCAATTCCACTCCACCAAATTTATGTTTTCCGGGTGTAAATACACGAGTTATAATTTAAAATACCAAAATCACTACACGCGTGCCTAATATAATAGAGGAGGTCCCTCAATTCCTCATGGATCCCATCATCCAACTGATTTTTTGAAAAAAATGGGACACACCTGGAAGGATACTTACCAATAAAATAAAAAAATACGAATCGGCTCACCAATGACTTATGGCCAAACTATATGCTTACGGGATAAGAGGCAACTGTTATACATGGCTCCAATCATATCTCGAAAATAGACCGCACTGTACCGAGATACAAGCATATTGCCAGAACAGTCAAACTTTCAATAGTCATAGGTCTATGTACAGAAATATTAAAGCTGGAGTGCCCCAAGGAAGCATCCTTGGCCCTCTGTTATTCTTAGTCTATATAAATGATTTACCTGATATCACGAAACATAAGATACTGTTGTTTGCTGATGACTGTTCTGTCATGTTTCGTAGTGACGGAACCCTTGATTATAAGGTAGAAATGAATAAAGTATTTCATGACATTAATGTATGGATGGAGGCCAATAATCTACAAGTAAATTTACAAAAAATTAAATTCATGGAGTTCTTTGTACCGCAGGGAAAAAAAAAATCAGCCAAAAGTATGCTATAAAGACTGCGAACTAGAAAATGTTCACTCATTAAGATTCCTTGGCATAATTATTGATTCGCATACGAATTGGCATTATCATTCGGAGCATGTCATAGCAAAGCTACCTAAGTTTTATATCCTCTCAGAAGGTTAAGAGACGTTTCTTCACAGAAAACAGCTATAGGTACTTGCATTTCACTCATATGTAATGTCAAATCTGAGATATGGCTTAATTCTGTGGGGCAACACCAGTAGCAAAGACAGGATCTTTAGATTGCACAAGAAATGTCTTCGTAGTGTATTCGGCCTTAAACAGACGGAATCGTGCAGGCCTCTGTTCACCGAAAATAATATACTTTCCTTTCCTTCTCTGTAAATCTACGAGGTCTGTATGTTTATAAAAAACAATCCTGTTATGTTTACAGTGAGAAATCCTGGTACCTACACAAAGGCTCCGTTCAAAATATGGTTATGATATTGTATGTTCAAATTCCAAAACCGCACTTCTTACAAAAAGTGCTATTTGTATGACCAAAACTGTTTTTAATAAACTTCCAATTGAGCTAAAAAAATTACCACCAAAGCCTTTTGAAAAACAGTTGTTTGACTGGCTGGTGAAACAGTGTTTTTATAGTATAAGAGATTTTTTACAAAGCTAGTATAGTGTATGATAAGATATATAATGTAAGTAGAATAATTCGTTAATGATTGACATTTGACATATATAATGTACTTAATCGCTAAATTAGCATGATTGACATATTGACATATAATTAATATAATGTAATCGCAAAATTAGCATAATAGACCTAAGTTTATAATTGTACGGCTCTGTGAGGCAGGATGTGGAGAACATAGATCATTTATACAACAGCTCTGTAAACCCATAACCATACAATAAATTATTTTGAATTTGAATTTGAATGAGTTCGGAGTTCTGAGGTGAACAGTGAAAAAAAAAATACAACTGGATTGAGAACCTCCTTTTTTTGAAGTCGGTTAACCCATTCAGAAGTCGGAGCCGTTTAGTTCGAACATGCGCATACCGGTTTTAGGCACGCGTTTGAGTAGTTTGTAAGGAGGTCGCATTCTATGGTTTTTTCGTTCGCTGAAGGATGGTTGAATTTTTATTTAAGATCTCCATTTCTGGCGGTTGGCTGCCTGCTTCTCCCACTGCAAAGGGTCAATTTTGAATAAAACAATAAGTAATTATAAAACCCCGTTTATTCTCAAGAACATCCCTCTGGTCACTTACAACTAATTATTTACACTTTACAATCGCAGGAATAACTCCATGTAAATAAATAATACATTTCACTATACATAGCTAAGTTAGGTCCAAAACACGGTACGATATGTCACAATTTATGTTAAAACCGAACTGTATAAAAACACTAAAATACCCAAAGTAATTTCAATAAATCTCTGACTAAAAATACAACGCGACCATCACATGTTCTTAGTTCATATAAGTATTTATATTGTACATATGTATCTATACAAACCTAATCCACAGGATAAAAAAGGAAAAACCACCTTAAAATCTTAAACAGCCATTTCGAATAATCTCTATCAAAATAAATGTTTATATGGGTGGCAACATTTTTCAATAAAAGCTACAAAATTGGCGAGGATACATTTCAATGAGCGGCTTATCAAAATTATATGTACATAGTCACCACCCGTATCACCCGAATCTTAAAAAAATAAATAACACTATAACTGGTTTATTAGGATCATAGTAACACAATATACATTGAAATGCCCAGTTTTCAGGACTTTAGGAAAATCTCTATTAATCTCTATGACGCATTACAGCATTCCGATTTGTTTTTTTTTTAAACCAACCAGGTTTTGATCGATATAACTAATCAAACACTTGTATTTTCTTTAGTTAAAAACATATAGAGTTATACATATTTAAACCCAACAAAATATTTGCCTAATATACCTACTTCGTGTCAATTCGAACAATCAAGAGTAAGGTTCATGGATTTGGAAAAAAGTGTATTATACTGATAAAAAAGTTAAATTAAACTTAACTTGGAATAACAATAGGTTTTTTATAGGATGATTACGTACCTACTTAAGTACATTTATATTAATTCACGAATGTACAGTCAAAGAGCAATTATAGTGTCCAAAACGTTAAGAAATAGTGGTACTAGTTTTCCAACCAATAAACCTACTTATAATGGTAAGAATATTGCTAGATTGTGAGCGTAAATCTTCTACTTGCTGTAAATTGTGGTAATGTAATAACTGTGTGTTTAATTAACAAACTTTTAAACTTAAGTTATTACCAAAAACCTAGTATTGCTCTATTTGGACCCAAAAACGAAATCTCTGAATTAGCATAGCCAGTAGAACATCTTAAGCGAATCCTAAGTCTTACAATAAATCTTACAAAACGATAAAAATATATTGGTACTCTTAGGGCCTGTTTCACATCTCCGTCAGATAAATGTAGGCTGTCACTTTTCTTTTATGTGATGGGAGAAAAGGATAGCAATAATTTTAACTGGCAGATAACTTTATCCGGCGATTGATAAACAGGCCCTTAGTTTACTTAAAATATTCCTGTTTCATATAAAAAGACCGCCACTAGAAGGTTTAGTGACTTTGTCGTCCCGAATATGACAATAATTTTTCAATATATTCAATTCGGACGTCATTTTCAAGTCACTTCTACCAGTTTAACCTCCTGGCAACCTGACTCCGTATCATGGTCGGCCTTATCACGCGATAAGTGACAAGATAGGAGCGTCGTCTCGTTCTGTCGAACGGTGTCAGCCAGTAACGGACGCTCTATCTTGTCACTTGTCGTGTGATAAGGCCGACCATGATACGGGGTCTGGTTCCAAAATCTGCCAATTTAAAATCCTTGTCAAATTGACAAAGTCACAACTTACCCTTGGGATGCCAGGAACACTCACGTTTTCGTACTAATTTGATGGTTATGTCTTATATACTACATATAGGCCGGCCAGGTTAAACCGATTTCAATGTTTTCTATACCAAGATCCACCGGACGCAATATGCATTTTATCACTTATCGTTATGGATGACATCGGTCTCTCTCGCACTCGTGTACTTTTCGACGTCTTGTCGACAGCGATAAGCGATAAAATGCTATGCCTGCTGGTGTAATGTTAGTTGCAGTCATGGCGCGGTCAACTCTAGCATTTGCGTGCGGTTACTGTGCTCTACTTTGTATACCAACGACGGTGACAAACGAGCATACGGCCTGCCTGATGAGAGCGTTTCTAAAAAAATGCCTTTTCTTCTATTGGGATGGAAAGAGATCGTGATTCTGAGTAGAAAAACATAAAAGATGCAGAAAATCTCGTAAAATATTTGTGGGATTTTTTTTGAAGCTGTATCCGTAGCCGCGTTGTCAGCTAGAGACAAATGTGCCGTATCAACACATCCTTGGGAATCTTGTCGCAACTTTAGTTGCTGTCGCTGTCGCTAGTCGCGGGCGCGGGTAGCGCGGGAGTGATCGCTGGCGCGTCTTTCTCCAGGGGACGGAAGGACCAGTTGCCGGCTCCGTCGAATTCTAGGACGTGCGTGTGGTATTTCCTGCACAAAAGTGTTCGTGTTAGCCATTTATTTTATTTATTCATTTAACTCGGGCAATAAATGCCCATATTTACTCATACCTTACGGACCAACATAGATATTGAGAAATCGTCAGTAACGATGCGCCACCCCATAATAAATTAATTTTCTCAATATAATTTGAGACGTTGGTGCCGTTAAGAAGCCTAAGTCTTCTGGTAGATGTCGCTACACGCCTCCCTAAGGCGTTGTAGGAAGGAACTTATTGAAGAATTTGGTGCCCGAACCGGATTGTTCCGATAGCTCAGTTGGTTAGTAGCGACGGGCCATGAATGCCTGTGGTCGCCGGTTCGAATCCGGCTCGAAGCATTAAATTTTTCCATTTTTCCTTTATTTAAAAATGCATAATTTCGTTAGCAGCGTAACTGCTTAATACAAAAAAAATAAAGATAATATATTGTATATATATAACCACTAGCATCTGCCCGCGACTCCGTCCGCGTGGAACTCGTTTATATCGCAGCTCCATACAAACTTTCACCCCCCCATTTCACCCCCTTAGGGGATGATTTCGGGGATAAAAACTATCCTATGTCCTTCCCCGGGAATCAAACTATCTCCATACCAAATTTCATCGCAATCGGTTCAGCGGTTTAAGCGTGAAGAGGTAACAGACAGACAGACACACTTTCGCATTTATAATATTAGTATGGATATGGATTGTGGCACTCTTTGGGGAAGGTCTATGTCTAGCAGTAGCCGTCTTTCGGTTGACATGATGATGATGACGAAGTCCCATTTAGTAAAAATGATGGATGACGATGATGACGAAGTTACAATAGTACACTGTTGTATAGGCTAGAAAGTAGGCAATAGATGGACGAGTGGGTTCGAGGTCCGAGCCGCTAGGTGCGCTCCTGTGATTGAGCGAGTCTCTGTTCAAACTGTCCAACAATAACATTGTTGGCCTGCTCATGCGATGTCCAACTAACCCCAGCTTTGAAGCCTGTTTTCTGACCATCTTTTGCCACATTTCCGAGCAGTGGCGTGAAAATTATACTAACCACACGCTGGGCCTGTGGGTGATGGAGAGAAGAGTGATGCCTTCCTTCACAGCCTCCTCGTACATAACCACCTCTGTCTCCATGGACACGGCGCTCGTACACTCGTCCAGCAGCGCGTATACCGGCCTGGGAAGAAACGGTAGTTTAGAGGAAATACCATCATATTGATACGGGAGTTGGTCGCGCTAAAGATAAAGGGGAAATGGGGAAGCAGATCCGAGGGGAGTGATGCTGCGAGTGTGGTACTGAACAAACTTCGCATCGCACTCATTGTGTCCGGCTACGTGCACTGCGGAAGACCCCTTAAAAGCTACACCCCGAGGGGACTTTCTAGGAAAATCAGTTAACACGATTGGGATTGTGATGACGGGATTTTTATGTGGCGACAATTTCCTTAGACGACCAGAGAACTGTGAATACCAGTGTCTAAATCTGAATCTGCTTTTTGGGGGCTGTTCTTGCATCATGATATGTCATTGGGCCTTATGATATCTGGGGATATAATACATTATAATAATTGAACCGCAAATTATTTTGGTATGGTAGTCTTATTCATAATCCGCAGCGATAAGTAATCAAATGGCAACCATCATATGCCCACTGAAATCAGATTTTGTGTCTTTTTCGTTTTATAGAAACTTCTTTTTCGTTTTTTTGTTGAAAATCATTATAGAGGTGGCAAAATATTGGCAAAATAATGGTAGATTGTGTGACAAGGTGTAAAATAAGCCACATTACTACGAGATGGTTATTTTCTCGAACCAAGTGAGGGGAAACAGTTTGAGGGGTATCATCATCTTGGGGGTAATATCATCTTGCAACTGCAGAGGAGTCTCAAGCGGGTCGGCCTTCATCGATTTGATTATTCGATGCGTTGACAGCTAGACACAAACGCGGGTCCATCACATTCTGCTGTGCTTTAACTCTCTCAAGACATTCTGATGCGTCCTACTGCTCTCAAAACGCTATCATGCTGGTGTGAATGTCGCAGGCATAGTATGTAATCCGCCGTTTTACATAACAGCTAGCCGTTTCGCAAAACAGCGCTGTATTGTAATACGGCGGGTTGACGAGCTCGCCGTGCCGCGCGGCGCACGCGTCGAGCCGCACGACCTTGAGGATGTATTCCACTGCGACATGAACATGACTCACCTGTGATAGAACATCCTGGCCATGGCCATCCTCTGCTTCTCGCCGCCGCTGAGCGTGGCGCGCCAGTCGCGCACGGCCGCGAGCCCGCCGTGCCGCGCGGCGCACGCGTCTAGCCGCACGACCTTGAGGATGTGCGTCGCGCGCGCGAACGCCTCCTGGTCGGCGGCCGCCACGCGCGTGGGATACGTCACTTGGTCCATTAGGGTGCCCATGGACATGTAGGGCCTGGAAATGAGGGAGGATTAAAACTTAGTCCCTTTAAGGATTCCTTCGATCTCATATTGGTAAGTGTGAATATGAACATTGTTATAAATAATAATTTAACAAATGAATTAGTTTCGATCGATGGTTCCCCATGTTTTGGCATATTTGTATTAGCACAGATTAAAGAATACAAGTACAGATACCCAATCTCATAGAGCAAAAGCGTACCGTCCTAATGTAGGCAATTCTGTATACAATTTTAGTCCCGTAGCTACACCACTAGATGCAGTATCCGAGCTACTACGGCTATGACGCTGTCAGCCTTTAGTAATACATTGAGATATCACCAGATGGCGTTGCCTTCCCGGGCAACAAATAGAGTATTTTTGATTTTTTCGATATAAAAGTAGTATTTTAGAGACAATATTACACCTCACACAAAAATATACATAACCAAATGCTTAGAGCCTGTGGTTCAATAGAACTTTCGCGACCCGTGATGGCGCCATCTAGTGACAGTACCCAATAATACGTAGCAAGCTTGAAAGCTCACTCGTATAGTACGAGTTACATGGATTTAGTATCAATTTTATTGCATTTACTAAACTTATAAAATATACCTTTATTGTATGTGCGGAAGTATGTTTGTGATATATTTAAGGTACGTTGAATTTATTAAGGTGTAAAAATCATTCTATTTTCGCGATTACTGATTCAAATGTTTCGCTCGGTACCTGTGTCGCCATCTATGAGTTCTTTTTAGTATCAATTATACGTTGTTCTAGTTGGGAGGCCATGGTATTAGTAAGAATTCTATTTGGCATAGTCTATGTAACCATAATTGACTTTGCGCATAAACTGTTTTGGCAGAATCGATGTTCGCATAAATCGATTACGCCGAATTACAATAGTCCGAATATAATTTGTGCAAATTTTGATGCTCCGAAATCCGAATCATGTCCATGCATTAAAAATATATGAGCATATATTTTTTTGTCGAACACTATTCTCTCAGTGATGTAACTATTTATTATTGTAATTGTTTACCTATTTTATTTTATTTTTGTACGCCGCAAGGCAGAACATAGAGGACTCCCAACCTAGTTTAAGATCTGCAATGTACCTATGTTTCACAAAATAAATTACTTACTTACTTACTTTTTTACAGAAATATATAATGGCATAATATTATTAAACACCTAACTTAACCTAACCTAAACCTAACCTGTGTCGACGTCACCCCGTTTCGTGGGGTGCCTATTTCCGCTCTAAGGGACACAAGCTAACCTTTTTTTTTTGACGCTGGAGAAATGTGTTTCTCCTTTTCGGACTCGAGCCCAAGGGGGCCCATACCCCCCGGCCCGGGGAAGGCCATAGTGGGGGTTATGTGGGGATCTCTCCTCCCGTAACCCCCTCCGCCCAAGGCGGAGGGAGGGGAGGAGCCTACCCACTACATCTCCAGCGGCGTCACGCTCACCTGCCGTTAAGGGGGCGTCGTGGGATGCAGCACAGCATTACACTTACCGCGACGCCCCCCGACACAAGCTAACCCTAACCTAACCTACTAATAATACCAGTGTTACGGTTATTTGTTGTTTTTTTACTGCGGAGGGCTTCGCCCCCCAAGCCCGCCTTTTTCTAGCTGCCCTAACCTAATCTACTACCTATATACCCCGCACCATATCGCATCCCGTTTTAAGTATGCTTAGTAAGTATCGGACAATCTATAGTAAAATTATGCTAAACAAAATTATGCGTAAATATAATCGGCCATAACAATATTATGCAAATTTTAATTCGGACTAACACATTTTCGGAAGTTTAGAAATTCTATTAAGTAAGGTTTCTGCCACATTAACATTCGGCGGAAACCGAATATGCCAAGTCTGTTATGCGAAAAACGTTTGGGACAATCAAAGTTATTCCAAATAGAGGGTACCCCTGCCGGGGACATATATTCAAGCGAGAATTTACCGTTTTCAAATTTTAAAATAGTTACATTGAGTCCCCCCTTATATGGTTATTTTTATAACCACCTACCGAATTCCATTAAAAATGTAGGAAAATTATCTCTTTTCAAAAAGCACCTAAAAACATTCTTAATTAACAAATGTTAATGTTAAAAACTATTACAACTTAAATGAGTATTTTAACGATAAATTCAATGAGTAATCTTTTGATAGCACTCTCCCTTACTTTAAAAGATGTTAAATTCTAAGCATATTAATTTAAAGTGTTGCTGTGTCCTTGCGTGCCGTCACATGGATACCTAGCTATTAATTGTTCCACCTAATAATTATATTGTAATGTGATTTATGCAATAAACAATTTCGATTTTGATTTTGACCAAATGGTTACTAAAAATATATTGACGTTGTGTTCTTCATAATAAGATTCGAAGTGTCACGTTTCGGGCGCAGCGAGACGAGAGATTCGTAATGGCATTTCATACAAAATTGGAGGCCTAGGCCTGCTAAGATGGTCTTTTTTTTAATTAACCACTCACTTGCTTGTGGCAACCACCGTTGCCAGTTTCGCAGACTCCTAAACTGATGGTGGCAACTGTGGTTGCCAATCGAAGTATGGGCTGCCTTGATAATGAAAAATTAGAAGCAGTTTAGGCTACCTATTTTAAAATATGAAAGCAAGTGAGCGGTTATATTCCACAATTTGTGGCATAGCATCACGGCGTTCAGCCATGAAAATTAAAGTTTGATTAAATGGAGTTTTTTATATGTACGTATTCCATTGCATGTTTGAGAAAAGCAATATACGAGGGCGACACTGAAAGTCTTTAGAACTGGCCACTTGTAATAAATATAATAAAAAAATAAGTTCAAAATTTTAAAATGGAACTCTTTCTTAATATTTTTGTGTACGAATTCCACTCGATTGTCATTTGTTTTACGATTTGGCTGCAAATTGAAAATTGTGTGTACTACGTGAGCATGAATTTAACGCGAGAAAATTTTCGAGCAATGATTTTTTACGACTTTTGATGTAATTTAAGTCAACAAGAAAGTTATGATAGACTAGGGACTTCGATTGGCCTTTCACGATGAAGCCCCATCTCGTGCTACTATTTACAACTGGTTTAATGAATTTAAACGTGGCCGCACTAATCTCACTGATGATCTGCGTGAGGGCCGGCCTTCTACGGCGACTACTGAAGGTAACATCAGTGTTGTGCGGCGTATGATAGAGACTGACAAAAGAGTAACCTATCAGCAGATTCGTACAAGCTTAGCCATTGGTATGAGTCAAGTCCACAAAATCCTCCATGAACATTTAGCGGTGAGGAAGCTTTGTGCCCGGTGGATACCTCATAATTTGACAGAAGCCCAAAAAGTCCGTCGTGTTGATTGGTGCCGTGAAATGGGTCAAAGATTCAACGGAGGTGACTCAAATGCTGTGTTCGACGTAGTTACGGGTGACGAAAGCTGGATTTACTATTATGATCCTGAAACTAAAAGCCAGTCTGCTGAGTGGGTGTTTCCTTCCGAGGAGTTGCCTACTAAAGTGAAGAGAGGTCGAAGTGTGGGAAAAAAGATGGTGGCCTCGTTCTTCGGAAGGACTGGTCATTACGCAACAATTATTTTAGAGGATCAAAAAACAGTTACTGCGAAGTGGTACACTAACAATTGTTTACCACTTGTCTTGGAAAAAGTTCGAGAAAAACGGCCTCGCAGTAGGATCCTGCTTCACCACGACAACGCCTCATCGCACACCGCCAAGCAAACGATCGACTATTTGGCGACGGCAAACGTGGAATTACTGGGTCACCCACCTTATAGCCCCGACCTTGCACCTTGTGATTTTTATTTATTCCTAAAAATTAAAGAAAAACTTCGAGGAAAACGTTTTATGGACGCCGACGAAGCAGTGGCTGCGTTTCAAAAGGCCGTCGAAGAGACCCCTAAGGACGAGTGGGCAAAGTGCTTTTCTCTGTGGTTCTATCGAATGCAGCGATGTATTGATGTGAAGGGAGGCTATTTTGAAAAGATATAATAAAAGTAATAAGTTGCTTGATTGCTCAGTTTTTGATTTTCTAAGAACTTTCAGTTTGACCCTCGTATACGTTTCCATAGAAATAGAGAACAGTTCAAATGGGTTCAGCAAGTCATAAACGCGCTGCAGCATTGTCCATATTAATGACCTTATTTAGTCTGTCAAACGAATTTGACTAAAATGCCTCTAAAATTGGTTTGTCTTTATTTATCACCTTGATACTCGTGAGAAAGGGATTTAAATCCAATCCTAGTTTCAGAGGTTGGTTAAGTTTTACGAATATTTTCTCCATTTGACTACATTTTTAATCCTTTTTCGAGAAAATATGACATTATTGATTATTTTATTTAGTGTGTACTGTACACCCCTATTAATCGGATGTCTCCGTGTGAAGGGCTCTCAGACGTAATAGAGCTGTCCGCCGGTGGACGCCTGGCGGCATGGGCGGCTCCGCCACCGCTTCAGCGCTGTTACGTGCTTGATGTACGCCGGGTGGACGACGGGCGGACGACGAGCGGACGACGGGCGGACGACGAGCGGACGACGGGCGGACGCCGGGTGGCTGGGTCGCGTCGGAGGCGATCCTAGTATCGGGTAGTTACCTCTGGGGGATGTAGAACATGATGGGCCGCTCGGTGCAGTGTACGGCGGTCGGCTCGTCGCCGGCGCAGTGTGCGCACGCGCAGGGCCGCGGGACCGCTAGGGAACCGCCGTGCACCGGCCACAGACCGGAGATGATGCGGAACAGGCTGTCGAACATTCACATTGTATAGTTGCTTAAACCAAATTGTAATTATTTCAGTTATTAGGTAACGAATTTTCTGCTGTAGATGGGTGGATCAACTTTTATTGTCACTAGTTGCCATGGTTACGTATCCTGAGTCGCTTTTTAAAAGTGTGATTTATGGGGTGCGGTAGTCACCTAATGGGGGTCTCTTTGTTTCCCATAAACTTATTGTTCCGAATTTCGATAGTCAGAAATTAAAATCCATGTAATTTATAGACATGAACATCAATAGTAATCATTTGTGTTAAGTATAACGCTTTATAGTTCTAACATTAATGACCTATTAAGTATTATAATCACAAAATCCAGAAAATTGATGTCCAGAACGATCAAAGGTCTATCGATAATTATTCATAAATATTCTGAGGCATATATTTCAACGTACTAATGGTTGTTATTCATATCGTTTTTATGCCTAAAGTGAATTCCGTCTAAGAGACCAAATCTATAACATTTCCAGACATACATTTCAAGGGGGTACTAGGTACTACTGTGCGGTGTCATTATGGCATGTACGTTTTATATTTTTATCGCACAGAATTTTCTCTTAAATTAGAAATGGCCAACATATTAGACCTCTAAGGCAGGTCGGTGTAGGTACGACGACGAGCGAAGCGAGGAGGAGTGTTAGTCGTACCGCGACCCTAAGCGCGCGAGCTGAGCGAGCGAAGCGAGCGTGCCGCGGCAGCGGCCGGCGAAGCGCCAGAACCAATAATGACACAACATACATCGACATTTTTACAAGTACAGATTATTCTGTTTTTTTTTTAAATCACAGTACACCTTATCACATTCACCTTCGTCCGACATATTTTCGATCACTAAACAAAACAGTGAGCGGCATATAGATACCTTTCAATCGCATCACTCCATACCCTCTTTATTTTTGCCTAATTACCCACATTAATTATATAAACCAGTCTGGAAGAACGCGTTCAGTAACATTCGGTAGTTCAAATTTTATGTATTTTATTATTTTTCTGGGAGTGCGTTTATAGGCTTTAACATTATGAAGGGGGACACCACCATGACATTGAATGATATGACTAACTAATCAGATGACTACCAATCATTATGACTTGCGAATAAAGACCTTACAACAATAATTATAAACTAGATTATTGCCTTTAACATTATGTAATTGCATACCACCGGGACATTGAATGTTATGGCTAACCAATTTTATGACTAACAATAAAATGATGGTGGAAAACGTTATGGACTGAAAAAATAGGATCTTAAATTTTATGGGAAACAATAGAGACCCCCACCAAATGTGGGGGTTTCTTGTCAACTTCGACCCATTTTTGTAAGGACCATTTTCTAGGCAAGTTAGAAGTCCGTATTGTAATCCGTAGGGAATTTGTTCCTTCAGCTGTCAACACGGCGAATCCTCAAACATATCAAGGGTCGGCAACGCCCATGTTACTCCTTTGGAGTTGCATGCGTCTATAGGCTGCGGTGTCCGCTTACCATCAGGCGGGCCGTACGCTTGTTTGCCACCGTCGTATTAAAAAAAAATCTAAGAAACTGTAATTTTGTGTCTTGCTTAACGGGACAGAATAACACCAAGTAATATTTGTATATCTAATAAAAAACACGTACCTAAAAATGGGAAAATAATTAATGCCACTTTTTTTATTACTGGACTTGAATAATATTGTACGTCCGAAATGGGCAAACTGTTGATACCTTTTAATGTATGACATGAGATTCTTATGTACACAGTTTTGACAATAAATGATATAATATCTATTTATCTAAAGATGTTACTTTTATATGCTCACCTGGATTTCCCGCATCCATTGGGCCCGACTATGAGCAGATGCGTCCCCGGCGCGATGTCCAGGGACACGCCGCTGGCCACCACGTCGCACGCCGGCGTCACGATCGGCACGTGACGGAGCCGGATGGATAGGTCGTTGGTGTACGTTATTTTTCCTGAAGAAAAGGCATCTTTATTAATTTAATTTTTTCTGTACCCCTTATTACGCAGAGTTTACCGAAACCATCTTCAACTGAAGTTATTTTGGTTTTTCCACCTCGCCGAACGGGTCCAGTTGTATGTCGTACGTCGTGTCGGAGGCAAAATACCCTCAACTTTCTATTTTTGTCCTCATGTGCCACCAAATAACTTCAATTTTTAATATGCTCCCGTCAAAGGCCAACAATCATAAGACCTTGTAAGTCTCACCTTGCGGTACAGGCCGTTTGTCCCGGAAGATGATCTACAACGTGTTAGGATTGTCCTAGCCGACCGCAGCGCAAATTCTAGTTTTATGTTCCCCTCATGGGCCACCAAATACCTTCCTATTCAATTTTCCCCTCATGGACCACCGAATAACCACAACTTTCTATTACGTATAGTCTTTGTAACTCACCTTGCGGCACAGGCCGCTTGTCCCGGAAAGTGACCTGGAACGCGTTAGGGTTGTCCTTGCCTGTGGACACGTGCACGTTGCGCACGCACTCGCCGCGCGCCACCTCGCCGAACACGTCCAACATGTCGGACACGCGCTCCGCGTAGCCGGCGAGCGTTACCACTTCCTAGAACACAAATATCAACATCATCAGCCGAAAGACGTCCTTTGCTGGACATAGGCCTACCAAAGACGTTTGACGACCGCTTTAGCCTAGTTGGTAGTGACCCTGCTTACGAAGCAAGAGGTCCTGGGTTTCGCGTCCCGGTAAGGGCATTTATTTGTGTGATGAGCACGAATATTTGTTCCTGGGTTATGGATGTTTTCTATGTATTTAAGTATTTATTTATCTATATAAGTATGTTTATCGTCACCTAGTACCCATACTGCAAGCTTTGCTTAGTTTGGGACTAGGTCGATTTGTGTAAGATTGTCTCCTATTATTTATTTATTAAAGAGTGTCAAACAAACAACATAGTAAAGTAAAATACATAGAAATACTTTATTATACAAACGACACTGTTACATAATCAATCCGGTGAGTCCGAAAGTAGGCTAAGCCTGTTGGGTTCGAAGTATAGGCTCGCCTTGTTTGAGAATCACCGTTTTTTTAATAAAAATGTATTTAGTAAAGCGTAATGGTACAGTCGA
Source organism: Epinotia ramella (assembly GCA_947578815.1). NCBI lineage: Eukaryota > Metazoa > Arthropoda > Insecta > Lepidoptera > Tortricidae > Epinotia > Epinotia ramella. Next base: position 15,564,739 of record OX388223.1, read on the forward strand.
CTCGAAAAAATACGTGCACGGACAAAGTCCTGAATTTTCAAATATAAATTTTTAAATCACTTTATTTTAGTCAAAATAGATGTCCAATACAATGCAGTGCAGTCTAGCATTATGTTTTCTTAAGTTCCACAAATATAGGTGTTGTCTGCGGGCATAAGAATGTTAATTAAATCGCTAAGCCAATAGCAGCTAGCCTAATATAATCGGAAAACCCGTACCTTATGGCTGGAAACGTGACATATTGAATTTAAAACGTTTATATACAATAAAATAAATAAATATAGGGTTATAACCATCTGTTACCACCAAATTTGTTACCGGTGGTAACAGCTGGGATTTTTGTCCCCATCTTAACCCTAATTATCGCGTTAGTTAGACCCGCGTAAAGTAACATGTAAAAAAAATATGTAAGAGTTTATTCTGCAAGAAAAAAAAACTATGTCAAAGTTTACCTTGTAGCTGGACATGAGTCTCTCGATGGCGTCGGCCGCGGAGTTGAGCAGGTGCCGCGACGTGGTCATATACTCGGTTCTAGCGCTGATGCCTTCGCTGGCGGAGCCTGCGACAAAACACGCAATCAATCAACCAATAAATAAATAAAGCAACCAATCAATCCATCAGTCATTCAACCAACCAATCAATCGATAAATCAATCAATCAATTATTTATTCTGCAAATAGGCCATAAGGGCACTTTTACATGTCAAACGGTAATTTACAATAAAATTGTACGGGACAGTCTCGCACACTCTTGAGATGATAGTTGATAATGATAACACTGCTGTTTTCCACCGAAATTATGATTTATTGATAGCGAACTGAAATGATACAATCTGCAGGCTTAATGGGAATGCACTCCGCGGCGGTCGGTTATGCACTGTCTTAAAGGAATGAAATATATATGCTACGTGAAGTAAAATGCTGACGGGCGGAATGCACACCTTTGTACAGACCGTACATGCTCCCGGGCGCGAGATGGGGGAAGATGAAATATACTAACTACTATACTACTAATACAAACAAATATCTTATAAAAAATAAATTGCTTCACTGCTATCCACGCGCAGCGAATCGCAGGCCTACGATGGGTGACGTGGCCTTGTCCAATCCTTGTGGTCTTGATAAGTGAGGTCCCGTATTGGTGGTGTGTTGGACGTTGATTTTCGTTTTGTGTTGTGGTTTTGAATCTTCGAGGTTTACATCTCTGGCAACATATTTAATGTTGAAGTAGTCCGCAGATGCGTCGCTGGGGGGCGCGGGAGGTATCTGCGCTGAGCACCGAAGGCGTAAGCGTCGCCATGCGTATACGGTGAACACAACGACGTACTGGTGTACATCATGCGATGATATTTGATCAGCTAGAACACCTCTTGCTTCGCTAGCCTTCATTTGGTCAACTTTTTCCAGATTGATAATGTGACGGTTCAGTATCTTGTGTTGCTTGTCCATAGCCTCTTCTACTCTTTTTAGTAAATTATATTCAGCTTCGACCACTGAGGTTTGATTTTTCCATAACAAAGCCAGATGTTTCTCGTTGTCCTTGATAAGATTGATATCTTTTTCATATTTTTGGGCGAAATTATCGTCCAGCATTCCAAACAAACTGTTCGCTAGATATCCGACTCCGTTGATAAGGCCCCGCCGACGGCGGGTCGAGCGTGTCAGTTGCTGAGCGAGCATTATGCTGTTGTAGTACTCTAGTTCTGAGAACCCATGACGTAGCTGTATGAGTACTACGTCACATTTTGATAACTTATCTGTCTTGATACATGTATTTTCTAAGGTACGGAGATATTCTTGAAATACTTTTAGTCCTTGCCAATAGGGTCCCATGTCGTAATAAACAATCAGCTTCCATTCGTCGCGAATAAGGTGCATATTTGATATCTTGTCGAAATAAACTCCTTGATGTTTATTTATACTCGTAAGGCTATGCTCACACTGTGCCGGTGATATAAATGTAAACAGTAACATAAGTCCCAGTGTCAGTAAATTAGCTGATCTTTTGGTTCGTCGTCTTTTTACTTTGGGTGCGGCCTTTTCGGGTTCGGGTTCCGATTTAGTTTCCTTAGCGCATTCTTGTGTGGCGAGCAATTTTGATAATTTCGTTATAGGTCTCTTGATAATTCCGTTCTTCGTTTTCACTGATACTACACGTACATACCCATCGTGTCCCGGGTGTACGGTTTCAACTTTACCAAGTGCCCACTTTCCAGCGGGTAAATTGGCGCGCAATACCCATGCGAGTACGCGAGTCATACGGTTGATATTGCTGTGTTTGATTATTAAGTCACTGATGACGTCATTTTGCTGATAAGTTGTGACGTTTGTTTGTTTTGATATTTTCGCCGCTTCTGAATAACGATGAGCTTCGTCCATGGCTAATTGTTTAAGAGTCATCATTGCCAAAGGGAGCTGGTTTCGTTCCATATGTAACAGTTGTAAGAGCATATTCGCGCAGTGCTTGATTCGGGTGATTTCTCCAAATTATTTCTTGATAAAGTTGATCTTCTTCGTTACATAGTATCTGGCGAAACATTTTTTCAATGTCCGCGGTCAACGCTATTTTATATTGTCTCCATCTCAAAATCAAATAAATAAATCTGATTGTAAATTCGGCCCACTGTACATCAGGTCATTCAAGCTGTAGCCCGACGACGAAGGTGCTGACGCATTATAAACTACGCGCAAGGCCGTTGTAACTGATTCAGCGCGATGAATGCAGAAATGTGGTAAGTAGTTGCTAGGTTTTGTGTCTCTTTCGCACTCGCGCATATGTCCCAGCTCGTAATATTCGTTGATAAATGATTTGTAATCTTTTGATAATTGTTCGTTCTTCATAAATTTCTTCTCAAGTTGATAAAATTGTGCCACAGCCTTGTGTCTCGATTCTCCCAATTTTTCCTCAATGTCGGGTTTGAAGGGTAAACGTACCACATAGCGCCCATTTGTTTGACGAACTGTTTCGGACTTGTATTGATTGATACAGTATTGATCCTCTGATGATAGTCGTCCGATGTTTCAGCAATGTCCTCTATTTCCCAAAATCTACTGATATCTTCGAGGTTGTTCACAACAACATTGCAGTGATATGACTTCATGTTGCCACATAAAATCCATCCGAGATGAGATTGCTGTGCTATGGGAGTGTTTTCGTCCTTTCTGATAATAGAGTCTAAAATGATATTCGAGTAGATATCCGCACCGAGTAAAATGTCTATGGGTTGACTGATGTTGAACTCGGGGTCTGCCAGCTGGATACCTTCGAGATGAGACCACGATGGTTTGATAAATGATCGGTTAGGTAAGTTATTGATAAGACGATTCATTATAAAAACTTTTGCGCTAAAAGTGTAATCCGTGTGCATCGATGTGGCCTTGATATTGATAAATCCCTTGCAATTGTTTTCCTTGGTTCCAATTCCAAATATTGAACCATTGTATTTGTGACGTGGTAGGCCTAGCAGTTGAGCAGCGTTTTCGGTGCAAAGAGAAATTTGGGCACCTTGGTCAATTAAGGCACGTAATTTGATATAGGATCCATCTTTTGACTGGACCTTGATTAAGGCTGTTGATAGTAGGGTTTCTAGTTCTTCTTCTTGGGCCACGTGTCCTGCGTTCTTTGATGTATTTGATTCGTAGGCGGCAGCTTTCTTCTTGCCGACAAAGGCCTCGTGGAGTATCGTATTATGTTCGCCGTTGCATTGCTTGCATCGTTTTTCTGATAAACATGGATTGCCGTAATGTTTGTATAAGCAGTTCGTACATATTTGCCGAGCGGATATTGTTGCAAGTTTTCTCTCGGGTGTCATGCCTAGAAACTTCGAGCAGCGAAATAAATCGTGATTATAATTGCAACAAGGACACTTTGCGGTGTTAGTTGCGAATGCATGATAATTATTTACTGGCGATCCTTGATAATTATTTTTGTTTGATGTAGATTGATAAAATCGATTTTCTTTGATATGATTTTCAGCGCGAGGATATTGATATGACAAAGGCTTGTTTAGACTAAATCTTCTCTCGTAGTTTGATGGTTGAGTCGGCTTGGTTGATTCTTGTTTTCGACGAGAGGATTCCAGGGCAGTAAACTTCCTTTCCAAAAATGACAAAAATTCTGCCAGTGTGGGTAGCTCTCTCGGGTCCGCTAAGTGTTCAATATAGTCGTTATGAGAATCGGCGTCCAATTTCTGTGCTAACAAATGTACTACTAACGGGTCCCAAGTAGATATATCAACGCCCAAACTTTTTATGGCGTGAAGACATTCTTTAGTGTTGTCGTGTAGTATCTTTATTGATACGGCTGATTGATGTTGCATGATAGGTAATCCGAGAAGGATATTGACGTGGGAACTAAATATTAATTTAGTGTTGTTGTAGCGGTGATTCAAAATTTCCCAGCACACTTGATAATTTTCAGTACTGATCTTTAAATGCTGTATAAGTTTCTCCGCTTCGCCTTTGACCTTGCTTTTTAAGAATTGCATCTTTTGCGCATTGGATATGGAATTGTTCTTATGGATGGTTTCGGTGAACAAGTCCTTAAATGACATCCACTGGTGATAATTGCCATTGAAGATGGGTATTTCAATAGCAGGAGTTGATTTTTCTCGATGCGACGAATCCCACATTTTGATATTGATACTTTTCTTGATTTTGTCATATTTTTGTTCGCATAGGTTGTATGTTGCTTCATACTCGGGTTTTTCGTTTAGTTGTTCACTGTCGATCTCCCAATGTAAAGAGTCGACTGCTGACCAACGAGCCTGCACTGTTCGTAGAGCATCTTCGAATTCCCACCGTTCGGTAAGTAATTCTAACTTGGTGTTGTTGATAGCGCGTTGAAAAGCTTTGAAGTTGCTCTGCTGTTTTCGGTACATTTCTTCCAATTTGGTTTGATTGCCTCGTTCAATCATTTTTGGGTTAGATATTGTTGGGACGGATGCTGGTGGTTGTTCCTTGTGGACGTTGTCCGCAAGGTCACCTTCTGCAGGTGGAGTCTGCGGCACTTGTTGCTGGTTCCAGTCCATGTTCAAGTTAAACTGAGAAGTAGCAGGCTTGATAATGGGTTTAGCTTCTTGAAATGTCGGCACCAGTAGTGATTGTTGCAAAAGTTTACGAGCTTCGCTGCAGAAAGTTGATACCCGCTCGAAATGATTTTCTGCAAAATACACGTAGTCCTGCGTGTCAAACTCGGAAAGAGTAATATGATTCGTTTGGAACTCCCTCCAATATTGTTCCAGGGTGTCCAATCGTCGTTTGATATGTTGTGGAGTCTTACGTTCTGCTCCATCTTTTTTGAAATTTACCAAAAGCTTTTCGATAGCAATGGCAAGTTGACCTTGAGTATTCAGTATGTCCTAAATTTTGGTCATTTTGTCAAAAAGTTGATATGATAATTGGTGATAGATGATTGATAAGGGCTCCAAACTTATCTATCTTTCGAAGATATTAGCTGTTTCGTGCTCAAGTGTTCCCCGTGGATATGTGCGCTTTCTCAATCAGACGGTGAGACCCGCTTGTGGGAGGCCGCCTTAACCGATTCGCGATCGCACCGAGGTTCACTCTCACACAATCCAGTACTTACTGGTTGATAAAAGCTTCCAGTTTGATATTGATAATCTTGATATATTGATTGATCTTGATAGTCACTGCTTGATAATGATGATACACGTTGATGCGAGTGTCACAGCACTGGTCACGTTGCGTCGTCACGTGGCGTGTCCCAGAATTTAAATTCACTGTGCACTGATTCAAAATTGTTCGAAGGACCATAAAGATGTACGGGACAGTCTCGCACACTCTTGAGATGATAGTTGATAATGATAACACTGCTGTTTTCCACCGAAATTATGATTTATTGATAGCGAACTGAAATGATACAATCTGCAGGCTTAATGGGAATGCACTCCGCGGCGGTCGGTTATGCACTGTCTTAAAGGAATGAAATATATATGCTACGTGAAGTAAAATGCTGACGGGCGGAATGCACACCTTTGTACAGACCGTACAAAAATAATAATGATTTTACACAATAATAATTTAAAATTTGCAGTTTAAGGACCGATATAAACGGTTATCAAAGTAAATTATGTCACTAAGTTAATGAAAACAAAATTGCAAAATATGACCATTAAATTCGATATAAGGTCTGTATCAGCATTAACAAGAAGTTAATGATATTAATTCAGTATTCCAGAGATGTATAAGGTCTCTGAGCGTTACAACAACTGGCGTAATAGAACATTACCGCCCGTGGTGAGTACACAATTTTACGTCTTTACCTGGCCACAATGCGAGTTTTACGGTACGCGCAGCGTGCGGTAAAACTCACATTATGGCCAGGTGTGACCAAAAAAATATTTCGCTCTTAGACTTAAACAGAAATTGAACAGTTATTTCATTTATTTAATTTTAAAGTCATGTACATGCATAATTATGAAGATGTTACAGTTTTAAAAGTCGGTCCGTGACGCCCTGTAAGGGCAGACAACAATGTTCTAAAATAAAATAAAAAATATTGTCAAAATTTCACACAAGTGTAAATTGATTCAAAAGTTGTCTGAATACATTATAAATAAGCTTTTACCGGAAAAAAATGATAAATTATGAATTCTTATTAATTACACGTAATTAAGACAGCCCCGTCAACCCATCTTCGAAATTAAATAAAAATTATGATATATTATAAGTTTATTACAATTAAAATAATAAATGACTATCATTTATGAAATCCTTAACCGAATAATAACTTTTTCACGCCACTGCTCGGAAATGTGGCAAAACGGTTGTTGTTTGTTAAGTAAAGTTGGACGTCGCACGAACAGGCCATCTGTGAGGTCAAACTGTCCAACAATGTTTTTGTAGTCCAGTTTGAACAGCGATTCGAACAATCACAGCTTCCCCCGCCTCCTTCGTTACGTTGTTTTTACGAAATCACCCCCTTAAACGTTAAACGGCTCAACGGATTTGGATGAAATTTTGCACAAGGATAGTTTATAGCCTGGATCATCCCGCAGACGAAGTCGCGGGCGAATGCTAGTGAATAAATAAAACAGTAAAAGGAAGAAGGATCGTCCTATCTAAACTCCGAATTTTACCTAAACTAGCGACCGTCATGTTTTAAAATGCAATTAACACGCGCAGCGTACGTTCACCCAATATGCACAGATTTTTTGATAAGCCTGAGAGAGTTCGTTGCCCCTCAATCCAAAAACACTCACCAACTCTCTTAGTCCTTATGAGAACACATGGTACTACTATAGACTAATACGGGTGTAGACTCGAAAATTATTATTACTCCAAAAGAAAGAAGGCAAAAAAATATGCCTAGTGACGAAAATCCCATTCAGATATCTCAAAGAATTACGAAGCTACAACCGTTTTAATATTGCTTGTTAGAGAGAGAAAACGCAAACAGTGTGTGACGTCACGTTACGGGATGCTGCCGGGGGGCCGCGTCGACGGCGGCGCCGATCACGAGGGGGCGCGGCACGTTGTTGTCTATTAGTGACGCCACTAACTACGAGCGTCATCGTTTCATATGAAGTTGCGTTTTGCGAAAAAGGGACAGATCATACCCCTTCTTAAAACTTTGGACACTTATAACTTCGTGATTATTTAACCTCTTGCGTTGATTTTTTCTCCATAATTTGACTACATTTCTAATCCTTTTTCGAGAAAATATGACATTAAGGATTATTTTATTTAGTGTCTACACCACTTTTAGCCCCTGGATACATAACAGTATCATATGTAAAGTGATACCTGAATCCAAAACACACAACAATCCATAACACTCAAGATTTTCCTTGGTCCCTGTTAGAACAGCTAGCTACTGTGGACTGATCTGTTTCACAGATTCTGTGACAACTCTAGCTGTTGTAGTCTGATTGGCCATTGGCCCCTGAATCCAACAGTATCATCTGAATAACACTCACCATCTCTCCTGGTCGCCTCGAGGATGGGCAGCTAGCACAAGCTCTACTCTATGCTTGACTTGCCTAGGCCCCTAAATCTAACAGTACCATATGTAAAGTGCCCTAACTCCAACACTCACCACCTCTCCTGGTCGCCTCGAGGATGGGCAGCTAGCACAAGCTCTACTCTATGCTTGACTTGCCTAGGCCCCTAAATCTAACAGTACCATATGTAAAGTGCCCTAACTCCAACACTCACCACCTCTCCTGGTCGCCTCGAGGATGGGCAGCTAGCACAAGCTCTACTCTATGCTTGACTTGCCTAGGCCCCTAAATCTAACAGTACCATATGTAAAGTGCCCTAACTCCAACACTCACCACCTCTCCTGGTCACCTCGAGGATGGGCAACTAGCACAAGCTCTACTCTATGCTTGACTTGCCTAGGCCCCTAAATCTAACAGTACCATATGTAAAGTGCCCTAACTCCAACACTCACCACCTCTCCTGGTCGCCTCGAGGATGGGCAGCTAGCACAAGCTCTACTCTATGCTTGACTTGCCTAGGCCCCTAAATCTAACAGTACCATATGTAAAGTGCCCTAACTCCAACACTCACCACCTCTCCTGGTCACCTCGAGGATGGGCAGCTAGCACAAGCTCTACTCTATGCTTGACTTGCCTAGGCCCCTAAATCTAACAGTACCATATGTAAAGTGCCCTAACTCCAACACTCACCACCTCTCCTGGTCGCCTCGAGGATGGGCAGCTAGCACAAGCTCTACTCTATGCTTGACTTGCCTAGGCCCCTAAATCTAACAGTACCATATGTAAAGTGCCCTAACTCCAACACTCACCATCTTTCCTGGTCGCCTAGAGGATGGGCAGTTAGCACAAGCTGTTGTAGGATGCTTGACTAGCCTAGGCCCCTAAATCTAACAGTACCATATGTAAAGTGCCCTAACTCCAACACTCACCACCTCTCCTGGTCGCCTCGAGGATGGGCAGCTAGCACAAGCTCTACTCTATGCTTGACTTGCCTAGGCCCCTAAATCTAACAGTACCATATGTAAAGTGCCCTAACTCCAACACTCACCACCTCTCCTGGTCGCCTCGAGGATGGGCAGCTAGCACAAGCTCTACTCTATGCTTGACTTGCCTAGGCCCCTAAATCTAACAGTACCATATGTAAAGTGCCCTAACTCCAACACTCACCACCTCTCCTGGTCACCTCGAGGATGGGCAACTAGCACAAGCTCTACTCTATGCTTGACTTGCCTAGGCCCCTAAATCTAACAGTACCATATGTAAAGTGCCCTAACTCCAACACTCACCACCTCTCCTGGTCGCCTCGAGGATGGGCAGCTAGCACAAGCTCTACTCTATGCTTGACTTGCCTAGGCCCCTAAATCTAACAGTACCATATGTAAAGTGCCCTAACTCCAACACTCACCACCTCTCCTGGTCACCTCGAGGATGGGCAGCTAGCACAAGCTCTACTCTATGCTTGACTTGCCTAGGCCCCTAAATCTAACAGTACCATATGTAAAGTGCCCTAACTCCAACACTCACCACCTCTCCTGGTCGCCTCGAGGATGGGCAGCTAGCACAAGCTCTACTCTATGCTTGACTTGCCTAGGCCCCTAAATCTAACAGTACCATATGTAAAGTGCCCTAACTCCAACACTCACCATCTTTCCTGGTCGCCTAGAGGATGGGCAGTTAGCACAAGCTGTTGTAGGATGCTTGACTAGCCTAGGCCCCTAAATCTAACAGTACCATATGTAAAGTGCCCTAACTACAACACTCACCACCTCTCTTGGTCGCCTCGAGGATGGGCAGCTAGCACAAGCTCTACTCTATGCTTGACTTGCCTAGGCCCCTAAATCTAACAGTACCATATGTAAAGTGCCCTAACTCCAACACTCACCACCTCTCCTGGTCGCCTCGAGGATGGGCAGCTAGCACAAGCTCTACTCTATGCTTGACTTGCCTAGGCCCCTAAATCTAACAGTACCATATGTAAAGTGCCCTAACTCCAACACTCACCACCTCTCCTGGTCACCTCGAGGATGGGCAGCTAGCACAAGCTCTACTCTATGCTTGACTTGCCTAGGCCCCTAAATCTAACAGTACCATATGTAAAGTGCCCTAACTCCAACACTCACCACCTCTCCTGGTCGCCACGAGGATGGGCAGCTAGCACAAGCTCTACTCTATGCTTGACTTGCCTAGGCCCCTAAATCTAACAGTACCATATGTAAAGTGCCCTAACTCCAACACTCACCATCTTTCCTGGTCGCCTAGAGGATGGGCAGCTAGCACAAGCTGTTGTAGGATGCTTGACTAGCCTAGGCCCCTAAATCTAACAGTACCATATGTAAAGTGCCCTAACTCCAACACTCACCATCTTTCCTGGTTGCCGTGAGGATGGGCAGCGCCAGCATCACCATGCCAGTGCCGCTCCACACGTACTTCATGCAGAACTGCTCCAGCATCACGTACCAGAGCTTCTTGTTGAAGACTGACGTCATCTGGGCTACTAGCTGTTTGTAGGCGGATTGCAGTTGGCCTAGTTCGACCTGGAGAAGGGAAAATATTGTCAGTCTTAACGTGTTCGGTCTTACAGATGGCCTCTCTCGGAGACTCTATACAACAATTGGTAAATGCGTGCGTTTTTACCCCCGACGCAAAGAGAGGGGTGTTATAAGTTTAACGTGTCTGTCTGTGTATTTGCTGGTTGGCCCTCTGGCCAACACATGCTCTGCCATCGCCAAGCAAAATGGTGCTGCGCGGCCCGGCTGGTAGTAAGTCAATAAAAATAAAAAAAAAACAGTGTATCTGTCTGTGATATCGTAGCTCCCAAACGGATGAACCGATTTTCGTTTAGTATTTTTGTGTCATAGATAATTTTATCCTGAGTGTTCTCAGTCATGTTTCATGAAAACTGTTAAGCCCTTTTTTGAGATATTGGACTTTGAAATGAAAATGTCGGGGGTTACTCAACTTTTCTAAGTTGTAGTTATTTTATCAGGCATGCAATGAAATATTGACGTTGTGTTCTTTATAATAGGCTTCCATGTATCACGTTTCAGGCGCGGCGAGACGAGCGATCCGTAATGGAATTTCATACAAAATTGGATGCCTAAGCCTGCAAAGCGACCTTCTTTTGTTTCAGTATCAATTCGTGACCCAACATCGTGGCGGTCAGGCTTTAAAAACTTGGAGGTTTTTTATTTATTTCACTGCATGTTTGAGAAAAGCATGCCTCGTGAGGGCGTGAAAAGGGATTGCCAGCCTCGTATCCATATCCGGCCTCACTACGCTCGTCCGTCTATATCTAATTGGCCGGCAACCCCTATTTTCCCGGCCTCTGCAGTAATGTTGTAAACTGACATGTAAGAATTTTACTGATATCTAGAGAGATCTATCTTGCGTACAATGTGAAGATCCCAAGAAAGATCGACAATAGAATACCACTAATACCAGCACCTCTTTCGTATTTGGTGTAAATTAATGGCCTTTTCATAATCGTCCATCAAAGCTATTCTAACTAAAATGCTTTAAAGATTAGTGTTTAGGGGTGAGATACGGCTCTTGACGAAAACTCCTTGGTTACAAAAAGATGCGCAACTCCGTGACAAAGGGTACAGGATGAGTGGCCGAACGAATGACAAGTGACATGCAAAATTAAAGATAGGTATTTTTTCCCAATAGGTGTCTGAGCAGCTGACGGCGTGTGTGGCGCATTGCTAAGTAATAAAGTGTAGGCGCTGCAACATCAACTCATGCTTGAACATGCCCCCGGGCGTTGAAAGCTCTCTTTCAACCAGAGAGAGATTCGTCTGACACAGGGAGCGGACAGATTTTACTGAAGGACCGCCGGATCAATCCAGTTGCGGTCCGGATGTCTGCAACTCTGGTAATGCCATCAGTCCCAGGGTGGATGGCAGCGACGCGACCCAGCTTCCATTTCAAGGGAGGAAGGTGGTCTTCCTTTATGAGCACCAGAGCGTCCAGCTTCAGCGCTTCATGATGCGTACGCCATTTGGTACGGACTTGGAGTTCCGACACATACTCCTTGCTCCATCTGGTCCAGAAATGTTGCCGGAGTTGTTCGATCCGCTGATAGCGGTTCAGGTAATTGAAGGAGCGGTCTCTAAGGTCCTGAACTGGCAGTGAGGTTAGAGGACGTCCGATGAGGAAGTGCCCCGGAGTAAGCGGCAGCAAATCTTCTGGATGTGACGATATGGGAGTCAGTGACCGAGAGTTCAAAACCGCTTCAATTTGGACCAGGACAGTGTTGAGTTCTTCGTACGTTAACTTACAATCTCCCAGCACTCTTTTGAGATGAAAATTGGTAGATTTTACCCCAGCTTCCCAAAGGCCTCCTGAGTGTGGAGAATAAGCAGGACTAAAATGGAAATTAATCCTCTCGAGAGCTGCAGCTTCAGCCAACGAACTACAGTTGCCCTTAAGAAATTTTGATAACTCATTGTATGCACCTACAAATGATGTTCCGTTGTTTGAATAAATATCAGATGATAAACCTCTCCGAGATACAAAGCGACGTAATGCTGACATATAGTTATTCCTGGTTAAGTCACCCACTAACTCTAGGTGTACTGCTTTAGAGGTGAAACATATGAGCACGGCTGTGTACACCTTTACAAGTCTACATTCCAGACCCTGACGACTGGCAGAAGGTCCTGCATAATCAACTACAACGTCTTCAACAAGTAAATTGTATACGGGAAATAATTCTCTTTGGGAGGTTCCAATAATTACATTCAATGCGGGTTTTAGTTCCGAATCATTTAGGTAGCCTGTCGACGGTACTTGCTTTCTACACAAGTTCACAAAATGCAGCGCATAAGTGAGTGCACTAATAAGTCGCGACAAGTTTGAAAACCGAGAAAAGTCGATAAATTCACTGTTGTCGATGCCAACATCCTTGTTTGTGACATCGACATGGAGTACTACTTCAGCCTGAGTTTTAGATGACTGTGCCCCTACTGGATTTAATGTAGCTTTAACTTTAAACCTGAGTGAATTTAGAGCCCCCTCGTATAGACAAAGACTTTTCATAACATTGATGTAAATAATCAATAAACCAGTGGGGTGAAATATTTGTGCAATCGCTGACAGCAAATCCCTTTTGGTATTGCCGCGAAGCGAACAACTACCTAAGGGGAAGCACAATTGATCATAATCTGGCTGCCAGCTGAGCCCCAAGGTCTTAACGAGTTTGGTTCCTAAAATAATACATTTTGACTGAGTGGAATAGAAATCATTTGCAAGTTGAGGTTCATTTGATTTCCATTTCCTCAAATTCATGCAAGCGGATGTTAGAGCAGAAGAGACTTTGTTTTTAATCGACAGCACTTGTTGCAACTTATCCCCACCAGTGAGTAGATCATCTACGTAAACGTCATGAGTGATGATCTCGCGAACGACCTCATAATCACATTCATACATGTGGGTTAAAGATTGATATTCTGTCATGACCTCCTTGTACATGTCTCTAAATTCATTCTCACGCTCTAACGATAAAGAACGCTGCTTAGCACGATTCATAGAATCACCTATAACACTAGGATCTTCTTTTTGTGTTAAACGCACACATAAACGCCCGTCCTCCAGCCTAGTGAAGTTTTCATCGAAATGCTTTTGACCTAATTTCTCCTCGGGAGAATAATGAGGATTTTTAGAGCAGACTTCTTCAAGCTGCCAAAAACGCGTGAGTTGGTTTTGGACCTCATTGTTAAGCAATTCAGTACTAGGACTAGAAGTGACATTCATAAAATTACAAATAATGGTACGCGATGGCGTCGATACTTGACCGCTGTTAATCGGGCCTGAGACCAGCCAACCGAGCCGAGTCTCACATAGTATCGGCTGCCCGTTACCTAATTTAATTTTTTGCGATCCTAACAAGTCCCAAAAGAGATCAGCACCAATGATAAAATCAATCGGAGACGGTGTATGAAAGTTAGGATCAGCCAAACAAAGATCAGCCGGAATATTTAATCTCGAGAGATCTATTTGACGAGAGGGCATGACGTCAGTTATTGATGGCAAAACAAAACACTGCAGGTGGGTCGAGTAGGTATCATTCAACGATTTCATTGATACTCGGCACATCTCACCTACCGGGGATACTGCGTTGTTTATGCCTACAACCGATTTATCTACACGTTCGGTTAGTAAATTCAACTTTCGACACATTCCCTGAGTCATAATACATGCAGTGCTACCACTGTCCAAAACTGCTCGAGCAATATACTCGCGATCATCTCGATCGTAAACTTTAATTAATGCAGTGGACAATAGTACCACTTGCTGTTCGACTGCATGCGAATGCAGCGTTGCTATTCTAGCTGATAACGCAACGGGTGCCGTACTCGCCGCCGGCGCAGTATTGACCTTGACGGCGGCCCGCTCGGACGAATAATCTGATCCCGTATTTTGCTTAGCCTCTGCAACATGGATAAGTGAATTGTGCCTGCGATTACATACTTTACAACCCGCCTTCTTGCAATGGTTTGCATAATGACCGCTACGGAAGCAATTAAAACATACTTTATAATTCGACAGCAGGTGAAGCCGCTCGACATTGCTAAGTGCGAGAAACTGTGAACAGTTATTCAAGCTATGCTCACCATTACATTTCGGACACAGTTTAGGCGATGAAGTGACACAGTGCTTAGTGGTTTGTGTAGAAAGCATAGTCCTATGTTTTGATGCGGTTTTAGCCGGCTGACTCGATTGTCCGGCGACAGGAGCGCTCGATAACTCTAAAGTTTCAATCAAGTCTGCACGATTACGCATAAAAGTGATAAAAGTATCAAACGAAATAGGTGCATTCTTATCTAGGCTTCCTTTATGTTCTTCCCACTCGCGAAATGTTTTTGTGTCTAGTTTGTTACTAATTATGTGAATAAGAAGTGTGTCCCATTGCTTGATAGGCTCACCTAGGGATTCTAAACATCTTAAGTTTTTGTTTACTTGGTCGATAACCCGCTTTAAATGCACTGATGACTCTTTTGTGACGGGTTCAATGTTAAATAACGCAGAAACATGATTTTGTAACAATAACCTTTTATTGTTGAACCTTTCACATAAGAGTTTCCATGCCACCTCGTAATTACTCCCAGAGAATTCTATTGAGTGAATGACTAAAGCAGCGGACCCTTCCAACGACGCTTTTAAATAGTGGAATTTGTTTATATTATCAATTTCGTCGTTCGAATGAATGAGACTTGTAAATGTGTCATGAAACCCAAGCCAGTCCTCGTACAATCCACTATACTTAGGTAATGAAATCGTCGGGAGCTTAACCAGCCGATGATTGTTTGAACTACGCTTGCTACATGACTCGAAATCATCACTTTTTTTATTAAAATCACCAAGTATCTCCTGGGCTCGCGAAAGGGCTGAGAAGTAGTTACTTTGAAACTCTTCCCTGTCTAACATAAGCGCATCTAAGTTCTCGGTTTTACATTCTAACTGTGTTTGAACATCATCATAAAGTCCATACAATGCCTCAATCTTACCTATACGCAACTGCAATTGATTAGCCTCAGCCTGAGTTAAAGCAGATTCCTTCAAGGTGCCTAGGTATGTAGTAAACAGAGTTAATTGTCCTTTGTAACTGCCTCTTTTGCGAGTTAAATCCTTCTCATCACCCATTTTAGGAAGCTGGCGTAGACCTTGAATGTAAACAATTGATAGATGTAAGTATGGTTCCTGTAAATAGTTTAATTATTAAAATTACACTTTGGTTTCGGTTTAATCAATAAGCTAAAATAGTCTAGTTCATAAGTCTTTGTAAATAAAATTGTATATAATTATAATCACGAATAAAACGTAAATAACAAATGGATTCAAATAAATTATATAAATATACTGACTATTGTCCTATTGTACCTACTAACAAAGCTTGGAAATGTATAAATTAATTATCATTCGTATAAAAAATATTAAACAATTCAGTTCATAATACAATTATCATTTAGAATCCCTATCTTTATTCCTGTTCTAAATTAATCCACAATGTCACAAACTATTAAAGCTACATAAATCTCATACGAATACAGTGTACACGAATAACGGTAAATCCTAACGGCCGGCCACGCCTTGCGTTGACAAAAGTTAGCTATTTAACTGCGTTTAACCACTTCAATTAATTATGCACTGAATAATTTAAAGAATTGACTAGATAAATATCACAATTAATTAATATAACTAACTTATTGCACGACCTAATAGACTTAACGTTTAACTAACGGTACATTTTAACCTAGCTTTAAAAAGCATTCACTAACCTGGAGTTTCCACAATAAATCCTACTTATTTACTACCTGAACAGAGTGCTGGGTCCTAGATTTCCCTATCACACTCAACACTATTAGGTTTCGAGGTCCTTCCTGGTTGTCTTCCTCAGCAGGTCCTTGTCTCCCACAGTAGTAATAAGTCTCTCGCCAGTAATTCCTCCAATAATTAATAGGTCTTCCAATTTTATCAGTATCCGGTTCGAAGGACCATGTTTAGGGGTGAGATACGGCTCTTGACGAAAACTCCTTGGTTACAAAAAGATGCGCAACTCCGTGACAAAGGGTACAGGATGAGTGGCCGAACGAATGACAAGTGACATGCAAAATTAAAGATAGGTATTTTTTCCCAATAGGTGTCTGAGCAGCTGACGGCGTGTGTGGCGCATTGCTAAGTAATAAAGTGTAGGCGCATCAACTCATGCTTGAACAATTAGGTTACAAGCTTTTATTGCCAACTGTACTTTTCTGTATACCGTCATCAACTAGTCGTTGAGACGATTCGAACGAGCTCCTACTCAACGGGGTTACGTCGGTTAATTACTGAATTCCCATGGCCACCTTGACAATTCAATATTATGGTTCCATCATCAGATCAGCTCGATCGAACCATAACATGGAATAGTCATCCAAACTATACTTATACCCAAAATTTTTGCTCAATCGGTTGAGGTTAACTTCAAAATACAGTTCCAAGATTTGTCCCACACTAACAAACAAACGAACAGGTCGAGTTAAATAAAAGCTTGTAACAAGTTTCTGTCAAAAATTTCATTTTTGGTACAAGCTTTTATTGCCGGTGTAATTTTCTGTATACCATCATCAACTACTCATTGAGACGATTCTAACGAGCCCAAACTCAACGGGGTTACGTCGGTTAAGTACTGAATTCCCATGGCCACCTTCTGTCTCCATCGTCAGATCAGCTTGATGGAACCTTAACATGGAAATGTCGTCCAAACTATACTAAACTATACCCAAAATTTTAGCTCAATCGGTTGGCTCAATTTTAGCTCTGGTTCAAAATTCAGTTCCAAGATTTGTCCCACACTATCAAACGAAACCCCGTATCATGGATCGGCCTTATCACGCGATAAGTGACAAGATAGGAGCGTCGTCTCGTTCTATCGAACGGTGTCTGCTGGTGACGGACGCTCTATCTTGTCACTTATCGTGTGACAAGGCCGACCATGATACGGGGTCTGGTCAAGTTAAATAAAAGCTTGTATAAAGGAGATCATACCTTGTGTCCGCCATAAAAGGCGACCTCCTCCGCATGCGCGATGATGGACGCGTGCACCTGGCGCAGGTTGGCCTTCATGCGCGCCTCCTCGCCCGCGAGCGCGCCGAAACGAGGCGACAGCATGCGCAGCACCTGCCCCGTCATGCAGATCACCACGGTAGCGAAACCCGGCCCTGTGGACAAGGTAAAGGGTCAGCCAGTGGCGTGCGTACCATATGGGCAAATAGGCAGTGCCTACCTTGCAAAATAACTCCACCACATATATTTTTCTTCTCTATGATGGTACTATACCTAATAGTTTTTAAAACAATCTACTTCTTTACGGGACGCGCGCGCTGCAATTTAAATTTGCGCGCGAACCAGACTCGCTCACCGCAGGTTAGGCACCGCGAACAGAGCCTAAGCCACGGCACACGCTCTCACAGTGCGCTTGTGTAAACATCGTCCGTGAACTATGTACGGATTGGCTCAGTGCACACACGTATACGCAAATCACACCCACACATGCTTCCAAATCCGGCCGCCGGACTTCAAGCGGCAAATTAAAGAAGTCCCTTTTGCTGTGATTATTACTCGTAATGTGGGGCGTTCTAATTTGTCAGGGTTTTTTGTTTTGAATTTGCTATTCGGGAGGCCATAATGGATTATTAGTTAGGTACGACCCAGTTGTGTTGTGTTGTGAAATAAATATTCTTGTAGTTGCAGTTGCATTGACATAGTTCGGTTCGAAGCGATTATCTTATGTTTTTTATTGAATTTTCTGTGTTTTTGTATATTGGCGTATTAAACCT
Source organism: Epinotia ramella (assembly GCA_947578815.1). Classification (NCBI taxonomy): domain Eukaryota; kingdom Metazoa; phylum Arthropoda; class Insecta; order Lepidoptera; family Tortricidae; genus Epinotia; species Epinotia ramella. The sequence goes on from OX388223.1 coordinate 15,583,021, forward strand.
TAAATATGTGTTTTAGCTGTGACCGGACCTGTGTATTGACCTAGTGTGTTTGCGGAAGTTAACTTTCGGTGAATTTAGCAAGTTATTGTTCGATAATTGTTATGTATGTGTGACTTCCCGAGGACGACCCGCAGGAGGAGTTCGAGGACGCTCATTCGGACGATAGCCCAGTAGAAGGGCCCGGGGACCCACGTGACCCTATACAGTTCCCCGGCACGAATAATGAGAGAACTAAACGCAACCGTCCCAAAGTTGACTATAAACCATATTTTAAGTAAACTCAGTAACGGTTAATTCCTATTGTAATAATTAGGCTAGTTGAAACTATGGGGAGGATTGTTATGTATGTGTGCGTGAGCGCACCGCTCCTGCGTCGAATAAATTAGTGTGTCTATAACCCTTGCTTGTTTCACTCGTGCCTCCCACCCAAATAGAACAATAATAAGTATAGGTAGGGTAGGAGGTAGGTGTATGCCACAGTTGCAATTAGCTCAAACTCGGGATAATATTACTAGTCAATTTCATGTAGGTATAGTACCTATCACTAACGCAACGCACGCTGACGGAGATTCACTTTGTCGAAAGTCGAAATAGCCTAAGGCTTGATAAGTATAACATTACTTTACACGTGCACTGCTAAACACAACTTGTTCGTCCCCACATAGGTGTGACATCTAGGTCTCCTCAAAAATAAATGCCTACCCTGACTAAAAACCCTATGCACGCCACTGGTCAGCGAGGGTGAAGTGACGCCACTTAGGATCAAGTCAGGTCCAAAGAAGATCAAATATCGAAGTGATGATAGACAGACATCATTTATTGGTAAAAAGGTATTATAGGTCATTGTTTACAATTGTACATTAATTTGTAGATTACATTAATAAGACTGACATTCCATTACAGTTGGTATATATTGTTGAAGTGAAAACTTCTTTAGCGGCGCTGGGCAGTTTTTGAGATGGGGAAAAATTGTTAAACTCGCCACAGGTCGCGTGATGCGTAGGGTGAGATCTCACCCGGAGAGGGTCCGGAGGAGGGGGAAAAGGGGGGGGTTTGCAAAATTAAAATTATTCAAGTTTTCACTTCTGCCGGCACTCCCGGAGTGCAACCAGGTCTTTTTTTATTACATTTTTTATATTTAAAAAAATCTTTAATACTATAAAAAGTATTGCATTGCTCAATAAGGCATTTTTAGGGTTCCAAAAATGGTAAAAAAGGATCCCTTATGGTGCGACTCCGTCCGTCTGTCTGTCTGTCTGTCTGTCTGTCTGTCTGTCAGTCACAAAGTGAAATATCTCACGAACTACTTAAGCTATCAATTTGAAATTTGGCACACTTTGACACCTTGTCACTGTAACCCTTGTAAGAACCTCGTATGGTAGTAAACATGACGTTAGAGTGACACGGTACAGTGTCCAGCCCTTTGAGAGCTCGACCGTAAGGTCAATGAGGGCATTTCCGTCATACTTTTTGATTAGTTCACTTTGGCTGGTCATAACTAAGAGGATATTTACTTTTTAATAAACCTGATCACTGTAATAGATTGGGCATTTATTTAACTATACAAATGTACTCATATTAAATTGCTAGTAATGCTGGTTATTTAACTATGTTTTTCTTATTAAAACATGTCAGTTGACGGATTTTCCCGACGGTTTGGGGCTATTCCGTCAACCAACGATTTTTCTTGTATCGTGACGTATTACAAACATATACGTCAAGTGAACAAATACCACTGAACTCTTAATCGAAACTAAACTTTAGCGAACTCAATTTAAGGTTTATTTTAGATTTTATTGCCAAATATATTTTTTTGGGGCAATTCCGGCCTATTTTTATAATCAGGAGTAGTAAACCTTTTAAAACAAATTCCGAAACCCTAGGGAAAATCCGTCAACTGGCATCATGTTTTTAAAATAGAGGGCTACTGTTTTTGTGTTCACCAGATGGCGCCACTGTTGAGTAAGATTCGAAGTACAGTGGCTAACTCATTGTTATTATGGGCGCGACAGTATTTTTAATTGCAAACCTTATTTAATAAGTAAATTGCTCATTTCATTTCAAGTATTGAACGACCAATTTAGCTTAAGACCCTAAATGCTCAACAATCGAAGAGCTTGATTACCATCATACTGCTATTTTGCCTTTATCAATCAAAATTAATTATTTAACTTTGCAACCGTGCTTACAATTTTAATGTTGAAATCGTATAATGATATGGACTAATTAACTCGCGCTAAGACGTATACACACCAGATGGGTATACGTATACAGACATTAAAATGTAAATGTAGCTATCTTAAGTATTCCCTCCCAATACAAGTAATGCCTTTACATACAACAATTTTAGTACCTTCTAAGTTTTAATCGAGACTAATCTCAGTCCGACGAGTTGAAAAAAAAAAAAATCAAGCAAAATATAAAAATAAACTTGATCCTCTGCAAATTAAACTAAGAATCGTTGAAAATAAATTATAGTATAATAATCATCAAATCAAAAAGGTTGGCAATCTATGAAATGGGGAAATTCCGGCACATGACGGTTTTTCCCGTTTCAAAATTGACGGATTTGTCTACTCGATCATTTCGTTAGTACCAATATTTAACCACCCATAGTTTCTCACCAACAGATTATAATTGAAAATTAATAAAACTAACATGAAACATGCATATCGAACTATATAACAAACGCATTTAGTAAGTCCTAAACGTACATTTTTTCATCGCACCGTCACGAAACACAGCAGCACACTACACTTGCATTCGAGTTCAGAGCGCAACTAAACTTTGAAATTGGGGTTTTTCCGTTCACTGGCTAGACAGCGCCATCTGTTTTTGACTGCGGGTATAAAATTTTCTCTCTGTTTTACCGATCGAGTCAGTAAGCGCGTACTGTTGTTTGAATAGCCACAAACGCCGTTTGACGGAAATGCCCCGCTGACGGCTTTGGCCACCCTGACCTTACATACATAGATTCACGCCTTTACTCCCAAAAGGGGTAGGCAGATCACATGAAACTTATATTCCAGTGCCATATTTAGCATAAATGTGGGTAAAGAAGATAGACAAAATGTGATATCGCAGTGATAGGTAGCTAGTCCATCGTCCACAACACACTGCCACCCTGCTCCCCTAGTCGATTTTTACGACACCCAAGGGAAGAAAGCGCGTGTGAAATTCTAACCCGACTCCACACGACAGCTCGACCGTAATAGGAAATAATTTGCAGAGGAGAATGTAGCACGCCGAGGTTCGGGCTAATGTTCACTCACCAAGGAAGATGTTGCCCTGCATTTTACTGGAGTAGCTGGCGAGGGTCAGCACTATGAGGAGCAGGTCGAAGCACGGCTTCGTCAGCGAACCGTATAGGTGGGCCACGGACTGTGTGAAGACTGACACGTCTTCTGTTAATCTGTGGACAAGATCATCATCATCACACCGAAAATGTACTGAGACAGTTAAAATATGGCAACCATACAGAAAACTCTTTTATACTATTACTAGCTGCCCGCGACTCGGTCCGCGTGGAACTCGTTTATACGTGTATATTGGCTCCATAAAAAAGTTCACTCCCCATTTCGACCCCTTAGGACTCAAACTATGTCTATACCTCATCTAAATCGGTACAGCGGTTTTAAGCGTGAAGAGGTAACAGACAGACAGAGATACAGACATACTTTCGCATTTATAATATTAGTATAGTATGGATATATTATAATTTGAGTTTTTAAGGTAGTTATAACACCAATTGTATGATATGATCAAATCATGCATGCTTTGAGATCTAAGTATATAATTGGCATTCAACAACTACATTTTGTTTGAATTACCTGATTTTTTTGTGTTTTTCTACTCGAGCACTTCTATCCGTCAATTAAATGACTGACAGCGATATCTAAATCAACTTCATTTGAGTTGGGCTCATAAGATGAGTGCTGGCAGTCATCTTATGAATATAAGATAACTGTGTACAAAACTAAAATGAATTTTGACCAATCACGAGGCTCAATTTCCAGAAGACATCAACGCGCCAAAATAAAAAAGCGGTTCGCTGCACTTCGTTTCAGCAGGAAGATTTTCAATAGATACTAAGTTTGTTTAATACATTATTATTGCCATTAACTCGTAGAAAAAGTATTGCATGCAATAGTTATATAATTAACTTTTTAACTCTCGTACCTTAATTAGGCCACGCAGCAAACTTCGTGGCCTAAACGTGGTACTAGACTGAAAAAGCATACATTATATAACGGTTGCATAAACTACTAATTGGCGACTACTCGTAATCAAAATATTAATGACCTTTGCGCCGAACTGAAGGAGATGAAATTCGGTATGGGGATAGTTTGAATGCCGGGGAAGGACATAGGATAGTTTTTATCCCGGAAATAAAGAGGTGAAATGGGGGTGAAAGTTGGTTTGGAGCTACGATATCTCGTTTATATCCATTCCGCGCGGACGGAGTCGCGGGCAGAAGCTAGTTATGTATAACTGTGCATGTGTGTTTCTTTGTGTTTGTGTGTTTCACTGGTTGTCGTTCCAAAGCGCTAGTAGTAGCTTCAGAGCCGGAGTGCCTTTAAAGCGTATTAGGTTTTTGAAGTGAAAACTTCTTTAGCGGCGCCGTGCACTTTATGTGAAGGGGAAAAAATGTTAAACTCGCGACAGGTCACGTGACCGACAGATTCGTCAGATTGAAAATTCGTAAGACGGACACGTGACCTGATCGAAAAACTGTTACAAAATCACTGAGTTTTCACTTCTGCCGGCACCTCCGGAGTGTAACCCGGTCTTATTTTTCTCACCTATGGTCAGCATTCTCGATCCTAGCGTCCAAATTAGCCACCCTGTAGTAAGTCTGGTTCTTGAAGTACAAGTCATAAGCGTGGTTAACCAGTCTCGTCCTGAAGGCCAGCGCTAACCGGCTCTCCAGGTATCTGATCATGGAGTTGATGAAGGTCGCTGGTATCGCGATGCCGAACCACTGGAGTAGGAGCGCGGCGAATTTCTTGAGGTCCTTTTGGACTATGTGTTTCACTGGAAAAGAGGAGAGGTTATTGGTGATGGCAGTCAAATCTTCCGTCATCACAGGAATTACTATAATCATCTTAGCTAACGAGATCACTTATAAGCCACGCCAATAAGGAAGATTTTAAATGGCAACATTTCTTGCGCCATTTCTCACCACAGCGTAAGCGAGACTTATATATTTTTTTATGAAAGGAGTAATTTAATTTTTTATGCTCCGAGCCGGATTCGAACCGGCGACCACATGCATTCATGGCCCGTCGCTACTAACCAACTGAGCTATCGGAACAATCCGTCTCGGCCACCAAATCTTTCAGTCAGTTCCTTCTTACAACGCCTAAGTGTAGGGCCTGAGTGGACGCTCCGCTCAGAGCGGGGCGTGTAGCGTCCATATAAAACAAAAGCAATGTATATGGACGCTCGACGCCCCACTCTGAGCGGGGCGTCCACTCAGGCACTCAGCACTTAGGGAGGCACATCCGGCTCGGAGTAGTAAATTTTTCATTCCATTTACAAATGTATAATTTTGTTAGCAGCGTTACTGCTTAATATAAAATTAACTTATATAATTTATAGGCTACGTCACAGTTTCACCGTTTATTTTGTTTGCCATAGACCAGGGGTCGCCAAATGGCGAACCGTGGTCCGCATCCGGACCGCCGACCCGTTTTGTGCGGACCGCGAGAATACAGCAACTTGCACTACATAGTACCTACGTAATTAAATAAAAATGTATCCCCCCCGCATTTTTGAAGTGAAAACTTCTTTAGCGGCGCTGAGCACTTTTTGGGATGGAGAAAAATTGCTAAATACGCGACAGATTTTTGTGGTCAGATGTGAAGGAGGTCACTTTTTGCTGCTAGCCGATTCGACTTCATTCAAAACTGAACGCTATTCGTAAGAGTATAAGGCCGTTAAACACTTTTTGCAATAGCATATTCTGCAAATGGATTTGTAATTTTGTCCACGCGTCCTTCACCGTTTTGCTATTGAGCAAATTCGAAAAGTTCTAATTTGGACGGACGAACGGCAGAAACAAATTGGTATTTTGTTCGCCGCCGCCGTCCGCTGTTCTTGGCGCCGAACATTCATTAAAAATTCATTTTTAGGGTGACACCGTAAGATGTCACGTGACCTGATCGAAAAACTGTTACAATGTTATTGAGTTTTCACTACTGCCGGCACTCCCGGAGTGCAACCCGGTCTTTTTTTCTGTAAAATGTTGTGCGGACCGCGATGTTCATTTCATTTCTTAAAACGGACCCTGAGCGAAACTAATTGGTCACCCCTGCCATTGACCATTTAATACTATATACTAATATAACACGCAAACTGGACTCCAACACTAAATGTCTAGGGGTATTCCTAGACCTTGCCAAGGCGTTCGACACAGTCTCCATTCCAATCCTACTTAACAAAATGGAACGCCTGGGTATTCGAGGAATGCCTCTGCGGCTATTTGGTAGCTACCTCAGTGAAAGAACCCAGTTTGTTAAAATAGGGGACTATATCAGTGACGATGAGCCTTTGACCTTTGGAGTGCCCCAGGGCAGTGTATTAGGCCCCACTCTCTTTCTAATTTATATAGATGGCCTCTGTCGCCTTCAGCTTCATAATACTGATATTGTTACTTTTGCTGACGACACTGTCTTGGTCTTCCACGGTGCATCTTGGGATGCGGTCAAATACTGTACTGAATTGGGTCTAGCCAGGGTTATGGATTGGCTAAATTCTAATATACTTACACTTAATCTTAATAAAACCAAATATGTTACTTTCAGTATTAGAAACACCACCCAACCACATAACAACTTCAGCATTAAGGCTCACTCATGCAGTAACCCATCAATTTCACCCTGTAATTGCCACTTGCTGGAAGCAACCAACACTGTCAAATATCTAGGAATATATATTGACCAAAACCTTGACTGGACCCATCATATTAATTCTCTCTCTTCTCGCATCTCAAAACTAATTTATATTTTTAAGAACATTAGACACATAGGTGATCCTCATTTGATAAAAAGCGTTTACTTTGCCCTCTGTCAATCAATCATCACTTACGGTATTGAGGCTTGGGGAGGAGCAAAGAAGACCCACCTAATTAAAATTGAGCGTGCGCAGCGAGCGATTATCAAGGTTACCACCTTCAAAAACATACGTTACCCTACATCTAGTGCTTACAAAGATTTCGATGTACTATCTGTCAGGCAATTATTCATAAAGTTAGTGATCTGCAGACAACATAAGTATAGTTCTGATGCACGACCCCATCAAAGAAGGAGAGACATCGTCTACACTACACCAACCTGCAAAACCAAGTTTGCGCACAGCTTCTTCTTGTTCCTTGGGCCATATCTATATAACCGCATATCTAAAACAGTCGAATTACAGCAATGTACTAATAACAACTGCAAACGAGCTGTTACATCCTTTCTTAAAAACCTAAATTATGAGGAAACTGAGACTCTTCTCCAAATAATGTCTTGATAACTACTAATGCAAGCTCCTATTAGCAACACTATATACCTACTATCCCCACTATCTTACTAACGCTCACTAGCAGCCCACAGCTCTAACTAACAATTACATGTACTTATTTTATTACCTACTAGCGACCTGCCCCGTCTTCGCACGGGTACTATATTATGCATATAAACCTTTCTCTTGATTCACTCTAACTATTAAAAAAAAAAAAAAAATCAGTTGCGTAGTTTTAAAGATCTAAGCATACATAGGGACAGACAGCGTGAAGCGACTTTGTTTCAAACTATGTAGTGATTAATAGTACAGTTACTAGCCTAACCCTGACAATCCTCGTGTATAAGTGCCTACGACTTGGCGCAGTATGTAACATTAACACTAGTATCTAACTAGCATCTACTCTCAAAGCCCAACTGTAGGTACAGTCGAGGAGATTGAATGTTTAGCACTTTTGGACCTTAACGTCATTCAAATAGAGTTGACATGTGCCAAACTTTCATTTTCCTCCACTTTTCGTACATGGTTGTATGACCCGTCCGTGCCACTCATGAATTGCCTATAAATGTTTTATTGTTGGTTTCCGCACTGAACCTACTGCTAAGTCTATTCCCATCACAAACATACACACCCACACACACACTATACTACTATACTCACTATTTAATACATACATTCTCCCTCTAGAAACTCATGCAATAATTATGCTAATGATGTTACCAATTACATTTAAACCTATGTGCCTTAAAATAAATAGTATTAATGATCATTGTAGGTAATTACATAAACACATAATGTAAACAATTCTAACTCATATCTACGCGGTTAATCATGAGGAGAAGGAGGGTACCTTGCCGTAATACAGTTTATTAACTAGTACGGAAGGTGGCTTACTTTAACTTAATGCTTACCTATACTTAGATCTTAAAATAAAACTACATGTGGTTAGTTACCTAACATATTTACCTATATTATGTAAAAATGTGTAGTTCAAGTAAGCTAAATAAATAAATAAATAAATAAATACGACTTTGTGTTGTACGAGTAACACTTGTGACAAAAAATCCCCATTCATTATCCCACCGAAACCCGCCCAAATTAAGTATCTGGGTCATACACATATTTAGGTTTGTGTCTTTCCTGTAAACATTGTCAAAGTTAAGGGCTACAAAGCCTAATTTTTGGTAATATAATAAACGGCGTCTTCCCTCACAGGAAAGACGAATAGTTTGGTTTTAAACACTGTATATGGCCGACCTAGGTAATCCATGGTAAGCCAATTCCGCCACTGACGGCACGCGTAGGTAGGGCTTCTATGATCCGTCGTCTAAGACATATTACTGACTTATAACTGGCGCAGTCGGTAGGATTACTTAAACACTGACTTACTTATAGACCCCTCCAACGCCGCGACGTATATAGAGAGCAGGGTCCTAGTGAACAGGCACAGTGTGTGACCAGTCAGCAGCGCCACCTCGTGGCTGCGGAAACCTGGCACCATGATCTTGGCCAACGAGACCATTTGTCGGAGGAACTCTAAGTTTAGACCAGGCACGTGTTTTACTTCGGGCGCTGGTTCTTCCGCATCTTCCTGGAATTATCAATTAGGTGACGTTATAAACTCTTACTCATGCATAAGCAATAAGACTTAACAAAGTTCTGTGAACTAAAATGTGTTTTGTTACTTTCTCACAAACAAAGTGACAGTAAAATAGCTTTGATGAACGTTTATGAATGAGTGAAATAGTAAACGATATGATACAGAGAACAAATATGATTAAAAAGTAACACAGAAACTCTCCTGCTGTTCGGGCACTGAAACTGCTGAACTCGCTTCTGTCACAAGCACCTGAATGCGATACATTTCCTTGTCGATGGGCGGATGTATGTCATATTTTGTCTGATACTGCGAGACAATGGATGTTAAATGTTTAGATGTTATATTTTTTTATATTTTTACATGTTAGGAGTTTTAAATTGTACAGAGCCTTGGTTCCTTACTGTTAGACTGTAGAAACATTGTATGATTAAATAAATAAATAAAACAAATATATATATGGTTAACTAATACATACGATGTTCTGTTTGTTGTCGGTGTCGACGTCTCCCCGGCAGAGGGCGCACTGCTCCGCCCCGCACCGCCCGCCGCACGTTTGGCCGTTGGATCCATTCTGTACTGAATGCAGCTGGCCGTTTTTCGCGATCTGGAAAAATAAATTGGTTGAGTAATAGTGTGTGGTGATAGGTGGGTAGGTACGCCACGGCGTGGCTGGCTTGAATAGGACAGGAACAAATGGCCCAAAGTGTAAAGTAGTATAGTCCGCGATGAGGCGTGGTAAACCCTCGCATATACGCGAGCCAAGCGACATCAACGTGGCACCAGTTCTCCTCGGGCAAATTACACCTGCCAGGCTTGCGGTCATCGATGGCCGTTGGTACGGAAATGTTATCGAGTGGCGACCACATAGCCGAAGACGCAGCGTAGGTAGACCCCCGACAAGGTGGACTGATGACCTGGTAAAGGTCGTGGGAGTCCGCTGGATGCGGGTGGCGCAGGACCGGTCACTTTGGTCCTCTTTGGGTGAGGCCTATGTCCAGCAGTGGACGTCCTTCGGCTGATGATGATGATTAGGCTTGCGTTCGTGTACTTATGCCTATCGCATATTGCCCTACGCAGCTTTGAAAGACGTTATCTCCCTTCTTGACACTGCTTATATGGTAAAATACGTGCGTTTCCTTTCCCTCGTGCCATAAAGCGCGCAAAGCCAACGTTACACCGACTCCTACGCCAATCGCGACTGATGGCTGTGCTCGGGATCTTGGTTAACATTGCCAGCAGTATTCTCACATGCAATGGAGTGGTGGAACACGATAAAGCCAGATTCGATCTCTTATCCTATAGGCGTGAGTAAGATTACCAACGTGCTGCTCTTTCTTTTTCATCTCGGGGCAGGTTATTTACTTGGCAATTAAGCGGTCGTGACTGTCACGACCGCTTAATTGCCAATACCCTCTAAACGTCCATTGTCGCATCAGCCGCGTGCGTCAAGCGCACGCAAGCGATTGCGCGCGGCTGCGATTAGCCGCGATGGACGGAATCACACCTTTATATAGTTTATATGGATACTGATGCTTAGATGTAAGTATACACGAGTAGTATATGATGATACGATATGATAGGATACTCTTTTCATAGAGATGTGTAAGGCCAATGATGATGATGATGATTCTCACCTTATAATTATTGTTGTTGTTGGGGCACGGCGTGTGTTTCCTCTCCCTGGTGCCGTACAGCGCGCACGCAGCCAACGCGACGCCGACGCCGAAGCCGACTGCCACCGACGGCTGCACCCGCGACGCCTGCTCGCGGATCTTGGTTAATATTGCCGGCATTTTGCTAGTGTTCTATATGCATTAGAGATAGTTGTGTTGAGTTTAGCTTGTTCTTTTTCACGTTTTGTCCATCTTTCTGTAACAAAGAAAAGTGAATGGTTAGTCTTGGTTTAGGATCAGATAATTCGGCGAAATAGATTCGCAAAAAAACAAAAATAATTTTCCCAACAAGGCGCTTTTATGAGTTTTAAGAAGTAGTTTGGCATTCAAGTCCAGAATAGGAAGGACTAAACTGGAGGTTACGAGCACCTCTAGCAGCCAAGATAAAAAAAATTGCCCCTTTGGAACCCCGACCCCGCGGCCCAGACACGTGCCTAGTTAGCATACTTTCACACGTTTTTATACGAAATGTTTTTGACGACAGAACAAACGTGAACATTTTGCGGTTTCAGAAAAAAAAACATTCTGGAAAAAAAACGCTATTTAGAAAACCGCATGTGACATTGCTCGGGAATAGCAAAAGCAGCGTTAGAAATTTAAATTATAGATGAAAATAAGATGTGTTTTGGATATTTTATCTACAGAGATAGATATGTTTCGATACTTTCGTATTACGTTATCGTAATGAATCTCCTTGCAACTATAATGTAGTTTCCGTATGTTTTGTTCATAGCATTTGCCTTTGACTATAACAAGTACTCAGGTACAATCCAGTGCAAAAATATGTATCGATCTGATCCTCTCATAAATATGTACCAAAACCTTAATCCGCTGGCATTAGAGCGACGCCGACGGGACATATTTATGAGTAAGTTGTGAACTGCAATTTTGCGTTACGGAGGTAGGTATAATAAGACCGACACCTTGCATGGGCGGAACAATAATATTTATAAAAAAACCCCACTCAATTGTTAAACTAAAGCCCATTGTACGAAGGGCACAGACCTATTGTATGTGTGATTGAATGGCCCACAAGAAACTACTCAAGCCCGGCAATGGAGATTACAAATCATAAAAAAACATTCTTTATTGTGGTCAGGAAAGGTTAGTCAGTGTGGATTGTCATTTTAAATATGCGGAAACTCTTTAAGTAATTTCTGTTTTCTAAAGAACAATACTTAAGGAACACTGCATCAAGCTTTTGTACAAAAAGCAAGATTCTTTATATGTAAAACGGGTAGGTACTTTGGTTTATTATCTTCAAATTTATGAAAGGAATTAACAATATCTTTAATATTTCCAGAGTATTGGCGATTTTTGCGGACCTAATATACACTTTGGGACAACTATCCCATGTAGGGGATAGTTGCCTAATCCATCTAAATTACGTTTAGGATAGATGCCCCGTCGAGAAAGAGGAAATGTATCCCGCATAAACTTTGATCGCACCTACCCGTCCCATGCAATCGCACAGAGACATGCAACACGGTCAACTTAGTTGTAGTTGCAGAGTCTCTCGACAGATAAATAAAATAATGTGTGTTTCATTCGCGACACTAGAGTAATTGCAATCAAGGCAACTAAACCCCCGGGGCGACTATCCGGGCGTTACCCTATGTCGTCGAGGAGACGTAGCTATCTAGCGACTTGCGGTCCAGGGAAAGGTCGAGGGCACCGGCCCGCGAGGCAGGTCACCAATGACATGGACAGACCAGAATGAAGCTGCAGTAGATGCATCACTACACGCAAGTATAGGGAAGGTGATTGTCACAGAGGAATGGCGGCGTGTTGTGAAGCTTGCAACACATGAAAAGATAACCACTACCACCTCTGTCAAGAGTGAAACGACGAAGAAGAAGAAAAAAACGGTAGTTGACAACTGGATTGTTTCGCTTGCTCCCATAGGGCGCCTAACACCAAAAGGAATTCAATCGCTGAATCATAATCTGTCTGAATCACTCATAAAGAAAATAAAACGGTAGGTACAGTTTTTAATACTCGTCGACTGTAGTGTTTGAATTAAAACTTTGTACACCAAACTATAATCACATGCTTTTATATGGAGCTCCCAACTCAACTATAATAAATTATTTTATACTCGTCGACCTTAATGTTTGAATTACGACTTCGTACACAAAACTATAATCACATACGTTTTTCTATGGAGCTCCCAACTCAACATTTTACAAACTGTTAAGACAACTAAAGCGACCGCCTTTACAGAACTATAATGAATTTGCCAATAGAACGTCGTCTTGGCTACAAAGGAAAAGACATCAACGAATACTAAGCCGTTGGCTGCGCTTCGTTTCAGCAGAACTTAGATTTTCAATAGATACCAAGTTTGTTTAATGATGAACTCATTAAACAAACTTGAAATTGACTGGTAGAAAAAGTATTGTATACAATAGTTGTACAATTAATTCGCTTTTTAAGTTAAGTAACCTTAATTAGGCCACTCCGCAAGCTTCGTGCCTAAACATGGTACTCAACTGAAGAAGCATACTTTATACTGTATAGAAAACTATAATGAATTTGATCAAGCCTCAGTCTTAGAACAAAAGACATCAACGAAACGCTGAGCTGGTGAGCTGCGCTTCGTTTCAGCAGGGCATAGATTTTCAATAGATAGGGTCATTACGCTGGTTACGCGACCACCTTCGGTTAGCGACCACCTGAAGGAGAAGGTTTTTTCTATCGAAGATAACAGACAATTCAATTCTACAGACCCTATTGAGACATAGATTTTTTTTTTGTTTTAGAATAGAAATCTACTAAAAAACCGAGAAAATAACTTTTCAGTTCACCAACTCAGCTAAGTGGTCGCCAACCGGGGCATGAAATTAGGTGGTCGCTAACCGGCGAAATGACCCTAGCAAGTTTGTTTAATTATTTCAGTCGACTCGTAGAAAATTGCCGTGTGCTAGGGGCCTTAGCTGCGGAGGTTTTTTCAATAGGTATTGGTGATTTGATGTATTTATTTGCACGTTAGTGGGCGCGGAGGGTAGGAACATTGACAGCATGCATAAATACTCAAATAGTTAAATACATCTCATTGTCACTATAGGTAGACCGCTTAAGTCCTTGAAGGAGGAGACGAACCCCGGCGCCCGGACGCCGCCCGCGCCCCGTTATAGTCATACCCCCACACCCGCGCGCCGCGCAAACGAGGACTGAGTTAAGCAGTCTTCTTTAGAAGAAAAAAAAGCGTGCTCCTTACAAATTACTACCCAAACACGTGCCTAAAACCCGATATGCGGATGTTCGAACTAAACGGCTACCTGGCATCGTTTTGACACCCCGCCCCCACCCGCATAATGGCAATGGCACCAATTCTGTGGGGCCATTTTGCGCTACTTAGACTTCTATGGTTTTTACGTTCGCTGTTCTACCTATAATAGACCGTGTACGTTCTTTAGCGGAATAGCAAAAGAATATATTGTTCTAGAAATATCAACCTGTTTTGATATATACCTACCTAAACACGTGGATCACATTACGTGCATTACAACGGAAACAACCACTATTGTTATGTACAATTTGCCTCCAATTGCATGTGATTACACATAATTTGAAATGTACCTCATTATGTAGTAAAGTTTATTCTTACATGCTTATGTAGTCATTATTGTAAATAAAATTGCAGATAGTGCATTGTTCTAAAGACTGTTTCTAGACGACAAGGTATCATATGGCAACTTTTGTGTTTATTTCCCTGAGACTTATACCTTTGCTCTTATAATACAAGCCAGTACAGTCAAGTGTCAAAATATAATAAATAATAAAATAAATAAATATTAGGGAACAATCTTACACAAATCGTCCTAGTCCCAAACTAAGCAAAGCTTGTACTATGGGTACTAGACGACGATAAACATACTTATATAGATAGATAAATACTTAAATACATAGAAACATCCATGACTCAGGAACAAATATTCGTGTTCATCACACAAATAAATGACCTTACTCGAACCCAGGACCTCTTGCTTCGTAGGCAGGGTCACTACCAACTAGGCTAAAGCGCTCGTCATATAGGTGTGTACATCTTAAACTCATAAATATGTCCCATCGCTCCTAAGCCAGGTTTAGACAAAGCCAGTGTCGGCTTGTTATTGTATGTAAAGCCTGGCCGCCGGCACTGGCGGAAATAGAGCGCCGGCCTATTTTTAACCCCCGACGCAAAGAGAGGGGTATTATAAGTTTAACGTGTCTGTGTATCTGTGTATCTGTCTGTGGTATCGTAGCTCCCAAACGGATGGACCGATTTGAATGCGGTTTTTTTGTGTCATAGATAATTTTATCCCGAGTGTTCTTAGCCATTTTTCATGAAAATCTGTTTAGCCGTTTTTGAGATATTGGACTTTGAAATGAAAATGTCGCGGGGTTTTTCATCTTTTCTAATTCAAGCCAGTGAGCCAGCACCGGCTTCGTGTAAACCTGGCTTTATGTCAGCGGATTCAGGTCTCGGTAAATATTAATGAGAGGATTAAATCGATACATATTTTGCATTTGACTGTACAATAAAGCAGCGCCGTCGTCAAATAATTTCGTCAAAATAAGTTAAAGGACAAAACTGTATATTAACGTAAAAACCCTCGTTGTTTCTTCCGAACAAACACGATAAGTTAACAAACTATATCAAACAAACGGACAGTCATCTTGTAAAGATCTTCCTATTATCGAACTTCAACGCATAGAAACTTCTTTGTTCAAAATTGACAATGGTCATGAATCATCGGAAACCTCCCAAGGCTAAACCATGGTTAGTAAATAAAAATTCCACTCACAATAACAAATTGACAATACATTACAAATTTCTATATGCATCTTTTGTAATTTTAGATGAATACATTTATTAAGAACTTGCATTAGCCTATAGTTGGTGACCTAGTGAACCTGCCTACGAAGCAAGAAGTCCTGTGTTCGAATCCCGGTAACGCATTTATTTGTGTGATGAACACGAATATTTGTTCCTGCATGGGTCATGGATGTTTTCTACGTATTTAAATATTTATTTATCTATATAAGTATGTTTACCGTTGTCTAGTAGGTAAGGTACCCATAGTACAAGCTTTGCCAAGTTTGGGACTAGGTCGATTTGTGTAAGTTGTCCGCAAATACCTACTTCAAATTTATAAGTTGGCAGAGTTGTATCAAAGTAAAGTCATCCAAAAATCGACTTTACCGTCTAGGCCAGAAGATTAAAAATCAATAACATTATTCATGATCTGAAAGTTTCAATGATTTCTACTATATCTACACATATACTAGGTGAGGTAGGGCACAGCGAAATGTCATCCCGCTCGAATTTGGAGCAGCCCAACTGGGGAAGTACCTCCGCCTTGCAGAAGACCACAGCCATAATAACACTACTACTTGCTCTGTAGTAGTGTTGTGTTCCTGGAGGTGAGCAAGGTCGCCAGAGCTCCCGAGGATGCGTTGTGTTGAGAGCGAGGGAATTTGTTCCTTCAGCTCTCAACACAGCGAATCCTCAAACATATCAAGGGTCGGCGACGCCCATGTTACTCCTTTGGAGTTGCATGCGTCTATAGGCTGCGGTGTCCGCTTACCATCAGGCGGGCCGTACGCTTGTTTGCCACCGTCGTTGTATAATCCGTAAGTATCAAAATCAACCAAAAAGCGACTTCTCTTTCTAGGCCAGAAGATTCAAAATTTAGTAACGTTTGTTTTAATCTGACAGTTTAAATAATTTCTACTATATCGACAGAGGAGGTCGTGTATATTTGTGTATATAGCGTCGGGTGATTCACGCGACCACATCGACGCATGCGCTCGCCGCACGTGCGGGTCGCGTGCGCAACGCATAAAAAAAACAGAGCGGCCACTATGAAAGGCTTCGTTCGTTTTTGTATATCTGTCTCTGCCGCACTTGTTCAAGCGGCAGAGAGGGAGACATTGATTCAACTTTCGATTTTCGTGGCGGCGCCGCTGATATGCCCTACATGTATTCAACTAATAATTTAATCATCAACAACCTATACACGTCTCAATGCTAGGTAGTCTTATGAATGTGAGGGAACGCAATCCTCCACGCTGGCCTAGCGCGGGTTGGGGAGTTTACAAACACCTTTTGTATTACTTCGTAGATAGATGTATTGCCGATATCATGTTTTACTTCGCGGAAAAGCTAATAATAAATGTTAAATACGAAATCTGTCTAAAATTTAATTTTTGGTAAGTACAAGCTTTTATTTCCTACTGTACTTTTCTGTAAACCGTCATCAACTGCTCATTGAGCCGATTGTAACGAGGCCAAACGCCGCAACGGGGTTACGCCGGTTAAGTACCACAATATTAAATTGACATCCAAACTATACTTATGCCCAAAACATCAGCTCAATCGGTAGCGGTTAACTGGTCCAAAATTCAGTTCCAAGATTCGTCCCACACTAACAAAGTGACAAACAAACGAACACGTCAAGTTAAATAAAATCTTGTAAGTTATTTATATCACAACATTGACCCGTAAAATGACGTGACAACCACACAGACTAATGTGACCATTAATCAACCATCGAACGCCAATTATAATGCAAGCAACGCCGCGAGACATAATTATACCGCGCGCACTTCCACGCGACCTTTGCCAGAGGAAAACGCCGTTGCGGTAATGCTGTGGGCTTTTAGACGCGGAGCGAGTGGAATTAATAGCCCACATTTGTGTCGAGATGACACCGAAACTGATGTACCTACTTATTCTAAGCAAATAAACATTTTATTCTATTCTAAAGTCGACTTCTCTTCACTTATGTGGCGGTGCCCAACAGGGTGCACAATTAAGTTTTATTCTCATAACTTAATGGCCTGTAAACTAACATTTTGGAATGCAATAAATGATTGAGTATTGAAGACACAGATCAAGTTGCCTCGTGGGATGCCAGTCCTTTTAAAAAGAGGGGTAAACACGTAATGTTTCGAACAAGCGTTAGGACAATGCAACTGTCATTTTACCATACAAGAATTGTCATTTAGATATCTACTTGACGCGCGTACAGTGCGGTACGTGATCGACCAGCAGGTCGCGAATGCGAATGCGAACCGTTAGTATGCAAATCATCATCTTCATCATCATATCAGCCGAAAGTCGTCCACTGCTGGACATAGGCCTCCCCCAAAGAGTGCCAAAGTGACCGGCCCTGCGCCACACCCGCATCCAGCGGACTCCCGCTACCTTTACCAGTCATGCGAATATCACGGAAAAGGAAAAAAAGCCTGAACTTGGCAAAAACCCAAAAACAACACAAGTCGAACTAATTAGAAACAACCAGCGGGTTACAAATGCATCATTGGTCAACATTAATCATGGTACCAAGTAGCAATAGTACATTATGTACCTAGGGCGGTGAATTCGTGAATGCCCCAGATCGCAGGTGTTTGTGGCCCGAACCGAAGGTGAGCGCCATAAATATGCGATCTGTGGCTTGATGAATTACCGCCTGTGGTGCGTACACAATTTTACGTCTTCTCCTGGGTGTGAAGTGAGATTTTCCGCTGCGCCCGTGGGCGGTAAATCTGACTAACCGCCCGGAGTGACGTAAAAACTTTCATGGGCGAAGGGTCTGGTCCAGTTACGTGGTTGCTGTCCTAAACAGTCTCCCTACAAATATAATAGACAATGTAATAAATAAATAAAATAAATAAATAAATATTAGGGGACAATCTTACACAAATCGACCTAAACCCATAGTAAGCTCATTAAGGCTTGTGTTATGGGTACTAGACGACGATATATATAATAGATATAAATACTTAAATACATAGAAAACTTCCATGACTCAGAAACAAATATTCAACTAATAATAATAATATATATAATATTTATGTAATAGATATATAATATAGGGGATAAACTGCATAAAGCCAAATGTGTAATCAAGAAAGCCATACTGAGTGTGAATAAAAATCTTAATATCTCAAAAATGAAAATGTCAATTATATAATAACCTAAACTAAGAAAAAGGACCACCCCGCATCGTTGGTGGCCCGAAAGTTCCCATGAAACTGGCGGCGTCGCCACGCTGAATGGCCAAAGAAATCTGTTGAGCCAGGAACGACCCGGAACGAGGATCACAGCCCCTATCCCTAAGCCGCCCAAATCCCGTATAAAATCTTTGGCCTCCGTACCCCAAGGTCCCGCAGTCCCGCATTATATAATAAAGTAAACTTAGCTCATCTTTGAAAGTTAAGATTGTGCCAAGTCATAAAACAAATATTGTGTAAAACTATTGAAATAGACAGTTTAATTTTTTTATGCGACGCTTTGCTTACTATGCGGCATGTGCGACTCCACGGCGACGGGCGGCTGGCGATGGCGCAGCGAACACGGCGCAACATGCACGAATTCGCGTTCGCAAAACATTCGCACCGTTCGATGCGAATGCGAATATCAATGCAAATGCTTAAAATGTTGCGAACCATTCGCGTATGCGAACGCGAATGCGAATATTCGTAACATCCCTAATTGACAGACATGAATCAGATGTACCTACTAGGTAATGTAATAATGACTCCAAGGATAAAGGAGATCGAGCCTCAAGATAAGCGCACGCGCAGCACGCACACACACAGCCGCCCGCAAAATGAGTTGAAACAACTACCTATCTATATAACGCTCCTTTTCTTACTCATTTCGCCATTACTCATCATGTTATCATCAAGTAGGTACTAATTATTTCTATATTTGGAACAAGGCGTGAATGCAAAACAATTAGGACTATGCATTTTGAAGGTCCAACCTCCAAGTTAAAAACCTTTGGTTTAAGGAAAAGATAATGTAAATACCTTGCTCTTTGTGTCCGGAAACCAAATATTTGATATACAATAAAAGGTTACGGCCTTATTGTAAGTTCACCGAACCACCAATACATATACCTTTAAAATGGCATCATTAACATCAAAATGCAATAAAAACCTTTGTTGATAACTGAAATAAATATTTAATATCAATATCAAATATCAAATATCAAATATCTTTATTTCGTCATCATAGGTAATAAAATAGGTGACAAACAGTACAAAATAAGTAGCAGATCTATGACGTGCCTTTTGGCGTACGAATTATTTACTTATCATTTACATAATACTATTAACATTAATTCCAAAGAAACAATTAGAAAATTTAAAATTACATGTCAAAAATTGTCAATTTCATTAAGTCACATTATTGAGATCATCATCATTAATATATTCCTTAATATTATAATAACATTTATGTAATAGCAATCTTAATAGTAAATGTTTAAATTTATTTACATCAGCATTTTTTAGCACAACAGGCAATTTGTTATATAGTTTTGAAGCCATTATGTTAACATTGCGTCCCATCAGAGCGGTATTGTACTTCTCTATGAGCACCACAGGGCTTCTAGGTCTCAAGTTACCCATTCGATTTGAATCGATTAATTTGAAAAGGGTGGGATTACTTTTAACAAAGTTGCAGCATTCGTAAATGTATAGACTAGGTAACGTTAATATTTTCTGTGATTTGAAATGCGGCCGGCAACTTTCCATAGGTTTGAGGTTACAAATGGCCCTCATACAACGTTTTTGCGCTCTGAAAAGTCTATCTCTGAGGGTTGAGTTACCCCAAAAAATTACACCAAACCGTAAGGTTGAGCTGACAAAGCCATGGTAAGCCGCCAGGACAGTTTTTTGGGCAGACGTTTTCGCTAGTTTGTACAATGCGTATGAAAATGTATATAGCTTTTTACAAACTCCAGTAGAGTGGGTCTCCCAAGACATATTGCTATCTAAGTAAATACCAAGAAATTTAGTAACATTTGTTTTATTTATAGTATGTCCCTTATATTGGACATTTAAATTCGGTGCGGATTTCCTCTGAGTAAATTGCATAATATGAGTCTTATCCAGATTTATTTTCAAGTTGTTATATTCTAGCCATTCAATTATATCTTGTATAGTGGATGTAACATCATATTCGTAGTCAGTATTGGGATCGAGTTGTATAAAAACTGTACTATCGTCTGCGAACAATATCATTGGATGCGGACTACTTTTAACAATATCATTGATGTAAATCAAAAACAACAAGGGTCCCATTACACTCCCCTGGGGTACTCCAAATTGTACTAGTCGACGATCCGATACATATTTCTTTTCCTCTCGGGCGGTAGTACATATCTGCGTGAGCTCCGTATATTGTTCTCGGTCTTGTAGGTACGATTTTAATAGTTGATAAGCATTACCACGAATCCCGTAGTGCTCTAATTTGTTTAGTAAAATAATATGGTCTACATGGTCAAACGCCTTTGACATGTCCATAAATACGGCACATGACGGTTTTCTTTGATCGAGATTGATAATAACTTTACTGACCAGGTCATAAATTGCCATATTTATTGTGTTGCTTTTCCGAAATCCTCTCTGTTCTTCTATTAATATTTTGTGTTTGTCTAGGAAATTATAGATGATATTGTACATTATTTTCTCGAACACTTTTGTAAATATAGGCAGCAGAGTAATTGGTCGATAGTTCTGAATGTTTTCCTTACTGCCCTTTTTATATAGAGGCTTTACTATTCCTAATTTGAGATTCTTTGGAAATACACCAGTGGTAAAGCTTAAATTAATTATATGGCTTAAAGGTACTGCAATAGAGCGACTAACATATTTTACTACCTTGGTGCTTATGTCATCAAAACCAACGCTATTCGTGTTTTTTAAACATCGTATAGTTTTAGAAACTTCGTCGGGTGATGTTGGAGGCAAAAATATGGTATTTGGGTTACTATTTGTTTTAAAGTGGTATGGTTGTGAGTTCGGCATTTTGATTTTTATTTCATCAATAAAGAAATCATTGAACGCCCTGGCAATACCTGTTGGATCTGTAATATATGAATCATTCGATTTTATCTTATGTATGGGTTCTCTTGGCATATTATTTTTACATTTATTAATCACCTGCCATGTTGCTTTGGATTTGTTTTTAGCCCTATTTATGTAGTGGTCATTTTGGGATCGTTGTGTTAGTTTTATAATTTTTTTTAGTCTGGTACTATAAAACTGTAACATATCTTTAGCGCTGGCTTTTTTATTTTTGTCTTTGTTTGACCGAGAAAGCCATAACATTTCTCGTTTCTTTCGGCAACATAATTGAATACCTTTTGACACCCACTTTGGTTTAGTTTTAAATGTTTTTTTGAAGCGTATGTAAGGAAAGCACAGATCATATAATAACATAAAACTCTCGATGAATGTATTATATGCAGTGTCTGCGTCATTACAGTTCACTACATCGTTAAATGTTAAGCTCTTCAGATGTCCCTCAAACTTAACAAGATTTTCTTTACTGTAGTTACGTCGTTTAACACGCCATGATTCTATAGTACATGTTTTGCTCACCGGACATTTTAGGATTTGAGCAGCATGGTCAGAAAGAGCCATTTCCAAAACTTCACCTTTAGATCCCTTTATGTTGTGAGCAAAGTTATCTAGACAAGTCCCACTACTAATCCTTGTCGGTTGTTTTATTTCAAGTATTAGGTTTCGACTTAATAAGTGGTGTAGAAAGTCTTGACTTTTTGGCGTGGTTTTTAAAGTGTCTATATTGAAGTCTCCGCCGATTACAATTTTTTTATTATTTTTCATATCACACGTAATTTTAAGCATGCGTTCAAGGATATCGTGGAATGTGCCTAGGTCGGAGCCAGGTACTCTGTATACACATATTATAGTCATATTATGTTCACATAGCTCTATGGCGCAACACTCAACGATACATTTAACAGATAACTTTTTAATACTATCTAGAACTGCGTAGCGAAGTCCCGTTCTCACCAAGATGCAGGCACCCCCCCGTTTCTTGTCTCTGGAAAAACTGGTTGCCAGGGTAAAGTTCGGAACCGTAAGGTATGCTTCCACCTCGGGAGTGAGGTTATGTTCTGTTATGCAAATCACATTAATAGGTTTTTGTTTCTTTTCTAGTTCACTTAGATTTACTGTCAGTTCGTCACTCTTATTTATTAGTCCTGATATGTTTTGGTGTAGGATCAATAGATGTTTATACACGAAAAAACTTATCTTCTTGTTTTTGGTGCAGGTTATTTACGTTTATATCTTCTGATTCTGGCTGTTGACCCTTTGAAATTCGTGTACTGTACTCCGAACTGCGCGTCTCGGGAATTGTGTCTGTTTGCGTACTCTTGTTGATATTTTGAGCCCTTCTTTCCATATAATCTAGGTATTTATTCTTGTACTCAATGTGTAGTATGTTTTTTGTCACCAATCTACTAATAATTTTTTTATGCATATATTTGTTACTTCGATAGCACCGATCAGACAGGTTGACGTGAGATGCGTGAATAAAATGTGACGCTATAAAGGCGATGGTTTTATTCAATTTCGTTTCGTTTAAGTGTATGTTACTGAGTACATCCCCTAGCAGGACATTAGTATGTGACATTTGGCTTACTTTGTAGTACAGTAATGATTTGATTTTTTCAGGATTTCTTTCATTGCTGCCAATCAATACAAACACGTAGTCTTTTTTCGTGAATTGTTTGCAATATTTTTCACAGTCATTCAGGATTTGGTCTATTTGTGCACAGGGTTTAATAATTGAAGTAACAAGAAAGCTATTTCCTAGTAGGTTTTGAATATTTCTAGTGACACCTTTGCCTTGTTCATCTGTGAAAATCATAACTCTCTTCCGTTGATGGCTTTCAGTTTGCGACTGGTTTTCTTGTTGGAGATTTAATTCATTAGTCCTGTGTTCCTGAGCCAACTCTTTTGTTTGTAGGCTACAGTTTTTAATGCTCGGTTCCTGGTTCAATAAACTATGATTTTGCGAGGTCATAGTACTGGTGCTGCCATCTGTGCGTGACTGTGAAAAGTTTATTTTTTCCATGTCAGAAGTTGTGTGTGTAGGTCTCTGCGTCTTACTTTTTCGGCGGCGCTTTTTGCGGCAATTTGTTTTGATTGGAGTCGATTTAAAAGGTGGATCTTCCGTGAGAATATTTTTATATATTTCTGTTTTTTTTTGCTGACCTTGAAGATTTTTTTTGAGGTTTTGTACTTCCAAGTTTAGTTTGGCTATTTCGTCATGAGCAGTTGCGAGTTGTATGGAGAGGCTATCTATTTCAAGTCTTTAAATTGCAGCAAAATAAATACAATACTACGTCATTCATCATCCTCCTAGCTTTGTTCCCGGTATTGCCCCTAAAGGAGCCCGGGGTCCGCTTTGACACCTAATCCCAAGATTTGGCATAGGCACTAGTTTTACGAAAGCGACTGCCATCTGACCTTCCAACCCAGAGGGAAAATTAGACCTTATTGGAATTAGACCGGTTTCCTCATGATGTTTTTCCTTCACCGAAAAGCTAACGGTAAATATTCCGTACATAAGTTCCGAAAAACTCATTGGTACGAGCCGGGATTCGAACCCACGACCGCCGCTTGACAGCCGCATGCCTGAACCACTAGGCTACCATAGCTCCTTACAATACTACATCATTATCATATTTTATTTTTCGCAACTGCGACGAATAAAACAATAAGGTATTTTTCGCACGAGCCAAAGACGAGGGCGATAATAATGATAACTGACGCTTTTTATCATTTGGGCCTGGGTCACAAAACTATGATTTTATGGGGTTTAAATATGCTAAACACGTTTTTTTCTTATATTGGTAAACCCATTTCATGGTGGGGCATCTCCTTAGGAGTCTAATTAATAGTATTTTTTTTTCTAACCCTGTCTGTTTCATCTTGGCTTACAGCGGGACAGAATAACAACAAGAAAAAGTTGATTTACCCATATAAGTACATGTAGGAACATCTGTTTTCATGATAACTCATTCAAATTCAAGTACAGTAATAAATAAAGTGTACCTAGATTATTAGATATATTAAATCATGTCTCCTCTCGAAAATGTTGAAAAGACGTATCTAAATACAGGTTTTGACTTTTGATGATCTATTAAGTTAGTTTGGGCTTAATGTAAATTCTAAATTACAATAAATTCCAATGTTATCCTGATTGACCTTAAAACGCTAATCGCGTCTCGTGACGTGTCCTGACAGAAGTTCCGAGCTAGCTAGAGACAGCCTCATAAATACACAACACACAAGTTCCTCTTACGATATCTCCGTTTATACCTCACCATGCTGGTTTTGAACCTTTTAAAACGCTAATCGCCTGTCGTGACGTGTCCTGACAGAAGTTTCGAGAGGCAGCCTCGCGTGCAGTACAAGTTCCGCTTGCGATATCTCCGTTTATAGCTGGCAACGCTGTTTATCGACCTTAAG
The DNA here is from genome assembly GCA_947578815.1 of Epinotia ramella. Classification (NCBI taxonomy): domain Eukaryota; kingdom Metazoa; phylum Arthropoda; class Insecta; order Lepidoptera; family Tortricidae; genus Epinotia; species Epinotia ramella. The sequence goes on from OX388223.1 coordinate 15,608,089, forward strand.
GGTGTGTAATCCGTGCATCGCGGCCGATCGCAGCCGCGCGCGACCGATCACGTGCAAATGCGACGCGTGCGGCTGATGCGACAATATTCAGTGTATGAAAATGTATGGCCCCGTTTCCGAAGTGACGACAGACGCGTGCGGCGTTTTCATACACTGGCTATTGTCGCATGCCGTGCGCGTCAGTCGCTCGCGATCGATCGCGAGCGGCTTCGCTCGGCCGCGATGCCCGGAATTACACGCTAATCGCATCTTGTGACGTGTCTTGACGGAAGTTTGGAGCTAGCTTGTCTCTAGCTAGCTCCAAACTTCTGTCTGTCCTCACGTGTGCGCAAGTTCCTCTTGCGATATCACCGTTTATAGCTTGCAATGCTGTTTGTTTACCTTGGCGTTGGTTTCATATTACCTAATCACATTGCGCACAACTGATTTTAAGCTCACCTCAACGGTCACTCACAAATATATCTTGACATCGCGATGCGTGGTAACTAAGCGTACGTAGAGGTCTAGTTTTGTTAGGCGAGACGCCAGTGGACTCAGCGGCGCTACCACGAAAATCGAATCTCGAAGTTCGTATATCTCTGTATCTGTCGCCCGAGTACCATAAACAATAAGTGCGATAGTGACGGAGATAGACAAACTTCGAGATTCGATTTTCGTGGTTATAGCTGAGGAGATTTTTCCTATCGCAATCAGCGAACAAAAAAACCATAGAATGGTAGCTCCTTACAAATTTCTACCCAAACACGTGCCTAAAACCCGGTGTGGCGCCTGTTCGAACTAAACGGCTGCCTGGCATCGTTTCGACACCCCGCCCCCAACCCCGCATTAATAGCAATGTCACCCATTTTGTGGCGCTACTTACACTTCTATGGTGTTTCGTTCGCTGATCGCAATCGCTAAATTTAATTTCCCAACTGTATCGTTTGTCCGAAATTTCATTTCGGCAAAAAGCCAGTTTTCTAAAGTCCGCGAAGTTTTTGATTATTTTGTAATATATTCACTGCCACAGTACCCACAAGTGAAATCTATGATTTCGAAGAAAAACCTATTTGATCAAAGTCGCCCCCGAATCAAAGTAACCCCTTTCGAGGTACCTATTAAATCTATCCTATTGATCGCCCGTATTGAATAATCATACATGTAGATTTTTTTCACCCAGGCCAAACGAAATCCAATCTTATGTCGACGTCATAAAGACTTTGCTATGTGTAAGCTCTCACTGTACCTAAGTAAGGCTGTAATGTAACCATACATCACAAGTAGGTATTACATAACCCATAGAACCGGAAGAATAAGTGTGTTTCTGGCACATCGGCCGAGAGAAACCGCTATTATGTCACTTGTATTGACTATTCGACTAAGTAATACAAAGTAATATATGTATAGGTATCTAAAGGTGTACTTTTACTAAGACTAGCTGCTGGCGGCGCTTTGTCCGCGATCCTGCCAGATAAGTTTAGTTTAGTTTATTTTATCTCAGTAAGTATATAAACTTCATGTATACTCTTTGCATAGTGATCGTTTTAAACCTAAATACAATCATAATAATTTAATAATGCATAATAATAAACAATGTGCAAGCGTATAATATACAAAATATACAGCTTCATTTAAATTAATGTAATAAATAATATTAAAAAGAACAACAAAATAAAACCGATCGAATGTTGGACCCGAGTGCAGCGAAAGAAAAACCCATAGAAGTCTAAGTAGCGCCGCAAAACTGCCACGATTTTTTTCACTTCCCCAATACTAGTCATGCACAAGAACTAGGGCATTTTTTTTATAAATATTAAAGGACAATCTTACACAAATCGACCTAGTCCCATAGTAAGCTCAGTAAGGCTTGTGTTATGGGTACTAGACGACGATATATATAATAGATATAAATACTTAAATACATAGAAAACTTCCATGACTCAGAAACAAATATTCATGCTCATCACACAATTATTTGCCCTTACCGGGATTCGAACCCAGGACCTTCAGCTTCGTAGGCAGCGTCACTACCCACTAGGCTAACCGATCGTCGCTTTGAAGCCCAACATCTCACAAACGAATCACTGAGTTGAAAAATGGTTTAAGGAACCCATAATATTTTTGAACAAGCTATCTTACGACACACACCCTGGCCACACTATGGGTTTAACGAGAAAAAAAATGACATCCCCACTTTCGGTGTAGGAAAGGTCTCCTGAAAAATAGTTTTTCAAGATTTTATTCTACTGTTTTGTCGGTGTGATTAATTTATATACCCATGCCGAATTCCAGTTTTCAAGTAAGGGTTACTGAGCTAAGCCGCAGAGGACAGACGGACATGGCGAAACTATAAGGGTTCCTTGTTGACTTCGGAACCCTAAAATGTCATCGTACTACCTTCTTCAGAGATTTTACACAGTATTACAATGTATTTTTATAAGTATTTATCTTTAAGGACGCATAAACGCATATTCCTTGACCTCTGCCCTTGTACCCACTTATTGAGAATCTAGAAACCCATTAATAATCCTATCATCATCAGCTATGTTATTTTCAACTAGATTGGCATTAAACTGCCATTGGAATTTGAATCTTCTAACTTGGAGATAGGAGTCGCTTTTTGAATGCAATTCGGCCAATTCAAATAATCTCAAGTAACTCTATTTTATCTTGACCCCTGGTTTTGCAATAATAAGTCGTTACTGGAAGTCAGATATGCTGGTTCGTCCAAGGCGAGTGAGTAAGCGTTGTGTTGTGATAAGTTTACGAGTATCTTATAGACGGGCGAGCGATAGAGGTTTTATTCTGTTTTTTAGTATTTGTTGTTACAGCGGCAACAGAAATCCATCATCTGTGGAAAATTTCAACTGTCTAACTATCACGGTTCATGACATACAGTGACAGACGGACAGACAGACGAACGGACAGCGGAGTCCTAGTAATAGAGTCCTGTTATACCCTAAAAACCATAGAATGCGTGCTCCTCAGAAATTTGTACCCAAACACGTGCCTAAACCCGGTATACGCATGTTCGAACTAAACGGCTACCTGGCATCGTTTTGACACCCCGCCCCCACCCCCGCATAATGGCAATGCCACCCATTCTGCGGGGCCATTTTGCGGCGCTACTTAGATTTCTATCGTTTTTTCGTTCGCTGCGCATACGCATGCACCTACAACACCGGATGTGACTAAGGGCCGGTTTACACATTGACTAGTGTTTAGTGCGAGTCCATACATTTGCTGCAAGCGCGAGCGTTTGTATGGACTCGCACTAATCACTAATCAATGTAACCAACCTGCCCTAATCCTTTTAAACCCTTAACTTTTCAAGAGGAACGATATCGATTTATTAAACAATGATTTTGATAATCATTGTATGCACACTTTACCTCCTGAGACCCAGGGTACGCTCTAGTGCTTTTGAATAGGGAAGTTTTTAGTTTAAAATCAATTTTGAAAGTTGTACAATATATTGTACGCGGGGTTTCAGGAGGCGACTTATCAGTGTGATATGAATTTCGTGATTGATATTACTGCATATTCGTACTTAAGTACCCACATAAAACCCTAATCTCCTCGGACAGAGATAAAAATCTTCATAGATATACCTATCGTTGAGAACGTTTAGTTTTATTTTTAAATTATATTTTTGTGCGACTATTTATTTATAAGTATGTAGGTTTAAATGGTTGAACCCAGTCACATACCTGATAAATGCCTTTTTATATCACTAATCACTACATAGTATAAATATTTTATAAATAACCTACGAGTAACCTTAGGTACTTATAAATACTCACTTTAAGCATATGACCGCTACCCAAACTAATTAATTCCAAAAACCTCGCTTTAATGTTTAAAATTATATTCTAAAACTTTAAACCTTGAGGTAACCTTGACTGAACGGTTTTCGTAACTGTTTTAAATTAACTATTAAGTTATATTTCATAACTGGTCGTTAAATTTGAATAAATGAAAGTAAAGTAAGTACATATACATAGATGCGGGGGCGAAGGTCAACTATTATGGCAATTATATATTACTTACAAACATGAATGTCTTTAAAGTAAATAGTAGACTCGTCATAATAAGGTTTAAATTATCATAGTATCGTTTTAGATGGTAGAAAAGTAAATTGCTTTGAGGTTACAGCACGACGATCACAGAACGGCCCGCGAACTTAGATATACAAGTTATACCTACGTAAAAAAAAAACGACCGGGTTGCACTCCGGGAGTGCCGGCAGAAGTGAAAACTCAATGAGATTGTAACAGTTTTTCGATCAGGTCACGTGTCCGTCTTACGAATTTTCAATCTCTCGAATCTCACACGGTCACGTGACCTGTAGCGAGTTTAACAATTTTTCCCCATAACAAAAAGTGCACAGCGCCGCTAAAGAAGTTTTCACTTCAAAAAATGGGACTGCAAAATTTTTGCCTTTTGCACGACCTTCTTTAAAACCATCACGGAAGGACGGAGAGGCAAGGGGTCTTATGAGGACCGAATATAAAAAAAAGCTGGAGTTTTGTCATATCGAGAAATCAAAAAACCGGCCAAGTACATGTCGGACCCCGCGCAGTATAGTTTAGTTTATTTTTATTAATTTCAATTCAATGTATTAATGGAACTAAACTAATCTAATTGAATGTATAATATATTATCTCATTTAATTCCACACTAACATAGTTCCTTAAGCTGACTGTTACTAACAAAATACCTATGGACCACTGAAGTCTGAAATAAATTATTTTTATTTTATTTATTTATTATAGGGTTTCGTTGCCTGTCTTTGTTACAAACTTTCAAGTCTTATAAAATCTTTTTATAATTTCAAATATAATTACGTACCTACGATTTTTTTTATATACGACGGTGGCAAACAAGCGTACGGCCCCCCTGATGGTAAGCGGACACCGCAGCCTATAGACGCATGCAACTCCAAAGGAATTTTAAAAAAGGAAAGGAATTTTTGTATTTTTTTATTGTAATGGTTTGATGGTTTACCATCAATATAGCAATTACGTTATACATTTTAAGAGGCGGATAATACCGTGATGATGATCAAACAAATTAAGAAAGTAGTTGTTTTTTTATTTTTTGATTGTGCTGTATGTCGATACCATTCGATTGGCGATGAAGGTTTTAGAATGTGTGTGTAAACAAACTCGATCTTGACACACACAAATTCCGTAGAGGTTGGAACTAGGTTACGTCGCGACCTCAACGGAGGTTGTTTGGTTAGACCTCTGCGGTTTTTTCTGGAACATAATTCTCACAAACATTTATAAACAGTTAAAAAAACTGTACCCCGACTACGAAAAAATTATTGAAAAATGAAAACCGTACAAATGGTAACTAGCAATTTTTTTATTATTTTTATTTATAATAAAAAAAGTATATAGTATTTCACTGGTTAAGACGCATTACTGAAACCTGTTTAAGGTGTATATGTGATCAACTGATCATATGCCTATGTCACCCGGAACATAATTTAGAAGCGTTTAACACCTCATTTATCAAAATCGGTTCAGTATCTTAAACGCTACCTACGGTGGAACACACGTAAATACTTACAAACAAAGTGCTAAAAACATATTTCTTCCTTTCGGCTCTGCAGTAGTCAGGCAAAAACATCATTACATAAGGCTATTCATATTTAGTGGATCTACAAGCTAAACAGCGGACGAAAAAAACATAGAACTCTAAGTAAAGTCTGCACAATGACACAGAATGGGTGCCATTGCGATTACGCGGGGTTGGGGGCGGGATGTCAAAACGATGCCAGGCAGCCAACATGCGCATACCGGGTTTTAGGCACGCGTTTCAGTAGAAGTTTGTAACGAGTGCGCTTTCTATGGTTTTTTTTTATACAACGACGCCGACCGTGGCAAGCAAGCGTACGGGCCCGCCTGATGGTAAGCGGACACCGCAGCCTATAGACGCATGCAACTCCAAAGGAGTAACATGGGCGTTGCCGACCCTTGATATGTTTGAGGATTCGCCGTGTTGACAGCTGAAGGAACAAACTCCCTCGCTCTCAACACAACGCATCCTCGGGAGCTCTGGCGACCTTGCTCACCGCCAGGAACACAACACTACTACAGAGCAAGTAGTAGTGTTATTATGGCTGTGGTCTTCTGCAAGGCGGAGGTACTTCACCATTTGGGCTGCTCCACATTCGAGCGGAATCACATTTGGCTGTGCTGTGCCCTGTGCTTCGTTCGCTGGCTGTAGACCTTGCAGAATAATCATGTCAATAAGTGTTGGTAGTATTTCTTATTAAACGAGCGAGCGAAGCGAACGAAGTTCTCTGTTTCATGGGCAAACATTTATTTATTATTTATTTATTTATTGACAAATACATTTACGTGACATTACAGTAAAAACCAATGCGTCACGAAACTAAAAACAACAAATAATACTATTTAGGCGACGAAACTGCGTGGCCCCGTTGCATCGTCATCTCCGGTGTAGGATTCGGCAGGTTGCCCCGGAACCGTCGAAACACGACACCCTTCGGCCAGAAGTCAGCACACGCGATGGTCTCCTGCAGTGGCCGCGGCACGCGCACCACAAACGAGCTGAAGTGCACATAGTGGCGCGAACGCAGCTGGAACACCCTCAGCGAGAAGCCGGAAACATAATTTGGTATGTCCTGCGTCAGTCTGACTGTTCACTACAGGTCGCATTTCACAACTGATTCTCGTGTTTGTGAGTAAGTAGGTTTTTTTTTAAATGTTAATCGCAGTCGATTTTCAAATAAAAAAAACAAAATATGGAAAAACACCACACAAGTTAGAGCCTTATCACACTTGCGATTTCCAAGCGTATTTTGTATGAAGGCGACATGCGCATACCGGGTTTTAGGCACGCGTTTCAGTAGAAGTTTGTAACGAGTGCGCTTTCTATGGTTTTTTTTTATACAACGACGCCGACCGTGGCAAGCAAGCGTACGGGCCCGCCTGATGGTAAGCGGACACCGCAGCCTATAGACGCATGCAACTCCAAAGGAGTAACATGGGCGTTGCCGACCCTTGATATGTTTGAGGATTCGCCGTGTTGACAGCTGAAGGAACAAACTCCCTCGCTCTCAACACAACGCATCCTCGGGAGCTCTGGCGACCTTGCTCACCGCCAGGAACACAACACTACTACAGAGCAAGTAGTAGTGTTATTATGGCTGTGGTCTTCTGCAAGGCGGAGGTACTTCACCATTTGGGCTGCTCCACATTCGAGCGGAATCACATTTGGCTGTGCTGTGCCCTGTGCTTCGTTCGCTGGCTGTAGACCTTGCAGAATAATCATGTCAATAAGTGTTGGTAGTATTTCTTATTAAACGAGCGAGCGAAGCGAACGAAGTTCTCTGTTTCATGGGCAAACATTTATTTATTATTTATTTATTTATTGACAAATACATTTACGTGACATTACAGTAAAAACCAATGCGTCACGAAACTAAAAACAACAAATAATACTATTTAGGCGACGAAACTGCGTGGCCCCGTTGCATCGTCATCTCCGGTGTAGGATTCGGCAGGTTGCCCCGGAACCGTCGAAACACGACACCCTTCGGCCAGAAGTCAGCACACGCGATGGTCTCCTGCAGTGGCCGCGGCACGCGCACCACAAACGAGCTGAAGTGCACATAGTGGCGCGAACGCAGCTGGAACACCCTCAGCGAGAAGCCGGAAACATAATTTGGTATGTCCTGCGTCAGTCTGACTGTTCACTACAGGTCGCATTTCACAACTGATTCTCGTGTTTGTGAGTAAGTAGGTTTTTTTTTAAATGTTAATCGCAGTCGATTTTCAAATAAAAAAAACAAAATATGGAAAAACACCACACAAGTTAGAGCCTTATCACACTTGCGATTTCCAAGCGTATTTTGTATGAAGGCGATCACGCAGCGTGTTCGCCGCGACTGATAATTGTAAAGAAAACACGCTCGCAAATCGCAAGTGTGATAAGGCTCTTAATGGTTCTTATGGTGGTCGAAATTTTAATGAGCCCTCGAATATTGTCTCAAGAGAAGACCATGGAACAGAGCTTGACAGTAAGTCAATTTCACTTTTTACACAGTAAATCGTCGACTGATTATAAAATACCGAAACGAATTCTAAAGTAGTATACTATAAAATACCGAAATAAATAAAACGGACAATTATCTTTACCTAATACATGAAAGTGAATGAATAAATAAATTATAGTGATATATTAATACAAACAATGCACAATAAGTACCTATAATAGTAGTAACTTTATTAAATTTTCTCATTACGGATAGCTTTCGTAAAATTATATATATTATGTTTACGTAAAAATATCTCGATCTTTCTACCAAACATTTATTATTTAAAACTGTAGGTATTTTTTATTCATTGTAAAAACATAGATAAGCAATCGTATTAAAATACAAAACCAGCACATCATATCAATAATGATATTATTTAACTTTTCATCCATTAGTCTATAACAAGTGTTTACTTAAACCCGACCCCCAACCTCAATTTATAGATAGTTTCTCGTCCTCGTTAAGAAATAAAAACACGTGATAATTGATCAAGTAACTACTATAATTTACTTTAAAAACAAAGTTCTAACCGACTTCAAATCAGTACCCAAATCGCTTCAAGTAGGCACTATAACATTTGAAGAGTTCCCTCGATTTGGCCAGGATCCCATAATCCGATCCTGATGAATGATGAACATACATGGAACCACCTGGGAAGGTTACCCTTTCCAACAAAAAAAGAATTTTCCAAATCGGTCCAGGCGTTTTTGAGTAATCGAGGATATTTGAGTATCGATACATACATAAAAATATTCCGACGAAGATTAGAGAATAGAAAGAACCTCCTCCTCCTTTTCGGTTCGCTTTCCATACAAAACATAATAAAATAGTTTTCCCAAAATATGACGTCCCAACTCCCAAACTACTTTCTCAAATTATTCTAGTTTAAGTATATCTTTTTTTAGAAAAGGGGGAATTTCGCGCAAATGGAAAGCCAATTAATAAAAGTTTGTTTCATAAGTTTCTTAAAATATCACGCCGTTAGCCTGCGAATGTCAAATAACGTTTCGTATGGAATGCGAACCACCTTAAACCTCATTAATTACCCAACAACATGTCAATCATACAACAAAAACCAATGTTAGATAAAAAGGATATTCTGCATCGCTAGCACGATACGTTTATCGCTGATTTATCGTTAATCGTCGATACGTGCTAGAACAACGAGTTTACGTCAACAATAAAACCCTGTTGATATGTGGTAGAAGTCCATTTAGATAACTGACCGTGCCAAATATAGACGTGCAATTATAAACGTTACGAGAATAATAAATGGTAAAAGCCTACGACAATTTAGTTTCGCCAATACTAACCAATCACGGCGCCAATCGGTCAAAATATTCATGGTATATACAAGCTTTTTTGTATACTTTTCTGTATACCGTCATCAACTTCTCATTGAGACGAATCTAATGAGCCCAAACTCAACGGGATTACGGCGGTTAAATACCGAATTCACATGGCCACCTTCTGTCTCCGTCAACAGATCAGCTCGATGGTACCATAATATTGCATTGTCATCGGAACTAAAGGTGTATTCCATCAGCTCAATCGGTTGAGGTTAACTGGTTCAGAAATCAATTCCAAGATTTGTCCCTCACTAACCAAGGAAACAGGTCAAGTTAATCAAAAGCTGGTAAAAGGTATGAAAAATGATGATGAGCTAATGATTGCCTCTATTCAACTTGACGTCAATTACCGTCCAGCAAACGGGGAAAAATAAAAGAACGATCATCAAAAAGCTACTGACTTTCACCAGCCGATGAAAGTGGGCAGTTCAGTGTAAACACCGTTTACTTAAAGTTAATATTTGTTGAGTGAAAGAAAGCCTAGAGGCTTGCGAGCCATCCATTAGTGTTTGAATTACTAATAAAATACATTAAACTGAGATTTTTACCGTTAAAAGTGACGACCTCTGTAGCCTAGTTGGTAAACTAGTGACCCTGCCTACGAAGCCGGAGGTCCCGGGTTCGAATCCCGGTAAGAGTATTTATTTGTGTGATGAGCATGAATATTTGTTCCCAAATCAAGCATTTGTATTTAAGTATATAATTATGTATACAAGTATGTCTATTGTCGCCTAGCTTTGCTTAGTTTGGGACTAGGTAGATTTGTGTAAAATTGTCCCCAAATATTTATTTTATAAAAAAAACGAAATTACCCACTATTAGTAAAAGGTGTTTTTTATTTCAAAAACTTTTTGAAATATGAGAAAATCCCTCCTGAATATGTACACATAGAGACGCTATTTTTCGTAGAAAAACATTCGTTGTTAAACAAATTGTCGTTTTTAACATTAATACCCACGATTATTTTAACAACTACTCGCAACAAACGCAGATAACTAATAGGTACTACCTAGTTTACGATTGAGCCAATCATTTTAGGTCGATGAACATAAACATCAGCTATTAAAAAGAACAAACGTTTCAAAGTCATCAAAACCATAAAAAGCGCAATTAATTTACAGCTCCACCAACTTCAGATCCCAGAACAAGATGAAAATAAAACTATTAAATCCTATTCCTAGCCGATTTACATTCGATCTTAAAAAAAAAAAACAAATTGCATAAAACCGGTGGCACTGACCGAAGGTGATCCAGCTGGAATCCAAGCACCAAAAACCTCAGGCACTCAAGTATCTAGGTAGGTATATACACGTTCACAAGTTCACAACACTATCACAATTGCCTAGTCAAATCAACGCGTGCGCACACCTCGACGGCAGCGAAACGACTGCCAGCGATAATGATACTTCGTAATCATGATTTGTATCCTCAAGGTTACATCTTTTGCCCGCAAGTCGATCGACAAATCTAGCGGATTAAAAAAGCTTTTTGCCTTTTGTTCGCGTGGGAGTTAAATGTCAGTGCTGGTCTATAAAAAAAACAGGGCGAGAGACTGCCGGGCGGAATTTAGAAAATCTGCAATACATTCAGATGCAGATGCGTTTTTAAGGCTAGAATGTTCTAAACGCCTTCAAAACAGGTAATAAGGGTGGAATAGTTGTGTATTGTATGTATTGTATTTGAGCACCGTAGGACTATTCCTAACCAATCAATGTTTTAGTAAATACTAGCTCCTTGCTGTTATTCCTTTTTTATTTTTATTTTTTTATTTGACAATTTTTGCCCTGTTTGGCCTGCGAGTGCGGCCAGCACGTCTACCACACGACGGCCGCGACATACTCTCGATTTTTATCGCACTATACCTCTTCTTCTAAGTGTTCTAATAGTGCGAGAAAAATCGAGAGCTCGCGCGCCGTCGCGTGCTAGCCGTGCAGTAACAGATAAAGTTAGGTATGAGCGGCTCCGGGGGCCTTAAGGGCCTCCTGGAGGGAATTGTCTGTGATTCCGTCCGCGTGGAAACTAGTTTATATCGTGGCTCCATACAAATTTTCACCACCCCATTTCACCCCCTTAGGGGATGACTTCCGGGATAAAAACTACCCTATGTCCTTTTGCGGGATTTAAACTATCTCTATACCAAATTTCACCTAAATCGGCTTACTGGTTTAAGACAGACAGAAACACTTTCACATATACCTAATATTAGCATATGCAGCATAAAAATCATATACAATTTTACAAAATTAAAAATAAATGCAGCGCAGGTCTATAAACTTCTTAAGGGGCTCCAAGCGCTTTTTGGCTAGTTTTGACGAGTTTTGAGTGGATATTCCTCCGTCAAAACTATAGATATATTTATGGTACAAACAGTTATCGGTTCTTCAATTCTTTATCTACATTTGCACGAGAGTTTTCTAGAAAATAATGAATAGTTCTTTTTTTATGATTTATTCAAACATGGTCCAAAAAAGCTCTCTTTTCGATATTAATATGTTATTTATGCACTTTTATATATGAAATCTACACATAACTGTTCCTTATTGACGTCTTTAAAAACCCACGAGAGATATTTATTTTTAACTAATTTTTACAAAAGTTACGTCCAAAAAAGGGTTTTTTGGCCAGAAATTGCCAAAGTTTGGTGCCATATATCCCGAAAACTGTGAGTTTTGATGTAAATATAGGATACTATTTTGGTAAACCACGTTGTTCTTAATACGATAAGCTATAAGAAACACGAAAAAACCGACAGTTACAGATCGAAGGTCATTGGGAGCTAGGAGCCCCTTAAGAGACTCAATTAGTGATATGTTTAGGTACTTGTCTGTGCTTATGTAAATATTTTAGTAATTCTACAGACAATATTACTGTAGATTTTAATTGGTGGAGGTGAACGATCCGACACTCTGGCTGTTAGGGCGGGTTGCAGCCACCACCCTATGCTACAGACCAGTAGAATTGCGCCGGCACCTGTCATTCCATAGAAAACTGTCAAATAATCAGATGACTTTGGCGGAATTACCTACAATACCGTTTGGTCCATAAATACGAAGATTATTGATCAATCTTTGTCAAACATAGGTAGAAAATACAGCTGGAGAAAATTACAATCTAGTATCACTATGTTTTGCCTGTTGGCATACAAACATCAATGTCACATTAAAAACGGGAATCATAATTTAAATAGTAAAATGCGAATACAATATAAACAAAAAAATAGACATCAATAAAAGATTAAATAATTAAATAAGTAGCAATTGTCATTTTGTATAATTTAAATAAATGCATGTCGAATGGCCAATATATTAATGATTAATAATTAGTAATGTTACATGTCAGTCATTTAAAAAGTCTTGCGTACTGTAATAGCATTTTCTGATTGATAATTTCGTCAAGTTTTTCTTAAAGAGTACAATGTCTAAAGTTCATATGCTTATAGGAATTTTATTATAGATTCTGGGGGCCATTCCCAGTATTGATTGATTATACAATTAGATTTCAACGTTTGAACTTACGATTAAGAGGGGGCGCTCCGCGAAATCGGGGTTCTTAGTTTGAATATTTACCTATGACAAACTAAAGCGAATCCCAGGAAAAAGAGCATACCAAAACTACATCATATTTGCAACCGAACCGTCTGAAAAAAACCATACAAAAACAAAATTGCCTCGATAGAAAAGAACCGCCAAAACATGTCTTATTTTTACTCAATTTCAATAGTGTGAGGTTAACACTCTGAAAAAAATCTCTGGAAAAAAAAATCGAATCGAAATCGAATGGAATCTGTGAAATCTCTGGTCTGCGGCGCTACCACGAACCTCGAAAGTCGAAGTTCGTAATACATGCATCCCTGTCACTCGAGTAAGGGAGTGCGATAGAGATGGATATACCCGAACTTCGACTTTCGAAGTTCGTGGTAGCGCCGCTGAAATTAACAAATACTTTATCTAACGAGGGAGCAAAGCAAAATAAGTTCTATGCTTCAGCTTGCGCCGAAAATCGTTTGCATGTCCATTGTCAAAATGTCCGGATGTCCCGCTTTCCCGCAATTCTCTTCTAGAGGTCGCATTTCTCAACCGATTCTGGTTCGTTAATTATACAGTATTTTTCTGTCTGGTCACTTTTTAGGGTTCCGTAGCCAAATGGCAAAAAACGGAACCCTTATAGATTCGTCATGTCATGTCTTTCTGTCTGTCCGTCCGTGTGTCACAGGCATTTTACTCGAAAACTATAAGGTGTATTTGAATAAAATTTTCAGAATAGGTGTATTTTGTTAACCGCAACATAGTTTTGTAACTAAATTACTAAAAAAAATTTTTTTAGGGGTGCACTCCATACATAAAACTGAAAGTCAAATTTTTTTTTTTCATTGCAAGCCCACGTGTGGCACATCAATCGATAGGCCATTCAAAATAAATATAAGGTTTCTCAGCAAATTTTTTTGATTAAGTGAATAGAGTCGATCATCTCCTCGAAAGTCACTAAAATTGTGTCCCCCCCCCTCTAATTTTTGAACCGTGTATTTTAGAAATATGAAAAAAATCATGCTCATAGGGCTTATTAAATTCTCCCAGCGAAAATTGTTTTGAACAAGATCGGTTCAAAGGTTTTTGAGATATTTCTAAAAAACTGCCTTCCTTAAAGAAAAGGACGTAAGTGCCATAAGTATTTCAGTAACTATACGAACTTTTTAATAGGCACGGAACCCTCATTGTGCGTGGTCCGACACGCACTTGGCCGCTTTTTTTTTAAAGACATGTTTGCTTGTTTTACAGGTCACAGAGCCACTAGTCTAGTTTTTGTCACGCGATAAACGCGCGTCATATATTTATGTCTCCGTTATAGTTCCATTGTAGACTGGCCTGGTCCCGTAATCACACCGTTCCACTGCGCTGTCATTACTACAATTTTATCCGCAAAGATATAATTTGTGAGCGTTTGCGGTGCTTTGGACTAGATTAGGGTGAATGACATGACGGAGAATAATAATTCAGTCTTTAGATTCTACTTGCATTGTTTTTAACTAGCGTCTTGCCCGCGAGTCAGTCCGCGTGCAAGTCATTTATATCGTATCTCTATAGATTTCCGGGGTAAAAACTACCCTATGTCTTGTCTGTTTTTTCTGTATACCGTCATCAACTTCTCATTGAGACGAATCTAATGAGCCCAAACTCAACGGGATTACGGCGGTTAAATACCGAATTCACATGGCCACCTTCTGTCTCCGTCAACAGATCAGCTCGATGGTACCATAATATTGCATTGTCATCGGAACTAAAGGTGTATTCCATCAGCTCAATCGGTTGAGGTTAACTGGTTCAGAAATCAATTCCAAGATTTGTCCCTCACTAACCAAGGAAACAGGTCAAGTTAATCAAAAGCTGGTAAAAGGTATGAAAAATGATGATGAGCTAATGATTGCCTCTATTCAACTTGACGTCAATTACCGTCCAGCAAACGGGGAAAAATAAAAGAACGATCATCAAAAAGCTACTGACTTTCACCAGCCGATGAAAGTGGGCAGTTCAGTGTAAACACCGTTTACTTAAAGTTAATATTTGTTGAGTGAAAGAAAGCCTAGAGGCTTGCGAGCCATCCATTAGTGTTTGAATTACTAATAAAATACATTAAACTGAGATTTTTACCGTTAAAAGTGACGACCTCTGTAGCCTAGTTGGTAAACTAGTGACCCTGCCTACGAAGCCGGAGGTCCCGGGTTCGAATCCCGGTAAGAGTATTTATTTGTGTGATGAGCATGAATATTTGTTCCCAAATCAAGCATTTGTATTTAAGTATATAATTATGTATACAAGTATGTCTATTGTCGCCTAGCTTTGCTTAGTTTGGGACTAGGTAGATTTGTGTAAAATTGTCCCCAAATATTTATTTTATAAAAAAAACGAAATTACCCACTATTAGTAAAAGGTGTTTTTTATTTCAAAAACTTTTTGAAATATGAGAAAATCCCTCCTGAATATGTACACATAGAGACGCTATTTTTCGTAGAAAAACATTCGTTGTTAAACAAATTGTCGTTTTTAACATTAATACCCACGATTATTTTAACAACTACTCGCAACAAACGCAGATAACTAATAGGTACTACCTAGTTTACGATTGAGCCAATCATTTTAGGTCGATGAACATAAACATCAGCTATTAAAAAGAACAAACGTTTCAAAGTCATCAAAACCATAAAAAGCGCAATTAATTTACAGCTCCACCAACTTCAGATCCCAGAACAAGATGAAAATAAAACTATTAAATCCTATTCCTAGCCGATTTACATTCGATCTTAAAAAAAAAAAACAAATTGCATAAAACCGGTGGCACTGACCGAAGGTGATCCAGCTGGAATCCAAGCACCAAAAACCTCAGGCACTCAAGTATCTAGGTAGGTATATACACGTTCACAAGTTCACAACACTATCACAATTGCCTAGTCAAATCAACGCGTGCGCACACCTCGACGGCAGCGAAACGACTGCCAGCGATAATGATACTTCGTAATCATGATTTGTATCCTCAAGGTTACATCTTTTGCCCGCAAGTCGATCGACAAATCTAGCGGATTAAAAAAGCTTTTTGCCTTTTGTTCGCGTGGGAGTTAAATGTCAGTGCTGGTCTATAAAAAAAACAGGGCGAGAGACTGCCGGGCGGAATTTAGAAAATCTGCAATACATTCAGATGCAGATGCGTTTTTAAGGCTAGAATGTTCTAAACGCCTTCAAAACAGGTAATAAGGGTGGAATAGTTGTGTATTGTATGTATTGTATTTGAGCACCGTAGGACTATTCCTAACCAATCAATGTTTTAGTAAATACTAGCTCCTTGCTGTTATTCCTTTTTTATTTTTATTTTTTTATTTGACAATTTTTGCCCTGTTTGGCCTGCGAGTGCGGCCAGCACGTCTACCACACGACGGCCGCGACATACTCTCGATTTTTATCGCACTATACCTCTTCTTCTAAGTGTTCTAATAGTGCGAGAAAAATCGAGAGCTCGCGCGCCGTCGCGTGCTAGCCGTGCAGTAACAGATAAAGTTAGGTATGAGCGGCTCCGGGGGCCTTAAGGGCCTCCTGGAGGGAATTGTCTGTGATTCCGTCCGCGTGGAAACTAGTTTATATCGTGGCTCCATACAAATTTTCACCACCCCATTTCACCCCCTTAGGGGATGACTTCCGGGATAAAAACTACCCTATGTCCTTTTGCGGGATTTAAACTATCTCTATACCAAATTTCACCTAAATCGGCTTACTGGTTTAAGACAGACAGAAACACTTTCACATATACCTAATATTAGCATATGCAGCATAAAAATCATATACAATTTTACAAAATTAAAAATAAATGCAGCGCAGGTCTATAAACTTCTTAAGGGGCTCCAAGCGCTTTTTGGCTAGTTTTGACGAGTTTTGAGTGGATATTCCTCCGTCAAAACTATAGATATATTTATGGTACAAACAGTTATCGGTTCTTCAATTCTTTATCTACATTTGCACGAGAGTTTTCTAGAAAATAATGAATAGTTCTTTTTTTATGATTTATTCAAACATGGTCCAAAAAAGCTCTCTTTTCGATATTAATATGTTATTTATGCACTTTTATATATGAAATCTACATATAACTGTTCCTTATTGACGTCTTTAAAAACCCACGAGAGATATTTATTTTTAACTAATTTTTACAAAAGTTACGTCCAAAAAAGGGTTTTTTGGCCAGAAATTGCCAAAGTTTGGTGCCATATATCCCGAAAACTGTGAGTTTTGATGTAAATATAGGATACTATTTTGGTAAACCACGTTGTTCTTAATACGATAAGCTATAAGAAACACGAAAAAACCGACAGTTACAGATCGAAGGTCATTGGGAGCTAGGAGCCCCTTAAGAGACTCAATTAGTGATATGTTTAGGTACTTGTCTGTGCTTATGTAAATATTTTAGTAATTCTACAGACAATATTACTGTAGATTTTAATTGGTGGAGGTGAACGATCCGACACTCTGGCTGTTAGGGCGGGTTGCAGCCACCACCCTATGCTACAGACCAGTAGAATTGCGCCGGCACCTGTCATTCCATAGAAAACTGTCAAATAATCAGATGACTTTGGCGGAATTACCTACAATACCGTTTGGTCCATAAATACGAAGATTATTGATCAATCTTTGTCAAACATAGGTAGAAAATACAGCTGGAGAAAATTACAATCTAGTATCACTATGTTTTGCCTGTTGGCATACAAACATCAATGTCACATTAAAAACGGGAATCATAATTTAAATAGTAAAATGCGAATACAATATAAACAAAAAAATAGACATCAATAAAAGATTAAATAATTAAATAAGTAGCAATTGTCATTTTGTATAATTTAAATAAATGCATGTCGAATGGCCAATATATTAATGATTAATAATTAGTAATGTTACATGTCAGTCATTTAAAAAGTCTTGCGTACTGTAATAGCATTTTCTGATTGATAATTTCGTCAAGTTTTTCTTAAAGAGTACAATGTCTAAAGTTCATATGCTTATAGGAATTTTATTATAGATTCTGGGGGCCATTCCCAGTATTGATTGATTATACAATTAGATTTCAACGTTTGAACTTACGATTAAGAGGGGGCGCTCCGCGAAATCGGGGTTCTTAGTTTGAATATTTACCTATGACAAACTAAAGCGAATCCCAGGAAAAAGAGCATACCAAAACTACATCATATTTGCAACCGAACCGTCTGAAAAAAACCATACAAAAACAAAATTGCCTCGATAGAAAAGAACCGCCAAAACATGTCTTATTTTTACTCAATTTCAATAGTGTGAGGTTAACACTCTGAAAAAAATCTCTGGAAAAAAAAATCGAATCGAAATCGAATGGAATCTGTGAAATCTCTGGTCTGCGGCGCTACCACGAACCTCGAAAGTCGAAGTTCGTAATACATGCATCCCTGTCACTCGAGTAAGGGAGTGCGATAGAGATGGATATACCCGAACTTCGACTTTCGAAGTTCGTGGTAGCGCCGCTGAAATTAACAAATACTTTATCTAACGAGGGAGCAAAGCAAAATAAGTTCTATGCTTCAGCTTGCGCCGAAAATCGTTTGCATGTCCATTGTCAAAATGTCCGGATGTCCCGCTTTCCCGCAATTCTCTTCTAGAGGTCGCATTTCTCAACCGATTCTGGTTCGTTAATTATACAGTATTTTTCTGTCTGGTCACTTTTTAGGGTTCCGTAGCCAAATGGCAAAAAACGGAACCCTTATAGATTCGTCATGTCATGTCTTTCTGTCTGTCCGTCCGTGTGTCACAGGCATTTTACTCGAAAACTATAAGGTGTATTTGAATAAAATTTTCAGAATAGGTGTATTTTGTTAACCGCAACATAGTTTTGTAACTAAATTACTAAAAAAAATTTTTTTTAGGGGTGCACTCCATACATAAAACTGAAAGTCAAATTTTTTTTTTTCATTGCAAGCCCACGTGTGGCACATCAATCGATAGGCCATTCAAAATAAATATAAGGTTTCTCAGCAAATTTTTTTGATTAAGTGAATAGAGTCGATCATCTCCTCGAAAGTCACTAAAATTGTGTCCCCCCCCCTCTAATTTTTGAACCGTGTATTTTAGAAATATGAAAAAAATCATGCTCATAGGGCTTATTAAATTCTCCCAGCGAAAATTGTTTTGAACAAGATCGGTTCAAAGGTTTTTGAGATATTTCTAAAAAACTGCCTTCCTTAAAGAAAAGGACGTAAGTGCCATAAGTATTTCAGTAACTATACGAACTTTTTAATAGGCACGGAACCCTCATTGTGCGTGGTCCGACACGCACTTGGCCGCTTTTTTTTTAAAGACATGTTTGCTTGTTTTACAGGTCACAGAGCCACTAGTCTAGTTTTTGTCACGCGATAAACGCGCGTCATATATTTATGTCTCCGTTATAGTTCCATTGTAGACTGGCCTGGTCCCGTAATCACACCGTTCCACTGCGCTGTCATTACTACAATTTTATCCGCAAAGATATAATTTGTGAGCGTTTGCGGTGCTTTGGACTAGATTAGGGTGAATGACATGACGGAGAATAATAATTCAGTCTTTAGATTCTACTTGCATTGTTTTTAACTAGCGTCTTGCCCGCGAGTCAGTCCGCGTGCAAGTCATTTATATCGTATCTCTATAGATTTCCGGGGTAAAAACTACCCTATGTCCTTCGTCAGGACTCAAACTATCGCTATACCAAATTTCATCCAAATCGATTCAACGGTTTAAGCGTGAAGAGTTTACAGACAGATAGACAGACAGACAGACAGACGGTCGGACGGACACACTTTTCTGTAGTGTATAGGAAGCAACCGGAACAATAGGCATGATTCCTACTTATACTTGTTCGATGCCATTCGATTTAGGTAAGTACCTAAAACTTTTATTTTTCCATGCCAAAGTTATTTAAAACTCACTTAGTAATTGATACACTTCTTTCTGAGCTCGGATGCATGTAAATACAAACATTTTATTTTATTTTTTATTTATTTTATTAACAACATGCATAATTTCAATGAGGCCAACGTTTATACATTCTTATATAACTTTAAAACATTTTCATCATAATATTTTGCAAAAAATACGCAACGAAAGAGTTTATACCCACCTTTTTGGGAAGAAACGGGTAAATACGGGTAGATTGGGTACCGGGTATTTACCCGGTATTTACCCATGGGTCTTTACCCACTACCCATCTCTAGATGGGATGCAACTACAATTCTGCCGTCCTAAGCCAAAAGGACGCACCTGACTACGAGTCTCATAGTCAGATGCGACCTTTTTGCTTAGGACGGCAGAATTATAGGACATAAATAAACAAAAAATTGGGTCAAAGACGGACCTCGCTGGCGGCAGCGGAAACGATTCATACCGTAGAACCCCGTGACTTCGCCTGGATTTCGCAGTTTTTTGAAAAATTCTCACAGATTTACACTTGTTTTTGCTTGTTAAGATCAAAAAACTAATTAATCTATATGGGACTTTAGTTTACAGTAACTTAAGGTCTAAATTTCGCTAAGGAATGGCTACAATTGGACTCTAAAGGTGGTAGGCGAAGTGTAGACAAAATGCCCTGTCTTCGCCTACATACTGCCGATGCCGGAGCGTCAGTTATTGACAAAATTTGAAGTTGCCGCCAACAATCTTATTAATTTTTAACCTGTTTTCGATTATGAACCGTAACTATCCCAGATAAGTCATATTTAAAAAAAAAAACGATGGTAGGCGAAGACAGGTAACGATCTGAAGTTAGTTTCATACATTTACTGTTTTTTCGATAGGGTTGTCAAAAATTATGTTGACTAACTCGACAGCAAAAAAGAAAGGGTGATGGTTTAAGTTAAGACTAATGAAAATCAGTTTTCCCGTTTAAGAGCTACGGTGCCACAGCAAACATACAGACATACACACATAGCGGCCAAACTTGTAAGACCCCCTTTGTTCGTCGAGGCTTGAATGACCCTTAGATTCAGATTCAGATAATTTATTCATAAATGTACATTTCAATTATATGTCAATTAAAAAAAATACACAACTTAATATCTACCTACTTATACTACTTATACAATAGCTTAACATTAAGAACTACTCCGGTTATGGAACGAGCTCCCTGCCGAGGTTTTTCCGAGGGACTACCGTATGGGGTTCTTCAAAAAAGGAGTACGTATAAATTCTTAAAGGGTCGGCAACGCGCATGTAACACACCTGGAGTTGCAAGCGTCCATAGGCTACGGTAACCACTTACCATCAGGTAAGCTAAGCTTGTTTGCCACCGCCGTGGTATTTAAAACTAAATAAGAAATTTTAAACAGATCACAAATTTGGATTGACAACCCTAGGGGCAGGCGAAGTGTAGCAACAAGATGGCCGGAACATGACCTCAGTTACATTTAAATCGATTGTGACATATACACGTAACTTAGGTAAAAAATAATATTACCACAAGAAAGAGCATGAGCTGTAGATTATAATATTTATAATACAAGAAAAAGAATAGATCTATCTCTTCTTTGAGACTATTTATAGCAAAGTTCCGACAAGGTAAAAATAAACACGTGCTACTCGTACCACTTCAACGAAAAAACGGCACTGATCGTAAATGGCGTTAAGTTAGCCACAATTAATGCGAGAATATTGCCATGCATAAAAACACTATACATTTCGTAGTTTTTTGTGGAACCTGCCCTAAAATCTAGGCGGGAATTTTAACTTTTATAAAAATAGGCGATGTTATAGGTATCCCAGGCGAAGTCACGGGGTTTGACGGTACTTATTGACACATAATTATAACGCACCGTTTTTTATTTGTGCTGATCGTTGTATGGTAAATAAATTCAATTACTGTCTTGGTCGTGAAATACTACGTTAAGGTGCATAGTTTTTTTTAAACCTTTTTTTATTAAAGTGCAATGTAAAGGATCGTATTAGGAGTTTATGATTTATTCTTGGACATGGAAGTCGAAGCAAACTAGCAGATAAACAAACTAACACGTGTAAGTACTTACGTATTTACCTTGACGCTACAGTAAATTAAAGGAGCGACCACACCGCTGCTCAAAATACGCTAACGCACCGTAAACGCAGCAAAATGTATGAAGAATACGTGACGCATCCGACACGTCCACGCGTATACGCAGCGACACTCACCGGTGTGGTCGCTCCTTAATCTTAATACTTACATATACCTACCTACTACATGCAAGTACAAATAAAATAAAATAAATACTAGAGGGGGAGCAAAATATATCGTAACACACCCTTACT
The DNA here is from genome assembly GCA_947578815.1 of Epinotia ramella. Taxonomy (NCBI): domain Eukaryota; kingdom Metazoa; phylum Arthropoda; class Insecta; order Lepidoptera; family Tortricidae; genus Epinotia; species Epinotia ramella. Next base: position 15,630,294 of record OX388223.1, read on the forward strand.
CGTATAGTAATAAAGACGTGTTCCGATATATTTGGCTTTTTTGATTGCTACTAACTATATGATGACTGTACTATAAATATATATATATCACATATCACACTCACTTACACACATACACACACACGCGCGCGCACACGCACACACTACATACACACACATATCCATTGACAATTTTCAACATATTTCTGGCTGAATAAATTTAATAAGCTTTATTATTATTTTCTTCTGGTAGCCTAGGTACTACGTTACTATGTAGTTATTACTCGAATGAATAACTTCGTAATAGGTCCGACCGATGACGCGGGTGTTTTTCCCTGAAAGCGCCATGCAAGAGATGTCATGGTGTCATCCATGACAATAGACGTCAAAGATCATTTTTAATTATTATTTATTATATATTCTTATGGGTACTTAGTATAATACTTAGTATTATCTAATGTATATATTCTTTTTATTGTTTTATAAAGGAAAGTTTAGTTTTATTATATTATATATATTATAGTATAATATTATAATAACGAGCCTAGAGGTGAAGTTTGCTAGGGTGTAAGTTTGTAAGTAGAGGGTAATCACCGAAACCACTCTTACGATTTCAAAAAATCTTTCACCAATGTATAGAATGGACCTGGTTGGATCTTCAGGCTATATATGTCGCAGGGAAATGGCCAAAACGGAGATTTGAACAAATAACTAAACGTGTCTAGTGAAATGATAAAACGATTCGACTCTGCGAGTTCGTTTCGTCAACTCACTGACGTGATGCAGGGTTTTTATTAAATCACTAAACAAATCTGTTGAAATGAAATAACAAAAAAACCGGCCAAGTGCGAGTCGGACTCGCGCACGAAGGGTTGCGTACCATTATTTATAAAAACGGGAAACAAATCACGTTTCTGGTATGGGAGCCCCCTTAAATATTTATTTCATTGTTTTTTTTTGTATTTGTTGTTTAGCGGCAACAGAAATCATTTGTGAAAATTCCAACTGTCTCACTATCACGGTTCATGAGATACAGCCTGGTGACAGGCGGACAGACAGACGGACGGACAGCGGAGTCTTAGTAATAGGGTCCCGTTTTACCCTTTGGGTACGGAACCCTAAAAACTAGTTGCCTTTTCTGGCTGATTTTGTCATTTCACTAAAAAGATTCAGGGATTTGATCAAATGACTGATTTTGACTAGGCAAATGATAAACTGATAAGATAAGATAAGATAAGATTCATTTATTGTCCAGAACTGTGTACAAAAGATAACATAATGGATTCGCCATTTTAACATACTGCGTGATTTGGTCATATTCATATCCGCTAGAGATTAGTTCAAATCTCTACTTAGACTATATTTTATCCTATGCTTATGCTAAAAGTGGCACTGGAACAGGGTTCGAAACTATCAAGATAATTACGCTTCTTGATAATTATCGGATAGTTATCGGATAATTATCGGATAATTATCAGATAATTATCACCAGTATAAGAACCATCAATGACACTCGAGTTCGCTCAACTTTGCATATATGCAAAGTTGAGCGTTAATCCGAACTGAATTCTTCTTGTAAGGGGAATCCCCACGGTGCAGGTGCGGCACGTCACGTTGACACTCCGTGCGTTCGGATAGACGCAAGTGCGGAAATACACGTTCGAATACTTCAAATACAGTTCACTTTCACGAGCGCAATTTTTTGTTATTATCAATCGATAATTATCCATCTGTTATTATCACGATAATTATAATTGATAATTATCCTTTCGAACCCTGCACTGGAACATAAGTTTCATGTGCTCTGCCTAGGTACCCCCTTTTGGGAATAAAGGCGCGTGAATCTATGTATTTATATAAGTAGGTATATTTTACCCGCGACTTCGCTTGGGTTCTCTGTAATACATAAGGAGAGCCACACGGACTAGTCTCTACATCATCACTACATAGTATAAAACAAAGTCGCTTCCCGTTGTCTGTCCCTATGTATGCTTAGATCTTTAAAAATACGCAACGGATTTTGATGCGGTTTTTTTAATAGAAAGAGTGATTCAAGAGGAAGGTTTATATGTAGTAGCACCCGTGCGAAGCCGGGCGGGTCGCTAGTAATAATTGGTTAATAAATCTATTTAAATGTAACCAATTAGCCTTGCCCTTCAGAACACGTACTTACAACCTCCAACTGTAGGTACCCCATTTGTATTATATGTTCTTCTTTTGTGCATTAAATATGAAATAAATAAATAAACCTCCAACTGTTTAAAAATAAAGGAACAAATAGTAGAATCTATATTAAGTATTATCCAAATAAACGATATAATACAGATAACAAATATATTGGAAAAATAGACCCTCCTCGTCAGAAGCCCAAAACAGGATTAGAACCTGTGCCCTCACATTTTCCGCCGCAGTCAATCAATGTGTCAGTCAATGTCTGGGTAGCCCCGAGGGAGAGCGCTGCACCGGCAATATTATATACAGGGTGTATCAAAAATGGGGTGTGAACCGAGCTAGGGCATATTCGGTAGCGCATTGCGATTCCAAATATGCATTTTTTTGTTTTTTATTTTTTACTTATTTTTGTTTACATTGATATTATTGTTTTAGTCTTTGTGTTTGTTGACATTGCTTGTGTGTGACAATATTCCCCCGCGATTACTCCAGGCAAAATACGGTTTTGAAAAACATTAATTTATAATAGCGTTTTTTTTGCTGATTTCAATTTAAAATGTTTTTCTAAGATGATTTATTCAAGAATCCGACAAACTTTTCACTCGGAAGTAATTATGTAGATTTAAATGAAGCATGCATTGTCTTTTTTTGTACGATTTATCTTGAATATTATAGAGCAAATGTAAATGAACCAAAATAAAGACAAAAATATTTATTAATATTTTTTTTGACTCCTCAGGAGCTAGTTAATCTATCATTTTTTTCATGTCTGAAATTTTGTCGGATTTTGTGGCTGGGTAACTATTTAATTGATAACATATCCGTTACACATAAAAAATAAGCTATTATAAATTATTTCCAAAATTGTCATTTTTTCCATACAAGTTGTCAGTTCATTGACTGGACTAGATGGCAAGTGGGAGGGTTTATTTCATTTTCAACCGCTGCGCGCACAAATGCATAAACATACGCAAAACAAATGTTTTGTGTATGTTTTTTGACACGCAAGTGACAGCTTTTACATTTTTGATGGCATACACAAGCAATGTCAACAAAAACAAAGATTATAGTGTACTTAAACAAAAAAAAACATTACAATCATCAAACCAAAACAAATCAAAAAATATATATCAAATGCATTTTTGGAATCACAATATGCTACCGAACATGCCCTTGAGGGGTTCACACCCCATTTTTTATACAGCCTGTATACCTAAACATTAAATGTCTGTATCCTATCGTTTAAAATTAGATCGTGGTAACTCCCACGTTTTTACACGAAACCAAAATACCGTCATCGAAAGGTATTATCTATTTCATAGAAATACATGGAAACCAGTAGTGTCGCTGCAAGAATAAAGGTGTGTTACGAAGTATTTGGCTGCTCGGGCCGCTACTAACTATAATGTATAACTATAATGTAATTTATATTTACGGTACTACTGTAAGCACTTGTAAATTTGGCATCATTATACTTCATTTGATAACATGCATACACTTTATGGCAATCATACTGGGTTATATAGGTTGAAATATTGTGTTAATTTGCTCGCTAAGATTTGGTGATCATTTACTAAATTTGGTCTTCGAATACAATTTAATGTGCAGTCGTTACTAAAACAGCTAGTACTATTGTAATGGTAGAATTATTCTTTTTGGTGTTCAGTATATTTTTTTGGTAAAGGAGCTTAGGGTATATTGGTGGTCATTATAATATTTGATGCCCTAACTATATGACGCTGGCTGTACCTTCTACCTTAGTAATGTACAATTAGAACTATGGATAATACATTTATATTATTATAGCCTGCTAAACACCGATTTAGCGATGTGAAACAACAGGTGGTGGGAAACAGGCACCTGCGGCCCCATTGTCGCGCCTTCTGGACAGGATCGATATCAGTAGATATCACTAGTATCACTACCCTATGGATTCCTAGGGCGCGATTCCACTTGTAATAACTTCAGATGGAGATATAGCGAAAAAAAATAATTGCGGACAATGTTACACAAATCGATCTAGTCCCAAACTAAGCAAAGCTTGTACTATGGGTACTAGACGACGATAAACATACTTATATACATACATAAATACTTAAATACATAGAAACATCCATGACTCAGAAACAAATATTCATGCTCATCGCACAAATATTTGCCCTTACCGGGATTCGAACCCAGGACCTTCAGCTTCGTAGGCAGCGTCACTTCCCACTAGCTAGACTAACCGGGCGTCAGACCAGAGTCAGTTACGTTAGTAGCTTATTAGGTACTTAAAACGTGTTAAATGACGACAATAACCTGACCTATGCCCTTCTTATCCGTAAGTCTAGAGTCTTCCATTCACACACAATAACAACCTCTGAGACGACTTCGAAGGTAAATGTACGAAAAATACTGAAATTATTGCACATGATCAGACCCCGTATCATGGTCGGCCTTATCACGCGATAAGTGACAAGATAGGAGCGTCGTCTCGTTCTATCGAACGGTGTCAGCCAGTGACGGACGCTCTATCTTGTCATTTATCGTGTGATAAGGCCGACCATGATACGGGGTCAGTTCACATGATCACATTTGCTAGTTCAAGCGACAAAGATGGACGCGAACATACACGAACGAAGTTTCCGATAAGATTTTAAGCAGTCTGGCTATATAACAAAATATATGTATATTCAAGTGAAGATACATATACGCATATAGACATATATCGCTCTAAAGCGATAAGACCGCCTGTTGTTACCTTTATTTATTGATTATACTTTTGTAACATGTTTTTCTTATGTTGTGGTGCAATAAAGAATATTATTATTTTATTATATACCTACGAAAATATACCTAATCATATGTATATAGGTTAACTTATACTAACCACAAACAAACAAACAAATACTCTTTATTGCACGACGACAGGAGAGAAACATCTTTCAAAAGAATTGCTTAACAAATAACAACATTATGGATGTATAAAATAAAACAGTCCGAAATAAAGCTATTTATTATTAAATTAATTTTGTATTAAGCAGTTACGCTGCTAACGAAATTATACATTGTTTTAAATAAAGGAAATATTGAAAAATTTAATGCTCCGAGCCGGATTCGAACCGGCGACCACAGGCATTCATGGCCCGTCGCTACTAACCAACTGAGCTATCGGAACAATCCGGTTCGGGCACCGAATTCTTCAATCAGTTCCTTCCTACTACGCCTTAGGGAGGCGTGTAGCGACATCTACCAGAAGACTTAGGCTTCTTAACGGCACCAACGTCTCAAATTATATTGAGAAATTATTATTATTATATTGCTTCCTGGTTCAAACAGATCCTGAAAAATCTCGTACATTTTCAATTTATGTATGCTAAAACATGTTGCCTTTTTGCCAGACTATGGCAGAACCGAAAGGAAGGATATGATTATAGCCGTGTCTATGTTTGTATTTATTTACGCAATTATGCACCGGATGACATAGGCTACATTTTTTATAAAAAAAAAACCCCCGACATTTTCATTTCAAAGTCCAATATCTCAAAAACGGCTGAACAGATTTTCATGAAACATGGCTAAGAACAGTCGGGATAAAATTATCTGTGACACAAAAAAAACGCATTCAAATCGGTCCATCCGTTTGGGAGCTACGATACCACAGACAGATACACAGACAGACGGATACGTTAAACTTATAACACCCCTCTCTTTGCGTCGTCGGGGGTTAAAAAAAGTTATTTTGTCAGTTAAGTTTTCGTGGTCGGGTTACAGTTTAAACAGTTTATGCTTGTTTAAACATCTATAAACAGTACTAAAACTGGAAGTACCTACTCGATTTAAGTATAGGAAGCGTGCGCCCGCGCACTGTGACGTCATCACAATTTAATAACAGACATCGCAAGCACTGATTTACGTGTGGCCTCGATGGTTGCACTTTCATCGCTACTGTAAATGATGTTTTAAATATACACGATAAAAACATACTAATATTATAATTGCGTGTCTGCCTGTCTGTCTGTTACCTTTTCACGCTTAAACGGCTGAACCGATTTAGATGAAATTTTGTATGGAGATAGTTTGAGTCCCGGGGAAGGACATAGGACAGTTTTACGGACGGACGGAGTCGCGGGCAGAAGCTAGGTGGTCAATAAAACCCTCATTTTTATTGACCACCTAGCTGGCAGCATTGTGGCGAGAGGTAAAATAACCATCCATCCATAGTAGAATTAAACAAAGTAGGTAATCGATTCCGGTGATCTTGCCTACGTCATCAGCATTTTAAAAATGGCCGACTGTTAGTGTGTTGCCAGGTTGCAACTGTATGAAAGTAAATTGCATTACTTCACTTATGGGCTGTTTACACTTTGATTAGTGATTAGTTCATACATTTGCTGCAAGTGGTAGCGTAGCAATGTGTAAACAGGCCCTTACGTGCTTTCACAGTGCTAGCTGATTCATAAAAGAGGAAGGTAAATCAGCTAGCTACTTCAGTATGGATGAAACCAATGTCTCTTTATCATTTCAGTCAAAGGCATTTTGTTACTAACAAAATATGGAAACAGTTTTCTGGAAAATATAATGTTTCTTAACTAGCTTACATTTTATAACAAACCTCCTTGTTTATATCGAAGATAATGTCAGGCAATGGCAACATTTGGCAACATTTGTGTGACGTAGGCAAGATACATCGTTCGGAATGACTTACCTTGTTTAATTATATCATGGATCCAAACATGTGATGTTGTGTTCCTGACTACTAGACTACCCGTCCCTTTCTAAGCCTTCTAATTAGAAAGAGACGGATATGCTATCTCGCCGCGACACAGCTCGCGGGACGTATTGTGATAGCCGTGCTGGCCCGTAGAAAACATGTCCACCGGAACTGTCATTGACTAAAGAAAAACGAAATAAGGTTAGGTACCATTAACAACAAACAAAAACCCCGACATTTTTTTTTTCAAATTTCAATATCCCAAAACCGGCTTCGTTAAAATGCAACTAAGTACCATCTAGATCACGTCCGCGTCAGATTTCGGACAAAAAAACCGACACACTGATACACGTCAAACTTATAACACCCCTCTTTTTGCGTCGGCGGTAAAAAACGACATAAGGTCACCATTACAAAAAAAAACCATTGTGATGTATAAGTACCGACGTTATGACGTAGAAAGGGTGACGTGACGACAATGAGGGGTTTAACAACAAGGCCCGAAATACCGCTTGAAGGCACGAGGACGATTCGAGGCTGTGCGGCGCACGTCAAGCAGGAAGTTTGCGTTTACTTTTTAACAATACGATAATAAGTTTCCGTCAAAACTGGTTCGAATGGCATCGAAAAAAAAACGACCGGGTTGTACTCCGGGAGTGCCGGCAGAAGTGAAAAGTCAATGACATTGTAACAGTTTTTCGATCAGATCACGTGTCCGTCTCACGAATTTTCAATCCGTCGAATCTCACGGTCTCGTCACATCTTACGGTCACGTGACATCTTACGGTCACGTGACCTGTGGCGAGTTTAACAATTTTTCCCCATCACAAAAAGTGCACAGCGCCGCTAAAGAAGTTTTCACTTCAAAAATCTTAGGCCACAATCACAAGCCTACGGTTATGTTATGACTGGACACCCCGTATTTTTGATATTTTTTTGATAACTTCCAAAAATGTTTTGTTTTCTGGCGTCACCAAGTCACCATCCCTAATATATACCTATAAACCACGGAACAAGTTACGAGTACAAAGGAGAATGGGCAAAAATATATGGAACCTGGGACCACCCTCCAATAGCAACAAGATATATATCGTTGGAAAGGTCTTTTCAATAGGAACAACAATTTGTTATGCAGATTTGTTGTTACAATTGTCCGTTCGGAGTTATATGCAAGTAAAGATTAAACAAAATGTTTTGTTCAGGGGAAAGTAATAGCACCGTTAGATTATCTAGCAGAACGTGTTGCTGATATCTTCTGCGATGCAGTCCTCGCCGACACATAACACAGTTATGATGAGCTTCCATCACAATTACCCGATCGAAATGCAGAAAGAAGAAATGCTCAAAGAGTTTGGTCGCTTTTTGCAATACTAATAAAATGTACTCTGGTCGCTTTCTGCGTAACTATGGTCATTTGATAATGTGCGTGAAAATGAGGGTAGACGTTCACCGTCACCAGTGAGTGAACGTATTCTTAGTGTAACAATGTATATACAAGACCAAAGTACTTACATAAGTTTGAAAATACTTAGTATCATATTTTTTTTTTTCAGACTTATTAGTCTTATAACTCCGAACGGACAGTTATTACAACAAAGCTGCCATAACAATTGTTGTTCCAATTGAAAACACCTTTCCAACGATATATATCTTATTGCTATTGGAGGGTGGTCCCAGTCTGCCCATTCTCCTTTAACTGGTTATCGGTAGCATTCATTGACGCAATCTCATTCAATTGGAGAACTATTGTTCTTTTTTTATCGCGTCTGTTGCCAGTTAAAAGTCGACACACATATAAAGAGCTCTGGCGACCATACATTTAATATGGCGCGCAGAGCTCTTTTTATAGTGTCGACCTACTGAGTTGTTATTCTCATCTCAACGCTCACCGAGCGCATCATATTTATTGGCTACTGTGATACCCCATTCATGCTGTTATGATTATGTCTGTAATTTGTTGTTTATTTGATTTCTTATATACATATATTATATGGCATAAACATATTTTCTTTCTTTCCTTTATTCCATTCGCAAGGTGGACTGATGACCTGGTAAAGGTTGCGGGAGTCCGCTGGATGCGGGTGGCGCAGGACCGGTCACTTTGGCACTCTTTGGGGGAGGCCTATGTCCAGCAGTGGACGTCTTTCGGCTGATATGATGATGATGATATAAATAAGTTGACTACTGTGCAAAAAAGTAATTTGCAATGCAACAAAAGCTTTTCTCAAAATGTTTTTACGGGATTTTTGTACCTACACTTAGGGCCAGTTGCACCAACTTACGATTGCGGACTGATCAACGTTAAATATAGCGCCGGCAGCTGTCATTCCATAGAACCTTGTCAAACTTTCCATACATTCCGATTTTAACGAACACGGCTAACGATTGCAGACGGCTTGGTGCAACCCATACTATGTCCGTTATCGAGCTTTTTCCATAGCAATCAATAACATGGGACCGATTTTTGACTTTCGAGCGGTCGAAAATTTAATCCGAGTAAATACTATTGTAGTGTCAAGGTTCTAGGCACTTACTTTCTACCGATAGAATTGTCAAATACCATTAGTTTTTAAATTTTCTATCGCTATTTCATAATCAGCATTTCATCGTTTTTGACCGATTTCGGGTGAGAGAGTCGAGCGCTCGAAAGTCCAAAATCGCCCCCATATGATCATATGGGTCATAATAAATTACATTAAGAAAAAACTCACTTGGCAAGTCTGCACGCTGTATTTCGTGTGATCTGCAACAAAAACATTACTCATAAGTATACCTCGACGTAATTGTGCTAATCGAGTTTTTGTTGTCGTAGGGTTGAACCCAGATGATTCACATATCATTTCAATAATTCGAAAACCGAAACGTTCCGATATCAGCACGGCTAGCACGCGACGGCGCGCGAGCTCTCTCGATTTTTCTCGCACTATCCGTCTCTCACTTATTATTATTAGACCGCTTAGAACAAGAGGTATAGTGCAACAAAAATCGAGAGTATGTCGCGGCCTTTGTGTGCTAGACGTGCAGGATCGACGAGTAATCTATTCCAGGGGTCACCAAATGGCGGACCGCGGTCCGCATCCGGACCGCCGACCCGTTTTTTGCGGACCGCGAGAACACAGCAACTTGCACTACAGGGTACGTAATTAAATAAAAATTTATCCCCCCGCATTATGTTTTTTGACGTCAATTCGAAAAAGGCCGGGCGAAGTAATTTGCGAGAAAGAGTTTCCTCATTGATATGTAAAAAAATGCCTTGGATATTTCTGTACTTAATTGCATTTGTTTAATTATTTTTTTCTGTAAAATGTTGTGCGGACCTCAGTGGTCATTTCATTTCTTAAAACGGACCTTGAGCGAAATTAATTGGTGACTGCTGCAAGTGATATTTTTGAGGTACTTTCGAAAAAAGATTGCTTCATATATCTAAAATCTAAATTTACCTTCAATTTCTTTTTTTTTTTACTTTTTATCCAAAAGTCCCCAGGTTTTCCGTCGGCCAGCGAAGAGCACAGGATATCGAGCTAACATTAGCGACCGAGCGAGACAAAATTTCGAGGGTTACATTCACCTTAGACGGGACTACAATCGAAAACGAAGCTGTGCGGGGAGCGAGACTGCGGCGCGTCGCGTCGTATTAGGTAACGCAGAAAGTAAGAGTCGTTTCATAACTCGGGATCACTAGTGATGTGCCGCCAATTATATCGATACAAATAAATCACTTGTTCAGTACATCAAACATCATGTACCGTACATGTAATGTTGTACCGCTTTAATCTCTAGCCGCCCAGCAAAAGAACTTTTAAAAGGTATCCTCATCTTCAAGAGAATATATATCAAACTTAATTGAGAGTTTCATTTGATTTGATTCGTTAAACTTTAAAACAAAATTGTATTCTATTTCCTATTACAGTTCATTATTATGTTGCCATTTTTTATTTGTGGTGGGGGCTAAACGTAATCATATAATTTAACAGATGTTTGTTAACTAAATGTGTTTTGTACAGTGAAGTGCAAGAATATGGGTGCAATCAATGATGTAATATAAAAAGAGGTAGATCTATATACGTCTATATGCAATTCCGTGTTTAAAAGTGGCCACCAACTCTGACAACTGAGACACGCGACGCGACACTGAGGCCAGGTCATACAATTGGCTGAGTTTTAGTGTGCCACTTTTGGAGCGCTTACAACCTATCTACCTCTTTTTTTGTATTACATCAATGCGTGCAATCAACTTACTTTCTGGGACATATTTAAGAGTAAGTTGATTGCACCCATATTTTAACAGTTTATTTATTTATTTATTTTACAGTGGCCAGCCTAAACAGATTTGGTGGACATTTATGAATGAGACTCAACTGTTAAGTTCTAGGCTCTGCTGACTGACCATTTCTATCATTTTCGCCAAAGGACATCGAGATATCACAAAATCACAATCATATCAAAGTCCGTCTCTTGCAAAAGATAAGGTTAATATCTTATTATTATCATATCACATTGAAGATTATTTTGGTAATTTGGCAAACTTGGATAATACCCGGAACTTTGGTCCAATACCGATAACCTTCATTCGCAATCTACGCTAAACTTATCTTCTAGGTTTTTCTGTATCACTAGTAATACGGGATACGAATTCAGGATACAGATATTCTTATAGTAGTTTATGCAATCGTTATATAATGTATGCTTATTCAGTCGAGCACCACGTTATTAAGGTACACAATTAAGGTACGGGAGTTAAAAAGCTAATTATATAACTATTGCATACAATACTTTTCTACGAGTTAACGGAAATTATAATTTATTAAACAAACTCGGTATCTATTGAAAATCGCCCTGCTGAAACGAAGTGCAGCTAACCGCTTTTTTATTTCTTCTGGAAATCGAGCCTCGTTTTAGTTCTATACACAGTTATCTTATATTCAATAACTCAAATTTTAACATTTAATTGACGGATGGAAGTGCTCGAGTAGAAAAAATAATTGTACCATTGCGTAACGTCGCTTGTACATATCGATAGAGGCTATGATGATCCCTTTCCCATCTCTAGCTAAGACGCAACGAAAGCATTGTCACAGTAGATTGATACCTAGCAGCACGGCTATCACAAGACTGCGCGCGAGCACTCTCGATTTTTCTCGCACTATACCTCTTTCTAAGTGCTCTAATAAGAGAGAGACGGATAGTGCGAGAAAAATCGAGAGCCCGCGCGCCGTCTTGTGATAGCCGTGCTGTATTTCAAGCTTCAATAAGGTGCGCTAAAAATTTTTAAAGCAGTCCTTCTAATTCATCCGTAGGGAGAGGGACATGTTGCGATATTTCACGACGTAAAAAATGTTCCGCAGAATTTTTAGTGTCTCCTAAACTTTCCATTTTACCTGTTGTTTTATCATCATGATGGTGGAGTATTTTCTATATATCTCGTACGCCAGCCTTTCGATTTCTTGATACGACGCGACTCCAGCTTTTCCTATAATTGCGACATGGTATTACCCGCTCTTTTTCTTTATAAACCTTCCATAATTATTTGAAAGAAGTTGTCGAGTCGTTTCATATGTCACATTATTTATTATATTTCCACCCGTCTTGGAAGGGGAAACATTTAGTTTTATAAAAACGCAGAAATGAAAATGGCTTCAACGAATTTTTTTTTTAACGAGAAGCTTCTTCTGCAAACTTCCCTACCTTTTTGGGTTTGTTTTTAATAAAAACAACAACGTCCACCTTGTTGGCTGACGACTCATATCCGAGAATTAGATTACAAATGAGAGAATGTTACGAAAATACCGGTCGGGGGTTATTTAAGTTTTATGATTATTATTATTATTATTGTGAGCCTGTAGTGTCCCACTGCTGGGCAAAGGCCTCCCCCCACTTTTTCCAGTGCTCCCGATTCTGAGCAGTCTCTGGCCATTCTTTTAAAAAGGAGTCTAGCTCGTCTCTCCATCGCCGACGAGGTCTGCCACGTCTCCGTTTCGAGCTGTCGGGCTGCCATTCAGTGGCGATCTTGGCCCACAGTTCACTCGGCATGCGGCAGACATGACCAGCCCAGTCCCACTTCAACTCTGCCGACTTTCGAGCTACATCGACTATTTGAGTTTTGGAGCGCAGCGTGGTGTTCCGGATGCGATCCACTAATTTGATACCTAATATGCTGCGCTCCATGGCTCGTTGGCAAACCCCGAGTTTGGACTTTTGAGATGACGTCAGAGACCAAGTTTGTGCACCGTAGGTGAGAATTGGAAGAATGCACATGTCCATGAGTCTCCGCTTAAGTGATATTGGAAGGTCACCTTTCATCAGATGTTTCATGGACCAATAGCTCCTCCAGGCGTTTTCAGTCCGTCTTTCGACCTCCTTCTCCTGTCGTGCCTGGAAGGAAACTAATTGGCCCAAGTAAAGGTACTCATGGACATATGCAATTGGTTCTCCGTTTATCTCAATCCTACGAGCGATGCTATTAGTTATAAGCTTAGTCTTAGTCATGTTCATCTCCAGTCCAACCTCGAGGCTTGCGTTGCTCAGGTCTTGGAGCATAAGTTGTAGCTCGGAGGCTGTTGACGAGAACAGAACTATGTCGTCGGCAAAACGAAGATTGGTCAATCTATTATCACCGACGACCAAGCCCCGTCCCTTCCAACTCGGCACAAGTTTCCGGAAGACGTGTTCCAGTGTGTATGTGTATTTAACTAGACAATATATTTGTGTTGTCTGATTTGGCTTTTTATTTGATAAATAGATACAATAAAACTTAACCAGAGCAAAAAAGAGAGGCCCCTGCTTCAACTCATGTCGCCCTATATACCTAGAAGAAAAACTACAACAATTTTTATTACAAGTTTTTGTTTTTTTATTATTTAACTCGCCCTGTTCGTTGGGTAGTGTGGGACAAATCTTGAAACTAAATTTTGACCCAGTTAGCCTCAACCTTTTGAGCTGAGATTTTGGGTAGTTTGTATGCCAATTCAATCTTTTGGTACCATCGAGCTGATGTGATGATGAAGACAGAAGGTGGCCAATGGCTATGGTAATTCAGTACTTAACCGAAGTAACCCCCTTGGGTGCGGGCTCGTTAGACTCGTCTCAATGGTAGTTGATAACGGTATACAGAAAAATAATGTTGGCAATAAATGCTTGTACCTAAAATGAAATTGTTGACAGAAACTTATTCAGCATCCAGCTGGCACGTACTAACACTAACCGTACCGTATTTTGGATTTTTTACCAGAATCTTAGTTACTTTTCTGCGTCAACGAGGCTTGAACTATAAACCTGCGATTTTGAGGGTTCCGGACCTCAAAAGGAAAAAACGGAAACCTTATAGGTTCACTGTGTTGTCCCACTGTGAAATTTGGCACGTAATATCGTTATACAACAAGTACAGGGAAAAATTTGGATCTCATTTGTAATTAAGTACGGTACCCACGATGGGCGAGTCTGACCGCACTTGTCCGGGTTTTTTCTTGTTAAATTATGCGTCAAGTTAAGAGTCCGCAGCAAGCTCGATTCTTCATACAAACGTAGTTACGTCCTTACTTTAATATAACATGTCACATTATCATGAAATTCTCTAAATATAATGAGGTAAGATATATCTAGGGCTAAAACTAGTTTATGACTCTTAAAATGTTAATAGAAAGAAAATAGAGCGAGTACAAGTTTTGCATTTTTAGACCCCAGAAAGTTGTTCAGTTCGGCGGCCTACTACGACCAAAATATAGTTTAGATTGAAGTCAAAACCTATTTCCGGTGTCGATTAAACTATGCAGTTTGAAAAGAAAAAAGATTTATCAAAATTGATCTTGTAGTTTTAAAATGAGAGCGTAACTACGAAAACCTTAAAATAAATTACAAAAATTTGATGCGAAACTGCAGCGAATTACTCTAGCGCGGGGAACGGTCCGGGGGGGGGGCGGCGGTACGCACCGCCCTTATCATAGCTACTCCTTGCCGTGCGCTTAGTTTAGTGACAATAGTGACCCATTTGCTGTGCGCGGGGGCGACGTATTGTTTTGGTGAATTATCTTCCTACGATAATCGCGGTCAATTCACGACTTGGACTGATAAAACGGATTTGATTTTTCTTGGTGATACTGGTGGTGTGTGTGATCATACTGATCATACTGATCGACGATCTGTGGCTTTCTTATGGACTTTGCATTTTTATGTTACAAAAATGGATAAACCGGGTAAGTACCTACTTATATGCATTTTAGTCAAGTTCCAAGTATACAAATAAATTATATACATGTAATATGTACATATTATATTAATGTATATGAGTACCTAGTCATTAATCCTTAGTTGACGTGTTATTTAATTTATTTGGTAGGAAAACAAAATTTTAATCTCACAGTAGGTACTCATTCGGTATTAAATAGGTGTAGGTACCTACGTAAATATCACTTGGGTACGTCAAATCATTCTGGATATGGCTTTGGTGATATATAGTTTGATTCTTTTATATAGCCAAAACAAAATACTTACTTAGTTAAAAAATAATAATACGCTATAAATTTAAATAAAACGAGGATGAACGAACGGACTTTATACGAAAACTACCTATCACACATTATTGCTTAGAAATTTTAATTAGTTTACCTAAGTAGGTATGTAAGTTATAGTATAGTATCCTAAAGTATATAGGATAGGTTTTTTCGTCACTCTCTATAGTAATCTACGTACTTCTATATATCATAATTATATATAGAAATTGGCACTTACCTACCCTTCCACTTTTTTGATCGAGTGACCTGACAATAATAATACTAGGTAGGTATCTAAATAAAAAAATGACGACGCGACAATAGCAGTTGTTTCTCGGTGCTACTTGAACCTTGGTTGTAGGTATTTATTATTTATGTATGTACTAGGTTCTTACTATATTATGTGCTCAGGTTGGCGCTTGTCCGATTTGTAGATATAAGATGTACAAGGTACATAGGTACATATATTTTTCAACTAAAACTATAAGGGGGCAAACAAGCATACGGTCCACCTGATGGTAAGCGATCACGGGAGCGTATAGACGTTTATAATTACCTATAGTTATTTTTTTTTCTAGAAGCGAAAAGGTGTTCAAAGACAAAATTATGGCTATCGGCTCGAAGGAAGAAAAGAGGACCGGCTCGTCGTCAAAAAGAAAATATAAATCCTAATAGGTAAGTTATAATAAGGCTATAAATTCAAATTTCATTTATTTATGGACCAACTAGGATCATTGTTGTAAGTAGGTACTTTTTACCAAAAATAAAAACAATAATGTATGATCTTTTTTATTTCCTTCAATACACCAAATCTTCAATGTGAATAAATATTTATAGGGTAGGTTCCTATGAAAAAAGATCTGGATTCTAATTAGTGCGTATTTTTATTGATCATAAGATATTGGACACCTATTTTAAAAATACACACAACCGAACATAGAACCTCCTGCTTTTTTGAAGTCTGTAAAAATGACGAAGTTATGGCGCGTAGATAATCCGCGTGACTTCACAAACGTATGAACCGTGACGTTACGCGCACTTATAACTTCGACATTTTTTGTTTAGTGACCAAAAGAAAAAATACGTGTCTAATATTTTTGATCATCTATAATACGGATTTTAGAGTTACTTATTTAAAAATAGTTTAAGTACTATCACTGTAATAAGCTTGTTTTGGGAAAAAGACTGACTGTTAAGTTTATTGCGGCGTTTCTTCTTGACAGTGGTCTCTGCAGAAGCGCTGGTAGGGCTTGACTTATAAAAGTGCCCTTGGCGGCCTACTTGCAGAATAAATATTCATTTATTTCATTTATAACAAAAATAGTGGTAGTGGTATCTGAAAATCTGCTATGCAATTATGGCACTAAGTTGTTAAAATGACAAAACCTGGTATATTGTATATTATACTTATGTTACTAGTTACTACTACTTTTGTTGGCACATCAAAACTTGTAGCCTGTACTCTACATTTACGTTTTTAGTAGGTTAAATAATCAGTTAAAATTTGCCTAGCCGCACTTACGCACTGTATAAACTGTATTGTTATCAGAGTTGTGACATATTTGAAATACTTGTATTTCAAATACAAATACAAAATACAAAATACGTTTTTTGGATTTTGTACTTAAGTACTTTTTTTAAAAAGTATTTTGTATTTTATTTGAAATACTATTCGAGACGTATTTTGTATTTGTAAAATGGTTTGTAAAATACAAAATACTTTTTTATTCTTAGGTTCATTTTTCTAAAGCATTCCGCGATTCAGTAAAAACAAAAAATGGCCACTAGTGGCGCAGCAGCTTTGAAAGTCTATGCGCAAAATAACAGATGAAACAAAACGCATATAAAACCTGACCTATGACCAATAATATATGAGGGACCCCTCTTGACAATCCTCAAACGTTAAATAACTTACTGTTACGTTTTGCAGTGTTGGCAGCTATTTCATTATTTCTGTGTTGTTCGCTCGAAATGTCTTTAAAAAAATGCCAAAACAAATTGTATTTAAACAATATGCCGTGTAGTCAATAAATAATACGTTATTTTAACGATTCGTATTTAAGGATTATGAATGTATAAATGACAAATAAAAATACAGAAATAGAAAAATATATTTATAAAAAACCGGTACGTAAACAGCACTAAAAAAAAGATGTCATTGTGGGCATTGTGGCAGTATGTAATATTAAATATAAGCTTCGATCATATCATAAGTTAATTTGGTCGTTTTGTGTGCTAATTGGCATTTAAATCTATTCTATATTAATAAAAATCTTTAGATTTCTAAATTGGTTACTGTACAACTATAATAATAGTAAAAACATTTAAATCGGACTGTTACGTTTTTTTTATTTAGCACCATTTTTTTAAGACTGCACGTTTTTAGTACATTTCGACATAGTTTTAGCACTAAATGAAATTCAGAGTTGGCAACACTGTTTACATGTCATTACGCCGTACGCGCGTTTTCCATTTCATTTTGCCTCGGTTACGTTTTATATCTAACCTAACGCCGACAGTTACTATTTATTAATACAAGTAGTGTTTGTATTGTAACTGTTTGTTATCAAAAATATATTATCCATTAAGTACAGAGTTGGATTTGGTGTGCTACTTAATACTTTATATTAAATATTTTATTACTGCTAAGTTTCAAAAGTATTACCTTTACCACTCAAATATTCAAGTGAATGGGTCAGCGAATCGGCAAATGGCCACTAGAGGCGCTGCAACTTTGAAAGTCAATGTGCAAAATTACAGTTTAAACAAAATGAACGTTATTATCTGTGAAACATGACGTTACGCTTCGCTTTTTACCGAGATTGACATCGATTTTGTTTCGATTACTTTTTGAAAGTATTTTATTTGAATAAAGTATTTTGAAAATACCTATTTTGTACTTAGTATTTAAATACAAAAAGCAAAAGTATTATTTTGCATTTGAAATACTAAATTAGAAAAGTATTTGTATTTTGTATTTAAATACTTTTTTAAAAGTATTTTGTACATCTCTGATTGTTATCTCGCTATGGAGATGTTCTACTGTTATATTTTATTTACCGCAATAATTTCGCCGTTGTATGAAGATATTTTACTGCGATATTTTAACTGCGACATGTATAGCTCCGCCTCCCCGCGCGCTCTCGCTTTACTGCTAGCGCCCTGTCTCCCTCTAGGTGAAACAACAACATTTTAAAGCGTAAGCGCGCGATCTCAACGCGGAGTTGAGCGGACCTTGCTGCGGACTCTTAATGGTTAAATATCATGAGAGTAGAGTACTGTTCTGCTAAATGTGAACTGCGGCGTGCACTATGGAAGGGCCTGTGACCTCTTGAATGCTTGGCTGTGTGTTAGTGTGACAGATACAATACAATTTGTGCTTATTTCTGTGACAAGATCTTATTGACCGCTTCCGCATTACAATTCAACCTTTTATATTACACGAACTTGGAATCCTACTTCCTACTAATATTATAAATGCGAAATACTCCAGGCAAAATACGGTTTTGAAAAACATACATTTATACATAATAGTGTTTTTTTTATTGATTTCATTTTAAAAAGTTATTCTAAGATGCTTTATTCAAGAATTCGACAAACTTTCGACCCGGAAGTAATTATGTAGATTTAAATGAAGCATGCATTTTCTTTTTTTGTACGATTTATCTTGAATATCGAAGAGCAAATGAAAATGAACCAAAATAAAGACAAAAATATTTATTAATATTTTTTCTGACTTTTCAGAAGCTAGTTAATTTATAATTTTTTTGATTTCTGAAATTTTGTGGGATTCTGTCGCTGGGTAACTATAACTATTTAATTGATAATGTATCCGTTACACAGAAAAAATAAGCTATCAAGTATAAATTATTTCCAAAATTGGCATTTTTTCCATACAAGTTATCATTGACTGGACTAAAAGCTTGGATGTTTAGATGTTTGTTACTCAATCACGCCTCAAACGATTTGGATGAAAATTTGCACGAAGATAGTTTATAGCCCAAGTGTTTAGCCCTTAGTATGGAAAAAATGCCTTTTTATTTTACTTAATACTTTAAACAAGCTTCTGTCAAAAATTTCATTTTTGGTACAAGCTTTTTTTGCCGACTGTAGTTTTCTGTATACCATCATCAACTACTCATTGAGACGATTCTAACGAGCCCAAACTCAACGGGTTACGTCGGTTAAGTACTGAATTCCCATGGCCACCTTCTGTCTCCATCATCAGATCAGCTCGATGGTACCATAATATTGAACTGTCATCCAAACTATACTTATACACAAAATTTCAGCTCAATCGGTCACCGGGAAGTGGGTGAAATTTAACTTGCAAGATTTGATTACAGACAGACAGACAGACAACGGGACAGGGCAGGTGAAACTAAATAAAATCTTGTAAAATACTAAGTAGCCGCGTTTAACATTGCGCCCCAGTGTTTAATAAACACTGCCGTAGGCTATGGACGCCAACGTCGCCAACCCTTTAAAAACCTGTAGTCTGTTGTACAGTCAGCATCATATAGTTAGTAGCAGCCAAAGTAGCCAAATATATCGCAACACGTCTTTATTACTATAGGAGTAAGGATGTGTTACGTTATATTTGGCTGCCTTGGCTGCTACTAACATATGATGCTCACTGTACAACATATCAACGGTTTTTCGAAGGTCAAAAAGCCAGTTGGTATGCCAACGCTCGTTCAAAACGTTACGCAATCGCCCTGCCGGTTGGCTAACCTGGGCCTAGCTAGTTCCTGACTTGCATCAGCCGTAACGCGTTGCAACTCTTCCGGCCACCGGTCAGATAACACTGACCATTACGCGTAAACTGTGGCCGGAAAGGTTCAAATAGTAGATTATGAATGCCTCACTCAAGGGAGCAAATGTATAAAGATACTATCTTCTGGCCGCGACTCCGTCCGCGTGGAACTTTATATTGTAGCTCCATACATTTCACCCCCATCTCATCCCCTTAAGAGATGATGTCCGGGATAAAAACTATCATATGTCCTTCCTCGGGACTTAAACTGTCTCTCTACCACATTTCATCTAAATCGGTTCAGGGGTTTAAAGGCTCCCGTCAAAAATCAACGAAATTTAGTAGTTTTCATTTCGACACTCGTCCTCGGTTTATTGAAGCTAGCCTTCCAGGTGCAGATATGGGAAAGTTTGATTCCTGTTTAACATTTTTGATATTGAATAACTTGAAAAATGTTAATACTGAATTAATTATCCATTTTTAAAGAGAGGTCTGTAAAAATACAAAACCGGACACTTCATCCTCATTAAAACTTTTATACACCCGAAACTCATACCTACTCATACATACTGAACTTAACTATGATATGCGTTTTTATAATGTTATTAATTAACACAAAAGTTATGGCCAGTTTTTTGGCCTAAAATTGTTCATCTTTGATGCCAAATATCTCGAAAACAATGAACTTTGAAGTAAATATGGGATACTATATTGCTTAAAGCCGTTGTTGTTAATATAATAAGCTACAAAAACATTAGAAAACCAAGGGATTCAGATCGAAGGTCATTGGCGTATGGGAGCCCCATAAGCTTGAAGAGGTAACAGCCAGACAAGACGGACTTTCGCTTTATATATTCTGTGATAGAGAGATAGATTAGGAGATATTAAGATTAGGAGTTTAGGAGGATATAGTCCGAAGCCACTCAAGTGAAGGTAATTGTTATGGCTTGTGATAAAAAGGAGAAAAGGAGTTTCAATAACTTTAAAAAGCTAGTCACGTTTGAAGCATGCCATTTTTGCGAAATTATATGCAAAATTCCAAGTGAAACGTTGACGTGAATATAAATAAACCTATTAACAAAGTTAGCAATCCGTTCTGCGGTGTTTTCACCAAAAATCGTCGTATTACCATCGCCAACACAGTTAACTGACCATCAGTGAACTTTATGTGCATTGTAATAAGGTTCAATATAAATACAAGATGGTCAGTTAAGTGTGTTGGCATTTGTACACGCTTTGTCTTAGTTTAATTTAAGATTAGTCGAAATAGTCCATTCAAAAAGCAACTCTACCGTCCGAGATATAGGATTCCAATTTCAATGGCAGTCTTATAAAAAAGCCTGCAACATTAAGTAATCTTAACCACAGCTCTCTTCACAGGGTAGATGTGATGTGATAAGGTCTGACTGACATTAATATCTTTACGATTAGAAAGTTTTCCGTGGGTCAGGGGACATCTATTAATATGTTAGTCAGCGGTTTAGGTAAGAATGGCGGAATGGCGGCAAAGTAGTTTATAGTTTACTACCAACACCAGGCCCCGTATCATGCATATATCTAGAGCATGGAATATCGGAGCCTTTTTCCAATACCGGTATTTTTCCGATATCGAAATTTTGAATATCGGTTTTCCGATATTTCGATAATTTTTCGATACTGGAAGGAAAAGGTAATAAACTGGAATGAAATAGCATTATAATTCAAAATTGACATTTATTTATCAAGGGATATTTGCAGCGAACGACAAATCAAAGGAATAAAATATAAATTAGTGTAACAAACTTCAACACTATAAAATTAAAATCTGTCTCATAAACTAAACTTGAATAAAAAATGTGAAATAAAATAAATGAATTTTCGACATCTAGAAAAATAATACAATTAGTGTAGTGCCACCAAAAATCAGTTTCCCAGGTAACCTCACTATTCAGTCTCTTACTCTAATAATAGACTAAATTGGTTCACAAACTCAAATAACAGTTGACACAATACAATACAAATCAAATCAATATCAAATAAAAAAAATAAAAAAAAAAGACCGGGTTGCACTCCAGGAGTGCCGGCAGAAGTGAAAACTCAATAACATTGTAACAGTTTTTCGATCAGGTCGCGTGACATCTTACAGTGTCACCCTAAAAATGAATTTGACGCAAATTTATAAACAATTATCAATTACTTAGGCGGACGGGCCCGTCAGCGCGCCGACGGGCGGCGGCAAACACAATACCAATCTGTTTTTGCCATTGCCAAATATTTTTCAAAGCTTTATCTCTTTAGGAATAACGTCTAAATTCGAACTATTCGAATTTGCAAGAACAGCACAACAGCAGACGGCGGTGGCGACCAAGATATCAATTTGTTTTTGCCGTTGGTAAATATTTTTCTAAGCTTTATCTCTTTAGGAATAACGCCCAAATTCGAACTATTCGAATTTTCTCAATAGCAAAACGGTGAAGGATGCGTCGGTATTATTACAAATTTATTTGCAGAATATGCTATTGCAAAAAAGTGTTTAACGGCTTTATACTCTTACGAATAGCGTTCAGTTTTGAATGAAGTCGAATCGGCTAGCAGCAAAAAGTGACCTCCTTCACATCTGACGTCACAAAACTCTGTCGCGTATTTAACAATTTTTCCCCATCCCAAAAAGTGCTCAGCGCCACTAAAGAAGTTTTCACTTCAAAAAAAATCTCTCTCCTTAAAAGAAATAAATCAGTTTTACAAACTTAAATAATAAAGCATAATCAGTTCAGTTTCATCACAAAATCAAATAATAACATAAATGAGTCTTAGTCTCATCTCATAGATAGACTAATAGACGTTATAAGAGTCAAAAGGTAGGTGTTATTTTTATTATTAACAATTTACTGTGAGTACTATTATTAATAATAAAATGTGAATATCGAAAATATCGAAAATACCGGTTTTCGATTAATGTAATATCGATAATAGAATATCGGAATTTCGTCCGATATTATCGAAATTTCGATATTATCGAATACCGGTATCCATGCTCTACATATATCGTTATCGCGGGAGCAAATACGATTTGACAGTACTGAAAGATTATAAAAAACAGTCAAAAACAGAAATGACATTCTTATAGAGAAACGTTTCAACCTACGGCCTTAAAATGTATAATTATTTTATTGAATATCAATGCTATATATATATCTTACCTCCGTACTTGACTTGATTAGTACTTAAAAAGATTACCTATTAGGTACGCAAACTCATCAGTCACTTTAGACATTTGTCGTTTTAAATATGCACCCATTACAACAGCGGCAGTCGAAAGACCATTTAGCCAGTTAAAATGGATATTTACTGCACGACGCCGCAGATTAATAGTAGAAAACATAGAGGTTTTTTTTGTCGTATATTACGAAAATCACTTAAGATCAACAAAAAGTAAATAAAGTTGTATTCAATTAAAACGTTGATATTTTATTTATTATTATTTTCTTGGAGGCTTATAATGTGTAGGCAGAAAAGTCTGTTTTTACTAAATGGACAGTCTGTCTTACTACTTCTTTAACAAATTTATATTTGCTCCCGCGATAACGATATATGCATGGTCAGCCTTATCGCGCGATAAGTGACAAGATAGAGCGTCAGTCTCTCTTGTCACTTATCGCGTGATAAGGCCGACCATGATACGGGGCCTGAAATGATAACCACGACACGACCTGTCAAGAATGAAACGACGAAGAATAGGTGTTCAACTAAACTGTACAACTATGGATTACGCGGAAACGTTCACGACCTTATTAAATCGTATTTAAGTAACAGGAGACAAATTACACAAATAAATACAATTTGCCTAGATTAAAAGACAGAGGTCACGTATTCATCAGATTCACGCGAAATAACACATGGAGTGCCACAAGGAAGCGTTTTGGGTCCATTGTTAATACTTACTGTAGTTTCTGTTTTTACTTATTTAATCACGAAATTTTCTAGTTTCTAACGTATACAATTTGAAATTACGATTTATTACAATTAGTATCATTTAGTTTTTAGGTAGGTCTACCTATTTGTTTTGACATTTCTATTTAAATTTTAATGTATAATTTTGATCGTACCGACCGTAATTTTTGGTGAATTTGTGTATGCCTTGTGGCAAAACACAGTGAGATGTGTTTTTTAATACCCTAACCATACCTTTGTTTTTTGAAATGAATTGATTTGAATTGATTGTAAAGCCCTTCTTGTAACCTGTTTAAATAGACGTTACATATTAAAGATTTGTTACTACGGTTTAGAAACAGTTTTTTGGATTGTTATTAAAATGTAAAGAGCTCTAACCATCTTATTCACCACGAGAACACATCACAAAAATCCCTTCTTAGTGGGTAGTGTGAAAAAATCAGCTTTCTAGGTTCAACGGTTTGGGCTGGGCGTTGATTTAAGTCAGTCAGTCAGGACTTTTACGTTTATATATATAGATTTATTAGAATTTGTCACTGGCAACAAAGCTACTTTAAATTAAGAAATAATTTAACTCTAATTAGGAAGAGTATTAAGCGCGATGTCACAAACTGTCCCTAAAAGTCGAATCGGGCCCTTAGTCCTTAACATGAATAAAGTACATCGATGCCTACATCCACTCCTGTAGAATGTAGATATTGCTCAAGCCCTAAGGCTTCGATTGCAAAAGTCTAGGCTCCGAGTATATCAAGTTAAGACCTTAGCGAATATTTTATACGGCCACATTCACTTTTTGCCACGTTAAACCTTATTCTGTCTGAGGAAAAACTGGAATCAACCAATTTTCAAACACATGCTACATTTTTTGGTACCAATAATTTTAAAAATAATAAAAAAAAACTATCACAGATTGGACTAAGACATGTAAGGTTCAAACTCCTCCTTATTGGTTGGACTATTGTCCAGTCTATCACCTCCTTAAAGTTCATCGTTATCCCGAACACCCTGTATAGATAACCCGTTAGAATGAGACATATTACTCGTAAAACATAATGAGAACGGGTCACTCACGTGCTAAAGGCGCCGGCAACGCGTGTGCTCTTGATTAGAAAACGAAAACACGAATCGGTTCGAAACATGTCGAGCGATTTTCGACCTTAAATACATGAGTGACCCGTTCTTGTTACATTTTAATATACTTACGTCGTCTAAGTATTTTGATATTGCTTTTAATGCATTTAGTTTAGTAAGGGCTTTCGCAAGCACTTACTAAACTAAAAACATCATTAAGTATATACACACCTAAATACCTTTTCTTTTGTCGAGAAATGCATTTACACCAGGGATGCCGCGGATGCGACTTTTTAGACATCCGCGGATGCGGAAACGGATGCGAATATAAAAAAAAAAATGTAAAAAAAAAATCATGAATGAAAAAAACACAAAAAAATATAAATACGCACGTCTTTATATAGGGTCACGCAGTACTCGAACACGTACCTTTTTTTAACCCCCGACGCAAAGAGAGGGGTGTTAAAAGTTTACGTAGTCTTATTCTAATACCCGGGTTAAGGCGCGTGCGCTAAATACCTAATTCAACCTTAAGTAAATACTCAACTGACAGTCAACAATTAAAAATACAGCCAAATAAATTCCATTGTCTCTTTATTGGCAAGCTATAAATCTAGCGTCGTTGTGAACATATAAATTGGTATTCAATGGTAGTAAAACTAGCAGACATAATATATCTATCAAGTATATGTTAATTAAGTATGTTTGTCATTCATGAGTAGGTTATGGTGTGTTTACATTGGATCACTTGGGTCAACAGAGCCATGCTTAGTATGACGTCGACCGTTAAATCCTCCTTACGATCCAGTGTATACAAGTCCTTACAACCACGATGCACGCATCAAGAAAAAAATAGGCATACTTAACTCTCAATTGACTAGATAAAGTAGTCGCTACTTCGGACAGCGCCTCAATTGAGTGTCAATTTACATACTTTACAATTGATAATCCAAACAGCAATGAAATTACTAACCTAACGCTGTTTAGGGTTCCATAGCCAACAAGGAACCCTTATAGTTTCGTCCTGTCCGTCCGTTTGCGGCTTAGCTCAGGGACCCTTACTGCTAGAAAGCTGTAATTCGTAAATACTAGTTTAAATCAATCACGCCGACCAAACGGAAAAATAAAACCCGATCTTGACACGTTTTATTGTTATTGACCCTGTACATCTCTGAAAATATTACATTAATGTTCCTTTTTTTGTTTCGACGCTTAGAGACCTTATACATATCTTAAAATATTAGAATAATTATTAATTGTATTTGGACGCTCAGAGACCTTATACATCTCTGGAATACTGAATTAATATCATTAACTTCTGTTAATGCTGATACAGATCTTGTATCGAATGTAATGGTCATATTTTGCAATTTTGTTTTGTTTACATTAACTTAGTGACATTTAGTTTGTTAACCCTTTATATATCAATTTAAATTATTATTGTGTAAGATTATTATTATTTTATTGTAAATTACCGTTTGACATGTAAAAGTGCCCTTGTGGCCTATTAGCACATAATAATGAATAGTACCCAAAGTTACAGAACTACTGCCTCAGTGATGACGTTACCAGTAACTTTTTTACAATATAGAATGATATAGGGTTGTTAACGTACCACATAACTGCGAACATCCAAAATGATAACTATTTTAGTCCCTGCTTTTGCTATCGACATTATCATCATGGAACTAATAATATGATATAATAAGAAGATAATAAAATAATACAATAGCCGGGAATCAGGTTTAAAAAAAAAAACTTGAATACAGGTTGTGAGCGATGGAACCTGACCTGATGGTCGTCTCTCAAGCCCCTATAGGGGCTCGGAGGAGCCTTCCGCGGCTGTGCCGCTTTTGGCGGGATCGGGCGCCGTCCGCAACAACGGACGGGTAGCTGTGGTGGGCGCAATGCCCGTCTGATCCGGTGGGGTCATCTGCTTCGTCCGTCGGCGAGGTCAAGCCCTGCCGGGTGAGTCTCCATAAGGAGAGGCCCAGCGAGCGACCTACAAGCCGACGGCACTACAGGAACATCCTTTTGTCGTAAGTCAGGTGTCGGCGGGGGGATCCGGGCGGATCAGGTCCCGCGGCAGGGCCCTCTTGTCGGGCGGTCTTGAGTGGTATGGAGCTATGTTCTGCAGGTGTGTCAGGCGCGAGCCGTCTGCCCGCGAGAACATAGCTCTGGCCAGTCTGGTGATGAAGTCGTCCAAATGTTCGATCTTCAGGTCGCGGTGGAGCACTTGGTTACTCACGAAGTAGTGCACGCCGGTTGCGGTGCGAAGTGCTTGCGACTGTTGTGCGCGGAGTCGCCGCTTTTTGCACTCTCCCACCAGCGCGTACCACGCGGGGGCTGCATAGGTGAGCCGCGACCTGATGTAGCCCTTGTAGATGCCGATCTTGGCGGTTAGGGGGAGGGACGACTTCATCACCGGAGTGAGAAGAATCCGGGCAGTCCTTGCGCTGTTGATGGTGTTGTTGACGTGGGCGGACATGTTAAGTTGCCGGTCGATGGTGACGCCCAGGTACTTAACAGTCCGCAGCCACGGCAACGGTTGTCCCAGGAGACGGAGTTCCGGGGGCTCGTTTCTCTTCGGGCTGAGGGTGATGGCCTGGGTCTTCGCCACGTTCACCCTCAGTCGCCAGCGGTCGAGCCAATTTGGAAGCGCGTCCAAGGTGCGCTGGATTTTGGTGGCTGCGTGGTCTATCTTGTACGACGTCGCTATGTACGCCGCGTCGTCGGCGTATAGTGCGAGTGTGGCCCCCCCTTCCACTGGGATGTCGTCGGTGTACCGCGCGTACAGGGCCGGCGACAGACAGCTTCCCTGGGGGACCCCGGCTGTGATAGGTTTCCTCGCCGAGAGCTTGCCTTCTACCGCGGCTTGGAAGCTGCGATCGGCGAGGAAGCTGGCAATGGTGTGGACGAGCCGTCGTGGTGCAGTGGTGGTAGTCAGCTTGTGGACCAGGCCTGAGTGCCAGACCCGGTCAAAGGCTTTCTCCATGTCCAGGAGCACCGCCACCGTGTGCTCCTTCTTGTTCCGCGCCGCTGCCGCAGTGTGGAGGATCCTGGCTATCTGCAGCGTTGTAGAGTGTTCCGCCCTGAAGCCGAACTGTTCCTCTCGGGGCTCGATGTGTGGTGTCAAATGGTGGAGAAGGAGACGCTCAAACACCTTTGACACCGTGGACAGCAGAGTGATGGGTCGGTAACTTTCAGGGCGGAGAATGTTCTTCCCCGGCTTGGGCAGCATGATGACTTTCCCCAGTTTCCAGCAGCTGGGAAAGTGGCATGTTCTCACGATCCCGTTGAAGAGCCGCGTCAGCGTCGCGATGGCTCGCGGGGGCAGGTGACGCAGCGCCTCGTTCGGGATCGTGTCTGGACCAGGGGCCTTGCGGAGCTGGGTTCTCCGTACTGCCCGTTGGATCTGGCCGGGGGAGAAGGTGATGGGATCCTCTTCTGGCGGCGGCGGGACCCCGAGATACCCCTCGACCTCGCGTTCCAGCTGTGCGGTGTGCTCGGCATCAGCTGACGCGTTTGGTCGGAACTGGTACTCGAGGTGTTCGGCGAATAATTTGGTGCCATCTGCGGCGAGGAGTGGTCTGACCGGTAGTGGCTTATTTGAGATGCGACGGCACAGGCGGTGAATGCCGCCCCAGCCTTCTTCGGCTGCGGAGTCGACGCCCTCGAGCCAGGAGTAGTGGGAGTTCGCCGCGAGGCTAGTCCCAATCTTCTCGGCGAGGGCGTTGAGTCGGGTCTTCAGGGTGGGGCAGCGGGTCTCGTTAAATAGCCGTCGCATCTTCCGCTTCTCCTCGATCATCCTCAGGATGTGGGGTGGCGGCTTCCGATGGCGGAAAGTGGTGGCAGGGCTCGTGGTGGTGGCGGCGGCGAGGGCCGACTGGGCGTTCCGGCTGAACAACTCGGCAAGTCGGTCGACTTCCTCGGCGGAGGTTGCCGGGAAGGACTCCGAGTGCTCAGCCATATGTGCAGCGAACCTCTCCCAGTCGGTCCTTCTCCTTGTTGGTGGGGCTTGCGTAGTGGTGACGGCAGTCTG
Organism: Epinotia ramella; assembly: GCA_947578815.1. Classification (NCBI taxonomy): domain Eukaryota; kingdom Metazoa; phylum Arthropoda; class Insecta; order Lepidoptera; family Tortricidae; genus Epinotia; species Epinotia ramella. Next base: position 15,659,426 of record OX388223.1, read on the forward strand.
TAGTCTGAGCAGCACTGGCTGGTGGTCCGAGAGCATATGGTCATCGAGGACTTCCAGCTCCGGCCAGTGTGGCAGATTTTGGACTGCCGCCAAGTCGATGACGTCCGGTGCGTGGTCCGTGTTGTAGGGGTAGTGCGTGGGGACCTCCGGGCCCAGCACAGTGTAGTCGTGGCCCTCAGCGTGATACAGCAGGTGGCGCCCCGTGTTGCAGATCTTGGACGAGTTCCACGCCGGGTGTTTTGCATTGAAGTCGCCGGCGAGGATGGTGGGTGCGCTCGAGTCCAAGATCTGCTCTAGGTCGGACTCGGCTAGGGACGTCTGTGGGGGCCGGTAAAAGGCATAGGTCCTCAGGTGTAGGCCGCCTGCGTGCAGCTCCACTCCGAGGGCGTAGCACGTCAGCAGCTGAAGATCCGGGAGCGGCTGGTGCACCACCCGTCGTGCGACTAGCACTGCCAGGCCTCTGTACGCTCGGCCCTGGGGGGACGTCTCGTCCTTGCGGTAGCAGACGTAGCCCGGTATTTTCAAGGCACCTCCCGCCTCGAGGTGGGTCTCTGAGACCAGGGCTACGTCGATCCGCTCTCTTCTGAGGACGTCCGCCAGCAGCGCCTTCTTCGGCCGGCTGTTGAGTCCGGCGGCATTCCAGTGGACGTCTCAACTTCTAGAACCCTGCGGGATGAACAATTCGGAAGCAACAACGGAGCAAATATCAATAAATCAGCATCCAGGCCCCTCAACTTTTATGGGTCCCACTGCCGGGACCCAACCCAGGAGCAGGCACCACAGAGGGACTTGGAAATCGGCACGGTGCATAAATTGCAAGAGGCAATACAACAAATCGCTCGGGAAAGAGCTGAATTGGAGAGAGAGGTATTATTGAAGAAACAAGAATGGGCAAGAAGAATAGAGGAAATAAAGAAGAATATTATTCATGAGAGAATAGACCCGCGAGGTCCACCAAGTGTTGAGGCTAAAAAGCCATTTGAAGGGAGAGTCCCTAATTACGCGATACGCGTCGCTGCAGCAAGAGCAGCCGCCCTCTACATAAACAGAGCGCCGAGAGCGCCAGAGTCAACGAAGAAATGCACCGTGCCCACACCCAGAGCAACAGAAGCCTGGACGTATCACTCTAATGTGAAATCAACGGGAGGCAACATTGCAGAGGCAGCCCCCGAACAGAAGAAAACTGCAAAAGCAGCAAAAGCAGCGTGGCGCCGAGGACGCCTCGCCCACCCACCGACAGCAGCACAGCTCGTCGCGAACCCACCACCGCCGCCGCAAGTGAAGATGCCAGATAGGAAATTATATATAGCGCGACCGCCCACCGCGCTAGTAGAAGCGGCGTGCAAGAAAGCCAGAGAAAAGGCTCAAGATAAACTCAGTGTTAAAATATCAATACCAATAAAAGTAGTGCAAACAGATAAGGAAAATATCTATATAAAAACCATACCGCCAAACAAAGGGGAGCCGGAGCCCTATGACCCGAGCAACTGGTGGTTTTAGTAAAAGTTAAAGTGGAATAAAAGTGAATAAAAACAGTAAGTAAAACTGAACTATTAAATAAATAAAAGTGAATAATATCAGTGCAACATTAAAGACATAAACGTAACGTTCTCGAATCAGTGTATAACGCAACAAAACGCCATCGCTCTACGTTACGATTTTGTAGTATGACACTGCGTCTCATACTAAAAGGGGAGGATTGTGAGCGATGGAACCTCCCTTGATGGTCGTCTCGCTAGCCCCGCAGGGGGCCCGGAGGAGCCGGACGCGGCTGTGCCGCTTTTGGCGGGATCGGGCGCCGTCCGCGACAACGGACGGGTGGCTGGGGGCGGGCGTTATGCCCTTCTGGTCCGGTGGGGTGGGTTCATCCGCTGTGTCCGTCGGCGAGGTCAAGCCCTGCCGGGTGAGACTCCATTTGGAGAGGCCCGGCGAGCGACCTGCGAGCCGACGGCGCTGCGGGAACGTCCAGTCAGGTCCGGGTGCCTAATGGGGCTAGCCCTCCTTGTACAGGTCGGCCAGCCCCCTGAGGATGATGGGTGCGGGGTTAGCTCCTGTCTGCAGAGCGCCGAGCACGTTCTGCAGGATGCTCACGCACTGCGCTATCACCCTCTCCCTAGTGCCATCTTGGCTTGCCGGTAGGGGTGGGGGGGCAGTGTCATGCGGAGGTCTGGTCAGCGCTGCTGCAGGAGGAGCGAGCGCAGGGGCGGCGTTTGTGTGGGCGGCGGCGGTCTGGGCGGCGGCGTTGGTCGTCTGGGTGTTGGTTTCGGCGGCGGTGGCGGCGGGGTGACCCTTGCCGCGTCTGCCCCTCCCTCGGCGGCGGCGGCGCAATGGCGCCGCGTCGTTCGCCCTCGCCATGAGGGAGTTGGGGGCGTTCTCGGCGGCCTCCACCGGACGTTGCTGGGGCACGAGTTGCCCGCGGCGGTTTGTGAGGGGAGCTGTACCGGCCCTCTTGGCTCGTGCCTCCCGCTGGTAGGTGGGGCACGTGAGACTGTTTGCTGGGTGGGGGCCGCCGCAGTTGGCGCAGGTCCCCTCCTGGTCGCGCGGCCGCTCGCACTGGCCCGCAAAGTGTGGCCCCGCGCAGCGGACACACTTGACTGGGCGGCGGCAGCCGTGTGAGGAGTGACGGAACGCCTGACAGCGGTGGCATTGCGCCGGCCCCTTCTTGCCGCGCCACGCCTCCACTGTCACTCCCGTCATCCCGAGCAGCTCCCGGACACCGTAGATTTCCGGGATGAGGCCGTCGGTCTTCGTCAGCTGCGTATAAAATACGCAGCCGGGTCGTCCTGCACGCGCGTCGACGTGGCGCGTGTAAATTGGAGCGAATCCCTTCGCCGCCAGGTCGTCGGAGATGAGTGCCGGGTCCGTGTTTGCGGGGAGCCCCCTGATGCACACCTTCAGGGGGATCTCTTCTTTTGGCTGGAGCGCCGACCATGATACGCTGTCGCCGAGGGCCTCGAGGTAGGCCTGCACCACCCTGTACTCCTCGTGGTCCTCAGGGAGGAAGCGAATTCCGCTTCCATATGGCCGGGACTTGGGGTAGCGGCCCAGTAGCTCTCGGATCTTCCGGAAGTGCGCGCTCCAATCCGGGAGGTTGTCGACCGTGATTGGTCGCGGCTTCTTCCGGGGCGGCTGGGTCGTGGCTGGTCCTGGTGTTGCTGCTGGTGGAGTCGGGTTGGGGGCCGGCGCGGTAGCGGCCTCTTCCCGGCTCTCGTCGTCGCCGTCGCTAGCCTCGTCGCTCTCGCCCTGGACGTCCATCGGGGACAAGTCCAGGCGGGGGAGGCTGGATGGGTAGGCCCCCCCTCGGGTGGGGACCCCAGACTGCGCTTGGCCCCGGTGTACGGGGGGAGCGCGGCTTTCACTGGCAGCGCCTGCGCTGGAGTTTGCACCAGCGGCGGCGACATGGTGGCGGGCGTCCGGTGGACTATGAGTCCTCCGTGTGGCGGCGTTTTGTTCAGCGGGAAGGTCTGCTGAGGCGTGGACTGAGGCGGTGTTGGCGTCGGTGTGGGCCGCGCCGCGCGGGGCGCGGCGTGCTTCGGCGCGGGTACTGAGCGGGGCGCTGGGCTCGCTCTGCCCGCTCCGAGGGCGGGCGGCGATCGCGGTGCGGGTTTAGGTGCCGCGGCTTGGCGCTGCGGTGCGGGTGCGCGCTGCGGCTGGGGCGCGGGCGCGGGGACCTTTTTGAGGGCGGACGCGGTGGTGGCGGCCGCATAGGTCGGCGTCTTCGGGCGGGCGCCCGAGGGGTTGTCGGCTCGGGTGAGCGGGGTGAGGTGGCCGACTATTTCACGGACCACGTCGGCGGGCGTCCTGGGGAAGAAGGCTTCCCCGGCGCTCTCGCTCGTGGGTGTTCCCGGCGTGCTGGGTGTTGACGCTGCCTTGTGGGCTGCCGCGGATGCGCGCAGGGCGTTAGCGAACGCCCGTTGTACGCGCGGGTCGCGGGCGGCGCTGGCTGCGTCACCTAGGCCGCGGGTGCGGCGGAATGTCCGGTGTCTGCTCGGTGAGGCTCCCGCGGGGCGCGGGGTTGGCGGCGGCATTTTCTATTTTTTGTGTGGGTATTTCACCCACACGGTTTCTCGCTCTACCCCCACCTTTGCTTGTCAAAGGCGAGGGGTGAGGAGTGATTGGGGGGCCCTCTCTAGGGCTTCCTGTGACGCTTGGAGCGCGATCGCGGCGGCGCGGCTGCCCTTACCCGTTTCGTACGCGGCCAGACCCCGGTGAGACCCGCTTGTGGGAGGCCGGGGCTGGTCGGAACTAGGCAGGCGGTACAGCGGCGCGGGTAGTGGCGGTTGACGTCGGGTGGCGATCCGGGCGCGGGGGGAGAGATGGTGGCTCCGTCCAGGCGTAGCGAAGCTAATCCTAACCTAACCTAACCTAACCTCACAAATACGCATCCCGACCCAGGCAGCCTAACGCCGGCACATCGCGAGGTCCGCGACCCGCAACTACAAAGAACTGCCGCCCAGCCGCGAGCGAGCAGCCCGACCCAGGGAGCCCAACGCCGGCACATCGCGAGGTCCGCGACCCGCAACTACAAAGAAGCCACCGGCCCATCCAGAGCGACGGAAGACTACACCTCAATAAACTAAGTTAACTATTAAACCATTTGTGTTATGATATGTATAAATAAATGCCCTTCGCCGCTGGCACTCATTTACCCCTAATCCTCATAGGAAAACCCCATTAGGGAAATCATGTTTGTAAAGTGTATTAAAGAACACATAACTTAAAGTAGTCAGTAAAATCATATTTAATACATAGCAGCCATAAGCTGTAATCCAAGTGTTTGGGATTGATATTAGTACATGTAAATGAGCGATAATCACGTTTTCACATTCTTTCAAATCGACTATATCTCGATGTCGTACCAAGAAGCCCTCGTCGCACCATGCCAGAGCGAGACAGCCTAATGAAGAGAGCAGCACAGCCCCACTACGTGTGTATCGGCCCAGGCGGACCGAAGAGAAGACCAGCCGAGTGAGGGAGACAGTAATATACGTAACTGTGTCATTGGCTAAAAATAGATTGCCGGAATGCAGGAATTTAATCCAGTTACGTAATTATCGCTTATCAATTAGAGACATTCCTTGTTATATCTCAGTAACCCTTAGCCGTACAGATACGCTACATATGTCAAAATGACGGGCTAAACGAGCCCCTGCTTATAGTAATATGCCTATACACCTACCCTTTGTACTTATTGTTTAAACTTAGAATAAGTCCAGGATAATTAGCATATTTACCAAATTATATATAATTAATAATTAATAGTAAAACGTAAAACCATATCTAACGAACGCACAGTGTTTTAAGACGTTCCATTCAAACTAGCCTAACTAGTAACAGTATTTAAATCTAGATAAAGGTAGCCCACTCGGGGTGAATTGTAAAAGTAAACTCATTCGTAAGGAAAGGGGCGTAAAAAGCACCCAATTAGCTTGAGAGAAAATATATTGTTTATTCATGATAGATTCAGTATAAATAGAGGGTTTATACCCATTCCAAATTGTGTCTGATCCAAGCTCCCAAGGAGGAAGCAACTACTAGAAGAAGTCTTAGGAAAATACATAGGGAAAGTGATAGGGAAAGTGTTAGGGCAGTGATAGGAATTAGGGCAGTGATAGGGAAAGTTGTAAATTATAAAAGTATTGATCAGTGTGAATTCGTTTAATAAATATTTCTTATTCATTCGTAAACAGTCTTATTATTATAGGTAACCTAGGTTCATCCAGGTATTCACGGGCACGTCAGGGCTACGAGTTTCAGACTCGGTAGTCATACCCGTAGGCGTTATCGGTGGGCCCCTCTAGTTCTGTCTAGAGGCGCGATAGTCTTAGGTGACTGTGAAGCGCGACTCGCGTCACCCCCGTCGACACTGTCGGAGCGGTGGGCTGTCGGCCACACAGGTCAAGTTTTTACAAAAGTTCAGATTTTGCAATGGGATTACTTTTTTCGTCATATTAGCAAGATGTTGTAAAATTGAAATTCATGTAACGGTGAGCGATCAATGAAATTATGTTGTTACTACGTAAAACAGAACGTACGTATCGCACACAATAACATATGAAACGTTATTGTGTGCGATACGCAGTACAGCCCTTGCACAGGAGGTAACCATAGATAAACAGTGGTTCCAGTCAGGGATGCCGCGGAAGCCATTTTTTTGACATCCGCTGATGCGGATATTTGAGTGCACACATCCGCGGATGCGGATTTTGTGGTCAAACACTAAAACACGTAAATAAACAACGTCCATTTTATGATTTTACGCAATTATCAAACACGTTGAGTCTAAATTACAATCGTAGCGAAAAAATCAAAAACGCGTTTGCTCTTTAGTCACAGAAACGAAAAGAAGTTTTTTTTTAATAAAGGCGAAAATATCTGAAACGCGCGCGATAAGCTCCGCGTGGGCTCCTTTCTTGTCGTGAATTGCACTACATCCGCATCCGCAAAAACTACGAATCGATTTTGGCGGATGCGGATGCTAATGTTAAAATTTGTGCGGAACTTCCGCGGTTGCGGATGCGAATGTCTACAACATCCCTGGTTCCAGTAACTGGTAGACCAGACCTATCTTATTTACAATAATAATACCTAACCAATCAATATCGTTGAAATTCCTCAGGAATTCTGTTACAGCATCGTTTTTTTTTACGACCTTGGAACCCCTATAAAATCAGAGATTAGTACTTAATCATCATATTATTTCATTATTTTTTCAATTCAGTTCAAATATTTTATTGCATACATGTTGTTACGATACAGACAAATGTTAAAACAGCCTCAAACGTGCACCCTGTAAGGGCATCACAATATTTTTAAAACTAAAAGAATTAACTAACATATAAAAAGTTTTTCTGAGCCTATATATATATAGGTATAAGTAGTTTCGCATAATTTGATATGACGTCAGTTGAAGTTCTGAAACGAATGACATTTTATTTGCATAACTAATGCTGACGTTGGCAGAACCTAAACCCCCCCGTTTCCGAAAATAACTCGAGGTTAACACCCAAACGTTGACGTCATCAACCATTTCACAGTATACTAAAAGAAACACAAACAGTGTTAAAAAATTAAGGATAGAAGGAAAATAAATCTTCATGAGGTTATTGACATGGGGCATCCATAAAGTACGTCAATGCATTTTTATAACTAATTGTAAAAAAAATGTCGCGTGGTAGCCGATTGAAACAGCGATTGCCTGAAAGTGTGTCCGCTGTTTATAATCATCATCATCATATCAGCCGAAAGACGTCCACTGCTGGACATAGGCCTCCCCCAAAGAGTGCCAAAGTGACCGGTCCTGGGCCACCCGCATCCAGCGGACTCCAGCAACCTTTACCAGGTCATCAGTCCACCTTGCGGGGGGCTTACCCACGCCGCGCCTTCCGTACGTGGAAATATTAGAAAAAAAGTTGTACGGCAGCCGTTTGAAAATTGGCATGCCTGTTCTTCGTCACATACAGACTGGAAACCAATTGCCTACAAACAGCCCGGCGAGGTAAAAAAAAAAAAAAAAACCGGCTTCAAACTCTTACGAATCGACACAACAGTTACCGTTTGGTGTGAACAGGTTCAAAAGCTTGTAGGAACAATTTTTTTTGTAAATATGTTTTTACAAAAAAAAAAGACCGGGTTGCACTCCGGGAGTGCCGGCAGAAGTGAAAACTCAATGACATTGACGACATTGTAACAGTTTTTCGATCAGGTCACCGTCCGTCTTACGAATTTTCAATCTCTCGAATCTTACGGTCACGTGACTGTTGCGAGTTTTACATTTCTTCCCCATCTCAAAAAGTGCACAGCGCGAAGTTAAAGTAAAGAAGTTTTCACTTCAAAAATTGATCTCTCTCTTTCTTAAACTACCCACCCTACTTTTACATATACCTACATGGTAACTAACTTCACTTCGGTGCACAGCCTTTCAAGGCATAGTTTGCAAAATTGTCGCGTATTTACTAACACTTCAAGTCAAGAGAGCAAACAATTGAGCATCGACGACTTCGATGAGACGAGTAGGTACTTGAGAAGCAATCGAGTTCTTAGTTCTATGACATTAGAGTCAATTTTAGCGAGTCTGCGATGAAATGCAATATCTGTAAACACTTGGAAGTGTAAACACGGGGTGCAGTAGGGCAAATGTCAGTGTGCCATTACGACAAGGCTTCGTGATACTAAATGGGACAGTCTTTTCACTATATTTGCACCACTATTCCAAAATTTACAAGTATCGTCCAATTTTAAACTATTCCTAATTCATTTTTTGTAATTCTTAATTCTGGCTACTGTATTTTTTTTTTATCGTGATGTTTTTTATTTGTATATTGTATGCTGACCATCCTTATGGGGAGATAAAATGCGATGTTATAATTTGTAATTTAATTATTGTTATTTATTTATGACGTCGTGGTGTAAATAAAATTCTTAACATTTTGACTAAAAGACAATATGTAAGTATATGCTGTCATTTATGTCAAGAAATAAATTAATCTAATTTAACTATCGACATTAATATATTTTCTACAGCCTTCAAAATAAGAGGTTCCATAATGCATAATGTTTATATATTACCTACGCAATATTTCGGTTTGGTCTTGGTAGCTCATGTTTTTTTTTAATGGTACAAATGATAAAATATTTTAAGATATGTCATTATTCATTCCTACTTTTAACCAACATGAAATACTTTATAATATTATAATTCATAATTCGTTTATTGCATCCATGGTTTACATTTAGGTTTTACATAAGTAAGTAGGTCTCTCATGGACCCTGGTAGGGCACAGCAATTTGAAGTCTTAAATCTAGCATATTTATTAGTCTTATTTTATCATAGTTTTTTTTTTTTTTATACATGCTTACAATAATAACTGAGTAATTAAAAAAATATACGTCGATGATAAAATTGGGAAATTTTAGGAACCGCGTGAATCGTGATTCAATTGAGTCATGGTAATACTTAAATTTTTACTTAACACTTAATCCCATGAGTTGGAAACATGTCGCCAACAGAAGTACACGTGAGAAAAAAATACAACAAATAATATAATATAAAAATATGGAATAAAAATAATATACATATTTACTTACAAGTTATAACTTGAGATAATTTGAGTTCGAATTGCATCAAAGTAGGGACTGTCAAATGTAGAAGATTCCAATCCCAGTTGAATATGACAGTTATATATAAAGTCACCCACAATAAATAACCATTTGAACGGTACCTATCCCGCGGCCTACAATAACATGGGCACTCTACCCTTATTCGCAAATGTGCGCGATGTTTCACAGTGCTTGAGCAGGTCAAGCCAAATATAGTTTAGCAAATGTCAATTCAAACATAAACAACATTAAGCCGGGTTCTGGTAATAGTTGGAACCCGACCACAGACAAGCTGCAGACGACGTGTCGCAGTGACACTGCAGACACGGGTCACAGGGTCTGCATCATGCTCGGCCTTATCACGCGATAAGTGACAAGATAGAGCGTCCGTCACTGGCTAACGTCATAAGGCCGACCATGAGACGCGGCCTGGTTTCTTCCAACTTGAACCTTTAATCGACTAGCGGGCCAAAAAGGAAAAAGACCCAATTCGTTTTTTTCTATATGTATAGAGATCATTTTAAGCAATCGTGTTTTGGCTTCTGACAACCAAAAAAATATTTAGTCATGTAGGACCGGACATTGTGGCACTCTTTGGGGGAGGCCTATGTCCAGCAGTGGACGTCTTTCGGCTGATATGATGATGATGACTTATGTTATTGCGCCAAAACAACATTAGCTATGAGAAACAGTTTCACGTCAATTAAGCTGGTTTTCCACCGGAGGGGCGAGACGAGACGAGACGATGCGAGAATTGAAATCGTATGGGACTCACTACACCTATGTCCCATACAAATTTCAATTCTCGTCTCGCCCCTCTATTGGAAAACCAGCTTAACGCCAATCGCCACCGCACATACGACGAAACAGCATGGCGAGTTGCGACACAAAAATTTGACGCCATCATGCGATTTTGATTGCACATATGTACACACGCATGTGAAATCTTTGGATTGTTCAATTCCGAAATTGGTCAATCAGCATGCATGGCGGAAACATGTAATGCCGGCTGTACACACTCGTCCAGACACCCCGTGACAGACCGAGAACGAGTGTGTACATGATGCTCTCTCCCCTTGTCTCGCCCGCTCGGGTCTCGCCTCGGTCGCGTGTCGGTTTTTGCGGCCGAGTCAAAGGGCTGTTCCGCTTTTCAAATGACGCAACGAGTGTGCACATGGTGTGCTCTCGCTCGGGCGAGAAGCTCTCGACGAGTGTGTACATGCGGCATAATGTGTTCAGTCATATGAAGAACAGGACAGAAAAAATACTAGAATCGAGAAATTCATTACAAAGGAGCATTGAAAGAAACAGAAATTATCTTGAGTTAAGGATCGCCGGGACGCTGAACACTCCATACAAACGTAAATTGGTTCTCAGTTTGAAACGGCTTTCTGGAATAACATTAAACTATTTTAAGCACGATGAGATCCGCTATCTAAGTCGCAGACTAGTCTCTATTGCTCTACAAAAAAAAACAGACCGGTTGATCCATAATAATATTATGTTCGTAACTAACGACTTAAGACAAAATTAGGTTAGTAACAGAAGATAATACACATGCTCTAAGTTATAATAGAAAAAAAAAGTGATTAGAGACTCCCAACTTGACTCTCCATAGAGAGAGAGCAGCAGCAGAGTCGAGTTGAGGACCGTTCTGCGTGATGAGATGATTCGATTGTCTCGAACCAAGAGAAAAAGTCTGGGCTCAAGATCATTTCGCTTCATTACAGACAATTTAAATGCTTCCTAATTCATTTCTTGGTTAGGTAAAGGTTTTTTACTTAAATCAAGTAGTTTTTCTATGGAGCAGAGTTCTGTTACACATTTACCTCAATCAAGATTTTTTTCTGTGATTTATATTGTAATGGTGCCCTTATACAATAAACTTTTTGTTATTATAAAAAATCCTATTAAGTGCTCACAAAATTTCACGAGGATCGGTTGAGAAATACGACCTGTACAGGAGAACGCCGGACATACGAAAGAATTTAGGCCCAAGCGGGACAGCGGAGACAAGAATTTGCTGAAACATAGAACTTCGTTCGCTTCGCTCGCTCGTTCAATTATTCGACCGAATTTTGGGAATGGGATAGCTGTTAATTGTACACTTCGACGTAAGTACAGTCAGCATCAAAGGTAACTGCGCAAACGAAGACTTCAAAAGTCTTTATTAAAAGGGAATAAGACCTTTTGACGTCTTCGATTGCGCAGTTACTTTTGATGCTGACTGTACCTATATCGTAAAACTGACACCTCCGTTCCCATTTCGACCGCAGGTAGATAATAGTAGAACGGTTATAAAACTCTCTATAATCCACAAGAGCGTCAACTATGTTAGAAACTTGCGAGCTGCCATAAAGTTTTTATGTCAGGTGGAAACTTAAGTATAGTATGAATAGTCACTTCACAGTTGAGTGAAATATACCCACTCGTCCTTAGGGGTCTCTTCGACGGCCTTTTGAAACGCAGCCACTGCTTCGTCGGCGTCCATAAAACGTTTTCCTCGAAGTTTTTCTTTAATTTTTGGTGGAAAAATCGAATGCAACATGGATGGCAACTACCTAAAATATTGTAAATAGCACATTCTGTGTAAAGGAAACATTCCTTCGTTTTTAAAAACAATAAATTCTGCATTTAAGGATTTATGAAAAATCGCTTGCCCTAGTCGGGACTCGAACCGGTCAAATGTGACAAAAAATAACGTGCTCTATTTTATGATGCAGATTGAAAGGGTAACTGATAAGGTTCATTTTTCTCTAAATAACAAATACAATCAGAATAACGGAGTGCCATGAAAATTGAAAACTAAAAACTAAACCGGTTCGAGTCCCGACTGAGGCAAGCGATTTTTCATAAATCCTTAAATGCAGAATTTATTGTTTTTAAAAACAAAGGAATGTTTCCTTTACACAGAATGTGCTATTTACAATATTTAAGGTAGTTGCCATTCACGTTGCATTCGATTTTTCCACCCTGTATAGTGGGGCTTTACCAGAGACACAGACTAGACTGACAATATGTTAATAAGGACCGTAGACAGTGAATTTAATTGATAGCGTCCTAGTGACTGCCCGAAAGGGATAAATGTAAATTAACCTGGCTAAATTGAGAAATATCAGAAGACTAAAGCTGATTTTCCACCGGAGGGGCGAGACGAGACGAGGCGAGGCGAGAATTGAAGTTTGTATGGCACTTACTATGTCCACCGAGCGCGCGCGAGGAAAGAATTGAAAATTTGTCATACGAATTTCAATTCTCGCCTCGCCTCGTCTCGTCTCGCCCCTCCGTTGGAAAATCAGCTTCAAGCTAGGTTTAAATATTCGGGTCAAATGTAGATTTACGAATGCGTCTCTTCTAACATTGTCAAAGTAAAGGGCTGTGAAACCTCATTTTTACTTGGACTCTTAATCCGCATAAACCGCTTCTCCTCTAATATGATTTCATGCAATTTATATCCACGGAAGGCCTTAACTATAGGCCACACGAAAGACGACTTTTGTTTTACTCAATCTGTATGACCTTAGGTCAGTCGGGGCAAGTGCGCCAACGGGTTAAATACGCCTATCATACAGTACCGGTCATTGTGGAACTCTTTAGGGGAGGCCCTTTCTGGCACTGAACGTCTTCTGGCTGATGTGATAATAACTATGATATGACTAAGATGTCTATAGTACTAATTACCCCGGTGGCGCACTTGCCCCGACTGACCTTATTTGTACTGTTTGCTCTAAACTATGATAATTGTTATAAAACATTTTACACTCTTGTCAAGATTCAAACAAAATTCTCTGTTGTCAGACCACTTCATAAAAAAGGAACAAAAACGGATATGGGTAATTATAGATCTGTCACATTGATACCGGTCATATCCAAGATATTTGAAAAAGTTTTCTATGCCCGATTACAAAAAAATCTAGATAAGAATAAGACATTAGCAATAGAACAGAATGGTTTTAGGAAAAATAAATCTACATGCTTAGCCGCTTTTACTTTAATAAAAAAAGTCATCAATAATATTAATAACAAAATGCCAACTGTTGCTCTCTTTCTGGAAATGAGCAAGGCATTTGATTTTGTAGATCACAACATACTGTTAAAAAAGTTGCATTGTTATGGTGTTCGTGGACCAGCAGAGAATTGGATAAAGTCTTACTTGTCTAGCCGTGTACAGGTTACACAAATAACAAAATTAAATGAAGCAACCAACACAATGGAGGAGCTTGTTTCTTCAACAAGAGAAAATAAGTTCGGGGTGCCACAAGGCAGTATTTTAGGACCCCTTTTATTTATTATTTATATAAATGATCTACCAGCAGGTACTACACTACATCCTACACTCTACATCCTACGGTTATGTTTGCCGATGACACAACCATCATAGTAGAAAGTCAAAATTTAGGTAGCTATAATGACACAGTAAATAAGGTTTCAGAGGAAACGGTAGAATGGCTAACAAGAAATAACCTAACTATAAATACAGATAAAACCAAATATATTTATTTTCGTACCAGGCAGGGAAAATATCTGAACCTTAATATAAATTGTAATGGGAAACCAATAGCGAAAGTAAAGTATCAAATTTTCTTGGGTCTTTATGTGGACGAGCACTGTGAATGGAAAGAGCAGGCTAAGGCAGTCTGCAATAAAATTAATAAATTTGTATTTGCTATTAAAAAACTGTTATTTCCTCAATAAAGAAAATAAGTAAAATAATTTTTTTGTGAACCATTTGATATTATCCGAAAGAATTTACTAGAGTATTTGCAGTATATGTACACGATTAACTTAAATTATGTAGAAAAAGCATAAACATGGATGATATATGGTGATTGTGGATCATTAAAGTAATTTTCTAGAAAACTAGTCCTGTAGTCAGAAAGCTGATATACGTTAGAAAATTCAATTATAAAATGTCAGTTTAGATAAATTAATATATGATGTTTGCCTGCGCGAAATGCGAATTTAAGTATATCTGTAAGTTACGCTTTAGCCGGTGAACCAATCCATCATCATCATTCTCCTAGCGTTGTTCCCGGTTATGCCCCTAAAGGAGCTCGGGGTCCGCTTTGACACCTAGTCCCAAGATTTGGCATAGGCGCTAGTTTTACGAAAGCGACTGCCATCTGACCTTCCAACCCAGAGGGAAAACTAGACCTTATTGGGATTAATTCGTTTTCTTCACGATGTTTTCCTTCACCGAAAAGCTAACGGTAAATATTCCGTACATAAGTTCCGAAAAACTCATTGGTACGAGCCGGGATTCGAACCCACGACCGCCGCTTGACAGCCGCATGCCTGAACCACTAGGCTACCGTAGCTATCGTGAACTAATCCATATTCATACTAATACTAGCTGATGCCCGCGGCTTCGCCCGCGTGCTTATAGGAAAATGTAACATATTGAATTTTCCCGTGGGAATTTGATGTTTTCCCGCTGGAAAAAGTAGCCTATGTCACTCTCCAGCTTCTAAACTATCTCCATACAAAAAATCAGATCAATACGACGCTCCGTTGCGACATGAAAGAAGGACAAACATACAAACACACACACTTTCGCATTTATAATATTAGTAAGGATTATAAATGTGAAAGTGTGTCTGTCTGTTTGTCTGTTACCTCCTCACGCTTAAACCGCTGAACCGATTGGGATGAAATGTGTTATAAAGATAGTCTGAGTCCCGGGGAATGACAAGGGATAGTTTTTATCCCGGAAATCATCCCCTGAGGGGTTGCAAGTTGAAATAGGGGGAGGTAGTTTATAAGTTCTACGCTTTCCAAGCCGCGGCCAAATGGTTTAATATTATAATTATAATATTAAACCATTTGAATATAACTTTTTCAAGTTTCACAATAAAGCATTAATATCAGATTGCTAAAATACATCTGAATTTCTGTTGTTAAAACCAGGTCAAGGGTACAAGTTCAATGTTTTAAAACATACCACTGACCGTTATCTTGCTACGTAATAACACTAATAACGCAGGTAGGTAACCGTATAAGGGTGCGAGTATCCGGATTTGCGTGCGATGCGAGGCGATAGCGACGAAAAAACCCACTTGCTAGCCTCGATCAGCCCCATTTTTAACCCCCGACGCAAAGAGAGGGGTGTTATAACAGTTATAAGTTCAACGTGTCTGTCTGTGGTATTGTAGTTCCCAAACGGATTGACCGATTTGAATGCCGTTTTTTTGTGTCATAGATAATTTTATCCCGAGTGTTCTTAGCCATGTTTCATGAAAATCTGTTCAGCAGTTTTTGAGATATTGGACTTTGAAATGAAAATGTGTAACACAGTTTGGTGCAACGGTGCAACCCTCTCTAAGAGTGTAACCAAAAACTTGGCTTTATTATAGCCCTTAACTTTGGCAATGTCCACACAGTAGACGCGAACCTAAATGTCTATGACCCAAATAAATGCGCTTACCGGGATTCAAACCAGGGCTGTTATTCGCTACGCGCTAATGCGGCTCACCCTGCCAGTCACCCGTCACCTACGCTTAGTTACTACGCATCGCGGTGTCAAGATATATTTCTGGGTGATCGTTAAGGTGAGCTTAAAACAAGTTACATAATAGGGGGCCAGCGCAGCTATCATAGGTCGGGCCGCGAGCTGTGTCGCGGCGAGATAGACTATCCATCACTTTCTAACTAGAACGCGTAGAACGAGACGGCTTAGTCTAGGGTAGGATAGCCGTGCTTCGCAGGGTCACTAACCAGGCAAAGTTGCCTTTGACGTAATATCGAAAGCATAGGGTTATATCACATATCTAAGGACGTATAATTGCGTGATTCTCGCCCGGTTTAGTCAAGTAGCGGCACTTGAACGAGTACTTGCAAGTGGCGGGTAAGCTCGCACCGGCCCTGTGCCCAATTCGAGCCAGTTTGGGTGTCAACATCGGATAACGAAGGTTATCAGGGTACCTATAAACTGAAGGTAATTTGTAGGATCTATCAAACTCCCGACGTCCCGACGCAAAGAGGGGTGCAGTTATAAGTTTGACGTGTCTGTGTTATTGTGTTATTTTAATGCAGTTTTTGTTCGAAAGTTGGCGTCATTGAGATGGTTCTTAGCTACGGTTCAACAAAATCGGTTCGACCGGTGGGAAACAAGCTTACAGCCCGCCTGATGGTAAGCGGTTACTACGGCAACTCCAAGGGTGGCATTGTGTTATTTTAATGCAATTTTTGTTCGAAAGTTAGCGTCATTGAGATGGTTCTTAGCTACGGTTCAACAAAATCGGTTCGACCGGTGGGAAACAAGCTTACAGCCCGCCTGATGGTAAGCGGTTACTACGGCAACTCCAAGGGTGGCATTGTGTTATTTTAATGCAATTTTTGTTCGAAAGTTGGCGTCATTGAGATGGTTCTTAGCTACGGTTCAACCGGTGGGAAACAAGCTTACAGCCCGCCTGATGGTAAGCGGTTACTACGGCAACTCCAAGGGTGGCATTGTGTTATTTTAATGCAATTTTTGTTCGAAAGTTGGCGTCATTGAGATGGTTCTTAGCTACGGTTCAACATAATCGGTTCGACCGGTGGGAAACAAGCTTACAGCCCGCCTGATGGTAAGCGGTTACTACGGCAACTCCAAGGGTGGCATTGTGTTATTTTAATGCAATTTTTGTTCGAAAGTTGGCGTCATTGAGATGGTTCTTAGCTACGGTTCAACAAAATCGGTTCGACCGGTGGGAAACAAGCTTACAGCCCGCCTGATGGTAAGCGGTTACTACGGCAACTCCAAGGGTGGTATTGTGTTATTTTAATGCAATTTTTGTTCGAAAGTTGGCGTCATTGAGATGGTTCTTAGCTACGGTTCAACAAAATCGGTTCGACCGGTGAGAAACAAGCTTACAGCCCGCCTGATGGTAAGCGGTTACTACGGCAACTCCAAGGGTGGCATTGTGTTATTTTAATGCAATTTTTGTTCGAAAGTTGGCGTCATTGAGATGGTTCTTAGCTACGGTTCAACCGGTGGGAAACAAGCTTACAGCCCGCCTGATGGTAAGCGGTTACTACGGCAACTCCAAGGGTGGCATTGTGTTATTTTAATGCAATTTTTGTTCGAAAGTTGGCGTCATTGAGATGGTTCTTAGCTACGGTTCAACAAAATCGGTTCGACCGGTGGGAAACAAGCTTACAGCCCGCCTGATAGTAAGCGGTTACTACGGCAACTCCAAGGGCGGCACATGCAATGCCGATCCTTTAAAAAAATATAAGTACACTCCTCAAAATATCGTCTTTGAGGTCGAATATCGCTCGACATGTTTCCATATAAGGTGGGTTGTATAAGGAGACCTCACGTGTATTTTTCTACAGGGAACGAAACTAAGAAAAAATATCTACCACACGAGTACCTAGCACTTCAAAATAGCGAGTCTATTTTACTGTAACACCTAAAATTATACAATAAATGAAATCTTATCTTATCTTATAAATATATCAGCACATTCACAACTATTAGGTAGAAAAATAAACAAGATTTACTAGGTATATACAATATCACAACAGCAGGGCTATCACAGGACGGCCAGAGAGCTATATCGCGGCGAGATAGACTCCGTCTCTTTTTAATTAGAACGCTAAGAAAGAGACCGATAGTATATGTCGCCGCGATATAGCCGCGGGCCGTCCTCTGGTAGCCGTGCAAGCGTACTAATATAGATATCCATACTAATATTATAAATGGGAAAGCGTATGTGTGTGTTCGTTTGTCCGTCTTTCACGGCAAAACGGAGTGACGAATTGACGTGATTTTTGAAGTGGAGATAGTTGAAGGGATGGAGAGTGACTTTTTGTCTCTTTCTAACACCCCACTTCCCTAAAATGGGGGGTGAAAGTTTGTATGGAGCTACGATATAAACGAGTTCCACGCGGACGGAGTCGCGGGCAGAAGCTAGTACTTAATAGATTAGACCAGGGGTACACGCAGCCTGTCAATGCCAACAGCTTCCTATCCGGCTCGAAGGACCACTTTGTTTACACCGTTACTATGCACTCACTTGGTTACCAATCAATATATACCACAAAACGGATGTCCTAAGGAATTTGAATCGAACAACCGTTATCTAGTTTGTTAGAGTAGCAGCGCCTGGTCCACAATAACTACAACTTAGAAAAGTTGAAAAACCCCCGACATTTTCATTTCAAAGTCCAATACTTATCTCAAAAATGGCTGAACAGATTTTCATGAAACATTGCTAAGAACACTCGGGATATAATTATCTATGACACAAAAAAACCGCATTCAAATCGGTCCATCCGTTTGGGAGCTACGATACCACAGACAGATACACAGACACGTTAAACTTATAACACCCCTCTTTGCGTCGGGGGTTAAAAACGAAATCGTCTTAGTCTACAACTGCGTATACAACGTGTTAATAAAATAACGCAAAACCTGAAAACCGTTTGTTCAGAATCGAGAGTAGAATGCGAAAAAAATAAAAAATAAATTTTTTGACGCGATTTATTTTTTACATTTGTATGGAGCAGGTCGCCCCAGTCGGCCAACACTCCATACAAATGTAAAAAATAAATCATGTCAAAAATTTTTTTTTTTTTTTCGCATTCTATGCTCGATTCTGAACAAACGGTTTTCAGGTTTTGCGTTATTTTATTAACACGTTGTATACGCACTTATTCTATCGTATAGGCATGTTACACGGAATAAATTTTCCTATCAATACTTTTGACATTTCTCGAAAAAGGATAAAAAAAAGTAACACGTCATCTTACTAGAGTTTTCCCGGTAGTGCCCTACACGAGCCCGGGGTCCGCTTTGGGACCTAACCCCAAGATTTGGTGTAGGCAATGGTTTTACTGCCATCAGACCCTACCACAGGGAAACAGACCTTATCCGGATTAGACCGGTAAAAAAGTAAGCCAAGAAAACAAATTAAGAGGCTGACAAGACCCAAGTTGGTGAAATTGATGTTATTTAAGCAGTTTTTTAAGAAAAACTATTTGTTCTAGCACATCAAATAAAATATATGTTAATATTCACCGCCATTCAGACCGTAGACGGGCTCAATACATAATTTGAAGAAATCGGCTCGATAGAAAATAATTGCAAAGATTGGTCTTAAAATCACATTAAACTGCTTTATTTTTTTGACGTATGGGTCTGCAATTAAAAACATGAAGTCAACATATTCATACCTAAACCGCTAGCGAGTCATAATTCACAAATAATCCACCCTTTTTTTATTTCAATATTTATGTGGGCCGCCCAGTAACACTCGCTCTCGTTTACTCCGATACAAATAGACAGTGTGCGCGCTATCCAAAATCCTCAAGGGCATTTTGGTGGTGACAGCGTCTTAAGAGTCCGTATACAGCCGTTTGCTGAAATCACAAAGTTATGTGGCCAAAGTTAGGAGTTATATTCTATCCGCTTTCCGCAAAACACCTTCCTATAAACGCGTGCCATTTACTATACCTAAATTATTTACTTTATCTAACTTATTCTAATAAGAAACATTAAAACGGTTGTAGCTTTGGCATTTTTTGAGATATTTGAATGGGATTTTCGTGTTTAGGCGTACATTCGGGCCTTCTTTCTTTTGGATTAATAATACAATTTGAGTCTACGATCCTATTGAGTTTTCAAAATACACCTTCGCTCCCTGACTAGGCTTCGAGACTAAGTTCATAAAGTACAAGATTTTATTGAGCCGAAGACTTTTTTATTGCTTTTAAATTCTAACTGACATTGCACTCTACGGGATTTTTAGACAAACTTGAAATACAATATTCATAATCACCATATCAGCCGAAAGACGTCCACCGCTGAACATAGGCCTCCCCCAAAGAGTGCCAAAGTGACCGGCATCCAGTGGACTCCCGCGACCTTTACCAGGTCATCCATGAGTCCACCTTGTGGGGCCTACCCAATACAATATTACTTAAAAAAAAAACCAATCGTCTAGACTATAACGGCGTTTTAGCGAGTGAAAAAAGCGTGAAAGTTTAAACAAAGACTGTCTAATCAAGTGGTCAAATATCTATAAATCAAAATAGAAAGGTAATAAAATACCAGTACAAAATCAGCCTGGCTAAAAAGCGTTGGTTTAACTAAAAACGGGGCCAGCGAAAGATCTGCTATGCTAAATGGTCGACGTACAGTCAGCGTCATATAGTTAGTAGCAGTCAGAGTAGCCAAATATTTCGGAACACACCCTTATTCTTACAGTAATAAAGACGTGTACCGAAATATTTGGCTACCCTGGCTGCTACTAACTATATGACGCTGACTGTACAGTGTAGGTACAGTCTACCAGATTTGTTTAGAAAAGCAGTGTGTGGCTTCATTATACGAAAATTTGAAGGACCTAAAGTATTTAATACCTAATCATTCGTTAAAGAAATACAAGATTTCTTTCATTAAACATACTTAAATCTCTAGTTTTTTGTGTGCATGTGACACCCATGGGAGTGTCAAGCGTTCATAGGATACAGTTGACCGCTTATCATCTTGTTCGCCACCCACGTGGTAAACTAATAATAAAAAGACATAATTAACATAACCATACTATAAATCGTAGGTATGGGCAATAAAACAGCTTCAAGTTATTTATGTTGATTTAACTGGCTTCGATTCCCGTATCATACAATTAAGCCACTTTCTCAACTCTACAGCTCCCTAAAACAGTTTTACCTATCGCTTTTAGTTTCCAACTGCCATAGTGGCCCAGCCAGAATAAATCGAAGCGAACTGTACTTGCATATATATATTCAGGTTATAAGTAAAACCTCGGTTCGAAAGTGATTTTCACGACTAGACTAGCTAGACGGGTTATATGTACATGTGCCTATAGTCATATACATATTGTAAGTATGTAGTTTGGTAATAGCCTCTTAATGTGAGACTTGACCTATTCAACTAATCCTGATTCATATTTAAATTAGTTTAGTTAGACCATCGTTTTGAATGAATTTTGTTCTAAGCACAGAGTGGTTCTAAGATAATGCGAAGACGGTAGGTAAAGTATTTTTTTTTTCGAAGAATCTCTCATTCCTTCTTTCAGTCCTCTCTAGATTTAATTACTGTGACATTTACGTACGGGCCGCGTCTTCTTGCACGAACACAACGACTAATTCAACGAGTTCAAAACGCCTGCGCGCGCTGATGCTTTACATTCCCCCTCGTACACATGTCACGCCATATCTCAATCAGCACAAAATTTTAAAAATGTCCTCACGTCGAAGACTGCATCTAGCCACTCTTATGTTTGGCTTTGTGAATCGGCAACTGCCTTCGTACTTGTATGACAAGCTAACCTGGCCTCGTAACTCCAGATCTCCGGGAGTTAGGTCTTGCAGGTTTCTGCAGCTGGTCTGCCCTCGTCACCATTCCGCCGCATTTCGGGGCAGCTTCCGATATGCTGCCACCAAGTGCTGGAACAACCTGCCTCCGCCGCTCCGTGGGTTTAAAACCATTAACTGTAGACTTCATTTTTTAAATATTCAATTAGGCGAAGCTAAATAAATATATTTCCATATGTGTAAATATACGTCTAATACACTCTCACTTTCATGTTTTAGGACTGGCATTAAATTCTTACCTGTAGATCAATATTAAATACCTACATGTAATCTCCTTTTCCTTTGTACTTTTTTGATTCTTTTCTTCCCGTGTAATTGGTTGGGCAGCGGTCGGAAACTAGCAACATGACGGTACGTTTGAAAAGTTTGGTTGATCGTTCAGTTGATTCGTCATTCGTTTAGTTTTAGTTTTAATTATATCATAGTAGTTTTTTAACTAGGGCCGCACTGAAAATCAGTGCCACGGCTTGTCGTGGCAATATGCTGAGTGGGCTCCTTTTAGCGTCGCTTGTTGCTGCATTGATATGTTTTGTGTAACCGTTATTGTGGCGTTAATAAAGAATTATCTTATCTTATCTTATCATTCAAAGGAACCTAGCATGGCAAAAATACTCAGTAAGTTCTTGGAAAACACTATTTGGCGTATTTAAGATAGGTCCTCAAAGATATCAAGGGTCGGCAACGCGCATGTTACTCCTTTGAAGTTGCATGCGTCTATAGGCTGCGGTGTCCGCTTATCATCAGGCGGGCCGTACGCTTGTTTGCCACTGTCGTTGTATAAAAATAAAAATAAAGGTATTTAAAAATAGTGATGGCATTTGTCCAGCAATGGACGTCCGGCTAATACACAGACCATATAACCTAAAGACCCCGCTTAGCCTAATTTTTACTTCCAAACAAAGCTGCCAAACTTACGGAGCGCGGGGGACGTCTAGTGCGCTCTGATTGGTGCATTCAAGGCCGCGCGTAACTCGTGCCTGCCTGTTAGTGATGGGACACATGCGATACTTTCACGATAGTATCGAATTTTATAAAGTAATAATAATTAAAATTGATAATAATTCATCAGTCGTGTTACCACGCCACGCCTTAAAATACAATGATAATTATATTGCGAGACAAAATGTAAAGCAAACATAATTGTTTGTTTTTATTTATAAGTATGTTTAGATTACAAATATATTAGAAATAAATAAAACAACTCCGAATTTCAGTTTTATTTATTGCACAAACATTGTCGGATTAATTATTATTTGTAATTCTGATGCAATCAAACTCCGAGCTCCAAAGATCCTTTTAATTTCGTCAAATTATTCCATTATATCTTTAACGTTATAACAGTAGCTACAGTAATACCATCGATCTCTTTCTACTCCGTAAACTAATTCACAAACATAAAGACTCACTCTGAAGTCTTACACACAAGTATTTATTATCTGACCGGAAACGGAAGCCGGCAAAGCGAATTTTGCAACAAGGACTATTTTAAATTATCTCAACTCGAAATATGAGTACAGAACGCGAGAGTTTAAAGTGTTTACTTGTTATTGTTTTATTTAGTTTATATATAGTAAGTAGCATGTTATTTCAAGTTAAGGTTAAGAAAAGTATATTGCCACGCCCTAGTAGGGTCCATGTTTTGTGTACTGGTTATACATATTTTGTGAACACCTTGTAATACAGAACACCATGGTTGCGACAAATAAATGATTATGATTATTTATCAAGCTGACAATGAACAAACAACAACAACAAAAAGTACAAGTAAATAAATATACTCACCACAGTTGACAGGTGAAGCGTAGGAACGGCATTTGGATATAAAATTCGCCTTTTGTTAGTCTTCGTTAATTTATAATATTCTGATTTAAAGTGCCGAGAACGACACTGGTTGGGGAAGGAAACCAATCATGTGATCGTTTTGTAGAATTAATCCACTTTTCCTTTATATTTGGACATTTAGGAAATCATAAACAAAGTATACACATTTTAGTTTTCATTCTTGAAATGCTTTGTAATGTAACACTCCAGTTTGAGAAGACCATTCACCACAATAAATCATATAAATAAAGAAAGAAATGGTACACAAATACGTTGCCAATATACTAGGTATTATTTATAAATTACTTGCAATGTATTGCATCTTCCGTGAATTATCTTATCGATAGTAAACGAACACATACTATGGACATCACTAGTATGATAGACAAGGAAGGAGCGAATATTCCGTGCAGCGTGACAGAAAGAGACTTTCTTAAAAGACATCAACGAGTGCTCAAACACCGTCTACAATTAATTAATTTGTAATTTTATTAATATCTCTAAAAATCTGCTTACCTGTGAAATGAAATACCATCCTTTCGCACACCAGATGTTTTAGTGTTCTTGCCACACAAGTTCACGCAACAATAATACATTTTGCATACCTAAAACCACGTCTAAACTTGTTTGTTTACCGATGTTACTTGCTCGAACGCCGTGCTCAGACTGAAGTTAGCAATGGGGGCGTGTCTCAAATATAAAGTGAATTCACTGTATGAGAGGCAGAGGGGTTCGCTCGACTATGCGACGTCTTTAGGTTATATGGTCTGTGGGCTAGTTAATATGATGATGATAATTAATATCTACAAATGTATTGTGTTACTAAAATTTGGTTTGACATATTAGCCAGACTTAGAAGAAAACCTCAAACGTCATCATTTCGTCTCTTAATGAAAGCATGTATGACAACAAACAGTAGGAAAAACACCGAACGAATCCCACTAGAAAACTTAAGAGAAAGTTAACTAAGAGTGCAAATGGAAAGGTTACGTAACGTAGGCAGCGGGAGCCCGCCGCATAACAAGCGGAACTTTACTTATTGAAATTGCGAATTGGGATGCTGACAATGACAGCAGTAAAAATAAATTAGTCTTATATCATACACATGAGATACATGGATCAATTAACCATTTCTTTCTGTTAACCTGTCCCGATAGCTAAGATACTATTTAGAATAGAATAGAATAGAATAACATTTATTCATGACAACAACACATACATGCACATAATTCAAAATAGAAGACAACATTGCCACGAAACGGTTCCATCTATTTGGTAGTTTCTTAGAAAAATGGTTACAATATGGACTTCTTACGAACTTGACAAGAAACACATTTGGTGAATAACCATACAATCGCAGTTCTAAAAAGTGACTCAGGGACACGTAACCATGGCAACTAGTGACAGAAAAATTTGATTCACCCACTTAATATATGCTTCCAGGTGGGTCCCATTTTTTTTCAAAAAATCAGTTGGATGATGGGACCCACCTGGAAGCATATATACTTACCAACAAAAAAAATGACGAATCGGCTCATCAATGACGAAGTTCTGAGGTAACAAACATTGAAAAAAAAATGTTAAAAATAATACTTAATAAATTTAATAATAAAAAAAAACAACCGAATTGAGAACCTCCTCCTTTTTTTTGAAGTCGGTTAAAAAGAGATCTGATATGAACGATTATTGTGTACCTATCATTCTAGACCATCATGAGAATCATGAGTCACTGATCGTTGACAAACATCAGCTGAGACACGGAAGCAGAACCAGTTATTCGGTTACCATCTTACCATTACCAGTTTACTAAACCCGAAAGTTTTATTCACCAAAATTGCACCCTAAGAGAAACGTAATAAGGGTCACAGATTTGGTTAATAAATGATGAATATTATATATGTAGAACCTTTGACTTGTTTTAAGTTAATAGTATTTATAGGTGTTCTATATTCAACTGACATTTTCCGTTACCTTTTGAAAGCGATGTTTAAAGTGGCCACATGCTGTCATTTGTACTATAATAGTCTACTAGAATCGCATGTATATTTATACATCCGGATGAATAAGATATATCGGTGTCTATCTCTTGTTATGGAAACCATAGACCGTGTTGGAGATAATGTTGAAAGTTATTGATTGAAATACTATAAACTTTTTCCCGCTCACGGGACAATGATGTCCCGGACCTTTGGAGCTAGGTACCTACAAAGTACCAACGGAGCCAACACGTAGAGGCCCTTTTGACAATTTAATGAAATGCAAGGAGTACACCGAGCGGATGCTGTCCCTGCCCATGTCATGGGACGCACACAGAGACAGCACCCGCTGGGGTGAATAGGGCCTATTGATGGTTGATGGAATCTAAATGAAACGGGTTATTGGGTTAAAATGATGGACTAGTGGCTGGGCTATTGGACGAAACATCGGACGCCTGCCTAATAAAACTGTCTCACTTTTTATCTCTGGCAGACGGTGACTCGCAAACTGCTAGATGGGCCCCTATTAATAGCGACATTATAAAATGGCCTAAGGGCAACACCGGTCAGAGAGCTGGGGGGTAGAGAGGTGGCACTGGACTTTAAACATATAGCCAACTCGCCACTTAGGTGTCCACATCTACCCTCGAGCAACAGCTCTTGCGACACCACTCTGGACGGCCAGTAAAGGCAAGTCAGAGGCAGGGGGCCTGTCCAACCATCCACAGGACACCCCCAGGAGTACTGAGGTACGTAGGGTCGCTACTCCCTAACAGCCCGCCACAAGCTGCCTTACGTTGACTGATTGCACCAGAAATCTGGTGGGCGATGGGGCCGTCACATCCCTATAAACTTATTATTATGATGTCTGACATTGTGACTCAGTCCAGTCAGGTCATGTTTGCAACGACGACAAGCATAACTTCATTCCACTGTTCTGCGGAATGGATTTCACTTCGTTTTAATTTTATTGTATTATTTTATTACTTGGTTTTTGACACTCGGATACCTTATACATCTCTGTGGATACCTATGAGATTTAATCAAAAAATATTTTAATTTTTAAACTTGGAGACCTTGAGGTAGGTACAAACAAATAATTTGTATTTTTTTTTTGTACAACGACGGTGGCAAACAAGCGTACGGCCCGCCTGATAGTAAGCGGACACCGCAGCTTATAGACGCATGCAACCCCAAAGGAGTAACATGGGCGTTGCCGACCCTTGATATGTTTGAGGATTCGCCGTGTTGACAGCTGAAGGAACAAATTCTCTTCCTTTTTTTGACATGTAAACTTTGATGCAATTAGTTTTATTATGAATGACGTAGGTAAAGGTACTCATACTATTTAGAGGTCTATCTATACACTCTAAATAGTATGAGTACATTTTGACTTGTAAAAGTACCCTTGTGGCCTATTTGATGAATAAATATTTTGATTTTGACATTGGCTAGGCGAAACGTGCTAACTATATCTAGTAAAATGTTGAAACGTCAATAGTGTCATTACAAAGTGTCGCTTCGCCGACGCATCTTTCATATTAAATTGAGAACATTCCCTGGAAAAATATCGCCGTTGGAAGCAGGTCAATGCAATAATGACCGCTTCATTCGAAACTGGAAAGTGATACGGTAAGGACGAAACTTTCTACTTGTTTTACTTAAGGGGCTCCCATACGCCAATGACCTTCGATCTGAATCCCTTAGTTTTCTATTGTTTTTTGTAGCTTATTATATTAACAACAACGGCTTTAAGCAATATAGTACCCAATATTTACTTCAAAGTTCATTGTTTTCGAGATATTTGGCATCAAAGTTGAACAATTTTAGGCCAAAAAACTGGTTTTCTGGCCATAACTTTTGTTTTAATTAGTAATCTTATAAAAACGCATATCAAAATTATAGGTAAGTTCAGTATGTATGAGTAGGTATGAGTTTCGGGTGTATAAAAGTTATAATGAGGATGAAGTGTCGTGTTTTGTATTTTTACAGACCTTTCTTTAAAAATGGATAATTAATTCTGTATTAATATTTTTCAAGTTATTCAATATCAAAAATGTTAAACAGGAATCAAACTTTCCCATACCTGCACCTGGAAAGCTAGCTTTAATAAACCGAGGACGAGTGTCGAAATGAAAACTACTAAATTTCGTTGATTTTTGACGGGAGCCCCTTAATTTTTAGGGTCCCGTGTCAACGGCAAAGGCCTTGCTTGCGTAGCGGTGTGTCATATCTTATAATAATTTACTTTACATCGCATCAGAACGCGCGTCAACGCTTACGCATCTAGCGTGCCCAGGCCTTAGATAGGCAGATATCGAAGGACCGAAGGGCATAATAAATGCGCCCACGTATCACTCGCGTGTTAGTGTGTATGTACTGACAGTTATCATTCAATTTATATGGAACTGGAACTAATCTCGGAGCTCATTTGATGTCGTAGTCATCGACAAATTGACGACCAGTTAGCTCGATTGGCAGTGAGCGAAGCCGACTGTCCTGGGTTCAAAATTCCGGCGAGGGCAAATATTTGTGTTATGAGCAAGTGTATTTGCTCCTTAGTTTTGGGCTTATTTTATGAATAGAAAGAAAGAAAGAAAAGAAAGATACATTTATTCACAAACACACAGGACACACATATTAAACAATAAAATAATCAAAGAACAGATAAAACATGAAACAAGTGTGTCTCTGCGGCAGTGAACCGGACACTGGCTCAGCATTATGCTGAGGTGTCAGACACCTGCAGCGCTGATTGATGTGTTTATATCTATTAAAGCCAGGCATGGTGAATACCCACTTAAAGGGGTCAACGGGGTCAGCCTTTCTGGCGGAGGCCACAGTACTTGGCTATGTACCCCAGAGAAGGCGACGGAGATGCCCAGAACGAGTAAAGTAAGTAGGAAAAAAGAGTAAAATCGGTCGTCAACTACCTACTTCCCTAATGGTGAAAGAATGTTTGAACTCGGATTTGTAGTTACGTAGATTATATCCTACACCCGAACTCACTTTTCTGTTAGGCATAAGTTTGGATTACACAAAATGTTGTGTACAATTTGGTTAAGGCCAAGGTCACAAGATATCATTCACTTTTATTTAAGTAAACCAAGCCAAATTACAGCACCTACATTTTCCGCGCTCGAACTGCACTGTCAATCAGCTGTTTGCCACTCGCGTTAACAGCATAACGGGAAGTTACTCCACTTTTTATTTCCAAGTCAGATATAATTACCAACGGCCGATAGAAAAGTGGCAATCACGTCCATCCGGCGTCGAACCGTCCAACCATGGATGGGGAATTACGGGTCATTTTACTAATGGCGGATTTACGATACGCGATGGCGTCAGTTCCAGATTTCGGGCTGTATGAAATTCTCAGTTTCATGAAAAGAATATCGTAGTTTTTTGGTGCATCCTTGGTATGTATCGCGAAGTCCAATTGAGATGAGATTTTGTACCAATATTATGCCATTAAGAACCTAGTCTAGTGGTTCAGGCATGCGACTGTCAAGCGGCGGTCGTGGGTTCGAATCCCGGCTCGTGCCAAAGAGTTTTTCGGAACTATGTTCGGAATATTTACCGTTAGCTTTTCGGTGAAGGAAAACATCATGAGGAAACCGGTCTAATCCCAATAAAGTCTAGTGTTCTCTCTGGGTTGGAAGGTCAGATGGCAGTCGCTTTCGTAAAACTAGTGCTTATGTCAAATCTTGGTATTAGGTTTCAAAACGGACCCCGGGCTCCTTAAGGGAACAACCGGGAATAACGCTAGGAGGATTATGATTATGCCACTAAGCTGGTCCGATGATGCATAAAGAAAGTCCTCAAAGGAACTCCCTGATTTAAAAATGTATACCGAACGTGTTAGGGTAGAGTTCGTAAGAAGCTAGTCTAAAAGATTATACAAAAAACATGAATAAACTAGGAAAAAAAGTAGGTACGGAAATAAAAACTTGTTGTGGAAATGAAATAAAATACAATTTTACTGACACCACGACTCGACTGACACTGACAGATGTCAGCCAGACAGACACCGGAGCAAAGGCCAAAAAAAAACCAAAAAAACAATACCGCTCGATATTTATTCAACATCAATTTTTACCGACAATGACGACGGACGTCTACTGAGGTATCGCAGACAGCAGGATAATTTGACAGATTATTTGCAACTAATTTGACAAAGTAGGTATTTGATAGACGCCACCAAGCGAGATAGCTGTATGTGCTATCCTCTATTCTACATTTCCGAATACCGGAATTATGCCGATAATTACAGAAATTCGTCAACACTAGTAACTAAGGGAGCGACCACACCGGTGCGTAACGCTGCGTATACGCGTTGACGTGTCGAATGCGTCACGTATTCTTCATACATTTTGCTGCGTTTACGGTGCGTTAGCGTATTTTGAGCAGCGGTGTGGGGCGTACCTTTAGTCATCATATTCCTAGCGTTAGTTCCGGTTGGTTCTTAAAGGACCACGCGGTCCGCATTGAGCCTTTGACACATAATCCCAAGATTTGGCAGAGCATGACGGCATTTATGGCGGACATAAAAGTATTTGTGTCTACTAGTATAAAAATGCGAGACGGACTCTTTATGTCGGACATAAACTGACCATGCTAAGGCCGTTACATGTAAAAAATAAGTAGAACACCAATTAAGGTTAATCCGAATAAAGTAGCTTCAAACAGTCAATGTCAATCAATAATTGTGCAAATAGAGCATATCTTAATCCGGTGTAAACCAGTTCAATGAGGAGCCTCTAATAACGGGCATACCGACATGACTTGGTATAATAATGTCATGTTGTGAACAGTAAAGGCTCGAACAGACTGCCAGCGGGACGGTAGCGGGGCTTGATGCGGTGATGCGGGCGAGACGCCCGATCACACAGAGCACGCGCGCATCGCGCTGGCCTCGCGCCATCATGCTACGTAGGCACGCACCGCGCGCTGCGCTGTCTGAGCTGAGGTTACACTGACCTGACTGTTACTCCAGTCAATGAACTGACAACTTGTATGGAAAAAAACTCAATTTTGGAAATAATTTATAATAGCTGATCTTTTCTGTGTAACGGATATATTATCAATTAAATAGTTACCCAGCGACAGAATCCGACACAATTTCAGACATCAAAAAAATTATAAATTAACTAGCTTCTAATATTTTTGTCTTTATTTTGGTTAATTTACATTTGCTTTATAATATTCAAGTTAAATCATACAAACAAAGACAATGCATGCTTCATTTAAACCTACATAATTACTTCCGGGTGGAAAGTTTGTCGGATTCTTGAATACAGCACCTTATTAGAATAACATTTTAAAACTAAATTAATCACAAAAACGCTATTATAAATTAATGTTTTTCAAAACCGTATTTTGCCTGGAGTATGTGACTGGGTGCGGGGCGTGCGGCCTGCGCGCGACGGGCTGCTGGCGGGACGCGACAGAAGCGGGGCACGTTGCCCACGGGGCGCAGCCTGTTTGACCACGCTAGCGGTTTGTATGGAAATATCGCGCTGCGCGCCCGCGATGTTGCTGTCTGTCCGGGCCTTTAAGTCTTAGGTATGCCGAACGAGTCTAATAGTGGCAATCCCTTTCTACAGCATGCAACGCGCTGCGATACCACGCGTGCGTGCCGTAGGAGCGCTAACATCAACCGCAGCCGGTAGGACGGCATGCACTTGCAGCGGGGCGGCGAAATCACGGAGTCGCCCCTGTCACAACATAATATAGGACTTATGTTGAGTATAGACTACTTATAGACATATTTATTCAGTAAACAACACACGATTGAGTTTGAATTTCTTACAACTAACAATATAATATCTAACAACAATACAATATGTAATATATACAACAATACAAATTATATTATTTATTGTTCACCAAAACCACAGATTAAAGAATACAAGTACAGAATACAGATACCCAATCTCATAGAGCAAAAGCGTACCGTCCTAATGTAGGCAATTCTGTATACAATTTTAGTCCCGTAGCTACACCAGTAGATGCAGTATCCGAGCTACCACGGCTATGACGCTGTCAGCCTTCCTAATAGTTTTAGTAATACATTGAGATATCACGAGATGGCATTGACTTCCCGGGCAACAAATAGAGTATTTTTAATTTTTTTGATATAAAAGTAGTATTTTCGAGACAATATTACATATCACACAAAATTATACATAACCAAACGCTTGGAGCCTGTGCAAATAATACGTGTAGCAAACTTAGCAAACTTACTTAACTCACACGTATGTACGAGTTACATGGATTTAGTACCAATTTTATTGCATTTACTAAACTTATACAATTTACCTTTACTTTAAGTACGGAAGTATGTTTGCGATATAATTAAGGTACGGTGAAATTATTAAGGTGTAAAAAACATTCTATCTTCACGATTACTGGTTCAAATGTTTCGCTCGGTACCTGTGTCGCCATCTATGAGTTATTTTTTGTAATAATTATACGTTGTTCGAGGTGGGATGCCATGCCAAAACTAAACTAAGAGAAAAACAACTCTAAAATGAAACATAAATAGTAGTAGAAAACAGGTCTTTAGAAAACAGGTCTTACAAAACTTATATGGGGCTAGTTTAGGTAAGATGTGGGTAAGATTGTCCCGTAATGTTTATATATTTATCTTTACAATACATAGATTCACGCCTTCATTCCCAATAGGGGTAGGCAGATCTCATGAAACTTATGTTCCAGTGCCAGTTTTAGCATAAATGTGGTTATAAAATATATACTAAATGTGATATCGCAGTGATAGGATGCTAGACCATCACCCACAACACACTTTAACCCTGTTCCCTTAGCACGACTCTTACGACACCCACAGGAAGAAAGGGGATGGTGCTATTCTAACCCGACACCACACGGGGTACAAATCTTTACAAAGTTGCATAATATGCCGAATATATGCACATACCATCCAATCACCTTTAAGTGCGGATATAATCAATATTCACACATAATATTATAATAACACCGCAAAGAGAAACCACGAACAATGCATGTGTAAGCACGTAAATATGACCCTTAATAACAAACATATAAAGTTCAAAATCAATCGTGCCCTGTACAAAATGGCTGGAAAACGATGATTCTGTTTATCATATCAAACATTATGTATGAGTAATGCAAAGCCGCTCTTTGTTCCGTGCGCATTCCAAATTAGACCTCATTGCGATGGATTAGGCTTCAAAATTTAATGTGCTACGAAACTATTATGTTTAGGAGCAGACGAGTAGTTAATTACATAAGAATCAGCTGTGGTTGGAGAATTTGTAGTTGAAGACCAGAGTAGCCTAAGATCAAGGGGGGTTTTACACTTAGTGGGCCAAATATCACCTTCCCATACAAACGGAGTTTCGTTCTGTTTAAAACTACGTGTTGGATTGTGACGAAACTTTGCATATGACAAACATGAGGTATATCTATGTCTGTAATTAGTTAATGATGGTTTCAGTTTATAAAACAAACGAAATACAGCTAAAACAAGTTTTATATGAAAAACTTAAATTCGTTGTTTTTTTTTTACCATGGTAAATGAAGCTACATAAACGAATTATAGACCTGGATATACCTCATGTCATTGTACATGCAAAGTTTCGTTACAATCCAACACGTAGTTTTAAAATGAGAGCGTAACTACGTTTGTATTAGTGTCCGACCGAAATTTCGGTTTCGGTTTCGGTTTCGGCCAGTTTCGGCCAAAAAATCAAGTTTCGGTCCGAGTTTCGGTTTCGGCCAAAAACGGCCGAACCCTTCGGCCGCGCCGAAACTTACTACATCGTACCTTCGGGTCGCGCTCGGCTAACGTCGGGCGCGCTCGGCACGGCTGGCAATATGGCGTCGCTCTCGCCTGGCTCCGCCGGCAACTACCTAAATCAGAGGGGCTACCGCGAAACGAAAACGAATTTCGTTCGTGTATCTCCCTCTCTGTTGCACTTGCCAGTTCGAGCGATAGAGAAGGAGATACTCGAACGAAGTTCGTTTTCACTTCGCGGTAGCCCCTCAGTGCGCTTTGCTCGTGTAGATGTGTCAATACGTGTTGTGTTTGTTCCGCGAATAATGGTAAGTAGTTTGATCAAGTATTTTAGTTTGTTTTTGTTGTGATTTGTTATCATAACCTATGTTATGCACCTTACATAATAAAAGAAAAGGTTCGCTAAAATGATTACCAAAGGTGATCAATTTGATTATTTTGATTATCTAATTATATTTGAATTAGCCATTCGAGGCTATTATGATATTTGTGAGTATAATTAAAATGTAAGTAACTGAAAATAAATAAACAAAATATATGAGCATCATATTTTAATAATAAATTTGTTTTATTTTATACCACCATTAAAAAATCGCTAACTTTGTGTTACAAATAATGTATTTTTTTCACTTTATAGGGTAGTTAAATTTTCAAACAGAACCTCTGTAACTGTGCTGAAATTTCTTTGTGATAACTCTTTGAAAGTAATTATACCTGTAATTATAGGTCGGCGAGATATTAATTTTAGAAAAAAACGGGCTTACTAACATTTTTTCGACTTTTTAAGGACTTTTTTTTTTTTTAAAAAAAGGTTCGGTTTCGGTTTCGGTTTCGGCCGAAACTACAATGAAACCGAACCTTCGGTTTCGGTTTCGGTTTCGGCAAAATAACATGTTTCGGTCGGTCACTAGTTTGTATGGAGAATGGAGCTTACTGCGGGCTCTTAAGTATAGGTACTTCTAGAAAAAAAGAGGATAATTAATGGTGTGTAAAACAAAATGGATAAGTAGCAGTTTAAGGTATCCATACTTACTTACTTAATATTATAAATGCCAAAGTGTGTCTGAACCGATTGAGATGAAATTTGGTATGGAGATAGGTTGAATTCCGGGGAAGGACATAGGATATTTATCCCGGAAATCTACCCCTAAGGGGGTGAAAGTTTGTACACAGCTACGATATAAACGAGTTCCACGCGGACGGAGTCGCGGGCAGAACCTACATAAATAAATCCAATATTATAATTAAATTAAAGTAACAATGTTGTTATTCAAATGTACCTAAAGTTTACAGGCGAACCTCTACCGTGATACGAAAACGAAGTTCGTTTGTGTATCTCCCTCTCTGTCGCACTTG
This sequence comes from Epinotia ramella, assembly GCA_947578815.1. NCBI lineage: Eukaryota > Metazoa > Arthropoda > Insecta > Lepidoptera > Tortricidae > Epinotia > Epinotia ramella. The sequence continues at coordinate 15,693,782 of OX388223.1, forward strand.
TTTATTCGAGCGACAGGCCCTGTGGCCCGTTTCACCAAGCCATATCATCTTTCAAATCGCTAAACTGAGGCTGGACTGGAAACAGTGCTCGACCGACGGTCAGCGCGTATGCTCGGTCGGGCGTAGCTATCGCTGTAGAAAGCAACTGTGCGTTCAGACCGATGCTCACCGTCAGCGCGTATGCGGCCATAGTAAGGCTGGAAACAGTGCTCGACCGACGGTCAGCGCGTATGCTCGGTCGGGCGTAGCTATCGCTGTAGAAAGCAACTGTGCGTTCAGACCGATGCTCACCGTCAGCGCGTATGCGGCCATAGTAAGGCTGGATACAGTGCTCGACCGACGGTCAGCGCGTATGCTCGGTCGGGCGTAGCTATCGCTGTAGAAAGCATACTGTGCGTTCAGACCGATGCTCACCGTCAGCGCGTATGCGGCCATAGTAAGGCTGGATACAGTGCTCGACCGACGGTCAGCGCGTATGCTCGGTCGGGCGTAGCTATCGCTGTAGAAAGCATACTGTGCGTTCAGACCGATGCTCACCGTCAGCGCGTATGCGGCCATAGTAAGGCTGGAAACAGTGCTCGACCGACGGTCAGCGCGTATGCTCGGTCGGGCGTAGCTATCGCTGTAGAAAGCATACTGTGCGTTCAGACCGATGCTCACCGTCAGCGCGTATGCGGCCATAGTAAGGCTGGAAACAGTGCTCGTCCGACGGTCAGCGCGTATGCTCGGTCGGGCGTAGCTATCGCTGCAGAAAGCATACTGTGCGTTCAGACCGATGCTCACCGTCAGCGCGTATGCGGCCATAGTAAGGCTGGAAACAGTGCTCGACCGACGGTCAGCGCGTATGCTCGGTCGGGCGTAGCTATCGCTGTAGAAAGCATACTGTGCGTTCAGACCGATGCTCACCGTCAGCGCGTATGCGGCCATAGTAAAACACGCGCGACCGACCATACGCGCTGACGTGGGTCGAGCACTGTTTCCAGTCTTAGTGGCAGTGCGCGGGGCACATTTCACGTAGAACCGATGGCCGTTGGGTCGGCAAAGGTTCTCGAATGGCGACCACGTACCGGCCAGGCGCAGCGTAGGTAGACCCAGCACAAGGTGGACTGATGACCTGGTAACGGTCGCGGGAGTCCGCTGGCTGCGGGCGCAGGACCGGTCATTGTGGCACTCTTTGGGGGAGGCCTATGTCCAGCAGTGGAAGCCTTTCGGCTCACATGATGATGATGATGTGATCATTAATTTGTAAGAGAAAAACACCTACGATTGTTTACATTGTTTATTCTCTTTAATTACTTTGAATTTCTTAGCGTATTTATTTTGTCTTGTATTTGTGAATATAACTACACACTATTTACAGCGCTTTTGTTCTGTTAGAATGAATTTTCATTCTGACAGAACAAAAAACACCGTAAATAGCATTAAAAAAAAGTATGCATTCAGTAAAACTATTACCGTATTAATTTAATCTACATAATTGGTTTCCAAATAATACACTATCATTAAGCTAGTGATTGTCATCAGATAACCAAATGCGTAGAATACCAATGTACTAAACAAATTACTACTCCAACATTGATGTGACGTTAGACTATAAATATAGACAAAAATCAATTCAATAATGATGCCATTATTTTAACAAAACAGGATTGAATCACGTAGAGATATTTATATATTGACGTTCATACTCGTATCGCATACTTAATGTAAATAACTAAAGCTGACAAAAAATTAAATGAAATAATAAATGAAATAAACACAATCAATTATTAGAACCCCGTCCTTTTTTTGAAGTCGGTAAATAACGAACCACGATAAATATGTAAACCTATCGATTGACACATTTCAACATCTTTTTAATCAACTTCAAAAAAAAGGAGGAGGTTCTCAATTCGGTTGTTTTTTTTTTTTTTTTCGATATTTGTCATTGATATGCTTCCAGGTGGGTCCCATTTTTTTCAAAAATTCAGTTGGATGATTATATTAGGCACGCGTGTATAGGGATTTAGGTATTTTCAATTATAACTCGTGTATTTACACCCGGAAATCATAAATTTGGTGGAGTGGAATTGATGATGAAGACCACAGATGACTTGTGGAATTCCTCAATTATGTACTTAAAAGTACAAAAGTACGTCACAGATTCTGATAAGATTCCGTTGAAATAGCCACTAATGAAGTGCCAAAGGTGATCCTTGTGGAATCGACGGAAGTCCTCAAATATTAATATCGGCCCACATACAGCGATTGGGTTTTTTTCTCTAATAATCAACGCATTTGCTCTCGGAAATCAGTTCATGTGGTAAATTGGAAAAGAAATGTGGAAATGTTCTCGTGGCTTGGCGGAGTACTATAAATTGAAGTCGGTAAAAACTTGGTTTTTAAAGTAAATTATCAATATCAGATTTTTGATATCATGCATATAATTCACATAATATTACGCTTTAATTAATGAAGTGTGTCTGTCTGTCTGTCTGTTACCTCTTCACGCTTCAATTTGGTATAGAGATAGTTTGAGTCTCGGGGAAGCACATAGGATAGTTTTCATCCCGGACATCATCCTCTAAGGGGGTGAAATTGGGGGCGAAGGTTTGTATGGAGCTACGATATAAACGGGTCCCACGCGGACGATGTCGCTGGCAAAAGCTTGTCCTAAACATGGTATAACAACACAGGTACTCTCTTCCGAGACTCGCGAACCACGTGACTGACACAAGCCTACGTCATCAACATCATGCGGCATTAAACAGCATGATGACGCAGGCTTGTGTCAGTCACGTGGTTCGCGAGTCTCGGAAGAGAGTACCTGTGTTGTTATACCATGGTCTTAAATATTATTCTTCCTAAGTAACCGGTAATAGGTACCATTAGAATTATGAAGTAATAATTACCTGCTGAAACAGACTTCTTTTATTACTCACGTGAATCTGTTTATCAGGAGGTATTGTAACAGCTTACGATAATAATAAATTAATGCAGATACTTTTTATTTGGTAGAAATAACAAATATGATAATTATTTATCTATGATGGATGAGTGCTATCAGGAAAAACGAAGTCCGCGACGCAACAAGTAAAAAAAAAACACGACACGCGTTTTTTTACGACATGTCACGTGCAAGCGTTAAGAACGTCAGTATCTCGCGTAAGGTCGCTTAAGAGGAAACACTAAGGACGAGATAATTGAGAAATAGGTATTTGTAAAATGTAAGGCCGAAACGCACTAACAGCGCTGCGGTGGCTGAGCGGCGCGAAGGCGGTACCGGTTGTAATGTTCGAACTAATATGAAAGGGTCCGCTTCGCGCGCGCTGTCAGTGCGATTCGGCCTTTAGTGGGGTATCTGAACAAAAAAAAACATTTGTATTACATAGCATATATATAATTAAAGAGTGCCACAATAACAGGTCCGGTCCGCATCCGGCACTCTTTGGGGGAGGCCTATGTCCAGCAGTGGACGTTTTTCGGTTGATATGCATATGATGGTGGTTAATAACTAACGAAAGCTTAGCAAATTGGTCACCAGGGCACTTTCAATGTTTTTTTTTTGTATGAAGAATATAGTATATCCCCGCGGCTCTAACAGAACTTAATTCACATTTCCATACAAACTTCCACCATCCACTTCACAACACTGAAGACTTCCATGATGAAAACAATAACATGTTGCCTGAAACGTAAATTGTCTCCAATCAAATTTCGAACTAACTACTTATTCAGGAAAAAAATATATTCATACATATGTTTTTTTTTCTATCAGTTTTGGCATTTGTTGATAATAAAATTATCATATATGGTATGGAAATTCAATAACAATTAACCCTTTTTTTAAGTATAGTTTTAGACCGTGGGCCCACTCCCAATACTAGGTGTACTGGGAGTAGGCCACACAGTGGCTCACATGACAACATGATAAAATACATGGCAGCAGGTCGAGAAAGTTGTGCTGAGCAAGAAAAAAATAAAAAATAGGCAGACAATGCAAAAGTTTGACAAGTTTCTATGGGATGATGATGGAAAATCGAAGGAATGGAAAAGATAAATGGACAAAAGATATTACAGAGTGGTGCCCAAGACAAAATAAAAGAAAAAGAGGCAGACAACGTCGCAGATGGGAGGACGACATTGTTAGGGTAGGGGGTGCAACATGGATGAGAAAAGCACATGATCGCAAATTGTGGAAGTCTCTCGGGGAGGCCTATGCTATAAAGCAAGACCAAATGGACGGTTCTCTATTGGATCGCATAAAATCATTTGGAATAATATAATAACGCATAATTTTTTATAGCCGAATTAGCGTTAAGCCTAATCATGTTATGGCATAAATTTTTAGGCATAAAATTAAAAAGAATAAACGGTAATAGCATAATCATCACAAAGACTAACATCAGATAGCATAAATACAAAAAGACATAATAATTACTTGGCATCATTACAAAACGCATAAAAATTGTCCTAAAAAATAAAATCATGCATTACACAAAGCAATGAAAGCATAATGCACGGCCCAATAATGTACAGCCTGATAATCCATGTACATTGGGACGGTCATCTGTGCGGACTAACAATCTCCAGCGAGTCGACGCCACCCCGCTGCGCGGGGTGTCTATTTCTGATCTGAGGAACACAAGTGAACCCTAACCTAACCGAGCTAAGACAGAGTTCGCTTATGACAAGCCATTTTTATCCGCCCTGATAATGCACGACCCAATAATCCGCGTCCACGAAAAGTGTAAATGCATGCTAACAACGAAACTGTGTTTTATTTATTTAGAAAACAGAAATTATGCTTCAAGACAGTTATGATAAATACTTATTAGCCCATACAATAGTATGCATAATGAGTATTAGTCGAATACAAATTAGTCCAAGTATTATTATGCGACAGTATTATTATGCCAATAGAAATTATGCCAAATCAATTATGCGAAACTATATTAGTCTAAAAAAAATTATGCCAATGAAGGGGATCCCCAAATGGACACAGAATAGAGAGAAAAAAAAATGAAAAATACTGAATACATATTATATTTAAGTTTGGTTGAATAAAGGCTATATTATTATTATTATGGGATGACAGCTACCGGCGCCATATTTAACGTTCATCGGTCTGTAATCGTAGGTTGGTGCAACCTAACCTTAATAGCGGAAACGAAAGAACCGTTTACATTTATTTATTTATTTATTTATAAAAACATTTTATGACATTACAGTTATAAACCTATGCATCACAAAACTTAAATTAACAATAAAAGGTTCACAATAATAGATAAACAAACAGCTTAATTTGGAACAGTAGAGCACCTAGTATCCATCGCCTCACAGTATCTCAGGCATTCACTACACACTGCCGCCCATCGCCACGCAAACAAGTCACACTCGGGTGTCGATGTCAGGAGCGCATTGAGAAGTGAGAGGGCGCGGGGCAACGGCGAATTCCTGAGCGACACGGTCCTCGACGACGGCACGGCCAACAAGTCGCGCTGTCGAGGTCTCAGGGCTATCCTCGGGACATCAGGGACATACAGTCGCACCAGACGCTCTACAATCTCGGGACAGTCCGACTCACCTCGCAAGGCCTGACATGCCGAGATCATCAGATGACAATTCCGCCTGACCTCCAAGGAGTTGTACCCGAGGGAGCCGAGAAGGTACTTTGTTGGGTACAGATACGGATAAAATCCGGATAATTTTTTATATACATTTAAATAACTAACTAAAAAAACCTCTATCTAACCTGTAAAATTGGGTTAAATTGCTAAGAGGATGCACAACTTTAGCCGACGATATAAATAAATAAATATTAAGGGACAATCTTACACAAATCGACCTAGTCCCACAGTAAGCTCAGTAAGGCTTGTGTTATGGGTACTAGACAACGATATATATAATAGATATAAATACATAAATACATAGAAAAACTTCCATGACTCAGAAACAAATATTCATGCTCATCACACAAATATTTGCCCTTACCGGGATTCGAACCCAGGACCTTCAGCTTCGTAGGCAGCGTCACTACCCACTAGGCTAACCGGTCGTCCAGGTCCAGGAGGAATATAAAATACATCTGTATAAAACAGTTTTGCATAATACATAATAATGCTGCCAACTGCTTTAGCTTAGTTGGTAGTGGCCCTGCCTACGTAGCAAGAGGTCCTGGGTTCGAATCCCGGCAAGGGCATTTATTTGTGTGATGAGCATGAATATTTGTTTCTGAGTCATGGATGTTTTCTATGTATTTAAGTATTTATTTTTCTATATAAGTATGTTTATCGTCGTCTAGTACCCATAGTACAAGCTTTGCTTAGTTTGGGACTAGGTCGATTAGTGTAAGATTGTCAACTAATATTTATTTATTTTATTCAATAGGTATTTTTGTATAATTATCTTTATCTACATAAGTATGTATTTTGCGTAACTAGTCATTCCTACTTGGTGTGTGCTGTTTGTTTTCGACTGTAAGTGATATTGGTACTATGACATTTAGTTATTGATGTGTATGTAGGTTTATATACATACTATGTGTATTTTCGTAAGTGTATAGTCTTTCTTATAGTTGAGTTGTTTATATTCTGTTTACTGTTTTCACCTACTCAAACCATATCTTTTTTTGCATCGTCTCCACCACCCAAAGGTTGTCTGGAAGAGATCGCTTTTTAGAGATAAGACCCCCTGTTGCCTACCATTGTTTATGTTTGATTTACCTCTATTTTTCTTTTATCTACTATTTCTGGTGAGCAATAAAGAATATTTGTATTGTATTGTATTGTATTATTGTTGTACCCATATCACAAGCTTCATTAAGCTTATTGTGGGACTAGATACATTTATGTAAAATAGTCAGTTAATATTAATTTATTTATTATCTAATCCAAAAATATTTTTACTTTGAAAGGCTCTGGAAGAATAATTTGTTTATATGTACTATTTAGCTTTACCCGCGTTCTGCACGTGAATTCCACTTCCGCGCTTTCCACATTATTTAAAATATCTCCATACTAACACTCATCCAAATTGGTTCAATAGTTTAAGCTTGAAAAGAAGACAAACATACACACGAATTACGAAAACAAATTGGAGGCGCAATTCTCAGATCTGCATCTACACACAAATAGTGTAGCAATATTATTGAGACAAGGATATTTATTACACTGCAACGTTTTTGCGCAATGCGCCAGCTTGGCTGACGAGGAGAGCAACAAAAGAAGGTATCAAGGACTTAATCCGCAAATCATAATCTAGTTGAAAATCTTAGAACATAATGCGAATCATTAAAAACTAGTCAGTCACGACGCTCCTCAAAGCTACAAGAACGTTGTCATGGAAATTATTTCTAAAATAAGACTAATACTTACGTATATTAGAAGTACACAGCCTGTTATTATTGTGGAACTCGCAGTACAAATCTCCAACAAAGTCCTACACGAACTAGGATTTAAAGGGAGCCTAGATTAAATTCCGACACTTTCTAGTCCACGGCTGGTACATGCGTGAATTAATTTAATTGTTTATTTCCAAATAAATCTTCACGGAACAAGCAGAACGCAACACACTATACGTCTCTCACGCAAACATTGACAAAGGGCACTGATTGACATTTGGCATTCATGCTTGACAGTAAACTTTCGTCTGGAAATTGATGGAAAGACAACACTAATTTAATTTTCGTAACGTTCTTAAAGGTACACTCAAAAGTTACGGAAATGTTTAAAAAATCTCTTACTTTGTTAAATACTAGTAAAGGAAATCTTGAAACAACTGGAATCAACCGAGCGGAACTAAGGCCATGATGATTGCGTAGAACGGAGCGTAATGTAGTACACAATCGAGATTTTCCAGGAAATTTTGGTAGAAATTATGTTAGATCACGTATCTAATTAGTTTTTTCTCACATCCTAACTTTTGCTTCTCAAATCTTCAATCATTTATAATGATTATTTTGGCGGTAGCAATCTGTATAATCGAAATTTAAACAGCCCGCTTTTTATTATTCACGCCCAGTTTGACGTCACGACACGGGGTTCTCGAACTACCTTACCGCACCCTACAGAATTTTATTAAAAAGGTCGTAAGTGTACACATGAATATTTTAAAAGTCTCTATTTCATTGCAGTACGGAAGGATTTTCTGTGGCTTGATTATTAGTTCACGATATTGCCACCAGGTAGCAGAGTAGGACTGAAACAAGACTTGCGCAGAATTAACCAATCACATTCCAAGAATTTTGACGCAATTTGCAAATGGCCGTGAGGAGGACCGTGCCCGGGATAAGGTGTATGAAAAGCTAATGGTGGTAGATAGAGCCCGTGGTAAAAACTAGTGATTTGTTCTAGATTCAGTGTGGTGTGTTTGTACATTAACAAAATGTGCCAAAAAGTGAGAATCCAGTCTTAATGGTGATATAGGAAGCGCCCTGAAACCGCTGGAGGGACGATCGAAGATACATTGCTGACGGAAGGGTAAAGTTCTTGTTTCATTTTACTAATTACTTTAACTGTTAGCTTGCAATAATGATGGATAAGTGATTCTATTTTATTTATACAAGTTTTTTTGTAATATGAGTTAGATCACGCTGTGGAATAAGTGTATCGGACAAGTTTTCGTGGGGCACCGCCGGCCTGTACCGACAATTGGTGAGCCATTTAATTTTCTGTTCCGAACGCTATCATTGAGCCAATCTAGTTCCGTCTGCCGTGCGTTAGGGTGCTTTCTAGTACACCGTGTGCTAGGAAGTCACGTATTTGTGAAAATCTAGGCGTGTATGGACGCATGCTATAGATACATAGTTATACAGAGGCACAGCCCTGTTGCTAGTCGGGCCATCGATTCTTATACATATCACCTCATTACTGCAAAATATGTTCATAAATAACTTCAAATGTGTACTATTGGTGTAAATGGAGCGTTAAGACGCATTATTTTGACGTTTGGAGCTTATTTTAGACATTCGAGAGGTGTGTAAAATATGGTGTGGTCCAATCCAATAGACATGATATTTTGCAGTGTGGAAATACGTAAGGCAATTATGAGTAATTTTGTGGTTGACTTAGCCTGTGCTGTTGTTTAATAAAATCATAGCACAATACTATACATATTAATTTATTCAGTCCATAATATATTTATGTAAATGCAAATCTAGTTAAATTACTGTATCAGATCCCAGGGAAACATAAATACGGCTTTTGTATGATATTTCCAGCTATTGATCATTTTTATTAAATTATCATACATACCAAGTTAATTTAAAGTGCATAGATAACTATACATCCAATACCCCTTGCTAATACCTTCATTACATTGGTGTATACATCCCACTGCTGGGCACAGGCCTCGCCTCACAGATGAAACTGAACGGTCTATAGTGGACATAGCTGAACCAAGTGCATATTCAACGAGATTCAAGTCCTTCTCAACATAGATAACATGAAACCAAATACTTTGTTTAATAGATCTCATTAAATAGTATCTGTACCATGTTAACATTTTAATTCATTTCTTTCGGAACATTAATCTACTGAAAGAATTTTTAAATAAATGTCTTGTTATCAGGCTAAGAGAACAAGTTTATAGTCTGTCAGTAAGGCTTGACTCAATGTAATCTTAGTTTCACAGAAATCACAAGAATTTCACTTGCTATAGCGAGTTGTACACTAATGTAATGGGAAATGGATGATTACTGCCTGCCCTTTGCATAATTAAAACAACTGTCTCTTTGTAACTAGTTTAATAATAACTACTGATACAATTTGATAACTGATTTCAGTTATTGTTTTGAACATGTTTTTTTTTAAATCTTGTTTGAAGTGTCAAATGTGTCAACAACTGTAATGTGTTCTTAGATGTGTTAATTTAATTTGAGCATATGGCAGATTTGACAATTGTTGCTGCAAAAAGAGGAAAGAATATTGAATACTTCTACTAGAATATTTGCACAGAGTAATATCTTTGACTTGTGCTTGCTATTATGATATGAAAATATCTCATTAATGTAATATCTGGTCTCTAGTTGGAGGTGTAGAATTTTTGCAGATTTTCAGTAGTCGGGCATATATATATATATTGTAACAACTATTCATGCATGCAATGTTATCATCCTGAAGCAACTGAGCCTACTGATAGGACTTATTCTCTTAAAGGAGTTTAAATAGTTTTAAATCGGAATAGGGTAGCACTTGTTTTGCTTCAGTATTTTTTTTAAAACCAACTAAATTAAACTTTATTTCTTACATCAAATGATTCAAATTTTAATTCAATTTTGGTAGGCTTAGCATGCTAAAACTAGTTAAATTTATGATGCAGTGTTGTCATGTGCTGTGCAGTGAAATTTAAACACAAGGAAAACTGATACTGCTTATCATAATTATCGGAATTGATTATTCTACAACCTCTTTAATGTTTTTTTTAGTTACAAGCAAAAATTATCAATTGGACTTTGATAATACTTTCCAGATATACCAGACACCGGAATGTCATATATATATGGCTGGCAAAAACATTTGGTAGTGGGTAGGTTAACTTCACAACAGTCCTGACAGGTCAAGAAAAACATACATGACTAATAGGTATATATAGGTATAAAATACAATAAAAAAATGTTGACTTAATTTTTTGCGAGTTTTGGGAAATTGTGAATGACACTAGCAAAACGGAGTAAACATGAAGAAGCCTCTCAACAGTGGATATATTGAGGATGGTATTGAGATTGAAAGTTTTTCAGTTGAATAGAGAGAAAAAACAGTTCATATACACACAAAAAGACGGGTCATTCTGTCATGACACTAGCATGGGACCGGGAGAAGCGGTGTACTCAAAGAGTGGCTTGTGGTCAGCAGTGGGCGATTACAGGCTGGTGATGATGATACACACATCCTCATTTTAATCACAAAAGGAAACTTAGTCAGCGTGCATGGTCTAGAAATAGAAACACATTTATTTGTGACTTGCAATACAGCAAACAGAAAACAAAGGACGGTCACGAAATGTTCCCAACTCAGCATGTAGCTGATGATAACCAGAACTGGTGTTCTGTTCGAACCAGCATAAAAGTTTGGTATGGATTTAAGACATGGCTGTTCTTATTAAAAACTTGTTCTCTAAATGCCACATTTTACAAATTACCACATCTTATGTAAAATTCACTCACTATGCCACACCAACGAAATTACTTTGTTCTCATATTTCAGGAATTTGATAGGTTATATGTGTAATCAGAAAATTATGAATCATGTTGCTATTTTAAAGCAGATATTATTTTGAGATTGTGTGAATGTTTAAAAAACATGCAATTTAGTGCTAAGGTACAATTGTATCTTTGTTCACGTCATGTCACCAGTCCATGCACATTATAAGCTCATTGTTATTGGAGTCAGTCAGACACATTACCAGAGTGACCAGGGGCCTATACCACAAAACATTTTCTTCAAACTTTTTCTATGGAAAGTTGTACAATTTTGTCGAATTTCAGACTTGTAAAGTTTTGTGGTATTGGGGCTAGGGGTGGTGTTCACAATGTACACTTAGTTGATACTAATCTCATCTCTATCCATACTAATATTATAAATGCGAAAGTGTCTGTCTGTTACCTCTTCGCTTAAACCACTGAACCGGTTTGATGAAATTTGATGTAGGATAGTTTGAGTCTCGGGGAAGGACATAGGTTAGTTTTTATCCTGGAAATCATCCCCTAGTGGGGTGAAAGTTTGTATGCAGCTACAATATAAACAGGTTACGCTCGAACGGAGTTGCGGGCAGAAACTAGTATAATGTATATACATATATTAGTATGTTGTTGATATGATTATATAATCATATCAACCTGCTCGCTTGTCAAGCTCCAAGCTACTCTGTCAACTGCCCTTATTTAGGATTATAGTCATGAAACACTCGCTACTGTGACACGCAAAACCATACTTTAATAAGTACTTAAGGCGTACTAAAGTGGGGAGGACCTAAGCTGACCGAGCATCTATCGAACCTCCTATGCAGTTGTATTGCATACAGATACATACCAACAAAATGGAGAGAGGTAAAAGTAATTTTCCTACCGAAACCAGGAAAGAGTGACTACTCAGACCCAAAATCCTTCAGACCCATAAGCCTAACCTCTTTCATGTTAAAGACCCTGGAGAGACTATGCGACAGGGACTTAAAAGACACGGCCCTCAAAAACATAAAGATACACCCAAACCAACATGCCTACAGCCAAGGCAAGTCGACAGACTCAGCCCTCCATGCTGTAGTAACAAACATAGAAGACGCGCTCGCTAGAAAGAACTCCTGTCTAGGCACCTTCATTGATATAGAGGGTGCGTTCGACAGGACCAACTTTAGCAGCATAAAACAAGCACTAGAAAGACACAAAACCGAACAGCTACTCATAGAATGGATTATGAACATGCTAAAGAAAAGAATTATAAGACTATCCCAAAACCAAAGCCACCAGGCACTAGTCATAAGAGGATGCCCTCAAGGAGGCGTCCTCTCACCACTGCTGTGGAACCTGGTAGTAAACGACTTAATAACGAAACTAAACAATAGCCGCTTTCTAACTATAGGATACGCGGATGACATAGTTATACTGGTCAGCGGCCTGATCATAAGCACACTATGTGATCTCACACAAACAGCACTAAAAATAATAGAGAAATGGTGCAAGGAGAATGACCTATCGGTAAACCCAAAGAAAACCGACACAATTCTCTTCACAAATAAACGAAAACTGGGTACCTACGAAATGCCAACACTATTTGGCACAAAACTAACACTCGAAAGAGGTGAAATATCTAGGTATAACACTAGACGAAAAACGTAATTGGAGCAAACACCTAGACAGTAGACTAAACAAAGCAACAGTAGCCTTCTGGCAATGCAGAAGGATGGTGGGGAAGAGATGGGGCCTGGCTCCCCACATCATACTGTGGCTATACAAAATGGTGATAGTACCAATGATAAGCTATGGTGCCATAGTATGGTGGCCCCGCACCCAAACCACGAGTGCAATTACCAAAATCCAGAAAACGCAAAGACTAGCATGTGTAGCGGCTACAGGTTGTATGAGAACAACCCCAACAGCAGCACTAGAAATAATGCTAGGACTCCTACCTTTACACATGCACATACAAAAGGAAGCGGCTGCGACGGCAATACGCCTAAAAAGCCTCAACCTATGGACGAAACTAAACACACCACACACGAAGATCCATAACAGACTGATCACAAGCCTCCCTATCATGGAGGCTTCAATCGACAAAATACCAAGAACTGCAGTCTTCAGGAAAGACTACGGCATAGCACTAACAGAAGACTCAAGAGAGGGACTAAACCAAACAGACCTAAGAATCTTCACAGATGGCTCGAAAACAAATACGGGAACGGGATGTGGAGTGTTCTCGGAGGACTTAAACATACACATATCCAAACCACTGGGTGATCAAAACACGGTATTCCAGGCTGAATGCGCAGGGATAATTGAAGCCTGCAATGCCATAAAGAGACGACAAGTTCAGAACACAAACATACGGATACTCTCAGACAGTAAATCGGTACTACAAGCATTGAACAGTGACAACATCACATCTAGCTTGATATACGAATGCCACCAAAACCTAACAGAGGTGTGCGCAGATAAAAACAACGTTACCATACAATGGATCAAGGGGCACAGTGGTTCAAGAGGAAACGATGCAGCGGACGAACTGGCCAGAAAAGGCTCAGAAACAACGGCATACGGACCAGAACCAATCTTACCCCTGCCACAAAGCTACATATACAATCAACTTGACCTATACACCAAAGACTTACACCAAAGATACTGGGAGCAGATGGACACATGCAGACAGACCAAAGAGATTCTGTCAAAACGCGACAACAAACTCACAACAGCACTACTGAGGACACATAGAAACCAACTACGCAAGATAGTAGGAATAATAACAGGACACAATACCTTGAACAGACACCTTTACAACATGGGTATCACAGATAGCCCCATGTGCAGAGCGTGCATGGAGGCGGAAGAAACGACCAAACACATTCTACTGGACTGCAAGCAGGTAGAAGTATACAGGAAAAAGCACCTAGGGTCTCCAGACACACTACGGGACGCAATCATAAACACAAAGGCACTCACCAACTTTCTGGAGGAGCTGGGGTGGTTAGAGTAGCGCTACCCCACAAATTCACGCAAAATAGGCACACTGCGGATGTCGATTTGCGGAAAAGAGCCCAGGATAACTAACTAACTAACTAACTAGTACTTAAGGCGGACTGGACTTAATGCCCCAAGGCATTCTCTATGAGCCAACCGTAGGGTTGAACAGACATTAAAAAAAAGGAGTGCATGAGAATAACATCTTTGTTTTCAAGATGCGATAAAGGTTGTCTGGAAATACCGCTCTGTTGCCTTGTGCTTTTTTGTAATATTTTATCTTGGTGAAGTGCAATGCAAGTATCTTTATTATTATTCTATTATTACTCGCCAGCTAAGCTGTATATCTGTAACACTAGGCCGAAACCCTCGTATAGTTAAGATGATATAAGCTGTCCGTTTAGCAGTTGAAAGCTTATCTTGTGAACAATGGGCTGTTTCCTATTGTATAAGCCCACCGCAAATCCTCCGACCAGATAAGATTAAGCAAGTAACAATAAAACCCATATAAATAGCTACCATCTCCTCTAAGTCACAAGGTTGAAATTGCTATAGCATAACTCATTAAGAAAGTCATTTTGTTAATAACAATCTTTGTGGACGCACTAAAACGTCGGTGACTTACCTGACTGCGGCTTTCAATGTCCAAGTGTCATTATCGAAAGTGTTATGCTATAGCAATTTCAACCTTGTGACTTAAAGGAGATGGTAGCTAATTTGTATGAGTTTTATTGTTACTTGCTTAATTTTATCTGGTTGGAGGATTTGCGGTGGGCTTATACAATAGGAAACAGCCCATTGTTCACAAGATAAGCTTTCAAATGCTAAACGGTCAGCTTATATCATCTAACTATACACCTAACTTACAGTTAGCATCATATACATAGTTAGTAGCAGCCAAAGTAGCCAAATATATCGGAACACGTCTTTATTACTATAGGAGTAAGGATGTGTTACGATATATATGGCTACTTTGGCTGCTACTAACTATATGATGCTGACTGTACCTACAACTAGACACATCCTTATATGTAGTTTAGAAACTACGTTACATTAGCATTTAAAGAGTGACAAGGACGTCATCTTTGGACGAAGAAGGTCACATGAACAACATTCTAATACAAAAATTCGCCATTTGTATAGCGACAATGGCACAACTTTTTAGACTACTACAAACAATGCTTCAAGTCCTCATCAATGTTTACGGCATTTTAGCATTTAATCGTCTGGCAATTAGGATTCGAATCGCGTGTAAAGGACCTGGTTTTCGCGGCTCACGGGTGTGTATTGTAGTGTTTGTCAGCCTTGTTTGCATTGGTATGTGAAAAGCGTTGAAAATCGGCTGTACGTCGCGCAATGGTTGAGACATCGCATTTACAAAATATATGAATACATCATTGGAATTATTTAAGGTCTAACTACCGACGGGGAAAACAAGATATCTAACAGGGTAATATTTGCGCATATACGGCCAAGTGAGTCGATGATCTCACAGAAAGTGAGCAAATGTCAAGATAGGCTATATCTCAACAATAAGGCCACAGCGGGACGTCATCTCGCTCATATTTTAAAGAGCACAACTTCGGAAATTCCTAGTGTTCCTAACCTACTCCCATCACTCTAACATACAGAAGACGGCCATAATAACACCATTACTTGACTTACTTATTTGACTTGACTTAAGATCCTTATGTCTCCTATAGTCCGTTTTTTTAGGATTAGAAATACGGTAAACAAAGAAGCAGTCGTCGTCAACCTGTTCTCCTTGGGACAAATATTAGATGTTACCCGGAAATTCATCCTTGCTGCAAAGTTCACTCACCAACTAGTAAATGTTGACCACCATATGTTTCTTATTTGTTGTTAATGGACTCTGTTTCTGTCTATTTGCTTTTGGTGACGGCAAAACGTTCAGGGGAGAACGAGTCGGGTCTTTTTTGCAAGCCACTATTGGGCCTGCCTCTGGTTGGTCCATCGCAGTCCGTACGCCACCACACACAGCAAAAAATAAAATCTTAATATGAATTAACAAATAGATACTCGTATAATAATCTCGTAATCTGAATTCAACAATTTGTTGATTACCAAGAAAACTAGAAAAAGAACGTGATACGGTTGACAATTTTGACAATGTCGACAGTGAAAAAACGAACCGATTGTTTCAAACCTCTTCTTCTTTAGGTTTTTTATTATGCATGCTTTCCAGAACTGAATAACGAAATTAAAAATAACAGAGTCAAAAAATAAATACTTTTGAAATAAATATAATGTTGTAAGTACTATTTAGATATAAGTAATGAAAACACTTCTATCATTTTAGGGTCGACAACAATAATGTAAGACTTTTTAATGGCTGTTTGAGATACTTTGACAGTTGTGTGGCATAAAGTGTCTTATATATAAAAGACCTCGTGCTTCATGCTTTATCCTTCTTTCTAATGCTAAAAAAAACGCACTATAGATACCTCAGATATAGGTACCTCACCTCATTTGAATGAGGATCGTAACGACATCGTAGCACCTCATTTTTGGAAATGAGGTGCTACCCAATTTCTACACAACACACAACACTACTAGCAGCTAAGTGCTAACACAACGAATCCTCAAACCAAAAGGGGTCTGCAATGCGCTAGACTCTACTGATGTCGCAAGCGTGCAATGTGGTAGTAATATCACACATATCATATGCTTGTTTGCCACCGTTGTGCTATAAAAGAAATTGCAGTATTTAGGATGTTAGGGTGGTATTCCACTTGTCTAAGATCTATGTCCAAATAATCATTGCGTCTCACATTTTTTTAAGCGAACTGTGGACGGATCTTTGTACAAAGTATCTGCCTTCACATTTTATTTAAATAAACGTGAGACGCAATGGTTATTGGACAAAGATTTTAAACGAGTGGAATACCATCACCATTGGCCAATCGCCACACACTTCAACCCTCCATACTTTCGGACTATTCTAGCCGTCGGGCTAGCCTGTTAGTCTTTACGCTCTCATACGCCTCACCCCACCCCACCCGTCACGCCTAACGAAACTGTACCTCTACCTACGCTTAGTTACTACGAATCGTGACGTCAAGATATACTTGTGGTTGAGGGTTGAGGTAAGATTAAAACAAGTTACAGAATAGCGGGGCAGAACGGCTAAAGGCGCGCGAGCTGCTTCGCTCGCAGCGATATAGTTCATCCGTCTCTTTCTAAACGGTTTAATTAGAAACAGGATAGTCTATCTGGCCGCGACACAGCGCGCTCGTCCTCTTGTGATAAGGGGGAGGCGCTACAAATTTCATGAAAATGGTCTCCTATCGCAATCACTAAATTTCATTTCCCAACTGCATCGTTTGTCCGAATTTTCATTTCGACAATAAGCCAATTATCACAAAAACACGAAAGTTTTTGTTTTTAATACTAACCACGTAGAGCTCATTAGGTTAGGTTAGGTATGTTTTATAAGCACCCCGAAATTGTCCCGGGGCGCTCTCCCTGGTCGTGCCTGCGCAAACGGACCAGTTGCGAGGGTCACAGTTGAATGCGTCAAGCGACCCTTTGGCCCTCCTTGGCAGCGACATGGTTGGACAATCGTTGGGGGTTTAGTGGGTAGTGTGGGCCTTCTGCCCGGGAGTCTCACACACCCGTCCGGTCCCCCCTGGCCGGGCGGACGGTGCGTCAAAGCATTCCCGCGACGTAAAAAAAAGGTATGTTTCATAATAATCCTGTGAATGTCATGGCTTCAGAGAAAAACGGCTTTCACACAACGACACAGTTGGTAAACAATTTTTTTGTACTTCAGACAGGTAACCCATAAAAACGCCAAAAGGTTAAAGACGCTATAACTTTCTGCCGTAAGCGGATCTTACTCGCGATTCGGATCTGTTTTCTTCCATTCAATGTCAAGTAGGGAATCTAGTTCGAGGTCGTAATGTCGCTTCGTGCTGAGATGTTGATCTGCGTGATTATACGTTTAAATGCTAGTTGACGTAACTTGGGTAACGGTGGTTTTCCACCGGCGAGACGAGGCGCGATATTAGTGTCAGAGAAGAACAAATTACTTGTTAAATTACCCGCCCCACATCGCCGCGCAGCGGAACGGTTGGTTGAAAACGAAGCTTGTGACAAACGATGAAACTGACGAAACAATTTCTAAATTGCATTATTTAAGTAATTTAGAACAGTACTTTGACTCCGCACTGTACATCGAGCGGTCATGACACAAATACGAGGGCTGCCTTTTAAGTTGTGTCGTTTGGAAAAACTAAAGACAATTTAAGTGTTAAATGGTATTTATTGTTTTTCAAAGTAATCACCGTGATATGTAATACACTTTTTCATTCGATCGAACCAGTTTTCGAAACACTTATTCCAGTCCGAAGTCGGGGTCTCCAAAATGGCCGTTTTGTATGCCTCAACCGCTTCTTCAGGCGTCTGGTACCGTTGACCACGAAGTCGTTGCTTGATTTTTGGAAAAGTAAAAAAATCGTTAGGGCTTAAGTCTGGACTGTACGGCGGGTGTTCCAGAATTTCGACGTTTTGCTCTTTTAAAAACGCAATAGTTTGCCGGGCGGTGTGCGAGCTCGCATTATCGTGGTGCAGTCTTATACGACGTCTTGGGTTATTTTTTCGAAACTCGCCGATGACTTCTGGTAAACAGACAGTGGTATACCAGTCAGCATTAACCGTTTTACGATCCTCGAGCACGATGGTGGCAACGTGGCCACTTTTCGCCACAAACGTGGCGACCATTTTTTTCGAAGTGCTCCGTGAGCGTATTACTTTGGTCGGTTTTGGCTCATCTTGGAACACCCAAACAGTCGACTGCTGTTTAGAATCGGGATCGTAGGCATATATCCAAGATTCGTCACCACTGATAATGTCGTAAACATGTTTCGAGTTTCCTCGGTTGAATTGCCGCAGAGTTTTGCGACACCATCGAACGCGAGCCGTTTTTTGGTCTTCACTGAGTAAATGTGGTATCCAGCGTGAGATCAACTTTTTTACGCCTAAGTGATCATGCAAAATACTGTGAACACTGGTCCCTGAAATACTTAAGGAAGCTTCTATCTCACGGTATGTCGCATGGCGATCTTCGATGATCAGTTGCCGTACAGCATCAATGTTCTCCTGGGTTACGGCTGTTTTTGGTCGACCTTCACGATGTCTATCACCAAGACTAGAGCAACCACGTTGAAATTCTAAATACCAGCGTTCCACAGTCCGAAGGCATGGTGCTTTATCATTGAAAACCGTAGTCAACTCTTCGAAGCACTGAAGTCGCGTTAAGCCCCTTTTGAAGTTGTAAAAAATTATCGCACGTAAATTTTCCTTCGAAATTTCCATTTTCACAACTGACTTGTCAACTTTGAACGAACGCTGTACTAAAACGGTTGGGCCGATTTCGAATCATTCTTTTGTTTTCGAATTCTAAATTCAAATATTTTAACGTGACACTAGTTCTTTTTTATGCAATCACGGGAGGTTTGCAAACGACAGAACTTAAAAGGCAGCCCTCGTAGTTAGGCATGCTTGTTGCTTGAATGATGTTTAACGAAAAACTTGCGAAAATTCCCGACGGAAAATAAAATAAATATTATATTGGGGGACAAATCGACGTAGTCCCAAACTAAGCTTTTCATTTCAAATATTTATGACTCCGCCTGAAAGAAGACTGCCTAATAACTTTAGGTTCACCGTAAGCTTGTTTGTCACCATCGTGGTGTAACAGAATGTGTTCGTTACCGAAAACCTTGTTTCCATGGCAAGGATGGTAAAAAAATAAAATTAATTAAATAATAAACCGACACTACTTACATATGAATCTTACTAAATCCCGTCCATGTATAAAAAGCTGGAGTACTCTTCAGACTAAGAAAAAATACTCTGATAAAGGCCAAGCGAACGTGTTTTTACCAAGTCAAGGTAATTTATATTTAGGTATACTCATGTTAGCTAAATGCACCTGTCACAACCTATTAAATACCCTTAAGAAGTGTAGGCGTCCCTATACACGGGTGATAGGTATGTAGGCGTAATGTAATGCTGGCCATACACGCTAGGGTACGCCTGCGCAGTTTTGCCTGTACAGTTCGACTGCACAGGTAAAACTGAGCGTATGTGGCAAAAAACTGCACAGTCGAATGCCACATACGCTCAGTTTTAATGTGCAATCGAACTGTACAGGCAAAACTGCGCAGGCGTACCCTAGCGTGTATGGCCAGCATAAGAGATGTCTGTATTATCTATCACAACTCACAAGACATTTACAGGTTGTAACGAGATAAAATATATAAATCAATTACATCGACAAAACAGTAGAATAAAATCTTGAAAAATATATTTTTTAGGTTACCCACCTAAAGTAGGGGTAGGGATTTTTTTCTCGTTCAACCCATAGTGGTATCTTTGGAACGCTTGTTCATTGGAATCATGGTCAGTATTACCTTGATTGTGTCGTAAAATAATGTATCGTTTGAGTAGGCTGAGTAAAAAATAAATAATCTCGAATTAATTAATGTTTTGTACTGGTAACCCGCGCTAACATTTATATATTTATTATTAATTCAAATAGATTTAAGACTACCTAATATTGCTGTGCCCTATCAGGGTCCATGTGAATCCTAAAACTATATGTAAGACCTTTGTATTGTACTACCATGGATGCAATAAATTATGATTATGATTATGAAAAAAGGAAAATACAGACCCAACTTTGGAATTTTATTCTATCGAGGAAATTTTAGGCAATCATGTATCGATCAAATCAGATAAACAATCATATAGTCAAGAATCATATATCTGAAAATCAGACCTTATTGTTTCTTAATCTAGTCAGAACGGCGTTCCCTTGTTCCCGGGAATATTCCCCAAATAGGGGAATATTGAAATACAAATTAGCAAAATTAAAGTGCATTGAATAGTGCCCCGACAAATAAAGTACCATTCGCCAAAAACAGCATTATTGTACTAATTCTGACTTTTTATCTCAATTACCATTTAATATGTGAATATTTTCATATTTTGTATTCGTACAATATTTTATTGTGATTTTTTCATTAACTTTGTATCGTTTTGTTACTTGCAGAAGTACTTTTGTAAAATTTATTTTTTTCGGCTGGGGGAATATTCCTAATAACTGGGAATATTCCCATTGTTCCCGGGAATATTCCCATTATTCGGGGGAATATTCCCGGGAACATTGGGAATTTACTTTTGCGGGTAAATTACACTGGTTAATGTCTTGGTAAAAAAATCAAGAGCCCAAGTTATCATGGAATCCCTGATAGCAAGATATATTAAACATACCCAATTTCAATATTCCCGTATGTTCCCTTGTATGGGGAATATTCCTGGGAACGGCACATCACTATTTCCAATGCACCGCCTTAAAAGGCCAACTTTCGTACAAATTCGGCCGACGCAACCGCACCATTTACTTGGCAACTACGTAACCCTACACTGCGCGTGGCCAGACACGCACTTAGCCGGTTTTTTAATTTTTGTATATTATTTATTGTGAAGTCCCAAACCCGCATTGTGCCAGCGTGGGGACTACTGCCCGTTCCCTCTCATCCACGAGAGGAGGCCTGTGCCCAGCAGTCAGACTTATATAGGCTGATTTATTATTATTATTTTCCAATACCTTTACCGAGATTGGAAGCTGGGACTGTCAGTCAGCGTTGTATGCAGTTTCACTACTGAACTAACTAGGATAACTAACGTCATCATGTGTTGATCATGATATGTCAAATGTTATAGGCTTAGGGTGACTATCTACCAGATATGCGCGTATAGCTCATATACCTAGCTTGTCAATCATGCGAAGTGTCAAATTATGAAAACGACCCTCGTGCGTCTCTGGTGGGTATTCACCCTTACGGGCATTTATCTCAAAGCTACTCATGCAGTCAGTCGGTCGTAACCCCTCAGTGCAAACAACCCGGCCATTTTAAGTGTGTAAAGAGGATACTGCTTACGCTGCAATATTGGCTGTACAGTCTGATTCGTTTATTTATTTATTTATTTATTGATACATGGAAAACCAACAGCGCAACATATTTATAGACAAAATAATAAAACCATATAGCCAATTACAGGTTCTCACTTATAGAAATAAACTAACACAAATAAATCTATAGCCAAACTTAAACTTAGCGTACATTACGCACAGTAACCAATCGCGCCAAAGTTTCCAAGCTTGTGCGTACGCCAGCCATTTTGAGTTGACATTCAATTGAACAGGAGGATGCCTTTTAATGGGCTCAGGCAATACAATATGGCAAGATTTCAGGCCTAGCCGAGATTTACTGGATCTCGCGAGATTGGGTTTTTTCACTGAAAACTTATGCAAATGCTACGAATTCCAGTTAATGATTAGTAACATGTATAATAAAATTTAAATGTTTATTTCAGTAATATAATGAATAGTACATTGTTGTAAAGGCTAGAAAGTAGGCAATAGATGGACGAGTGTGTTCGAGGTCAGAGCCGCAGGTGAGGACCTCGAAGGAGACGAGTCCAGGAGACGAGTCCGGGAGGAGCTGTGATTGTTCGAATCGCTGTTCAAACTGGACTACAAAAACATTGTTGGACAGTTTGAACTCATAGATGGCCTGTTCGTGCGACGTCCAACTAACCTCAGCTTTGAAGCCTGAATTCTAACCATCTTTTGCCATATTTCCGAGCAGTGGCGTGAAAAGGTTATAACAAAGTATATACAAATAATAGTAGGTTTTTATTTGTCAGTCAGGTGAAACTTTTGTCATGCTGTATTTTATTATGGAAAGGCCAATCTCGCGCGAGATCTCATACTAAAGTCGTACAAGACTCGGTCGTGCAAAATATAGATCTTAGACGAGATCTCGCCTAGATTGCATTACCTAAATGGGTTTTTGGGGGGTTAGAGGTTAACTCAATCTAGCTTACGAACCTCAGATGACTCAAGTAAAGTGACGCTCAGTTTGATTTGACAGTTTACATCTATACAGCGTGTCTCTGACTTTGGGGCTATAAATGCAAATGTCAATTATGCTCCTTAAACGGAACTACTTTTGCTCTACAACTTTTCAAAAATACGTTCTTTTTATATTTTCATTATTCCATACAAATAAAATAAAATGTTCAATGTACATCATCCATTAGTTAGTTTTCATACTTGTCAGTGTCATGGATGTCAAATAACGAGGCCGTGTTTGCAATACATTGATGGTACAGTTAAAGTTCAAACACGAATAAATGATAGAAATAATAGTTATTTTACAAAGTTGCGGAACAAAAGTGGTTCAGTTTCAGGACCGTAATGGACATTTGCATTTAAAGCCCCTAAGTCAGAGACACGCTGTATATTGTTAATAAATAAGTTGGGATCGTACCTACTGAAGTCAGCGTCCTGCTTCCACGCTTTGGGTCAATGTTGATACATTGGCTCGGTGACTACTCGAGACGTGTTTATTTTGGCGGTTTCTATACGGACTTGTCAGTTCCATTATAAACACACATTTGTCATCATAACAGAGCATTACTCTTCGACATCCAAATTCAACTATGCGCAATATTATGGCACCGAGCTAAACTGAGGGTCATAGCAACTTAAAATACTAAACTACCTGTCTTTCTTTCAAAAAGTTATTTTTAAATGAAAACTTCTTTAGCGGCGCTGAGCACTTTTTGGGATGGGGAGAAATTGTTAAATACGCGACAGAGTTTTGTGACGTCAGATGTGAAGGTCACTTTGCTGCTAGCCGATTCGACTTCATTCAAAACTGAACGTAAGAGTATAAAGCCGTTAAACACTTTTTGCAATAGCATATTTTGCAAATAAATTTGTAATAATACCAACGCATCCTTCACCGTTTTGCTATTGAGAAAATTCGAATAGTTCGAATTTGGGCGTTATTCCTAAAGAGATAAAGCTTAGAAAAATATTTACCAACGGCAAAAACAAATTGATATCTTGGTCGCCACCGCCGTCTGCTGTTGTGCTGTTCTTGCAAATTCGAATATTTCGAATTTAGACGTTATTCCTAAAGAGATAAAGCTTTGAAAAATATTTGGCAATGGCAAAAACAAATTGGTATTGTGTTTGCCGCCGCCGCCGACGGGCCCGTCCGCCTAAGTAATTGATAATTGTTTATAAATTTGCGTCAAATTCATTTTTAGGGTGACACCGTAAGATGTCACGTGACCTGATCGAAAAACTGTTACAATGTTATTGAGTTTTCACTTCTGCCGGCACTCCCGGAGTGCAATTTTCTATGCGCAGTGTGAAAGTTCATACACACTTTTCAAAGTACCTCCCTATGTCTTAATTGATGTACAACCTACCTACCACCTACGAGGGGCGTCTGAAAAGTTCTAAGCCTAAGATAGAAATGAACTCGTGTTTATTTTTCAATATAGTCTCCTCCTAAATCAATGCATTTTTTACATTTTTTATACAGTGCTTTTAGGCCATTAAAAAAATAATCTTTATTTTGCCCTTCAAAATGCTCCTGTACCGCCGCCTTCATCTCTTCGTCACTTCTAAATCGCTTTCCCCTCAACTCTTTCTTCAAATTATTGAATAGAAAATAATCGCTTGGGGCTAGATCTGGGCTGTAGGGTGGGTGGTCAATTTCCTCAAAACCAACTTCCTTCAGAGCACGCCTCGCAACATTAGCGGTGTGAACGGGTGCGTTGTCTTGCAAAAACAAAATGCCTTTCCTTAGTTTACCCCGCCTTTTCTCAACTATGGCTTGTCGCACCTGTCTTATTAGATTTGCATAATAAGTTCCGTTTATCGTAGAGCCTTTTTCTAAATAATCGATTAAAAGAATGCCATCACAGTCCCAAAATACCGTAGCCATTAACTTAGAGGCCGACTTTTGCACTTTAAATTTCTTCGGCGGCCTTTCACCCTTTTCAATCCACTGCATCGACTCAGACTTACACTCCGGATCATACTGTCTGATCCATGTTTCATCAACAGTTACTATTCGGGAACAAACTTCATCTAAATCATCTTCGCACAATTCTAAAAACGCCCGAGAAGTTTCCACACGACGTACTTTATCGAAGGCCGTTAGCATTTTCGGTACCCAACGAGCACTGACTTTACTCATGTACAAATGTTCATGTAAAATTTCTCCGACTCTTTCTTTACTAATACCTAAGACTTCAGCTATTTGCCAAACCTTCATTCTTCTATCTTCTAATACCAGCTTTTTGACTTTTGCTACGTTTTCTTCGGTCACTACCGATATTGGCCGCCCTGAGCGGGGGTCGTCTTCGATCGATTCCCGTCCGAGTTTAAATAAGCGACTCCACTTTTTGACCGTGGCATAAGAAGGCCCAGAATCACCGTAAATAATAGCCATTTCCTCAAAAATACACTGCGGTGATTTGTCACTTTTTGTAAGGAATTTAATTACAGCACGGTGCTCAATTTTCGTAATATTCGTTGGTAATTCACACATGATGTACTTTTCCGTTGAATATCTCGAAACAGAATGATAAAAACATGACATGTTATTTTTTAATAATTGGTTTTTAAATGGCCTTTCTAGTGGCCAGTATCATAAACGCATATATAACCTCGAAATACCTTAGGCTTAGAACTTTTCAGACGCCCCTCGTACCTACTTGGTTTTTTTTTTAAAGAAATGCTCACTCATATCACCTCTTTATTATAAAATTTTAAAGTATAGAGCAGGCCAAATCATCATCATCATATTAGCCGACAGACCTCCACTACTGAACATAGGCCTCCCCCAAAGAGTGCCAGTGTCCGGTCCTGCGCCACCCGCATCCAGCGGACCCCCGAGACCTTTACCAGGTCAGACTAGGCCACATGAACGTCATTAATCCGCCGCCGCTGTCGGCGCGTTTCGGCCTTAAATCGTATACTTATTTGGGTAGCGTAATTGACAGGCCTAGCAACCAAAGTAATCAGTCACTCCCGACAAAAGAGAAGTCTTTGCGTCACACCCCCGAATAAACACATTACATACATACAGTAGATATATACAATGTGTCGGTGTCGCAAATGACGATGGCGTGCAAACGAGTTTTTCTTAACACGTTCGCAACCAAGAACCCGCCTGGTAGGCACTCGTAATGTTTGCTCAGATGCCGGCTCAGCCCGCTAGGCGGGCAGTAGCATGAACCTACACGCTTAGCGAGTTCTGGCGGTTCGAGTTTTCACTTCAAAAAAAAAGAAAGTGATATACTATCGGGAGGTTCTATTAAGCCAAAAAGTCATATCATCACAAGTCCCATAATAACATGCAACCTTTGTGTTTAGTTTAAACATGCCGTGACCAAGTCCTTTCTATTCCGTTGGTTTGCATTCACATTTAGTATGCAAATATAATGCAAGTTCAATTTCCGTGTCAGATTGTGTGCTCGCAAAAAACTCATGGCCATTCGTATGAACTGAATATCTTCCGCAAAAAATAGTGTTTCGTCCCTTACTAGCAAAACAGCAAGGGTGAGTGTGAGAGGGACCAATGCTTTGTGTCCGATGTAAACGCTATCATGCCAGGGGAGGCTCACTTCGTGATTTCGACGCGCCGCTGTAAGTATACTTACCGGCCCCAGAGGGTAGGGTATGTCACCGCTGCTACCTACGGCACGAACGCGTTCTATTGCAGCGCGTCGCATGCGATAGAAAGGGATAGCTACGTCTAGGCTCGTTCGGCGTTGAGGTGTCGTTGGATTAGGGGGGTGAAATAAGCTAAAATATACTCCGTCCGCGTGGAACTCGTTTATATCGCAGCTCCATACAAACTTTTACCCCCCTTAGGGGATGAGTACGGGGATAAAAACTATCTTATGTTACTCTCCATCCCTTCAACTATCTCCACTTAAAAAATCACGTCAATTCGTCGCTCCGCTCCGCTTATAATATTAGATAGTAAGTATTAGTATGGATAAAAACAGTTGGGTTTTTTGAAAAATTATTTGATTTCACTTGTGTACCATGCAAAAAGAGAGAAAAATATGTGCACTCGGATTATTTGGCTGCAGTCGGCGTCCAAGAGATGTGTACATTTTTCGCCTAATCACCGGGTAAAAAGATACAAACTTAAAACATATATCTTTGATTGGATCCCCAGATTCGTATTAAACACGTGTTAACTGGAAGAAAACATCCAAGTTGGTTACCTAATACGTGCGTCTAAAACGCAAATTTGTGTGGGGCCGCGGACTCCACGCCAGCGGGCAGCGGGGCGAGCGGCAGTTCATACATTCGAGCGACTTCAATGTTTGGGCAGCCGCGTGACGTCCACGGCCTTACACGACTTACTACCAAACGTTGCACAGTAACTACATCAGAACCGATATCTACTAGTACAGTCACGTCATTCTAGGGTCTAATTATCTAGTAATTATCAATCAATGTTGTAATCGCGTGAGACTCTTACTGGACTTCGGTCACTTACCCTCACATATACAGCTGAGATTATTGCATGCGTACATTGGTAGAACGTTCCGACTGCCGTGTTTCGGAGTACCTCGTTACCGTGTTTACTGTTTATCTCGTTTGGTTTATTTTAACCGCGATGTTTAGGACATGCAACGATGATTAAGAGTGTGACGTAAAGGTGCGCAATGACTGGTGAAAACTACATTGTTGTTACACACATACACACGCAAGAAGTAGTATGCTTCAGATTCGAGTTGACCGAATTGCTTCAAAGTAGTCTATTCAAAAACCAGCTCTGCCATCCTAGGTATAAGATTTCAATTCCAATCAGCTTTATAAAAAGTCGCCCACGTTAAATAATCTCAACCTTATGACCTCGGAAGAACACAGTATCCGAACTACCAATGAATTCCGAACGCTGCTAAGCGTTGACCGCATTACAGATCCTTTTATAAACTTAGTAATAGGTTTTAGTACCTAGGGTACAAATTAGGAAGGCAGTCGTTACAAGCGCCGTATGATTGTTTGCAACCGTCTTTGTATTAAAAAAAAATGTGTACTGTCCATACTTCTACCGACGAATGCTCAGATTTCTGGAAACTAACTAATGTCACACGAAAATATTAAATACTATCTATGTAGGTTATGTAGGTCAGTTTTCCTTGACCACTTTAAATGCCCACTTTAACGGGCGTAAAGGGTTAAAATCCTAATTAATGCGGATCCGACTGTATGGACGGAAATGAATTACCAGATTGCGTAGGCGTTTTTACGAGTTCATAGAATCTCGGTCGGAAAATAGCTTGCCGAGGAAAAGTACCTAACGCATGAAGGACCTGCCGGAGTTTTTAGAGAAGAAGTACTTTATGTCATCCTAACCAAATATTAACCACCAATTACTATGTATACCTTGTCCCATTTGGGGTGGAAAGGTTCTCGAGTGGCAACCACGTACCGGAAGGCGCAGCGTGGGTAGGGTATAAGATGGACTGATGATGACCTGGTGAAGGTCGCGGGAGTCCGCTGGATGCGGGTGGCGCAGGACCGGTCATTGTTGCACTCTTTGGGCGAGGCCTATGTCCAGCAGTCCTTTCGGCTGATATGATGGTGATGATGGTCATGAGTTCCATTGAAGACATCCTGTAGCCGCCCAAAGATCTGTTGAAAGGCATACTCCTGTTCAATGTAATTTATATCATTCTGATTTGGAACAGTTGCATTTACTTTGCTTCATTGGATTTTAAAACAAAAAATACCTATTTTATAGTCCTACCGCTTCAATCAGTTCTCGCCTTCGCGGCGCGCGGGGGGTATAATGGGGGAGCGGGCGTCGTGCGGGAGGCGGAACCCGGCGTCCGCACGCCGCGCGCTCGTCCGTTAGGCCGTGGTTTTTCTGGCCCGTCACACGCGACCGGCGGCGTCTGGACGTGCGTCGCACGCTGTGCCACACGCCGTCGGTCGCGGGTGCGTGGGTTTTCTGGTCCCGGCCACCCGTCGTCGGAGAAGGAGCTCAGTCGCATTGTGCCCGCTTTGAGAATAGGGATGATGACTAAGATTTTTTTGTGACGTCATTCGAATCAGTTTTTGGAGAGGAACAAATGTTCGTATGGGAGCAACTACAATTAAAGTACGTAAATACCTAAAAATTTTAGATAAAGATTGACATCGCTGGCGGCAGCGCGAAACGCTTCATACTGCGTGTCTATACAAGTGTGACGGACGTCACATTTGTATATTTGTACCTACTAATCGTAATATGGAAAATCAGGTAAATTGTTGTTTCGGTCACGAAATACTGCGTTTAAGTACATAGGTAGTTGTCATATTATTTTGTTTCTAGAAAAGCGTAAGGATTCTATTGGTAGCTTTTGATTTACTCTTGGACAATAAAAAAAATGCATATTTTTTCTAAACTTTCAAGGTTCTTATCTTTTTATGATTTTAATTATATTTTATAATTTATACTTTATTACGATAATTTGATGGTTTACTATCCATTTAGCATCATTATGTTATCAATTTGAACATGAGGCATCATGCCTATTGGTGTGCTGTGCTTTAAATGAAATGAATAGAAAAATACTAACATTTTTATTGTTAGAAGAAGAAGAAGACGATGAAATATTAATATTTTCAAAAAATAAAAGAGAGCCAACCGATATATTTAAAAATCGGGAAAATGAAGGTGCATTTTTTAACCTGGTTCTCAATGTGCAATGAAGAAAAATTTACATCTTATTTTCGACTAACTCGAGAACAGTTTGCAAAAGTATTGAATCTGATTGAACGTGATATTACTACGAAGCGAAGTAATAAATATCCTGTGCCTATTTCTCCAGCTCAAAAACTGAAATGAGACATTTTCAATATCAAGACGCCACCCGCCGTCCGTCGCTATTCTACAAAAATGATAGCGACCGACGCGTGCAGCGTGTGACCTTCGCCCGGCGACCTACCCGCCGCCGGCGGCGTTTCAGAGAAACCACCCTCAAACATTCCCGAACAAAACATCCGAACGTCGTCGGCGGCGGACACGCGTCGGTCGCCGGCCGCCGGCGACGGGTGGTCAGAAAACCCAGGGCCTTATACGCGCCGCGCCGGCGAAGGCTCGGTGTAGCGGTCGGACTATAATTGCATCAATTTTAATTGTCAAATTTTCTTATACAGCGCGCGTAGATAGACGATTGTTATAGTCGAAAATGTTCATGTTCATCAACCCTGGAATTGTCAACAGTGCAGGAGTCCGATTACCATCAGGCCAGGCCGTACACTTGTTAGCCACTAATAAAAACCTACAATATCATGATGCAAAACCGAATCGAGTTTTTATAAAATTATAATACTCTACTATTGTTCGACTCATAATAAGTAATAACACAGTTCCCATTTTAGAGCTGACTGCCTTTAGAAAACGCACAAACTGAACAATATGCTTTGTTCTAGATAAATATGGTTCTGGGCTATTCACAAGCCTTACCAGCCTGGACCACTCTTCTTAAGCACCAGTATAGGGGTGAATATACAGAGATGAGCGAATGTTTCTTTTTTCATATCTTTATCGGATATTCACCCGAAGCTCCATGATTTCGTCGCGCCGCTACCGGCCCCGGCCGGTATGTTAGCGCTGCTACGGCACGCACGCGTTCTATGGCAGCGCGTTGCATGCGATAGAAAGGGATGGCTACGTATAGGCTTGTTCAGCATACCTAAATAGGGGATTTGTTAACAGAACCTTCTGTACGTAGTAGGTACTATTATTTATTCTGTGCCCGAAGTCTGATCAAATACGGAATTACACTTACGTAGAAAAGGGCCTCTCTGTAATAAAACCGGTATTTGGCAGCTACAAAATTCAAATCATGGCATTTCGCTCGCACGCCTTCTCCGCATAGCACGTCTCGTTCGCACCTATAGCGCAATCGGGTGTGTAGATACCTATCTAGGAAGGGGCTATTCCCAGTTACCCGCACCCTTCTGCGGACTTACATAGGCCTCCCCGAAAGAGTGCCAGAGCGATCGGTCCTGCGCCACCCGCATCCAGCGGACACCCGCGACCTTTACCAGGTCATCAGTCCACCTTGTGGGGTACCCACGGTCCGTCTTCCCCGTGGACGGCTGTACTACTGACTTGTTGGGATTGTTTGTATCAGTTGTCCGAGCTGCAAACAGGTGGGATGAAAGTATGAGTAGTACGCACGTCATGCGTTCCCACTAAGCACGCGATGCACTAGTCGGATTTTTTTCGCCATCTGTTCGAAGTGCGGCCAGCAAGTGAGAAATAACCTAAGTCCGCAGTTTGTTTGTTTGTTTTTAAAATGTCTTTATTTAATATAATTAAATGTTTTACAATACTTACTAGTCTAGTGTACGTTAAAAAAAATTCCTAGATAGTAAAAACATATAGCTGCCAACAGTTTAGTGAGCTAAGACGCTCATTATAAACTTTTTAAATAGACAATACGGGTCTATAATATACATAATTTTGAAAACATAATTAATATTTACGCAAGAAAAGGTAATTACAATGTTTATTTAGTATGCTTGCCTTGAATAGCGCGCATTTATTGCATGCAGGTAAATAAAATAACTAAATAATATTACTATAACTTAATACTATCTACCATTACGTAGTAAGTAATTAATGAGTATACATTAAAATATCAGCAATTTCATTCGACACCATAAAACGTAATTTTACTTGACAAATCATAAAAGTGCGAACTGGTAAAAGCCGCTCGAAAGGCATGAGGCACTGGCCAACTGATGCTAATTTATTACGAATTTCAAGTCAGGATATACTAGACGAGTGGTGAGATGAATTGAGGTTATTTGTGAATCGCATTTCTGCTATGATATATCATTATATGCGCTATAGCGCTGGACAATAAATTGACGCTTGAGTATTTTCGAAATGGGGTGTACGTCAGTACTTATAATGCTGGCCAGCCCTGCAGCCCCTGGCTGGGGAACGACTCATGCCAATCCACTCCCACACACGGTCAGTTCTAACTAATCCAATCGGTAGCGTCATGCCGAGGTTTAAGACGTCGTCATAGAAATACTTACATAGAAACACGTCGTCTGCTACTGTCTGCGGTCGGGCTCCAACTTGTACCTTAAACCAAGCGACCACGGTCGGGTATTTATTAATGAACTATACGATTTTATTGCTATTGATGGCAAGCTTAGTCAGATTTGTTGGGAACCGTAGAAAATTATAAATCTACCTAGAAATTCAAAGTAGCCACATTATTATTTATGTACTGCATTCACGAGAATTATCGTTACATAGTATTTGGCTATTCTTACAGCGCTCGCCATAAACTCTTTACGGTTCCACAACACATCGGGAGCCTAAATACAGCGAGCCATCCGGTTGCTTGTTGGACACTGGAACTACGCGTCATTGCTCTGAATATAAGTTGTTAATTATCTTACCAAATTGACAGATATAAATATAGAAAGATAGATAGACAAGGTGCTGCAAAGTTAAGGGGCTTCCGTCAAAAATCAAAGAAATTTAGTAGTTTTCATTTTAACACTCGTCCTCGGTTTATTGAAGCTAGTTTTCCAGGTGCAGATATGGGAAAGTTTGATTCCTGTTTAACATTTTTTGATATTGAACAAGTTGAAAAATGTTAATACAGAATTAATTATCCGTTTTTAAAGAAAGGTCTGTAAAAATACGAAACCCGATATCCTCATTATAACTTTTATACACCCGAAACTCATACCTACTCATATACATACTGAACTTACCTATAATTTTGATATGCGTTTTTATAATCTTACTAATTAACACAAAAGTTATGGCCAGAAAACCAGTTTTTTTGGTCTAAAATTGTTCAACTTTGATGCCAAATATCTCGAAACCAATGCACTTTGAAGTAAAATGGGATACTATATTGCTTAAAGCCGTTGTTGTTAATATAGTAAGCTACAAAAAACATAAGAAATCTAAGGGATTCAGATCGAAGGTCATTGGCGTATGGGAGCCCCTTAACTAACAACACAGTAATAGGTAAAACGAAAATATCGTTATCCCCGCAGTAACAAGACCTCTCTGGGACGGCCCAGCGACGCAGAAGCGACGGTACGGTCCGCCGCTCTGATTTGAGGAAAATGTCTCATGTAAAATTGCCTTATTATATTACAGTAAATTGGGCCTGTGTGCTCGTTTGCTTACTGTACGCTGTAAATAAAAATCAGGATTCTAAATTGACAACGGAGGAGCCTGTCTTCAGTTTTTTTCCTTTACCTTTAATAGTTCCTTAGATATTGGACACATTTAAGAGGGGGCGTATCGCCAGGGAAAAATCAGAAATCACCCGCGCGCCCCGTACCTGCCGCGCTGATGCGTCTATTGCTGCCCCGCTCCTTCTCGCATAGTATATGCCCCGACAGTCAGATGAAACATGATGAATACCTATAGATAATTATAATAAGTGGAAAGAAAGACAAAATCTGTAAGTACCTATATTTGAAGATATAATTTTCGCTAGTAGCTAAGTCAGTTTCGAGAGCTATAACTGAAATGACCTTCCGTTTTTTTACTAAATCACGTAAGGGTTGTAATTTAGCATAATAATGTCTCGTAAAAGGCTAAAGCAAAAAAACAGCTATAATCGAATTTAAACTTTTGTGAGACATATCTAAAATACTACTAATAAATCCACGGTAAAAAAAATAACGTAAATGTCACGGCAGGCGACATGTTTCGAACTCTTCGGGAGTTCTTCTTCAAAACAAACATCGAAAACACTAATCCTGAAGAAGAACTCCCGAAGAGTTCGAAACATGTCGCCTGTCGCGTCATTTAATACGTGAATTTATTAGTAGCATTAAAAAAAAACTGTAATTTATTATGAAAACTTCGATCATGTTTATGAAAGCCAAATTTTCAGGCCACTGTGTGGCGGCCAAATTTTTCAATTCTGACCCCGTGTCATGGTCGGCCTTATCACGCGATAAGTGACAGGATAGAGCGTCCGTCACTGGCTGACACCGTTTGATAGAACGAGACGATGCCCCTATCTTGTCACTTATCGAGTGATAAGGCCGACCATGATACGGGGTCTGATCTCGGATTCGTACTTGGAGACAATGGAGACGCTTTGGCCCTTTAGTTATCAATTTTGAACATACTCGTATTAAAGAAAAACTGCAAAATTGTGTTCACTTTTTTTAATATAAAAATGTCCAACTTCACAGGCAATAATTCGGGTGCAGACTCGAAAATTATTATTACTCCAAAAGAAAGAAGGCAAAAAAATATGCATAGTGATGAAAATCCCATTCAGATATATCAAAGAATTACGTAGCTACAACCGTTTTAATATTGCTTGTTAGAGAGAGAAAACGCAAACGGTGTGTGACGTCACATTACAGGATGCTGCCGGCAGGCCGCGTCGACGGCGTCGCCGACCACGATGCGCGCGGCACGTTGCCGTCTTCTGTGACGTCACATTCTTCCAGCGTCATCGTTTCATATGAAGTTGCGTTTTGCGAAAAAGGGACAGAACACATCCCTTCTTAAAACTTTGGACACTTATAACTAAGTGATTATTTAACCTTTTGCGTTGATTTTTTCTCCATTTGACAATTTTTTTTATCCTTCTTCGAGAAAATATCACATTATTTTATTTAGTGTCTACGCCCCTATTGTTGGAATCTAAAAGCGTCACCCGTGATGACTTTAAAGAAAAAAAATGTCAATAATTACACGGTTCGCCCACGTATTAAACGTCACTACGGGCGACATGTTTCGAACTCTTCGGGAGTTCTTATTCAGGATTGAGTGTTTTCGCGGCGGTGTCGCTTGAATCACGACAAGATTCAAGCGACACCGCCGCGAAAACACTCACTTTATAGAGTACAAATTACTTTAATTACCCAAGGAATACCACTACCTACATTTTGTTGCTTAAAAAACCACCGGAGCTATAACTGAAATATGGCCTTCCGTTATTTTACTAAATCACGTAAGGGTTGTGAGCTAGCATAATAATGGCTAGTAAAAGCCTAAAGCAAAAAAAAGCTATAATCGAATTTAAACTTTTGTGAGACATGTCTAAAATACTACTAATAAATCCACGGTTAAATTCACGCATTAAAAGTCACAACAGGCGACATGTTTCGAACTTTTCGGGAGTTCTTCTTCAAAACAAACATCGAAAACACTCATCCTGAAGAAGAACTCCCGAAGTGTTCAAAACATGTCGCCTGTCGTGTCGTTTAATACGTGAATTTAACCGTGAATTTATTAGTAGCATTAAAAAAAAACTATAATATATTATGAAAACTTCGATCATGTCTATGAAAGTCAGATTTTCAGGCCACCACTGCGTGGTGGCCTAATTTTTCAATTCTGATCTCGGATTCGCACTTGGAGACAATGGAGACGCTTTGGCCCTTTAGTTATCAATTTTGAACATATTAAAGAAAAAGTGCATAATTATGTTCACTTTTTTAATATCAAAATGTCCAAGTTCGCAGGCAATAATTGTTGGAATCTGCACTCTCGATAACCCTAAAAGCGACACCCGTGATGACTTTAAAGAAAAACAATGTCAATAATGTCACTACGGGTGACATGTTCCGAACTCTTCGGAAGTTCTTCTTCAGGATGACGGTTTTCGC
This sequence comes from Epinotia ramella, assembly GCA_947578815.1. Classification (NCBI taxonomy): domain Eukaryota; kingdom Metazoa; phylum Arthropoda; class Insecta; order Lepidoptera; family Tortricidae; genus Epinotia; species Epinotia ramella. The sequence goes on from OX388223.1 coordinate 15,729,466, forward strand.
GGCGGTGTCGCTTGAATCACGACAAGATTCAAGCGACACCGCCGCGAAAACACTCATCCTTAAGAAGAATTCCCGAAGAGTTCGAAACATGTCGCCCGTAGTGACATTTAATACGTGAGTTGAACCGTGTAATTATAAGTACTGTTTCAACACGTCTCACGAAAGTTTAATTTCGAAAAGCAATGTCCGCCATTTTGGAATTCAAAATGGACATAATTTCTAGAATCTTCACCCTCGAGAAGCCTGCCAATGTATGTTGTTCTTTAAAAAAACGCGCATATTAATTTACAACGAATGTTAAAAAAAATTAAATAATGCGACCACTTTTTGAAATATTTCTGACTATGAATTCGTATTTAGACCTCTCAGACATCGATTTTGAACATAACCGGATTTATTCTCAACTAGCGATCCGCTCCGGCTTCGCACGGATACTATATTATACATATAAACCTTCTTCTTGAATCACTCTATCTATTAAAAAAAACCGCATCAAAATCCGTTGCGTAGTTTTAAAGATCTAAGCATACATAGGGACAGACAGCGGGAAGCGACTTATTTTTATACTATGTAGTGATAGTGATAGTGATAATCTTTCATAAAGTAAATTAAATACACGATCGACAGAAAAATGTTCGTCTAGTTTTGCATTGTACTGCACAAATTATTCTAAGAAGCCGGTCACCCGCCGATCGCTGCGTAATCTTATAGTTGTATTTTGAACTTTATGATCTATATGTTAAGGTCGACTTTTAAATATATTATTTCAAAATGTAGCAAAATATCTACTGGAATGTAATGATACGTTCATTCACTGGACGAATATACTGGGTCACAATATTATTGAAATAATTATGTTCATCGTGCTGTCGTGAGAGCACAGAACGTAGTCCTCTCGTCTCAGCGGAGCGATTACGACTGACTCCGCCCGCGAACGGCAACAAAAGATATACAGAACCGCACGAAACACGCGACGGGAGAAAGGGTATCGCGCTAAATAAAAAAGGCCTATACGCCAAATACGTTTCACCTCAATAAGTCTGAAAAGGGACTACATAAAAATACCCCGCTAGTACTTTCATTAGGTAATGTGAAAAGCTATTATACACTCAACTTTTACTTAATTTATATGCACGGGAACCTCACACTATTGAAATTGAGTAAAAATAAGACATGTTTTGGCGGTTCTTTTCTATCGAGGCAATTTTGGTTTTGTATGGTTTTGTTCAGACGATTCAATTGCAAATATGATGTAGTTTTGGTATGTTCTTTTTCCTGGCATTCGCTTTAGTTTGTCATAGGTAAATATTCAATCTAAGAACCCCGATTTCGCGGAGCGCCCCCTCTTAAGGGGCTCCTAGCTCCCAATGACCTTCGACCGGTAACTGTCGGTCTTTTCGTGTTTTTTATGGCTTATCGTATTAACAACAACGGGGTTTACCGCAATAGTATCAAAACTCAGTTTTCGGCATTTTAAGGCCAAAAAACCAGTTTTTTGGACGTAACTTTTGTGAAAATGAGTTAAAAATAGAAATCTCTCGTGGATTATTGGATGGACAGTTGTATGTAGATATTATATTCATATTATATAAAAGTGCACAAACAACATACTAATCGGAGACAGAGCTTTTTTGGACCATGTTTGAATAAATTATAAAAAAATAAATATGAATGATTTTCAAATAAACTCTCGTGCAAATGCAGATAAAGGATTGAAGAACCGATTAGTGTTTGTGCCATAAATATATCTATAGTTTTGACGGAGGAATATCAACTCAAAACTCGTCAAAACTAGCCATAAAGCGCGTGGAGCCCCTTTAACATAACCGTCTCTCGCCCAGCAGAGATTTCGTTGGGATCCGGTACAGCAAATTAATACTACTAGGTACGATAGATAGTACGCAATGAGAACGTTCTTTCTCATCTAGCACCATGGCGACGACAGCCCATTTTCTCCTCTCCCTCCCATCCATGAGAGGAGGCCTGTGCCCAGCAGTGGAAAGATTGACTCAGGACCATCATGATGCAATGACAAGGAGCGCAGCGAACGATCTTAAACCATTGTTTAAACTACTATTATTACCGAGTTTGTTTTCACCGTTACCAATGTCCGGATACGCAGAAACGAAGACCTAGTGTATAAATAGACCTTATGCCGTTGCGATAAGGTGCATGGCGTTAACTGTGTCGTTGGTCCGCGATTACTGACGCAACGCCAATTAAAGCAAAACAATGGCTGAAGTTTTCCTGCTAACTGGACGGTTGTCCTGCGGTTAGGTGACGTAGTATAATAAACCTGTTACCCGATCCTGTTGCGCTGACACTGGACCCGATTCTACGTGCAAATGGCTTGACAAGCCTAAAATTAAATTTAGACATAATTTAGGCGGCAGATTAAAAACGACATATTTAGAATTGCATTTAGGCAGCTAAGTAAGTTGTATAGACCGCCTAAAATAAGAAACGTCAGATTCAAATTAGCGCTGTCATTTGATTATGACAGCTGCTCATAGAATAGCAAAGTGTTTTAGCGACACCTAAATAAAATTAGGAAGTTTAGAGGCCACTGTAGAATCGGGTCCAATGTCATATGGGGAAATTGGAACAAATTAAATACGTCAAGCTTTTCAACGCCTTTTGACGTTTCGGTTAAACTCTACTTTAATTTTGTATCATCATCATCGTATCAGCATTAGACGTCTACTGCTGGATAGGCCTCCCCAGAGAATGCCACTTCTATGCGTAAACGTATTTGAAGAGGAGTTCATATTTTTATAGAAGCGTTAGACAGTATCTATTCTCCCTGAAGTAATAACAATAAAACTAGACTACCCGCTCTCTTAAAACCGTAGGAAAGTATAGCGAACAGGCATACTACATTCTTACCGTCTTTTTCCGCTGAACATCCAGGAATCCAGAAGATTTATCGATCGTTTATCATCCTCAGAACCAGACCGTCCCAAGTGCTATGCCTACACGCGATTGTAGTACTAATTGCAGGACACATATGTCCTAGAATTGCGTGAACGTTTTCAGCCTTGTGTCATAACAATCACGGAATCGTAAAGTGCTGAACGAATTGAGTGCGTGGACATAAATCATCCCTCATCCTCCCGTTCGGCGTATTGTGTGACTAGTAAATAATAGTAGTTAATATTGAAGTACCTACAGATGAATCACTGTCAATATTTGGCACAAATAAAAAAAAACATCTCTTGTACTCTGAAGGTCGGTTCAGGGCCAAAATTGTATCGACAGCAACTTCTTTTCCCTATGGTTCAGTGGCGGAGCGCCCATACAAGCCGATTCTCGCCGGCCTGCCTAAAATTTATTTTTACGCAAGCCTATAGTTACTCGTATACACTCGTACTCTGAAATACTGAATACCTTTTTTTGTTTCGGGTTGTTCATGGAAAATTTTCACGGCCCGCCACTGCTATGTACCTATAGATATTTTCATTTATGAGGAAGTAGGTACTCTTCGTTACATTTGTGTGATAGAGATCCGTAAGAGTGGGTCACTTCTTCGTCAATTGAAAGATCTAGACCCAGTTAATGTTTGTAGGTATTTCATATATGTGTGTAATAACGTTATATAATAATGTATATGTTGTTACAGGTCGGTGCTGTGTGCGGTCTAGGCGACGGGAGCAGTTCCAGTGAGCTGAGCCAACGGATTCACAGCCATGAATGAGCTTGACAGTTTACGCCAGGAGGCGGAGACCCTGAAAAATGCTATTAGGGTGAGTCACACAGTCAGCTAAAGAAATTTCAAATTTCGATCATAGTGGAAAATTGAAAAATTATTCGCCACGAGCGGGATTTTAACCCACAACCTAATCCGTCCATCGCTCTGCCAACTGAGCTACCGTGGGTCCGCTAATGGCGACGAATCTTACAATCCCTTCCACTATTGTATTTACACCTTAGGGAGGCTCGTAACGACATCTATCGCGAAGTTATTACAACTTCTGAAACGGCACCAACGTCTCAAGTTACATTGAGAATCGTTAGTAACAATGCGGTACCCCATTTTTAACATTAATAATTTTTAAATTTTCCACTATGATCGAAATTTAATCAAAGAAATATACAGACAGACATAAAGTTAATGGTGTTTCTGTATTTTATGTGTAGGTACAGGTAACACGATAAAAGTTTTCCCCGACAAAGTCTGACTGAGTCAATGACTGTCGAATATCACAAATTGAATCTTTTTTCACTATACTATCTTCCACACAACTTTGACCCGTTATCGTAAGATAAGCAAATACACCATAACCTCATTATTGAAAGGTCACGACATTTCACCTCTGTCCCCACTACACGACCTTTGCGAGAAGCGATAACCTTCGCAGATTTCACCGCGAATCCCTTTTCCCAGTACAGTCCACGTCATAGATATGTACACAATTCACTCTCAATTCGTCGGAATCGTTTTATGTATGTGCCCCGATTACTCAAAAACGTATGGACCGAAACCTTCCCAGGTGGTTCCTGGAGAAATCGAGGGAACTGTTAAAATTTTATAGGCACACTAAGACTTTTTCTGTAATAATCAACGCATTTGCTCTCGGAATGCAGTTCATGTGGTAAAGTGTAATGGCAATATGGAAATGTTCATGTGTTTCACTTGGCGGAGTACTGAATTGAAGGTGGTTAAAACTTTGTTTTTATAAAGAAATAAGGTGCAAACATTGCCGTGTTATCCCATAAGCAAATTTAGCAATGGCTTGGGACATCACGTCTTGGAGGGGCACCAGAAAAAGCACTTCACTACTAGTTTACTTATAGATAGGGTAGGGGGGCCCACAGACGGGGATTGCCAGGGTCCACTCCGTGATTTGGTCGCGCCGCTACAAGAACATACCGGGTTAGCGCTGCTACGGCACGCACGCGTTCTATCGCAGCTCGTTGCATGGGATAGAAAGAGATGGCCACGTTTAGGCTCGTTTGGCATACCTAAACAGGGGATTTGTTAACAGAGAACCTTCTGTACGTAGTAGGTACTATTATTCATTCTGTGACTGGGTGCAAAACTGTAGGTATATTATTTTTACGTCGTACCCTGATGTACGACATACTGCTCAGATTATTTACGAACCTTCAGATAAACAATTCCGAAGTTAGAAATATGAAATAACTAGCTGATGCCCGCGGCTTCGCACTCGTAGTTATAGGAAAATGTAACATATTGAATTTCCCGCTAGAAAAAGTAGCCTATGTCACTCTCCAGCTTCTAAACTATCTCCATACAAAAAATCACATCAATACGACGCTCCGTTGCGAAGTGATAGAAGGACAAACATACAAACAAACAAACACAACACACACACACTTTCGCATTTATAATATTACTAGCTTCCGCCCGCGACTTCGTCTGCGTGGACCTGGGGTACAAACTATCCTATATTTGAATCCAGCTTATAAACTATCTTCGTGCAAAATTTCATCCAAATCGGTTGAGCCGTTTAAGCGTCATTGAGTAACAAACATCCAAACATCCAAACTTTCGCATTTATAATAGTAGTAGGATTATGTAAGGATTTATTTTGCCTTCGTGGCAGTTGCGTAATCCTGATTAGATTGAGACGGAGCGTCATAACAAATCATTTGCGTCGTGGAGTTTTTCCGAGGACAAAGTTTCTTTGCAAAGTTTAGATTTTCCTTGAAAGTATGCGATGGCAGATTAAGGAAAAAACACCAATAGAAAGACTGAGTATGTTTTTTTTTGGTTTCACATACAATTTTATTTATTTTAAGTTAGAGGAAAAAATGGCTGACTGTTTGTTTCGGCGTTTCTTCTTAACAGTGGTCATCTTTTTCAGAAACGCTGGTATAATCTTGACTTGTAAAAGTGCCATTGCGGCCTACTTGCAGAATAAAATTAATTTATTTCATTTAGACAGTTTCTGTGCCCTGACAGGGTTCATGTGTGAACCAACCCTGATGTAACACCTGTTTTGTATCACATGATATTAATGAAGATCTATGAATTAATTATGCCATGCGTAAGCTAGGACAGCAATGCTATGGGTGGCTTTTCCTCGCACAACGCTCCGCTGCTTCGCATAGCCTGGTGGATATTTACCCTTAGAGAGATAGGGCACAGTAGAATGGCATCTCGCTCATAAAGGGTGAACACTATTAAATTGTCGCCTACATTTTTATTTTTCTAGCGTGTTGCATCAAACCTTTTTTTAGTATTGATAAAAATTTGGAATTTAGAACCCTCGTGTACCATTTTGACAACCATAAAATATTCATTTGTTTTTTATTCATGAAAATGGCGTTACACGAAAAAAATGTTCGTGAATTAATTTTGCGAGAATTTAGTAAAAATCCTAGTTTATCAACTTTGGAGCTGGCAAAATCTTGTCAAACTACTCGGAGGACGGTACAAAGGACCCTTAAAAAAATTAAACAAGGTGAATCTATAGATAGGAAGCGGCGTGAGGGTCAACCTACCAGAAAATCTAATGTTAAGTTACAAAGAAAGGTGTGCAAGTTATTTGAGAAGAATCCGAGTATCTCTTCCCGGGATGTGGCGAAAAAAGTAAAAACTAGTCAGTCAAATGTCCAAAAAATTAAAAATGATTGCTGCATTAAAACATATAAGAAGCAAAAGGCTCCAAAGAGAACTGCGGAGCAGTATAATCGTGCGGTTAGACGTTCCAGGTTATTGTATGCGTTATTGGTTCAGAAAAAATGTTGCCTAATTATTGACGATGAAACGTATGTCAAAGCAGACTTTAAGTCTTTACCAGGTAACCAGTACTATTCCGCTCGTGACATTTCGAATCTGGACGAGTCGAAGAAGGTTATCGCAGTAGAAAAATTTGCTAAGAAGTACCTTGTTTGGCAAGCTATATGTCAGTGCGGCTCGAGGAGCTCACCATTTATTACTACTGGGACAATTAATACCGATATATATATATCAGAATGTTTGAAAAAGAGACTGTTACCATTCATGAAGAAACACACTTCCTCAACATTATTTTGGCCGGACTTAGCGAGCTGCCATTACTCTACTCGAACTTTGGAATGGTATAAGGCGAATTCAGTCGAGGTAGTACCTAAGGAGAGCAACCCACCTAACTGTCCCGAACTTCGCCCCATTGAAAAATATTGGGCAAATATAAAAAGCAAATTGCGGAAAACTTGTCAACCTGCCACTTCATTGCCAGATTTTCAACGAAAATGGATTAAATGCACAAAATTGGTAACCGATGATTCCGTGCAAAGGTCGATGAATCACATCAAAAGTAAAGTCCGGGAATTTTCACGTCGTTCGTTGAAAGAGCCCTAGTATTTTTTTTATAGATTGTACGTTATGTAAAATTAGTTATATAGAGTTTTAAGCATTTAAGATTTTTATTTTCTCATCTGTAGCATATTCGACCCGCGACAATTTAATAGTGTTCACCCTTTATCTATCAGTCCAACTGAGGAAGTGGCTTACAGAAGACTGCAGACAAAATAACACCACTACTAGCTCTATTGGTCTCTCTCAAGTCTCAACACCACATATGTTGCTGGTGGTAAGGTTGCCTGAGCTCCCGACAATGCACTGTGTTGAAAGAAAGGGATCTGGGTGATCCATCATAAACCTATTACTACCTCGTAGATTTGTAAAATGGGCTACTGACACACGCAAAGAGACAACCCACAATCGCACGATGTGGCGCAAAAATACTAGGAGGGCTGACCCCAAATGAATTGGGACAATAGCCAGGAGAAAGAAGAAGAGATTTGTAAAATGGGCCTAAGTACAAATCCAAGGATCCACATAATATCAGCGTCGAGTCATCCTGTGTCTCGACATTGTACTGAGTGATCCTTTTTCGCATTTCACGAAGTCTCAGTGTCTAATGTCTTTTAAACTACTACACACATTACTCTGTGATCTTTTCAACATGAGAAACTAGCTTCTGCCCGCGACTCCGTCCGCGTGGAACTCGTTTATATCGCAGCTCCATACAAACTTTTACCCCCCATTTCACCTCCTTAGGGGATTATTACGGGGATAAAAACTATCCTATGTTACTCTCCATCCCTTCAACTATGTCCACTTAAAAAATCACGTCAATTCGTCGCTCCGTTTTGCCGTGAAAGACGGACAAACATACAAACAAACAAACACATACACTTTCGCATTTATAATATGAGTATGGATTACTAGTTTTCAACCCTATTGTGTGTTACAGGACGCGCGCAAAGCGGCATGCGACACGTCGCTGTCGCAGGCCACGGCCAACCTGGAGCCGATCGGTCGCATCCAGATGCGCACGCGACGCACGCTGCGCGGACACCTCGCCAAGATCTACGCGATGCACTGGGGCAGCGACTCCAGGTAAGATTGTACCGACTTTACTGCCAACACATTCTCTCTGCTATAGCGATAACTTTTACCCTTAATCCGGTACACTCTTAACAGATTAAGGGACGAAAAACCGCAGGCTTACAACACTAGACACCGCTATCGTCATACCCCTCGTGGTACCATCTAGCTGATCTGATGATGGAGACAGAGGGTGGCCATGGGAATTCAATACTAAACCGATGTAACCCCGTTGAGCTCGTTAGAATCGTCTTAATGAGTATGTAGTACTTTTCTGTATACCGTCTACAGAAGAGTACAGTTGGCAATAAAAACTTGTGCCAGAAATTATTTTTTTGACAGAATCTTATTTAAGTTAGAGTGGCTGACATATCATGTCAACATGGAGCTGCAGTCCCAAACTTTAGTACCAACACGCAAGCGCATTAACTAGACGAAAGAGCACGTGGTGTGTGGCAGAGCGGGATGGCTGAGTTTCCGAGCTGTCAAACATCGCTTTTATTAGATAAAGGGCCTTCTTAAAATTGTCGCATGCCTTGCGCGTCAGTCGCACGCAAGCGATCGCGCGCGGTAGCTATGGGCCGCGATGCACGGAATTACACCTTAACTTGAGTAGGTACTATTATTTATTGGGTTTTCACCTTAATTCTACAATAAGGTGCAGAAATGGGTACAACTTTTGTAGTGGACAGTACATTACGAACTTGTCTACCCGACACTAGTAACAACATTAACTGAAACTTGAGTAACTGTCTGAAACAAATGGACCACTTCCGAAGTTCCAAGGTCTGTAGGCATTAAGGAAGTCTTCGCTGATATCTCTCGTAATATTCTGTAACAAAGCTTACGGAATCTACGCATCTGTTACTATTTGGGGTTTTCAAAGGAAAAACCCGATAAGTGGTCGTTGTAGTTTAATTAGTTAATGTGTTTGGTATGTAGATAACGTGCGTTTTTGAAGACTTTGAACGGATCAGAACGAAGAGCTGGTATTGCCGTGTGCTATAAATTAGTCCTGTGCCTTTCTCTCCAATTACAAGCGAAACGTGAGTGAAAGAGAAAGTTTGCACGTTTAACCGTGCTATAGTAAACATACAACACGTATAATATGCTAACTGCAAACGTAACGGCTCTTTTCCCTTTTACATTAATATTATAAACACTTTTTAAAATTAAGATATTTCTTAAAAAATACCCTAGAAGGAAAGTGCCTATGCCAAATCTTGGGATTAGGTGTCAGAGCGGACCCCGGGCACGTTTAGGGCACAACCGGGAATAACGCTAGGAGGATGATGATGTAAGATCGAATGATCAAGGGGTAGAGGTCGACCCCGGATAACCTTTGTACAGTAATTAAAAGTTAAGAAAATGCCGTGTCTTACCGGGACCTAAAGAAATTAGCGGATGATCGAGACTCCACCGACAAGAGCAAAGCTCTTAAGGCACTGGTCCCACCGCCGGCGAGTAAGCGAGTGTTACACTACGTGCTACTCGCTCATGCTAGTAAAAGCGAGTAAGAATTACTATGAGAGTACTCGCTATTCGCCGGCGGTGGGACCAGTGCCTAAATGTTGGCGATGATGTTGATGTTGGCTAATATTATAAACAGGAAGTCTGTGAAATTGCAGCTTTGTAAATAGAGGGTAATCACTAATCAATGTTCGGATTTCGGAACTACTTGTCCGATTTCTAAAATTCTTTCACCTATGTTTAGAAGACTTCTGGATGGACATTTGCTATATTTTAAACCGCGGACTGTGTTCTCCAATATGTATACAGACAACCTTTCCAAAAATATCTATACACAGTCATTACTGTTACTGACATAAGACGCATGTGTAACTATTTTTGAAAAGTTCTCTGTATAAACAGCCGTCTCCTGGCTGTTGTGGAGGAGAGATGGGACATCTCCTAATCAGGCACTGGACCACTCAATATTTAAGTTTAGGTACTAACTAGAGATGGGCTATAGTCGGCCGCCTAGAAGGCCGACTAGTCGGCTAGGCCGATCGTGGACTTCGGCTAACTTCGGGTGCAATCAGCAAACTTCGTTTCGCTTTGCCGTCGCGCTGTCTGCATGCCTTCAAAGTACAAAATGTGATATTAAATCTGTTTTGAGTAAAATATAACACGAATGGTAAACATGGCAGTTTACTTATTTTATGTGATCCATAAAGTGCCGACTACAAATGAGGCCGGATAGTCGGCTTTCCCGACTAGACGTCATTTCTAGTCCTAACATAGTTATTTAATTGAATTTGTAATACTTTATGGATTCCCTCCAAATGAGTGAAATAAACGTTTTTTTAATCAATATTAGAGACCTCAACTGTAATACGTAGGTGAAGCCACGCGGGCAGCATCCCCTCAGGCAAAGCCATCTCAAGTTTCTTAGAGGAAAAAACATATAAGTCGCGGCAGAATGTCTTTTTCCGTTACACCCTTGTTTGACCCACATATCTTCTATTAACCCCCGATGCCGCAAACAAGGGGGGTTATAAGTTCAACATGTGTATCTGTGTGTCTGTATGTCTGTGCATCGGAATAATAAAAGTAATCGAATAAAAAAAAGTATATATTTTTTTTAACTCAATCAACTTTTTTAAAGAAACTGCGGTGTTTATAATGTTTCATTTATACCCCACTAGCGACCCGCTCCGGCTTCGCACGGGTACTATATTATACATATAAACCTTCGTCTTGAATCACTCTATCTATTAAAAAAACCGCATCAATATCCGTTGCGTAGTTTTAAAGATCTAAGCATACATAGGGACAGACAGCGCACATACGTAGATTTCTCCAATCCTAGGCGGCCAAAAACATTTTATCGTATAATCGAGTTTAATATGGGATATTTAATAAAAAAACCTTGTATTCTTTTATAATTAAATATTATTTCCATAAATAAGTAAAAAAAAAAGTAATAAATTTTTTTATATAAAAAAATTATATCAAAAATTAATTTAAGCTATAAAAAATACACTTTTGCATCTTAGTCATTTTCATATACAGTATAAAATAAATAAAAGTATACAAAAAACATAAAATTTATAGAATATGAGAATACTTTTATTATCTATTCGGCTCAGCAGCCATTAGCCTTAGCCTCTCTCGTGTTGGAGAATTCGTTATTTCCTTGAGGACTTTTGAAGCATCTCTTTTTCCACCTGTTTGTAAACACACTTGTGCAGCATGGACTATGATATCATCATCTACAGTAGCTCGGATTTCTTCTGTTTTCCTCCATTTGGTCCGTTCACTCGATTCCGCAAATAATTTGTTGGGACGACCCTGCCGATGATGAATCGTTTCACAAGGGATTTCGAAGGTTCCTTCCAACCAAGCCTGATTTTGAGTTAAAAACAGATCTTCTCTCCTCTTTGCAGTTATCCACCTTTGCTTTATTTGTGCCTTAAAGTTCGAAAACTTACGTTTGAGGTTCTTTTTACTTTCTTCGGTGTGGCCATAACACTCCAAGAGATTATTTTCCAATTTCTCCAAATTTTCACTGAAACTTGGTAAATTCTGTTCTTTTATCTGTTCATACAAATATATACGAGTCACTTCTTTAATACCAGAAGCACTGGATAACTCTGAAATAAAAAAAAACGAATTATGTTAAAGTAGAAAAATGTGAAGACGTTTTAGAGTTTTTGCCCTGTTAACTTAGATTGGTTTAGAAATTGCGAGTAGCACGTAGTAGCAGCCGTTTTCACCGGTTTTGTTATGTTTAATATGTAACCAAAATTTTAAAATATTAATGGTCGCTGAGACGGACTAAAATGCATTTCAAAACAACCTTTAAACTTTGATAACTAAGAAAAAGTATCATTAAAAAAGGTCTCAACTTTAACTTATCATTTAGTATGAAAATAAGGTGAAAAGAATAAATTTTATGAAGCAAATACATAGATTCTTACCTGAATTATTAGAATCCATCACGTTAACGTCACTTTAGATCGTAAAAAAATAATTATGAACTTTGTAAGTAAGAGTAAATTTAACGCGCTTAAAACTGATATGCACACTGCTAGCGATGATCTAGTTTTGAATACCTGTTGATAAGCACATGCTTTATCAAATAAGTTAAATAGGGTGGGGGTGGGTCCCCAGGAATGTCAACTATATAAGGTAATTAGTAAATTATACCGATAATGAATTTCACTAATTGGACTTTTGGCCGCCTAGATTGGGGAAATCTACGTATGTGCAGCGGCAAGCGACTTGGTGATTTTGAAAGTTGCGTGCGGGTACCGCTCGACTACAGCGGCCCCTTAACTTATTATTTTCGCTCTCTTCACTTCTTGCATATTATAGTAATGCATTACAGCGACGGTTCGTGCCGCGCCGTCATTGTATGGCAGATTGTATCGACGCACGTATGGGGAAATCTAGCAATTACTTACCGTAATAAGGGCGAATTTAATGGCTACTTTAGTTAGAGTTTAACTTACGGTTATTGTGGAGGGCTAGAGCGGATCAATACTTTTGTTACAAGTTAATTGCTTAATTGAAGATACTGTCCATCACAATAGGGGTGTACACTAAATTTATTATAACTTCAAGAGAAACAAGGCAAAAAAATATGCCAAGTAACGAGAATCCCATCAAAAAACTACGAAACTACAACCGTTTTAATGTTGCTTGTTATAGAGAGAAAACGCTAGCAGATCGTGACGTCACGATCCTCCAGCGTCGTAGTAAATGACAATCGTTTCATAAGAATATAGCGTACGTCCATTCTATAGATTGACTAATGAGGTCATACCCTACATCACAGAATAAACATTAGTACAACGTACAGAAGGTTCTCTGTTTACAAATCCCCTGTTTCGGTATGCCGAAGGAGCCTAAACGTTGCCATCCCTTTCTATCGCATGCAATTCGCTGCGATAGAACGCGTGCGTGCCGTAGCAGCACTAACATACCCCCTTGGGCCGCTAGGCCGGCATGTAGCGGCGCGACCAAATCGCGGACTGCCCCTGCCTACATACTAATACGTAAAAATGCCCGAAAACTCTTTACAAATGTTACACATATTCTAACTAAAGGTTGAACACGCCAAAACTGGGGCACACAAATATTGACATTAAATTTTTTTTACAATGAATAACTACAATTATGTTTTCCATATTTAATGGCAAATTGAATAAAGTTTAAAATAACATTTCGTATTTTAGTTATTGTCTACACAGTAAGCCATACTTCTAACTTTCCTACGCACACGGCTCATAAGACTTTGCACCATCTCATTAGGACACCGTTTCGACGCCCATGTCCACATTTTTTGTAGCTCAGGGACGTTTTTTACTTCTCCGCCTTTCTTTTTTTTAAATTCCCTTCATAATACTCCAGTACTCTTCAACAGGCCGCAGTTCTAGACTATTTGGTGGGTTGCATACTTTGGGTCCACCACCACCACCATGATCCCGTTTGCGTCATACCATTCCATCACTGTTTTTGCGTAGTGGCAACTGGCAAAAGGCAGCAAACGTTTCTGTAAACATTATTTTTGATAAATATCACCGTTTATTGTGCCGGTGGTAATTAACGAGCGACTTCTTTTTCCGCAGCTACATATTGCCTGCCAAAGAAGGTGTTTTTGTGAAAATTTTGATCTTTTTTTTAATTTGTATTCTTCAGGAGCGTCTGTTCGACTTACGCTGGTATAGAACTCTTGCCCAGGAATTTGCGTAAAATCTGCTTTTGTATATGTTTCGTCGTCCATGACCACGCATGCAAATTTCGTAATGAAATTTTCATAAAGTTTTCGTGACCGTTTTATTTGCGGATAAGTTCTGTTTCGAGTCTCGATCTGGTGCGGCTGGGCTTTATAACTTCTTAGCCCTGCCCTACGTTTTATTTTTGGAACACTTACAACACTCGTCCTTTTTTTTATTCTTGACTTGACAATGATTTTTTAATTCTTTATGACATTTTATTTCTATTTTATATTTTTTTTTATATAAATTCTAATATATTTTTTTATATATTTATCTTATTTTTTAGAACATTAATCTCTATTTCATCTAATTCATGATTTGGATGCTGAATTGGTCTGGAAATTAATTTATTGAGTTTTATCCCCCGCAACCACCACTTCCTGGCTTTCTATCTATTGTTAAGCGTTCACGAAACCTTTTTAATACGCGATAAACCGTAGATTGAGGACATTTCAGTCTTTTCGCGATATCTCTGTAGCTTAGCGTTGATTTTCTATATATTCGTGCAAAATGAGTTCGCGTTGTTGATGTTGTTTGCTCGAGATTTTGACAACGAATAAAAATAACAAAGAAAACAATCGACATATTATAGAGCAGTTCCTTGTGATCAAATTGGTGTCTATAAAGTTTGTATAGCTCTTTTTTTCCCGTAATAATAGCCGATTTTACATGCCCCAGTTTTGGCGTGTTCAACCTTTACTAGCAGACTTCAAAATAAATAGCTAATAAGGTTGAAGTGTTAGTATATCACCATCCTCCTAGCGTCAGTTCCGGTTGTGGCCGAAGGAGTCCGGGATCCGCTTTGCCACCTAATCCCGAGATTTGGCATAGACACTAACTAGCTTTACGAAAGCGACTGCCATCTGATCTACCAAACTAAAGGTAAAACTAGGGGTTCCCTCTATTTGGCATAACTTTGATTGACCGAAACGTTTTTCGCATAACAGACTTGACAGCATATTCGGTTTTCGCCGAATGTTAATGTGGCAAGAAACCTTACTTAGATTTCTGAAATTCCGAAAATGTGTTAGTCCGAATTTAAATTTGCATAATATTGTTATGGCCGATTATATTTACGCATAATATTGTTTAGCATAATGTTATTCGGCACATTATCGATTGTCCGATACTTACTAAGCATACTTAAAACGGGATGCGATATAGTGCGGGGTTCAATATAGTAGATTAGGTTAGTGCAGCGAGAAAAAGTGGGGCCGGGGAGCGTCGCCCCCGGCAGTAAAAAAACAACAAATAACCGTAACAATGGTATTATTAGTAGGTTAGGTTAGGGTTGGCTTGTGTCCCTTAGAGCGGAAATGACGTCGACACGCTGGCGGTTAGTTTCAGGTTAGGTTTTATATTTCTGCGAGAAGTGTTTTGAC
This sequence comes from Epinotia ramella, assembly GCA_947578815.1. NCBI lineage: Eukaryota > Metazoa > Arthropoda > Insecta > Lepidoptera > Tortricidae > Epinotia > Epinotia ramella. The sequence goes on from OX388223.1 coordinate 15,744,915, forward strand.
AAATAAAATATATGCTTATATATTTTATGCGTGGACATGATTCGGAGCATAAACATTATGAACAAATAATATTCGGACTATTGAAATTCGGCGTAATCGAACTATGCGAATCTCGATTCTGCCAAAACAGTTTATGCGCAAAGTCAATTAGGCTACATAGATTATGCCAAATAGAATTCATACTAAAAAAATATATGCCAAAACAGGGGGAACCATACAGACAATGAATGAGAATGTATTGTTTGAAACCATAGTTATCTTAAGTTTCTTTAATAAAGCCCACTTGAGTAGGGAACTCAATTAAAATATGCCACGACTTATGGCCCCTAAATGTTTGAATTGTGCTGTGACTATTTCAAATGACATCCAAAACGGGCAGATTGCTGTATTTGTGATGTTGAACCGTTCCTAAACCCAATCAGATTTGATATATTTTTAATCTCGGTGTTCTAATATAAGTCCCCTTGTCCCCAGGAACCTAGTGTCCGCGTCGCAGGACGGCAAGCTGATAGTGTGGGACAGCCACACCACCAACAAGGTGCACGCCATCCCGCTGCGCTCCTCGTGGGTCATGACCTGCGCGTACGCGCCCTCTGGCTCGTACGTGGCGTGCGGCGGGCTCGACAACATCTGCTCCATCTACAGGTAACCATGGTGATCTAGTGTCCGAGCAGGACGGCAAGCCGATAGTGTGGGACAGCCACACCACCAACAAGGTGCACGCCGCCATCCCGCTGCGCACAAAGAAATTACACATGTTTTGGATATTTCTAGTTTTATTTTCAAAAAGTTATTAATGTGATTTTACTCATTGGGTAACGTACTTTCGATATCTGCTTAAAGTTTTCTGATATCTGTTATATTTACGGAATAATCGCCTGGCTACACTTAACGATTACACCCTGTATAACTGAAATGCACCAAAATGGATGCCACTCAGCATATGCCAGCAGCAATATATGCTAAAGGCGCTGGTTTTCAGGGCACCCAGAGAGAGATACAGAACTGGAAATCATCATTTGCTTGTCCTTATCCCATTTACTTGGGGTCGGCGCAGCATGGTTTTTTTCTTCTCTCCTCTGGCTCGAAATACAACTTATAATTGTAACTTATACAGTAAATATCCCAATCTATACAGTAAATATCCCAATCTGTCACAAGCAAAGTCCAAGTAGGTAATTAATGTTGCAATGTAGTGCAATACGACGCTATAAACATTATATTAACGCATAACCGCCTTTTTCAACCATATTTCGATATGACGACCAACAGCTTTGATGTGCGCGAGTCACACCTTTCAACATTTATCCATTTTGGCTCTTAATCCCTTGGAATAAGATAAATAATTGTATACCTATTTGATTTACGTATATGGTTCTAGAACAGGAAAGAAGCAAAATTCCTGTTAAACCCACCGATAGTGAGTCAGTCGCGCGTGACTTGTGTTGATGTTATGAATTAGGTACTTACGTCATTGGGGCTTCTTTTACTGAACGACTCTGGGAAACCACTGGAAGATTGTAATTTTTTTGGAATTCTTGTTGCATTTGAATGGCAATAAATCCGCGAAATTTAATAAACCCCTTTTAAATTACACATATGACAATCCGTCTACTAGCATATGACAAGTTTAACGAAGGTTCTCGAGTGGCGATCACGTACCGGAAGGCGCGGCGTGGGTAGGCTCCACACAAGGTGGACTGATGACCTGCTAAAGGTCGCGGGAGTTCTCTGGATGCGGGTGGCGCAGGACCGGTCACTTTGGCACTCTTTGGGGGAGGCCTATGTCCAGCAGTGGACGTCTTTCGGCTGATATGATGATGATGATGAACGAAGTTACCAGGGTTGAAAGCAAACAGTTCCGTTTCATATTCATAACGGGCCTTTAATGCGTTACGCATTCAATATAACAACATCTTGAGGATGCTGTTGCGGCTGCCGAAACACTGCGACGCATTTGCCATGTTCGTGGAAGCGCGACTCGATTGATGATTTTTTTGCCATTACGCGAAACAGAGTCGTCTCCAGGGGGGCTAGCACAACTGACGCCGCGCCGCGACGCGAGTCGCGAAAGATCTACCCTCCTCTTTCGAATTTGCACGGTGCGAGTGAGACAGGAGAAGCTCAGTCGCGCGAGAAGCGACTTGTCAGCAAGTTGTAGTAGACGTGCAGGCTAGGGCGAGTGCGCGACAGCAGCAACTGTCTTCTCGGGGCGTTGGCCGAAGGAGTCGACTGCCCGATTACGAAGTTTTGGGTTGAGGTGGCTATTGGGAGAGCTAAGTAGCCTTGGTGTTGGTGCTCTCTTCACTCTCAATGGCCAACATTTTCGACAAACTTCTAAATTTTATGTTCCTTTACTTTTGATACTCTATTTTATTTCTAAAGATCGTTATCAACGTGCTGTATTGGTGGCAAAGTATGGTTGACAAAAAAAAAACAAATTACGCAAGTATTTTAAACATTATATATTTCACAAATTATGGGATTTATACATATTTATAACAACTTATCCAAATTATAGTGAATAAATGACTAAAATTTGTTCAGCAGATTTGGCTGTCAGTCGTTCACGACGATTGGAAAAAATCCATCCACTCTAGATACGATGTGCATTGGATTATTTAGATTAGGTAAAATAAACACTTCGCGTTATGTAATTAGATTTTCAACTATAGTTGTATTTTTATGATATTTTATGTCATTTGATGTACATTGTTTTAAAAATATATAAGGGCCGAAAAGGTTTTGTACCGTAGAGAGTTATATCTAGAGGTGTAATCATAAGAAGGTAAGTATTTATTTTATGGTTAAGAACAAAATTGAATATTCAAATGTATTTGTTTTTTCTGCCAACCATACCCTTTGCCACCAATACAGCACGTTGATAACGATCTTTGTTTATTTCTAATCCTAACATATTTCGTAAGTCTTTACTAACAACATATGGATCACGGTCTGAATTAAATTGTTTTTAATTTTTATTAATAAAACGTAGAAAACAATGTACCATTTACTTTTATTTTTTCGTGTTGAATTGACGGCAAAAGTAAATGGCACTTATCACCATCATTTACTTAAAAGCTGGGTTCTAGTATGTATTTTTACTTTGCTGCGAGACTGAAGGGAGTATAGTGCGTCATTTCTCCTTGTCTTCCACACTGCAGTCCAAAAATCGTGCGTTCATCTGTTGCTGACCCATATGTGAACCCTACCGACTCTAACCCTACATTAGAGTTACGCTTTTTAAGCGGCGGCGATTTTCCCCCACGTTCCAAAGCCAACATCGCGCTTTTTGCGGCATTTTATAGGTAAGCCCGTCTTCGGACTTTCGCCGCTGTTTGGCCGACGACTACTTATGGGGGCGACTGTCAGAGAGCAATGGCGGCGTGTACCAACACCTGAAATGATGACCACGACTACTCTGTCAAGAGTGAAACGACGAAGAAATGGAACTTATGGGGTATTCGTAGCTGGACACCATATGTCAGTCCTAGCATTTAGAAGGCACTGCACGGATTTATTTTCCACTAACTGTTCGTTTTGTTGCAGCCTGAAGACGCGCGAGGGCAACGTGCGCGTGTCCCGCGAGCTGCCCGGCCACTCGGGCTACCTGTCCTGCTGCCGGTTCCTCGATGACAACCAGATCCTCACCAGCTCGGGCGACATGAGCTGGTATGTGTGCTACATTCAATAGAAGCTCATTTATTATTTCGTATGGCAAGTCAAAAGTCGGATACAAAATCATAAATTAATCACCAGATCATTAATCCACTTACGGGCTTCGTCATTCAAATTAAGCAGGTCTTCTGGAGGCCCTCCGGTATACCGAGTTAACGGGCACTCTTGAAAGATGTGATGAATGCTCTGCTCCGCGGCACCATACTCACAGGCAGGGGAGTCCTGCCAGCCACAACGAAAACGGTATAGGCTGCAGCGACCATGACCAGTGCGCAGTTTATTGAGATTGCACTAGGTTCGTCTCGGAAGTTGAAACCCTTCTAGCTTTGAACCTGGGAAAACACTGGAGCCAAACTTTCCAGCCGTCATAGTAGACCATGACTGCTTCCACTCCTGGTTGAGGTTAAAACTAGTTTGAGACAATGTCTGGGCAATGCTGTAAGATGGATGTCTGGACTTCAAGCGGCATCTTATAATAGAAGCCCATTACAGATGGCGACACTAGGATTGTTGTAGTGTCAAAATTGTAGGCATTTACTTTCTATCGATAGAATTGGTCCGAGTGGTCAATACAACAAATTTTCGCTCTTTCGAAATTGCATTAAATAAATAAATAAATATTTTGGGGACAATCTTCACAAAAATATTCGTTGTATTCCTATACAATTTGACAGCTTTGTCAACCTTAAGTGGGTCCCAAATTTAAGTTCGTGTCTGTACAAAGTAGTTGTATTGTTGTATGGAAAATCCGGTAAATTGTTGTTTCGGTCGCGAAATACTGCGTTTGAGTATATAGCCGTCCTCCTCTTCAAGATTCTATAACTGCTCATTTACATTCAAAGCCATTCGACTCTGGACTTCTCTGCCCGTGGACTTGAGGCGTGCTAAATCTGTTGCTACTTTCAAAGCTCACCTAAAGGAGCACTATCTGTCTCTGCCATGATTCCTCAGTTACTATTTTATTTTCCGTCTCTATGGTTAACACTATATACAACGTGTTAATAAAATAACGCAAAACCTGAAAACAGTTTGTTCAGAATCGAGCATAGAATGCGAAAAAAATAAATATAAAATTTTTTGACAAGATTTATTTTTTACATTTGTATGGAGTGTTGGTCGACTGGGGCGACCTGCTCCATACAAATGTAAAAAATAAATCGCGTAAAAAAAATTATTTTTTATTTTTTTCGCATTCTACTCTCGATTCAACCAACACAGTTTTCACAAACAGTTTCCAGGTTTTGCGTTATTTTATTAACACGTTGTATATACGTATTTATGTAGGAATTTACGTATGTTTATTTGTATGCGTTATGTGTGTATGTTTATTATCAATGTAATTGTATATGTTATAAGTTCGGTTACTTCCAATTTTGCCACCTACCTATTTTGTAATTTTTTGTTGCTATTTCTCCGCTACCTAAAGGTTGTCTGGAAGAGATCGCTCTTTAGCGATAAGACCGCCTGTTGTTAACATCTATTTTTTATAAGTTGTTGTCTATTGGTTTCATGTTTTACGGTGTGCAATAAAGAGTATTTGTATTGTATTGTTGTCATACAATTTTGTTTCTATAAAAGCTATTTTAGCTATTCTATTGGTAGCTTTAAATTTACTCTTGGACAATAAAAAAAAATGTATAATTTTTCTAAACTTTCAAGGTTCATATCTTTTTATGATTTCAAATATATTTTATAATTCATACTTTATTAGGATAATTTGATGGTTTACATTAGCATCACTGCGTGGAAAGATTAACGGCGACCTTTTGGTGTACAGCGCCCTGTGGGACATCGAGACCGGGCAGCAGTGCGGCCAGTTCACCGGGCACACGGGCGACGTGATGTCGCTGTCGCTCGCGCCCGACCAGCGCACCTTCGTGTCCGGCGCCTGCGACGCCTCCGCCAAGCTGTGGGACATCCGCGACTGCCAGTGCAAGCAGACCTTCCCGGGCCACGAGAGCGACATCAACGCGGTCACGGTCAGTACCGACTCCGGGATCCTCAATGTTTCTATGCTTAGTCATCATCAGGACCCGTACCGACCATGCCGATCATATCAATTTGACGTCACGCTGCATATATTTATTGTAATTATTAATCATTAGTCGTCAATCATTTTTATCATGTACAAATTACTTGAAAAGTAATCTATTCACACGTGAAATACTTAATAGGTACCTACCCCTTCGTATGTCTTAGCACTGATCAGTGCTATTGAAAATTGACTCTATGACAGAAGCGATAAATTTAATATCTTTCCTTCCTTTAATGTCAACGTCAAAGCATCCGAAGGGTTAAATTAAACTATATGTTTTGTTTTTATACCTACATTTTATTAAATGGTATTGTTACTTACCACTTTTTGATAATTAAGTAGAAAACAGAATTCCTTCAAGTAGGTTCGTTTGACGAATACATGAAAAAATCTTATAATATAATATAATCATCTTAAAAAAATCCCAGGTAATAATTTATCAAATCAATAGTTGCTTAATGATATCAGTGCTAAAAGTATGTTATGCCAATCAATACATTTGACGAATACATAAATGACGTATTAAAAAAATCCCAGGTAATAATTTGCCTAACAATAATTTATCAAATCATTCGTTGGGAAATGATATCAGTGCGAAACGTTGAGTTGGGAAATAAAACTTCGACCAAATAAAAATATGGGAAAAATAGTTTGGGAGTTAAACATTTGCCAAATAATTTTCGCCGAAACATTAGTAAACCGTTTCAGTACAATATTTTGACAGGTGGTGACAAGCAAAAAATACCTTTACGCGCTGAGGGACAGGAGATTTGACATTGTATCTCGATTCCACTTGTGTTGTCTATGCTTAGATCCCTGTCACTCATGTGTATGTGTGAGTACCTCTGTTCTATTATTCCTCTTTGGTCAAAGTAGACCAGACCCCGTATCATGGTCGGCCTTATCACGCGATAAGTGACAATATAGGAGCGTCGTGCCGTTCTATCGAACAGTCTCAGCCAGTGACGGTCGCTCTATCCTGTCACTTATCGTGTGATAAGGCCGACCATGATACGGGGTCTGCTCGTAACTGGCTTCCCATGAGGCAGCTTGACCCTAACGAGAGTGAGTCCCTCTTTCTGTATATAAAAGCCCATCTGAAACGCCCATCTCACAACTTACATGTTGTATTCCAGTTCTTCCCGTCCGGGTTCGCGTTCGCCACCGGGTCTGACGACGCGACCTGTCGCATGTTCGACATCCGCGCGGACCAGGAGCTCGCGATGTACTCGCACGACAACATCATCTGCGGCATCACGTCGGTCGCCTTCTCCAAGTCCGGCCGGCTGCTGCTCGCCGGCTACGATGACTTCAACTGCAACGTGTGGGACTCGATGAAGAGCGAGCGCGCCGGTGAGTACAGCAGATTATATACACCCTGGGCCCGAGTAACCCGAAACATTTTAACCACGCATTCCTTAGGTCATTCATCATCCTCCTAGCGTTATTCCCGGTAATGCCCCTAAAGGAGCCCGGGGTCCGCTTTGACACCTAATCCCAAGATTTGGCATAAGCACTAGTTTTACGAAAGCGACTGCCACCTGACCTTCCAACCCAGAGGGAAAACTAGACCTTATTGGGCTAAGACCGATTTCCTCACGGTGTTTTCCCGAATTGCTAACGGTAAATATTCCGTACATAAGTTCCGAAAAACTCATTGGTACGAGCCGGGATTCGAACCCACGACCGCCGCTTGACAGCCGCATGCCTGAACCACTAATGCGGTAGCAACCGTAGATCTTTGCACGCATTCCTTAGGTCATTAGGAGCAAAAAAACTTGTACAGTTGAATTATTTGGGGTTTTCGACGCGTGAACATAATTACTTCAAATACGTATAGTGAATAATGAGTCATCATCTTGTACTGTTTAAAGAGTTCTCTACACGAGTGCCTCGAATTTACCCCTGCCAATATACGTAGGGCTCGTTTTTGTAATTTGAACACCTTATCCGAGTTTGTTGAGTTCCCGTATAAAACAATACCATACGACATAAGTGAAATTAAATATGCGTAATATATCTGAAGAAGTGCGTCACTTGAGACAATTGGCTTCAGTTTGCGCAGCGCAAATACAGCTCTGCCCAATCTGTCACACAAGTTGTCTACGTGTTCCTTCCACTTCATCCTGGCATCAATGGTAAATCCGAGGAACTTGCAAGAGTCACAGCGGGGTATCGAACCCTGTAACAGTGGGATGTGTGCAGTGTTTTCGGTTTTGAACAACATAACGTTGGACTTAGAAACGTTGAGTATGAGGCCATTTGCCGAAAACCACTCGTGCAGTCTCTTGCACGTGTTAGTTACTATTTGCTCGAGTTGTGAGTACGTGTGAGCGGTTACTACCACGGTAGTGTCATCGGCAAGCAGCACCATAGTACCTTCGGCTACAGAGGAAGGGAGGTCATTGACAAATATTAGAAACAGGGTATTCCCAAGCGAAGATTCCTGTGGAATTCCGTGCCTGAGTACACCCGCCTCAGATTTCAAGCTTTTGCCCCTCCACTTTGACCTCAACCGTCTGCCGCCTATCTTTAAGGAACGATGTAAGTAATCTTTGAGTGTTTTCCTGTATTCCGCAATGCCCTATCTTTTCAATAACAACTCGTGATTTATTACATCGAACGCTTTTGATAAGTCCAGAATACCCCTGCAGCCTTTTGTTTCGAATCCAACGCCGTTGTTACGCAATCGTATTCCTGATAAGCAGCTGTTGTGGTACATCTATTTTTTCTATATGCAAACTGTCTGTCCGTCAGTAAGTTATTTGTCTCAAAATTATGCATTAAGGAGTTTGACACGATGGATTCAATAGAGATATTTATAAGATAAATAAGATGAATATAAGATATAATATCTTAGAGATATTTGGTACGATAGTGATTGGTCTGTAGTTGTCAACAGAACTTTTTTCACCCTTGCCCTTATATACTGGACATACTCGAGTGCTTTTCAGTACGTCGGGATACACACCGCAAGTTAACATGTTGTTTATGAGTTCCACGAGTAATCCAGCGACGACAGGCCATACACACTCGAGTATGTTCAGTGATATGTCGGAAATATCTAGAGTCCCACGTGTCTTTGTCATTGACCTCTACGTGCGATTGAGGTCTGTGAGTGTAACTGTGGGCAGAACATGTTGAGGTATGTCAGTGTTGTGTAAGTGGCGTGTTAGGTACTGTACAGATTCCGATTCGTTTATATTTATATTGAAGCTACAGTGAGAAAGTGTTGGTTTAAGTGTTCCGGCACTTTGCGAGGGGATATGTCCTTTCCACTTTCATCTTTAAGTGAGATGGTATGGATCAATGTTTTTTTGGACACTTCGTCGTTGACTACGCGCCACATATAAACGATCACATGATTTCTGGACGAGCCCTTATTTGTGCGATGAGCATGAATATTTGTGTCTGTGTCATTTATTTATTTATTCAAAACACAGATTACACAGTATTACAGTGAGACACTGAAAGTGATGAAATGCATACAATTTTATTTAAGTCATGTCAATATTATTGTTTTTATGTATAAAAGTATTTATTTATCTATATTAGTATGTTTATCGTCGCCTAGTACCCATAGTACAAGCTTTGCTAGTATGGGACTAGGTCGATTTGTGTAAGATTGTCCCCTAATATTTCTTCCTTGTATCCCTGTCCTGCACGTCTATCATGGGACGGCCGCGACATACTCTCGATTTTTCTCGCACTATACCTCTTGTTCTAAGTGTTCTAATAAGAGAGAGACGGCTGGTGCGAGAGAAATCGAGAGAGCTCGCGCGCCGTCGCGTGATAACCGTGCAGGGCAGTCACCCACCAGTCTTGGTAAAACACGTCAAGCCCGTCTCGCCATCTCCAAGGCCTGCGACGACTGAGCATGACACTAACAGGAACCATTGTTGCAGGCATCCTCGCCGGCCACGACAACCGCGTGTCCTGCCTCGGTGTCACCGAGAACGGCATGGCGGTCGCCACCGGCTCCTGGGACTCGTTCCTCCGCATCTGGAACTAAGCGTCCAACCGCGCCCACTGTCACCCAACACCCAGCACCGCTCAGGCACTCACTACACGATATCTAGGGACCCTTATGGACGCTGGCAAAGGATACAACCCAACCGTTAGGGTCAAGCTGCCTCATGGAAGCCAGCTACGAGCTGGTCTACTTTGACCATAGAGGAAGAATATAATACGATATCTAGGGACCCTTATGGACGCTGGCAAAGGATACAACCCAACCGTTAGGGTCAACGCTTGAGGCAGCTTGACCCAACGCGTAGGTTGTATAACCCACGGGTTGGGTCAAGATGCCTCATGGAAGCCAGCTACGAGCTGATCTACTTTCACCATGGATGAAGAATAGAATAGAGGGACTCACGCAATCACATGAGTGACAAGGATCTAAGCATAGGCAGTACCACAAGTGTGAACGAGATACAATGTCAAATCTACCGTCCCTCAGCGTGTATATGCTTTTTTTGTTTCTCACTACCTGCCAAAATATTTGTACTGAAACTGACGTCACCGATATAACATGACTAAATTATAAATGATATTAGACGTCAAGAATGTTTTAGTCTTCTGATAATTCTTAATTTAGTAAGGTTAATTGGCCATCGCCCATTCGGGACGACATCTATTATATTCTCTATCTACGACTTTGACAGACTTTCATATGTCTATGAGTAATGATAATAAGGATATGCTTCGCCGAGCTTCTAACGCTGATTGCATTATTGACGACTGAGTAAACTACCGAACAACGTCGCTTTATAACTTAGATGGAAGCCATTTTTCTAAAAGAAGACCGCGCGATGTAAAATTTGAAATTGGAACGCTGGCTTTTGATTCAGTTACTAATGTCAAAGGTGATCTCTTGTGGGTTGGACATTTTTTGCAAAACTACGTCCAAATAAGGGTGGTGTAAGAGGGGGTGTTATCTTTGCAAAAAGCAATGGCGCCCCAGATATCGGGCCCTCGATATCGTGTAGTGTAACGTGGCTTTTATAATTTTATATTCATCAATACGGCGACGCCGTTCGCTTTATTTATTTAGTAGATCTAACAAAGCATTTAAACTACGATAGGGGTAGTTTGTGAGTGGCTGTGTGTGACTATGGTTTAACTCGGTACACATTTATATTGATGTAATTATATGATTATATAGCGTAGAAGCCTTGAGGACACCGCTGCTGAATGTTTTCGACAAGGTAAGTATTCGAGTGGAATTATATAAATATTGGCGCTGGTGACAGTTAAGGGGTCTGCAGATGTAACGATTCCACCAACAATTTATCGTATGTGTACCGAGGGACGCAGCTGTTAGAGTGAGGGATATGTATAGTTACTGTCTCATTCTGGCTATAGCTGCGTATCGCAGCGATAAATTGCTACGTTTGTTAGGCCCATTACTAGTGAGGCCATTGAACAGTTAATCTAATACAATTTTTTAACTGTATTCGTAAGTTGTATCCGAATTGAAATAAGATGTCTAAATAAATAGAATTTGCTAAAGCTCAATACTTGACTGTTTACTCCGTCGGCCTCACGTTAATTTCACCCTGATCCAATAGCTTTACCAAGTGGCATAGAGCTTAAAGCTGGCAAGTTATTGTGAAAATTGTCGTTGTATTAACATTTGTATTTAAAAACTTATTAGTCTTACAGTTTATGTTCTCCTAACCCTTAGCAGACGAGTAAATTATTAAGACCATTTGTCAACACATTCACTAAGTATATGGTAATGTGACTACAACGCCATCTATTAGAGCTGTTAATAGTCTTTATAATTTACCAGTCTACGCTCTGTTTCTTCGTCTCACTCGGACTTGAATGTTGGAAAGAGACGGACGACACGCTAAGTGGGAAAATAGTTTACATTTATGTTCGTGTGTTATTTTGCAAGAATTGTCAACAGAATGCATTTCTTCAATATCTATCTAAACTTAGACGGTTAAACTAGGTATTAATATTATTTATATCTATTCTTTTACAGTTTTGCACAACCGATTTCGTACAAGTTCTAAAATATTTAAAGAACCAAATATTATGATTAATGGTCGTGCTCGAGTTTACTGTCCCTATCAACTGTCTCTCGCTCGCACTTAACGCGTGTCCCTAGAGAGGGAGCGAGAGGTCTCTCTTTTGCGATTTGGCCCTACATTTAGCGTCACGGACAGTCGACTCGCGCACACATAATGTGTAATTTATTGAATGAGAATTATTTCACTGTGGATAAGTTATAATTTTAATATATAATGTATAAATAAGATGTCATCCGTTTTAATGTGTAGATATGGAGATCCCCTGTAAAGATCTCTCACGGATCAAAATTATGATAAATTCATTATTCATCGTCCGTTTTCAAACTATATAGCATCCACTGTGATTCCGTACTTTTCTACTGGATCTTAGCGGTGTGGAAGCTATATCGTTTGAAAACAATAAGATATTATTTTATATTTCCAAAAGCTAGACTTAAAATTGTAATTTACACTTTGACATAACGCAATATATTAATTTATCAATGTCACATCCTGTTATTTTTTATCGCATCACCCAATACGGGAAAACTACACTAGTAAAAGTGTTGTTTTGAAGCACCTCTAAATTCCTAATTGAGCTCCAAAATGGTCACATAAAATAAAATACTGACCACCTAAACCTTACTACGCTCGAGAATTCACTTTAAAAGCGTTTCTGTAAGGTCTATATTCCTGTAGCGTTCGGCGGTCGTAACATTGGGTGAAAAACAATTGAAAATCGTGGCCATAACACTAATCTAACTAAATAAAGAAGACTTTTTATAACAGTTTTTCGTACAAAAGAAGCACTTACAATATGCACTGCAATGGGGTATGCATGGCTAAGGGCGCGTTTACACTAGCCGACAAAATCGACTGCTGTAAACGGATGCTTACGTTTTCAGGGGTTGTTGCAATGGCTGCGGATTCAAGTCGATATGCGATATGGACTGTCAAATGGGCTTTCAGAATGTATAAGTCTAAGGGCGGGTTGCACCAAACCGTCTGTAATAAGCGGTGTTCGTTAAAGTCTGTATGGGAAGTTTGACAAGTTTCTATGGTATGAAAGCTGCCGGCGTCATATTTAACGTTGAGCGGTCCGTGGTGCAACTTGCCCTAAACCTGGCAATACCGGCCTAAAGCTGATTTTCCACCGGAGGGGCGAGACGAGACGAGGCGAGGCAAGAATTGAAATTTATATGGCACTTACTATGTCCACCGAACGTGCGCGAGGAGAGAATTGAAAATTTGCCATAAGAATTTCAATTCTCGCCTCGCCTCGTCTCGTCTCGCCCCTCCAGTGGAAAACCAGCTTAATGGCAAGGGGCCCGTTTCTCAAATATTGTAGGTTAGAAACTACCAGCAGATGTCTCTTTCCTATAAAAGGAGTTGGTAAGAGGCTTCCGTTTTTGTTACAATCAGTATTAATATACGTACATAAATCACTATCACTACATAGTATAAAACAAAGTCGCTTGCCGCTGTCTGTCCCTATGTATGCTTAGATCTTTAAAACTACGCAACGGATTTTGATGCGGTTTTTTTAATAGATAGAGTGATTCAAGAGGAAGGTTTATATGTATAATATAGTACCCGTGCGAAGCCGGTGCGGGTCGCTAGTAAGGTTATAAACTGTACACGCCTTTATGACATTGACAATGGAGTCCTGTACAGATATTTATGTTTGTGTATTAATACATCTGACTGTACAAGTTACATTTTGAGAAAAGGGCTCCTGTTTTTGGCCAAGGTCAGTGTTGACTGACTTTTAAAAAAAGGCCCTAGTAGCGTGAATCGAGTAACAGCAGTCAAGAAACCACCAATCAATCCCTTGGAGGATTCTAACACAGTTCTGCCAACTCTTAAAACAATCTTTTAAAGCCAGTTGGTTTTTTTAACCCTCGTATGCTGATGTCAAATTTGCCAATCGAAGCGCTCATAGCCTCGCGGCGCCTGCGAGTCGGAAACGATAACGCAGGTTAAGCAAAGATGGCAGCGGTCAGTCTTTGGATGGGTGACCGCCTGATGTTTGAGTGGTTAATATAAAATGAGCGCTTCCGTGCTTTGGAAGGCACGCTAAGCAGTTGATCCCGGCTGCTGTCTATGACAGTAGTCGTTAAGCCGAGTTAGAGGCCTTCGGGCGGCTTAAGAACTTCTAACAGTCGAGTTGCCCACTCACTTGACAAAGGGGGGACAACTGTTTCTCGCGTCCGCAGGAGCTACCTACCACAACCCTGCACGTGTCCGCTGGGTGGTACTAAAGAGTGACAACATTAAAGGCCAAAATAATGTATGCCATACGATAAAAAAAAAATTGCCAATCAAAAGACCTTGAGATAAAACTTATAGAGATAAAACGTCATAAAGAGATTGTAACATCCAATTATGTAAATACATGATGTGAATTTAATAGTGATCCGTGCCTAAGCATACGACGGTTTAATAATCTAATGTAACCCCAATAACTTTTTTCTAACTCCGGTTACACAGTAACTTCCTACTCGGGTCCCTTCGGTTCATTTTCTAGAATAAGCTAGCATAAGGGTTAAAGTTAAGATCCAAGCATTTTGTAACTCGAAACATTCTGCTGCTAAAAGTTGCTAAAATCAAGCGGTTACTTTGCAGTATTCATTCATTTGGTATTTTGTATTGAAGATAATATTATTTCAATTAGAGGGAAAAATATTAAAATTCATTGTAGTTTCGAACCAGCGGCCTTTGGGCATACCGGGCCGATCTTTCCAACCAACTAAGCTATCGAAACCGTTACTCGGTTCAACAAATTTTATAGCCAATACCGTGACCAGAGGTCGCAATTAAATTTTAATTTATTCCGTTTAATTTTTAATGTGTATTATTAATTTGTTAGCACAAAAATGTAGGTTTAAGTTAACTGGTTGGTTGTCGCTCTTTTATATCCTTAGACCATGATACAGTGGAATTTGAATATAGTTGCGTTGAGAATGGAGTTGAATTATTTAAAAAGCGACGTTTTGGGTTTCAATTCTACTGAAATCATACGTCAGAACGCGAATCGCTCAAAATGATCTAAACAATGGTTACATCATAATATTATAACTTGATCCCCAGATACGTAGCAACTTATTGCAATAGGAGGTCAGACTCGGACGTTAAAGGAGACTTCAGTAAGCGTTGTGAACATCCAAATTGTCACAAATGTGTGTAGATCATTTTGAGCACGTCGCGCAGATTCTAACAAGCACATGGCAAAGGATAAGCCTTTTTTATCTAGATAGGTAATAATATATATATACTTAGATATTTGTAAGGCGACAGCTAGCGGGACACATGATATAGTTAGGGAGTGGATATATCAATATAACCCGCAATTTCTATCATCATATCAGCCGAGAGACGTCCACTATTAGACATAGGCCTCCCCCAAAGAGTGCCACAATGACCGGTCCTGCACCCGCATCCAGCGGACTCCCGCGACCGTTACCAGGTCCAGTCCTTGTGGGGCCTACCCACGCTATGTCTATATCTGGAAGTAATAAGAATGGAAGGCAATATAAACACACCTACACCCATTATTCCGGTGTCAATGACTTGTTACATAGTCCCTTTCCGTTTAATACAATTCGAAAGGGACGGGTTATGATGATTGATGATTTAGTTTGTTCCTGTTAAAATTACTAAAGTATTTAATGTGGGAAACAACTGCTCCCCGTTGCTAAATATGAAAGGAAAAGATAGCAAAGAGACGTTATATAACTGACCGAAACGTGGCGCGCATTATGCATAATTGTTTTACAACCCTACTTGAAGATAACAGTGCGACAATAGATCTCGGTAAGGGTTGGTTTTGAGTACTTTTCGTAATTTTCTCTGTTTGAATCGTAAAGGAAACTGGTCGCCATATTTGATGTATTGAGAGCTCAAAATAGGGTCCTAAGTTCACCGCGCAAAGTTATTGATATATCCAGAGAGGCCTATGACCTTCACAGACTATAAAGATGACTGCTAGGTTACAGCATATCAAGCAATTTGCTCCCTTTTTATGCGCATACTGATTTATACAATGCACAATTCCTTTTTATATCTTCGAGCAAATTGATTAATCTTAACAAATGCATTCATCTTGACGTCTGATGTTTGACCAACGTTTTCAGCCGAGCAGAGCGAGGTATGCGGTATGCATGACGCGTTGGACGGACATTCAACCGACCAACTTACCTGGGATTATAGATCTTATACGTGTAGATTGAAGGTTCAAAGTCCCCTGATCTCTCGTAGATGAGTTGGTCGGCCCAGGAGTTAGCTGGTACGCTAGAGATATGCCTAGATTAAGACTTTTTTAAAGTAAACGTTGTTTTCTACGGTATCCGCTTCTTTCCGATCGATGTACGACAACTTAAGAGTATCATAGTATAAATATATGTACCTGTACCTATATGTACTATATAACGATAGTTCGATGGCTCCCGTTTTTTTTCTATTCAGACCAATTTTTCTCACTTTTACATTGTTATTGGAATGGACTGCCATATTTAATCTTACTATGATAATGTATAGTTTACAACTTGCGTCGCGAAGGCGGGTGGGCTTGACGAAATTGGACTTTAACGTCATAATAATAGGAACGCGCATTCGCCTTCGTGATTGCATAAAATCTGACATGCGTTTAGCAGGACTGGGCTGTCAAAATAGGTTCAACTTTAATATCCTTACCTAAACTTTTGTAACAAATAGCATGCTTCCAACATCTAAAATTCAAAGAAAACTAGTTTACCTAAGAAGCACGCTACCACGAGTCTAACAGGAATACTTGGCCATGTCCAAAACTGAACCTTGTCTGGCCACACTTACGGTTCAAAATTACGCGCATAATTTATATGTTAAAAAATGTGCAAGTTGTGTAAGTGATTTTCTCGATAAAAATCGGATTATTATCGATTATAATCGATTTTTATGATAGATGAACCTTAAACTGTTAACTCCTTTGACACGTATGCGAAGGATTTGTATAAGTTATTTTTATTTGCTAGTCCACATCTTCGATATGTTAAAATAATTATTCTTAGTGGTGTAATACTAATTATAATGTATTGTGTAAAATATTTTTTTTAGTTATTATATCAATAAATTAAAATTTGTTTATTTTACGTTTGTTTTATTGGATCTCCTCGCACCATTTCCCTGTTTCCTTTAAGGCGCCGTGCCCGTAGGTTCAGCGAAGTTGAGCGAACAGAGTTTTTGAAACAATATAATGCGTCTGTTTATGATAATATGGTTTTAAAAATATACGAATAGTAATCTTGAGGCTTTTTTGCAGCGAGATCAGTGATTCGAAACATAATTAAGCAAATTTCGCTCGATAGAAAAAAATCACGAACAAATGTCTAAAATACACAAAAATACACTTAAAATATTCGTAACAAATTATGCACAGAAGCTATAAGTATTAAAATTGCTTCTAAAAATCGGCAATATCAGCCCCATAGTGGAGTCTACCCACCAGCCAGACAAGACCAGCAGCTACAGCCCCTCTGGCTGCTGCAGAAAGAACCGGTCCAAAAAAAAAAAAGCGTCAAAGAGAATATTGAATATATAGGTAAGTGTCTCACTAGAAGTTAAACGCCATGTTTTTTTTCTCTACTCGCTCTCTCTCTCGGTCTCTGTGTGCGTTTTGATACTGCACTAGAGCGAGAGCGTTTCGTTCACCTTCCGTGGCGTATATTATAAGTGGAGTTTTAACGTTGTCGTTTTGAAATACGGTTCAAGAAAATCGAGCTTCGCGCGAATAGTCGCGCTAGTTGTGTCGTGTCCTGCAACTTGAATATGTCATGCTCGCCTAAAGGTCTTTGCTTACGGCGGCGTCGTTGATCGGGTGGCCACCTTCCCTAACATATGGTCGAGGGAGGCGATGGCTGAGTACGCGTCATACTCGTGAACGGGTGCTGTTTGTGGAGTCCGGTCAGTTCATGTTTGCAAGGACGACAAGCATAACTTCATTCCACTTTTCTGCGGAATTGCTATGAGAGATTTCACTCTGTCTTCACTTGATTGTATTATTTTATTAGGTACTTAGTTTTTGACACATAGATACCTTATGCATCTCTGTGGGTACCTATGAGATTTAAATATAATTATTTTAATTTTGACACTTGGAGACCTTCTACAACTCTAAGAAATAAGATTGTATTTTTTTCTCGTATTGTATTTGACATGTAAACTCTGATGTAGTTAATTCTATTATGAATAATGTACCTACTCATACTATTTTGAGCCTAAAGATAGACATTTTGACTTGTAATAGTGCCTTCGTGGCCTATTTGCTGATTAAATATTTTGAATTTTTTGAATTTTGATATTTGAGTTATTGATTAGTTTAGAGCTGTTTAAATCCACTAAGTGCCTTGAGGAAGCAGAAGGACATCAGCCGCGTATACTCAGGTGCCAGGTAACCTTGGAATCGGGTAAGTCAGTACAGTACGAGCCATGTCTCAGGATCCTGACGAAGGAATATTGCAGCAGCTCCTTGCAACGGTAAGTTCCTTTGCTCTGTGTCGTTGGATTATTTTTACTTTTGTTGTCCAAAAATCTACAGTCAACTATTTAATATTTTTGGTTAGAACCCCGAACACCTGACCAGCGGGGGCTAGCACAACTGACGCGAGAAAGATCTACCCTCCTCTTTCTAATTTGCAGGGTGCGCGTGAGACAGGAGACGCTTAGTCGCGCGCGAAGCGACAGAGCAGCAAGTTGTGCTTAGACGTACCAGTGCTTTGAGCCTAGGAAGAAGTTTTTGGAGCTGTAAGTACGAACTGATTGGTCTACAAGTCTACCCCTTTTCATACTAAATTCCCAGAGGAGCTCATTCTTGCACTTCCCAATTTCCTGGATGCCAAGACTCGCGGCTCAATTCGACAGGAGGAAAAGCAGGTACGTAATAGGTATATAGGTACCTACACTACCTACATTTAAGCTACCTACTTAAGTGGCAGTGGGCGGGGCACATAGCACGTAGAACCGGTGGCCGCTGGGGCGGAAAGGTTCTCGAGTGGCTGCCACGTACCGGAAGGCGCGGCGTGGGACTGATGACCTGGTAAAGGTTGCGGGAGTCCGCTGGATGCGGGTGGCGCAGGACCGGTCACTCTTTGGGGGAGGCCTATGTCCAGCAGTGGACGTCTTTCGGTTGATATTATGATGATGATGATGACTACCTACATATTAGATACTGTACCATTATTATAAATTAAAATGCACACAAAATACACGATAGTAATTTATTAATTTAATTATTTCAAACAAATCACACACAACACAGTTTATGAGCAGACACGCTTTATTGAACCTTAGTTACAGACACGTTTTGCCCATACGAGCAAAGTACCTTAAACGTCACAACCAGATCTTTTCTCTGAACGGTCATCCGCTGCTAGTGACGTTATGGCTTGAAACCAGGATAGGGATAAGTTGCAGTGGAGTGAAACCTAAGTAGAGTATATGAAAACGGAGTATGAGTATATGAATGGAATGGACGATGGTTGGTTTACCTGATAGGAAGTTGATAAAATTCAGAGACGGGGTGGCGTTCTACATGCCTTTTTAAATTTTGAGGGAAATTTAAACTATAGTCGGATGAAATCATCTCGGCCACAACTTGAGCCATCCAGTCCAACGTAATTCGCGGGCCGATGGATAGAACACAGTGAAAAGAATGTAAAAATCTGGTTAGTGATCTGGCATCACACAAAGCTCCAAACAAATGTAGGACATCAAACCGACTTAAACCCTGTCTAACGTTTGCCTAACAGTGACTTAGCTAAAGTGAATCCTGGGCGTAGTCCGCTCGTCGTGTTCTTCTACCAATCACGCTCTGAACTCATGGCGTCCGGAACAATCGTTGCATAAGCTGCATACCGCCGAAAACCTCGTTCTAACCGCAATGTGGGCGGCGTTGAAAAGCTCCTGTCGTGAAGCGGTTCGTCTCACATGTCCCAGATCCGGGGGCTACGAATTAAATTTAAGAAATAAGTTCACCAGCACTACGAATTACGAAGTAGATAGAGATTTAAGCAAAACCAGCTCACCCAGAATGCTACTCGGACACCTGGCTTTTCGATTAATAAACGGACAATTTCTTCATCGCCCAGCGTTTCGTCAATACCATATCGTCGTTCCTGCAACTTCCTTTGGACTGGACTGACCGACAGAAACAGCAGAACCCAGACAACTGTAATACTGGAACTGGTGCCTAGCACATAACTGATTCACAGTTCGTCCTTTAATTCCTGAAGACACTCGGACGAATTCATCTACTGTTGGTTCAACAGCTTCAAAATAATGTGTTCACACATCAAGCACGAAAATTCAAGTAAGTCAAGCATTTCTTTTCGCGATCTGACAACCAGAAGATGATTCTAGAATGGTCCATTTCAAATTTGAAATAAAATCTCAAATATAATTCATAAACATAATTTATATCCGGACAGATGGACAGATACAACGCAGGCAAAGCCAGCGACAAAGTGAAGTATTAGGCCCTGAACAGAGCCCTGTTATGAAAAAGCGCTGCCTAGTAGCAACTATCGAGTCATCGACACCGCGAAACATCCGTGCTTCATCAACGGATAGAAAACACGCGCCCAGCGCAACAATCGAACTTCTACATTAATGCGTCAGATGGCGCAGAAACTAAACTCAGTAATTGGAACTAAACGGTTTAAGCGACAATGTTGTTCTGCAGGAGATTTAACGCTGCAGTACCTACTTATGTTTTTTAATCTTACTGTTTACTTTTAGGTAAAAAAACGGATGTAAGATTTAATTTAATTTAGGTATATTACGGGCAGGGAACATAGAACCGTAGTAGGTACTTATGCTAATTCGAGCGCACCAATACGATTCTAATCCAATTCCAATACGTCAAATTCACATTCCTAAAAAAAGCTCCATATTGTATTGCCATGATGCCATGTAATCATAGCAATTTTTTAAATATCGAAATATCCTAATACTTGATAACTCTTATCCTATTTATATTACGGGCAGAGAACTGCAGGTACCAAACTTAAGGGGCTCCCGTCAAAAATCAACGAAATTTAGAAGTTGTCATTTCGACACTCGTCCTCGGTTTATTGAAGCTAGCTTTCCAGGTGCAGATATGGGAAAGTTTAATTCCTGTTTAACATTTTTGATATTGAATAACTTGAAAAATGTTAATACAGAATTAATTATCAATTTTTAAAGAAAGGTCTGTAAAAATACAAAACCCGACACTTCATCCTCATTATAACTTTTATACACCCGAAACTCATACCTACTCATACATACTGAACTTACCTATAATTTTGATATGCGTTTTTATAAGATTACTAATTAAAACAAAAGTTATGGCCAGAAAACCAGTTTTTTGGCCTAAAATTGTTCAACTTTGATGCCATATATCTCGAAAACAATGAACTTTGAAGTAAATATGAGATACTATATTGCTTAAAGCCGTTGTTGTTAATATAATAAGCTACAAAAAACATTAGAAAACTAAGGGATTCAGATCGAAGGTCATTGGCGTATGGGAGCCCCTTAATAAACTTATTCGAACACATCATTCTAATCCAATTTTAATACTTAACGTCTAATTCGTGTTCCGGAATCCAGCCCCATGGTATTGCCATGTAATCATTGCAAAATATCCTTACTTTTGATAGCTCTTATCTTACTCGACGATCGAATTACAAAAAGCAACACTACGCTACCAGGTTTAAGACTATAGTCGCTTGAATATCTATAGCAAAAGCGTAAATTACTCATGTGTGGCATGTCGGAAGCGAACACAAATGTCTGAACAACTTTGATCTAAAAAAAAGTATATTGGCCTGATTGTTCAGCCCGGCCAGTAGACGGTATACAGCGAAAGTAGTGACTTCATATATTGCCGGAAAAATGGTGAGTTTTATAATGTAATCAGTGTTAAAAAAAATATTCTAATTTAACAGGTGGAACATAAACTCCATTTGGCTTAATTGTAGCGTTTAAAAATGTACCTAGAAAGGGTTTTGTTTTGAGATTACGAGCAACGTTGGGTACAATTCAGCCAAAAGAAAGTTCCCCGAACAAAAACAACAATTATTTTTTGATGTGTTGGCTTCGTTATTTGGATGGAGTTTAAACAGTTGAACCATTTTTAGCTATATTGTTTACGATTTATTTCGTACAACGGAAAAAATATTTTCACGTGAAAATTACCGACAATTTTTTTATTTCCATCCATGTACCTATGGCGATTTATTAAAGTACTTAAGTATTGGGATTTTTACAAATAAGTAAATTCAGTAGGTCCAGTTCCGTTGCTGCGACTAGGAAACTCGATTTTTGTATGAGAAAAAACATCGTATGATAATCCAAGCATTAAATACCTACCTATAATCCTTCTGTCAGGTCTTTAAAGACCCAGTTTAAATGAAGAAGATTCGATATTATATACTATCAATGCTTGGTTAAAATTAACTGTAATCCAGACACAAAAGTCGAATTCTCTAGACTTAAAGCTAATTGTTGTTGTCTGAAACCGATGGATCCCAGTAATGTGTACATCTGGCATTTGGCAAGCGGGAGTGAATGCTATTAATTGTGGTCATGACTCGCTTTCGTGCGTAACTACGTATGAAGGTCGAAAGCTCGCTTGGAAAACCCTACAGAACTTTTAAACAAATCAATAACTCGGACTGGAAATAATGTAATATTTATTACTTACGACTAGAAGTTCTACGTCTACCTAACGCCGGACTACTTTTGACGGCTTACATTTGACGTGATGCTGGTGATGCCTTCGTCGTGTCAAACAAAGCTCATCAGACCCCGTATCATGGTCGGCCTTATCACACGATAAGTGACAGGATAGAGCGTCCGTCACTGACTGACACCGTTCGATGGAACGAGACGACGCTCCTATCTTGTCACTTATCGCGTGATAAGGCCGACCATGATACGGGGTCTGATGAATGTACTTATTTTTATTTTATTTATTTATTATATTTTTTTTTATTTTATTATTATAATAGGTACACTTAACCCATAAATTGTCATAATAATTTATTATACTTATATATCAATGCGTCAGACTGCGACACCATGCGTCAGACAAATATAAATACGTCTTAATCCGGTAATTCAAAATATATTCATTTTACTAACTGAAATAGGATTTGTATAAAATATGTTATAAAATACACATACTTACAGATATAGCCTAACTATGTACAATGTACATCCTGTTATAGTCACAAAAAAAACTACATATTTACAAAGAAGAAACTGGGGCGAAGTATGTGCCGTGCGGCAAGATGCGGGGCATCAGAGGGCCTAACGCGAAACGAAAACGAACTTCGTCTCGCGTCTCCCTCTCTGCGCACTTGACACACTTAAAACTCTTAAACCAGATGACCATATAGGTACTTACTAAAAAACGAAATCCCCATTCGGTAATTGTTCAACCTCGCATTGAATAGGACTTCTTTTGTGAAAAAGCAATTCAGGGCGGCATCTACCTATTTATATAATAAAGCAAACAGAACAACGAAAATCTACGACAAAACATACGGTGAATGTAAAAAACTAATTACAATATGGTGATGTTTTATATTCCTTGTGATCTTTTATATTCCTAACTCACGTTCTTCATTCTGCCCACATGTAAACTTTTGTCATCTCACAATCCAACACATACACACACACACACACACACACACACACACACACACACACACACACACACACACACACACACACACACACACACACACACACACACACACACACACACACACACACACACACACAGAGAGAGAGATGCAACGTAGAATTAAGTCCTTGTTTTAAGTGCAATAAACAGCTTAATTTTTTTTTTTTTTTTACAACAGCCTGAACAGGCAAGCTTCCTCTTTGAGGAAATAATTTGTAATTTGTAATTGTAGTTTAAATATAGTAGCTAGTAAATTTTCAACTTTATAACATCTTTGTATAAAAGAGCGAATGCCTCCTAACACAAGTGCCATACTGGAGGATAAAGGAGGATTCGACCCCATTTGTGTACCCGTTTAAAAATAAATGATTTTTGAATTGACTTGCTTGTTCGAGCGACAAAGACAGAGATACACGAACGAAGTTCGTTTTCGTTTTGCGGTAGCCCCTCAGTACCTATGTAGCAGACGCGTTGTTTGACGCAAATCTGACTACCAAAGCACGATAAGTTGGTCTAATCTACTGGGCTAGTGGCTAGCATAACTAATCTACCCCCCTCTTTCTAATTAGCACAGTGCGACAGAGAGGGGGTCGCTGAAGTCACGCGCGCGACTTTGCTGCCTGTCTGTAAATGAGGAAGAGGTCAGATTTGCTAGTCTCGTCAGTTGTGACTGGAATAAGATACTTAATCCAGGATTAAACGTCAACAACGCGCTTTATATACTTACATGGAATACAACTCAATTCGTGTTTGGATGAATTTGCCCAAGAGCGGTTACACATGGCAACTGTTTGCAGCTATACAAACGCGCGTTTAAAACGCGTGACTGACAAGTCAAATCAGCTGCATCAATACTATTATCGCGTTTGTAACGCTTTAAAAAGGGGCGGTGTGTGCACCTAAGAAAACGATCTCATCGTTTCCAAACAAGCCAACAGGAACTTTTTATAAACATGACAAAACACTTTTAAAACCATGACAAATGTCAACGAAGATATCTTTTTCCTCGCTGAAACCTAGTTTCGAATCACTGTCACGACCAGCTGTGTTTCCTTGAACTGTGTTTTGGCATCGACATTGCAAATTATTTCGCGGATATTTCAATGAATGAAGTATTTGTTTCGTCATGTCACATGCAAATCTGACTCTTACTTGTTCCATCCATAATAAGTGGGTTCGAATCGAATCCCAGCTCGTAGGTGTCAATGAGTTTTTCGGAACTTATCGTATCATTTGATATTTACTATTAGCACTGCTGGGCCAGCGTGGGGACTAAGTATTGCCCGTTCCCTCTCATCCATGAGAGGAGGCCTGTGCCCAGGTTGGACCACAGATAAGTGGGACGTAAATATTTCTGATTTATTATAACCATAATAAAGCGGATGGATAGGCAAATGTTGTTAAATTTTTGTCGTAGGCGGACTTTGTCGGGTGCGGGGCAGAAATAAATAGTTGCATCGACGCGGCAGGGGGCTGTTATTCAGAACACGCGAATGATCTCCACCCGTTCGTTACGCCTATCGAAACTAAACCTCCGCGCCCTACGCGTAGTGACTATGAATCGCGGCGTTAAGGTATATTTGTGGGTGAACGGTGAGGTGAACTTAAATAAGTTACAGAATAGCGAGCAGGTGCGGGACACGCAAGTCACTGAATTTTTCACGATGCACCGTATTGATTTTTTTTTGACGTCTTTATATTTTCGGAATTTGAGAATATACTAGGGCTACTTAGGATGCCATATTGTGCCTTTTTTCTGCCGGGTGATGGAAATATAACCAGGAGAAAATCCGATGTAAACCTCCTACTTGAGTTTAATTCGTTAAATATGAAGCTATCACACTTCCCGTATAATTACCTACATTTTAACGAGTCACTTACGATTATCAACGGTTTTAAGCAACCGTCTAAGAGTTTACACTTTATTACCAAATCCGGGGTGTGACTGGTATCGAACCAGTGAATTTTGGGCTTGAGATCATGCATGCGAATTGGAACTAAGTGTGTGCTGATTTTTACAAAACGACGAGAAGAGGAGAATAGACTGCGAAGTTCCGGGTTTACACTACAGGTACTTACGGAGATTTGAGAGAGATCTAGAGCTAATTACTCGTATTCTACTGAAACGAAATCGAATTAACCTTTAACTGGCATGGTATACGTCTCACAGACGTCACGCTTTTACCTCGAAAATATTTTCCCGGACGCGTGGCGTTTGACGCAACCTTTCTGTTTTTTTTTTTTGTTAAGTCCCTGTTTGGCCAGCGATGCGGCCATTAACAGATTCGGTTTTGGATGGTCCTCTCCGAGGGCCTTAAGGGCCTCTCGGAATCAACTCGGTGTTAGTATTTGTGACTCTATGTCACATTGTACGCCTTTTAGGCAGGTTATACAGAAAGAAGAAAAGAAAGAAAGATATATTTATTCACAAACACACAGGACACACATATTAAATAATAAAATAAACAAGAAAAGCACATAAAACATGAAAAAAAGTGTGTCTCTGCGGCAGTGAACCGGACACTGGCTCAGCATTATGCTGAGGTGTCAAGACACCTACAGCGCCTACCGCACTATACACTCTATAGCGTCTTTATTACTAACATATAACCAACAATAAGGTAAGGTTTTTCAAAGATCCTTTGAGTACGCAGTTGCTGAATAAACATTTGAATTATATTCCACATTGCTTTGCTTCTATGGGTATCTTTATGATTTATTGGTCCTAAGCAGGGCTGCCTGTTATCAATAGGGTAAACAAACAACCACACAGCTGTTTTTTGTTGAAGGATAAAGTAAGGATGGAGCGAGTCGAATATTATAAGCGCGTGCGCATCGGTGGCGAAACGCGCGGACCGAATTAGACTCTGGCAGTGTGTTGCGGCGCGCGGGTGGCCACATGCATCACACTGGAGGGACAGCCTGTTACATGGTGGCGAACAAGCATTGGGCAAGCAGGGCCTAGCTAAACGATCTCACCTTTTGCACGGGTTCAGCACCGATAGCGGCTTTAAGGTCCTATCATTTACACGTGATTTGACACAAACGCAGGGTGCTTAGGGCCTAAGCATGGTTGCTAAGTGAGCGCTTCCGTGCTTTGGAAAGCACGTCCATTTTGTTGTTATGATTATCGTCGTTAAGCCGAGTTAGAAGCCTTCAAACGGCTTCGGAAGAGTCAAATTGCTCACTCACAGAGCCGTCTCTAGGCCATGTCGCGCCTGTGTGCAACCATTACCCTAGCGCCCTCTAGCACCCCCCGTAGTAGCCCTGCGAGTGGCGCTCGGCGCCCCCTAGGACCGATGCGCCCGTGTTCAACGCACACCCTGCACCGTAGCACAGATATATATATATATATATAATAGTTCTCCGAACAGATACTCAAGTCTGAATAAGAAAGTGAATACACCGTTTTGCATGCCTACAAAATTGAACAATGGAGCGACCTTGAACGCCGGGGTCGTCGCCCGCTCGTGCCGGCCAATCGACGCTAGGGTTGACACCGCTTAGGAATGATTTTAATAATTAATAGTAGAGTGAAATAAAAAACGGTTTATCTTTGGAAATAATCGTAATAAATGTTTTTTTTTACTATGATAGGTCGCTGCAACTGCTTTACCTTAATGTAGTGTAGAATGCTTTTTTTTTCCTTCTTGAAATGTTCGGTTATTGAATTTGAGAGTGGTGAAAATTCTGAATGTGATGAATAATTCAAACGGAAATAATTCACGACGTAGTAATTTTTTTACTAATTGGTCACAACTTTTATTGTGCGCGTAAGCAGCGTCCGGCCGTGAGCCCGTGTGCCAACCGACTGGCCGAATCCCCGCTGGCGGCGCGCAAAGTGTAGATATAATTCTAACTTCCCACGGTGCAGCTAGGTAGCACTGACCATAGGTAAAGCCGCCTCACTTGTCGACGCATAATGCCAAAAAGCTATATTATAGGTGTTTATATTTACCTAATTAATAATACATAAGTAATGTCAACACTGCATGACTCTGACTGTCTTCGACGCATTTTCTGATATCGGCACTCGATATATGCTTTACGATATATGGTTTATTGGCATGAAATTGCCAATGTTTGGTGCCATATATCCCGAAAACTGTGAGTTTTGAAGTAAATATGGAATACTATTTCGTTTCGGTAAACCTCGTTGTTGTTTATACGATAAGCCATAAAAAACACGAAAAAACCGACAGTTACAGATCGAAGGTCATTGGGACCTAGGAGCCCCCTTAAGGTGCGGATTACACCTACTCGTAAACTTTTTGTAAATGTAATACTTAGGTACCCAAAGTTAAATTAAACTATCCTGGACAAAACCGAAGCGTGGTCAACACACATCGACTGAGCTTTTCTACGTATTATGCAACTCAGTTTCAGGACTTATTTTAGTCAGTCAGTAATTTTCAACTCGCGCGCACACGTCCGCCGGAAACAAGCGAAAAACGGTCTTAACCTCAGCGTAATTAGATTCAAAATCGTAACTAACACAGTGATTTCAATAACCTAATAGTTAGGAAGTGTTTTTAATCGCTACTAGTTTGACAAGTGACGACGGGTGGCCATCTTGTTTTTTTGTTTATTTATTTGTGTGAATGTTAAATGCGTAACTAGTGCAATGATTCACTGGTTAAATTTAGAATGTTAATTAGTTAATTGGCTCAAATTGGGAGGCTTAGTTTATGTTTTTTTTTTTCTTTTAATACGATGTTAAACTGATTCGTCCACATGGTCTCTAAATATTTTATGAGAGTTAGGTTCCGATATTTCAATGTCATATTCAAGAAATAAAAACTACAATACGACATCACTACCTACCCATCTAGTAAGATAATAGCTACTGACGACTTTAAGGTAGTCATAGAATGTGTAATGTTGTTTATTGTAAAAAACAAAGTGGTTACCCGCTGTTGCATTACTTTGTCATAAGTAAAAAGTATTTTAGATAAATAGGACGTTAATGTATAGGCATGTGAAAGACGCACGAAAAACATCATTTACAGAACGCCAACGCTCCAAAACCCACAGAAACAATACCTACTTACTTTTCTACCTACTATACAAAGCCGTTCATTACTCATAGCTTTGTTTTTAGATTTTACTGTTAGATCTTAAATTTTGATAGTTTTCTTTTATTTACATCCGGATCCAATCAAGTTTCCCAGAAGTTACATTTCTCTATAAATACTCTCTTCTCCATAGCAACAAAAAACACACTGCAAAACATACACTGGCACATTTTTAGTTCCGCATCCACACACACATCAAACACAACACACTCGCACAAATCATCTCTTTTTAGAACTAGCCCAGTCGCCTCCAGACTTCCAACGAACAGTGTCAGTGAAAGTGTTACAAAATGATGACGATCAGCGAGAATCAGTACTCATCCAACAAGATGTCGAGTTTCTACTCCATCAACGACAGAGTGGTCCACAGGGACAGTTACAACGACGTCAACAGTTCCTCGAGCGTCAACAGCGCCCTTGTCACCAAGAGGGGCTTCAAGCCCTCTGACATGTACGACCCTCAGAAGCGAGAGTTCCTCACCAACCTCAGTCATAAGTTATTCCCTGTAAGTTTGGTAAGTTACGATTTTATTAGTGTGAAGCTTGCTAACGGAGATTGGACCCGTATTCGAGTAACGTATGGATTGTATTCTATTTATTTATGAACGCCTTTAGAAGCCTCTTGGGATGAAATCACATTGGAATCGGGATTTAGAAGAGAAAAATTATTAACTAATAAACTGTATAAGTACTTACTGATTGTACTGAAGTCGTATTTTTAAATTTTATGAATTTTGAACGCCTTGTGGCTAAACGCAGTACTTACTTACTATGTAAGGAGGTTGCATGAACATTTAGTCTTAATATTTTGTTGGATCTAATAATGTATTACCTAAAACATGCCTCAAAGAAGCATTTATAGTGCGGCCAAATGATCAAGATTAGGATCTTTGAGTAGGAACCAGTAAAGCTCGTCTCTGTCTTGAAAAATATTAAATCCAGAAGTAAATTTTAAATCTTTATATTTAAAGGCGTACAATGTAGTTAGCAGACCTCGTAAACTGCGATCGAAATCCATTAGTAACTAGCTAGTTAGTAACTTTATCACCGTATGTATGCTGTCCACACTATGAAGCTTTTAACAGTAGGTGTGCCACAAGGAGCTGCTCTTGGCCCCGCGTTTTTATTATTAAGTATACCTATTTACGTAAGTATTTGTAGTTATTCATGGTATGTTACTAACTCACGGTATGAGTCGCTTAACTAACTATGAGAGCTGCTTTGTATGCATGTAGTGCATTTAACCAGCATATATTACCGAATCTCTAAATTCCCTGATAATCGTAAAACATTACAATTTTCCAACACAGGTAAACTCGTAGATAATAAATAAATATCACCTACTTAGTTAAGGTAGACAAAATCAGCCAAAGATATGTATATGTCCAATGCCAGAGTGACAAAAAATATTGTACTTACGATTTGTATTTTTGTGAAATAAATACACTATACAATTTTAATGAATAATACAGTTACATTTTACGACACATTCGGTACAAATCTATGTACGTACTCAATTTATGCACATTACACACGTAAACCCCTTTTTCGGTGAATGGCAAATACTGGCAATGGCGGATTCTTAAAACGGCAGATGTTGGACAGTCTGCTACAACGGTAAATAGCGTAAAGGGTGAAGCGCTCATAGCCCAGCGGCGCCTGCGAGTCGGAAACGATAACGTAGGTTAAGCAAAGATGGCAGCGGTCAGTCTTTGGATGGGTGACCGCCTGATGTTTGAGTGGTTAATGTAAATGAGCGCTTTCGTGCTTTGGAAGGCACGTTAAGCAGTTCATCCCGGCTGCGGTCTATGACAGTAGTCGTTAAGCCGAGTTAGAGGCCTTCGGGCGGCTTAAGAACTTCTAACAGTCGAGTTGCCCACTCACTTGACAAGGGGGGACAACTGTCTCTCGCGTCCGCAGGAGCTACTTACCACAACCCTGCACGTGTCCCCTGGATGGTACTAAAGAGTGACAAACTTTAAAGGCCAAAATAATGTATGCCATACGATTAAATAAAACGGTAAATAGCAGAGATGTACAAAATAGTTTTAAAAAAGCAGCCAAGTGCGTGTCGGACCACGCACAACGAGGGTTCCGTGCCTATTAAAAAGGTCGTATCGTTACTAAAATCTTATGGCACTTACGTCCTTTTCTTTAAGGAAGGCAGTTTTTTAGAAATATCTCAATAACCTTTGAACCGATCTTGTTCAAAACAATTTTCGCTGAGAGAATTTAATAAGCCCTATGAGCATGATTTTTTTCATATTTTTAAAATACACGGTTCAAAAATTAGAGGGGGGGGGACACAATTTTAGTGACTTTCGAGAAGATTATCCCCAACTCTAATCACTTAGTCAAAAAAATTGCTAAGAAACCTTATATTTATTTTGAAAGGCCTATCGATTGATGTGCCACACGTGAGCGTGCAATGAAAAAAAAAATTTTAGTAATTACTTACAAAACTATGTAGCGGTTAATAAAATACACCTATCCTGAAAATTTTATTCAAATACACCTTATAGTGTTCGAGTAAAATGCCTGTGACATACGGACGGACAGACAGACAGACAGACAGACATGACGAATCTATAAGGGTTCCGTTTTTTGCCATTTGGCTACGGAACACTAAAAATATTACTATTTCAAATGCAAAATACCAAATAGTTTTCCGTTTTGTATTTCAAATGCTAAATGCAAAATAAGTATTTTCAAAATACTTTTTCCAAATAAAATACCTTTCGACCAAATCGAATGATATTTTTATTTATTTTAGGTATTTATCATGAGAAATAGAATAGAGATACAATGCCGAGCCGAATGGCATCTTATGCATGACCTTGAGAACTCAGTCAACTCAGCCTGCTATGCCTTAAGAAGTCTTAGGGACGAAATTGGTATAGAACAATTAAAAGTTGTGTATTATGCCTTAATCGAGTCCAAACTGCGCTACAGCATCATGTTTTGGGGTAATAGCTTTAAATATAATATTAGCAGAGCTCTTATCGCACAAAAAACAGCCATAAGAATAATGTTTAGAATCCCGCAATGGGTGTCTTGCAGAGAATACTTCCAGACATTAGGGATTCTGACGGTGCCTAGTTTATACGTCCTTATACTGCTCACTGAATTTGTTAAACATAAAACAAGGTTCGAAACATATGAAGAACAAGATTCGAGAGTGTACTCACGCGCACCAGAAATATGAAAACAAACTTTTGCCCGATGACTACTATAGAGAAGCAATGTACTAGGAACCAGACTGTCAAGTTGTTTAATAAACTTCCTGTAGAGCTAAAAGGCATCGTAAAATATAATAGATTTAAGGAAAAATTAAAGAATTTTTTATTAAGAGGGTGCTTTTATAGTGTTGACGAAATATTTGATAGCGAGTAAGTAGAGTGTGTAGTTATTAGATATTAGAGCGAAGTTATTAGATATAACATATTATATTGTTAGCTGTAAGAAATTCAAACAATCTTGTATTGTTTACTGAATAAAAATATGTCTATGTCATTTTGGCCATGTTTATCAGTACGCGTATCATATATTTGGCAGCACATTGAAAGGGTTAAGGCAAAGAGAATATTGAATATGGTTAAGGCTAAGGGTGGGTTTGTGTCACAGGTTACCTTTCAGGGGAAACAATATGGAATAAATAAATAAAATAAATATACCTAGCCGTTCCAGTATTGTAGGGATAACAAGAACACTTCAATATCATAAAAGTAGGTAATCAAATCCAATCAGTAACCACTTCACCAGCACCAGCAAACAATAAATCCGTGAAATCGAATCGTCGGCGTTGCGTTTTTATAGCCATAGATAATGTTCGTCGTTTTCGTCAGACCTACGCGGCTAGCCGCGTGCGGCTTGCCGTGCGGTTGGACAAAACATATGAAACCGCAAACGCAAAACCTCTACGCACTAAGCGGCTAGCCGCGTGCGGCTTGCCGTGCGGTTGGACAAAACATATGAAACCGCCAACGCAAAACCTCTACGCACTAAGTGGCTAGCCGCGTGCGGCTTGCCGTGCGGTTGGACAAAACATATGAAACCGCAAACGCAAAACCTCTACGCACTAAGCGGCTAGCCGCGTGCGGCTTGCCGTGCGGTTGGACAAAACATATGAAACCGCAAACGCAAAACCTCTACGCACTAAGCGGCTAGCCGCGTGCGGCTTGCCGTGCGGTTGGACAAAACATATGAAACCGCAAACGCAAAACCTCTACGCACTAAGCGGTTGGCCGCAACCGCACCGCAAGTGCGTATGGGGCCTAGGCCCCCGTATTTAAGGCCGGCCTTAAATACCAAACAAAACTACACCCCTCAAAATGGCTTATGAAGGTAAAATAAACTTCCTAATCAAATACTTTTATGGCATTAAAACGACATATTTGCAAAGTTCAACAAAATTAGCTCAAATTAAAAGTAGTAATTAAGTAATTAGGTAATACTCGTATCTAGGTTGTTAAGTTGTTATTTAAGCCGATGGTTCTATGAATCCGTAAACGACCTTCGTTGTAATTATGGATACTTTTACTGTTAGTACCAAAATAACTAATAATTAGTTGTCATAAATGAGCTTGTCAGTGGAGCATTTCCAAGCATTTCGGCCCCAGTTCAAGTTGGCTCAGTTCGGGTTGCACAGGGCGGTTCCCCAACACTTCGGGAGCTCAATCAATATGTGAGTTCGGTGATAACAATGTGGGCACCATTGAGGTGATTACCTACTCAAGATAAACCCGTCAAGAGTGGGCTCATTAGAATTGGAACCTAATAGACTTTTTTTTTCAGTTGAAGTTGTGAACTGTGCAAAAAATTACCAAACAAAACTACACCCCTCAAAATGGCTTATGAAGGTAAAATAAACTTCCTAATCAAATACTTTTATGGCATTAAAACGACATATTTGCAAAGTTCAACAAAATTAGCTCAAATTAAAAGTAGTAATTAAGTAATTAGGTAATACTCGTATCTAGGTTGTTAAGTTGTTATTTAAGCCGATGGTTCTATGAATCCGTAAACGACCTTCGTTGTAATTATGGATACTTTTACTGTTAGTACCAAAATAACTAATAATTAGTTGTCATAAATGAGCTTGTCAGTGGAGCATTTCCAAGCATTTCGGCCCCAGTTCAAGTTGGCTCAGTTCGGGTTGCACAGGGCGGTTCCCCAACACTTCGGGAGCTCAATCAATATGTGAGTTCGGTGATAACAATGTGGGCACCATTGAGGTGATTACCTACTCAAGATAAACCCGTCAAGAGTGGGCTCATTAGAATTGGAACCTAATAGACTTTTTTTTTCAGTTGAAGTTGTGAACTGTGCAAAAAATTACATTAAATTTCTGTAAAAATTAATTTTTACGAGATATTAATTCAACGTACTCTTCGTACTGTATCTAACCATGGTGTCATAAAAAGAATCGAAATAATCTTAGGCGTTTCAACTAGTAAAATATTACAATTCATTATCATAAGCTCTGTTCTTTGTTGTTCTGATTCACAATCACAATACTCACCGAAAACTCCTCCGATCGACCAATAACTCTGACCTACCCCTCCGCATAGTTATTATATTACAAGTTTCGGGATCAAGTATTATTAACAGGGAGGATGAGGTGAGTGGAAACGTTGCGAATCGCCAGGGGCGGCTCACTCCGGTCCGATAATTAATTCGCGCCGCTACAAGTACATGCCGGCCTACCGGCCCCAGCCGGTATATGTTATGGGGCTTCTAAACGGGCAACATTTTTACGGCAATGTTTGGCCGGCAAGTATATGCATCTTGCTCTAGCGTACAAAGTCAGCGTAAGACAGCAATAGTTGCCGGCCAGAAATTGCAGGAAAATGTGGCTCGTTTAGAAGCCCCATATAAGCGCTGCTACAGCACGCACGCCTTCTATCGCAGCGCGTTGCATGCGATGAAAAGGGATGGCCATATTTAGGCTCGTTCGGAATACCTATAAACAGGGGATTTGTTAACAGAGAACCTTCTGTACGTACCTATTATTTATCCTGTGGAATCGCTTGGCACGGAGCCGACCATGCCACGACAGACGGCGCGAACCGATCTGCAGGTCATGCGCAGACGCTACGAGCAAATGCGGCTCACACGCCGGTCGCCCGTCACGAAACTAGACCTCTACCTACGCTTAGTTACTACGCATCGCGGTGTCAAGATATATTTGTGTGTCAGCGTTGAGGTGAGCTTAAAACAAGTTACAGAATAGGGCAGTTTTAAGTTCCAATTTGTATAATGTTCACAATAGTTAATGACATAATGACGCGTGAGCATCTGTCACTGGCCAGTGTTGAATGTTCATGAACTGAGATTGTTTTATTAGTCGCCAGGATGCTCGGTTCTCCATACAAACGTAGCGTGGACCCGGGATAAAAACTATTCTATATTTTAATCCAGGCTATAAACTATCTTCGTGCAAAATTTCATCCAAATCGGTTAAGCCGTTTAAGCGTGATTGAATAACAAACATCCAAACATCGAAACATCCAAACATCCAAACATATTAGTAGGATTGAATAGTATTGATATTGATTACTTATGGTGGCCGTCAATAGAACTTGCTAACTATGTAAACAAACCGTCATACTGAAATTGACATTAAATGTCAATTTCAATACATTGTTTGTTTACATAGTTAGCAAGTTCTATTGACGGCCACTATACCTATAACATTTATGCTTAACTCAGGGAATGAATGTGGTATCGAAATTCTGGGTTTATAGGAATTATAGGTACTTAATAAAGGTATTGCAAGCTATGTCGTTTTAAATTACCTTTACTCACGACCTTGAAGATCAGTAGGTATAGGTATAAGATAATACCGATTAAAGGTACTAAATCAAAACAATACTGTTTGCAACATTACCGATTCAAAGCATACCGTATCTATTTTAAAATAAAGCTAGTTACTCTTATAAACAATACATTTTTTTTATACAACGACGGTGGCAAACAAGCGTACGGCCCGCCTGATGGTAAGCAGACACCGCAGCCTATAGACGCATGCAACTCCAAAGGAGTTACTCTACCGATTGAAAGCATACCTACTGTAATCATTTCAAAAGAAAGGTATTTTTTAAACAAAACGATACTCCAACTAGGTACTTATTATTACGCGACCGCTGATAATAGTTTGGCATTAACTTACCTATACTTGAAACCATAATTAGATACCAAAAAAAAAATCTTAAAAATGCCATTAAAATGAAAAAAATACCGATACTGGCAAATTTACACTCTTCCAAATGATGGATGTAGCTAGTTTTTATCTATGTCCATCATTTGGAAGAGTGTAAGTTTGTTAATGGCAATTTTAAGGTTATTTTTTTGGAATCTAATTATGGTTTCAAATTATTAACAACATGCTTTGCAACATAAATGATAACACCAAGAACACGCAATAAAGAAACCTTATACTCTGTCATCAAGGACCAGAAAAATCTGGATCAACTGGCACAAAACTTCGGTTCTATTTGGGAACCGACAAATTAACCTACTTTCTTAATGCGCTGCAAACTTTATTTAGTTAGAAAATCCTGAGTGTCTTTATCACAATTCACAGATAATCTGTGGCGTTACAATATAGGATAGGATTGGGTTACAGTTATTCATATGACAGGATTGGGTTACAGTATTAAAAAAAAATGGCCAAGTGCGTGTCAAACCACGCGCAGTGTTGGGTTCCGTAGTTGCCTGTCTTTCTTAGTTACATCGACAAGCGTGCACTAACTAAATGGTTGCGTCGGCCGAATTTGTAAAAAGTTCGCGTTTCTAAGTACATTTTAAGTTGGTCGACTATTACTCGGTAACTAGTTATGCCTACTGTTAACATATCACGGCTAGATAGTTTTCCTTTTAAATTCATTATTACTACTGCCACGATTTTTTTCACATTTTTAGCAGCCATTTAGCCGGAAGGGGGGGAGACACATGACTAACAAAAATTTGGGCTTTAAAGCCCAATATCACGCAAACCTATCACTAATTTGAAAACTCGTAAGCAACCCATAATATTTTTGATCAAGCTATCCAAGCATACCTACTCCACACTATGGGTTTAACGAGAAAAAAAAATTACATCCCCACTTTAGGTGTAGGGGAGGTACCTACCCCAAAAAAAATTTTTTTCTAGATTTTTTCTTCTGTTAGGGCGGCGCGATGGATTTATATGTATACCCATGCCGAATTACAGTTTTCTTGTAATGGTTACTGAGCTAAGCCGAAGACGGACGGACAGACGGACGGATGGACGGCCAGACGGACATGGCGAAACTATAAGGGTTCCTTGTTGACTACGGAACCCTAAAAACCCTAAAAAAAGTGCGAGTCGAACTCGCCCACCGAGGGGGGGGGGGACTTTAATACAAATGTATAGTTTTCAGAGTTTGTATTTGTAGTATAAGACGATATTACTTGCCATATGTCATAGTTCTACGTCAATCGAAAGTACCCTATAAATTTAGATTCCCTTTAGCTGAGCACCCCTTGACTGTCGAAATATGAGTTTTTTCGGTTAAATGCATGGTTTTGACTGACAAAAAGAAGGACAACAAAGTGATCCTTGAAGAGTTCCGTTTTTTCCTATTGTGGCACGGAACCCAAAAAAACGAAAAAGGTCCACTTTTCCGAAAGTTTACTACTTAATCGTACTATTCATAAAAGAGTAATATTTTAGATTTAAAGTCTCATAGAAGGTCAAAGTTGAAAAGCAGCGGTAGCAATTATTTCCGTCTCGGGCGTGAGCGTTTCAATTCGTTAGGTACGCCTGTGGTTACGCTCAGGATTCTACTTTAGATTTCTAATGTAGAATCTTTCGCTTCACTTACAAAGTCAATATACCGCCCTCGCCGTATGCCATTTCGCTCCTTTCAGATATAATCAACTTTACTGTGTCTGCCACTTCCTGACATGCTGATGAGAGCAAAACGTTCACTTCATGGTTGGTTTGTTAAAATAATTACTTATGAGATAAAAAAAACAATAGCACATAGTTCATTCTTATATTTCACCCATCATCCATTACAACCATACTCATCATTCGTGTACACAGAAATCATCTTATTTCATTAGAAATCATTTACCATACAGTAATCGCGGATTCAGTCGCCCGTATCCTTCGCGGGGACTGCTTTCTGGTAAAATCAAAGAGGAAAAAAAAAAACTTATAAGATAAACTAAATTGCTAAACTTTGTTGTGTAAATGAAAATATATCCCACTGAGGTATCTTATCTCTTTTAGTTTCAATTAACACTTGGAGTCTTGAGTGATGAGGAATCGTATTTTGAGATGCAAATTCATTGCCCAACTTTATTAACCATACAGAAATAATACAACAACGTCAACTTACAACCAAAATGTATTTTATTCCTAGATACAACTACAAAACGGCATGAGGTGAAGTCTCTGAAAAAGCCACTGGTTACGTTAGTGTTTCAGTCACAAAAACCCTGCCAAGACACTCACAGAATCCTTGCGAATGCCATTCTACCGGTGTCTAGGAAACATCTCAATATCAGTATCAATTCTTCTCACTTGGAACTGTCCCTTCGCGTACTTCTTTTGACTCTTGTCAACATGAGAAACCACGGTATAGTGCCTTAGCACGTGCAGTAGCCCTGCCATAACTTGCAGCCTGGCGTAGCGCATGCCTATACATATCCTACCTCCCTTCCCAAAAGGCAGGTAAGCTATCTCACTGGTCGCTCTCTTCTCGGGAGCAAACCTCTCAGGATCAAATTCCTCAGGATTGGGAAAGTATTTTGGATCGAAATGCATATCGAAAATAGGTATGTACATCTTCGTTCCTTTTGACACTTTAATGTTGCCTACTGGGAGCACAGAATCAGAGATACACACTCTGTTTACGAAGCCTATAGGCGTATGCATTCGGAGCGCTTCACTCAAAACTTGGTCTAAGTATTTCATCTTAGAGATGATGTCATATGTGATGTTCCCACAGTATTTGTCGAAGGTGTCGTCGATTTCCTTCAGCAATTTTTTCTGGAGTTCCGGTCTTTTGCCAAGTTCTGTGAGCGCTCCGAACATTGCAGTGGCTGCAGGCTCAACGCCAGCGATGAAGAAGAAAAAGCCTTGGGCAGCCAGCAGCTCGTCTGTGGGCTCCAGCTCCTGCCCCGTCTCCTGGTCCTTCATGGTCCCTGACTTCTGCAGACTCACACAAATATCAGCGAAGTCATGCTTCTTCGTGTTTTCCTTCTCTCTGGCTCTTAACACCTGTTTTACTGCTCCGATAAACAAAGGTTCTTGCTCTTTAAACAACTTCAGACCTAAAGCTTTGTTAAGTGAATCGCTGAGGCTGGCGATTGCGAACCGGAGATTGGTCCTCCAGTTGACTTTAAACGAATCTCTCGCCATCTGCAGGAACGGTGACTTGAAGGTAGACTCCGTCCCGATGCCGAACACGGCGGCTGCGATGGCCGCGCTGCAGAACTCCGTCATCGTCTCGTACCCATTTCCCTTCAACTTCTCCGGATTGTCCTTTAAATGTTCCACAAAGTCTTGCGCACTTTTATCCATAATGTAGTACATGTTTCTCAGCTTGGCTGCAGTGAAGAGAGGCGTCATTTTCTGCCGCATCAGCTTCCATCGCGGACCATTCATGAAAAGCACGTTATCGGCTAACAGGTCACCTTCATTGATATCAACTCCTCTGTGGCTGAAGGATGGGAAGTCCGTCTGGAGAACATGCTGTATGTTTTGCGGGTCCAATACGTAGACAGTGGGCGTCATTATAGATCCCATGCCCACTGCTGGCTCACCCTTGTACTTCTCGTAGAGGTCGCCGAGTATCTCGAACATGGCCCTGTCACTGATAAGGAACTCCCAGACAACTCCAAGGAGTTTGTTTTTATCGTAGAAGGCAACTCCGCGTTTTCTCCAATAGGTTTCATTGTGTCTTCCTCTGAAGTAGGCGAATGTCAGGGCGAAGACGACGAGTAGTAGTATTATAGTGTACATTTTGATTGATTGCACGTATGTTTATTAAATCATGTGGACACCGCACGAGTCCAACATCCACTAACATTTAGTTTAATAGACAGCTCGGTATTTATACTTGTTATCGTTAGCGTTAGCGTTATCATTCAGCTCAATACATTGCAATGGAGTGGATCATTTACTAATGATCCACTCCGTAAACTATTACGTACGTAAAGTGTATTTATTTAAACTCTTGAGTATCAAGGTCCACCAGAACTGCGAGGTGGCAACAGAACATGGAAATGGGACATAAAAAACTTTTTAACAAAAAATAAAACCAACTTCAACGCACGGGACCAACTCGGAGTTATACCCTTTCGATTAAAAAAATTAAAATTAAAATCCTCCTCCTTTTTTGAAGTCGGTTAAAAAGGGGTGTTGCCTTGCAACAAATGATCCCAGCACTGTGACAGCAAGAAATATGCCAATTGCAAATTTTTCATCCAGTTTTTGATTTTAAATATTATTTTATTGAAGCTGCATCTAGGTACCTAAGTGTTATTGGGTAAATGTATTATCTCACTTTGTATATATGTTTATTTCTCTTTCGCCTGTCCCAATCATTTTAGGTAGTTTATATATTACATTTGTATGACGTTTCCGTGAGTCACCACTGAAAATCAGCGCTGTAGGTGTCTGACACCTAAGCATAATGCTGTGCCAGTGTCCGATTCACTGCCGCAGAGACAAACTTGTTTGATGTTTTATCTGTTTTTTGTTTATTTCCATACAAGTCCCGCCGTTTCTAATCGACAGAACACTTCATTAAGCTTATCAACATGCTCACGTTTATTTTTCCCTGTGATCAAGATGTCATCCAAATAAACAAGAACCCGTCTAATCCTGCTAATAACGGTTCCGTGGTTCTCTGAAAAATGGCTGGTCCAGAACTTAACCCAAATACGAGCTCAGTATAAAACTTTTATAGGCCTTTATTGGTATTTATAGTCGTCAGGCGAAACCTCCGATAACGTTAGTTGATTGTACACGCGCGATAAATCGAGTTTTGAAAACTGCTCACCCCCACTGAGTTAAGCAAATAATTCGTCTATTCGTGGCAAATGATATTTTTCTACAAGTAAATGCTTGTTTAAAGAGACTGAATAGTCCGCGCACAATCTTAATGATTTATCTTGTTTTAAAACTGGCACGATCTGACTCGCATACTCTGAGTATGGAATGGAATGAGAACTAAGATACCTAACTCTGTCAACCTATTTATTTCTTTTTCCACCTTTTACTTTAATGCGAAAGGCAACGGGCGCGCTCTGCAAAAAATTGGTTTGAATGAAAAGATGTAAATAAAATCGGATGTGCTTGTCCCCACTTGCCTACCACATCGCTCGAGAAGTTATAGTCGGTTTGATTGGACACTACTTGTGTGGTCAAAGATCCTACCGCTACTCGTTCCTACGACTTCTGCCAATAGTGATACAGATACTGCTCCGTATCAGGGGAATGCGCATTTAGACGCCATATCAGAAATGCGTCGTTTTAATGGGAAGCCTGTCCCACGTTCCAAATCAGAGGTTATTCGATATATTTATACCTAATTGCACAGTTAACCACCATATATATTATGATGGTCGTTCACTGTCCGTCCCATGTGACCGAGGGTAGCTGGCATCTCAGCCATAACACATAATTTGTGTAAAAACCAGTAGAAAAATAATATAAGATTCAATTCTTGTAATGCGTTCAAATTGATTTAGACCACTCGTTAACTAAGTAGATTCTTAAGATTAAGTAATTACTAGATAAATACCTTTTTAACTAAGTACCTGAGATAATGAGATGAATATATTGTTATCAAGTAGATCATTAACTGTACTAGCCTACTGTACTAGTTTTTACACAAGCAGCCTGTGGGCAGACTAGCAATGCACTCACGAGAAGTTTCCAAAGTTGCGAAACTTTCCACATGAGAATTTCTCGGTAACTTCTGAGAATGTTCTCGAGAACGAGAATTTATTTATTTATTTGACACGAGTGACACGACACGATCAAAGAGTACAGTCAGCGTCACATAGATAGTAGCAGCCAAAGTAGCCAAATATATCGTAACACATCCTTACTCCTATAGTAATAAAGACGTGTTCCGATATATTTGGCTACTTTGGCTGCT
Organism: Epinotia ramella; assembly: GCA_947578815.1. Lineage (NCBI taxonomy): Eukaryota > Metazoa > Arthropoda > Insecta > Lepidoptera > Tortricidae > Epinotia > Epinotia ramella. The sequence continues at coordinate 15,786,575 of OX388223.1, forward strand.
ACTATCTATGTGACGCTGACTGTACAAAGAGACGCATCAAGAAATAGTTCGGTAACTTAGTTTAAAAAGTCAGGCCTAGTGTAAAGTGTGAAGCCCGAAAGTCGAAATGTTCTCTGAAATACAGTGAGAATTTAAGCAACTTATTGGTAACTTATCACTTATCAACAAAATAGCTAACTGTAATAGACAATAACACATGCATAATAACATTTAGTTTTAAGTTATGCCTATTTAAACTTTATTTCAAGTAGATTCTCTTGTTTAAACAATAATTTCTGTTCGGGACCGATCTTTTACCGCGGGTATCACTCGGTTGATAATCGGCGAAGAAAAAGACACGTCACTTTTTGACGTTTGACGTCTGCCATTTTTAGTTAGTATAACCTAGAATTTTGCCTTTGTTGGATTGAACACGCCTTTCTTTGATTTGTATTTGATTTTTGAGAAAGCATTCGGGACATTTGATTTATGTTAATTGGAATCAGTTCATAATTGAGGCCAGGCGCTCCTATCGAGGAGTTTTGTTGTTGCCTGCCAGTGTTTTGGAGACTGAAGTGATAAATTTAGTGTCGGTAGTTTGGATTCGGGTGCGCTTACGTGGTGAGCTATCATCCAGGAGCCAGGAAGTGTTCACCAGGACACGCGACGGCCTCGACACCCACACTCTAATACTCATACATTCAGATACACATACGCCGGCCGACAGACAACGGCGGATGAAGCTTCCATCAAGGTAAAAGCACGTTATGTTTTGTATCGGACCGATACCTGGCGCATCTTCGGTATGCCACGCTTCTTGGAAGCTATAGCTTAGCGGGGTTATACCGGTCGTTCTAGTCCAGGCCCCTACTCGGGTCAGGAACTCGTCGGGCCCAGCCCTGGCTTCAACCGAGTAGAGTCTTGCAAGTCCGGACTAGTAGCGAACAATTTCCATGTTGCAGGAATGTTCTGAGAACATTCTCGAGAACGTTTCCGCTTTTTGGGAATGTTCTGCAATTTGTACATTGCTGGGGCAGACTATACGCATAAACGGTACAGCACTCTGCGCGTTCAATATAATAACGCGTTCAGGATGCTGATGGGGCTGCCCAGATTCTGTAGCGCATCAGGGATGTTCGCAGAGGCGCGGTTAGACTGCTTCTACACCACTATGCGCAAGCGAGCTACGTCCCTGGTGCGCAGAGTGCGGGCGGGCTAGCTCCAACAGCATTCTAAGCATGATTGATTACGGACAGGTTTGATGGCCTGTACATGCATATCTGCTGCATGATACATGCATGCAGGAACAAATAAAAAGTATAAATAAATAATAATAATAAGGATACGCAAATTGTTTACTAACACTATATAGTAAGTTCTAAATGTCACTAACAGAATGATCGAAGTTGGTCGTAAATAAAGAATTTTAATTCAATTTAATTAAATACCGCAAACTATTCATTATGGATGTATAGAATTCGCAATTGGCGAAAATGCAACTCGTCATAATTAGACAGAACAGAAACAATTCGCAGCACGCGCAGGAAAAAAATGTCTACTTAGCGCTGAGCGCGGGTAAATATATATTGTTAGTTTTTTTGTTAAGATCAAGTCGTGTCGTCAGCATACTTTTATAGGCGAGCATCTCAGTTTCCGTTTTTGAAGGTTACTTAAGATGATATTTAATTGTGTTATTTATATTTAGGCAACTATCATGATTTTTGTATTTTATTTTATTGTGATGCTGTATGTAAATACTTACCTATCGCCCAGGAGGACGAATGCCCAGGATGAGATAAGATAAGGTGCTCTGAGACTATAAGTATGCCTCCATTTATTTTTATTGTTCTAGGCTAACTTGTAGTTGACCGAAAAGGTGATTTAAGCTATGGCACATAAAGCATACACAATTATTTATTGTCATACATTGGCTGGTGATTTTATTTCTGAATTGTCCGAAAACGAGCTTAGGAATGCCTGTGCTGATATATTGTTACACTAGCCGATGCCCGCGGCTTCGCCCGCGTGGTTACAGGAAAATGTAACATATTGAATTTTCCCGTGGGAATTAGATGTTTTCCCGCTGGAAAAAGTAGCCTATGTACTAAGTACTCTCCAGCTTCTAAACTATCTCCATACAAAAAATCACATCAATACGACGTCCAATCCGTTGCGACGTGAAAGAAGGAAAAACATACAAACACACACACTTTCGCATTTATAATATTAGTAAGGATAAGGATTGTGTGTTGTTGAATTGTATTTATATTGTTCCCGTTTTATATTGATTTGTATTCTAATAGTTAATTGTTATTTTAAACTAATATGTACCTATAACTTATTGGCTTATTCAGTAGGAAATGAGATTACAATTACATCCCATTTTTGTTGTAAGGGGGGATATGTCCGACAAGGCATATTCTATAATAGCGATTAAGATATTGTATTAAACGTGTATAAGATAAGCGTGCGAGATGTATGAATGGTTATACATATAGCTTCTAGTATATATACCGTGTGAGTTGATGAATAATAATAACCATTGTATAGATAGTACAGTCACCATCATATAGTTAGTAGCAGCCAAAGTAGCCAAATATATCGGAACACGTCTTTATTACTATAGGAGTAAGGAAGTGTTACGATATATTTGGCTACTTTGGCTGCTACTAACTATGTGATGCTGACTGTACTTTAGAGTATCTCTCTGAGTGTAGACACCCTCTACTCTCCCATCAATATTCTAATTATTGCCAGGCAGTAGACACCAGCAACGACTGCTTGGCAAAAAACACGTTTTAAGTAACCATTACGCATAATGAGCTGAATTATGCGTTATCATTCTCAAGTATAAATACCGAGCGGTCTAAGCAAGCATATTAGTGGATGTTGGACTCGTGCAGTGTCCACATGATTTAAAAAACATATGTGATTTCAATCAAAATGTACTCTATAATACTACTACTCGTCGTCTTCGCCCTGACATTCGCCTACTTCAGAGGAAGACACAATGAAACCTATTGGAGAAAACGCGGAGTTGCCTTCTACGATAAAAACAAACTCCTTGGAGTTTTTTGGGAGTTCCTTATCAGTGACAGGGCCATGTTCGAGATACTCGGTGACCTCTACCAGAAGTACAAGGGTGAGCCAGCAGTGGGCATGGGATCAATAATGACGCCCACTGTCTACGTATTGGACCCGCAAAACATACAGCATGTTCTCCAGACGGACTTCCCATCCTTCAGCCACAGAGGAGTTCATATCAATGAAGGTGACCTGTTAGCCGATAACGTGCTTTTCATGAATGGTCCGCGATGGAAGCTGATGCGGCAGAAAATGACGCCTCTCTTCACTGCAGCCAAGCTGAGAAACATGTACTACATTATGGATAAAAGTGCGCAAGACTTTGTGGAACATTTAAAGGACAATCCGGAGAAGTTGAAGGGAAATGGGTACGAGACGATGACGGAGTTCTGCAGCGCGGCCATCGCAGCCGCCGTGTTCGGCATCGGGACGGAGTCTACCTTCAAGTCGCCGTTCCTGCAGATGGCTAGAGATGCGTTTAAAGTCAACTGGAGGACAAATATCCGGTTCGCAATCGCCAGCCTCAGCGATTCACTAAACAAAGCTTTAGGTCTGAAGTTGTTTAAAGAGCAAGAACCTTTGTTTATCGGAGCAGTAAAACAGGTGTTAAGAGCCAGAGAGAAGGAAAACACGAAGAAGCATGACTTCGCTGATATTTGTGTGAGTCTGCAGAAGTCAGGGACCATGAAGGACCAGGAGACGGGGCAGGAGCTGGAGCCAACAGACGAGCTGCTGGCTGCCCAAGGCTTTTTCTTCTTCATCGCTGGCGTTGAGCCTGCAGCCACAGCCATGTTCGGGGCGCTCACAGAACTTGGAAAAAAACCGGAACTCCAGAAAAAACTGCAGAAGGAAATCGACGAAACTTTCGAAAAATCAGGTGGGAACATCACATATGACATCATCTCTGAGATGAAATACTTAGACCAAGTTCTAAGTGAAGCGCTCCGAATGCATACGCCTATAGGCTTCGTAAACAGAATGTGCATCTCTGATTCTGTGCTCCCAGTAGGTAATATTAAAGTGTCAAAAGGAACGAAGATGTACATACCTATTTTCGATATGCATTTCGATCCAAAATACTTTCCCAATCCTGAGGAATTTGATCCTGAGAGGTTTGCTCCCGAGAAGAGAACGACCAGTGAGATAGCTTACCTGCCTTTTGGGAAGGGAGGTAGGATATGTATAGGCATGCGCTACGCCAGGCTGCAAGTTATGGCAGGGCTACTGCACGTGCTAAGGCACTATACCGTGGTTTCTCATGTTGACAAGAAAAAGAAGAAGTTCTCGAAGGCACCGGTCCAAGTGAGAAGAATTGATACTGATATTGAGATGTTCCCTAAACACCGGTAATATGGCAATCGCAAGGATTTTGTGAGTGATTTGGCAGGGTTTTTTGACTGAAACATAACGTAACCAGTGTTATGTGTCTTAAAAACTTCACCTCATGCCGTTCTGTAGTTGTATCTATATGTAGGAATAAAATACATATTGGTTGTAAGTTGACATTGTTGTATTCTTTCTGTATGGTTAATAAAGTTGGGCAATGAATTTGTATCTCAAAATACGTTTCACATATTACATTTTCCTCATTATTAAAGAACTCAAGGGTTCATTGAAACTAAAAAACATAAGATAGGTACCTTTATTGGATATTCTCATACGAAAACAAAAGTGATTAGCAATTTTGTGTATCTAATGAGTCTTTAGAGGAAAACTAATAATAAAATGAATGCTCGGCATGGTAAGAAGAGGCAAAAATTGTTGATTGCATCTCAATTGTCTCAAGGGAGCAAAATGACATATTTACGGTGAGAGCGGTATATTAAATCCTGAGTGAAGCGAAAGATTCTACGATATTTATAAATCTAAGGTAGAATCTTCAACGTAACGAGGAATTGAAATGTTCACGCCCGAGACGGAAATAATTTTGTTACCGAGTGACACATACTTAGTTACTGCTTTTCACATCTATACATACGAAAGAATTGTGGCCAAGCTGAACAAGAAATAGTGGATTGACCCATACACTCATTGTCTTCTTTGTTTAAGACAAAGTAGTATATAACGTCAGGGGGGGCAAGTGCGCCCCCGGGGTAAGTGCGGCTTTCATCAAACATATCGAGATCTACAGATATTTCACAAATAACGATATCTTACATTCATGTAACAAACTAAAACAAGTTTATCGCATGGATTTCAGCAAATTTATATTGATTTAAATGACTGAATGATGAATGAGGCGCACTTCCCCCCCCTGGCGCACATACCCGAACTGACCCTAATATAGTAACATTAGGATTAGTGTTGCCCAGTAACTTACTCACAATGTTGATAAACAAAGTACGTAGGTACTTAGTACTTACCTACATAGATAATATGTTGTTGTTTCCTTATCTTATCTTGAGTTCAAGACGCTTTATTAATAGTCAATACAAGTTTAATACCTCACTAGATAAATTACACACATCTACACTCAGAGGCAATGAAAACGGGTCACTTTTCATGGATTACTTTACAAAGTGACCCGTTTTCATTGCCTCTGAGTGTAATTCCCAATGTGAACTATGAAGGTAAGCTACCTCAGAGGCAATGAAAACGGGTCACTTTGTAAAGTAATCCATGGCAAGTGACCCGTTTTCATTGCCTCTGAGTGTATTATTTATACGTATATTTTATTATTTTATCTCTACTAATTATATACAGGTGATGTCTGTACGAGTATGTAGGTATTAGTAGGTTGTCTCCGAAAGTACTCATCTGCACGTCTAGCACAACTTGCTGACAAGTCGCTTCGCGCGCGACTGAGCTACTCCTGTCTCACTCGCACAGTGCAAATTCGAAAGAGGAGGGTAGATCTTTCTCGACTCGAGTCGCGGCGCGGCGTCAGTTTTGCTAGACCCTCTGATTATATAAAAAATCAGCAGTCTCGTATTCCGGACAGCATACTACCGGGGTAGGCAGAGATCACGACTTACCATAGCTACGGTTTTTACCAAGCTGACTTACTTCATTTACCATCTTAACATTTGCCATAATAAAACTAGGCTCTTTAAGCTGTACCTACAACTTGCAAGCCCGTTGTCATAGTTTTTTTTTTTTCGCAATTTATTTATCATTTAATTTGTTTACACGGCCTTACAGCGAACATACGCATAGAAATACTTAATTATGTAAAGTACAACAACTTACAACGAACAGACCATTAAGATAAAATTGCACACACAAAACACTGGATATATTATAATTATATAGTTTATTTATTCGATATTATTTGCAAGCTTTTTTTTTTTTTTTTCTTTCTTGTAATATTTCACCTGCATCGTGACCCGAGGTACTGGCAGAATATCAGTGCTTGCTCACACGAGCAAAGCATTTATTTATTTATTTAATGCAGAAACCAGGTTACAAAGGTGTTACAAACAAGATAAGTTCATACATGGTAGCCCTGTAAGGGCGTAGCATAATTTATAAAAGTACTTAAAACCTAAAGCAAAACTGAGCTAGTACCTTTTTGGCATTATTGCAACGCACAAGTATGCCTTAAATTTAATTTATAATTCTATTTCCGTACCACAATTGTTTTACTTGTTCTTTTATCGTTGTTTTTTTTTCGGTTTCTTTTTTTCTGTATTTTTTTTATTTTTATTTTGTTGCAAAATGCCAAATAAATGATTTATCTATCTATCTATCATATTATGCGGAGGATTGCCTGTCATCCATCGCCTCACAAAATCTCTAACATTCCCGGTACACGGTTACCCATCGCCACGCAAACAATTCAGGCACCGATGCCAAGAGCGTATCGAGCAGTCAGCGCCCGCGGTAGCGGCGCACGCGCTGCTGGACGTGGGGGACCTCCGGGCCGCTGAGCTGAGAGCAATACAGACCCTACAATAACATCTATTTAGTAGTATTATATTATTTAATTTAGATAAATTAACCACATAGTTCAAACATAATATAAAAAAGACTATTTTAAAACATAATACATGTCTATATAGTTATTGAAGCTGCTCACACTCTCTCGCAGTAAGTACCTCAAACAAATATGACATATAATCGACTAGCAAATATACAGGGCGTCCCAAAACCTATGGGACATCAAGAGAAAGTACCTTAAATATCGTAGTAAGGATATTTTGCTGAAAGAAGACTTTATGTTATTTTTAAAAGTTAGTAATTCTGCATTTAAAGATTTTCTAAGAATTACTTGCTTCGTCTGGGAATCAAACCAACTTAAATGTGAAATAAAATCACCCCTATTTTTATGATGCCAATCGAAAGAATTGACCCACAGTTCCTAAAAAATCACGGAACTAAATCACTTCTCGCGCGAAACGGCAACGTCACATAAACGAGTAGGAAACTTTATAAAGAAGGATTTTTCTGTGCTAATACCGGTATTTTTCCTTTATCGGTTCGCTGGAACCAAAATCGAAGGAAACCTATAAATACCGGTATGTTACTGGTATTTTCGAAACCGGTTCCAAGCCCTGTTTGGAGGACCCCAAACTTCGTATGTTTCGAAAATTATATTTGTTATAAGTACTTAATTTAAAAAAAAATGGTTGAAATGTAACGATGTGGTATATTTTTCGAATCGCCTCAAAAAGGCCTTTCATATGATAACATACTCGTAGGATAGGTTTCCGAAAAATATTTTTTTTTTTCATACAAAAAAGAAAATGTCTCGGCACTGGTAAGGGAATTTTTTTTAGGAACTGCGGGTCAAATATTTTGTGATTGACCTCTAGTATGCGTGTGCCAAACGGCTAAACTGCACATCGATTTCCGGTTTTTTTAATCGTTCGGCTTACACTGGACTCGATTCCACAGTGGCCTCTAAACTTCCCAATTTTATTTAGGTGTCGCTAAAACACTCTGCTATTATATGAGCAGCTGTCATAATCAAATGACTGAGCTAATTTGAATCTGACGTTTCTTATTTTAGGCGGTCTATACAATTTACTTAGCTGCCTAAATGCTATTCTAAATATGTCGTTTTTACTCTGCCGCCTAAATTATGTCAAAAAATTAGACGATTTAGTTCTAGGCTAGTTAAGCCATGTGCACTTAGAATTGGGTCCACTAGGAGCCTATGTCCGCTGGATGCGGGTGGCGCAGGACCGGTCAATGTGGCACTCTTTGGGGGAGGCCTATGTCCAGCAGTGGACGTCTTTCGGCTGACATGATGATATTACGGAACGCTCGGGAACGATGCGCTCACAGAACAGTATAATGTACGGTGTAGCGTCTATTTTTAACTAACTAAGCACTATGACGATAGCTTTCAATTAAAGTAGACTGCAAAATTTCAAAATTTTCCTCCGAGCGTGTTCGTTAAACCTAAGGAGCTTGACCTAGCTAGAAATAACCCGACGGCGGCGGGCATCGAACTCTGACCGTCTACCAACGACCCTTGAAATGCTTACCAACAACTCTCCACTTAACCAGCATAAGTCTGACCTCCTATGACGCACAGTTTTTATGGATTTTTGGGTCACGTTATAACAGAAACGTGAGTGGTGTACTGATTCGTGTCCGATTGCGAGTAGGTAACATGGCTTCTCAGACACTGCCAAGACTTGGCCATCTGCGGAATGCCTGATTTTGACATTGACTTTTGGCGCCATTCTATAATCGTAGATTGTGAATTTATAGCTAGCTTTGTGCCAACACTATGTTTGGGTCGTGTTTTAAATTTGTATTATGCACAGTTGTCAATAATTAGAGTTGTGATATAGACGTACAGAGAAGTAGAAATTGAATAAATTCGTGGTCAGATTCTCTCTTCGAGACTGATTATAGACTTAGCAAAAGTGAGATCGATATGGATTCGATATCAGAGCGGGAGAAAGCCATTGTCGCTGAGCTATTTGTGATTCTACGGCAGAAGATGGAAGAAAGATGTGCTAAAGAAAGTGTTGGACGGAGTGACAGTCCTCCTCGGGTACCGGCACGTATCTAAACCTGTTTTTTTTTTTTTTTTTTTTTTTAATTTATTTTTAAGAAGGTACATACCACATATTCAATTTCAAATTTACTCGCCAAACTGACGGAACAGTTTGTTGGCGAGACCGCGCTCATTCTTAAAGGTATTATAATGCACCTAAGTTACTTACTACTTAAACACAAATATAAATCCGACCTAAACATACTAGAAACTATAACAATAAAAAATTAAGGTAATTTTTCTATTAAAGTCTGTTTTAGCTTGCTTTTCAATACATTTAAACTATATAAATATATATTGTAATAGTATGTATGTCTGTATGTACTATATGTATGTATTAAATTGGTTGGCAGTTAACTTTTGACCAATTGAATGGAGATCAGAAACTAAAAGGTGACAAACTACCACAGGTACATACAGAGACGTATTTACCTTTACGGTACAGTAAATTATTTTCAATACATATACTACAAATGTTATATCGTGGTAGTTGCTTCGTAATTAATTAATACCACACAATATTTTTCACATGACACTATTCCAAAAATCCCTTTTTGCTAACCTCCAAATACACGTCAACAAGAAAACCATAAACAACAAACAAGTTTGCGTTTCGCTACCACACTCTTCCCTGCTACATAACGAATACTAAAACAAAACTAATCTAACTTTAGTAACTCCTCAGGTCACCAAGTTTCCACCTCAGGTCACCCACCTCAACCTCGTAGGTCACCCCGGGTATGATTACTTTTGTAATCTTCCCCAGAGTCCAAATTTTATTATACTTGCGATGGTCTCTTACTATGACCTTCAAATAAAATAAAAATACTATATACAAATAATTTTCTTCGCACAATATACAAACTATAATAATTTAATAATCCTATTAAATCACAAACTAGTAGTTCCTGTCGCAGTATTGTGTTATTATTGTTTATTATTCTACCAATGATTCGTATTCTTTTAAAACGGTGCAGGGCGTCGTTCTGTTTTTTGCCTGGTTCATTCCAGCAGGCTTTGCCTAGCAGTCCTGGCAGCAGGTGGACCTGGGTCCATAAAACAGACCCGCTGTCCTGTAACTTACCGTAGAACCCCGTGACTTCGCCTGGATTTCGCAGTTTTTTGAAAATTTCTCACAGATTTAGGGAGCGACCACACCGGTGCGTAACGCTGCGTATACGCGTTGACGTGTCGAATGCGTCACGTATTCTTCATACATTTTGCTAAGTTTACGGTGCGTTAGCGTATTTTGAGCAGCGGTGTGGGCGAAAACGAATTAATCTATATGGGACTTTAGTTTAACGTAACTTAAGGTCTAAATTTCGCTAAGGAATGGCTACAATTGGACTCTAAAGGTGGTAGGTGAAGTGTAGACAAAATGCCCTGTCTCGCCTACATACTGCCGGAGCGTCAGTTATAGACAAAATTTGAAGTTGCCGCCAACTATCTTATTAATTTTAACGTGTTTTCGATTATGAACCTTAACTATACGCGATAAGTCATATTTAAAAAAAAACGATGGTAGGCGAAGACAGGTAACGATCTGAAGTTAGTTTCATACATTTACTGTTTTTTCGATAGGGTTGTCATAAATTATGTTGACTAACTCGACAGCAAAAAAGAAAGGTTAATGGTTTAAGACTAATGAAAATCAGTTTTCCCGTTTAAGAGCTACGGTGCCACAGCAAACATACAGACATACACACATAGCGGCCAAACTTGTAAGACCCCCTTTGTTCGTCGAGGCTTGAATGACCCTTAGATTCAGATTCAGATAATTTATTCATAAATGTACATTTCAATTATATGTCAAAAATTATAAAAACTAACAAAATAATAACAGAACTACACATGTATTTACAAATAGAAAACAAGCTCTAAATGCTCTAATCTCTCATTCTTATTTGAGTAAATACTAACATGATTATATATGTCAATTTAAAAAAATAAACAGCTTAATATCTACCTACTTATACTATACAATAGCTTAACATAAAGAACTACTCCGGTTATGGAACGAGCTCCCTGCCGAGGGTTTTTCCGAGCGACTACAGTATGGGGTTCTTCAAAAAAGGAGTACGTATAAATTCTTAAAGGGTCGGCAATGCGCATGTAACACACCTGGAGTTGCAAGCGTCCATAGGCTACGGTAACCACTTACCATCAGGTGAACCGTAAGCTTGTTTGCCACCGACGTGGTATTAAAAAAATAATAAGAAATTTTAAACAGATCACAAATTTGGATTGACAACCCTAGGGGCAGGCGAAGTGTAGCAACAAGATGGCCGGAACATGACCTCAATTACATTTAAATCGATTGTGACATATACACGTAACTTAGGTAAAAAATAATATTATCACAAGAAAGAGCATGAGTTGTAGATTATAATACAAGAAAAAGCTTAGCTCTATCTCTTCTTTGAGACTATTTATAGCAAAGTTCCGACAAGGTAAAAATAAACACGTGCTACCACTTCAACGAAAAAACGGCACTGATCGTAAATGGCGTTAAGTTAGCCACAATTAATGCGAGAATATTGCCATGCATAAAAAACACTATACATTTCGTAGTTTTTTGTGGAACCTGCCCTAAAAACTAGGCGGGAATTCCAACTTTTATAAAAATGTTAGGTATCCCAGGCAAAGTCACGGGGATTTACGGTACTTTAAGTTCCCTCACCGTTCACCATCACCACAAATATGTAGAGGTAAAGCTTAGGCATTGATTAGGTCGTTAGGGGTGAGGCGAGGCGCATTCGTTCCGAATTACAGCCCAGGTAGATTTGTCGCACCACTTGGCAGTTATTCTTCGGACCGGGAAACCGAAGGAATATTCATTAACTACCATATGCATCCGAATGTTATGGGGTCCGTGCTTTAGCATAGGGATGCTTCGGGAACGGGAATGTAGGTATTAGAAAATGGAACGCATTCAAAAACTTGGAAGTCTGGTAAAGGTACAAATATATTATAAGAAACGGGTCTATTGTCATTTGAATTACCTGTTATCTATATTTTGGAAATTACGTGTCAGGAACATGCCTTTTTGGAAAACGGAAATGTTCCAAAAGTCCCGTATCGACGTACGATTGTTCAACCATCTTCATTTCAGCCAAAATACGTCCACTGCTGGACATAGACCTCCCCCAAAGAGTGCCAAAGTGACCGATCACCATATGACATGACCTGCGCCACCCGTATCCAACATTTGTTCAATAACTGCGTGTTATTTCTCAAGGCGCCGTTAGTAAAGCGATGTTGGCCTGGTTCTGCGAATAAAATGTTGTTGTTGCTAGTAAATCAGCATGGCGACTTGGCAGCGTGTTTTGGACTTGCGCCAATATCGCTGTCAAACGTAACGTCATAAATGCAATAATGGATTTTGAACTCTGATAATTAATAACCAAAGTGGTTAGTCAAGTGTCGGATGTCATTGTATGCGAGGGAATTTTTGCGATGTAGGAAATTTGGCATAAATCTGGGTATTGAGCATTAAAAATAAAAAGTAGACGTTATTTTATTGGAACTAAACTCATTATAGATAATGTAATACGTTTCCTATTTATAAATCGTATCTACTTACGTTTTCATTCAAACGTACGATAGCACAGTCACTAAAAGTGAGTAGGGCACACCACCTGATAATTAAATAAATAAATAAATATTAGGGGACAATCTTACACAAATCGACCTAGTCCCATAGTAAGCTCAATAAGGCTTGTGTTATGGGTACTAGATGACGATATATATAATAGATATAAATACAAAACAAAAACAAAAACATACAAAACATAGAAAACAAAAAAAAACACACAAAACACATAGAAAACTTTCATGACTCAGAAACAAATATTCATGCTCATTACACAAATATTTGCCCTTACTGGGATTCGAACCCAGGACCTTCAGCTTCGTAGGCAACGTCACTATAACTAAATCGGTATAATTATTTCAAATGATGTTATCAGATTTAGTTATTTTACTAAATGTATCAAAATAAATTACTTCACATTCACGGGGGGATTAAAGAGTTCTATTTTGTATTTAAATATTATGATCAATAAAAATATGTATTTTTTTATTATGATAATGGTTCGTTTATGATTTCCGGTCGACCGCCGACTGAACGGCACCCTCCTATGTAAAGGTTGGTAAAGGTAAAGTCCGAGCAGAATTTATGTAAGGATAGATACTTACACAGTAGGTATGTGGCCTGTAACAGGAGCAAATATTTAAAAGAACGCTTCCTTAGAGCATCTGCAGTAACCCCTTGTGTTATTTTTTTTAAATATATTGTTTAATTCCGAGAAATGTTGATTTAAAGTTATCTCCTCCAAGTAATGTATCTTGGCACCACGAGATCATAGCACAGCAGTCAATGCAGAGTTTTTGGTAACATCACGTAATGAGTCAAATTAGTTTTTGCATTTTAGTTTTTAAAAGATATTTTGGTGACTATTGAATTATTTGTTAATTTCTTTAGTGTTTTTAAATAAAAAAACTACCTGTGTCACCCCAGAAGAGTAAAAAATACTGCTAACTAATTTTAAAGAAAGAAAAAAAGATCTTTTTGTTTTTCAATGAAAACCACCTGGAAATAATTGCTCAATAATCTATCTACCGTTTAATTTTTTGCTCTTATTCCAGGGCACACCCTGTATAATTCTGTTTAGAGTTTGATTAAAAACCTCATCGTATTGATATTTGATATAGGTACCTGAATTTCGGTTTACACTAAAACTACGTCCGAATTGTTACGTGAGGTAACGCAAAAAATATGGTGTTAGGTAGGTAGATATCTTTAGGAAATATGAAGTTTATTTTTTCAGTTCTAACTTACTTGAAGAGATATTCGTTAGAATGGGAAATAAAAAGCGGCCAAGTGCGTGTCAGACCACGCACAACGAGGGTTCCGTGCCTATTAAAAAGGTCGTATCGTTACTGAAATCTTATGGCACTTTACGTCCTTTTCTTTAAGGAAGGCAGTTTTTTAGAAATATCTCAAAAACCTTTGAACCGATCTTGTTCAAAACAATTTTTGCTGAGAGAATTTAATAAGCCCTATGAGCATGATTTTTTTCATATTTTTAAAATACACGCTTCAAAAATTAGAGGGGGGGGGACACAATTTTAGTGACTTCCGAGTCGATTATCTCCGATTCTATTCACTTAATCAAAAAAAATGCTGAGAAACCTTATATTTATTTTGAAAGGCCTATCGATTGATGTGCCACACGTGGGCTTGCAATGAAAAAAAAAATGTTGACTTTCAGTTTTATGTATGGAGTGCACCCCTAATAAAATTTTTTTTTAGTAATTTAGTTACAAAAATATGTACTTAGCGGTTAACAAAATACACCTATCCTCAAAATTTTATATTCAAATAAACCTTATAGTTTTCGAGTAAAATGCCTGTGACATACGGACGGACAGACAGACAGACAGACAGACATGACGAATCCATAAGGATTCCGTTTTTTGTCATTTGGCTACGGAACCCTAAAAATGAGGAGTAACGGTAGTCCATCGTCAGCTTTCGACCTTCATACTTCGTCATATAAGAATATTTTTGCACACAGTTTTTTCAGTGGACATATTAGCCTGAGAGCCGTACGATTTCTCTGTATGGAAACACAACAATATATAGATATCAGCCCGATTTTTACACCAAAAAATAGATTGGGTAATTTGACTAAATATTCATTAATAATCCACCTACATTTAATACGGCGACGGTACTAAATAATAAAAACTTATCTATAAAAATTACTTAAAAATCTGGCGAAAATGGTATAAGAATTATTTACTTTATGATATACTAGTTATATTTATGTTCTTTGTGATGCATATAAAATCCACTTCGTTTTGTAAAAGAAACTTCATAATACATACTATTTTTATTAAAGTAAAAAATAAAAATTCATATCGTTAATGGCATAAAAGGTATCAGTATAGTTATGGTTTATATATGTCTCTTATACGTGTCTGGACACTTTTTATACTGAATCAATCGAAAATACCTAAAGCTATATTAACTTTGAAAAAGTCTTGTGAAATAAATATATCAGCCAAACGAACTACGAAGAGTTTTCCTAAAGGTCAAATTGAAATAGATGAAACGATAATCCACCTTAAAATTACCCATTAAGTGGTTTTCTATTTATCATCTATTTCAATAGGCGCGAGAGGGGAATGCGCGGTGAGCGGAGGGGTAGGCGAGGCGAGGCGGCACGAGGCTCGCGGGCCGGGGACAGTGATAAGGCCGACCGAGAGACAGTTTTTAAATTGGCAGCGTGCAATTTTGTCATTTAGTGTTTAAAACACAAGTAGAAAATAAAGAAAAACAAGTCGTTGGACGGTTACAACTTCAAATTACGCTTGAGTGATGCAACAGACTGGTACTGGGACTGCCTACAATAAAAGGGCAACTCATTCCACAGCCTTACAGCGCGCTGTAAGGCTGTGGAATGAGTTGCCCTTTTATTTATTGAGTTACGGCGCGCACCGTAAAAGATTTTAAATATGGGCGATAGTACCGCAAGGGTAGGTTAGCAATCGACCGTACGCCAGTGCTACCGAGGTGCGCCGTGAGAACTCAGAATTATACCTAAACTTTGCGTACCGAGGCCGGTTCATTCAGCCAGTTGGCTGGCACACGCGCTCACGGCCGGACGCTGCTTACCCGCTCTGTTAGATATTAAAAAATGACTGTCACGAATCAATTCGGTTCACTGCAGTCTTGTGGGATGTGAGAACAATATAACAAATAGACATTTATCTTTTCTCTAATACCTATTTCAAATACGTAATTAATTTGTAAGGTCTGCTTTAGTTTCGGTAATTTTGTATACCTACCCCGACCCTCCGGCAAGTTTACTCCGCCACTGCCATGCTGTCCAAATTATTTAGTTGTTTTCGTAGATTGTATGTTTATCTCTGTCTAACAGCAATTAGTATAATAGTTTACTTAGTAAGATTCGCACGGCAGCCTAAGAAAGGGCGTAAACATCGTCGTTGCTATAGGGACTTATGACTGGAAGGGCTGGAATGCACTCGCGAGGATGAAACACGTAATCAGAATATTTTAAAACAATACATTAAAACAACTTATGCTTATAGTGACTACTTTCAAGTTTGTAATGCTACTTTTAAACTATTATACAATATTACGTTGTTTACATACTTACACTATAAATTACGAAGATAGATAGGTAGGTACCTAACAAACATTATTTCGTACAGTACCCGACGAGACGGGATATATTTAAATTAAGTTACTTACCTACTTCGATAATACCTACACAACAGGTTTTGTTTTGTAATATGTGGGAGATTAATAGTTATATTCTAACTGTCATATGTCGTAACGTAACCGTAGACAGGATGAGCGATAGGTAACATGGCATTAAATTGTATTTAACATGCTGCGTTGATATGCATGTATGTATGTATGTAAGTGACTATGCAGTTCAGATACTGGCACTATCTCGGGAATCCCCGGATACTTACGTTATGGGTCCCTAGAAAAATAAAAATTAAAAAAAGATAACAATTAAATAAAAATCAGTAATAAACTGTTTTTTATTACACTCAACTATTAATTATAAAACCATTTCTAAGCGGTGTCAACCCTAGCGTCGATTGGCCGGCGTATGCGGGCAACGACCCGCGCGTTCAAGGTCGCTCCATTGTTAAATTTCGTAGGCACTTAAAGTAGTAGGTATTGGCATTTTTATTCAGACCTGAGTATCTGTTCGTAGAACTATTATATAATCTGTGCGTACGCGATGACCATTGCCATCGGCCAAATAACTAAAACGCTCTGTAAAGGAGACGCTACACGGGCCGATATCGGCCGGATTGCATACCGGCCGACTCGTGATTCGGCCCGTGTGGATGCGTGTCAGAAGCACAGCAGCCAACCAAATCAAGGTCACACCATACTAGATTTTTAGTGACCTTGCTTGGACGTCCGCCGATATCCGCCCGTTACGTGTAGCGTCTTCTTAATTAAGATAAGGTAACTATTTATTTTAGGTACGGCGGAAATTGGCCAATATTGATAAAAGTCGTGGACTCGTCTTCTATATACCTAAAACTGGTATGGATGTGTTCCTTGTTGTCTCCAGAGTACGAATCTACCGGTTTTAGTTAAGGGAGAGGGGGACGGACATAGCAGTGACGTCACAAATATGGCGGCCCACGGTCATCAATTATTGTTCAAATCTCGGGTTCTATTTTACTGATTGCTTCGTGTGAGGTGTCATTTGAAAGCATATTAAACGTACTATAATTGTTTTTTTGAACTCTATACAATACAACCAACCGTTTGAAAAAACAATAAAAAAAAAGTTTGCTTACTTACCATCATAATTCGAAAAAGAGATACTTTAGCGTGATTAATGTCATTATAAAAAATATCAAACATTTGATTTAGATTTAGATTTATTTATTTCGAGATAAAAATAACAATATAGATTCGCATACAATGTCAAAATTATAAGATTTTATTAGCTTGCCAAAAATATGCAATATGTCGTCGTTCAATAATAAGTATGTAATTTATGGCCAATTCCGTAACGCACGTCCGCGGCAACCGGCATACTGTATAATTATGATTGAAATACTTTGAAAGTTAATTTTTGGTGTTACGAAATGAAAGGTACTGTAGTTAAATTAATACATTTTGTGTTTAAGTGTACATTTGTACGCGTAGATTAGTATTTGTAATCGCCGTATTGAGTTCTTTTACGCCTAGGAGCAAATTATCTTATCAGCCAGGTGAGCATAATTTATTTTGTAAATATGTTGCAATAAAAAGGCATTTAAAATTCATAACTTCATTGACTGTGGGCCGCAACCTTTTGTCAAAATCTAGCCCGAGGATTAGGATGCAAACTGGTGACAATGCCACCCTAGCCGTATCCCACGCCCGCGCATATTTCATTTCATTCGAGGGTAAGTTTTTTTAATTTAATAAAGGTATATTTTTTTTATAATAAGTTTAATTGCGCTAAAGTTATTATTTATTAAGTTACAATCGCGTTTTTTCAGTACTCGTGCAACCGCGCACGGTAAAAAAGTCATATTTTTTCTAATACTTAAAAACATTTTGATGGTATGCATAGAGTTAAAAGAAACAATTATAGAACGTTTAATATGCTTTCAAATGACACCTCACACGAACCGATCAGTAAAATAGAACCCAAGATTTGGACATAAATCGATGACCGTCGCCCGCCATATTGGTGACGTCACAGCTATGGCCGTCCCCCTCTCCTTTAACTAAAACCGGTAGATTCGTACTCTGAAGACAACAAGGAACACATTCATACCAGTTTTAGTTTAGAAGAGATGTCCACGAAAATCGTGAAGGAGACGACTTTTTGCGATATTGCCACCGTTAATTGTCCTCTAGTCACTATTAATAACAAACTACCTACGTTACCTACGTATTATAATTAACAATAAACATTTCAATAATTTTAGGCTACAATGTAACTTAAAATAATTGTTAAAATAAAAATTATATGAGTATAGTCTAGGTACCTATGTAAAGTAGGTATCAATTCAGAAATCACGAACTTTGCATAATAATCCCTACATAGGTACCTAAAATAAAAGTGCGATTCATTAACACTAAACAACAACTCCCGGCCGGACGGTATGTATTTAAAGATAACTATGTACATTGTACTTGGAGGCGGCGGCATCGGCAGCGCAACAAAGGCGTACGTACTCAATGCCTACATTTCCATTTTGCTGTGCGTTCTAAAATAATCCTTAATCGTATAGCATTTAGGTCCAAATCAGATTGGACATGTAAGTTGTAAGTGAGTATATTAACTAAAATTAATAATATTTGTTTGATTACTATTCCATTGATATTCTGAGGGCTTAAATTAAAAGTCTGAGAAAAAAATGCAACTGCTACTTTTTTGCTATTCATGTTATTACGGAAAAACAAAAAAACTATATTCCAAACACATATGTTGTTTGATTTCAAATGATAATTTTTGGAAATAATATTAGTTATTAATGTGTAGCTGAAAAAAACTTATATCATTATTTTCTTTGAGTAAATTTGACAAGAACTTCAACCACCGTTTTAATTTAAAAGCTCATATTTCCCGTTGCATATATTTTTGGATTCCGGTCATACATTTCAGAACTAGCATTTACAAAGAAGTTTTCATCATAAAAATACTGATACCTTGTTTGCGGACAAAAATCACTAGTTTTCAGACACACTTTTTTTTTTCGTACTTCCGGTCCGCAGATTCAGATTTTTTTTAAATAGAGGTTATTAAAATCACTTATAAACACCGTTTAAAAAAAAAATTGCTTGATATTGAATTATTTCCAAAAAAACCGTACGGCTCTCAGGGTATATTCGCGTTTTGCGAGCGTGTGTATACAGATAAAGTTAAAATAGTTATTTACGATACAAGTGCTGAAAATAGGAAATTCGCAACGAGTGGTGATAAATTAAAACACGACCGAAGGGAGTGTTTTAAATCGACACGAGTTGCGAATTACCTATTCGCACGTGTATCGTACAACGTTTTACTGTACATATGGCTCTTTAAAGTTTCGACATATGCACGGAAAGTGCTCTATTCCGCACTAGTGCGGGAAAGTAGCACCATATGTACTGTAAAATATTTTTCATGTCAGTCTTTATGACATTGACATTTTCATTTGGCCTGTGGAAAGGAAATAGAAGAATGTGTCTCAAGGGAGAAAAATTAAATATTTACGGCGAGGGCAGTATATTGAATTCTGTGAAGCTGTCCAATGAAGCTAAAAATTCTACAATAAAAAAAATAAAAATATTCAAAAATAAAGTAAGGAAAGTAAAAAACGATAGAATCCGAGAAGTAGCGAGAAGGATTCCGAAGTAGAATCTTGAGTAACGAGGGATTCTAGACTTTGCGCCCAAGACGGAAATAATTTTGCAACCGATTGACACATTACTGCTTATCACACTTTCTATGAGGAAAATTGAAATCCCTGATTTGAAGACAATAATGATTCTCGTGTATAGCAGGATCTGGGAAGGATAATACAACTTTGATCCCTCATTTTATGGCAACTATGATACTATATACTTTTCTGAATAAGCAAGAGTGAAAATAGATTTCCGCCTCAGTCATTATGACATTAACATTTTAAGGTTAACTGTCATTTGGCCCGTGGAAAAAAAAATCACTATACATATATTAATATATTATATAAGTCGCAAGTCAACGCGAATGAAGTAAATTATAATTATATTGCAATAATGAGGTCGACTCCTTAGCATAATTTTGAATATCCAATTACTACCTACGTACGAAATCCCTACAAGAATAATAATTCCTAATTTTTACGAAATATTATCTAACTAGGGTCATTTCGCTGGTTACGCGACCACCTTCGGTTAGCGACCACCTGAAGGAGAAGGTTTTTTCTATTGAAGATAACAGTAATTCTACACACCCTATTGAGACAATTACTTGTACATGCATTTTTTTGTTGTTTTAGAATAGAAATCTACTAAAAAACCGAGAAAATATCCTTTCAGTTCACCAACTCAGCTTAAGTGGTCGCCCACCGGCACATGAAATTAGGTGGTCGCTAACCGGCGAAATGACCCTACGTACAAACGCCAACACTATTAACTGACCATCCTGTGTTTATATAGAACCTTATTACAATTCACATAAGGTGCACCGATGGTCAGTTAGCTGTGTTGTCAATAGTACTCTACGCAACACGTAGATTGGTTCTCATACAAAATAACATGAAACTTTGTTTAAACAGTGGGATCCGCCATTTATTTGGGCCGAAAACAAGTGCCTGTGCAAATTAAAATGAATAGGGTTTTTCATACAAAGTCTCTAATCGCTTAATTGTTTTGTTTTTCCTATTAAATTTCTATTATAATTTATAGCAACAGAAAATAGTTTCCGACCTATATATGGTGGAGCCCAACGTGTATAATTATTCCCGTAGGTATATGCCGTTTTAAAATGAGAATCAAACTATGTTTGTATGGAGAGCCGACTTGAGTCGACCGTGCTATAGTCCAGGCAATGAACTAACAACTTGTATGGAAAAAATGACAATTTTGGAAATAATTTATAATAGCTTACTTTTTAAGTATAACGGATATATTATCAATTAAATAGTTACCCAGCGACAAAATCCGACAAAATTTCAGACATCGAAAAAATGATAAGTTAACTGGCTTCTAAAAAGTCAGTAAAAATATTAATAAATGTTTTTGTCTTTATTTTGGTTCATTTACATTTGCTCTATAATATTCAAGATAAATCGTACAAAAAAAGATAATGCATTCTTCATTTAAATCTACATAATTACTTCCGGGTGGAAAGTTTGTCGGATTCTTGACTGTATCATCTTAGAATAACATTTTCAAATGAAATCAACAAAAAAAACGCTATTATAAATTAATGTTTTTCAAAACCGTATTTTGCCTGGAGTACTAGGGACTCTAACGATCGCTTTGTCGAACGCGCATATTTTCAAAAATATTAATCTTAAATGTAAAAAATTATGCATGTTTTTTCCATCTAAACTCGATTTGCGAAGTGTAGTTTAGGAATTTCGAACGACTTTAAACTTAACGCTACGCTATACCCGCAGCATATTTTTTTAAGGAATTGCACTTTTGATACTTAAGTTTGTTTGAATTATATAGATCGGCGCCGATTACGCAACGGACAGCTACGGGTTCCTGATATTACCAGAGTTGCCACCCGTCGAGTATGATATTGTAAGCAGCGTGGGTAGACCCCTCAAGGTGGACTGATGACCTGGTAAAGGTCGCGGGAGTCCGCTGGATGCGGGTGGCGCAGGACCGGTCATTGTGGATTGTGGCATTCTTTTGGGGAGGCCTATGTTCAGCAGTGGACGTCTTTCGGCTGATATGATGATTATGAAGGTCTATTAGATAGACCGTCTAACTCTGTCGTCGCAGAGCACTGAAGGGGCAAGTGACCAGCGAACGCAAAAACCATAGACGTCTAAGTAGCCATTGCCATCATGCGCGGATGGGGGCGGGGTGTCACAATTATGCCAGGCAGCCGTTACGTTCGAACATGCGCATACCGGGTTTTAGGTAGGTACGTGTTTGAGTAGAAATTTGTAAGGAGAGGAGGAAAATTGTATGGTTTTTTCGTTTCGGCAACCAGCGCCGTGCGGGAGGAAAAGCCCAGGCGAGGACTGAGTTATATGGTCTACTTCTGAAGAACTGCTTCTTCTTAGTCGATCCCTTATGAAGCAACGAGCGGATGGTTACTGCGTGTAAGGTGGTCCGTAATAAAATCAATGAAAAATGAAAATGAAATGAAAATGATGTTTAATTAATTTCACAATAATCATCTTAAACATAGTGGTTGGTACTTCCTTTTAAGCTTTATTACAGCCTGTACCAGGAGGTACCGCTCTTCCATTAGCTAAATGATTGCTAACAAAATTGTGCTACATTTATGTTCGGTAAATTATAGTAGTAGGTGCTAAATTTTATTTTACAGTTACTTTAAAAGTTACAATAAAAATAATAAAAGGGTAGTAGTATGTACGAGTATATAGCATGCAAACGGTATACAAAAAGAAAATAAAACTACAGAGTTAAATTATAACATAGGACATAAGTGTGTGTGTGTGTGTGTGTGTGTGTGTGTGTGTGTGTGTGTGTGTGTGTGTGTTTGCGTGTCTGTGTATTTTATGCTGGATAGCTTAGTCGAGTAAGTATTTCCTCAGTTTCCTCATATGATTTCGTTTTAAGCCAAGCCGGTATGATATTTTTGCACTCATACAACGGTTTATGGTATATAGTTAGTTCTTTATTTAGAAAGTTATATAATTGCGCAGAAAGTGTTTCGTAATGCCGTTTTGCAAATTTAGTTTTATTTTGAGGTACAGTAGCAACTTTATATGTTCGTCTTCTTTGTGTACAAGTGTCATCATATGGTAATATTCTTTGTTTTTTTAGAACTATATGAAGAATAAACAATCTTCTTATTGAAAGAAGATTTGTCATACTATATAGCATTTCAGTAGGAAATCTTATCTTCTTAAAATGCATGACCTTCAGTAGGCTGCGTTGCGCCCGTTCTAGTTGTAAGAACCGCGTTTTGGCCGCACCACCCCAGATAGATATGCAGTAAATTATGACAGACTGTACTAAAGCAATATATATCTCTTTTAGTAGATCTTTGGCAGAATCTGTAGACCCAGCCACTCCCCTTGGCACCACATGTCTTAAAGTTTTAAAGATCCAGATTAATTTTCTAATTCGTGAGGAGACATATTCAAGGTGCGGGTACCAAGATAGCCGCTGATCCACAAATATCCCGAGATATTTTATTTTGGCGACTTTTTGGATAATCGGACACTTACAGTTTCCTGAGGTTGGTGTATCATCGCAATTATGAATTTTTAATGTAAAATTATTGCTAGGTTGTGTGTTGTTGCAAATACTAAAGCAGACATACTTTGTTTTTGTTGTGTTAAGCGTAAGTATATTATTTTGCAACCATTTCTGAATTTGTCGTAATCCTTGCTCAGCACGAACCCTCACTTCATCCCAAGTTTCCCCAGTAAAAACTATAGCGGTGTCATCGGCATATGAAAAAAAATTAGCGTTATTGATTTGCATACCGCAGAGATCATTTATGTAGACTAGAAATAGCGTTGGACCAAGAACGCTTCCCTGCGGTACGCCAAAAGTGATTTCCTCAAACCCCCCGGCACAGTTACAGTTATCTAGTTTTACTTTTTTCTTCCTTTCAGTTAGGTAGTCTTTAAGTAAACAAAGCGGTGTTCCTCTTATTCCAATTCTTTCTAGTTTGTGTACAAGGATGGGAACAGAGACGGTATCGAAGGCTTTTTTCAAGTCTAGAAATACTGACATAGACTTCTGCCGATGATCCAATTGCTTTACCACCAATGAAGTTAATACCACTACCGCATCTTCCGTTGACTTATGTTGCCTAAATCCAAATTGAGAAGGTGATAAAATATTAAATTGGTTTAAGTAAGTTATCAATCTGGAGTTAAGCAACTTTTCAACGATTTTGGAGATAGCTGGTAACACCGATATTGGTCTGTAATTACTAATATCGTCTCTATTCCCTTCCTTGTAGACTGGCGTGATAACTGCCTGTTTTAGGGGAGCAGGAAAAATTCCCTTCTCAAAGCAAAGGTTTACACAATGCGTTAACACAGGGACTATTTCTGAATTTGCAATTTTTAGGAACTTTGTAGGGATATTGTCCCAGCCGGGAGCACTATCTGATTTTAAATTCATTAATGTCCTATATACCTCTTTATAATCAGCATCAAGTAGAACAAATGAGTTCGGCTGAGACGGTAAGTTTTGCAGGTAAGAATTTTGCTCATTAGCTAAAGGATGAGTCTGCTGAGCGAGGTTTTTACCAATATTAACGAAATAGTCGTTTATAAAATCAGCTGAAGCGGTAGGTGTGGTTTTAAGATTCAGTAGTTCAGTATTAGAAGTGATATTTTTATTAGAATATGTGATATTTTTTATGTTATTCCATAATACTTTTTTATTTTTCGTACTATTTGCTAACAATTCTTTTTCATAATTTCTTTTCAGTTTCTTTAAAAGCTTATTACAGTAATTTCTATATCTATTGTACGTTATTTTTTTGATTTCGTTAAAAGGATCATTTTGAACCTCTTTTTGTAATTTATTGCGATTTCTGATACAGCGAAGCATGCCTTGTGTGACCCATGGTTTAATTATGCGGTATTTCTTTGGTATGTTTGTGATAACCGTATTTTCTTGTAATGATTGAGTCAACTTATATATGAGATTTTCAATGATAATGTTAGGATCATCGCAAAACAAAAGTTCTGCAATATTTTTAGATTTAAGATTTTCTAGGGCTTCCTCAAAATTAATAACTGTTTTTGTCTTATTTGGAAAAGAGTGGATTTTGATTTTAGAAATGGATAAGAATGTAGTAAGGTGATCCGTTGTGGACGTGTTAAGTATGGCTATTGAGGCCACTAGTTTTCTTTTATTTAAATGAAGCATAAAATGGTCAAGACAGTTTTTTTCCCTAGTAGGTATTGTGTGACCTGATAATATACCATATGATGCTAACGTATTTAGATAGTGTGTTCTATTTTTTTATTCGTTTGAAGGTTCATTCGATTTTAGTGCAATATTAATGTTGATGTCGCCTGCTATTATTATACTTTTATTAATTGAATTTTTACTACGAAGTGTGTCGAGGTGAGCACCAAGTGAGTTTACAAAGTTTTCCGCATTTTGATAGGATGGAGATCTATATATACCTAAAACAATGGTATTTAAAATGTGTAGCTGTAAGCAGGATGCTTGAGACAAACTTATTTCCTTGACTTTATGTTTTAATTTGTTTTTCACGTAAATTACTACTCCGTCATTTTGGTTTAATTGACATTTAGTATGATATGAGTTATAGTTAGGTAGTTGGGGTAAAGGTTTGTCTGCATTAAGCCTGCATTCTGACAGTATTATAACATCATTATCGAAAGGAAGACTAGATATTGTAACCATAAAATCGTCGAAATTACAGTATATGCTTCTGATGTTTTGAGATATTAATGTAAAATCGTTTGTTTTAATATTAAAGTGTTTTTTTACGTCTCCTATATCGCATTGTAAAGAGCGCGCTATCTCTAAATTGTCTATCTCGTTCAAAGTTTGAAGTGTGCTATCCATTATGACCGGGGTGGTAGTGGTAGCGCGTCGTAATAAAAGAGTATCGCGTGCTTTTAGAGTTGTGCCAATATTTATTCCAGTTATACCGGCGGTTTAATGTACGAGTATAGTGATTGCAATTGGTAATATAAGATATGTAACTTGAATTATATGTGTGTATATGTGTATGTGGTGTGTGAGAACGAACCAGGATGAAATTAATTGTATGTGTATTTTTATTTGAAATTGTGTAAGGGATATTTGTTATATATTTTTGCAGTTTGCTCACAATTTGTAGGTTGTAAAAATGATACATACAATAGACGGATGCTAGAAACATGTCTTTTCTCAGTGCTACCTTAATTATCGCAAAATCAATAGCACCGAACTTCACAACACTCTTATGCGTTGTCGTGCTCCTAAATAAGTCATGCCGGCGCGCGTACGTAAGACCCGCTACGCACTAAGCGGCTAGCCGCGTGCGGTTAGTGCGTAGAGGTTTTGCGTTTGCGGTTACCAACCGCACGGCAAGCCGCTTGACGCGTACCAGGTCTAAAGCTGTCGGACGGCACTGGACCACTCACCGCTGTGCGACATGATCAGCTCCCTCAACGGGCTCCTGTGCGCTGATCAAAAAGCGGATTTTATTTTAATAAATAAGATTTTATACTTAGTATAGTTCTTGAGGGTAACTACCCTGCCTCCCACTCTACATTTGTAACAGCTCGGTTAAACGTTTGCATACATTTTTGGAGCCAACTTATTAGAGTGCAGCTGACAACAAGTGATGCGTATGCGTTGAACAGGTTTAGGTTGGTATTGTAAGGCGGCATGCATATTTCAAGTGTAAGCGGTTTGCTAAATAGATGTCTTATGTCTAGGTACT
This sequence comes from Epinotia ramella, assembly GCA_947578815.1. NCBI lineage: Eukaryota > Metazoa > Arthropoda > Insecta > Lepidoptera > Tortricidae > Epinotia > Epinotia ramella. The sequence goes on from OX388223.1 coordinate 15,813,203, forward strand.
TGTGTCGAGAATTGAGACGACTACCTTATTGACTGTACTGCAGCAAATCACATGTTTTGTGCGATGGTTGTACTTAAATAATAAAGAAACTATGTATTTATACAGAACGATGGAGAGCTCGCGCGGAGCAACATTTTGCCCCCGCTACCGCCTCTGGATGATGACATAGTAAGAATAATAAGGTTTAGATCTAGACCCTCAGTGACGCTGTAGCCTTAGCTAGCCTTACCACCAGTAAACGCTCCGCTGCCTCGCACAGCACTGGTGGATACGCACCCTTATGGCTCGGCCACGACTTCTAGCGGGCGCTCCGTTCTCCTCCCACGCATGGCGCACCGCTCCCGCTGCCGCTCGTAGTCGCAAGGCATACAGCTTTACACGTGTAAATATGACATCTAGAACATTCAGGTGTTTTTCATGGTTTTGAAACATTTTGGTTTTGGTTTTTCATTTTACCGACCTCAGTACCTATTTTATAGTTTTCTTTGTATATTTGATTCATACTTCATAGTTTGTTAAATTAAAGGCTGGAATAGTGATTGACCTTTAGTCTCAAGATGAAGCTTACTAAGTTTAAGGTTCTAATGTTATTAAAAAGTATTCATGGAACGGCGCCGGCGACGCCTTGGTTCTCGTAAATCACTCCCCCGTGTATGAGACACGTTTATGTCTTCCGTGTACGAGAGGCAGAGAAGCAACATTTCGAAAATGGCTTTTTGGACAAATATGAATAAATCTTACGAATTTTGTTATTTTTTGTATTTGTTTACTTCTATGAACCTATAAGTCATTTTAACTTGATTAAAAAGTTGTTTAACAATATGTTTTTTTTTGCATGGTGCATGTGCACGAAAAAAACGATTTCCAATAAGCAGCCAAATTCTGCGGAAAGTGCTTTGCCAGTTTTCCGCACTAGTGCTTTTTACTTTTCAGGTATTGTATTTTTTTTTAACGCTGTCGTCAGCTTGACGCAAAGAGTTTTTATCAGGTAGGTACTTGAGAAAAGTTTGAATTTGATGAATTAATTGATTTTGTTTTGGTAAGTTAATTTAAAATTTTCACTCGATATGTTTGGCTGAAGCATACTTTGCTTATGCCTTTTGCGATACGTCACTTTTAGTATGGAACAATGACAGTGGAGTTGTCCTAATACAATGTAATGTAGGCTGTAGGTAATGTTTTGTTATGTGTATGTATGTATGTGTGTAATACGTTCGGATCGTTGCGTGATCACCCCTCAGGACCTCTTGCTTCGTATGCAGGATCACAATACCAACTAGGCGAAAGTGGTCCTCACTATACTTCTGTAAAATAAAAACCAGCCAAGTGCGTGTCGGGCTACGCGCATTATACTAGTAGATACGGTTCCGTAGTTGCCTAGTTCTGTCTTTGCTACATCCACATGCGCGCGCCAACTAAAGAGAGTTTGAGTATTAATAATTCATAATTCCTATTTACGGTACGATTTCAATATGCGTTCAGACGATCTTCAACTCCTGAAAGTTCATAACAAAAATTTGTAATCATCCCCTCAACTGCATCGTAAAATCTTGCCTTGCACGTTATTTTTATTGAGGGTTTTGGCGCTAACTTATCAATAGATATTGTACCTATTTAGTTAAAATTAATAGTCGTGTGTAGGATGTTCATAGTGTGATTCTGGTCAATAGAAAATAATACATTTTGATTCGACTCAACACACGTCGCGTTTCATCGGGTCGCGTCGCGTTTAAATAATGTGTTTCCGCCTTAATGAGTGCTATTCGACAACAAACTGTTATATGCAGTTTGGCGTAAATTTAACTGTAAATTATGCTGTGTGATACTTGTCTTGGTTCTTATTATTTAAATAGCCAGCTGACCAAAACTTCCCATTAACCTGGTCTCTTGGTGTGTTCAGGAGAACCTGGAGGCCGCCCCGATGCTGAGCAAGGAGGTGGACCTGAACAAGATCTTCACTCCAGCTCCTGATGCGGAGGAGCATCTCATCAAGAAGGACCGCAAGTTTGGTCAGTACAGACTGGGGTCAATTGGAACGCGGGTCATTTGAAATAAGCTTAAGGCGCCGTAGGTTCAGCGAAGTTAAGCGAACAGAGTTTTTGAAACAATATAATTCGTCTGTTTATAATAATATGGTTTCAATAAATACGAATAGTAGTCTTGAGGCTTTTCTGCAGCGAGATCAGTGATTCGAAACATGATTAAGCAATTTTCGCTCGATAGAAAAAAATAACGAACATAGATCTAAAATACACTTAAAATATTCGTAACAAATTATGCACAAAAGCTAAAAATATTAATATTTCTACTAAAAATCGGCAACATCATGTTTGATAGAACTCAGTGATTACTTTTTTATTTATTTAAACGGCCAAATATTTTTTTTTTTTTTTATTAAGTATAGGTACGCATTTGACCCCTATCTCGCCTGATGGTAAGTGATGATGAGGTCGAGGGTGTTACATGCATACCTAGATAGTGCCTATTCACTCTCGTCTTGAAAAGATCCAAGTTATATGTAACTGGCCAAATAATTAAAATTAAAAAAACATGATATCCGCGCTTCCGAGCACGCAATTCCATCTCGCTCACGCTTATGCTCAGTGAGAGGGAGAAAAGACCATGAACCTACGGCGCCTTAATAACTCGTAGACTATTGTTGGTAGCGGCGGGGTGTCGAGGAAGAAAATAATCGGCTTTAGTATGTATGTATGTAAGCACTTTATTGTACACAATAACAGGTTAAAGAATATACATGTCACACAATAGATCAAAGTACAAAGGCGAACTTATCCCTATAAGGGATCTAATTTAGTCTTTGGACTTGTGTAACCACGTTTTGTGGCATCGAGCCAAGGTTACTGTTAACAAATCTCTTGTTAACACGTTCACTACGGCATCGGGTCGAATATATCCGATGAGGAACTTTCCGCCGGTGCGGGGGAGAAATTGCTGTTCCTACCGTTGGTGCGGGACAGATATCTCGGAATTTTGCAGGAGTAAAAAAAGGACAGTTAGTGTTTTATCAATGTTTATTCGAATATAGGCGGTTTACATAATAAAAACGCGTCGGATCTTTTCGACCCCATAACGACCAGAGAGAAACTGTTTTCATCTGGTACGGCTACCGGGTCATAAGGACCCGATGCCCGGTGACCCGATAGCCGTACTGGATGAAAGTCTAGTTGAGTTAGTGATGTCCAAGTGTGTAGGTGGTTGTTAATTACAGTGATTTACGAGTAATACGAGATAAGGTGAATTATCGATCATGAAGCGGTCGCGGAAAATATTATTTATGTGTGACAAAAATGAAAATGAACATGAAACTGTGAAAAAGAAAAAAGAGGATATACGTGCCAGAAATACTATAATTGGTAAGCGAAATATTATCATACTATACAACTTTAAAGCGTGGCCTCAAATGGTACAGGAAGGTGATGATGGAGCTATTGTTTGGAACGGCTGTCATAAACGCTTCGATTGTTTATAATATGAAGAATGAAAATAAATTAACAAAAAAGGAGTTTATTGAACAAATTATAGAAAAACTTTCAAAAACTTCTTTGAAAAAGGACAAGGTAATCCCGGATGCTGATCCAACGCCAAAAGCCGATGAAGTCCATATTTTAAAAATGGGCATCAAAAAACGAAATTGTTCGGGATGCTACGATAAACTTCGCCTAACATTGAATAGCAAAGAAGCCGGGAACAAAGTCAAGAAAGTTAAAACAATGTGCGAATCGTGTAATAAAACACTTTGTCGTGAATGTTATAATGTACTTATCACATAAATTCAACAAGTTGTCATAAAGTAATTCAAAATGTTATGTATCTGGTTAGTCTTAGTCTTATCGATATCGATATTTTATTTCTACCCCAACACTAAAAAAATATCGACAATGTTTACATTCAGTGCGAATATCGGGTCTAAAAGATCCGACAGATTGTTCTTTGTTTTGCAATCAAACCATTAAGTGAATCTACCTGCGTTTTGAAGATTGGTTAGGTTGTCTATGTAAGAATATGTTGATATAAATATATTTGCATGAATGGCTATAACTACGTTGATAATCACAATTAAACAAGAGTATATCCAACGGATCTTTTAAACCCGGTAACGCACCAGAGTACAGTTATCCGTCGGATCTAAAAGACCCGATGTCGTACCCAGGTTAAGTCATTAAATTTTTTTGCCGTAGTGAACGTGTTAAGAGTTGCATTGACGAAGCGAACTTATAAGCGAATGGTGTAAAGCGCAAACGCGTGCGACGTAGCAGCACGTGGCATCCACTAAGATACCTACCAACTAAGTGGGTAGCCGGCATGTACTTCTAGCGACGCGACGAAACCACGGAGTGAGCCGCCCTTAAAGGTGGAAACAGGAAAACACGATCAGTGAAAAGGAGCCCTGCGAGGGACTGGCTGCCTTCAGGAAAGTAGTTTATGTGTAACGTTCGTTACCCAAATCATTAATTAATTAATTTATTTATTATTAGGAGAACGAACAGCACAACAGCACAACACTAGACAATAAAAGAGACAGATACAGGATCTCACAGATAGAGCTTAAGTATGGCTCATTTATCGAACTTCCAGTTCAGAGTATTTCCCAGTTAATACACATTTAATTTATTTATTTGCATCAGGCAACATGGCCTAATACCTTATTAACACCAACACCCATACAAATATACAAAAGAACTCCCGAGGATTTGTTATGTTGAGAGTGAGGACCCACGTGTTCGTCGCCCTTGAGGACACGTTGTTTCGTTGAGAGTGAAGACCCACGTGTTCGTCGCCGTTGAGGATACGTTGTTTTGTTGAGAGTGAGGACCCACGTGTTCGTCGCCGTTGAGGATACGTTGTTTTGTTGAGAGTGAAGACCCACGTGTTCGTCGCTGTTGAGGACACGTTGTTGTTGAGAGTGAAGACCCACGTGTTCGTCGCCCTTGAGGACACGTTGTTTTGTTGAGAGTGAAGACCCACGTGTTCGTCGCCGTTGAGGATACGTTGTTTTGTTGAGAGTGAGGACCCACGTGTTCGTCGCCGTTGAGGATACGTTGTTTTGTTGAGAGTGAAGACCCACGTGTTCGTCGCTGTTGAGGACACGTTGTTGTTGAGAGTGAAGACCCACGTGTTCGTCGCCGTTGAGGATACGTTGTTTTGTTGAGAGTGAAGACCCACGTATTCGTCGCCGTTGAGGATACGTTGTTTTGTTGACAGTGAGGACCCACGTGTTCGTCACCGTTGAGGATACGTTGTTTTGTTGAGAGTGGGGACCCATGTGTTCGTCGCCGTTGTGCTAGAAACAAACGTGAGGTCTCTCTCAACACATCACATCCTCGGGGGTTCTAGCGACCTTACACACCAACAGGAATACAACACCACATACCTACCTCCAGAGCAACTAGTGTCGTTACTACAGTTGCGGCTTTCTGTAACGTAGATACTTTCCCAGTTGGGCTGTTCCAAATATGAGACGATATTCCGCTGTGCCCTACGTCTCTAAAAAAGTTCATACTCTAGGCGTTAACATAGAATTTCTTTTCTACAGAGAAAACCTTCGCCTCATCAGCGTTCTACGTGCCCGGAGTCCACCCCACAGTGAAGGAGCAGATGGACCTAGCACGTGCCATCTCCAAGAGTCTGAGCGACCAGAGCAACCACATGAGCAGGGGGCAGAGCATGTACGTCAACCGGAAGAAACGCTCGGTGAAATGGGTGCACGAGGGCAGAGGTAAGATAGACCTTCCCTTCGATAAGTTAAAAAGTAGAGGGTGGCACTAGTTACTCACCAGAATAATAATAAGTTAGAAAAGTTGAAAACCCCCGACTTTTTCACTACAACGTTCAATATGTTAAAACCGGCTGAACCGATCTGGTTAAAACGTAGCTAAGAACCGCCTCCATCACGTCAGTTTTTGGACAAAAAAGTATTAAAATCGGGCTATTCGTTTAGGAGCTACGGTGCCACAGACTGACACAGACACGTCAAACTTAACACGCCTCTTTTTGCGTCGGGGGTTAAAAAATAGAGTAAAATGGATCGACTCGACTGAATTTTGAGGGTATCGCGTCATGAAAAAGGATGAAAAGCACTTTTAAAGATCAACTCAATCGACTCAATTTCACCGTATATTCATAACCGTCGTCTCCCATTCCAGGTCGCAACACAACGAATCTGTCCTCGACCCCAACGCCGACCCCGACCCACGACACCGCGTACCGCCCGCCGTCCAGTCTGCGCAACCAGAAGACCTACCCCAAGTCCGCGTTGAAGCACTCTCTCCCCAAGATGGAGCCGTTCCCGGTGTCCCCCTCCATCCACCTACGGCACCATGAGCCCGTCCCGCTCGCGCCCACGAAGCTGAACGACGTGTACGCCGCGCCCGTGAGCCCGCGCATGCCGCTGGTGTCTGGCCCCAACTTTAATGTGGCGCCGCGCGGCTGGGGCGAAATGAAGGACTACTACCGACCCGTGGCACTAGATGTCGCTGGGGCATCGCGTTACTCTGATTTTTAATTGGTTATTGATTGTTCATGTATTTTAAGCTAGATTTTACTAAAATGGTGGTGTGAAACAAAAATAGTAGGTTCATACTTTGACGCCACATACCTATACGAATATAGAGGGATTTCCGCTAAGCTGATGCCGACCGCAGCTATTTCATACAAAAGCTACGGACTTTACAGATAGGCGGAAAAATACCAGCGGAATTCCGCGGCTGTCTATGGTCTCAGCCCAGTGGAAATCGGTGTCAGGTGTATGTACCAATGTGGCGAACCTAAGTGGAACGCAGCAAATTGCGTGTTATTGAAATCCAACGGATTTGTTAAGTTGATAGACGGTTAAACAAAAAAAAACTAGTAAAAGCGCTAAAAAATATTATATTCAATTGATATGTCAATATAATAAACGAAAACTATTATTTTTATAAATGAAACAAACGATTACATACACATCATACAAAAAAAAACATGTAAAAATAAATACCTAATGAAATTCATACTTTCGGGAATAATTTGCTAGTAAGTTACGTTTCTTAATGTGTAAGTTATTTTTAAACTAAATACAAGTGGTTTGTATGAAAGTGCCATATTTAAGGATGATTCGGCCTGGTTAAAGTAAAATAAAAATAATATTAAGTAAGTATGACTTTTTACTGTTCTAATAGAAGGCACCAGTATTTTTCCAGGCCATAAATGTCCAAAGAGTCAATACAAATACTAGTCATATTATATACTAATAAAATAAGTGATAAAAACTGAGCCGAAAGTATGCAATATACTTAAGGTTTAGTTATGTCTAACACATATGTATTTTTTACGAAACAGCTCTCGTTATTTATTAATATTTTCGCCCTAAAAATAAAGAAAAAAAAGCATATTCGCATTTAACGTTATTTTTTTTTTTTGTCCTCATGTTTTTGTTCTAAGGTAGATATTTAAAAATACATAATGTGATGAACATGCTGCATATACGTTTTATAGGCTATAGGTTTATTTTACATAAATTTGAACTTATTCTGTTACCTACCTATTTTATTCAGTTTAACTTTATTTTGCTTAATGTTGTTGTAGTAAGATGTTATTTGTATATTCTATTTATTTCAAGCAGGGTTCAAGTTATTGTTAAAATAAGTCATTGTTAATATAAATACCGGTAGGTAATAATAATATTTTATATTTATATGAATAACTCAAAAGTGTAAAAAAAAAAATATGCTGTCGTTGTATTGGATTTGTTGTGATTGTGATACTTTGTTCGTGAAAATAAATAATTAAACAACCAACTTTTATTGTTCATGTTCTACTTTAGTTTGTTTTATAAATATTTATTAGGTTTTCTTCTCTATAAGTAGTACCGTCAAGCAAACCCGCTCCGTCCGCGCGCTGGGTAGAGCAGGACTGGTCATTGTGGCACTCTTTGGGGGAGGCCTGTGTCCAGCAGTGGACGTCTTTCGGCTGATGATGATGATAATGATGATGAAGTAGGAACACAAGTGCAAATATATGATCCGATTTAATCCTCTCATAAATATGTTCCGAAACCTTAATCCACTGTTCACTAATTAATTACACTACTTACTTCAATTTCATAACACACTTGTTAAAAGTATTGTCATAACAACCTACTATTGTTGGAATTAAACGTATGTCGCTATTGCTGTCTCATTCCAACTACAGGAAGTTGCTGAGACAAAAGGACAATGCGTCAAAATGGTCTAATTACCAACAGCGGTCAGAGTTAGGTCATTGAATAGGTTTTTAAATCTACTTAATTCGTTCCATGGGCACTAGCTGTTTGATCACGTAACGCATTGTACGTGCGTCAGGTAGATAGAGATGTCAAATTTTATATGGAAAAATGTCAGTTAAACTGTCCTAACGCGCGTTCGAAACGTTAGGTGAGTATCCCTCTGGTCATAAATCCTTTCTGACGCCACTTAATGAAAGAAAATTGGGTTTTGCGGAGTCATTGTTTCATTTGTTTTAGTTATTTGTGCAAACAAGTTAATTTAGTGCAGTGAAGTAAAGTGTGGATTCGGGGCCATCCCCAACACCCATGTCAACCCTCGTTTAACCAGAAGGCTTCTGCGAACAGCGTTCGGAATCAGGGAAAACGTATGTTTTTGAGATTATTTATTTATGGGTTGATCATAAACTATTTATATATAAACTAATTCGCATTTTAAAGAACTAAAAGCAATCCAAATTTTATTTGTCGTTAACTTACGGTATAGGATGGTGACTTAGTTGACGGCACGGAACCCTTCATTGCGCGTGCCCCGACACGCCCTCGGTTTTTTCTATTTGGCGGGCTGGAATCGGTATCGTATGTATGTATGTAAGCACATTACTGTAACAGTCGAGTTCTCCAATATCTACACTGACAACCTTTCAAAAATATCTATACAGAGACTTTATTGTTACTGACAGACACATGTGCACACAGATATTTTTGAAAGGCTGTCTGTATTATATTGGAGAACTCGACTGTACACAAAACATCAACATAAACATGATATAGGAAGTTAAAGGTACAAAGGCGCACTTATCCCTATAAGGGATCTCTTCAAGTTATTCTGCACTTTATTCGAACCCGGGACCTCTAGCTTCGTAGGCAGGGTCAGTACCAACTAGACTAAGCCGGTCGTAAAACCATAAATAGAAATGTTCCTAAGATAGAGCCCTGAGGCACTCCTAACTTATCGTTACTGCAGTTCCACTAGACTGGGTTCCATTTACAACAACTGTTTGTGTCCTTTTACTGAGATATGAAGACATAAGACTTAATGCATTTTCAGACAGACCATAACGCTGTAGTTTGAAAATGAGCGTTCGACTATTAGTATTTAAAGTTAAAAAGATAGCATAAGCACACCGGAGAGTAGAACAAAAACACTCCAGTCGCATTGCTAATCGTTAATATCAAATCCAGATCACACGGTCGGGACAGCATCATCACATCATCATTATTATCAAATATAGTTAGAAGATGGCGCTAAAAGAATACAACATAATAGCGATTATGATGTAGTCTTTTATTGCCATCTTTCCTTTTAATGGCTTTATTGAAATTTGCTTACTTTCTTGCCGCACAAAATAACCGTTGTAGTATAAATTATGCAGACTCTTACAAGCAGGTTTTAGCTTGAGTAACTCTTCATAAAACAAAAGTGCTACCCAATTCCAAAGAAGCAACACCAACATATTCCTTTAATTCATGCTTGGTTTACTTTTATATTTACTCAATGTAACTACTTACTGTAAAATTCATCACATCTACTGGTGTCGCTGCGCGCTGCCTGTGTCGAACTCTGAAGCGCGGTTCCTCCCTCTCACTGAGCATAATCGTGAGTGAGATGGAAGTGCGTGCTCGGAAGCGCGGATATCATGATTTTTATTTTTATTTTTTTGGCCGTTTAAATAAATAAAAAAGTAATCACTGAGTTCTTTAAACATAATAATGCCGATTTTTAGAAGCAATTTTAATATTTTTAGCTTTTGTGCATAATTTGTTACTTACGAATATTTTAAGTGTATTTTAGACCTATGTTCGTGATTTTTTTCTATCAATTCAAAATTGCTTAATCATGTTTCTAATCACTGATCTCGCTGCAGAAAAGCCTCAAGATTACTATTCGTATTTTTTTGAAACAATATTATTATAAACAGACGCATTATATTGTTTCAAAAACTCTGTGCGATTAACTTTGCTGAACCTACGGCGCCTTAAGATGCTGTCAACACCAAAATGCCCTTGAGGATTTGATTTGGGATAGCGCGCACACTGTCTATTTGTATCGGAGTAAACGAAAGCGAGTGTCACTGGGCGGCCCGGTTTTTGAAGAGCTAAGCTTTTTCTACAACTCATGCTCATGCTCTTTCTTGTGGTAATATTATTTTTTACCTAAGTTACGTGTATATGTCACAATCGATTTAAATGTAATTGAGGTGATGTTGCGGCCATCTTGTTGCTACACTTCGCCTGCCCCTAGGGTTGTCAATCCAAATTTGTGATCTGTTTAAAATTTCTTATTTTTTTTTATACCACGTCGGTGGCAAACAAGCTTACGGCCCACCTGATGGTAAGTGGTTACCGTAGCCTATGGACGCTTGCAACTCCAGGGGTGTTACATGCGCGTTGCCGACCCTTTAAGAATTTTTACGTACTCCTTTTTTGAAGAACCCCATACTGTAGTCCCTCGGAAAAACCTCGGCAGGGAGTTCGTTCCATAACCGGAGTAGTTCTTTATGTTAAGGTATTGTATAGTATAAGTAGGTAGATATTAAGCTGTGTATTTTTTTAAATTGACATATAATTGAAATGTACATTTATGAATAAATTATCTGAATCTGAATCTCAAGCCTTGACGAACAAAGGGGGTCTTACAAGTTTGGCCGCTATGTGTTTATGTCTGTATATTTGCTGTGGCACCGTAGCTCTTAAACGGGAAAACTGATTTTCATTAATCTTAAACCATTATCCTTTCTTTTTTGCTGTCGAGTAAGTCAACATAATTTTTGACTACCCTATCGAAAAAACAGTAAATGTATGAAACTAACTTCAGATCGTTACCTGTCTTCGCTTACCATCGTTTTTTTTTTAAATATGACTTATCTGTGATAGTTAAGGTTCATAATCGAAAATACGTTAAAAATTAATAAGATAGTTGGCGGCAACTTCAAATTTTGTCAATAACGACGCTCCGGCAGTATGTAGGCGAAGACAGGGCATTATGTCTACACTTCGCCTACCACCTTTAGAGTCCAATTGTAGCCATTCCTTAGCGAAATTCAGACCTTAAGTTACGGTAAACTAAAGTCCCATATAGATTATAGTACATTACTTACCAAGGGCTGTGAAAGAAAGAAAGCCCGAAATCGCAGGTATTTGCGAGGGTTGTAAATATGCGATAGAGGGATTCCTTTTTTACTGCCCGTGGTGAGTACACAATTTTACTGTCTTCACCTGGCCACAATGCGAGTTTTACCGTACGCGCAGCGTGTGGTAAAACTCACATTATTACAAGTATATTTTGGGATTAATTTGTTCATGGGTCGTTCAAGCCGTAGGTATCATACTCGTATGTTCGGTTTAAGAAATTCGGCGAGCACTTCGGGTCGACCAGCACAGTAACTGCCAAGAGAGAAGAGCCAGTGTTCCGGAACTTCTAGAACAGCGTGTGATACGTGCAGCATCATAACGTGAATTTATCTCTGTTTTGTATGTCTGTTAAGATGTAAATCCGTGCATCGCGGCCGATCGTCAGTAGGTCAGTCGCATGCGATCGGCCGCGATGCACGGAATAACATACCCTTTCACACTTAATAAACCGCTGAATCGATTGAAATGAATCTTGGCATGGATACATTTTGAAACCCTGGGAACGACATAGCTTAGTTATCTATCACCCCGGAAATCATCTCTTACAGGGCTAAAAATTTAAGCATGGCCTCCCAACTAGAACAACGTATAATTGATACTAAAAAGAACTCATAGATGGCGACACAGGTACCGAGCGAAACATTTGAACCAGTAATCGTGAAGATAGAATGATTTTTACACCTTAATAAATTCAACGTACCTTAATTATATCACAAACATACTTCCGCACATACAATAAAGGTATATTTTATAAGTTTAGTAAATGCAATAAAATTGATACTAAATCCATGTAACTCGTACTATACGAGTCAGCTTTCAAGCTTGCTACGTATTATTGGGTACTGTCACTAGATGGCGCCATCACGGGTCGCGAAAGTTCTATGGAACCACAGGCTCTAAGCATTTGGTTATGTATATTTTTGTGTGATGTGTAATATTGTCTCTAAAATACTACTTTTATATCGAAAAAATCAAAAATACTCTATTTGTTGCCCGGGAAGTCAACGCCATCTGGTGATATCTCAATGTATTACTAAAGTCTGACAGCGTCATAGCCGTGCTAGCTCGGATACTGCATCTACTGGTGTAACTACGGGACTAAAATTGTATACAGAATTGCCTACATTAGGACGGTACGCTTTTGCTCTATGAGATTGGGTATCTGTACTTGTATTCTTTAATCTGTGATTTAAGCCTACGCCTGAAATACTTTCATAGAAATTGCGCGCTCCCTCTAAGGCGATTCACGAGATCTACCTACACGGATGAAATCGCGGGCCAAAGCTTGTCTTTTATAATTAAAGATGGTGTCAGTACAGTACGAGTACTGTACTGTACTATTAAAATTAAATTGAGGTAGGTAGGTCATTAATTTATATTTGTAAAAATAAATAATTTGTGATTTCCGTACCAACATTTTACTTAGTTTAGTTTTTATTTTGAATTGTATGATAATGATAACTCTCTAAATGTATTTCAATGGCTCAGTGATACTCAAATTAAATATTGTTTTTTTTTGTGTGTCTGTGACTGTCCTGGTAACGTTTACACATTGCTTGAGTATTTTCATCAGCTGTTCACCACTTCTTTAACTGAGTGGGCAGATATTTTATTCATCTGTTTTCCTTTGACTTCATTCAACGGTTCAGATTCCTTGCGGTCAGCTCCAGGGTTTTCAGGGTCTAGGAGCGGCGCCCCCCTGAAGTGCTCCTCTATCTGCTGCAGCGTGCGGCCGCTCGTCTCCGGCAGCAGGAACCACGCCACCAACAGGCATGATGCTATCACCCCAGAGTACCAAGCGTACGCTCCGTGTAAGCCCACAAGGAACACGAGACTGGGAAAAGTTTTAAGTACAAGGAATACAGTCCCACACTGAGCTATTAAACCTATACTTCCAGCAGAACTTCTGTATCGTAAAGGGTATACTTCGCCAGCTATCACGGCCGGCAGCGGCTGCATTCCCATAGAGATAGACATCATCTGCAGATTAATTAGTACAGCGGGTATCCACAGAGAATCAAAGGACAGAAAACTCTTGGTTCTAGCGAACACGTAAACTCCCATACATAACTGACTACCAGCACATAGGGCACCCAAGCTGAACAACATTGTCCTTCTTTTAACTTTGTGTATCACGTATATAGCGACTATACTGGAAACCAATCTCTGCACGTCTAAAGCCACCATCCAGAAATGAGCGTTAATTTTGGGACCCATCAGCAAATTCAAAATCGGCACTGAATATGCCCCCATCACTGGTCCCCCTGCGTGAGTCAGCATAACAAACAACGCAGACATCAGGAAAATGGGTTTGTAGAATTCATTTTTAGCTGCAATCAGTCTCATTTCCGTAAGTTTGCTTTGGTCATGATTTTTTAGTGCCTCTTCATGCTTTACGGCCTGTATCATCTTCTCCAGCTCTGGTATTTCCTCGTCTCCTCTCAACCATATGAAGTTTTTTCTGCATTTATCGTATTGTCCTTGAGTCGCTAGCCAGCTTGGGGACTCTGGAGAGTATATCGTCAGGATGAGACTGATGAAAGAGAATGATACCGCGCCGAGAGCAGTTAACTGGTAGCTGATTAGTGATTCGGTAAGATGGACGAGTAAGACACCGAAACTTTGGGCTAACGCGGAACTTGAGAGGAAACCACCGCGGTAGCGAGGGCTGGTGCACTCGCCGATGAAGATGGACCGGAGCGGCATGAACATGCCGAACGACAGGCCTTGGAGCATCCTGCCTATCAGCAGCACCTGGAAAGATTGACAGCATAAACATCATTAGTGATCCTTGCAGCACAGATGTAGCGATCAAATTTGACTAGCAATCCATAGTAATCAGTCGGCCGATAGGATCTGAGAAGTACAACTTTAATAAGTGGGTCAAAATTCGAAAGAATCACGAATGTGCTGTATCGCTGTCGATAGTCAAATCAGCAACGGTCTTGTGTACAGCCTACCATAATTTATATAAGCATACCTCATAGCTAGTAGCCAGGATGACTGCGAACCAGCCCAGCATCAGCACCAGAATCACGGAGTACATAGCCACCTTCCGCCCCGCGTGCGCCATCACTGCGGGGATCAGGAAGTTACCAAACATCATCGAGATTGATCCCACTGAGGCTGAAAAGGTATACAAGCAACATTTTACCGAAGAATCAGATAGCGTTTTTGGATTGCTTCGCCTTCTAGTGGTTCGAAAAGTCTCAAAGTCGACTAGGAGAAACCTGTCAGGAAGTCTAGTTTGCCCTCTGGAGTTACCTCTTCCACTAACTGGGGAGGGGTTTGGTAGCCGACCCGTGAGATTGAGAGTCGGAATAGGAGAATTGATATACTTTAATGCCTATTTTGGAGAGAACGTTCAAAGAGGCGTTTTATCTTATTGAAAGCCTTGAACAACGTCTTTGACTCGTGAAACCGACAAGCAATAAAACGACGGATGGATCAAAGTCATCCCGAATCTAATGACTCGAGGTGACTCAGCGCGGCGTTCCATGAGTAGGTCCGTCAGTAATCGCAGCTCATGGCAACCGGGGTTAACAGGGGGTTGACACTGACTTAGAGTCTTAGACAAGATGCCTGCTTTTTGGAGACACCAATGAGCAAGCCTGGAGCTACCAGTCGCGGCAGTAAGACCATAATGATGGTGATGTCACAGCCCGTTTAGCTACAATTATGGCAAAGGGTTCAGGGAAGCAGTTCTTAATGTGCGTAAAGGCCTTAAGCAACCAGTACAGCTGACACCCAGATAGCTCCTTGGGGATGAGATACGCTCTGTCATCATGGTTTAAATAGTAGTTAATGCAACTGATACATAATCAGAGTCCTTAAAAGACGAGTGTGGTTTTATGAAACGAGCGCCAGCGAGTTTCATAATAGGATCACACGAGTGTTTTAAGGCTAAATTATGTACAGTTGCATACACTACTTTATCTACACACATATCATAAGTACTCTAAGATGGGCTCGGAAGCCGTAGGAAAATGACCCGCATTGCTACTATAGTGCTGCTACCTGTAAAATATCTTTGTTGCAATCGTGGTTCCATTTACGATATCCGGCGGAGTGTGCATATCGTTTTCGGAATCACTACTACTCACATTTTCAACTAAAATGTGAATTACAAACAACTTTTCACAATTCTACTTTCGTAACAGCAAAAACCAACAAAGAAATGACAACAGTAATGGCGGCAATTCGATCCTACGTCAAGAAGAATGTTTTTTTAAATCATAGACAAACGAATGAAAGTCCCTATTCTCATGTCACTCTTGATCAAATGTCGTGCGGTTTATATTAAAAAACATACTGAATTGACGTTTCGCATCGATAACTGTTTTAATATCTATGGATATTAGAATAGAGACCCATTTGAGTTTTGATAGCTGTTCCAAATTTAAACTCATAACCTTACAAAAATCTGTACTGTAATAACATTACAGTACAGATTTTACCTATTACCACAGACAAGAAAGTTCTTATAGTAAAATTGGTTGTAATAATGCTGGTCATTTCCTACGGTTTCTGAACGCATTTTAGAGCACTAATGATATGTGCGTAGATAAAGGTATATTTGTATAAGGTATGTATTCAATCCGAATCTATACACTGCTAAGTTCTTCTTCTTCTTTTTTTTATACAACTACGGTGGCAAGCAAGCGCACGGCCCGCCTGATGGTAAGCGGACACGGCAGCCTATATAGACGCAAGCAACTCCAAAGGAGTAACATGGGCTTTGACGACCCTTCATATGTTTGAGGATTCGCCGTGTTGACAGTTGAAGGAACAAACTCCCTCGCTCTCAACCCAACGCATCCTCGGGAGCATTCTTGGTCCCTTGCCAATATTATCAACTGTCTACTCTCATAAGAGACCCAAGTCAAGTAAATAGTTAAACCACTTAGGGGAAAAGTCAAGGCGTGCTGCCGACGATACTCACTCACCTAGCCATGATGCCTCATCCTTGGCGACACTGATGGCTGACCCCGGAGCCTGCAGCTGCGGCAGCATGATCCCGGGGAGTCCGAATGAGCAGCCGTAGCCAATCACGCTGGTGCTCACCGCCGCTGTCACTAAACACTGCCTATAGAAAGTATATAAATGTCATCGCCATTTCGTTCTTGAAACACTACCGCCACTTCTTTTGAATGTGTGTTTGAGCTACTTTGTTCGCATGCGTCGATACGTTCCAACTTTCAGACTAGTTCCTTAGAAGCTGTGGTAGCCTAGTGTTTCAAATCCCGGCTTGTGGCAATTCGTTTTTTAGATTGTATCTACGGACCTAGTGTGAGGACCACTGATACTCTAAGGCCCCTAGCACACGGCGTATTTTAAACGCGCAGACGACGCGCGTTTCCCTACTACCCAGCCGATGGTAGTAGAGAAACGCGCGACGTCTGCGCGTTTAAAATACGCCGTTGGCTAGGGCTTAAGACCAATCATAAATTGCCACACTAATTTGTAAAACTCATGCTTGTAATGCAGCATTGGTAAATAAAGTTATTTGTATTTGGAATGTTATTTGATATTTACTAGTGAGGATTTACTAAGGATACTAAACTTATTTGTGAGGAAACCTGCATAAATCTGCCAATAAATTCAAAGGCGTATGTGAAGTCGCCGAGCTGCACTGGGCCAGCGTGAGGACTAGGTACTACGCGTTCCCTGTCATCCAGAGAAGACGCCTGCGGTAATACCAGCAGTCAAGTGGGGAGTCAATAGGCTGATGATGAATGCTTAGACTACTTTAGCTGATTAAACAACAGCATTCGTGAACGCACTTGGTCAGCAGATTTCTTCATGAACGTAATGATCAGTCAAGTGAATTAGGTTTTTTTTTTTTTTTTTTACATACCTATCTTTCCAAGTTGGGCTCCGAAGGGGCCCCTAACTAATTACCTATAGAAGTGAATCACGTAACGCATTGTACGTACGTTAGGTACAGGGTGGGTACAGGGTCGATTCACGAGAGCTGCACGTCTATCATGGGACGGCCGCGACATACTCTCGATTTTTATTTGGGTTCATACTTAGTTGGGTTACGCAAGTATGACCATGTCTCTTATTTTCGCTCTCAGCTTAAGTGGCTACCTATTCACTATCGTCGTAACGCTCATGTCCTGACCCTTCTATATAATGTTCTGTTTCATCCCGCTACACCCCGCTATCGCTACCTCAAAGAACGATTCAGTTTTGTCAAGTCGGCAAGGTCATCCCAAAATCTTCTTCTCACTGTCCCGTCCTCCTCTTCAAA
Organism: Epinotia ramella; assembly: GCA_947578815.1. Classification (NCBI taxonomy): domain Eukaryota; kingdom Metazoa; phylum Arthropoda; class Insecta; order Lepidoptera; family Tortricidae; genus Epinotia; species Epinotia ramella. The sequence continues at coordinate 15,830,851 of OX388223.1, forward strand.
ATTCTATAACTGCTCGTTTACATTCAAAGCCATTCGACTCTGGACTTCTCTGCCCGTGGACTTGAGGCGTGCTAAATCGGTCGCTACTTTCAAAGCTCACCTAAAGGAGCACTATCTGTCTCTGCCATATTGATTCCTCTGTTTCCTCATAGTTACTATTTTTCTTTATTTGTTTATTTTCCGTCTCTATGGTTAACACTATATGTAGCATTTATGTAGGAATTTATGTATGTTTATTGTATGCTTTATGTGTGTATGTTTTATTATTGATGTAATTGTGTACGTTGTAAGTTCGTTCACTTCCAATTTTGCCACCTACCTATTTTGTATTTTTTTGTTGCTATTTCTCAGCTACCTAAAGGTGGTCTGGAAGAGATCGCTCTTTAGCGATAAGACCGCCTGTTGTTAACATCTATTTTTTATAAGTTGTTATGCCGATTTATTTTATGTTTTAAGGTGTGCAATAAAGAGTATTTGTATGTTACCTCTTCACGGTTAAACCGCTGAACCGATTAGAATGAAATTTGGTAGAGAGAGTTTGAGTCCGGGAAGGACATAGGATAGTTTTTATTCCAGAAATCATTCCCTGAGTGGGTGAAATGGGGGGTGAAAGTTTGTATGAAGCTACGAAATAAACGAGTTCCACGCGGACGGCCTTGCGGCTGAGTGTTGCGGATCATTAGGTTAGCTGTCACCTACTTTTAATATTATCATTGTGTACTATAGCTTCTGAAAGCTGTACACAACGATAATATTAAAAGTAGGTGACAGCTATACCTACTGATAATGACTCCACTACATAATGGGCAGTGATCGGAATAGGTAGTGCCATTTCACGGGAACTCGGTGCGTAAGCTTAGTATGGACATAGCTTTTAACCCCGGGATTTCATATGAAAAATTTTAAGTTTATGTTTAGTTCAGAAATGTTATGTGTGATTTTTTTTTGGTTACTATAGAATATGGCATCGACAAAATATGAAGTAGATACACTAACTTTGACATCCATGCAAACAAAGAAAATAAGCACGTCTTATCAGTTATCTTTTTGCATTTGCATGTTGTTTTTCTAAGTGCATTCTTAAATTATCTTTACCTGATTCGACCTTGGGATAACTTTCTATTGTTTACCTCTATGAAGAGCTCGGGGCAGGGTGGGACAGTAGCAACAGATGCCAATATTTGTCATGCTATCTCTTTTTAGTTGAAAGATAATGTTTTAAACAAGGCAAGTATTTTAAGATTACTTATGTTCTTCTGTTCGTTAAGTTCGCACGTATTACTCATGGTTGGTTCAATTCGACTTTGGCTTGTTTACCGGACTTTGTGATCGATCATCTTATTGTGACGACGTTGGCTATCCCTAATTGGACTCTGATTTACTTGTGATTGGACTAAGTGGAACTTCTTATCTAGCTAAACATGCCTCGGCGAGCTAAGGAAGAAACTATTCTGAGTTGGATTGAATCCTATCCCGACTTAGAGTTTGATTCAACAAGACATTTAATACATTGTACTAAATGTGACGTTAATATTGGATGCAGAAAGAGTACAGTGAAGCGACACATCGAAGGACCTGTACACAAAGGATTACATCACCAACCAAATGAAAGTTTTTACTTTGATCTGATCGAGTTCCTCATACTTTGCAATATCCCATGGGTTCAAATCGAAAATCCAGCATTCACAACCTTCTTCCAGAAGTATTTTTGCTGCACTTGTACAAATCAGCCTCTACGTACTCTACCCAGTGAATCGACAATAAGAAAAGTATACGTGGACAAGTTTTATCAAGCCAGAATAGCAGCTATACGCAGTGAAGTGGCAAATAAAAAAATTTGGATTTCGTTAGATGAAACGACAGACTTTCTAGGCAGATACGTGGTCCATTTCTTGGTGAAACCTTTGGATGCAACCGTTTCTCATAAAACTTATTTAATGGCGTGTAAAGTGCTCACGGTAGTGAATGGGGAGACTATTGCTAAGTTTGTTACAGACTGCTTAGAAAAAATGTGGGGAGAAGGCTATGAAAATCAACTCGATAATGTGCTTCTCTTATGTACTGACAGCGTTGCGTATATGTTGAAGGCGGGGCGAATTTTAAAAAGTGTGTTACCGAATATGAAACACGTTACATGCTTAGCTCATGCTCTGCATCGTGTGGCAGAGCAAATAAGATGTCAATATCCGGACGTAGACACCCTGATAGCTAACTTGAAAAAAGTATTTTTAAAGTCTCCTAGTAGAGTGCAACTGTTAAAGGAAATGTATCCAAATTTGCCTTTACCTCCTAAGCCAGTAATTACAAGGTGGGGTACTTGGCTCGCTGCAGTATCTTACTACGTGAAGTATTTCACTGAAATAAATACGGTTTTGTCAAGATTAAGAACATCAGATGCTGTTTCAATTAAAAAGGCTAAAAAAGTGCTTGAAAAACCCAACATAAAAAAAGAATTAGATTATATCCACGAAAATTTTAATATAATAGAGGTGGCCTTAACTCGTTTACAGGAACGAAATATGTCAATGGTCGATGCCTTAATCGATTTTGATCAAGTTAGGATGGTAATCAATTGGTCTAATAGTTTACCCATAGAAACCAAATTTGAAGGGGTTATGGCTCGAAACCCGGATTTAGATACTATAAGAGAATACGCAGGAGATATTTCAAAAGAAACCGTATCTGAACATATTTCCTTTTACAAATTTGCCCCGCTGACATCAGTAGAGGTTGAAAGATCGTTTTCCACATATAAATGGATATTAGACGTCAAGAGAAATAGACTGACAGTTGAGAACATTGAAAAAATAATCGTTTGCTATTACAATTTTAAAGAAAGCAAGGAATAAACGATGTAAAATAAAATCTGTAAAGTTTGACTGGAAGAGATCACTTATAGGTGATAAGACGCTTATTCTTTACCTCTATTTTTGTGTATAATTTGTTGTATTGTATAATTTTAATTTGTATAGTAAAAAATAACGAATGTTTTAATAACGTTGATTTAATATATATGTGTACTAATGTTGATGTTTGACGATTTATTTTATGATTGTAATTTGTAACTGTTAAAAGTTATGTTGAATAAATAATTGACGTATTTATAATGACAATTTTTTATTATTTTGCATCTTCTTAATTTAGGTCAATAATATTCACTGTGAAAAAATACGAGTCCCGAAATCCCAAGGCTTATCCATGTTATGTTTAATGTTTAAGGTCATTCACCCGAAATGGCACTACCTATTCCGATCACTGATAATGGGACACGATGAGAGATAACAAAATTTTCATCGCCGTCGCTGTCTACGCAATCCCCAATGTTCATTTACTGATTGTCGTTTTTCGGGTTCAGTACCCAAAATGGCAAAAACTTATAGTTTCGTCATGCTCGTCGTCTGTTCGTATGTCACAGGCATTACTCAAAAACTATGAATAATTGCGATAGGTATATTAGGTATATAATAATGAATTGCTAATGATATTCATATAAAATTTCGAGAAAGACAATTTACATTGAATAAGTCGTAAAAATACAATAGGATAAATAACTAAAACTGGATTTTAAATTAAAACTAAAACTAAAACCAAAGGTAAAATATTTGCGCCAGGTTTTGACAATTAATTTTTTGTCATGAATGTGTACTCGTGGACCAATGTTGTCTGAAATAAAGGAAAAATATTTTATTATTATTATTATGTATGTCTGCCATATCTCCGGACCATGGGGACCCGGACCTTTGGAAGGCATGTTTGGGGTCGAAGCCAACAGCGCAGAGGCCCTCTACGACAACAATAATCTAAAGCGAGGGGTACACACACCGCGGATGCCATCACCGACCGCACAACATGAAACACCCGGTGATGGTCCCCGCCAGGTGCATTACGCGCAAAACTACATACAAATCATTGACGATTATATTCTCCAGATAATCGTGCGTGTCTGTAATGGGCCATCATCGACCAAGGTAAAGTTTAGACATTAGAGCCGTTTTCTCGTTTAGTAGTTTAAGATCTCGATCATCTCTATAGAATTTAACGTTTTTCTCTCTACAACCTTGAAATCCTGGTTTGCCACCACAAAGAACACAGCACCTACAATCGAGGGCACAAACATGTATTTACTCAAAGTTTCATAAATATGTATACTACAACCTTATTGTTGCAGAAATAAGGTCTGCCTACATATTTTTGAGACTTTGTGGTGTATACATATTGGTGTCCTTGACTGTATGTACATGTTAGGAACTCACTTGTATCATAAATGGACAACACCTCTTTTTCTCCGCCATTTTTTCTTCTTCTTTAATTCTGTTCTGGCTTAATCTTGAAATGTAGTTACTTTAACATAATTTATCATTAGCTTCGACGCAAAAGTCCAACTTCGCTTATCAAATAATAAACTTCTGAATTTTTAGGAGTATCAATATAACACAGGCTATTAAAATTGGTGAGTCAAATTATTGTTCAATGACGTTGAGATTTGAAACACATTTCCTTACAGCTGGAATGTTTTTTTACACACTTATACAGCATGTTTAGGCGTTTTTATCACTAAAGTAGGTATATATTTACAATTAAGTATTAATTTCATTTTCGAGTTGATTCCATGGCTGCAAATGTTCTACTAAACTTAGAATAATATTGTCTTACTATTCTTATCTCCGTGAAACAGTTTTGATAGTGTAACGTATCTTGCGAGCCTATCTGACTAGTCGTCTCGGTTTGATAATAAATTTACGTTTATCGCCCGCGCTCGCTTTCACAGCCAAGGCCGCTTACGCACCGCGTCTGTGATTTTTCTGGAGTAAAATGTGTTCATAAATCGTCCTTACAGAAGACCGCAGTCATCGTAACAATACTACTCAGTAGGCGTTTTTTCGATATATTTTTGAATCTATTGCCGCTAGAGGGGCGCCGATGAGGTGCTTGCCTAGGGCGCTTTCGACATTGAATTCATCCGCGGGAGCTGTTACTACCTCAGCAGGCGCAGCATGGTCACCCGATAAGGGAACGAGAAACGATAAATCACGTTATTGCCCCGTGATTCGTCTGCTTATTCACTCAAATTATAGACTCACAACGTTTCGCACTTGTCAAAACGAAGTTATCCAACTTTGACACAGACCAACAACGAATGAAAGTTACCGTTTTGCATAACATTGTCGCTGATTCATTAGACAAATTGTCGGAATTCTACGTGTCAACTCTCCGCGATTTGGAGCAGCGACATCGGTGCACTTTTCGTGGGTGCGAGAGGCCACGCTCCGATCTCTTGCTCAAACTTCCAGGAACTTCCGGGTGGAGGGTAACTGCTCTGGTACGATTTCGGGCAGCAGCTGTGGTGCATACGAGGGAGCGAGAAATCGGAGCATGGCCTCTCGCTCCCACACAAAGTGCACCTATTATTTATTTAATCGTATGGCATACATTGTTTTGGCCTTTAAAGTTTGTCACTCTTTAGAACCCTCTGCCTTCGAGCGGCTTAAGACCTTCTAACAGTCGAGTTGCCCACTCACTTGACAAAGTGCACCGATAGAACAACACTGTTCTAGTTAGATAACTTCGTTTTGACAAGTGCGAAACGTTGTAGGTCTGTAATTTGAGTGAATAAGTAGACGAATCACGGGACAATAACGTGATTTATCGTTTGTCGTGTCCTTACCGGGTGACCATGCTGCGCCTGCTGAGGTAGTAACAGCTCCCGCGGATGATTGGCAGCGGCGGATTCAATGTCGAGTGCGCCCTACCTAGGCAAGCACCTCATCGGCGCCCCTCTAGCGGCCATAGATTCAAAAATATCGAAAAAAGTATCGCTTCCTCGCGGCCCTTTGGAACCCCGCGCCTTAGGCACGTGCCTATTAATTTGCCTATATGGACAATCCGCCTCTGTGAATAGGGATGGTGACACCTCATATCCTCCTCACCTCTTTCTCGAAAAAAGGTTAAAAAAATATGGATGGAGAAAAAAGTAACTCAAGGCAATAAATTATCACGAAGTTGTAAGAGTCCAAAGTTTTAAGAGGGGGGTATGCCTACTCAGCCCTTTTTCCGCAAAACGCAACTTCACATAAAACTATTGTCATTTACAGGCCTCAAGCGTTTTCTCTTCGCGTCGTATCTTCGTAATTTTATGAGAGATTTGAATAGAATTTTCGTCATTAGGGCTTGTGCATATATAACGTAATTTCTTTGTAAATTTTTGTAATATTTTTTTCGTTTTTACGGCAAATACTGGCTGTATCTACCTAACCTAACCTGCTATATTTTTTTGGCCTATTTCGATATATAAATGTCATACAGAGAGAATATCAATCTGCAGAGTTAAATAGACCTCCAAATACTGAGAAATGGACTGATGACCCAGATGATAATGGTACCTATTTAAAATGTATTCTTGTTAATACATACATATATATATATATATTTTTGGTTTATGATCATTTTTATTTTATTATTCTGCTGATATAGTAGATGATCAGATCATGCTCTTCATAAAAAAAATCTGCTTGCACTCACCTTAGCCAGCGTTTTTGCCCTAAGGTTGAATGGCAGAGAATGCCTTGTGGCATTAAGTCCGCCCTTTGTACTTATTTTTTTTAATAAATAAACTCTAACCAGTTCGACAATGAAACGTTTTATCTATGAGCATAAGCTTTGTTTACACTGGTTTAGTGAATAGTAGTGTCTACTGCACTATTTACTGTATCAAGGTAACTAGATCTTCAGTTTTTCCTTATGTGGTTAAGTTCGCGAATCCTCATATCAGCCGGCAGACCTCCAATGTTTGATATAGGCCTCCCCTAGAGTGCCACAATTACCGGTCCTGGGCCACCCGCATCCAGCGGACTCCTGCGACCTTTACCAGGTCATCAGTCCACCTTGCCTCATCAGTCCTACCCACGCTGCAGACCTTAGATCGCGAATTCGTCGTATAGGATTATATTTTAATAAGTCTGTACTACTACGCTCTAAACGTAGATCATTTACTCTGCACCGATTTTAGGTTTTTGTGTTTGGCCTATGGACTGGTAAAGAATGCCATTTGGCATTAAGTCGCCGTCATCATCATCATCATCATATCAGCCGAAAGATGTCCACTGCCGGACATACGCCTCCCCCAAAGAGTGCCAAAGTGACCGATCCTGCGCCAACCGCATCCAGCGGACTCCCGCGACCTTTACCAAGGCATCAGTCCACCTTGTGGGGGGGCCTACCCACGCCGCGCCTTCCGGTACGTGGTCGCCACTCGAGAACCTTTTCGCCCCAACGGCCGTTGGTTCTACGTGCTATGTGCCCCGCCCATTGCCTCTCAAGTTTAGCTATTCGAACCTTTTTAATAGTATTGAATTCATAGTCACACACACACACACACTCAAACACACACACACACACACACATTCTCCTACCTAAATTACTAGTATATAAAAAAAGAATAAAAACCCTTAGTTGATTACATTGTTAGTACCTACTTACCTATTATTAATATTATTATCTATGGAAGAGCGGGGCCACCCAATACAGGCATTGTTTGCTTACCGGGCGGCTCCATCCCTTATATTATAAATGTACAATGTTAATTACGAAATAAATAATTTTGTATTTTTTGTATTTTGTATTTGTATAGTAAAGAAAAATATTAATACTTAATAGCTAAATTCAGTCCATTTGCATTTAAGTCCCAGTAACAGCCAGCACCGTACAAACCCAACCAAAAAAAACCGGCAAAGTGCGAGTCGGACTCGTGCACGAAGGGTTCCGTACCATTATCTATAAAAACAACAAAAAAAACAAGTCTGTTGTATGGGAGCCCAACTCTGACTCGCACTTGGCCGGGTTTTTAGTATTTGTTGTTATAGCGACAACAGAAATACATCATCGAGAAAATTTCAACTGTCTAACTATCACGGTTCATGAGATACAGCCTGGTGACAGACGGACATACAGACAGACAGACAGCGGAACCTTAGTAATAGGGTCCCGTTTTTACCCTTTGGGTACGGAATACTTAAAAATCATCAAATATGTAGATCTAAAGGGTGTCTAATTAGTAATTACATTCGCAACATGCGCATGCCCCTATGATATTAAGAACGTCCATTATTGTCTGCTTAATACTAATTAGCATTCCAAATGGCAACTATGACAGCATTAATAACTATCGCAGATGCACCCTTGACCCACTTACCCAGTTTTTACAGACAATTCACAGAATTGCGATTCCTGTCACGTCACATACAGTCAGTAACATAAAATGACCATTAGCCCTTATTTCTAGGTAGAAGGTCCACAATTAAGCAATGGCTGTGTCAATAGATCAGTGTATCGATAGAATTGAATAGTTTGGAGTGCCAGTAGCTCAATCTTGAGGACGGTGACGCCCTAAGTAGTCGTCGCTACCGAAGACCACTTATGCCGTCAGTCGTTATAGTTTGTGGAAACATAAATTCAAAATAGTTTGTCTGAAGCAATAATTCCGAATCATTCCAAAAGCTATTGGACACAAACAACAATTTGGACGCAAAATATTGAATTATAAGTTTCTGTAAAAAAAAACATTTTTGGTACAAGCTTTTATTGCCAACTGTACTTTTCTGTATACCGTCATCAACTACTCGGTGAGACGATTCTAACGAGCCCAAACTCAACAAGGTTACGTCGGTTAAGTCATGAATTCCCATGGCCACCTTCTAATCAGCTTAAACCCAAAATTTCAGCTCAATCGTTTGAAGATATCTGCTTCATAAGTGAGTTGCAAGATTCCACCCGAACAAACATAGTTACATAGTACAATACATTGCAAGTTAACAAAAAGCTTGTAACAAGTGATTTCTCCATAACTATGATAAAAAGATGTATTGGCAATAATCTGCAAACGCCTCACCTCACTCGACTCTAGTGTTGAGTATGACTTTAGACAACAGTAAACTTTTTTAGCCGCACTAATATCACTGTGTTCAGATAAACAAACAAAAATAAATGTATTAGCTTATGTTTTAAATGAATTAATTTCATTAATAAATTAAGCTGTGTCATTTTTGTACAGACGACCGATCAACTAACCAACCAATTTAAAAATATCCAACGGAATTTTACAGTTACTTTTAACGGGTTAGCAATCCACATGGAACATGGAACCCGGGGTGTTCAAGTGCGGAACACTGCGGGGAACGGAACGCTGATTTACCATTTTTACATCATAAAAATATCACTTTGAAATGTTTAAATTCTGTGCACCTTCATACAAAATCGAGTTAGCTGACTCATCAGCTGACACACCCTTGCGTATACCATGGAATTCCTCCTCAATATCCTGGAGAATTCTGTCCTTAGTCTCAGGCAGCATCCACCAGGATACCAGCAAACTGTAGGAGACCATACCAGCGTTCAGCCAATACGTACCATGGAGCCCTAGAGTGCCGAAGAAGAACGCGTTACTCTTCAAAGTTATAAAAAGATTCAATGACAGGAACAAAACAGATAATGTTCCAGCTAAACCTTTGTATTCTAAAGGAAGTACTTCACCAGCAATAATATTTGGCAAAGGAACTGATCCAGTAGCTATTGAGAACATATGTATGTGAATCAGTATTATACCTATGAAAGGGTGGTCAAAAGGTAGAAGGCCTTTAGATTTGAAGTAGCAATAAACTCCAATAGTTAGAAACGATAAAATGTTGAGACTCATCGTTGATATGAGCATTGGTCTGCGACGCACTCTTCGAATGACAAACATAGCAATAAAGGTCGAAATTATCCTTTGAATGTCCATGGATATTATTATTAGCGAAACGTCTACATCGTTTCCAATGATCACTTTAAAAATATCCTGAGTGTATGCTGCTAATATGACGGCCCCAGACCACTGTACTATCATATACAAATGCATGACCAAAATCAATGGCTTATAAAACTCTTTCTTCGTAAAAATTCTCTTGTAATATTGTAGCTTGCCTTCAGCTGGCTGTACATCAGTTTTTAACTCATTCAGCATATGAGTTTTGATCATTTTCTCTAATTCCTCGTCCTCCTCATAGCCTCTTAACCAGTGGAACTGTTTCCTACACTCATCATATCTGCCTCTTGAAACCAAATAGCTTGGTGATTCTGGAGAATGTATCACTATCATTAAATTGATGAAGGTTAACACAGCGCAGATGAGAGCGATCGTCTGCCAATTGCAATAGGGCCCTAAAGCATGAATGATTAGAGTACCACATGCTATGCCTAGAGATATAGTAGTGAGGAACGCTCCTCGATTCTTCGGACTGGTGTACTCTCCGATCAATACAGAGCAGAGCAAAATAGACAGTCCCATGGAGAAGCCCTGGAGGAACAAGGCCAAGAGTAGTGTTGTCAAACTGGTGGCGAAGATAATGCAGAACCAGCTAGTGAGCATGGAGCTGATGCTGACGATGTTGGCAGCCCTGCGGCCGAGGGTGTTCATAATGAAGGGCAGCATTAGGGCGCCGGTGACCAGCGCGATGCTGATTATGGATGCTGTGAAGGACAACATCATTATTAATGAGATGAACATAATTAGAATACCTACCTATTTAGAAACTAAAGAAAAAGGGACTCAGTACATTAAATTGATAATTTAATTATATACAGGATGAGCAATCCAAATGGGTCAGTATGGCGGTTTTGGAAACCATAACAGATAGCGAAATCTTGGCTTAGGAACCATGACGTTGATTTTAGTAAAAAGAAAAACTGCATTCATATACTTACAAAAATACGTGTACTCGGCCCAGGAATCGAACCTGGACTTTTTGAAAAATTAAATTTCGTTATTTTCCTTTGAATATCGGTTATGTAGCTCTTAAATAGTAAATGTTACTAAGAAACATGATATCTAAAACTAATAAATGCATTGTTTTTAAACAACGAAGTTTTATTTTTCAATACTTCAGGGCCGCCGCCGGCCCTTTGACTTTGTATGGGGAAGTTTTAATATTGTTTAAGTAATTGAACAAAAACACAACACAAAGATAATTATTTTATTTCAGTAAATGTTCAAAATGGTAACCATTTTCCTGGATGCAAAGATTAATTCTATTGGGTAACGATTTCATTATTGCATTTCGTATTTTTGTGGGGTGTATCTGTGTTAAGATATTTTCTGAGGCTATTGTTAAATCTTCTACAGTATCGTAATTTGATTTGTAAAGTTCATCTTTGACATAACCCCATAAGAAATAATCCAGTGGTGTGATGTCAGGCAATATTAAAACTTCCCCATACAAAGTCAAAGGGCCGGCGGCGGCCCTGAAGTATTGAAAAATAAAACTTCGTTTTTTAAAAACAATGCATTTTATTAGTTTTAGATATCATGTTTCTTAGTAACATTTACTATTTAAGAGCTACATAACCGATATTCAAAGGAAAATAACGAAATTTAATTTTTCAAAAAGTCCAGGTTCGATTCCTGGGCCGAGTACACGTATTTTTGTAAGTATATGAATGCAGTTTTTCTTTTTACTAAAATCAACGTCATGGTTCCTAAGCCAAGATTTCGCTATCTGTTATGGTTTCCAAAACCGCCATACTGACCCATTTGGATTGCTCACCCTGTATATTACTCGTGACAAAAACAACACAGATAATAAAAGAAAAAAATATCGGCAAAGTGCGAGTCGGACTCGCGCACGAAGGGTTCCGTACCATTGTCTATAAAAAAAAATCAAAACGTTTGTTGTATGGGAGCCCCCCTTAAATATTTATTTTATTTTGTATTTAGTATTCGTTGTTATAGCGGCAACAGAAATACATAATTTGTGAAAATTTCAACTGTCTAGCTATCGTGGTTCTTGAGGTATAGCCTGAAAAAAAAAACGTTTGTTGTATGGGAGCCCCCCTTAAATATTTATTTTATTTTGTTTTTAATATTTGTTGTTATAGCGGCAATAGAAATACATCATCTGTGAAAATTTCAACTGTCTAGCTATAGCGGTTCTTGAGATAACTGTTGACAGACAGACGGACGGACGGACGGGCAGACAGCGAAGTCTTAGTAATAGGGTCCCGTTTTTACCCTTTGGGTACGAAACCCTAAAAAAAAACACATTTGGTTTTGTCACGTAATGGACCCAGCTCAGCATAACTGTTCTATTCGGATGAGCTTCATCCTTAGAGGCGTCATCAAGACACGTTATATGACAAAGTGATAACGGCTAGGCATTTGTGTGGTTCGTTTAGAAACTTGGACCATAAAAGCCGCAGACAGGCAAAAAATCGATGCGGTTGAAATGTGGTGCTGGCGTGGAATGCTTAAGATGGATGAGTTTGTACGAAATATAGTCCACGGTCTGCATTTCGTACAAACGCATCTATCCTTAAAGAGATAGAGATTGGCCTGGACAAAGAACAGCGACTGTCGTCTCTATATCTTCACATTATTCTCCAATATTTGCTCCACATAGCTCGCCGGGATCCCAATCATTTGGAGAAATTGCAGTTAACCGGCACAGTAGATGGCAGAAAACCGAGAGCCCGAAGCCCCAAACGCTGGCTCAGCCAGGTGTCGGAGCATCTTGAAATGCCAGTTAGCGCAGCTCCACCAGGCAGCCGACCGAAAGTCCTGGAGGAATACTGGCTATGCTACGTCGGCCGAGCCACGGCCCTCAGCAATGTTGTCAGTTCCTCAAAGTTCCGGTCCCTCAGACCGAGTGGGGAGGTCGTCCGTTTCATAATCATAATCATTTATTTCGTCATCATAGGTAGGTTATGTACAGGTGGTAGGTATTATAAAATGGAACAACCATGATGTACCTTTCGGCGCACGATAAATTACAAATAGAATGTCACAAACTTAATCCTAAAAATACTATTGATATTAATTAATAAGCAAGCAGTTAAAACAGAATAAAATTGCGAAATGTCAAGTGTAACAGTATAATTATTGTTATGTCTAATAAGATTTAATTAATACTAAGGTAATCTTGAACATTACAATAACATTTTTCCACAAGAAATTTAAATAACAAAGATTTAAATTTACTTGGGTTCTTATTTTTTATATCACCTGGTAATTTATTAAATAGCTCTGGACCCATTGTTAGAATACTTTTTTTATTAGGCTAGTTTGAATATATTCCAAAATGTACACCAGACCCCGTATCATGGTCGGCCTTATCACGCGATAAGTGACAAGATAGAGCGCCAGTCTCGTTCTATCGAACGGTGTCAGCCAGTGACGGACGCTCTATCTTGTCACTTATCGCGTTATAAGGCCGACCATGATACGGGGTCAGGGTTTCTTGGGCGAAGGTAGAGTCCTTTTACTGCTTCTTTCCTTTCAAACAAGTCGGGGTTGAAGTTTACAAATATACAGTGTCTGGGACATAGGTTATCTTTCAATAAAAAACCCCCCGACACAAAAAATGAACTCTAAAAACTAACAAATAATATTTTAAACCTCTTATAATGTTCAAATATTTTTATTTTCCAAGCGTCGTCACGTCGGGAGACCACTCCAGTCGCCCTACGGTCCCCCGACGCGAGACGGTCCCCCGACGCGACGACGCTTGGAAAATAAAAATATTTGAACTTACATAATAATATATATGTGACGATTCGTTTTTAGAGTAAACTTTTTGTATCGGCGGGTTTTTAATTTTTTTAATTTTACTTTAATTTTGTCCTTTTTAAAGTACAGCTGATCTGGTCATGGTTACCTCACCATATACTTTCAATATCATTGAAGTAACATAGTACCAAATTTCGAATCGATCGGACATAAGGAAGTTAGTCAGATCCCCTCATCAAATAGAAAAGAGCTGATGATCTTCAAACGGCTGATCTGGTCATGGTTACCTCACCATATACTTTCAATATCATTGAAGTAACACAGTACCAAATTTTGAATCGATAGGACATATGGAAGTTAGTCAGATCCCCTCATCAACTATAAACGAGCTGATGATCTTCAAACGGCTGATCTGGTCATGGTTACCTCACCATATACTTTCAATATCATTGAAGTAACATATTACCAAATTTCGAATCGATCGGACATAAGGAAGTTAGTCAGATCCCCTCATCAACTAGAAAAGAGCTGATGATCTTCAAACGGCTGATCAGGTCATGGTTACCTTACCATATAATTTCAATGTCATTGAAATAACATTTCGAATCGATCGGACATAAGGAAGTTAGTCAGATAATAATAATAATAAATAAATAAATATTAGTGGACAATGTTACACAAATCGACCTAGTCCCATAGTAAGCTCATTAAGGCTTGTGTTATGGGTACTAGACGACGATATATATAATAGATATAAATACTTAAATACATAGAAAACTTCCATGACTCAGAAACAAATATTCATGCTCATCACACAAATATTTGCCCTTACCGGGTTCGAACCCAGGACCTTCAGCTTCGTAGGCAGCGTCACTACCCACTAGGCTAACCGGTCGTCAGATCCCCTCATTAACACACGGACAACAGACAGACACGTTAAACTTATAACCCTCCCTTTGCGTCGGGGGTTAAAAATAGGGTTTTTACCATTTATAGTTTTTACTGGGTCTTTTGAGATTACAAATATTATAATGCTTATGTATGCGACGCGCGTGTGTTTGATACAATGCAGAAAAAGGAAAGATGGTGGCCCGCGTGGCTCTATTTATAAACTTCGGCGCTGCTGTGCGCATGCGCGGGATGCTGTCATCTAATTGGGCGCGATCTTCACTTCGGTGTTGCAAGCCGCAACATACAGCACTCATAAATGTAGAGGGATGGTAGAGTTAATAGTTGTAATGATTTAAAGTGCCTCACTGGCAGCTTTCCGAGGATTTCAATCCGCAGATGGCTCTAATGCATCTCTTTTGAGCGCTGAATAATATTTCTCTGTATGTTGCATTCCCCCAGAAGATTATGCCATACCGCAAGGTGGATGCAACGAAACCGTGATAAGCTGTTAGTACTGTTCTACGATCCGCAGCTTTTGCTAATCTTGTCCGTCCGTCCGTTTAGTTAGGCCTATAAAATTGTCAGTTTTCCTGAGAAGGAGCTACTGGAAGCATGTAATCGCGAAAAATCTATCGAATATCTCCATTGCACTCGCCTTATCGTGACAGAGATATACAAACTGCCATTTTTGGGTGTTCGCGGCGTCCAAACGCAAGCCTTATTGAGCTAATTATGGGGCCGGTTCGATTTGTGTAAGATTGTTTCCTAATATTTATTTATTTATTTATTTATGAGCGGTGGTTTGGTCTGGTGCTACTATGCCTCTTGTTCTAAGTGTTCTAATAAGAAAGAGACGGATAGTGCGAGAAAAATCGAGAGCTCGCGCGCCGTCGCATGATAGAGGTGCAGATGACACACTGATAGTTTACTTGACACTCAAAATCATGGTGAACCTTGATGACTTTAATCGTTTCAAAATATTATTGTCTGAATATTCGTAAAACAATATAGTATAAGAAAAACAGAACTTTTTTTCTTATATATTATTTTAGCAATATGTATTGTAGGTTTTATTATACTGCGGCGGCGGCAAACAATCATACGGCCCGTCGAATGGTATAAGCAGATACCGTCGCCCATGGACACTTGCGACTAGTGACCGACCGAAATATGATTTTCACGCGAGGCACTAGCTCTCCATTCATTTGGATATCCAACGCGCTGGCTGGGGAAACGGGACGGGTATGACAGACTCCCGGGAACCGCCCGGACTACCCTCTAAAACCCCACGGTGCTCTGCGCGCGCGCTGCTTTACGCCGAAGCCACGGGAACGCACGCGCACACTTCCGCGGCTCCGCCAACAGCTGTCCTCATGTGAGAGCATCTTTACGGAGCACAGCAATTAAATAACTATGGTATCAACAGGACCTCATTTCACCGTTATAAATGACGCGAAAAAAAGACTAAAACCATATAAAAATCCCATATTTTTACAGATTCAGAAGAGACTTAGTTTACAGATTCAGAAGTTTTTCTTCTGACACACGAAACCTGTTGTATTTTTCTTCTAAAGGGTCTATTTTCTACTCTGCGCACAAGGTGAATGTTGGTTTAACATACCAATAATCGGTATTTAATACGCCATTTATGTTATAAATAGGTTGAATTGTAAATTTTAGTAATACAACTGATCTCAAATGCGCCATTAATTTTGGAAGATGGCACAACTTTATTGCATTTCTAAGAGAGAGACTGTTGTACAAGTATTTATATTTTTGTTTTAAATTGTATGTTCTATCTATTAAACAACAGCTTTTTCCACTTTTTCCTACCAGAGAGATCTATGGTCAAGTCTCTCCTATGCACTGGTCATCTCTCCCGTAGGGGCGGAAGACATTAATATTTTTTTTCTTTATGAAATGAAAAGTATTAAAATTAAATTATTGACTTAATCAACAATCTAATGATACCAAATTATACCTAATTAAATTTGACCCATATTGGGCACAAAATCAAGTCGCTGCAACGAATGCCTAAAATTTTAAGCGCCTTTAAGTAAAATGGGGTTCCACTCTCCCTGACTCCCCTACATTGCAAGTTAAATAAAAGCTTGTAAAACCCTACTTCAGAACTTACCGATCCAAGATCCAGTAGCGTCATCGACGGGAATGAACCCGGACCCATGCAGTTGCGGCAGCAGCACCGACGTGAACCCTACCACCAAGCCGTGAGACATCAGGTTCAATGACACACCTGACGTCGCGAAGCACTGGAACACACATATTTTGACTTTTACTTATTTAAGTTCGGTGACAGCCGGGCGGTAAATAAAGCACACTACTTTCAATTCTTTCTTCTGAGTGGTGATAACGTCACGTTTCGAACGCACGTTAAGACTGTCAACTGTCATTTTCTCATACAGTTACGTGATCGACCAGTGGTCGTGGATTTGAACTAGTCTCGTCCCACTACTGGGTTTTTCAAAAAACTTATGTACATACGAAGTATTATTTGATATTTAACAGTGGCTTCCCAAGTAACACAGAAAGCATTTTATCACACGAATAGTAAACTTATGAAGAACTTAAGGTCCGTATAAACTCTTATATAAGTTCACCGAACATCTTGACGCTTTATATTGGCATTTCAAAACCATTATGATGCTTTACACTGTATAACGGTAAGATAATGGCATATCAAAATGCTTTTATAAAGCCTTTAGTTTTACTGCAGCAAACCACAACGCAATTGTACAGCTTTCAGCTGTTTTTAGTGCCATTGGATCTATAATAGCATTTTTAAGTAGTAAATAAATGCTTAATGCTATTTAATAGCATAAACGTGAACCATTATAATGCCATGTAAATCCGTTAAACAGCTTTCAGCTGTTTTTTAGGCCTTAGGGCCTACTATAGCATTTTTAAGTAGTAAGATAATGCCTAATGCTGCTGAACAGCAGAAACGTGAATGAATGTAATGCTTGCATTATTAAAGGTCACCCGAGTTCTGTTTTACAGCTAACAGCTCTTTAATCTAATACACGTGAGTGCGTGTAATGCGTAAAGCTGTATATAAACATTTATTTTACAGTATTCGTAAAACGATGTGTCCGTTAGTTATGTAGATAATGCGTTCAGAATCAGAAAGCCTTTTTATTCATAGGCAAACGGATTCCAACTGTACAAAAATTCTGAAATGGGTTTTATTGTTTTGCTCAAGGATCCCCAAAATTGCAATCAAGTAATGGCACTATTTTAGTCCACATCAAGTCTAGTGGCATACCGGTGAACCCATATATAACTACTTTATAGACAACGGCACCACAGTGGTTCACCAAAAGTCTTCTCTCTGGCCTCTGGCTTAATAATCGTTCACATGTGAGTATTTCTACTGCTTGCGGCATTAATTGGACTTTTTAAAGGCTCACCGGGCTGCTATAGCCCGACACCATTTTGTTTAATATTATAACCAAAAAATATTACCATGAGAACCTATTTAAAAGTAATATACCTGAATAATAATGATATAACTTAATTTAATACTGCCCAACGAAAACTATTATGTCAATAATGCAAAATTCGTTGTATACTAGCAACAAAAAAAATGTTTTGGTTATTTCACAAATATCTTTATATAACACTTTATATAAAAACCACAAAATATCGAAGGCGCATGAAAATATTGAATGAAACATATATAGACATTTACAGTAAACTATATTGCGCAGTAATATTTGAAGGCATAAAATAACTAAAGAGTTAAACACTTTACCATCTATCATAAATTTTGCAAACACTCGTCACTGCTGTCAGTTTTGAACACTCACGCATCCATATATTATATATTATTGCGAGACAATTAACATTTGTACTAGCGATGTATTCGATCGATGAAATTTTTATACTGATGTAGGCCTACATGTGAACATTTATAATTCTTTTAGTACATTCTAATTATAGTCTAATGCTTTTGTAATGCAATTAACATGTTCATTATCAATAATATTGCCGGCTTAATGCTTCTGTAATGTCATTGGCAACTTCATTGACCATAATAATGCTGCTTTAATGCGATTGACACTTTCTTTGACCACAATAATGCTTGTATAATGCGCCTGTCATGCAATTAAACAACTATTGTGAACCTTTTTAGGATCTAAAGCAGTAAAATTTGTGCCCAAATAAGCACTACAATAGCCGTATAAACGTTTATAATGCTACTTTAGAACTAACTCAAAATGCCAAAACGATACACAAATGCTGTAACTCGGCTGTTATACTGCTTTGATGTGTTACTTGGGTTTACGGTGAAGGGAAACATCGTGAGGTAACCGATTTAATCTCAATAAGGTCTGCTTTTCCCTCTGGACTGATGGCAGTCACTCTCGTCAAAACAAGTGCCTGCGCCAAATCTTGGGATTAAGTGCCAAAGAGGACCTCAGCTCCTTCTGCTCCTTTAGGGCAAAACCGGGAAAAACGCCAGGAGGATGATGATTATGTAAGTTCCGTGACAACGAAATATTCTGGCACCAACCAAAACCAAGTTGTTCTACGGTTGTATTCATGGTTTTATCATTGAAATTGGTAAATATGAGATCTAGTTATGATGAAGCTGTTTGGGTGATACGAGTTGGTTTTTTATGTGTTGTGTATAAGGTTTTGTTCCGACATTAGGTTCAATAGATTAGGTACTTGTTTTACTGTTTGTTTTAAAATGTTTACGTTCAGGCCCCGTAGCATGGATGGCGTTATCACGCGATAAGTGACAGGATAGGCGCGTCGTCTCGTTCTATCGAACGGTGTCAGCCAGGGACGGAAGCTCTATCCTGTCACTTATCGCGTGATAGCATAGTTATAGTTATTTCAACATAAATTTCACATGAACATAATATCGATACCATAGTTCACAATCGTACTAATTACGGGGAAAAAAGTAGTGTAATTAGTACGATAGTGCTCAAATCATAAAGTTACAATTTCAGTGACAAAAAAAATGTAATTAGTACGACTGGGAACTAGGGTATCGATATGATGAACTTAATAAAGTATGATAGAATAGAATAGAATAGAATAGAACATTTATTGCATATCACATTACAGACATAGGTGGATTTATAAATACGTCAAGGGATACATGTGACGCCCTGCAAGGGCACAAGCAACATCAGTAGGCTAATTTTAATAAAACTACAATTACTTAAGGTTAACATACTCAGCTGAATACACATTAATTCAACAAGACCAATAAATTTATATTATATACTTTCGTTGCCCTTAAAGAACTCGTCTAAACTGTAAAAGCATCTCGTAATTAAGAACGATTTTAACTGTTTGTCAAACAATCTTGGGTTATCTGTGTTTTTCAAGGAGTTTGGGATATGATTATAAATTTTAATGGTCATGTAATGGGGGCTGCGTGTGACGAGTTTTAATTTTGAGAAGGGCATTTTAAGTTGGTTGAGATGGCGATCATTTCTTTTAGGTTTAGTCGTTGGTTTAGGTGAGTATAAATTAAAATGTTTTCTAATAAATTTACATGATTCAAAAATGTACATGGAAGTTACGGTTAATATTTGGTGTTTAATGAAATAAGGTTTACATGACTCCATTCGATTTATGTTAACTAAGATTCGAATACATTTCTTTTGTAAGATGAAAATTTTATTAATATCACTGCAGTTTCCCCATAGGACTAAACCGTATGATATTCTCGAGTAAGCATACGAGTAGTAAGCTGCTAGAGCTGTTTTAAAATCAGTTTCGCGCTTAAGGTGCTGGAGGGCATAGATAAAGGACGATAACTTTTTAGTTAATTTTCGGATGTGGTTTGTCCAGCTCATATTGGAATCTAAATCTATGCCTAATAGAGTGGCAGTGCTCACGGTATCTAGTTTTGTATTATTATATTCATAATCTATTAGCAATGGTACTTTTTGGTAAGGTTTAAACTGAATTATTTTTGATTTGTTTACATTGAGTAGAAGGTTATGGGATTGCAGCCAGCTTGTAATTGTATGTAACGTTGAATTTAATTTATTTTTTATTTCAGTAACACTAGTACAAGAAAACAATACAGATATGTCGTCGGGAAAAAGCATACTATGCTCTTCCAATATGTTAGGGAGATCATTTATATATAAAAGGAATAGTATGCATCCTAAAACACTACCCTGGGGGATAGAACCCTTTACTTTATAACGCCATCCATGCTACGGGGCCTGGTCACCTCCAATGATTATTTTATATTTATTGTATTTTTAGGGTCCCGTAGTCAACGTAACCCTTATAGTTTCGCCATGTCCGTCTGTCCGTCCTAAAAAATTTTTTAGGGTACCTCCCCTACATCTAAAGCGGGGATGTAATTTAATTTTTTTCGTTAAAGTCTGTGGGGTGTCGTTAGATAGGTCGTTATATTATGGGTTTCCTAAAACCGTTTTTCAAATCAGTGATTCGTTTGCGAGATATTTGGGTTTTAAAGCCCTAATTTTTGTTCGAGTCATGTGTCCCCCCCCTTCCAGCTAAATGACTACTACTGGGGATGTGAAAAAAATCGTGGTAGTAGCACATATAATGAATTTAAAAGGAAGAAACTAAATGTGTACTTGGAAAGGCAATTTAATAGACATATTTGTGATGAAAAACTCTCAAGATTGTTTTGTTGTATAGTACATTACTACAGAGGCCGGGAAGTAAGTGGTTCGCTCGTTACGCTCGCTACGCTCGGCCGTCTATATGTACTCGGCCGGCATCCCTTTTCACGCCGAGGTATATATAGTGCTTTTCTCAAACATGCAATGAAATAAATTGAAAAAAAAAACTCCAAGAAATCAAACTTAAATTTTCATGGCTGCACGCCGTGATCCTGTGCCACAAATTGTGGAATGGAAAGGCCTAGGCCTAGGCCTCCAATTTTGTATGAAATGTCATTACGGATCTCTCGTCTCGCTGCGCCCGAAACGTGACACTTCGAAGCCCATTATGAACAACACAACGTCAACATTTCATTGCATGATGAGAAAAGATACATACTCGTACTCCTCCACCGGCTCCGTTTTTTACGACAATATGATAAAGTAATCTTGTATCCGCTGAAAGCTATCATATCGATCTTATCTTGTGATATCCATGATTCAGAGACGCATATAGCTTGGAAAGTTTTGTTTTCTTAAATGAACGCTTCTAATATATGTGCTGTTTATTGCATAGACTTTGAAAGTTTTGGAATAATACAGTGAAAGGTAGATCTTTAGCGTCGAAAGGAGTCCGAGTTTACATTTTCATTTTCCTGGGATGATTTCATATCCGATGTGGTGTTATGGTTATCCGACTCGTTATGTATGGATTTGTTTATATAGTGAGATGCTGTTTGTTGTGTCTGGGCAGGTTTCTGTGGTGGAAAATACCTTTTACCATTTATGAAGAGGGCGTTATTTCTGATTATTGCGTGCCTACCTTGTTCACGCGCGTTTCGGAGGCATCCTCTTATGTGATATCGATTTCTTAGGCCTTTCGTTATCGTTATATTCACGGTTTCAATAAATCCATTTAATTGTATATTTAATATATCGCTAAACATATGACTGATTTGTGGATACAGGTCATATTCGGTTTCGCTGTAATATTCATCCAATTCATAAAGTATAAATGTTTTGTTGTTGTCGTTGTCGCCTGTGGTCAATTTATGTATGTCTTTGCCATGGGGCCCCGGACCTTTGGAAGGCATGCTTAGGGTCGAAGCCAACAACGCAGAGGAACTTTAAGACAACAATAATCTATAAGCGAGGGGTACACGCACCGCGGATGCTATCACCCAGCGCACATCATGAATACACCCGGTGATGGTCCTCGCCAGGTGCAAATACTATTATAATAATACGCAAAACTAGGTACGGTATCATTGACGATTATATTCTCCAGACAATCGTGCGTGTCTGTAATCGGCCATCATGGACCAGGGTGAAGTTTAGACATTAGAGCCGTTTTCTCGTTAATCGTACATGTTAGGAACTCACTTGTATCATAAATGGAGAACACCTGTTTCTCTCCGCCATTTCTTCTACTTCTTTAATTCTGTTTTGGCTGTATCTTGAAATGTAGTCAAACTTCGCTTATCAAATAATAAACCTCAGATTTATTAGGAGTATCAAAATAACACAGGCTATCAAAATTGGTGAGTCAAATTATTGTTCAATGACCTTGAGATAGAAAACAATATACAACTCCATACAGCTGAAATGTTTTTTTACACACTTTTACAGCATGTTTAGGCGTTTTTAACACTGAAGTATATTTACAATTTAGTATTCATTTTATTTTCGAGTTGATTCCATGGCTGCAAATTATTTACTAAACTTAGAATAATATTGTCATACTATTATTATCTCCGTGAAACTGTTTTGATAGTGTCACGTATCTGGGAGCCTATCTGACTAGTCGTCTTGGTTTGATAATACGTTTATCGTCCGCGCTCGCTTTCACAGCCAAGGCCGCGCTTACGCACCGCGTCTGTGATTTTTCTGGAGTCGAATGTGTTCATAAATCGTCCTGTGGTCATAGTAACAATACTTCCTACTCAGTAGGCGTGTAGTTTGTGTGGGAGCGAGAGGCCATGCTCCGATTTCTCGCTCCCTCGTATGCACCACAGCTGCTGCCTGAAATCGTACCAGAGCAGTTACCCTCCACCCGGAAGTTCCTGGACGTTCGAGCAAGAGATCGGATCGTGGTCGTGGCATCTCGCACCCACGAAAAGTGCACCGATGCCGCTGCTCGAAATCGCGGAGAGTTGAGACGTAGAATTCCGACAATTTGTCTAATGAATCAGCGGCAACTTATGCAAAACGGTAACGGCTTTCATTCGTTGTTTATCCCTGCGAAACGTTGTAGGTCCGTAATTTGAGTGAATAAGTAGGCGAATCACGGGACAATAACGTGATTTATCGTTTGTCGTTCCCTTATCGGGTGATCATGCTGCGCCTGCTGAGGTAGTAAGAGCTCCCGCGGATGAATGGCGGCGGCGGATTCAATGTCGAGAGCGCCCTAGGCAAGCACCTCATCGGTGCCCCTCTAGCGGCCATAGATTCAAAAATATATCGAATAAAGTATCGCTTCCTCGCGGCTCTTTGGAACCCCGCGCCTTAGGCACGTGCCTAGTTTGCCTATATGGACAATCCGCCTCTGTGAGTGAATAGGGATGGTGACACCTAATATATATATATACCCTATATTAATCAACAATGTTGAGTTTTCTCGAAAAAAGGTTAAAAAAATATGGATGGGGAAAAAAGTAACTCAAGGCAATATACAGGGTGGAATTTCATAAACTGTACATAATAAAAGGAGAAAAAATTCAGCCAATTTCATCGGTGAAACGGTGTTTTTTTTTTTTTTCTAGTCATTAGTTTTTTTTTTACAGAATTTTGAAAATTTTTGTAAAAACTCGGGTAATACACCCAATTCAGACGGTATAACTTTTGATCCAATGGTCCTAAAATGAAAATAAAAAATGCAGAGTATTACCAAGGGACAGGTTAATAATTCTTAATAACAATAAAAAACCAACTAGAAGAGAAAATCCGCAAAAAAAATTATTGTCTTTGAAAAATGGCTACAAAAATTACGAATTTTAAAAGAAAAACACAATTTTCTAAAAAAAACGCAAATTTAGTTACCATTTTTTTTTGCTTAGTATTAATCCTCACTTAATGCCGATTCTAAAACCGTTTATAAACTGTCTCAGACTTTGAAAAATACCACGCAAATGGGTACGTAAATCAAACCATAATTTTATTATTTTTAATCCTCTTAAAATCCTTAATGACCGTTTGTTCACAGGTAGTTGAAGGGTGTTATCGGGTTTTAGGTGGAGATAACAAATTACGTACTTAGTATTAATCCTCACTTAATGCCGATTCTAAAACCGTTTTTAATCTGTCTCAGACTTTGAAAAATACCACGCAAATGGGTACGTAAATCAAACCATAATTTTATTAATTTTAATCCTCTTAAAATCCTTAATGACCGCTTGTTCCCAGGTAGTTGAAGGGTGTTTTTGGGTTGAAGGTGGAGATAACATGAGGGGTATAAAGGCATTGGGCAATAGGTCAACTATTCAGTCGCTCGCAAATCGCAATTGCTTGTCTTTGCTCGCCACTTCTTTGATTACTCCAGTACTTGTTCAGTTTGAATCATCATGCCCCGCTTACGAGAGTTTTCGCCGTTACAAATAGCCAACATGCACTATTATTATGGATTGTGCCATGGATCTGCAAGAGCTGCGTGTATCGCCTATTTGGAGCAGTATCCTAATGACGTTCCAAGACCTGCTGCTCGCCACTTTCAAGAAGTTCATCGCCGGTTGTGCAATATTGGCCTGGGATACGGTGACCGAGATCGCCGAGAGCCAGGAAACATAATTGATGTTGCCATAGAAGAAGCAGTTCTCAGAGACTTGTACGCGGACCCAACCACGAGTCTAAGACGCTTGACATTGAGGCACGGAATCTCAAAATTCTCTGTCTGGAAAATTTTGAAGAGGGAAGGACTGCATCCATTTCATTATCAACGGGTACAAAATTTGCAAATTGGCGATGCCCGCGTTAGGTGTGTTATGTCGACTTGGATACTTGGCAATATCAGAAGGGATCCGGAATTTACTAGAAGAATTTTATGGATGGACGAAGCAAGATTTACTCATACGGGAATAACTAACTTCAGAAATTTACACACATGGGCTCACGATAATCCAAACCTAGTAAGACCATCTAATTTTCAAGACCAATTCTCCATAAACGTTTGGGCAGCGGTACTCGACGATCAATTGATTGGACCAGTCTTCTTACCGAATACTTTGAACGCCGACAGATTTTTACTGTTACTGAGAGACGAGCTCCCAGAGCTTTTGGAAGATGTGATGTTAGATGTGAGACAACGCCTGTTTCTCCAAATGGATGGATGCCCAGCTCATTGGGCATTAAGAGTTCGACATTTTTTAAATGAGCAATATCCCAATAGGTGGATCGGCCGAGACGGCCCCGTTGGATGGCCTGCAAGATCGCCTGATATGACGCCGTTGGATTATTTTCTTTGGGGTGATATGAAGCAACGGGTATATCACAGAATCGTCAATACCGAAGCAGAATTGCACGACAGAATTTTAAATGCAGCACAAGAAATAAAAAATAATCCGGGAATGATTCGACGGGCTACGCAACAAATTCAAGCTCGGGCCACATTGTGCCTTCAAGAAAGAGGAGGTCATTTTGAACAATTAATACCATACAGGGAACGCCCTTTGCAACACTAGAATAAGTTTTTTCTTTAATAAAGGTTTATCAATCGAATTTATGACTTTTAATTAAAATACATGATTTTATTTACGCAATTTTTAGGACTACTTTTCTTCCTATTGTTTTCTCTACCTAAAACCCGATAACACCCTTCAACTACCTGGGAACAAGCGGTCATTAAGGATTTTAAGAGGATTAAAATTAATAAAATTATGGTTTGATTTACGTACCCATTTGCGTGGTATTTTTCAAAGTCTAAGACAGTATAAAAACGGTTTTAGAATCGGCATTAAGTGAGGATTAATACTAAGTACGTAATTTGTTATCTCCACCTAAAACCCGATAACACCCTTCAACTACCTGTGAACAAACGGTCATTAAGGATTTTAAGAGGATTAAAATTAGTAAAATTATGGTTTGATTTACGTACCCATTTGCGTGGTATTTTTCAAAGTCTGAGACAGTTTAAAAACGGTTTTAGAATCGGCATTAAGTGAGGATTAATACTAAGCAAAAAAAAATGGTAACTAAATCTGCGTTTTTAGGGTTCCGGAGCCAGAATGGCAAAAACGGAACCCTTATAGTTTCGCTATGTCCGTCCGTCCATCCGTCCGCAGCTTAGCTCAGAGGCTCTTGGTACTAGAAAGCTGTAACTTGGCATGAATATACATATTAGTCATGCCGACAAAGTGGTAAAATAAAATCTTGAAAAACATTTTTTTTAGGGTACCTCCCCTACATGTAAAGTGGGGATGATTTTTTTTATTGTCGTCTACCCCATAGTGTGGGGTGTCGTTGGATAGGTCTTTTAAAAATATTGGGGGTTTGTGAAAACAATTTTTCGATTAAACGATCCGTTTGTGAAATATTAAGCCTTAAAGTGCTAATTTTGTTAGACTCCAGTGTCCCCACCCCCTGCTAGCTAAATGGTTGTTTTGGGATATGTGAAAAAATTCATGGTAGTAGTACATATAACGAAGTTAAAAGGAAAACTATCACAGCTAAGTAGGCTTTACACGTTTACGAGTAATAGTCGACCAACTTATAAAATGTACTTCAAGAAGTAATAGTTTCGTACAAATTCTATTGTAACTTACTTATAAAACGTTGTTAGGTGTGTAAAAGAGGTAGTAAATATAAGTGAATGAACCATGTAAAAATATTGTAATATAAAATCATAATATCCTTAATAACAATAAATAAATAAATAAATAATAATGTTTAAGCTCGAATGCTTTCGCATAGTGGTCGGCGCGCGGCAGAGCCGGGCGTGCGCCGGGCCGTACGGGGTGGGGATTTTATAACTCCTTCTTCAGTTACCATCGTCCTATGTGGGCTCGTTTTTATTATATATAATGGTACGGAACCCTTCGTGCGCGAGTCCGACTCGCACTTGGCCGGTTTTTTTTTTTAGAAAATTTTAAAATTCGTAATTTTTGTAGCCATTTTTCAAAGACAATAATTTTTTTTGCGGATTTTCTCTTCTAGTTGGTTTTTTATTGTTATTAAGAATTATTAACCTGTCCCTTGGTAATACTCTGCATTTTTTATTTTCATTTTAGGACCATTGGATCAAAAGTTATACCGTCTGAATTAGGTGTATTACCCGAGTTTTTACAAAAATTTTCAAAATTCTGTAAAAAAAAAACTAATGACTAGAAAAAAAAAAAAAACACCGTTTCACCGTTGAAATTGGCTGAAATTTTTCTCCTTTTATTATGTACAGTTTATGAAATTCCACCCTGTATAATCACAAGGTTGTAAGTGTCCAAAGCTTTAAGGGGCTACCCGAGGTTTTTATCGATTTTTGACAAGTTTTGAATCGTATCTCCTACTTTTGCACTACAGATAGAATTATAAATCAAACGTCTATCGGTTCCTCAATCTTTTATCTCCATTTTGATTCACCGGATTTTGGAACAAATGAATACTTAATTTTGTATGATTTTTTTAAACATTATCTAATAAAACACTTATTTCGTATCACTATTGACGTGTAAGATCTAACATATACGAAATCTACATATTTAGGTTCGTCTGTGACGTCTCTAAAAACTGGTCCAGAGTTTTCAATTTAAACCAATTAACACAAAAGTTATGAGCAGAAAACCAGTTTTTTGGCCTAAAATTGTTCAACTTTGATGCCAAATATCTCGAAAACAACGAACTTTGAAGTAAATATGGGATTCTATATTGCTAAAAGCCGTTGTTGTTCATATAATAAGCTACAAAAAACATTAGAAAACTAAGGGATTCAGATCCAAGGTCATTGGCGTATGGGAGCCCCTTAAGAGGTTCCCCCTCTGCCCCTTTTCCGCAAAACCGCAACTTCACATGAAACTATTGTCATAATTACGGGCCTCAAGCGTTTTCTCTTCGAGTTGTATCTTCGTAATTTTATGAGATATTTGAATAGAATTTTCGTCATTAGGGCTTGTCTACAGGGTGCAATCAAATTCGTGATCAGAAGTAATATGACTTAGCATTAAGATGGGATCCTAATAACGTAGGGGTATAGGTAATTAGATGTATTATTCAATGTGGTGTCGATTGCGCGCCCTGCGGTGTTTCTTGTTTATTAGATTTAAGGTAGTAGTTAGCTTTTGCATAGGTCCAGGACTGCATGATTTGCACGCTTATTTGTATTTAGCTATAGGTAATTAGTTAAGGGCCCCTTCGGGGCCCAACTTGGAAAGATAGGTAAGGAAAAAAAAAAAAAAAAAAAAAAAATGTATTATTCAAACTTAATCACGTAATTGGGGTGTAGACACTAAGTAAAATAATCAATAATGTCATATTTTCTCGAAAAAGGATAAAAAATGTAGTCAAATGGAGAAAAAATCAACGCAAAATGTTAAATAATCACAAAGTTATTAAGTGTCCAAAGTTTTAAGAAGGGGTATGTTTTGTCCCTTTTTCGCAAAACGCAACTTCATATGAAACGATGACGCTGGAAGAATGTGACGTCACGGAAGACGGCAACGCGGTCGGCGGGGCCGTCGACGCTGCCCCCCGGCAGCATCCTGTAATGTGACGTCACACACCGTTTGCGTTTTCTCTCTCTAACAAGCAATAGGTTATAGGTTATAGGTATACGCGGGCTGGGTTTCCGCAACTCGAACAAGCAATATTAAAACGGTTGTAGCTTCGTAATTCTTTGAGATATCTGAACGGGATTTTAGTCACTAGGCATATTTTTTTGCCTTCTTTCTTTTGGAGTAATAATAATTTTCGAGTATTATCAGAATTAAATAATTTATTGTAAACAGTGTGGTCACCCTACTTAACAGAAAGATATGCAAAGATAAACTTATCTCATATGGCTCAAGTGCAAGTGTGCACTTCACCATATATACGTTTATCATTTGAAAATTATCACTAACAAATGCGAACATTGCATCGCTACGTTTTATTAATAATAATAACAAACTAGCAAACCCTGTCGTAAGTTAATAAGGTAAATTTCATGTCAACACAAAAAACATTAACACATAAAAGTAAAAGTATGATAATTTTATTTCTTTTCAAAAGAACAAATCCATCATTAAACGTATTTTAAAAGTTTCTCAAAATGCCCACCGCCTTCTTGCCGACATAACTCTGCTCGTCGTATGAGATTATTTTTAAGGCAGGTAAGTACAAAGTGATTTGCTTTTTTGCAAAGTGATTTGCAAATTCCAAAGATTGCATTACCAAACACAACGGTTGCCAAAGTTTGTTTGGATAGTGAAATTTTACCAAAATAAATTTGGCAAAACGGCAGGATCCTTGTACAGTCACCGGCATCAATATCTGGTGTAACAAAGCCGGCAAAAATATCTGACACGTCCTTATGGCATTAGACATATGTAGAGTCGTGTCAGATATTTATGCGTGCTATGTTGTGGCAGATGTTATTGCTGGTGACTGTACTACCACTTCTGCGAACTATATTTTTTCGGCCTAATTCGATATATAAATGTCATACCAAGATAATATCAATCTGTAGAGTTAAATAGACCTCCAAATACCGAGATATATGGACTGGCCTAGCAGATGATAATGGTATACCTATTTATATGTATTCTTGTTAGAACGTAGGTACATATATATATTTGTTTAGTTTATGAACATTTTTATTTATATTTTATTATTCTGCTGATATAGTAGATGATTAGGTATGCTCTTTATTTAAAAAAATCTCTCTGCACTCACCTTAGCCCGTTTCTGTTTTGCCCTACGGTTAACTGGTAGATAATGCCTAGTGGCATTAAGTCCGCCCTTTGTACTTATTTTATTTGTGCAATAAAATTTAAATAAGTACCTAAGTAAACCGTCCGACTCCAGGACCAGAACTCGAAACCTATTCCGCTGCAGCGGGGAGTCAGGCAAGGACATGTTATTTCTCCAAAACTGTTCACCGCTGCACTGGAGGACGTTTTCAGGACTCTGGACTGGAGAAGGCTAGGCATCAAAATCAACGGCGAGTACATCACTCACCTTCGGTTTGCTGACGATATAGTGGCTCGATGACCTCAGTAAAGCTTCCATGCGAGTTGGTCTAAGAATTAAATGAACATGGATAAGACGAAGATCATGTCAAATGCCCATGTCGTACCAACTCCCATTACAATCGGACACTTTACGCTCGAAGTTGTAGAAGATTATGTATACCTAGGACAGACTATCCAGTTAGATCGGTCCAACTTCGAGAAAGAGGTCAATCGTCGAATCCGACTCGGCTGGGCAGCGTTCCGGAAGCTACGGCACGTCTTTTCGTCCAATATTCCGCAGTGTCTCAAGACGAGAGTCTTTGACCAGTGTGTGTTGCCAGTGATGACATATGGTACTGAAACGTGGTCGATTACTATGGTCCTCATAAGAAGGCTCAAAGTCACCCAAAGGGCAATGGAGAGGGCCATGTTGGGAGTTTCTCTGCGTGATCGCATCAGAAATGAGGCTATCCGCAGCAGAACCAAGGTAACCGATGTAGCCCTCCGAATCGCGGCAGGGCACATATAGCACGTGCCGCGGATGCGATTTATTGACATCCGCACATGCGGATATTTGGGGGCACACATCCGCGGATGCGGATTTTGGGTCAAACACTCAAAAACGTAAATAAAAAACGTCCATTTTATAATATCACGCGATCATCAAACACATTGAGACTAAATACAAATAAAACACGTGTTTGTTTTTGATCACATAAACGAAAAGATGTTTTCTCAAACATGCTCGGAAATGTACGCGTTAATATCACGAAATGACGACGTGAAGTTTCTTGTTTATGGCTCCCTACATTACTTCTTGGCCTTACGCCAAGAAGTAATGTATGAAAACCCTAAGTAAAACCATTATTGTCCGCTACTCTAACTTTTTAAATTTGCTTACTAATATTAAACTGACAAAGGAAAATTTACATACTGCCAACCACCACTAGACACACTAAAGCATACTTGCTTCATAATAAAAATAAAAATAATCTATGGTACTATACTTTATGTGCGGTTAAACATGGTGCTCGAACGGCTTGTTCAAATGGCATGTTTAAAAAATAAAAAAGGCGCAAATTACCTATTATTTAATTGATTACCTAGTATTTATTTTAATTTTAATATTTCCTCACATCGTTTGAGAAAATTACTATACAATCCTCGGCCGGAACAGGGATTGCTGGACTCGTTGTATTCGGCCTCGTCTACGACTCGGCCGTCTACCCCAATCTCGTCCAGCAATCCCTTACTTCACGGCCTCTGCAGTAATCTACTATTTTTTTACTAATGGCGAAAATATCTAAAACGCGTGCGGTACCTAAGCGCCGCGTGGGCTCCTTCTTGTCATGAATTGGACTACATCCGCATCCGCAAAAACTCCGCATCAATTTTGCGGATGCGGATGCGGATGATGATTTTAAAATTTGTGCGGATGCGGATGCGAATGTCTGGAACATCCCTGGTCTGTACTACGCTCTAAACGTTGATCATTTACTCTGCACCAATTTTAAGTGTTTGGCGTTATGGTTGACTGGTAGAGAATGCCATTTTGCATTAAGTCCGCCATTTTGTATTAATACATTCTGTTAATTTCATACCTCTTCCACTTGGTTTTGTGCAATATAGTTGAAATTAATTAATTATACAGCGTCGACCGCGAGCAAGTAAAACTGAAATTCCAAGTGTCGATTCACAATCAGGCGTACTTACTCATGTGCCGGGAGTCCCTAGTTAGTCTAAATATTTACCGACAAACCTTTTCATCGGCTTCCTAGCGTTTTCCCCAGTTGTACCCCATGACCCCGGGATCCGTTTTGGCACCAACTGCGGAGCGCGGTCGGACGTTGTACCAGCACCGGGCGCCGCTGTGTGACGTGACGTAACGCTGCCGATGCTGCAGCACTCATGCTGCAGCATCGGCTACGGCCCTGCCACGACATTGCGCGACAGTGGCAGCAGTTTTTCTAATTCATTGCTCGTGATCCCAACAGTGATAAAAAGCTTGCCGCGCTGCAATTTTTTTAATTTTTTTTATTTAAAAACAATAGGTCGGGCCGTTACAATTTCATAGGAAGCGTTTCATAATGTGTTTAGTAGGTTCGTGGACTTCGGCAAAGTTCGGGTGCAATCGTTTCGCTTAAACAACCGGACACAGCACAACACACGCCCATTACAAAAGGATTTGTGGATATTTGTTTGATATTTAAATATTTTACGTGGCCTCCGCTCTGCGCACCGCGTCGTCGCGTCCTTGCCAGCCGGTAACTGTGAGGTAACTGAGAGCGGGTGGGCGGCACTTTCAACGGGAGGCGGGAAGTGGCCATACTGTACGGCAGTACTCTTTATTATACTGTGCCTTCGCGCTGTCTGCATGCTTTCGCGTCGTGACAAGTTTTGTTTACATTTTATCGGCGTGTTTCATTTCGTGAAAATAAAACAAAAAGTGATTGAACCATTGAGTAGAGCAATTGATTTGTATAATGTCGAAAAGGAAAGCGCGTGTGTGGACATTTTTTGACGATGTTGACGGTGATTCATGTTAAGTGAGGTGTAACAAGTGCCAGCACGTCTATCATGGGACGGCCGCGACATACTCTCGATTTTTCTCGCATTATACCTCTTGTTCTAAGTGTTCTAATAAGAGAGAGACGGATAATGCGAGAAAAATCGAGAGAGCTCTCGCGCCGTCGCGTGATAGCCGTGCAGGTAATAGTTTATTTCTTCGAGATGGTCAAGGTAAAAAGGCAAACACTACGAGTAGATATGGTTAAAATGGCAGTTTATTTTATGTCTCGTTTTCCTGTGATCCATAAAGTGCCGACTAATCGGCACATTTTGCCGACTAGTCGCCGACTACAAATGAGGCCGGATAGTCGGCTATCGCGACTAGTCGGTACATCTCTAGTGTTTAGTTCTTGTATTTTACCCGTCTAACTACTCACTTGCAGGCAACCACAGTTGCCAATTTTGTAAAGTAAAGTAAAGTAAAGTTTATTTGTAAAACATAGGTAACAAAGATGGTACAATGGTAATATGTGTATGTTTGGCCATTAGGCATACAAATTTGCAAGCAGCATGCATTACATACTTATACAATGTGTATTGCTTATACTTGATCAAACGAAATGTGCGGATGCTAGACAAAAAAATATCGATAAAAAAATAAAAATAAAATTATATATTATATACTAATAGGCTAACTATTTAAAAAATTAAGGCGTTTTAAATTTTTTTCTGATGAATATTTCCGAGTTTGGTTTTTAATTCATATCTTTGCGTCTAAACGGTGTAGTTTCTCAAAAGTAGTCTTGTTTTAAAGCTACAAAATGCAGCTAATCGACCAACCAAAAAATAATAACAATATCAATCATAAACCTACAAAAAAAAAGGTAATTAGTAGAAATTTGTGAAAAAGAACAGTCTTTTTTTTAAATTAGTGTCTGTAACTTTAAAACTAGCAGTTTGAGGTAGACTTTTTTGCACTTTTTTGGCTTTTTTTTTTTTTTTGGTAGGCTTTTTTTATTTTTTTTTTATTTTTTTTATCGATATTTTTTTGTCTAGTATCCGCACATTTCGTTTGATCAAGTATAAGCAATACACATTGTATATAGATAGTCTTAATTAATAGTACATTACTATAGAGGCCGGGCAACGAAGGGTTGCAGGCCAAGTAGATATAGACCGCATAGGGATACGCGGCCGGCAACCCCGTTTCTCGCCGAGATTTGTATAGTGCTTTTCTAAAACTTGCAATGAAATAAAAATAAAAAGTAGTCAATTTGTTTTATAAATAATACGTTTCTGAAGTGCACCGCCTGCACCGCCGCCGCCGCGCCGCCAGCTCCGGGCCCGCGCCCCCCGTTTAAAAACAAAAGAAGGTTGCTTTACAGGCCTAGGTGTGTAAGGTTGTATGAAATTCCTTTACATATCATCTTCACTCATCGCACTGGATACTTAGTATTTCCGAACCTAATTTGAAGTAAGTCACGTGAACATTTCATTGCAAGTTTGAGAAAATAGTACATTGTTTAGCGAGGGGCGGAAGTGGAATATTGCGAACAAGAGTCTATCAGAAGCCCGACGCCGAAGGCGGAGGGCTTTTGATGACTCGCGTTTGCGATATTCTTACGCCCGTGTTATACACAATGTTTTTCATCACATTTGCGAGGAAACAAATACATTTTAGATGAAATTAATACAAATCGTAATAAAAACTTCAACATGTCAGTCGTCCATTTTGTTGAATTTGACGTGAGGCGCGTATGGCAAAGACCCTTCGGTATACAGCCACGATTTGAAAACACTTAAAAACATTTTACATAGACACTAAATAACTACATATTAAATCTGTAAATAATTCAGTTAAACATGTTTAAGTAGTTTTTTAAGTTTAAATTTATTTATAAATACGTTTTCAGACATCGTATTTGATATAAAAACCTCTTTGCTCTGTAACTGCCGCATGAGTGACAGATACAATTTAAGAAAAAAACCATTACGCCCGTGGGCGTAACACAGGCTATTACAGCTCTGTATGTCTGCGCATTATGAAGCCCTTTTCGAGCAAGTGTGATGAAAAATATATTTCGCTACAGTTTAAATACTCATTCACTGAATGAAAAGCTGTATCTGTTAAGAATTTAAATAATTTCGATTTAAAATGGGGCATGTCAGTTTCTCTTATAAATTCTGGTAACTTATTGTATAATTTCGGTGCCATGCCGAAAGCACTTTTTGCTAGTAAAGCTGTTTTTAAAGGGCTAGAATCAATTTTATGCCGCTGGTATACTTTTAAAAGCAGGAAATGGCTTGATGTTGCACTTTATATACATATCTAACTCGAAAATATATAAACATATTTTGCGCACCCCTAAACTGATTGTGGTAACTGTGGTTGCCAAGCGAAGTATTTTAAGGGCTGCCTTTTTTAAATTTTGATATCAAGTGAGCGGGTAAACAAGGTTTTAGTTTCACTCTCTCTCGTATCTTACTCTCGTAAATTAAGGCCAAGTGCAAGACTGTATTGTACACTGATGGCCTGATTAATAAACGTTTAAGAAACCTATTTTTGCTAAAAAACTAGTTTCATCACAGCTCGCGGGCAGCCTTATATGATGATAGCCGTGCTGCTTTATGTGCACTTTACGCCAAATCAGCCTCAAATATCCTTCTGTTCTGTCGTCGTCGTGTAGTCACATAGTTCAGGGAACCCCGTTCAGAGTTCCAGAACACCTATAAGGTAAACGTCCGGGTGCTCGACGCTGTACTAGTATATGGCATGGGCACTCTATGTCAAAGCAATATGAGATAAATTCGAACTAAGACTTTTCTTTATTCAAAGCCATGTCACTTTGACATAGTGTCCATGCTATATACTACACTCAGAGGCAATGAAAACGGGTCACTTCCCATGGATTACTTTACAAAGTGACCCGTTTTCATTGCCTCTGAGGTAGCGTACCTTCATAGTTCACATTGGGAATTACACTCAGAGGCAATGAAAACGGGTCACTTTGTAAAGTAATCCATGGGAAGTGACCCGTTTTCATCGCCTCTGAGTGTAGTACAGCGTCGAGCACTCGGACATTTAAGTACCTAATATAACGATTAGATAATGGGGAGTAACTGATAAGTTATCATAAGTGATTAGACAATTACTTTCCACATGATTGTTGAACTTGCTTCGTTGTTCATTCAAAAGTACGTCATTGCCAAACATAGTAACTATAGTCCGACCGCACCACACAGCTCTCTTTTCATCCGTAATACTTAAATTCATGATTAGCTATAATTATGTGAGGATGAGATAAGCAACTATATATAAATAGATATATTATTAACTATCAAGTAAGCTGTAACAATTTGTAGTTCCTTCGAAATCCCGCAATGGCGACACTAGCATATTTCTAGTCAGGCTTTAATCTCTCATTTAACTCATAAAAACCTCCTGATTCGACTTTTACCTCCCCCCCTGACCACTCCCAGATTTTTATTTCCTCATTTAGTCATATTTCATTCCCTATTTCCATGGAATTCCTACCTACTAAGCAATTATTTAAACAAGCATCTTCTTCTTTTCAGATCCAAGCGTTTCTACTTCTTTGTCATATACCGGGACAAGCGGCTCACCCTTGAAGTATTCTTCGATCTGCTGAAGCGTCTTGCCTCTAGTCTCCGGCAGCAGGAACCAAGCAATCACCAGACCCGCTGTAATAATCCCAGAGTACAGAGCATAAGTCCCCTGCAAGCCCATAGCAGCTATCAGACCAGGGAAGGTCTTGAGAACCACAAATATCGTCCCGGAAACTGCTATAAGGCTTATGCTTCCAGCTTGGCTTCTGTATTGTAAGGGGAATACTTCACCAGCGATTACACTAGGCAGCGGCACCATTCCCACAGCTACAGAAAGTACTTGGAGATTAACTAGAATTCCTGGGATCCACAGAGAATCGAATGGAAGAAAGTTGTGAGTTCTGGCGAAGACGTAAGCCGCCATAGCTAAATGACTGCCAGCACAGAGCGCTCCAGTCGCGAACAACATCGTTCTCCTACCAGTCTTATTAATCACGTACACAGCGACAATATTGAAGAACAGCCTTTGGGTATCCAACGCCACCATCCAGAAGTGAGCGTCAATGTCAGGTCCCATGAGCAAATGCAGAATCGTCGTAGAATAAGCGGCCATTAGAGTACCTCCTGCGAAATTCAACATGATATACACTGCAAACATGAGAATAACAGGTTTGTAAAACTCTTTCTTCTTCGCTACTACTACCATTTCTTTAAACCTGTTCTGTTTAACAGTCTTCTGTTCATCTAACTGCTTGCTAGCTTCTATCATCTTCTCGAGTTCAGGTATTTCTTCCTCTCCTCTCAACCATATGAAGACTCGTCTGCACTTATCGTACTGGTGCCTCGTCGCGAGCCAGCTAGGGGACTCAGGGGAGTAGATCGTCATGATTAGAGAGATGAAAGAGAAGAAGAGTGAGATGAGAGCTGCCATTTGAAAGCTGGCGATGGAGCCGATGAGGTGAACGAAGAGGATTCCAAAGCACTGCGCGAGAGCGATGGTGGTGAGGAAACCTCCTCGGTTGCGGGGGCTGGTGTATTCGCCGATCAGGACGGAGCGGAGTGGCATCATCATGCCGAAAGAGATGCCGTGGAGCACCCTTCCTACTAGCAGCTCCTAGAAATTAAAAATACAATATCATTGTCAGGCAATAGGTAACACATTGCTGGTTAATAAGACTCTAGTGGTTTCGAGTTACTACTGCTAAATACTTCTGGACAGGAGCCTCATTCCTCCACTCGTGCTAGTTTTAATGGTCGATGTTATTATTCCCTGGCACAAATGGTTTTGAGTTTTTTATTTTTTTTTATTTAAAGTTCCAAATAATTTTATCGCAGAGTTTCATGTTTTATGTTGTGCTAAAGCCATTAATGGCTTATTTAAAGCCAGTTCAGAGAGAGTTTCAGTTCTGAGTTCTAGTTTGCACATTTTTGCAAGCTCATCTGCTTTTCCGTTGCCGATGAAGCCCTCGTGTACCCATACTAGTTGCACCTTGTTTTGTCTTCCAAGCTTGTGCAAAGAAAACTTAGAATTAAGTAGTCAATCTCGATTGAAGAAGCGGCAATAGAATGTGTGGTATTTAAGAGACTTGGTTTAAAAGTACCTCTGCAGTTGTAGCCAAGATGATGACGATCCAGCCGACCATGACAGGGAGGGTGACAGCGTAGTGTGCCGCTTTGCGGCCCAGTCGCTCCATCACGGGCGGTGTGAGGAAGTTGCCGAAGAACATCGATATGGCTATCACTGATGCTGCAATCAAAATAAAAGCTAGGCATTGTGGGACCGATCACACCGCCGCGACTCTAATTACTCGGACGAAAGCACACAGCACTGGATGTAGAAGACGTGACGCAAACGATACGTCAACGCGTATACTGTGAAGACTTTATGGTCACAATGTCATACTACCTACTACTTACTAATGTTGCACTACCTGTTCCTAATTTTTGTTCGTCATTTCCTCCTACCCAAAGGTTTTCTGGAAGAGCGAGTGGTTTTCTCTATAGCGATAAGACCGCCTGTTGCTACCTGTAATACCAGCTTATATCTTATATTGTTCTGCATTTGTTTGTTTTGGTGCAATAAAGAATATTATTATTATTAGTAATATGTTTTTTCCATATCTCGGGACCATGAGGTCCCGGACCTTTGGCAGGCATGCGTGTGGCCGAAGCCAACAGCGCAGAGGCTCTTTAAAACAAAAATAATCTAGAGCCAGGCGGACACCATCTCCGAGTGCACAACATGAAACAACCGGCCAGTTCAACTCTGTGCTGCGATGGAATGTAAGGATTGTGACGGTCATGGGTTATTGTGTTATTATTATTATTGTCAGAGTTATTATTGTACCTTCGTTACAAAGATGTTCTGAAAAGACACATGAAGAGATGCAAAATAGAGCCCTGAGCGGGACGAGAAAGCAACACGGCGGCCCCAATGGCGACGGCTCATCCATGAGCAGGTTAACAATTTCGAAATTGAGCGTCGCAATGAGCTCGATAAAAAGCGAGACGAGCTCAAGGCACGTCCACCAGCAGCCATCAGTTACAACTATCAGTGGAGTGTTAACTTGCACCAAGTGCGCTCGCACTTTAGCCAGAAAGATAGGGTACGTAAGCCACCTGAGAGCGCACCTGAGAGTAGAAGAACAACACTACTAATAATAATTGTTAATACTAAAGCCAGAATACGCAGTCGCTGTGGCCGAAATCGGTCAGGACGACATCATCATCATCATCATTATGTTGGGCAAATCATGTTCTGCGGGTCATTCGTTTTGGATTATTCTAGGCATTGACATATGCAGTGCCAAGGATTCCGTAGCGCTACTTTTGTAGCCGATTCCGTGGAATTCCCACCAAGTAGAGGAAAACACCCACCTAGCGGGTTACTGGCACTGAAACTAACTAGGGAAAAATCTCGTTTGTCAAGAGTTATAAATAGGAAGTAATGCTTTTATGTAAAAACGGAGACTGCATAATAATGTGGTGACCTATTTTGAAGAATTCCGTCTTGCATCCTTCTGCATATTTTCTTTGCCCTTGAACACCTTACATTTTGATTAGATTCAATAAGTGCCATTACTACTTGCCTAGTACGTGGCCATTATCAATCTACGTGAGTACTTATTATATGTACCCAGTGACACAGAACACTTAATAGTACTTATACTGACTATAGTCCGACGGCTTCACTCAGTCCTTGCTTACGCGGCGCGCGGGGGGTTCCTAAAATACAAGTCTTCATAGCTCAGTCTAATAGCGCGAAGCAAAGCCGATATGGGTCTGGCAAAAGGTCCTCACCTATCCACGACTCCATTTCCTTGGTAAGTGTGATGAATGAGCCAGGATGATGCAGCTGTGGCAGCAGAACCCCTGGGAACCCCAGGAGGCAGCCATGGCCGACTATGTTGCAGCATACAGCGCCGGTCACGAAACACTGCAAATGACAAAGTTTCTTTTACTACTACGACGGGGGCAAACGACCATATGGCCGGCCTAGTGATGTGCCGGGGAATATTCCCTTGTTCCTGGGAATATTCCCCATACAGAGGAATATAGAAATACAAATTAGGAAAATTAAAATTGTAATAATACCTAGTACTTAATTAAAATGACTGTTGCAACCTTGATTTTGTGTATAGCAACATTAATTTATGTTTTTTATATGGCAATGATATTGTCAGCATTCTGTTTCACTTCTCAGAAATACATCGCTGCACGTACACTTCAATTCTCTATTTTATTTACTCCACGGGCTTAGATCCTTTAACATGGTCCTTCGAGCCGGATGATGCCTCAGAGGCCTCATCACATCACCTTGCAACAATGACTACTGCCCTGTACAAAATGTGTACTACAAATAACATGCCATTCGCCAAAAACTGCATTTTTGTACTAATTCTGACTTTTAATTTCAATTAAGTACCATTTAATATATAAATATTTTTTTGTATTCGCAAGTACATATTTCTTTCTGATTTTTTGATTAGGTAAATTTTTAATATTATGTATCGTTTTTGTTAATTGTAGAAGTACTTTTGTAAAAAGTGTTTTTTTGCGGCTGCGACATTGGGTATTTATTTTTGTGGAGAAATTACACTGGTGAATGTCTTGGTAAAAAAATCAAGGGCCCAAGTTATCATGGAATTCCTGATAGCAAGATATTATTATATAAACATACATAATTTCAATGTTCCCGTATATTCCCGGGAATGTTGCTGGGAATATTCCCACCGGGGGAAGCGAAGAACAATCTCAAGAGCGTGCCCGACCCTTGATTAAACGACTTCAAAAAAGGAGGTTCTCAGTTTGACCTGTATGTTTGTATGTATGTTTGTCCGCGATTATCTCGCGTTTGGGTAAACTGATTTTTGTATGGGGATTCGTTGTGGTGACAGCTAGATACTAATACAAGTACGTGTCAACACGAAACATCCTCTGGGGCTACGGCGACCACACTCACCGCCAGAAACACAAATACTCATGTCTACATACCAGAGGCCCTAGCACGATAGGTTTTATCGTCACATTTTACGCGACGTTTCGTACATTTTCGCCGTACGGGGATATAAACTATCCTATGTTACTCTCCATCCCTTCAACTATCTCCACTTAAAAAATCACGTCAATTCGTCGCTCCGTTTTGCCGTGAAAGACGGACAAACAAACAAACACATAAACTTTCGCATTTATAATATTAAGTATGGATATGGATATTAACCGCTGACTGTACAATGCAAAGTACAGTCATGAAATGAAGTCCTTTGAAAAAACTCACTTGTTTCGCAAACGGTGAAAATCCACTCTGCTTTCCGGTCATTTTGAATATATTCTTACTTCAGCAAATACTCATAAGAGTAATGGTTTTTTTTCTCAATTCATCGCTCAACTGGGAAGGCCGCCTGCCTGCATAGTTATCGATAAATACTGTGTTATTTTTCTACAAACGCCATCTTGACGATATCTAATCAGTCCGTATGTTTTATCAGGAAGATGTTGTAAGATTAAATTAAAGTAATTTACTGTTTGCAAATTGATCGCAGTACGTATGGATAGTGCAGTGCACACATGTTCAGTTAACCTAAAGTTTGACTCAACTTATCGCATAAGTACAAAATATGTTAGATGTCAATGAGTTATAGTCGTGGTAGGCCCCCACAAGTTGGACTGACGATCTGGCCAAGGTCGCGGGAGTCCGCCGGATGCCGGTGGCTCAAGACCGGTCATTGTGGCACTCTTTAGGGGAG
Source organism: Epinotia ramella (assembly GCA_947578815.1). Lineage (NCBI taxonomy): Eukaryota > Metazoa > Arthropoda > Insecta > Lepidoptera > Tortricidae > Epinotia > Epinotia ramella. The sequence goes on from OX388223.1 coordinate 15,872,351, forward strand.
GCCTATTTCCAGCAGTGGAGTCCTTCGGCTGATAATATGATAATGATGATTCGCGTCCTCCGCGCGCCCATTTAAATGGTCACTGTTACCTATGTCAAACACAACATTTTCGAGACCCCTTTTAACTATGTACTTACCTACTGCTAACATACAAATAAATATATATCGTCAAATTTTGGTCAACGGGGTCTGCAGGAACCGTGACACCCACCGCCAGGATCACTATTCCTTCCGCCGGGATCGTTCATCACAAATAATGAAACCAAATACTGAGCACGAGTTTTATTTCAGCACACACAAATCAAATTACCATGGTATAACAACACAGGTACTCTCTTCCGAGACTCGCGAACCACGTGACTGACACAAGCCTACGTCATCATGCCGTTTAATGCCGCATGATGACGTAGGCTTGTGTCAGTCACGTTCACGAGTCTCGGAAGAGAGTACCTGTGTTGTTATACCATGCAAATTACTTAAATACGAAAACAAATGGTACTCACAAGACTTCCAATGAATCACGAACCACGTACATGTCTTGCCTCTGGGAAGGCTCGATCAAAAGTTCCGCACTCCGTCACCTCCGGACCCAACGAACACACTACAAATTAGAGGTGGACTGTAGTACTGCGTAATCGATTCATTACTTTAATTGTTTTAATATCGTTCGTATAGTAGTTTAATTTATCGATTTTAGATTAAACTTAGATTACAATTTAAGCTTGATCTGAACTTTAGTTGAAACATTTGGACGTTTTAAAATACCGCCAAACGGTTCGACTAATAAGTGGTTACAAATCAGTTCATAATTTTATCTCACAGCAAGGTTTAACGTTAGATTTATTATTCTTGCCTGTTCTAAATTCAAAATGACAATTACAAATAAGTTTGGTCATCAAATTGACATCTAGTTTGAACCAAGTAATTATTACATTAATCAAATCAAAATAAAACAAGGCAAAATCCAACTTATTTACTAGGTATCCTCTCGAAGAAGAAGACGTCGAGGACGTGGACCTGGGAGGACACGTCCATCATAGGCCACCGCCGTATACCGTGTGGGCTCGGACAAGAATAGGTCTACGGTCTCCCCCACCTGTCGTAGAAGGCGACTAAAGGGGTCGCAGTGTTCTGGCGGGGGCCGGGGCACTCGCTTAAGGAGCTGACAAGACCTAATTTTGTTGAAATTTATGTTTTTAAGCAGTTTTGTAAGAAAAACTACTTTTCACACATCAAAAAAAAACATGTTAATATTCCCCATATTTCAAAGAGCGTGGACGGCCTCGATACATAATTGGACGAAATCGGCTCGATAGAAAATACATAATTGCAAAGATTGGTCTTAAAATCATCTTAAACGGTTCTATGTCTTTATTTTTTTGACGTATGGGTCTGCAATTAAAAATATGAAGTCAATATATTCATACCTAAACCGCTAACGAGTCACATTTCTCAAATAATTCACACTTTTTTTTTATTTCAACATTTATGCACTATTATCTTCAAAAACCGGGCCGCCCAGTGACACTCGCTCTCGTTTACTCCGATACAAATAGACAGCGCGCTATCCCAAATCCTCAAGGCCATTTTGGTGTTGACAGCGTCTTAAGAACCCCAGGGAAGGCGACAGCATTTCCTTGCCCTAAGGACGAGCCAAATGTGGCGAGGCGCGAGGTGGCCTCCAGTGCGATCAGCATGAGATCCTGGACTCCCCTGCATGAGAGCGCAGATGCAGAGCACCGTGGAGTTTTTAGTGGATAGAAATACCACATAACCCAATCATCCCCTGGTGATTGGGTACCTGGCGCGCAGGTTTTCTCCACGAAGAAAAAAAAAAAAAAGGTCCTGCGTTGACATTATATATTAAGGTACAATCTTACACAAGTCGACCCAGTCACATAGTAAGCTTAATGAAGTTTACATAGCTACAAATATTATAATAAAAATAAATGTATTTAAAAACATAAAAGTCTTACCTATACGCAAGGTTATTCGGCAGGCCCCAAACTAGGCTGAGCCAGTATCTCGGGACCTAACCTACGCAATACAATACAAATGAAGTAATCTAGTACACATGTCATCATCATAATCATATCAGCCGAAAGACGTCCACTGCTGGAGTGCTGGACATAGGACTCCCCCAAAGAGTGCCAAAGTGACCGGTCCTGCGCCACCCGCATCCAGCGGACTCCCGCGATCTTTACCAGATCATCAGGCCACCTTGTGTTGGTCTGTTTGTGTCACTAGCAGGGTCAGCTAGCTTTTTCTGTACAGTCAACAGCAAAAAGTAGATGAGCATTTTAGTACTTTGTCATTTTCACTACTTCGACGCATCCCAACTGTCGCAGTATTGTAACGTTAAGTGCGAAAAAGTACTAAAATTATCATCTATATTTTCTGTTGACTGTACTCTACCTACTGTGTGCTGTTGTTATATTATGCAATTTACAATATTACTCGTTTGATAGTAAGTATACACAATCATATTGCATTAACATAATCCTGCGTTTAAATATCTGTATGACTATTATGCAAAGTGTCATGCCCATTGGTTCAACCGGATCAGTCTTATAAATGTACCTCGGAGTAGGAAGTTGGGTTATTTATCTTGTCATACAAATATGAGCCGGTAGGTAATGCAAACAAAACCGGACAAGTGCGAGTCAGACTCGCCCGCCGAGGGTCCCTTACAAAAATGTATAGTTTTCAGATTTTTTCCTGAACTTGTATTATAAGACGATATTACTTGCAAAATTTCATAGTTCTAGGTCAACGGAAAGCACCCTTTAAATTTTTATTCCCTTGAGAGTGTCGAAATATACGTTTTTTGCGGCATAAACGGCCGTATCTTTTTTTCACGTTAACTTAGAACTTTCATTTTTTCACAGCCTTAAGAGACAGTAGACTTGAGTATATATTTTTAATTTCAACTTGATTGAACTTCTACGCGTTCTCGTGATAAAGGATCTTGACAAACAGAAAGGCGTACTACAACGCGATCCTGTAAGGGTTTCGTTTTTTTGCTTTTGAGGTAGGTACGGAACCCTAAAAAGAACAAACACCATAAGTACTTAAAATAATTCAATAGCTACATACATAGCCAAACGTTATTAAAACTCTTACATAGGTAGGTAGATAAAAATATCCGAAAAAAGTATGGGTGGCAAAATTCCGGTTTTTAAAATATTGGTATAGATAGTTAAAAGTATGCCTTAATTGGTAAAATATTCCATAGAAATACATTCAATTACAAAAAAAGTTTAAAGTCAGGGTTTTTTTTTTGGAAATATTAGGCACCTGACGACGTCGACATTTGCGGCAGATGGTTAGCGACAGAGGTTCGGCCGCGGGGAGCGACAGCAACAAGTCACGGCTTATTGCTTCCGAACGGCCCAAGTTTAGGAGTAAGGACGTGTCCATGGCGTGGCTAAGGATCCATAGTAAGCTTGACAGCTAATAAGAAGCTATTGATCGCCGCGGCCAGAGGGCCTACCGCAGACGGCATTCGAAGTTTTCCCTCTCTTTCGCTCTCAAGTGGGAACTCGCAAGTATGACAGAGAGGGGAAACTTGGAATGCATTTCGCGGTAGCAGCCCAGGCCGCGCCAGTCTGTGAGAGGCCTTAAGGAGACGGAAAGATCGTAGACTCAACACTAGGCACTTGGACTATGGGGACATGCAAGTAGCGATATCCCTATGGCACGATGGGGACATCGCGTTTTGAATCACGAATCGGGCCCCTGCACGCGATTTGGATTATAGAAATGCTACCATCTTATATCTAATTTGCACATTGATTGCGAGTGAGACAGGAATTACAGAGTCGCGCGCGACGCGACATGACACCAATACTATACGTACTATTCATTTTAACAATGTGTGGCGTCACTTCTGTCAACTGTAAAAATCTAACGTGATCTAAGTATATAAGTAATCGTCACCCTCCTAGCGTTACTCCCGGTTGTGCCCTAAAGGATCCCGGGGGTCCGCTTTGACATCTAATCCCAAGATTTGCCATAGGCACTAGTTTTACGAAAGCGACTGCCATCTGACCTTCCAACCCAGAGGGAAAACTAGACCTTATTGGCATTAGACCGGTTTCCTCACGATGTTTTCCTTCAGCGAAAAGCTAACGGTAAATATTCCGTACATAAGTTCCGAAAAACTCATTGGTACAAATGCCAACACAGTTAACTGACCATCCTGTATTTATATACAACCTTATTACAGTGCATAAAGTGAACGGATGGTCAGTTAGCTGTGTTGTCGATAGTAGGTACAGTCAGCATCAAAACTAATTACGCAATCGAAGACGTCAAAAGTTCTTATTTCCTTTTAATAAAGACTTTTGAAGTCTTCGTTTGCGTAGCTACTTTTGATTCTGACTGTACGAGCCGGAGTCCGAACCTACGACCGCCGCTTGACAGCCGCATGCCTGAACCTAGTGATGTGCAAATTGCGGAGTTTCCAAAAAGTTGGAAAAGTTCTCGGAAATTTCTAGAAAGTTTCACAAGGAATTAAGGAAATTTCCTTGTTGCAAATGGAAAGTTTCATTTCCCATACAAAAATGAAGAAAATTTCCGAAATTTTCCTATTTTAAATTGCAGAAACATTTCGCAATATAGGAAACTTTCCGTCGGCACGTCAGTACCTGAACCACTAGGCACCGTAGCTTTTTGACGTGTTCTACATACCTACTGCCGTTACCTAGGTTTGAATTTTTTGTGTACACGCTCGTCCAATAGCTATTATCAAACCGGGATTAGAATGAGAATCTTTATACGAACTGACAGCTATTCCATTCCTAAACCCGTCGCAGTTAAATATACGAGTATTTTGATATTTTTAACATATAAATAATAATACAATAAAATATGAATATGCCACGACCCCGCCGCTAAAATGTCATACTTTACTTTATATATTTGCTATTTATGTGTGCATTATGTCTTGACTTAACTAAATCTGTCAAGTCCCTAATTATCGTTGTTTTCGGCACTCGGCCAATAAAACTTTTATTAGCAGTTGACTCTGACAGCTTGAGTTTAATCTATGGACTATTGTAGGTCGTCACATTCATTCAAATTTAATCTTAATGATGATTAATTTGATACATTAATTTTCATTACGTTCCTATAATTTAGTAAACATTATTAACCAAATATCGCTAGAAAATGTACTGTAATGTAAGAATGTTCGTTCTATGATAAACTGGCATGCAGTGCTCACATTTAAATAGACTTAATAAAATGACATGACAACCAGGAAATGTCCAGGAAAATGTAAAAAAACCTTTACATGTATTTAAATTATTAATTTACTTGAAATTTTAGATGCGATGCGTACGATATAAGTACAGTAAGTGGAAGAGCAAATCAAAAAATAATAAGCACTACTATAACCCTATAATTTTCAACCACAAGGCATTTTCTCCGATATTAACGTCAATTATCTCCAACCTTGAGAAGCAACAACAGTGTGCACAAGACCTTAGTTTGAACTACAATTTTTATATGTACTATTGTTGATTAAAAGGCCGTCTCAAAGTTCCTGCAATAAAAACTAAAAAACTTTAGAGTAGTGTTGTTAAACATTTTTTTATAATTTCCTACTGGAGCTCGTAATATTAGTTTACAACCATCCTTAATCTGTCAGCAGTTCTTTCCTTTTTCATTGCCAAGTGCTATTCAGAATTCTGCTATTTTCGTCAGAGTACCAGTGGAGTTCTAGGCGGGGTGTGGGACGGTGTAGGGGGTTTCGTCGAAACTGTGGGTTTTTAAGTTTTTGAAATTTCAAGACAAATATAGTGCTTGGTCGATTCATGATAGGCCGTGGGTCTAATACACTTCAAGAGATTTAACAGTGATTTTACCTGGATGTGATGTGACTGTCATATAGACTGGACACATTAACTGCAAGTCGATCACGTAACGCATTGTAAGTACGTACGTTAGCTAGATCTAAAATGTAAATTTTTATATGGGAAAATGACAGATAGACGGTCCTAACGCGCGTTCGGAACGTTACGTGATTACCCCTCTCAAAAGTCAAATATGGATGTGGTTATATTACTGTAAAATTTCTGAAAGTGTCCTAGACCCATTACCCATGTATTAACCACGATAGTTAGTTTATTCTGAACACATTTGTATTTAGTTTTCTAATCGCATTTATGTCTGATCGCGTATTTGTTACTTCATAGAACAAGTTGCGCCGTGACTATATAGTGACTATGTAGAGCATAGAATTTGCTTTTAATTTAGTTGTAGTCGTTGTCAAACATTAATTTTTCCGATAAATGTGCTTGGTTTTATCATCTCTTTGCCATCGACTCAAAAACAGCAAAGGATAATCTTTGGTTGTCTGCAAATCATTAAAACGTAGTATTTTGAGGTTCATGGTTCGGGCTATCTGTTTTTGGTTCTTAGTGAAGGGTCAAGATCCTCAGCAGTGAGGGACCGACTTAGGAGGAATCAAGATGTCGGTGACCGTTATAATACCAAGACGGGACAGCGAAGAGGTGTCCCGGCGGGCAAGTGGCGCGGAATTTGATGAGGTTAGTCAAAACAGTGTAAATAGTGCTTCGTGGTGTAATTCTAATTGGATTTCTGGTAAGTAGATGTCGTTTCGTAATCGAGAGAGCGCAGAATATTGTGATCTGTGCTTGAATGACTGTTTCTTTGAAGAAATAGTTAAGAGAAAATATTCACGTGTTCCATCTGTCCAATTTGGATTTTTGGATGGATTTTGCTGAGATAATGATCTGTCAAAGTTTAGTCAGTTAGTCAGAAACAGATTACATGACCTGCAGGTTGATCACATAACGCATTGTACGCGTCAGGTGTCACTATTTATATGGAAAAATGACGGTTAAATTGTCCTAACGCGCGTTCGAAACATTACGTGATTACTCCTCTGAGTACGTAACTTTTCAAACGTGAGAAGTCCTAACATTTCAACCGTCATTTTTGGTAGCTAAGAATAGAATATAATAGAAATGAATTTATTGCCAGCCAAATAACACCACATCATAATTTATAAAAAGAAACTTAATAAATACCAGCTTAAACTAATCAAGCAGCTAAGCAAGCTGATTTGTCCTAACGCTCCCATAACGATAACATAAATAAATAAAAATAAATAAATATTAGGGGACAATCTTACACAAATCGACCTAGACCCATAGTAAGCTCAATGAGGCTTGTGTTATGGGTACTAGACGACGATATATTTAATAGATAGAAATACTTAAATACATACCACCAGCAGCTACCACCAGCAGGTCGGGCAGGTAACTCATTCTAAGTAGCTGTTAAGACAAACCTATGGTTTATAATTTAACTATTATGTTGTTTTTTTCATGTTACCACATCGTTGACGTAATTAAGTAGGTATCAATAATTTATTATGTGTGAGTGGATTTTCCAAGGTGGCGGCCGTTGTATACCTACTGGCGTTTTTGGGTTAGGTTAGGTTCCCGGTTAACTAGCAACACTGAGGCTCTTGACCAATAACATTGTAAGAGTGAGTCAGTTTAAATTTTAAATCATCATCATTAACTTAAGAGTTATAATAATAATAATAAATACTCTTTATTGCACGAGAGAAACATCTTACAAAAATTTTGCTAACAACAGGCGGTCTTATCGCTTTAGTTATCCTCTTGTCGGTGGAGTATTTTCCATTTCTCTCTGTCGTACGCCAGCCCTTTGATTTGCTGATACGACACGACACCAGCTTTTTCCTTTATTTGGTCTATATAACTGCGCCGTGGTCTTCCCCTGCCTCTCCTTCCTTCTATCTTTCCTTCCATTATGTTTTTAAAGAAGTTATCGTGCCGTATCAAGTGACCAATCATTTTCCCCCTTCTAGTGCTGACAGCTTCAAGATCGATCTCTGCTCTTTTGCCCTTCTGAAAACGTCCTCATTTGTTACTTACATTTTAAATACTTAGGGCATTTTCTAACAGACGACCTAAAAGACGATGTTGATATGGAGATAGCGCAGGGCACCGTCAATTCGAGCGAACATGTGGCTCACAGATTTGCCCGATGTACAGACGAAGTTAATATCACGCTTCTCCATACAAACGTAGTTACGCTCTCATTTTAAAACTACGTGTTGGATTGTAACGAAACTTTTGCATATAATAATAATAAGTGTCGGCGAACGTTTTAATAGCGAAGAGTCTCGACCATCACCTCAAGAGACTCTCGCTATAGATGGCTGGATCAAGGGTCAGATACAGAAGGCGGTACTCCTGGACACTCCGCGGATAGTCAGGAGGTTCCTGTATTTGTCGCCCTGACCACCGGTGGCTTAGGCCCCGCCTCGCTGCCGGCGGTACCCTAGGTTAGGTTATTATAATGATTTTATGTTTTGTATGTATAGTTTTATATTTTACTTTTTATATAATTATTGTAAAAATCTACCATGAGAGAAAACGTAAATAAAGAGTATAATAATAAAAATAAATAAATGATTTATTTAGGAAAGAATAGTACAATAAGTGGAGGTAATCTAATTAAATAATAAATAAATAATAAATAAATATTAGGGGACAATCTTACACAAATCAACCTAGTCCCATAGTAAGCTCATTAAGGCTTGTGTTATGGGTACTAGACGACGATATATATAACAGATATAAATACTTAAATACATAGAAAACTTCCATGACTCAGAAACAAATAATATATTCATGCTCATCACACAAATATTTGCCCTTACCGGGATTCGAACCCAGGACCATCTTTCAGATCAGCTTTGTAGGCAGCGTCACTACCCACTAGGCTAACCGGTCGTCACATCGGGTCGGTAATTAAGTTATTAACAACAAAACTTATATCTAGCAGGATTATTCGTATACAATATTAATACGCAATGCGTCTAAAAGAAATGGTCTTAGGGGATTAATATACAAGTTTATTGCATAAACTAGGTTACAGTTGTAATCTGTGTTTTAGGTATAAATGGCCTTTGTTTTACATACATATTGCCTGTCTAAACATTACATATACAATTACATGAGGTATATATCAGCTTCAGATACCATAGTAAATACAGCGAATTTAAGTTTTTCATACAAAACTTGTTTGATGCTCTCTGGTGCAAGAAAACGGCCTCACTGCTAGACTAGACAGCACGGCAGATAAGTACAGCATTCTACATGTCCTAACCAATAAGGCAGATTGTCTTCTGATGTGGATACTTAGCCAGAGGGCCAAATCCACATTATACACTAAAGGATATCTAACACCGATTACCACCTTTGTTGTCTTTTACAATAAATATTATTATTATTATTATAACGATGGGCCATTCCACCAGTGTTGCCACTTTAGAACTCTTAACTCTTAACTTGTAGCTTCGGGACGGGTGTGTGATTGTGAAGTGATTTCGAGATTTCTCTTTTATCAACTCTTATTGCTAAGCTGCTTTTTTCCGTCACTAGTTTCCATGGTTACGTCTCCTGAATCACTTTAAAACTATGATTTTATGGATCACAAATATAGGTTTTGACTATATTTGAAACCCCATTTTTAAGGAGCCTTCTAAAAATGTTAGAAGCCGATGTTGTTTTAATTTTATTCTAAAAAACTCTGTCAGGTCTCTTGGCTAACGAGACAGAATAAATAAATATTAGGGTACAATCTGAATCAACCTAGGTCACAAATCGAGCTAGCGCCAAGCTCAATGTAGTAAGCAGTTGTAGGTAGTTAGGTACTACAAAGTCAACGATATAAGTAATTAATAAATCATCATCATCATATCAATCGAAAAACGTCCACTGCTGGACATAGGCCTTCTCTAAAGAATGTCAAAGTGACCGGTCGGAAACTCGGGGCTAAGGTTTTTTGTACCTTCCACGGGGGTGTGCATGCCATAACCGCCACGCTTGGCATGCGGGTTGGCGATCGCAGTATTTCCACTGTACTTCAGGGATGCTGCTGCTCATCCCTAGGTAGTCTTGGTCGTAGTTCAAATACATTGATTGACCCAACTGCTGGTTACTTTGCAAAAAATCAACTTTGGTGGCCTATATTAGTAAGTAGAGCAAAAACTTTACCACGTCCTCTCCACATCTTCCGACTATAACCAAGGCGCGCCCGCCACGGGTGACTTGCTCAGTCTCCAACCAAAACCCGGCGGCGTGCACCGTGCCTCGCAGTCGCAAGACCATGTCCCTAGCAGAAGGCGTTTCTGACACCGATCACAGGAGCGAGGAGCGACAGGAACGGCAAGAGCGACAGGAGGACAAGGGCAAGAAGGAGGTTCGAAGAGGACAGGTGAGCCTTTTAAAATTGGAACGTTAAAAGTTAGCTACGACTGTTTCTGATTAGTGTGGAGGAGTGTGAAGGAGTGTTAAATTTTGGAAAACAGTTGGAGATTTTTTTTATTGTGGCTAAGAATCGGGGTAGTTATGGGTAAAGTGCGAGAAGAGATCTTGAGGGACATGGCTGCGTTGTTTTATAAGATGGTATTTTTTAAACGAATGCAAACACGTTTTTTATATGATTTTTTATTATATTTGTCGGATATGTTAATGATTTCCTGATTGATGATTAATAAAATATTGATTTCCAAATGTGTGTGAGTGACAGATAAAGACAATCGAATTCCAATGGCCATGTAGCTAAAATAAGTTTAGGGGCTAAATAGCGTTTTTGTAAAAGGGCCTTTGCAGTAAAGTTTTTCTTCTACTTATTGAACTATTTGAAAATAATATCGAAATAAAACGACGGTTGTTTAAAACTTTGAGAGGAAAGGGTGTGACGGGCGCACAATGAAGGGTTTCATAGTTAGTTAGTTAGTTTTACTGGGCTTTTTTCCGCAAGTCGACATCCAGTGTGCCTATTATGCGTGAATCGGTGGGGTAGCGCTACTCTAACCACCCCAGCTCCTCCAGGAAGTTTGTGAGTGCCTTGGTGTTGCTGACTGCGTTCAATAGTGTGTCCGGAGACCCTAGGTGTTTTTTCCTGTATACTTCTACCTGCTTACAGTCCAGTAGAATGTGTTTAGGAAGGGTTTCATAACAAAATATCGTATCTTATTAGGAAACTCCGTCTCAATTTCCGCCCCAGTTCAGGTTGGCTCAGTTCGGGTTGCACAGGGCAGTTCCATAACGCTTCGGAAGCTCAAATACCGCGTGCCATCCATCGTGCATCGGTTGCCTCTCGGACATTGTTTTAACTATTTTCGTTCAAAATATTTAATTTAAAAATGCACTATATCCACGATATTTCGTATTTTTGAGGTACCGTCAAAAGGAAGAAAACTACAACCTTCCTTCGGCGGTCGGGTAAAAACGGAACCCTGACAGGATCACTTTGTTGTCCGTCTGTCTGTCTGTCAAGACCCTTTATCCCGGAAACGCGTGGAATTATCGAGTTAAATTAAAACAATATACTTAGGTCGACAGTCCCAGGAAGCTATGAAAAAATCATACTTCACAAGTTAACGTAAATAAGTTACGGCTGAATCCATCAATTATTTGAGAAGAAAGTGTTACAATACTTTTAATGAACAGTAACTTTTGTATGGTTACATTTAGAACCTGGATGACTGTAAAGGTGGTTTTCCACCGGATGAGCGCGGATTGAATGGATTTTTTATTTGCACGCTAAATTGAAACGTATTGCCGTACTATTAGAATGCACATTACACTGAAGAAATTTTCCCGCGATGTCAAGCGCTTGAAAATAATCTTCAGTGTGATTTGCACTCTAACAGTACAGCAGTACGGTTCAATTTAGCGTGCAAATAAAAAATCAATTCAATCCGCGCTCATCCAGTAGAAAACCACCTTAAAGCCAATTAAGGGTGCGACATAGTTTTCTTAAAACATATTTTTTTTGTGGAAGTAAAATATTTTTTACGATTTTTGTAATTGTTAAATAATTCATTAATTGACGTTGTCCTCGAAAAATCGTAAATCCTCGCATAAACATAAATTGCGATCTCTCGGTGTAAATATTGTTTTCAAACCTACATATGTATAACATCTACATCATTGTGTACGGGTCTATATTTTGACTGTTCCTAAACAGATTTTAATAATCCAAATTTAATTTTATTGTTATATTTGCTGCCAGGTTGTGTTAAAAACAAACATTTAGTACCCACCTAAAATTATTCAATTCGTTACGTTTTAGAAATGATTTTAAAAATAGGTATAAATTGTTTCTGTATTTTAGAATATTATGAAGAAACCAGTAGGTTATAGAGACCTAAAAAAAATACGTTTATATAATACTAGTTTAGATTTATTTTATATTTACCAATCCTTAAAAACTTGATGGTTTCAGAGAAGACGATAAACATTACAACCATACCTTACAGCGTTTCTCCCTATCCGCATTATTACGTTCAGGTAACATTTTACCTATTATGTATAACATGTTGTCAATTGAAGTCTTATGTTATTCCATTAATTATTAGACACCCACACAATCAATTCGCGACCATAATAAAACCAAAAAAGCGCTCCAAATAAACTTTTAACCCAAAACTAAAACATCCTTGTTGTAACCGATTATCCAATTAGGACAATTTATAGACAACCATTTATGGTATAACTGTAACCAAAAGGTCGTATAGACGATGTTGCGACGCTTATACGGTTAGTGATGGCAATTGATGGAAATAGCGATGGCGATTATATTGTCCGCCTACATGGCAATTATGGTCAATGGTAAGTATGGTGGGAAGTCTTCTAGTTGTTATAGTTGTGATTGTATTATACTGGCAATTAATGTTTGGTAGTCTTAATTGGTGAGTGGTTAATTCGGTACAGTTGAATAGAAAAATATGTAGGTATAGTAATTAATTTATGTATTTTTTCTCAGCTGTGGCAGTAATACGAAAGCTATTACTCGTTTTTGTTCTGCCCCTTTAGCCGAAAAACAATAGGAGAGAGTTTCAAAAAATACGACATGGACTTCTAATATTCTAGACGGCTCTTAAAATGGGGTTAAATAATCGGTTTTAAAAATGTCCCACGAGACGTAACCAACTCATCCAGTGTCAGAAAAAGTTGAGAAGTATGTATTCTGTAGGTAAAGTTTTATTAAGATGAAGATGTGTGGCATATCATACTATGACATCCAAGAACCGGAAGCAACTAGCTACTCAGTAGATGTGCGTGGATAACAATACTGTTTACAACAATACAAGTATGTAAGTAATGTAACAGTACATTGACTTCATTTAAACGCCCTAATCAGAGCACTTTTTCCATGTATTAGAAGTTACAATAGAAATTACTACGTACCTATATTTCACGTCACAGGCTCAGCCTAGTGTGAGGACCACTGATTGCTCGAATGAAATATAATTACTTGATTTTTTTCTTTTTCGTTATCGTACAATTGCTGTGTGCACGGCTATCTCAGGACGGCCCGCGAGCTGTGTCGCGGCGATATAGACTATCCGTCTCTTTCTAAGCGTTCTAGTTATAGCCGATGCTGGTATATTTTTGAAGTGAAAACTTCTTTAGCGGCGCTGAGCACTTTTTAGGATGGTGATAAATTGTTCAATACGCGACAGAGTTTTGTGACGTCAAATGTGAAGGAGGTCACTTTTTGCTGCTAGCCGATTCAACTTCATTCAAAACTGAACGCTATTCGTAAGAGTATAAAGCCGTTAAACACTTTTTGCAATAGCATATTCTGCAAATAAATTTGTAATAATACCAACGCGTCCTTCACCGTTTTGCTATTGAGAAAATTCGAATAGTTCGAATTTGGGCGTTATTCCTAAAGAGATAAAGCTCAGAAAAATATTTATCAACGGCAAAATCAAATTGGTATTGTGTTTGCCGCCGCCGACGGCGCGCCGGACCCCGGCACCGTTGGGCCCGTCGCACCCAACGCGCCCGCGGGCCGTCCGCCTAAATAATTGATAATTGTTTATACATTTGCGTCAAATTCATTTTTAGGGTGACACCGTAAGATGTCACGTGACCTGATCGAAAAACTGTTACAATGTTATTGAGTTTTCACTTCTGCCGGCACTCCCGGAGTGCAACCTGGTCTTTTTTTTTTTTAATTGTGTATGGATCCCACTGAAGCTTAATGGTTAAGTCATTGTATGCTTGGTCTGTGACGGTATGGTATAAGTATGTGAAACTAGCAAATAGTGCGAAAGTTAGTTGCCAAATTTATCGTTTTACATATTATTTTGAAATTGGGTCATAACATAACAAAACTATTCAAATTAGTGCACGCATTGTATATTATTTGTAAGACGGTGGGCCGGTGGAAATGAAAGTCTTGACCGTGATGCATGAATTATGGCACGGAGTATATGCATTCTAGTGTAGTGAATCAAGTCAACATAGTGCACTAGTGCCCAGAATACTTACACTGCGTGATGCGTAAGCGCAGGCAGCGGCGCGCGTCGCTGCGCCCGCCATTGTATTCCCCTTTCAGATCATTGATTATTGATTTGTTTATAGATCCTTTGAATGAACCCTCGAGATTTACGTTGTGGGTTATATAGATATGTTTAATGCTGAATTGGATCTTGATCAGGTTTATTTTAAAGATGTCCTAGATTATATTGTTAACGTTATTTCTTTAGGCAATGGTTGTAACATCTTTCTCATATTTCGCACCTAAATAATATTAATTATTTATTACCACAGTGATGAATAGATGAGTTGAAGTGAGATGCTTACCTTCCATCTCGCTCTAGTAAACTGCTGCGTTCACTTCGTCGGTAAACGAATTAGGAACCAATAGTAATTAAAGTTTCATTAGATTGATGACCCCAATAACAACTACCTAAGTTTAGAATTTAGATTAATTTGTCTACAGATGCCCTGGTAAAGGTCGCGGGAGTCCGCTGGATGCGGGTGGCGCAGGACCGGTCATTGTGGCACTCTTTGGGGGAGGCATAAGCCTCAGTGGACGTCTTTTGGCTGATATGATGATGATGAAATGCCCTGCTCGTCTCCATTAACAACCCAACCACATTCTCGAAGTTGTGATTGGTTGAATTGTAAGATCGTGGCTGATCAATTGTCTGGATAATTTTATCCAATTAATGTGATAAGTGGATGCTAAAAACCAATGCATTACAGGGTTAAAACTAGCTGTTAGGTATATCTCGCGAAATATCCCAGACGGGATGAGTTACGGATCTTAACTATCAATGCACTGACGAGAAATTTTCAACGTTGCGTTTCTACGTTGAAAATTGTCGGTAATTTTATAAATGCCTTGCAAAATTAAATATTGCCTTTAGGCTACATTCCTAAACGGATACTAGCCTAACACCTTGTGAAAGTTTCCAGAAATGTCACAAGATATTCTAACCTATTTAAGAAAGTCTGCTACTAAAAGTCATAGTTTTTAAAAACCCCTTTTACTGTCCCCAGATGTCAGACTCGTTCATGTGGAAAGAGCAGATCCACACCTTAATGAAGGGCGGAGAGAGTGAGTCCGACATATCGGACTCCGAGAACTTCCTCACCAAGGGGGCCTTCCTCCTCACCCCCTCCCACGGCCTCAGCATGGAGAAGGCTTCGACGATCTGCGAGAAGATGGAGTTCAAAGGATGCTTCTCTCTCACGAAGACCGCGACGGGGATACTGTTCAAGTTCTCGCATGTGGACGATTACCAGATGGTGTTTAAGAAGGGATTCCATAAGGTCACGGGCTCCAGGTTTTATAGGAAGGTAATTGGCTATACATCAGGGCGACCCTTGGCACGATTTCTTAATTATTAAGAAATTGGAAAAAAACGATTTTAACTAGAGTACATATACTAATAATAAATTGACGGTTAAACTAAAGTATTAAATGTCGCGACATGTGGGGGTGCTTCAATCGACATTGTCCCGAAGAGTTCGAAACATGTCGCCTGTCGTGACATTTAATACGTGAGTTTAATCGTGTATTTATTAGTAGTATTTAAGACATGACTTACGAAAGTTTAAATTCGATTAGAGTAAAGATACATACTTACAAGAAACTGTGCCACGAGTCAGTGCCTAAGTGCATTGTTGTACAAAATTCTAATAATTACTTCAATCTCTTCGCCCTTCAGTTAAATGTTGATCGCCAAGTCGGGCAAAACAGCAGCACGGCCGTACCATCAAGCCTGAATTTTTAGTAACCAAGCAGGCATTGTATAAACACGGTATATTTCAAAATTCATCAGTAGTAGTATTACTACATACTTAGTTTTAGGTATGCAAAAATCCATAAATGCAGTAAAGTTTTGTGATTGCCAAGTTGCAGAGTTTTATTTAGCTAGCAAATAAAGGATAATATGAACGCCTGAGACTTGCTACTACGAAATATCTCACAACTTTTTACGGTGGAAGAGTTTCGAGAATTGGCCTGTTTCTGACATGGAATGTTTTTTATGGGTATGATTTTGATAGTATACCACCGGGAGATGGGCAGCAGTATCCTTGGAGTCCAAGCTGGCGCATGCCAAGCCCTAGTTATGGTAGCAGCCAGAGTACTAGCGGGGTCAGGCCCCGTATCATGGTCGATCTTATCACGCGATAAGTAACAAGATAGAGCGTCAGTCTCGTTCTAACGAACGCTGGCAGCCAGTGACGGACGCTCTATCTTGTCACAAATGCAAAAGTCAAGTAACTAGGTAATTAAGAAATAAGTTTATGTATGCATTTGCACCTACGAAAAGGTCAAGTACTTGAGTACTATCTAACATTCCATATGTACTCCCAGCTGCTATTTCTGAACATAACAGTGTTAAGATTTTTTTCTGAATATTCCTCCTATTTTTATTTTATTTTTGACGATACCTACTTGAATGTAAGGGGTAAGTTATAGGTTTGCTTTGTTTTGTTTTTGGTTTTCTGCTTGATTATATTGATTACCTTAGCACACCCACACATGCTTAGACAAATAGTGATGGTAACAAACACAAAACACATTCCACACAAAATTCCAAAACTGCATGCTATATAAACACATGTGTGCAAAAATTGCAAAAATAAATATATAAATAATGTGGGTCACATAATGGATGCTGATTACTATTAGTGATGTTATGTTTAAGTTTTATTAAGTCTTATTAAGTAAGGGGAGTGAAAATGAATAATTTCTGGTGTCCAAGCATGTACAAAGATGAGTGAGATCTTGGCAAAGGCTACGGTCTATGGTTGCCAGAAACATTAAAACACATGATTTGCATTTCTTCTTAGTGACGGGTAAATATATCCCATTATTTGAATAATTTTATACATGTTACTACTTAAATAAATATTTAATTACTTTGTTATTTCGTAAATAATAATAAAAGTAAATAATGTAGCTGCCTGCTTTGGTACAAAATGTCCACTTTGTTTGCATTTTCTATTAGTGACAGATAAATATATCCAATTATTTGAATATTTTGAACACATGTCCTAAATAAGTATTTCATCAATTTTTTATGTATTAAATAATAATGAGAGTAAAAATGAAAAAAGGTAGCAACATGCTTTGATATAAAAAGTTGACATTGTTTGTTCACGCATGTGGGTATGAAAACAATGTATCTGCAACTTTTACAACTGGCATATATAAAAATATAAAAATGTTAACTTAGTAGTATTTTTTCTTTTTCTTTTTTCTTTTAAGTTGTAGACCGCTCTCTAGCGGCATTTAACAATAACTACCATACCTCAGTTTTCCTGTTATTACCAAAATGTAAGAGGCCTTAGATTAAACACTTTAAAGGTTCAACAACAAATACTAAAAAACGATTTTGATATCGTAATATTCACAGAAACATGGATTAATGGTAGCTTTTTTGATTCTGAGATATTCGATGACAGATATATTGTTTACAGGCGGGACAGGGAGAGTTCAACCATGTTTAATTTTAGAGAAAAGGGGGGGGGTGTTCTGATTGGTGTACATAAGAAATATATATCGCGACGCATCTGCGAATGGGAAAGCGACTGTGAGGATGTCTGGGTAACGATTGAGTCTAAAACGGGTACGCTAAACATGGGTGCGGTATACCTGCCACCCCCAGTAACGCAGGCATCCCTTGACCATTGTTTAAATAAATGCTGTGCACCCATTGAATCTGGTAGTAACACTGTAATTTTCGGCGATTTTAATTTAAGCGGTATTCATTGGGAAACGAATATAGACCACCCTTACACTATACCTAGTAACTACAGTAACTGTTCTTTGAAAAGTACTCTTATAGATTTTATGTCATTGAATGATATTGTACAATTTAATTATATCTTGAACAACAATAACAAAATTCTCGATCTGGTATTAAGCAATGTCCACAGTGGAATTAAAGTAATAGAATGTACTAAGCCTATAAGACAAATTGACAAATTGCACCCACCATTAGAAATTGAGATAGATTTTATGGCTCCTAACAATAGTAGAAACGCAGTAAATTCGGGACCTAAACTAAATTATTTAAAAGCTGACTATCAACTAGTCAATCAAAAGTTATCTGAAATCGATTGGATTAAGGAGTTTCAGGATTGCCTGAACGTAAATGATATGGTGCATGTGTTTTATTCAATCGTTTCTAAAATAACACTTGAGTGTGTCCCATTTACCACTAAATTTAAGCAAAAAAAGTACCCAGTCTGGTTTTCACAGCCATTAATAAAAATGATTAAATTGAAGTACAAATACCGTGTTAAGTTTAAAAAGTATGGCAACCCACTTGATAAGATAGAATTTGACTACCTGCGAGATGATTGTGACAAACTCATGAATGCATGTTACAATAAATATATTAAATCTATTGAGAAGCTAATAACTAAAAATCCAAAATTTTTTTGGACATACATTAAGAATAAACGTAAAAACAGTTCAAATTACCCACCTGCTATGATTATATATAATGTTGAAAGTAATGACACCAAAGAAATCAGTAATTTATTCGCTGCTTATTTTGCATCGGTCTTCGAAAGGGATGTTGACAGCCAGTATGTTTCTCTAGAAGATAGTTCAAGTGCACCTCAGGGTATTCAAAATATTTATATCAGCGCCGATTTAATAAAATCTAAATTAAGTAAATTGGACCCAACAAAATCAGCTGGACCCGACAACATACCACCTACGTTTCTCAAAAATTGTGCCTCACAGCTATCGACACCCTTAGTTATGATTTTCAATAAGTCGTTATCATCAGGTGTATTTCCGAATAGATGGAAAGAAGCTCGCATTGTACCTATTTTCAAAAGTGGTAAAAAAGAGTTAATTACTAATTATAGACCCATTTCAATTTTATGTTCGATAGCAAAGGTTTTTGAGTCACTAGTTTACGCATATATCTATCGGCATGTTAGGAATCAGATATCTGAAAACCAATACGGATTTATGACACAAAGATCTACTGAATCGAATCTTTTTCATTATGTTGACGATATTTCTCGGATCGTTGATAAGTCCGGACAAGTTGATGCGATATACACTGATTTTACCAAAGCATTTGACAAGGTAAATCATCGCATTTTAGTAAAAAAATTGTCTAATTTTGGAGTCGGTGGCTCTATGCTGAAATGGTGCGAATCATATCTGGGCAATCGACCCTCAACAGTAGTACTTGATGGTTGTAGTTCTGATCCTATTGTAGCTAGCTCTGGCGTACCTCAGGGTTCAAATCTGGGACCACTCTTTTTCAACATATTCATTAACGATATCACTAACATCTTCTCACATTCCACTTGTTACGTTTTTGCGGACGACCTTAAACTAATACGTCCTGTTAATTGTATGACCGATGCAGCCTTATTGCAAGAAGATATCAATAAATTACATGACTGGTGCAACCTTAACAAGATGTACTTGAACCCAATCAAATGCTCTCACATTAAATTCACAATGAAGAGAAACATAATAAAAAGTGCTTACAACATTGCAGGTGTAACACTGAATGAAGTCACTCACATTCGTGATTTGGGAGTAGTTATTGATACAAAACTAAAATTTACAACTCATATCGATAATATAATAACATCAGCAAATAAGTCTTTAGGATTCGTTATTAGAAATGGAAAGGAATTCAAAAATATTTCTACCTTAATAATGCTATATAATAGTTATGTTAGAAGTAAATTAGAGTACTGCTGTGCCGCTTGGTCACCCGTTTATAAAGTCCACATTAACAGAATAGAGAGGACTCAAAAGAAATTGCTAAAGCATTTGTCGTACCGGTATAAACCACCTAGCCATGTAAGATCCTATCTAGACAAAATTAAACATTTTAAACTAGAAAATTTAAATAACAGAAGAACGTTGCTTAGTATGTCTTTCTTGTATAAAACCATGAACAATCTAATTGATTCGCCTCAAATTGTTGATAAGTTCACTTTAAGCGTCCCGACTAAAATACCTCGCATGCCTCGCGCCTTATTTCACGTTCCTTTTTGTAAAACCAACTTTGGCAAGCACTCACCTGTACCTCGCCTGTCGCGTGCTTACAATGATCTCGTTACAGAACAGGAAGACATCGATATTTTTTGTGATTCTCATAACAGCTTCAAACGCAAAATCAGGGATCTGTTGTTGAACCTTGAACCATAGTATGAGTGATTTAGTTTTAAGCCTAGATAGCCTAGATTTAGTGCATTAACGCAAAAATTGTAACGCATGTCGTGGTTGCCTATTATTAGGGTCACAATTAGACATATAAATACTTGATGTTTCCACATAAAATGTAACATTGTGAACTCCGTTGGCAATCCTTAAATAAATAAATAAATAAATAAATAAATAAATGATACGGGGTCAGGGGTGCTAAGAATCTCCGCGCAGGACCGGTCATTGTGGCACTCTTGCTGCATATAATTATAGTTATTGGCCTGCTTTTTTTCATACCCCTTATATACTCACTTCTGCATTCTTACTTATAAGCCTTGCCATATTTCTCTTTTATTAATTTATTTTCTGCTTTCCTTTTTTTTTTCTATTGACTGCCTGTCTTATTATTATTATTATTTTTTAATAATATATTGTTGTTGTTATTCTTGTAAGTTTTTATATTTATATTTTATTGGAATGTGTGCGCTGCCCCCCGTGGCTTCACCAATGGTTCCAACGGAAGACCAGCGCTGGCAACCGCCAGCACCATGCTGAGTTGGGACCATTTCGTGACGTGTTATTTTTGTATTTTTACTAAATGTTTGTCGTTTTGTGTGTGTCACGAATAAATATTTTTCTTTCTTTCTGTCTTCTTTTTCAGATAGCGATCCCCTGCCGCCCGCAGAAGACCTTCACGATCTACGTGTACGACATTCCCGACGAGGTCCCGGAGGAGGACGTCCGCCACGCCCTCTACAAGTTCACGTCGGTCGTCGAGGTACTGCGCCTGCACTTCTCTGGGTCACCACGGGAAGGTAGGCTCTTCTTTTTTATACTGCGACAAACAAGCATACGGCCTGTCTGATGGTAAGCAAACACCGCAGCCCGGAGTACCAAGGGTATTTACGCTTGTTTACGCTTGCTACTCCTGGAGAATAAAGGTACAAGTAAGAGCGCGGGTCCAGCATTCGACTCTCACTAGCTGACAATGAAACAAATCCATAAGGTCCGCTTTCTCCAGTCTCCCTTGTTCAGGTACAACTGAAACCCGACTGCAAACAGCAGCAGCAGACGACGTGTCGCGGCGACACGACTGGTTATGTATTACTATGTAGCTTACACGTCGTCTGCTGGTCTGCGGTCGGGTTCCAACTTATTGTACCTTAACACGTACGCAACCAAGAACCCGCCTGGTAGGCACTCGTAATGTTTGCTCAGATGCCGGCTCAGCCCGCTAGGCGGGCAGTAGTATGAACCTACACGCCTAGCGAGTTCTGTCGGTTTCTCGTGTATTGCTGTGACAAACTTTTTTTGCTTCATATACTTTCATTACATCCTTCATACATTTTCGTCAGTTTCGGGTAGCTACACTTGACCTGACCTTTCTTCAGGATTTCTTCCAAGTCTAGTTTGTTGATCAGTAGACAAATCTATCGCAAGATGGGTAACATGTTAATCATGGTATATTTTGTCCGTATCACATAATAAATTCAATAATACACCTACGAATTTAAAATGTTCGCCTACATTTTCACGTGATGAAACTCCGCTGGGCATTTACAAAGAATTTTGATGATTCCGGTAACTTCCACTAGCGTCATCACAACATTAAATCGTCATCTGAATGACATTGTTGATAGATTGACGAGGATTGCCTGGCCTGCCGCCAATGGTAGAAAAATTGCTGAACGCTTGAATGGTTTACTAATGTTTGGTGTAAATTTTTTCGCAAATGATTAATTACGCTAAATTAGGTGCCAAAGCGGACTCCGGGCTCATTTAGGGCACAACCGGGAAATAATGCCCTGGCGTAGGATAATGATGATTTATTTCGCCCAAGTTTTATTTTTATTACCCATATCTCGTTTTTCTGAAACCGTATCTTACACGATTGTTATAAAACAACCCTAACCTAACCTACATCTTCCTAGCGTTATTCCCGGTTGTGCCCTAAAGGAATCCAGGGTCCGCTTTAACACCTAATCCCAAAATATGTCATAGGCACTAGTTTTACGAATGCGACTGCCATCTGACCGCGACACGAGACCTTATTGCGATTAGATCGGTTTCCTCACGATGTTTTGCTTCACCGAAAAGCTAACGGTAAATATTCCGTACATAAGTTCCGAAAAACGCATTGGTACGAGCCAGGATTCGAACCCACGACCGCCGCTTGACAGCCGCATGCCTGGACCACTACCGGCCGACCGGCCTTTATACAATAAACTTGACGATCCTATTTATAACTAGACGAAAGACGTGTTTATGCTAGAATATTTATAATGTCATACTCAGTTAGAGTTTTTAGGTTTTTTTTTTTCCTTACATAACTTCCTAAGTTGGGCCCCGAAGGACCCTCAACTAATTGCCGATAGCATAGGTGGTATAAAATTCACACCAAAAATAAAAACAATATATACAAGAAACGGCAAACCATAAAAAAGACAAACTTAAAACTACAAACTATATACAACTACAGATACTAGAGTTTTTAGGTGTCAAACATCGGTTACCTATGTTATGTTATACCACTACAGATCTTCCGTCGTACATTGAACTATTATTATTTATTACCTGACTGTCTATGAGAGAGTGTTAAGTTTATCGGTATCAATAAATAAATAAATATGAGGTTTCGTTGGATTCCTCATAATCGTGGGCGTGACATTAAAAAAATAAAATGAAAAATGATTTATTGGTAATCAAAAAGATTAACAGTAGGGTTGGAATCTCCTACTTGTGTCAGGAGACCGCTCTTCCATAAACTCGTAAGGGTAAAACCAGTTAATGCGGGAGTAATTAAGTGTACCTACACGCATAATTACTCCCGCATTTATCATTAAAAAAACGTGTTTATAAATAAATCTTAATAATATGTTTTCATTTGTTTATTCAGAGTATTACCTTACGGCAAGACTGAAGTTTGCTATGCGACTGTTTACAGGCACTTCGACCCCCAAACCGCACGACAAGACGTCGCGCGCCCTCACCACCATCGACGGCGAGCTGGTCAGCAGCATGGTGCCCAAGGTACGATAATGTGTGGAATTTCTTGTATGGAATGTATTGTAAAGCTATGAGACCTTAGATAACAATATAGAGGTTGATGGCAACTGGAAGAAATAAGAATTTAAAGAAAAAAAACCCATCCTATATCGGCATCCCACTTCTGGAATAAGGTCTCATACAATACCAAAAAAGTATGCTTTAAATGAAGTGATACAGTCAGCATCATATAATTAATAGCAGCCAAAGTAGCCAAATATTTCGGTACACGTCTTTATTACTTACTGTAAGAATAAGGCTGTGTTACGATATATTTAGGCTACTTTGCCTGCTACCAACTCTCCATTAGTATAAACTTTTCTGGAAATGCTGATATACCTATGGATCAAAGTGACGTGGACTATTTTACCTTAAATTTTCGATAATTAAGGTTCTTACTATAGTAGTATTATAGGTATACATACACAGTTGGAACATTAGAATACCACACCAAAGCCACGTTACAAAAAAGATACAGATCTCATTTTGAAACGCCTTTCCTTTGTCTTTTCTTCCAGGAGGCGACAAGCGTCCTCCGCGTGACGCTGGCCAACATCGAAGAGGCGAACATCCTCCTGCAGAACGGCCTGGACTTCTACGGCGCGACGTACTTCCCGACCGAGCTGGCGACGCCGGCGCAGGCCGCCAAGCTCATCAAACCCAGCAGGTGACTTCTCGTCATCCTTATGTTAAGCTCTATTTACAAATGCAAGAAATTGCAAGCAAGTTTCCGTTACCGAGGTACTTATACTGGATCTATAGCTAGGTTTAGACGAAGCCAGTGCAGTGCTGGCCCACTTGCTTGAAAAAGAGGCCGGCGCTCTGTTCCCGCCACTGCTGGCAGCCAGTGCTTTACATACAATAACAAGCCAGCACTGGCTTCGTCTTTACCTGGCTTATCAAATCAGGTAATATAGTTAAACTTTCATGCATTTTTTTCTTTTATTAATACGCGCTTTAAGCGCAAATTACACATGCAAGAAATTTCATGCAATTTTAACTACATTGCGAGGTTTGATAGATAAAATGCAGTATAAATACCTCGGTAACCCGCAATGTAATGAAAGTTGCATGCAGTATCTTGCATATGTAAATTTCGCTTTGGCGTTATCCTAGTTTGCATAAGTTTATTTGACAATTAGAAGTTCTGCACAGACATCCACCTTAATCAACGGTATAACCTGCCTTTCAAAGCACGGACGCGCTCTGTTACTAACCAGTCGAAATAACCCTCCTCTCCTTTGGCAGTCGGGTAATAAACAGGGTGGCTCCTTATTTTCCTAAAGACTAAGTCTGGCATTACACGGGAAACGTCGCCAACGTCCCAAGGAATGTACCACAAGAACATGGCGGATTTTTTATGAAGTTTAGTCGTGTTTTGTTTCCCTGATTATGTAATTTATTTATTTCAGGGTAACGGGAGGCACAGTGTCCGCACGCGTCCGAGACCTCCTGCCCGTTTTCGACCAGGCCGGCTTCACCAAGTTCAACCCACCCGCCTCGCGCCTCGTCAAACCAAGGTCCAAGTAAACACCATCCAGGGGCAGGGCAAGACAACTCACTTTCTTAACAACTTCAGAAAACACCTGCCAGAGACAAGCCGATAGGTCAAACCTCACTCTCTGACAACTCTGGATTTGTCTGGAGAAAACTGGATAGAGGAGCCTTTGGTGGCGTCTTGCCCCGCTTCTGTTTATGAGGACGAGTTTCATCAGGACATTTTTCATCGACGCATTCCATCTGGACATCTTTCATGAAGACACTATTCATCGATACATCTTTCATCTGAACTTTTTAATCGTCTCATCAGGGCCGGGCAGGATTGAGATATACCCAACGGAACCGAGTTTAATTCATCTGCTTTTAAGATATAATATGTCATTCGATCAGACTTCGTTTGATAACCTTAGTAAAGCGCTTAAAAGACAATCACTATCATCTGGAATCATCCGAAACCATCCATCAGAAGTTATACTAAAAGAAGATATGTTTACAGCTTATGAAGAACTGGGACTCCACGAACGAAAGTAACGACTAAAACATAACGGCACTAATTGTAAATACAATACGAATACACAAATACTCAATAGAATTCAACTCTTCAAATACAGATATTCTTTATTGGAAACGCAAAAATAACAAAACACGGTCAAGCAACTATAAGAACAACTATAAGCGTTTTCACTATTAAAGATTCTGCAGGCGCGTTTATCGAACGGATTCCAATTTCAGATAACATTAGACACAGTATTCCTATTTCAAATACTTGAGATGCTTCCAATGCGACAATTAATGTAATAACATTTGACTAAATTGATCTTTTAGCTATAGCTTTGGACAGGTCATACCGAACTGCATTTATGGTTTATGTACTTATATAGTTATAATAGTCACTAATGTGCCATTCACGTTATAATTAATATCTATTGTTTTGTTAATAAATTTTATAGCAAACTATCGTTTTCATTTTACCCTCAGGCATGTTTTGGTTTGGTTATGGCTCAAGACGAGACGCCATGTTTAGTGCACAAAAAACCCATTCGAGGTCAAACAACGCTATGTGTAGCCGTGGCGGGTAACAGAATTTTTCGACTTTGTAGCCGAATTTGCTTGTAGAGGCATGACTCAAATGCGAGCAAAAATGTTTGAACCCATATTACAGGGTTCCTTCACAAAGCATACTTACTAAGGTTTGTGAAAGTAAATGACCGTTGACAACATCGAATCATCATAAATATCATCGTCAGCCTCGCTGCTGGACCGGCCTCTTATGGATGAGAAGGAATGCAGGGCTAAGAAGGTTTAAATACAATCTTGATGGCGGCAAAATTAATAAAAAAATAAATAAAAATATAATTTTAATATTGACTACTTAAGTATCACAGATAAACAGTGGCGCTTTTAGCGTAAAAGTATTATCAAGGGTCTTACAGTAAAAATACCTCTAAATCATACTTTATGTACCGTCTTCTTACCATGTTTGAACTCTTCTTCGATCTCTTGCAAACTCTTCCCCTTAGTTTCTGGCAGTATGAAGTACAGAACTCCTGTCCCAACTAAAGCTACCGCGCCATAGATGAGGAAGGTCACCTGGTCACCTAGATACTCCATCATTCCAGGGGCGGTTTTGACAACGGCGAAGAATGCCGCGAATGTGGTAGCGGAGCTAATGCCGGATCCTAAACCTCGAACTTTTGTAGGGAATACTTCCCCACACATGATCCAAGGCAGTGGCACTAACCCTACAGAGATCGCGCAGATATATACCATCAGACAGGACAAAGGTAACCAAGACATATTAGTCTGTTTACCGTCGCTCCAGTATAAGAACATAGAGAGCCCGATCATTGACAAAGCGGTGAATACTCCACTGATGAAACATAAAGGTCGTCTACCGAACCGGCGGCAAGCAACACAAGCAAACACAGACATGATTACTCTAACTAAATCTATCACTAGCATAGCTACGTAATGGTCCATGCCCGAACCTACTGCCTTCTCCATTATATCTATAGAGTAGAAAGCAACGGCGTTCACTCCGGCCAATTGACAGACGATGAAGAAGAATACCATTATGAACAACGGTTTCAACAGCTCTGGGCTTTTCAGTGCCGTTAGCTTCTCTTTCCAGTTCATAGCTGGCTCTGAATCGGCTGCTGTCTGCTTATCTAAGATCCCTCTCAGCTCAGCATTGGCTTCATCGCTGTAACCTCTCAACCAGCCGTATGCTTTCACTCCCTCCTCTATTCTCCCCTTTGAAATAAGCCACGTAGGACTCTCAGGGATAAAGGTTAACAGTAGCACAGCCAGTATAGGGAAGATACAGCAAATATTAGCGGTCCATTGCCAAGTTAGGAACGTCCCTAACACATGAGCGGCGAGGAGACCTAATGCTATAGCTAGGGAGACTCCAGCTAGGAAGAAGCCTCTGTATCTAGGTTCGGTGGTTTCGCCGATGTAGACAGGGCTGAGGGGTCCGCAGAGTCCGACGCAGATGCCTGTGAGGAATCTTCCGGCTAGTAACAGAGGGAGGCTGGTCGCTGATGCGATGAGGATCCAGCCCAGAAAGAGGGGGGCACAGATGATGTACTGCGACGTGCGGCGGCCGTATCTCTCCATCAGCCAGCCGGAGATTAAGCAGCCGGGCGCCATTGGTAACGCCGCCATTGCAGCTGGAAAAGAGAAACATCATTATCATCATCAGCCCTCATCAGCCTATTATTATGTATACGTCCCACTGCTGGGCACAGACGGTCATTGGTGAGAAGAATTAAAAGTAGAACAGAAAAATGTGTGTCTAGACCAGTTAACTCGCAAGTGTAAAATTAAAATAACCCAAGGATTTATTTCGGTAAACGTACTACTTAGAAATCGGTTTATATTTGTATTGCGCGCTTTGTACGGTCCCGTCAAAAAATATTCGTAAAAACCTACCCATTTCCAGTTTCTTTGAACTCATGATTAATTAATATACTCATTACAGTTATTCCTCCGTCATTTGCTGATTCCGTGAAATAAATTCTAAGAATTAATCTCTTAATTAAGTATTTATTACTAATTCTCATTGACCGACAATTCGAACAATCAACCGACAGAGATGTACCTACCTAGTAGCCATTGATGATGACGGTGGTATAAAGTTCGTAAAATGTACGTTTGTAAGTTTCAATGTAGGGAGTTATCTCGGAACTACTCATCCAATTTTAAGAAACTTTACAGGACTTTCGATATGGACGTAGGCTATATTTCTTCTCTTGTGGCGTGGGTGTTTTGTAATGAAACAAGTCAACTTACGTTTGCAATAAACCTTTACCTTGTTTATATTCATTAAGTAAAATACCAGGATTAACAACTCGGTTAGTGAAATAAGACCTAAAGATACTGCAGAAATTAGTACTTTTTGCTTTTAAAAGCCACACTAAGAAATGCTATAAGGCCTCCTATAAGAGCCTAGAGCAAAAAAACAAACTCAACTTGCAGCAAAGTGGATTTTCTACAGCCATTTGCGTGGACCTTGACATTTCAATGCCAATGACGCTTAATGTCTAGGTGTCCTTTGTATCAAGACACAACAAGGATGAAGTCTCGATCTTGGCACATAGACTTAGGTAGCTTGGATACATTTTTAAGCCTTTTCATCAAAAAAATCCAATTGAAGGGAATTTGTTAATGCTCCGAGCCGGATTAGAACCAGCGAGGGATTTGGTTGAAAGATTCTTCGCTCAAGCAATTGGTTCCGAAAGCTCCGTTAGTAGCAGTGATTGTCGTATGCGGTCGCAGGTTTGAATCCGGCTCTCTCTCTCTCTGCTCTGAAGAAACATTGTCAAATTTTTCCTTTGATTTGACATTTGTAAAGGCCTATGTCGATACTGACCTATCCAGGACTGTGTTGTTGGGTCCCCTGGGATGACTCCATTCTCGGCCTTCAGCTGGGGTAGTAAGATGGCGGAGTACCCAGATGTCAAACCGGAGATGAATGTGATGAGGATAGAAGCTGATGCTGCTGTCGTCTGAAACAGAGTATGCCATGAAAAATGTAACTCTGTTTTTTTACCCTACTTGGTACAAAGGTAGAAAATGAGGGGTTAAGGGGAGTTTACGCCAGATGATCGCTTTTGAAATGTTATCCTTCGTAATTAAATTAATAATCAGGGGACCGATTTTTGACTTTCGAGCGCTCGAAATCAAAAGCGAGCGGTAGAAAATATTCGCACACGAAAATTTGTCACTATTATTTTCGCATGAACCCAATAACAGCTATTTTTGAAATCATCACTCGAAAGATAGTGATTGGCTATCGATGCTTTTGCGTTTCGTTGTATGCAAAAAGTAGATAAATACCGGTTTTTCAAATTTGAATTTTCAACATACCTAATATAGAGAATAGTACTTTATTGGAAGTTGTGTATCTATAATATAGTAAATTGATTAATTTTAAATATATTATGCGTTTCATAACAGAAAAAAAAACAAAAGTAATTAGTGAGTTGTAAGGTGCAAACATTAATAATTGTAAAACGAAACGAAATTGTGTGAGAAACAGACAGTTTGAGAGCGTGACCTGAGAAAGAAAGGGATAGGAGATAAGTTTCAGCGAGAGTAACAGAGAGAATAAATTCATTATGGCCGATCCGTTGTTTCCTTTCTTTACTAATGGCCGGTTCCTATAATCAATCCACCCATAGTTTTCCTTACCGGCAGTTACATTTTGACAGATTACCCGTAGAAAATGTGTCAAAATGTAACTGTTGGGAAGGAAAACTATCGGTGGATTGATTATTGGAACCGGCCATTACAGAGTAATAGTAAACGAAACGCTTATGTTCCCGCCAATAGACTAACGATCTTGGTTTTCAATCACAAAATTCGGCAAGAAATTATATATAATCGTACACCAGCCAATCACTTAGCATCGAATCAATATATTTTATTTAAATATAGGTATCTATCTTTTAAATTAATAGTCAGTCCAAAATTAAATAGATAAAGTGTCAAAATTTTCTACCGATAAAATTGAATACGAGTGGTCAACACCACTCGGTTTTAAATTTTCTATCGCTCGTATTTCAAAAATAGCATTTCATCGTTTTTGACCGTTTTCGAGTGAAAGAGTCGAGCGCTCGAAAGTCAAAAATCGTTCCCCGCCCCGACAGTTTGAATTCCTGATCGAACATTTAAAAAACTTGAAATGAGGCTGTTTGCAAAGTTGAAAAAATTGCTACTGTGCTATTGTAATTTAATTTATCTAAAATCAGAACGAAATAATCATTTGACATTTTGACACTTGGACAATCAGACACTGGTTAATACTTGACTTTTCCCAAGTCAAGTTCAAGTAGATAAAGAAGTCTTTATTTACGAAACAAGAATTATTAGGTACATAAAAATATCCGCAACGCAGGCTTCGTCAATTGCGTACAAACAAACATATACCTAGGCAGTTAACTAACAATGATAGAATCCGCAACCGGATTCGTCAATAACATGTTATAACCTAAACTAACAAAAAGGACCGCCCCGGATCGTTGGTGGCCCGAAAGTTCCCATGACACTGGTGGCGTTGCCACGCTGAATGGCCAAAGAAATCTGTTGAGCCAGGAACCATCCGGAACGAGGATCACAGCCCCTATCCCTAAGCCGCCGACCCAAATACCGTATAAAATGTTTGGCCTCCGTACCCCAAGGTCTCTCCACCGCCACTGGCACAAAGTCGTACATTGGCTCCAAGGTAGAGTACTTCTAGTTCAAGTTACCTACTCATTGAGCTGTCGTACGATGCCCGCATATCACATAATTTATTAGGTCAAATTATAATATTCAACATTGTTGTACCCTCATGTTCATTAGGTCTAGGACATCTCGATTCTAGTTTCAAAATACATTTCTATTAAAAGCGGATATCTACAAAATCAATTTAGTTTTAACAGTATTTGTTTATTAAGCAGAAACGTCCGCTAATGAAATTCCAAATTTCGATCATAGTGGAAAATTGAAAAATTATTCGCCACGAGCGGGATTTTAACCCACAACCTCTATCTATCTATGGACGGATTCCAGAGGTTGTGGGTTCAAATCCCGCTCGTGGCGAATATTTTTTCAATTTTCCACTATGATCGAAATTTAGTTTTAATCGAGACTATCTACAAAGCTATTATCAAATCGCAGCGAACCGTCCGTAATCGTAAGCATTCGTTGAAATCTGAATCTATGGAAAGTTTGTCAGTTTTCTATGGAATTAAATATCCGTAAGATAAGATAATATACGATAAGATAAAGATTTATTTGCAGAAAAAGGGTAAATTACAGGTCTTGGGTTAACAAATTATCCAACCTTCTTCAGCTATTTCTTAACAGCATGCAAATAGTAATGTTGACTATGTATATAAGGTGAGTCGGGGCAAGAGTAACATCGGGGGAAGAGGGTCAAAAGCTTCTCCAGCTAATTCTTTTGAATTGAGCGCCTTTTTGTACCGTCGGTAAAACAGACAGGCGTGTATTAGTTCCATCATCAAATCATAGATGTCTCTTTCACACGCCATATCGAAACAAAACGCGGTTCATTTTGACTGGTTACGACTTGTGATAAGTGGAAGTGCACGTGTATAATTCAAACGCGGTTTTGTGTGATTTATGGCTGTTAATTCGGATTTGTTTGTTGGCGAGTCGAGTATTTATAGTTTATTTCTTATGTTACATCGTTATTTTCTGTCATTCCTCTCGATTATAAGTTTTTATCAAGCCAATAAAATTTTAACCTCAAATTATTTAAGTGGGGCAAGAGTGCCAGTTCAGTCCGGGGGAAGGGAGTCATAAGGCTACTCTTACCCCATATCAGGGCGGTCAAACCTTTTATAAATTTACATTTTATTACAAATTGGCACTGTTTACACCTACCTCTACCCCTGATAACACCTCTACTTTGACACTCTTGCCCCAGACTATGTATAAACGCAATTTCTCAGAATTTTGAAGAGTTTTTCAATTTATTAAGGTATTCATTTTCTTAACAGCGTCTACCAACTGTGTTACTAAATAAGTAAATCCACTGGAGCTAACCTAGTTCAAGTTAGGTACGTACGATACTCTTACCCCAAGAGCAAGAGGAACAGTCATGCCGATTTTTATTTTTTTACAAATTAGTGCATGTTTTAAAAGTTTATTTGCTTGATAAGTAGTTTCAATTAAAACTATATTAAATTTACTTATAATTTATCGCTTTATTATACGAATTAATGCAATAATAAGATCACAAACACTGTTTGAATCTAACTTTTTTAAAAGTATGATACTCTTGCCCCGACTCACCTTACAGAGATGAACATTGAATACTACAAATCTAGCTCTTGGTACATGTAACAATCGAATATTTCCATTTTACCTTATAATTGTTTCTCTAAATTATCGTATTTAACGTTGGTCCATATTAATCGTAAGTTGGTGCACACCGCCTTAAATATTTGCTTACGGGTCAGTACACTTTGTTCCTATATGAATGTTTTATGTACTTAAGCATTTTACGTATCTGAAAGATACATCATCATATGGTAAAAGAGTTATAGAGAGTCTGGCCAGCAAGTAGTGTCATAAGCATTTTTTTTTTATTCTTTATTATAGAAACCATTTTACCTACGAAATAAACTGTCAGTTACTACTGCTACTATGCATTTTTTATTTCGCACTCGCTGTACCTACAAGACAGAAATCTAGGTGGAAAGGTGACCGGCAGGGCAGATGCTTTCGTAAAAAAATGACTTGTGCCGAGGACTTCGGGCTCCACTGCAGTAACTGTGGATGCAACCGCGAAATGCTAGAGTAGCAAGACCTTAAAACTATAATGGTCAGGTTCATGACTCCCTCAAAAACACCGGCGGCAACAGTCCTTTCGATCGGCTGAAGTAAGTCAGTAAAGTCTAGACTCAAGAGTCCTTGTAGGAAGGACCAAATGCGGTCAACAAAATGTAATATAAGTCAAAAGATGCATTTGTTTGTTTTGTGTGATTCTAGACCTTTTATCCGAATTGCTAGGTTAAAATTCAATTGTAAACATTTTTCGAGTATCAAGCAGGAGGCTAGGCCAAATGTTAAAAAAAAAGATTTAGATTGCCCCCAACAAGTGGCCTATCATGTTTTTTCTCCTATTCTAAATCGTTTATTGATAATTCCTATCACTTTAGTTAGTTAGTAGTTTATTTTAGTAGCAAATTCTGGTTTTATTACCTCGATTAACTTTCAAGTGACACTACTGCGAAAACACTCATCCTTAAGAACTCCCGAAGAATTCGAAACATGGTCGCGCATAGTGACATTGAATGCGTAAGTTTAACCGTGTAATTGTTAGTATTGTTTTATTACCTGTTTCCATACTGGAGAAAACCTGACGATCGTTGGAGAGTCCGACAGAAGTGTTTCCTCCTTATTAGTTAAATTCTTATTATTATCTAACGCCAACCCAGCGGCGGAGTCGTTCTTCAAATTCTGATAATAGTTGGACAGTCGCCCAATCATATCTGTGTCGGTAACTTTATCATTAATGTCTGTTTTGCCTTTGTCATCTGATTCTACTCTGTTTTGCGCGTTAGCGTTGTCCGTTGATTTTGCTTCTATGTCTTCTATGTTAAATTGTTTGTCTGATGATTCTCTTTCTTTGCCTTCCGTTTTAGCTATATTGATCTCTGTTTTAGTTTCTTTGTCTACCGCTGTATCCGTTTCTTTGTCTGTTGGCTCGGCCTCGTCATTCGCTGGTTCTTGGTTCTCGGCAACGTCCTGTTTCTTTGGTGTAGCCATAACTTTTTCTGTAAAGAACAATTTTATTATTGTTTTGCCGTTTTATTTAACTAGTGCTTACTTAGTAGGTATTAATTGAGATTGAACCAAACAAATTTGATGTTTGTTATTGTTCTGATGCTCTACTGGGATGGAATGCCACGTCAAAGGAAAGTACGCCTAGGCTTAACACAAAGTGTTTTTGTAGGTATTCATAGTTGTATTATTCTATCAAAGTACATTACATTACATTCTCCTGCAGAATAGACTGCCCACTCATGAGGCGATGGAGCAAAATGCATGAGCCTGCATAAGCCCACAATAAATATGAATTAATAAATAATTCATAACTAATTGTAATTATATAATAATGAATTGTATGTACCTAATTACTAACACTAGAATTAAGTATGATAATATTTTCTGTGCGCTACTAACAAATATGGACAAGCCGGCTCGGAGCATTAAATTTTTCAATTTTTCCTTTATTTAAAAAAAAATATAATTTCGTTAGCAGCGTAACTGCTTAATACAAAATTAAAATATGGACAAGTATCCGAATTAAATGATTATGATTATGAAAGTAAGTTATTAACTGAAATTCCTTCCCTATAGAAGTAAGTTTTGCGAAAAACGGACAGAGCACTCCTTATCTTAATAATGTGCACTCTTAAAATATGTCATTACTTATATAACAGTTGGAGTTATTTTTCGTCCTACTTTACGACTTTATCTTTTTAGACCAATAAAAATAAATTAATATTTTAATTAGCGTCGACATTCTTATCCTCGGACACTTGTTAATATTAAAGCATCCTCAATATTTCCTTATCTAGAGTCTAGACTTATTTACTTTATACTACCGAACGTTATTTTATCTAAAGTATACTTTATCACGCAATAGCACGTGCTTGTTTGTTGTAAACAAATATAATATTTATCTGATTGCAAATATGAACAGTTGATAGATTTGATTTGATTCCGCGGATGGGAGAACTCCTACTACTCTTACTCCTGTGTTCCTATCTATTCAGAATACTCCTAAAAATTACAATTTGATGCGATTATCATCGAGATCACTGAATGGCAGCCCGACAGCTCAAAACGGAGACGCGACAGATAGTCCAGGCAATGAACTGACAACTTGTATGGAAAAAATGACAATTTTGGAAATAATTTTTAATAGCTTATTTTTTATGTATAACGGATATATTATCAATTAAATAGTTACCCAGCGACAAAATCCGACAAAATTTCAGACATCGAAAAAATGATAAGTTAACTGGCTTCTAAAAAATCAGTAAAAATATTAATAAATGTTTTTGTCTTTATTTTGGTTCATTTACATTTGCTCTATAATATTCAAGATAAATCGTACAAAAAAAGATAATGCATGCTTCATTTAAATCTACATAATTACTTCCGGGCGGAAAGTTTGTCGGATTCTTACTAAATCATCTTAGAATAACATTTTCAAATGAAATCAACAAAAAAAACGCTATTATAAATTAATGTTTTTCAAAACCGTATTTTGCCTGGAGTAAGACCTCACTGGCAATGGCGGGACGAGCTAATATACTCCTTTTTAATGGATTGGCCAGAGGCTGTTCGGGATCGGGATGTCTGGAAACGGAGGGGGGAGGCCTCTGCCCAGCAGTGGGACACCATAGGCTCCTAACAATAATAATAATCATATCTATGCACTCCTGTGATCCTATTCATAATAATATTGTCAATTTCGTGCGATTATCATCGAGATATGTAGTTAAAGGAACCAGATGGAGCCCTAGCGAATGCTCAAAAGGGATGGAGGTACTGACAGAATTGAGAAGGACAAGAAGACTAATACATAATCGACATCTCATGAGTCGTATTATATCCGTGTCGTCAGGTTCAGTACCAGTTTTTGACAGACAGGTGACAAACAAAAAATGCCATACGCGCTGAGGGACAGGAGGTACGACATTGTGTTGTGTCCCACTTGTGGTTGTCTATGCTTAAATACATCTTCAATGTCACACGTGTGTGTGTGTGTCCCTCTATTCTAACCTTTATTTATGTCAAGATATGAATGACATTTTGACAAAAGGAGGTTCGGAGTTCCGAATATTGTCGTAAAGGCCTGTCGGGGGCTACAGACGAAGATGGTTTATTTTTCCATTATATTCTTTCTCTGTATCATATCGTTTATTGTCGTAAAGGATTAAAAAATTAGTAAAAAAATAAATAAACAAGTTACATGCATTAGAGGGAACGGTAAGGAGTCCCCACGCTGGCCTAGTGCGGGTTGGGGACTTCGCATACATCTTTGAATTTCTTCGCATATGTATCCAGGTTTCCTCACGATGTTTTTCCTTCACCGAAAAGCTAGCGGTTATATCAAATTATATAAAAATTTTGTAAGGCGAAAAAAAAACATTGAACTGTTAGAAGTGTCCAAAGTCATAAGATTTTTTTCCGTTTCTTTTCCGCACAAGATAGGTATACCGTGTAAGTACATCCACTCCTACTAAAATACATAAAATGCGTATGTTTGGATGTTTAGATGTCTGTTACTCAATCATGCTTAAACGGCGCAACTGATTTGGATGAAATTTTGTACGAAGATAGTTTATAACCTGGATTAAAATATAGTATAGTCTTAATCCGGGGTCCACGCAGATGAAGTCGCGGCCGGAAGCTAGTAACTTCATATGGAACGAATAGATATACAGTCAGCCTCATATGGATAGTAGCAAACGCTTAGAAAAGTTGAAAACCCCCGAAATTTTATTTTCAAAGTCCAATATCTCAAAAAGGGCTGAACAGATTTTCATGAAACATTGCTAAGAACACTCGGGATAAAATTATCTATGACACGAAAAAAACCGCATTCAAATCGGTCCATCCGTTTGGGAGCTACGATACCACAGACAGATACACAGATACACAGACACACAGATACACAGATACACAGACACGTTAAACTTATAACACCCCTCTTTTTGCGTCGGGGGTTAATAAATCGTGACACATCCTTACTCCCACTTTGATAAAGACTGTATAACACAAATCGAGGGACCCCGTTACGTCTGTAAAATCAGACTGAAAAAATATGCTAAGAATTGACTTGACAATTATAACCGTAGACAAAAACGTAATCTTTCTCCAATGTTGTCATATTTTTAAGAGGAGGGTTATGTTTTTCGAGCGTATCTATGTAGGATGTATGTGTGTATATATATATTTTTTTTATAGTTTTTGCCCTGTTTGGCCAGCAGTTGCGGCCAGTAACAGATATGGGTCGGTAGAACCCTCTCCGAGGGCCTTATGGGCCTTTCGGAGGGATCAGAGGGCCTTATGGGCCTCCCGGAGGGATATGTGTGTATTATGTCTTATGCTTTGGCACGCCCTGCAGCCTAAACCGTTTCACGGATTTCGACATGAGGTGTCGTTGGATTCCTCTTAATCGTAGTGACGCGTTAATATTTAATGTTTTGACTTCACTTGTGTAGTCAATCAATCAAATCAATCATTTATTTTACATAAAAACAAAGTGTGCAAAAAGGTATTACAATCATAACAAGTCACATATTATGCTGCTAGTGCAGTTCGTAAATATAGGGTAATATTAACAAACAGGATGAATAAATAATACATACATCTAAATTTAATATAACACTGGAATTTTATTTATTTATTTATTTATTATGAGGCTCACAAAAACAAGTTACAGAAATTATGAGATATATATGGCATAATAAATAGATCTGGCCTTTAACTCTTAATAAAGTGTGCACAGAAAGATTTCAAACATCAAGAACATATGAGGTGCTAAGGAGGTAACAAATATTGAAATAGATTTCTTTTTATGTGAGAATACTTAATATTTCTTTTAAAACGATTCGCAATCAGGCCCCACTGAGATTGCCAGACGTGACGTATCTTATCTTCCTTCAGTGGGTATAATTACTTTGTGCTCATTGTCTGTCTAACTGGGTCATTGTCCTACACGACGATTTAACGAAATGACGAACATCACCAGAAACACACAGAGCATCCTAACTACTGCTGGCGAAGTTTGTTTTATTTAACTGAATTTTCAATGATAGGTATTTAAAGGTTGGAAATTAATGAAATGTGCAACGTTTTAACACGACATAGCAAACCGTTTTTTTTTCAGAAATGCTAGTGCGCAAGTGATAAAGTGCAATTATCTCAGGCCCGCTGAAACGCACACACACACACACACACACAATTGCAAGCATATCACGCCCGCTGAAACGCACACGCACACAAAATGGGAACATTCTCAGGTCCGCTGAAACGCACACACACACACACACACACAATGGGCACTACCTTAGGGTCGCTGAAACGTACTCACACACACAAAATGGGAACTATCTTAGGCCCGCTGAAACGCACACACACACACACAAAATGGGAACTATCTTAGGCCCGCTGAAACGCACACACACACAAAATAGCAAGCATCTCAGGCCCACTGAAACACACACACGCACTCACAAACTTTTGGCTGTAGTCGCATACGCTTGAGAAGTTTGAAGTGGTTTGAACGATCATAACTGCGAGTTTTTAAAGGTGGGATTAAAGGAGGCTTCATGGATATTAATTACCTTAAACCCCTATCTTATATTAATTACTTTTAATTAGTCAAAATGTTAATATAGAAATGCTAACGAGAACTCATTATCATTAGTAATAACGCACTTGCACTGGTGAATCTGGTGATTACAATAATACAGGGGTCTTATCGGAAAATACCGCGCAGGTAAAAAATAGTAGTTTTAACCTTTTTTTTATATACGAAGTTTTGTAACGCCTCGTTTGAACATATAATATACGAGTTTATGTATAATATTCATAAGAAATAAGGGAATTGTTGGTATGAGTCACGAGGCTGATTTTAGAAAAAATAAACTGTATTAATTTTCATTCCCCCGTGTGGTGTCGGGTTTGAATAGCGCCACCCCCTTTCTTCCTGTGGGTGTCGTAAGTCGTACTTAAGGCGGTCGTCACACTGCGCCGCATCTCCGGACGGAGGTGCGTCGCTCCATACAAATTTCGCCGGACGGAGGTGCGTTGCAGTGTGTCGTACCACACGGAATTTATATACAAATTGAGGTACTTGCATACAACGAGCTCCGCGTCTCGCAACGAGACGCGGCGGCAGTGTGACGACCACCTAAGGGAACAGGGTTGAAGTGTGTTGTGGGCGATGGGCTTGCAACCTATCACTGTGATATAACATTTTATCAATCTCTTATAGTGGCACTGGAACATGTGTTTCATGTGCTCTACCTACCCCTTTTGGGAATTAATGCGTGAATGTATGTATGCATGTATGTAAACTGCATTGAAAGATTTTTAAAAAGCCTCGTCGGCCGGGAATCGAATCCGGTCAAATCTGTCTAAAAATCGGAGTTCGTTTCATTACGGAAATAAATAGTGATGGTTGTAAGGAACAATTGTTGCAATGGAACTGTATCAACCCTGCCGCGGGCCTGTGCGGTAGAGTGGGACGGCATGCTCTCAGTTTTCTAGCTGCCAAACATGGGTTATGTTAGACAGAGGGCCTTCTATACGTAAAGCTGGTTTTCCACCAGAGGGGCAAGACGAGGCGAGGCGAGACGAGAATTGAAATTCGTATGGGACTTACTACCTATTTCCACCGCGCGCGCCGCGCGCTTGGTGCTAATAGGTAGTAAGTTCCATACGATTTCAATTCTCGCATCCTCTCGCGTCACTCCCTCTGGTGGAAAAACCAGCTTGATTACTGATATTTATTTACGTGCCATATTAACTGTTATTAAAATAATTAACAACTTAAAAAAGTTGAAAACCCCCCGACATTTTCATTTAAAAGGTCAATATATCAAAACCGGCTCAACCGATTCAACGGTCCCGAGTCTGACCCCGTATCATGGTCGGCCTTATCGCACGATAAGTGACAAGATAGAGCGTCCGTCACTGGCCGACACCGTTCAATTCGACGCTCCATCTTGTCACTTATCGCGTGATAAGGCCGACCGTGATACGGGGTCTGAAGACTCTGAAGGTGTAATTCCGTGCATCGCGGCCGACCGCTGCCGCGCGCGATTGATCGCGTGCGACTGACGCGCGCAGCATGCGACACCAGTCAGTGTATGAAAATACCGCACGCGTCTGTCGCAGACTTCGGAAACGGCGCCATACATTTTCATTCACCGGCTGCGATCGGCCGCGATGCTCGGAATTACACCTTAAATAAACGGACTATACGATGGAATGCTTCGACAGTAGGTATTTCTCCCTTTAACGCATAGTTGCGTCCTATGTATGATGGGCCATTTATAAACAATTATGAATTATTTAGGCAGACGGCCCGCGGGCGCGTTGGGTGCGACGGGCCGCCGCCGCCGGCTCGGCCCTAGATAAGTATATGGGCTCGCCCGTCGGCGCGCCGACGGGCGGCGGCAATCACAATACCAACTTGTTTTTGCCATTGCCAAATATTTTTCAAAGCTTTCGAATTTGCAAGAACAGCACACGGCGGTGGCGACCAAAATATCAATTTGTTTTTGCCGTTGGTAAATATTTTTCTAAGTTTTATCTCTCTAGGAATACGCCTAAATTCGAACTATTCGAATTTTCTCAATAGCAAAACGGTGCAGGACGAGTTGGTATTATTATAAATTTATTTGCAGAATATGCTATTTCAAAAAGTCTTTAACGGCTTTATACTCTTACGAATAGCGTTCAGTTTTTAATGAAGTCGAATCGGCTAGCAGCATAAAAGTGACCTCCTTCACATCTGACGTCACAAAACTCTGTCGCGTATTTAACAATTTTTCCCCATCCCAAAAAGTGCTCAGCGCCGCTAAAGAAGTTTTCACTTCAAAAATCTTATAAATTGTGTTTCTTTATCGAGTGTCCTGACTTTAACATCTTGGGTAACATAATAGTAATGTTCCGGAAATTTCCACCCAGCCAATGTAATTGGCTTTAAACGAGACGCGAAAACACCAATTATATACACGCACCTATTGTCTCCCTGTTGCCTTAGTAGATACACTTGGCCCTTATTCATTTGTTTCCTTCTCACGCCAAAGGTCGGAAGATACCAGATTTCACACAACAAAGTGCCGTTTCGTGCACACGGGGTTAATAATTCATGTAAGTTTATGTGCAAGTTTGTTGACGTGTGTTGACGTTGACGTCAGTTTTTATACTATTAGCAATGCGCCTTTGTTTATTTAATGGAGTAGTTAAACAAACCAATATAGGTTACGTCACATTTCACAACACACACCAGCAGAAACAAGTACCTACCTATACGGCTTGCCTGTAAGCAGACTAGAGATATGCAAAATATGGGTTTCACAGAATACGAACTTTCGGCCCAATTATTCGGTTCAACGTTATGCCTTCATCCGTGGTTCTAATTCAATGGTAAAAATGTTGTCCATTATCAAAGCGAAATATTGACAATAAAGCAAGTTAAATAACAATAATAATTGGTTACGTATTTATTTTAGATTATTGTAACTTGTAACAAAAACCTCTTAAACATGTTCGGTAAATTTTTCAAACAAATAACCAATGAAAGCCAAAGATTTTTCAAAAACCCAACTACTTTATTCAAATACTAGCCTATGTCACTCATACGATTATGAGGTATCCAACGACACGCCTCGTCATAACATATGCTGCTGGACATAGGCCTCCCCCAGAGAGTGCCAAAGCGGTCCCGCGCCAGCCGCATCCAGCGCGGACTCCCGCAACCTTTACCAGGTCATCAGTCCACCTTGTGGGGGGCCTACCCACGCCGCGCCTTCCGGTACGTGGTCGCCACTCGAGAACCTTTCCGCCCCAGCGGCCATCAGGTCTACCTCGTCATAATAATATGTCAAAATCCATCAAACCGTTTGGACTAGGTACAGCCCGTAAATACAATTTACTTGTTCACATACATACCTTTATACATACGCTCGAAGACCATAACCCTCCTGTTGAGGCAGTCGGGTAAAAATATGCACACTCAAAACACTTAAGCGCGATACGATTATGTAAGTTTTGGCTTCTTATCGATAAATAAGAGACAAAGACAGATAAAGCTCAATGTATGAATAATAGCCAGATTTTCAGGCACCTTTTATTAATAATAACATATCAATACCATGAGGCATATTTAATTATTGTATTATGGTGTATGTTTGTGATGTGATATGGCCAATGCCTGAAATAAATAAATACATAATTAATTAATTATTATTTAAGGCCTCAGTTTAAAGAAATCTAATAACACTAGCTAGCGCGCGACTCCGCCCGCGCTTTGAAAAGAACACGCAAACCCTCAGAATAAAGTATATTATCCATACTAATATTATAAATGCTAAAGTGAGTCAGTCTGTTACCTTCTCCACGCTTAAACTGCTGAACCGATTGAGATTTAGTATAAAGATAGTTTGAGTCCCGGGAAGGAAATAT
Source organism: Epinotia ramella (assembly GCA_947578815.1). Lineage (NCBI taxonomy): Eukaryota > Metazoa > Arthropoda > Insecta > Lepidoptera > Tortricidae > Epinotia > Epinotia ramella. The sequence continues at coordinate 15,914,657 of OX388223.1, forward strand.
AATATAGCCTTTATCCCGGAAATCATGCCCTGATGAGGGGATGGAAGTTTGAATGGAGCTACGATATCAACGAGTTCCACGCGGACAGAGTCGCGGGCAGAAGCTAGTATGATTATGTATATGTATCTTTGGCTTCTTATCGGTAAATAAGAAACAAGATAACCTACAGATAAAGCTCAATGCTTGAATAGATAGCCAGATTTTCAGAAGTATCACTAACATGGCACAGTCTACAGAAATCTAAAAATACTTGCTGTCCGCGCGTTTCCGCTCGCGTTTTGAAAAGAAGACTAGGAAACCCTCCGGATGATAATATATTATATGAAATATGTCCATCTACAAAGTCCTTTATTTAATTAATCAAAAATCTTACGATAATCAATAAGGCTTTATCTACGCACATATCATTAGTGCTCTTAAATGCGTTCAGAAACCGTAGGAAATTACCAGCATTATGACAACCAATTTTACTATGAGAGCTTTCTTGTCTGTGGTAGTAGGTAAAATCTGTACTGTAATGTTATTACAGTACAGATTTTTGTAAGGTTATGAGTTTAAATTTGGAACAGCTGTCAAAACTCATATGGGTTTCTATTCTAGTATTCATAGATATTAAAACAGTTATCGATGCGAAACGTCAATTCAGTATGTTTTTTTTAATATAAACCGCACGATATTTGATGTCGAGTGACATGAGAATAGGGACTTCATTCGTTTGTCTATGATTTAAAAAAACATTCGTCTTGACGTAGGATCGAATTGCCGCCATTACTGTTGTCATTTCTTTGTTGTTACGAAAGTAGAATTGTGAAAAGTTGTTTGTAACTCACATTTTAGTTGAAAATATGAGTAGTAGTGACTCCGAGAACGATATACACACTCCGCCGGATATCGTAAATGCAGCCACGATTGCAACAAAGATATTTTACAGGTAGCACTATAGTACCAATGCAGGTCATTTCCCTACGGCTTCTGAACCCATCTTAGAGTACTTATGATATGTGTGTAGATAAAGTAGTGTATGAAACTGTACATAATTTGGCCTTAAAACACTCGTGTGATCCTATTATGAAACTCGCTTACGCTCGTTTCATAAAACCCCACTCGTATTTTAAGGCCTCTGATTATGTATCAGTTGCATAAACTACTATTGTGTTATAGGTACTTGACGACGCCTTTTTCTACACTCATATTATATAACGAGGAAAGATTTGATTGTTTGTTTGATTGTTTGTATTGAATAGGCTCCGAAACTACAGGACCGATTTGAAAAAATCTTTTACCATTAGAAGCCGACATTATCCCTGATGAACATAGGCTAGTATCTACCGCGGGAAAATGCTTCATTCTTACGGGAAAACGGGTAATTCGTGCGAAGCCGGGCCGGACAGCTAGTAATAAATAAATAAATAGATAAATATTAGGGGACAATCTTACACAAATCGACCTAGTCCCATAGTAAGCTCAATAAGGCTTGTGTTATGGGTACTAGACGACGATACATTTAATAGATAGAAATACTTAAATACATCGAAAACATCCATGACTCAGAAACAAATATTCATGCTCATCTCATCACACAAATATTTGCCCTTACCGGGATTCGAACCCAGGACCTTCAGCTTCGTAGGCAGCGTCACTACCCACTGGACTAACCGGTCGTCGGTAATACATAAGGTTATATACATACATAGATTCACGCCTTTATTCCCAATCGGGGTAGGCAGAGCACTTGAAACTTATGTTCCAGTGCCACTTTTAGCATAACCCATACAACATACTTTAACCCTGTTCCTTTAGTACAACTCTTACGACACCCACAGGAAGAAAGGGGGACTTTAGGGGGTGGTGCTATTCTAACCCGACACCACACGGGGTAGTTCAGGTTGCACAGGGCGGTTCCACAACACTTCGGGAGCTCAAATACCGCGAGCCATCCGGTGTATTTTGTTTAATTCGATTTTAAAACAAAACAAAGTATACTTTATTGCCCACTAGAAGTCCATGCAAAGAAGGCTAACCCACATGACAAAAAAGAACTATCCAGAAAGTCCATTCTCCACGCAGGTGAAAGAATTTTTCAAATCGGATAAGCGGTTCCGAATTACCCAAAACATACAAACTTAAAAACTGACACACTTACAAAGCTACAATTTCACAGACTTTTCCTCTTTATAATATTAGTATAGATTACAGTAACTTAATTTAAAATGGGCTTTTTTTGTTGTAAGGTGGGTGGCTACAGAAAAATGATGCAAAGGTTACAGATATTACTATATTAAACACGTTTTAATCTTACTGATATTACATTAAAATGCGTAAACAATGTTTCATCATAATCATCATATCAGCCGAAAGACGTCCACTGCTGGACATAGGCCTCCCCCAAAGAGTGCCACAATGACCGATCCTGCGCAACCCGCATCTGCGCTGGAGTTTGTAGCAAAAAATCGTCAATTGCGGCGCTTAACCCTTTGGACGCTAAAGGTGTTGCTTGTTGTCGTGGCCACGGCGCCGAGGACGACTATACATAGGTGTTATTTACACTCTCAAAATCACCTTCATGCCTTCACCTAAGGTTCATATTCACAGTTTCACACTCTTATGGAAAAAAATAGGCGTCAGTGTCACTTTAGTACGTCAAAATTGGCGTCTAAAAGATTAAAAACACTTAAATATTGTATTTGCCACATCGAATAGTTTGACGCGTGTTATTGATATTATCTTAATTGCGTCATCGGAATGATAAAAGTGCGAGAGTTACATCATTTTGTCAAACAGAATCTATTCTGCTTTAGTGCAATGATTGTTTGCCAATTACAAGTGGATATATACCAGTGGCAAACAAGTGTAAGGTACACACTGGTAAACTATCACCGTAGTTTAAGGACACTTGCAACGCTTGAAGGTGAATATCTACCCACCATGGCGAGAACAGAACTATCTATTATGAAGAGATACGTCATCGTGAGAAAACCGGGTCTAATCCCAAGGTCTAGTTTTCCTTCTGGGTTGGAAGGAAGGGTGAAGAAAATTCGTCCTTTGATTAACCAGTCGAAATGTCTAAATAAAATTGTCTAACTTTTTTCAGTTTTTCGCTTATCTTACATTTTATTACCAGAATAAAATCTAATGAAACACAACAAATTCAACTCGGTTCAGTATTGGAATGGTTATAGATTCTACTGAAGAGGATAATGTCTTTCAAAGGGCCTTCAGCCGACTATAGGATAGAGTTGCTTTCGCAATTACAAAATTAAGTATGGGTGAATAGCATGTTATAATTATTACGTGCATAGTGTTGCTATGTTTATGGTACATACTTCATAATATTATTGCAAGTTGTAATATCGTGAAAGTGACAGATGAAAGTCGCACTCGCTCGCGCCAATGTCATAACATAATCATTAATCAATCATATGTCAAAGTGCATTCTTGGGTTATAAAAATATATGGATAATTTATTCAACTGCGACGAAGTGGAGTTGGAATAGCTTTCAGTTTATATGAACTTTGACGTATTTAGGCATACTTATGGCAAAACCATCACCTTCAAGTGTCATCAAGGTTTGAAAATATCCAGGGCCGGTAAAATATAGATTTTTTTTTGGATTTCGAAAAACTTTTTAACGGCAGGTCCGTTCACAAAATTTAACGAGAATCTGTCGAGAAATGCGACCTGTAAAGAAGAACAGCAGTACAGACGCCGGACAGACAGACAAACGATAGAATATCGTTCGCTTCGCTTGCTCGGTCAGTTATAATAATAATATAATTCGTTTATTGCTCACCATGCTACCTCATCCTCGTCATGCCCAGTCATCACTCGCCAAACGAAAATTAAGTTTTTAACTCAAACATCAAGTCGCCTCTTATGTGAGACATGGCCCGTGAAAAATATCACCAGTAGAATTCAGGTCTTCGTAAATAAATGTCTGCGTCGAATTCTGGGAATTTACTGGCGCCCGACCATCTCCAATGTCAGGCTATGGGAGTTGACCGGCCCAAATCCTATCGCCAAGCAGATAAGCCTGAGGAAGTGGCGCTGGATAGGACATGTGCTGCAAAGGCCAGACAACCACCTGTCCAGGCAAAGTTTAGGATGGCTTCCGAGAAAAGAAAAACAGCTCGCCCTCGCACCACTTGGAGACGCACAGTCGACAAAGAGGCTTCCTCTACGGACCTTGGTTAGAAGGAGATTGAGATTTCCGCTCAGGACAGAGATAGATGCACAGCCCTTCTAAAGGTACAAGTTGGAACCCGACCGCAGACCGGAGCAGGGCTGTTATTCGCTACGTGCTAATGCGGCTCACCCCGCCGGTCACCCGTCACGAAACTAGACCTCTACCTACGCTTAGTTAGTACGCATTGCGGTGTCAAGATATATTTGCGGGTATTTCTTTTTTGAATACAACGACGGTGGCAAACAAGCGTGCGGCCCGCCTGATGGTAAGCGGACACCGCAGCCTATAGACGTATGTTTGAGGATTCGCCGTGTTGACAGCTGAAGGAACAAATTCCCTCGCTCTCAACACAACGCATCCTCGGGAGCTCTGGCGACCTTGCTCACCTCTAGGAACACAACACTACTACAGAGCAAGTAGTAGTGTTATTATGGCTGTGGTTTTCTGCGAGGCGGAGGTACTTCCCCAGTTGGGCTGCTCCACATTCGAGCGGGATGACATTTCGCCTACCTCACTACGCTGTATGCGTTGGGGTGAGCTTAAAACAAGTTACAGAATAGGGGAGCAGCAGACAACGTGTCGTGGCGACTCGACTGGGTGCTCGACTGGATGTCTATTCTGACGGCGACGCCCGGCGACGTGTCGCTAACTACGAAAGGTATTTCATACAAATACATAGAAACCAGTCGTGTCGCCGCGACACGTCGTCTGCTGCTGTTGTCTGCGGTCTGATTCCAACTTGTACCTTAAGACGCTGTCAACACCAAAATGCCCTTGAGGATTTTGGATAGCGCGCACACTGTCTATTTGTATCGGAGTAAACGAGAGCGAGTGTTACTGGGCGGCCCGGTTTTTGAAGATAATAGTAAATAAATATTGAAATAAAAAAAAAGGGTGAATTATTTGTGAAATATGATTCGCTAGCCATTTAGGTATGAATATGTTGACTTCATGTTTTTAATTGCAGACCCATACGTCAAAAAAATAAAGACATAGGACCGTTTAATGTGATTTTAAGACCAATCTTTGCAATTAAGTATTTTCTATAGAACCGATTTCGTCAAATTATGTGTCGAGCCCGTCTACGGTCTTTGAAATATGGTGAATATTAACATTTATTTTATTTGATGTGCTAGAACGCTAGAACAAACAGTTTGTCTTAAAAAAACTGCTTAAATAACATCAATTTCACCAAATTAGGTCTTGTCAGCCTCTTAAGAGCTTTATGTCCCTGATGAGGGTCAAGAGTAGTAGAACTACTCATCTGATTTCAAAAATTCTATCACTTGCGTATAAAATGCACTTTCTGGGCGGCTGCGCCTGCGCTCTTTGTTACAGTAGATTTAGAATCAAAGTATATTTGACGTTTTTGATTTGACGACCGGTTAGCCTAGAGGGTAGTGACGCTGCCTACGAAGCTGAAGGTCCTGGGTTCCAATCCCGGTAAGGGCAAATATTTGTGTGATGAGCATGAATATTTGTTTCTGAGTCATGGATGTATTTCTATGTAGGTATTTAAGTATTTATATCTATTATATATATCGTCGTCTAGTACCCATAACACAAGCCTTACTGAGCTTACTATGGGACTAGATCGATTTGTGTAAGATTGTGACCTAATATTTATTTATTTATTATTTATATTAAAAAATATGTCGTGGAGTGTGCAACGGAACGTCAAATCCGATATACGATTTGGGTGTGTTCGGAACGAGGTTGGCAGCACTGGTTGAGTTAGCAACACTGTTAACTGTCAACTGTCAGTTGACAGCTGCCACATGGAGGTGGAGCGGGAAACACGTTGACAAGCAGCGGACTATTGAAGTAGACGAGCTGTAGTGCGGTTGTGCTCCCAACCTCGTGCCGACTTCACCACGTTCCGTGTTAAAGAATTAGTAATCTGTTTTCATCCGAGTGGTTTATGATTATTTCGCGCTATTTGTAATTGTAATCAATCTGATTAAACCTAAAGAGTGTAGATCGACTTTTATTTCATGAAACATTATGGTTAACGAGAGTGGGGAAAATAATGAATCTCCACCTGTTCCGCCCGACCCATCCTACATCAGAAGTTGGATTGAACAATGAAGAAAATCAACGTGGTGCGCCCAATAACGATGATTCAAGATGGCGATTGATTATGGAGCAGCAGAATCGCAACTTTCTCGCGCTGATTGAAGCTATGAAGTTTTCCTAGGGTTGCTCTAATACGGCCGAAAGAAAACAAATGCCTGTACGAAGCAAGAATAGTGACTTCGCTTATGTCGAGATGGTCTGGGTTGTCTGCTGAATAACTAGCCATAGTGACTATTATGTCACATGTTGCCCAATTTGAACAACGTGCTCATAAATCCGGTGAGGTCAAACCATTTTATTGTTTTTGCTATGATGGAACTAGATTTGACATATTTCCGTTAACAATAGTATTTTCCTACAATCTCTTTAAAGGTTATCGTGAAATTCGGTTTACAAAATTGTGGTACATTAGTGTAGTAATTTGATATTAATAGCTTTGTGAAAATCTAACTACTTCCGCATTAACATTTAGAACAGTGTTAAATCTGATGAATTTCATCCTTTTGCTTAACAACCTTATGACAATTGGTGAAGTACTTTGATACCGTATAGGGGTTGAAAATATTTGCTACGCCTTTGAAATTAATGTTTCAGTGTGGTACATGAGGTACATCTATAAGCAGTAGGTACCTACTGCTGACTGCAAACGTCTCGTCCAGTAGGCGTGGATCATTATTGTTTCGAGACCGTGCAACATCGGCGGTTCCCGGACGTCGGACTATCAGAGGAAAAGTGCTGCGAACACTACTGGCAACTACTGTATTGCAACGGAAATAAAAGGACAGGTTTCGTTCCAATTGATTTCATGCAAAATTAGAGCCAATGAACGATAATTAGTGTTTCAATCATTATTGATGAGAAGTTTATTGTTTTCTTATGTTGTAAGACCACGGCATTGGTGTAATTTTCTGAACAAAATATCAACTTTAGTTTCAAACTGAATTCAAGATATTTAAATAAGTTAACTTGAAGAATATCTTGATCTAGACATCATCATGGTCTGTGTGATAAAACTGATACCATACAAATTTCTGTTTACAGGATGAAATCCGGTACTTCGTCGCAGTGGAGATTTCGTGGTTTTCGTGGTGAACATCAGCGATCAGGCTGGCGGCTTGGCAGTGGGTGACAAAATAACCGAAGACCCGCTTCCCTGGTTATCGTATGCATCGTGGCAACACACCATGGCAATAAGTCTATCCGGTGAGCAGTTCACATTTCATTGGAGTTTTTAAGCAGTTCTCACGTGCTATGGAATCTATTTTGTTTAAATTTTATGAGTTTGGAGTAATCAACTAATGATAAAGTGAACTTGATCATATTGTCACGGGTATTCTAAATTGAAACTGTAGAGTTACCTACTACTTTAATCTTGCCATCCGTTATGGTTTATTTGAGACACCTGCTGCTACTGTCATAAACATGCAGAATAGCAAACCCAAGGGCAATGAGAGAGCAGGCGTCCCAAAATATAGTGAAAAGTGCGGAATATAACAAAGAGAGATTTGACAGTAATAAAGCTAAGATTCAAAAATGCCCAGTAATGATGTTTTGGTGGAATCTGATGATGATAATGATGACGTAAATGTTTATACTAATTGACCACTATTCAACATTCTTTTATTTTGATTGTGATATGTTTCGCTAACACCGAGCTATTGGTTAGTTGATCTGATACATCGCTCGATTTAGGTGATGTATTCGGTATTGTTGCGTTGCTCGATTTAGGCAACTTGTGTTATCGTCACTCAAGGGAGTTGGCAAGGATATCGTCACTCAGGGGAGATGGCATGAGCTCTTATCACTCGATTTAGGTGATAATAGCCACCATATACGCTCGAGGGAGGCGTAGACAAACAGAGTACTTAAATGAACTGTGTCAAGGAATTACCTTCAATTGATTCGTGTGAATACTGGTCAATGGTTTGGTTTTTGTTATGTGAATAGTAACATGTGGTTTAATACTTGAGAATAAAATTTGTGATTTGGCTGAAAAAAAAAAAGAGACTATCAATTCTAGTAACCTAACTTAAGAATAGTCAGGTTGGCCGAGACTGTTTGATATTGCAGTCTATATCTCTTTTCAGGTACATCACACAGGGACGTGTGACGTGTCAAGATGGCCGTGTCGTGGAGTGTGCAACGGAACGTCAAATCCGATATACGATTTGGGTGTGTTCGGAACGAGGTTGGCAGCACTGGTTGAGTTAGCAACACTGTTAACTGTCAACTGTCAGTTGACAGCTGCCACACGGAGGTGGAGCGGGAAACACGTTGACAAGCAGCGGACTATTGAAGTAGACGAGCTGTAGTGCGGTTGTGCTCCCAACCTCGTGCCGACTTCACCACGTTCCGTGTTAAAGAATTAGTAATCTGTTTTCATCCGAGTGGTTTATGATTATTTCGCGCTATTTGTAATTGTAATCAATCTGATTAAACCTAAAGAGTGTAGATCGACTTTTATTTCATGAAACATTATGGTTAACGAGAGTGGGGAAAATAATGAATCTCCACCTGTTCCGCCCGACCCATCCTACAAATATATATTTTAAGAAGCTTGATTAAATTACATGTTATTTAAAAGCGATGTAACCTACTATTATCTGTCATAAAAATCTGTGCGGTTAGATTTTGGGTGACAAAGTAAATAAACTGGACTTAGTCGCGTATAATTAACTTATTTATTTAACTCTTGAAATAAATGAGTTAACTGCACGCTCTCTCTTGTTGCTCGAATACCCAAACCAACGATATTAAAAAAACCGACGAAGCGAGTCGGACTCGCGCACGAAGGGTTCCGTACCATTATCTATAAAAACGGCAAAAAAAATACGTTTGTCGTATGGGTTATTTAATTCTGTGTTTTTATTATTTGTTGTTAAAGTATAACGGCAGCAGACAACAGACTATCACGGTTCATGAGATACAGCATGGTGACAGACGGACAGATGGACGGACGGTCGGACAGCGGAGCCTTAGTAATAGGGTCCCGTTTTTACCCTTTGGGTACGGAACCCTAAAAAGTAGGTATAAAAAAAAAACATACAATGAAGTTTCCCCCGAGAGAGCACTTCTATTCGCATTTATTCGTACTTAAATGAGATTTTAATATCACGTGAAGTTCATAACGATCTCCAAATTTTGAGATATACCCTCATTTCCAAAAAAATATGTGACCATACCTCATTCCAGATAACATAAGAATTTTAATGGACAAATCCATCTCTCTCTTCATCACCACCATATCAAATGGACATATTGTATTAGTTTTACTTATTTCGATCATTAAGGGGATGCCTAGAATTGAGTCGAACACGCCCCCTGGACGCTTATGCCTTCCGAGAAAAGGAGATGTAATACTCTTCGGGAATGGCTTTTTTAGACAAATATCGATAAATACCTAACTTAGTGAAGTTTTATTTAAATTTCATAAAGTGAAATTTTATTATGTGAGATAAAATATATTAACTTGATTGTGTCGTAAAATAATGTATCGTTTGAGTAGGCTGAGTAAAAAAAGGAAAATACAGACTCAACTTTGGAAGCAATCATGTAAGTATCGATCAAATCAGATTTAAACAATCATATAGTCAAGAATCATATATAATGTTCCTGTACTTATACTGAAATAAATTATATTATATTCTATTCTATTCTATATATCTGAAAATCTAGTCAGAACGGCGTTTCAAAGCACGCGATAATTTCCAATGCACCGCCTTAAGTGCTTTCAAACAGCAATACATTTTTTTTGCGTTTTCTTTGGAATCGCATGACGATTAACGCACTATTATTCTAATCTTATATGGATAAGGTATACTTACACATGTTATTTTCGTGGACCCTTCAATACCTTCTAGGCAATTTATAAAAGTGTGTTACATAAGTTTCTTAAAGTATCACGCCGTTCGCCTGCGAATGTCAAAAGACGTTTTGTACGGTCGTCGAACCACCTTAAATAAAATAAATCTTGTCTTCTTAAAAAGTGTAAACATCATTGGTAAAGGGAACATGTGTTTCAAGATTCAAAGATTTATTTGTTCAACATAGGTATGTAGGTACAAGGTATATCATATCCTGTTTCACGAATTGATTATAATAAAAGTTAGGTACTTACATCTGAATATTAGTACCTACTTGCCTGGAAACCAGTTTATAGGCATGCGTGTATGTCGTTATAAATCCTTATGAATTAATAGTAGCGCATAATCTATACTAATATTATAAAGTTTCCGACCGGATTCGTGTTTAAAAAGTCTTTTACGCAAGTTGTTTGCGAGCAGAGCCGTAGATTCAGTGTTTCTGTTCCCTATTTTCGTCTGTAAGTATATATAATATTATTATTATTATATACATACTTACGTATACAATTGTATGTTTATGTGAAGTTGAAGCCCACGATTTGTCTACTTTGCCCAAAGGTTGACTGGTAGAGAATGCTTAAGGCATTAAGTCTGCCTTTTTTATGATAAGCTGTTATTTTGTGCAATTTAGATTATATAAATAAAGTGGCAGGGCAACCGCGTAACCTATAATAAGAGATAAGAAGTCCAAAGTCCTAACCTACGCGCCTTCGAAAAGTTACACGATTAGCCTGTTTAACGAGAAATTATCGTTCGAATATAGCATACCAAAGGGCAACGGAGAGGGCTATGTTGGGAGTTTCTCTGCGCGATCGCATCAGAAATGAGGCTATCCGCAGCAGAACCAAGGTAACCGATATAGCCCTCCGAATCGCTAAACTTACGTGGCAGTGGGCACATTGCACGTAGAACCGATGGCCGTAGGGGCGGAAAGGTTCTCGAGTGGCGACCACGTACCGGAGGGCGCAGCGTGGGTTATAGGCCTTCACAAGGTGGACTGATGACCTGGTAAAGGTCGCGGGAGTCCGCTGGTGGCGCAGGACCGGTCATTGTGGCACTCTTTGGGGGAGGCCTACGTCCAGCAGTGGACGTCTTTCGGCTGATATGATGATGATGATGATAGCATACAGTATCAGGATTTTCCAGCCCCTAACAATCGGTCTCGTATCACGAATAAGTAAAAAAATAGTTAAAAATAAAAATTATGCTGTAACATAGAGTTTTTGAGTACATAAATAAGTGTAATCAGAAAGCTTATGATTCGCTTCTGACAGATGGCCCCGTATCATGGTCGGCATTATCACGCGATATGTTTTTTTTTTTGTATCAAAACAAGGGTTACACAGCAAAATTAACAGTTAAATTTACGCCAAACCGCATAACAGTTTGTTGGCGAACAGCACTCATGAAAGTTTTCTTATCTACTGTGTAAAACAAAATATGTCTTTTAATTATAACTAAGTACTTACAATATCTATAAAATGCAGCAAGATTAAAAGATGGAGTTGACGGGAGTATATTACCAAAAATATTAAGGACTTTCGTTCTTGAAGTTAGAGTTGAAAATCGTCTGAACGCATATTGAGATGTTATCATAAATAGTAATTATGAAAGCAGCAATAGCTATGTCTATCGGATTGTCTGTCTGTCTGTCTCTCTTGAGCAAAGGCTGCTTAGTGTTGCGAAAACAAAACATAACATAAGGAGGGTGAAAAGGGGATGAAAATTTGTATTGGATACTTAACTCTGGTTTGTGACAAGATAGAGCGTCAATCTCATTCTATCGAACAGTGTCAGCCAGTGACGGACGCTGTATCTTGTCACTTATCGCGTGATAAGGCCGACCATGATATGGGGTCTGGGGTAAGCATGGGCTGTTATTCTGAACGGGCTCACCTCACCCGTCACATCTTATGAAACTAGACCTCTACCTACGCTTAGTTACTACGAATCACGGCGTCAATTTATATTATTGTGTGCCAGCCGCTTGTTACCAGGCAGCTCAGCGGCGCTACCACGAACTTCGAAAGTCGAAGTTCGTAATACATGCATCCCTGTTACTTGAGTTAGGGAGTGCGATAGAGATGGAAATACCCGAAATTCGACTTTCGAAGTTCGTGGTAGCGCCGCAGTTGTTTAACAAACTACCAATTCATAGACTCTCGCGTAATTCAATGCAAGGCTCAAAGCTTTAGAGCCTTATCACACTTGCGATTTCCAAGCGTATTTTGTATGAAGGCGATCACGCAGCGTGTTCGACTGATAATAGGCATGATGCCTCATGTTCAAATTGATAACATAGTGATGCTAAATGGATAGTAAACCATCAAATTATCGTTATAAAGTAATAATTATAAAAAATAATTAAAATCATAAAAAGATATGAACCTTGAAAGTTAAAAAAAAATATGCATTTTTTTTTATTGTCCAAGAGTAAATTAAAAGCTACCAATAGAATCCTTACGCTTTTCTAGAAACAAAATTGTACAACAACCATGTACTTAAACCCAGTATTTCGCGACCGAAACAACAATTTACCTGATTTTCCATACTACGATTAGTACAAATATACAAAAGTGACGTCACACTTGTATAGACACACAGTATGAAGCGTTTCACGCTGCCGCCAGCGAGGTCAATCTTTATCTCAAATGTTTAGGTATTTATGTTCTTTAATTGTAGTTGCTCCCATACAAACATTTGTTCCTCTCCAAAAACTGGTTCGAATGACGTCACAAAAAAATCTTAGTCATCATCCCTATATTATTTATTCTGTGCTATTGTATAGAAAACACGCTCGCAAATCGCAAGTGTGATAAGGCTCTTACTCCTGAGGAAGTTTTATTATACTGTAGCTGACTTCGTAAACGACAAAGATCATTAATAATAATGTATATTATAATAGTTAATAAGAGTATCTAAGTAGTTAGTTAGGTATCGTTATTTTATTTTTATTATTATTATTATTTTGTTTGTTTTTGACTGTATAAGGAATTTATTTTAATTTGTAATTGTACACCTGTTTGTTAAATTTATAAATTGACATATATACCTATCCATATTGAAATGTAATTGTAAGCTCGAATTTCATCCTTTTTTTAGGGTTCCGTAGTCGACTAGGAACCCTTATAGTTTCGCTTTGTCTGTCTGTCCGTCCGCGGATAATCTCAGTAACCGTTAGCACTAGAAAGCTGATTTGGTACTAATATGTTAATCACGCCGACAAAGTGGTAAAATAAAAAGTGATTAATTTTATTTTATTAGGGTACATCCCCTATACGTAACGTGGGGAGTGTTTTTTTTTTTCATTTCAACCCTAACGTGTGATATATTGTTATATAGGTATTTAAAAATGAATAGGGGTTTGCTATAATCATTTTTTGATAATGTAAATATTTTCGAAGATAATCGCTCCAGAAGTAAAAAAAAATGTGTCCCCCCCCCTATAACTTTTGAACCATAAGTTTTAAAAATATGAAAAAAATCTCAAAAGTAGAACTTTATAAAAACTTTCTAGGAAAATTATTTTGAACTTGATAGGTTGAATAGTTTTTGAAAAAAAATACAAAATAAATTCCTGACGAAAAACTACGGAACCCTACACTGAGCGTGGCCCGACACGCTCTTGGCCGGTTTTTTTTGTGTATTTAATATGATAGTTCTTTATGACATTTTTATGTACCTAAAATTCATATACAATGTAAATTGTGACTGAATAAATGAAATGAAATGGGTGAGGTGAGGTTTAAACACGTCACAGAATAGCGGGGATGAACACCCGCCTAGTGGGCGCCTACGCCGTAGTCGCTTTTCGCTTCATACGAGAAAAACCACGGGATCGGCTACGAGTTTAGCGCGTAGCGATTCTTGGCAGTGAATGTGTTAAGGACCTAAGTCACATTATGCTTAGTGAGGTGCCCACAGCGGCCGGGAATGGTCCGACCTGTGGGCTGTGGGGAACTTTGACTCACGGCTGCTTGTGTACTGAACCCGAGATTTTTTTAATAGTGGTTAGTGGTTCCCGTAGCAAATGGATACATGCATACACCCTTTACTGTTTAAAACGGATACGCTAACACACATGCTATTCCTTGCAATATTTATTGATGAAAATCAAGAATCCCCCGTCTCCGGTCGTCTAAGGGAGCAGGGTTGAAGTGTGTTGTGGGCGATGGGCTAGCAACCTATCACTGCCGATATCACATTTTGTCGATCTTTTATACCCACATTTATGCTAAAAGTGGCGCTGGAACATAAGATTCATGTGCTCTGCCTACCCCTTTTGGGAATAAAGGCGTGAATGTATGTATGTATGTAAAATCAAAGAATACCACATTTACATTTTATGTACTCATGTATAGTATTTGAAAAGTGGAAACATTGAGGCACCCTCTTATATTGTTCAAATACGTGAAAAAATAACGTACTTATGTTTATTTTTATTTTTGGACAACATTTAGGGGTTGCGACCGAATTTTTAAACTTTTTAAGGCTTGCTTTTCTCCATATTAAGTTTTTTTTTATTCTCAACATTTTTGTAACATTTGATAACAAGGAATTAACAATCCAGAATTATTAAATTAATTGTTATTTTACCAGAAACGCGTGTAAGTTGAACTCGGTTTACTTTTTTTTTTTTCTATAATACACGATACGTCAATAACAATTCTATAATAGATTCATCGACGACAAAACGTGACAATCTTTAAATAATTTTAAAAAAACCTGCATCCCTTCCTTAATTGAACTTTAAGTAAAAAGCCGCATAATAAAAGAAAATGATCTAACCTTATTAATATTCGTTTACACACAAACACTGTTAAGTTTAACACTTGTATTGTGGCACGGCGAACACAAGCGGCGTCCGGGAAGCGACTGCCGCTAGCAAGATCTATAGATCTACGCCTATAGATCATTGATAGCAATAAAATAATAGCGAGATGTGTGCGCGTCGCATAAACGAGTAATAATTGGGTAATTAAAACAGTCTAAGCGCTGTGTGAAGCTTTGAATTAAAATCGATGTTTTTTACTGAAGTTCTTGAGTTTGAATATAGGTTGATAGACTTTATGCGCAGCAGAACCAAGGTAATAGCCCTCTGAATCGCTAAACTTTAGTGGCAGTGGGCGGGGCACATTGCACGTAGAACCGATGACCGTTGGGGCGGAAAGGTTCTCGAGTGGTGACCACGTACCGGAAGGCGCAGCGTGAGTAGACAAAGTGGACTGATGACCTGGTAAAGGCCGCGCGAGTCCGCTGGATGCGGGTGGTGCAGGACCGGGCATTGTGGTACTCTTTGGGGGAGGCCTATGTCCAGCTGTGGACGTCTTTCGGCTGTTATGATGATGATTATAATTTTAATTGCGCTAAAATATGACGACCCTAAGGAAAACAACGTCTTCCTGGACACTGGCCCAAAACTTGGCACATTCAATCTTACTGCCTAAGAATTGAGGTGGTGTCAACAACTGTTACTGTTAGGCATCAATGTGTCCAACTTTGGGACGTTCATTTTATTTTAATAAAAATCGATGTCAGGATAGTTGCGTGTGCTGTTCTTGTACATTACTACAGAGGCCGGGAAGTAAGGGGTTGCTGGCTGAGCGTAGTGAGGTCGGATAGTTATGCGGTGGCAACCCCTTTTCACGCCGAGGTATGTATAGTGCTTTTCTCAAACATGCAATGAAATAAATTAAAAAAACTCCAAGAAATCAAACTTTGACTGTGCCACAAATTGTGGAATGGAAATTAAAAAACACCATCTTGCAGGCCTAGGCCTCCAATTTTGTATGAAATGCCATTACGGGTCTCTCGTCTCGCTGCGCCCGAAACGTGACACTTCGAAGCCCATTAATATGAATACAACGTCAATATTTCATTGCATGTTTAAGAAATAGTACATTACTACAAACAAAGTCCGGGAAATAATGAATTGCCTGCCGAGTGTCAGTCATATAGGGCAATCCCTAGTTCCGGCCGAGGTGCAATCAGCATCGTATAGTTATCAGCAGCCAAAGTACCCAAATATATCGTAACACTTCCTTATTCTTACAGTAATAAAGACGTGTACGGAAATATTTGGTTACTTTGGCGGCTTCTAACTATCTGATGCTGACTGTTCCTATTATACTATACATAGTGCTTTTCTCAAACATGCAATGATATTTTAAAGACCTCAAGATTTTTTATGGCTGAACGCTATGGTGTTGTGTCACCAATTGAAGATGAAACAAAAGAAGATCACTTTGCGGACATCACTTCCAATTTTATATGAAATTTCATTATGTGCCTCTCTTCCCGCGCGCACCTGAAACGTGATACTTTGCAGACTATTGAAAGGTAAGTATTTTATTATTTCACTAGCTGATGCCCGCGGCTTGGCCCGCGTGGTTATAGGAAAATATAACATATTGAATTTTCCCGTGGGAATTAGATGTTTTCCCGCTGGAAAAAGTAGCCTATGTCACTCTCCAGCTTCTAAACTATCTCCATACAAAAAATCAGATCAATACGACGCTCCGTTGCGACGTGAAAGAAGGACGAACATACAAACACACACACTTTCGCATTTATAATATTAGTAAGGATTGCATGTCTGAGAAAAAATACGAATGAATGAATAAGGTTATTAAAGTATTGTATTTAATGTTCCTCTATTTGCTCAGAGCATGGCCTCCCAACTAGAACAACGTATAATTGATACTAAAAAGAACTCATAGATGGCGACACAGGTACCGAGCGAAACATTTGAACCAGTAATCGTGAAGATAGAATGATTTTTACACCTTAATAAATTCAACGTACCTTAATTATATCACAAACATACTTTCGCACATACAATAAAGGTATATTTTATAAGTTTAGTAAATGCAATAAAATTGATACTAAATCCATGTAACTCGTACTATACGAGTCAGCTTTCAAGCTTGCTACGTATTATTGGGTACTGTTACTAGATGGCGCCATCACGGGTCGCGAAAGTTCTATGGAACCACAGGCTCTAAGCATTTGGTTATGTATATTTTTGTGGGATGTGTAATATTGTCTCTAAAATACTACTTTTGTATCGAAAAAATCAAAAATACTGTATTTGTTGCCCGGGAAGTCAACGCCATCTGGTGATATCTCAATGTATTACTAAAGGCTGACAGCGTCATAGCCGTGGTAGCTCGGATACGGCATCTACTGGTGTAGCTACGAGACTAAAATTGTATACAGAATTGCCTACATTAGGACGGTACGCTTTTGCTCTATGGGATTGGGTATCTGTACTTGTATTCTTTAATCTGTGCTCAGAGTTAATTATCATTGAGCGTGTATTTCGTAAATTACGCGAAAACAATTCAAGTAGGATTCAGTTTTCTTATAAGGGCGAAAATGCAATATAAAAGTAAGGAAAGTGTATCAAAGTCCTTCTTCTGTGTTCTGTTATTGAGATAATTATCTTATTCCTCGTGTTAATAGGTCATCTTAGTTCCTGGAATATACAGGGTCAATAATACAAATGGAACAGTGAAGAGGGAGACGATTAATTACTTGGGGAACCATAGCATCGATATATTGATTATGCGTAGGTAAGGTAAGTGTAAGAGCAATCCAAATGGGTCAGTATGGCGGTTTTGGAAACCATAACAGATAGCGAAATCTTGGCTTAGGAACCATGACGTTGATTTTAGTAAAAAGAAAAACTACATTCATATACTTACAAAAATACGTGTACTCGGCCCAGGAATCGAACCTGGACTTTTTGAAAAATTAAAATTCGTTATTTTCCTTTGAATATCGGTTATGTAGCTCTTAAATAGTAAATGTTACTAAGAAACATGATATCTAAAACTAATAAAATGCATTGTTTTTAAACAACGAAGTTTTATTTTTCAATACTTCAGGGCCTCCTATTTATAATGATAACCGGAATCATATTAATGACGATATTTTGCAAAATATTTAAATTGTGGGCATTTCAGTCTAATGTTTACATAAGATTTCGTTCGATTACTTAAACAATATTAAAACTTCCCCATACAAAGTCAAAGGGCCGGCGGTGGCCCTGAAGTATTGAAAAATAAAACTTCGTTGTTTAAAAACAATGCATTTTATTAGCTTTAGATATCATGTTTCTTAGTAACATTTACTATTTAAGAGCTACATAACCGATATTCAAAGGAAAATAACGAAATTTAATTTTTCAAAAAGTCCAGGTTCGATTCCTGGGCCGAGTACACGTATTTTTGTAAGTATATGAACGCAGTTTTTCTTTTTACTAAAATCAACGTCATGGTTCCTAAGCCAAGATTTCGCTATCTGTTATGGTTTCCAAAACCGCCATACTGACCCATTTGGATTGCTCACCCTGTATTGTATGAATTAATTAAAACATCATCCTCCTAGCGTTATTCCCGGTTGTGCCCTATAGGAACCCGGGGTCCGCCTAATCTAACTCCTAATCCCAAGATTTGGCATAGGCACTAGTTTTACGAAAGCGACTACCATCTGACTGGAAGGTCACCTAAAGCGAAAACTAGACCTTATTGGGATTAGACCGGTTTCAGTATTAATTAATTAAATAAATAGTAAATATTATATTAAGTTTATTGTAATAACTAGCGGCACAACGCTTTGGACAAACTTTAAAGGCCAAAATAATGTATGCCATACGATTAAACAAACATAACTAGCGGCTCTGTGAACTGTAGTAATCACGACCCTGTATTTAAAAGAAGAAAAAAAAAACTGAATCGACAAAAAATCTACACTCAGAGGCAATGAAAACGGGTCACTTTTCATGGATTACTTTAGAAAGTGACCCGTTTTCATTGCCTCTGACTCCTCTGAGTGTAATTCCCAATGTGAACTATGAAGGTAAGCTACCTCAGAGGCCATGAAAACGGGTCACTTTGTAAAGTAATCCATGGCAAGTGACCCGTTTTCATTGCCTCTGAGTGTATTTAATTAATGAACCTGAGGGCCTACCGCATTACGAAAACTAACTTCGTCCGCGAATCTACCTCTCTGTCACACTTGCTAGTTTGAGCGACAGGGAGGGAGATACAAAGTCGAAGTTCGTTTTCCTCTCTGCTCACAAATTTTCACCAGAATCGGTTGAGACATGTAGCGGAGAACAGCCGGACAGACACTGGACTCTGGACGTCGGACAAACGGTTTGCGGCCCAAACTGCAGCATAGAACTTCGTTCGCTTCGCTCGCTCGCTCGAAAAGTAAGCAAAGCACTAACTCTTTGTCAACTAGTTATTTAATGGATCTAAAGCTCGAATATCTATAAATATGTAAAGTACCTCAGAAACTGGTTGAACTTTACTTTGTAATCGATGTTACTTTTAGTTTTTTACTGTACTTATATGTGATAGAATGCAGTTTTGTACCACTTTCAATAATGTTTATTGAAAATAAGTTGGTCCTTATGCTATTGTTATGTGTCTGGACTCCGGCCACTACAATGTATCCAGCCCAGTTGGTGAAAATCCAGAATTTCTAAACTCTGTATAACCAGTTGCTCTGTGAGCTGTAAAACTTTCTTTCGCTTCGCTCACTCGTTCAAATAGCAAAAGCATTCATAACAATTTGTACTGTGAAGTGTTTCATAAGACATTCAGAACGCTGGTTGGTTCTGCCTAAGTAGACACTGCAACGCTTTTGGTATGTTATTTTCAAGTAGCTCGACTACGAGGGACGGCTGAAAAGAAATCTACCTAAGTATGAAACAAAAGACTGTCATGTATGTATTTTTTTTATTTTTCAATATAGTCCCCTGTTAGTGAAATACACTTATTACATTTGTCAAATATTGACATTGACCCATGAAAAAAAAAATCTTTCGGTTTCTCGTCAAAAAAGTCACTAACTGCAGCCTTCATTTCGTCATCGGTCAGAAATCGTCTTCCTCGGAGATCTTTTTTGAGGTGTCTAAATAAAAAATAGTCGCATGGGGCTAGGTCTGGACTGTAAGGTGGATGGTTAACGGCATCGAACCCTAATTCCTTCATGGTAAGCATTGTTGTGCGGGCGGTATGCACAGGTGCATTATCGTGTAAAATCAGGATCCCTTTGCTAAGTTTACCCCTCCTCTTTTCTTTTATCGCGTCTCGTAACTGATGCAGTAAGCTGGAATAATATTCAGCATTCATTGTCCTTTTTTTTGGTAAATAATCTATTAGTAAAATTCCTTCTGTATCCCAAAATACGGTAGCCATAAGTTTGCCTGCCGACGGCCTGACCTTAAACTTCCGAGGAGGCTTCTCATCCTTGAATTTCCACTGCAAAGACTCTTGTTTGCTTTCGGGGTCCCACTGTCGAATCCAGGTCTTATCACACGTCACCATTTTAGAAACAATTTCTTCCTCATTACCTCGACTCATTTCCAAAAACTCCTCACAACATTTGACACGTCGGTCCTTGTCAAACGCCGTTAACATTCTGGGGACCCAACGTGCACTCACCTTGGACATATTCAGATGCACATGAATTATCTCATTGACTCTTTCTTTACTGATGCCCACATCTCTAGCAATCTCCCACTGCTTCACTCGTCGGTCTTCTAAAATTATTTTTTTAACTTTGGCTACATTTTCGTTTGTAACGGCAGAAACCGGCCTTCCACTACGAGCGTCATCTTCCAAGCTCTCACGACCGAGTTTAAATTGTTTAGACCAAAACTTTATAGTAAATTCGGAAGGGCACGAACTACCGAACACACACATCATACGTTCTCGGATCTGTGAGGGAGTATTTCCTTCTTTTGTTAGAAATTTAATCACTGCACGATGTTCAATTTTAGCGATATTCATTTTTTCAACCGATATGTCGCAAACATTCGAGAATTGTAGAAAGATGGAACGGAAAAAACAAATGAACGTCAAATAATTCAAAAAAAGAATAACCAAAGAACAAGAATGCATTTCAGCCAGTATCATTTTCGCATATTTTTTTAACCAAGGAGATTACTTTTCAGCCGCCCCTCGTAGAACACCTAGGGCCGTAGACAAGGTTACAATCGACAAGCGCTAACGCCAATAGAAAATAATAAACTGTAGGGGAATGACAGATGCCGACGAAACACTTTTCGTTACCATCTGTCATTCCCATACATTTTATTAGTTTTCTATTGGCGTTAGCGCTTGTCGATTGCAACCTTGTCTAGTCCCCCTGAACCGTAGCCAGCATTATGGCCTTTATGGCGCTACGTTTCAGGTGTTCTACACGAGCTGCTTTACGGAAGGCTCGACCCAGGCCATCCTTTACGAGTACATATGTACAGTCAAGGAATTTAATTTCCGACCCAGCTAAGGCTCAATATTGTATAGCAAACTGTCACCATAAGAGCTAGCTATGTAGAGCACGACGTTCCTTTGACATATCGCATGCATTGTTATATGTTAGTAACTAGGCAACCAGATTAACTACGTTGACATGGTGAACTGAAATTTTAAACGTGTTATCTCCTCAATCCCCACTTCCTGGTGTAACTCTGCTATTTCTAGCTCTTAATAGATCACGGTTAGCGGCAGGTATTTTATTTTTCAAATTAATAGCGTAATTGAAAATTATTTTTCAGATTTCTCGATTGACACTGACACATGTTCGTAATTAGAAAAGCAAATGATAACTTTTCGCAAGGTCTTTCGTCGGGGATGCGGTCAGCGGTGGACGCCTTGCTTCTCAAGCGGAGCTTCTGACGCTGATTGCATTATTGACGACTGACCAAACTACCGAACAACGTCGCTTTATAAGCAAACTTGACATTGGCGAAATCATCTTAACTTAGATGGAAGCCATTTTTTAAAAATTGAATTGAAAAAAAAACTTTTCGCAAAGAGGTTATCTGTAATGTGAAGTGACAAATAAATATGTATTGACAATTAGACATTTCAATACTATTACTGAAATAGAAGTTTCGACCTTAATGCATTGCGAATGTCTAACGACATTTCAACGAAAGGGTAGGTATTTAAATTCCTTGACTGTACCTACAACGACCAAGGCATGCTATACTGCACACACTGTGACCGAACATTTTTAAAACTAACTTCGGCTTAGCGAGCCATATACGTGCTCATCAGACAAAATGGTAATGACCGCCGTCGTCGGATACAAGGAGGACTATATATGTGCCAAAACAATCCCGTACAATGGTTTTATTCGGAAGCAGGTCGCTTCCATCATGCAACACGGAAACAGCACGGCATCAACAGGCCCAACAACAATCTTCGTGAGAGTGCCAGAAGGGTAGACTGCCTTTAGGAAGGTACTTGGACAACTTCTATAGACACTCATCCTCCCGAGTTTATAAATAGTGTGACGGCGGGGTTATCACAGTTTCGTTGCCTACCGTGGTGATAACACTTCGTCAAAATATTGCAACTTGTGAGTGTTAGTCGAGTCGGTGGGACTTAAAACAGTGCAAGTGGCAGAATAAATATACTGTTGTGTTATAAAGGTGTTATAATTCACCCCCGTACCCCACGTTCGTTAGAATAGATTAAAATTTACATTTGAACTTTATTGAAATTAAAACATACAAACAAACAAACACACACAGTTTCGCATTTATAATATTAGTAAGGATAAGGATTAACTATAAATATTGCCGGTATTTTACTAATTTAAATTAATAATGTTCACGGCTAAAATAAAACGTATAGGCACAGATTAAAGAATACAAGTACAGATACCCAATCTCATAGAGCAAAAGCGTACCGTCCTAATGTAGGCAATTCTGTATACAATTTTAGTCCCGTAGCTACACCAGTAGATGCAGTATCCGAGCTACCACGGCTATGACGCTGTCAGCCTTTAGTAATACATTGAGATATCACCAGATGGCGTTGACTTCCCGGGCAACAAATAGAGTATTTTTGATTTTTTCGATATAAAAGTAGTAATTTGGAGACAATATTACACATCACACAAAAATATACATAACCAAATGCTTAGAGCCTGTGGTTCCATAGAACTTTCGCGACCCGTGATGGCGCCATCTAGTGACAGTACCCAATAATACGTAGCAAGCTTGAAAGCTGACTCGTATAGTACGAGTTACGTGGATTTAGTATCAATTTTATTGCATTTACTAAACTTATAAAATATACCTTTATTGTATGTGCGGAAGTATGTTTGTGATATAATTAAGGTACGTTGAATCTATTAAGGTGTAAAAATCATTCTATCTTCACGAGTAATGGTTCAAATGTTTCGCTCGGTACCTGTGTCGCCATCTATGAGTTCTTTTTAGTATCAATTATACGTTGTTCTAGTTGGGAGGCCATGGTATAGGTAAGATTGTTACAAAAGTCCAACATTTCGTGTCGGGTTAGAATTTTACCACCTCCTTTTTTTCCGTGTGTGTCGTAAAAGTCGACTAAGGGACAGGGTTGAAGTGTGTTGTGGGCGATGGGCTAGCAACCTGTCACTGGGTTATCACATTTTGTCGATCTTTTATACCTAAAAGTTCTATCTAAAAGTTGACTGGAACATAAGTTTCATGTGCCCTGCTGCCTACCCCTTTTGGGAAAAAGGTGTGATTATATGTAAAAATCTAACAATAGTGTAGTACATATTTCCCTGGTACCTAACCCTATTTGATTGACAACATATTAGCGTCAAAACAAAACCAAAAACGTGTTCCTTAATGCAACAAACCAATAACGTTTTATTAATCAATTAAATGATATAACGTTTATTGTTATAAAAACGCATAGCAAAAAAAATCCAATGCTTCCTTGTTAAAAAACTGCAGACTCATATTCAATCAGCCTTCACTAAATATTTGTACGCACTTGTCCGTTGTATCATTGGTCTGGGGATTAGTAATAAATGTGTGTAACCAGGGATCAGTCTACACTGGTTCGTCTGTGAACGCCGCGAAATAAATTTCGCGGCAGAATTTTTTAAAATTGACTTTATCATATCTGGATAGAGTTCAGTTATACATCAAATACGGTTATTTCTGAATGTAACTTAAACTTAAGTACAAGCTATTTTAAGACATGACATAGGTACTTGAAATAAGCGGCTAAATCCATATTAATATTATAAATGCGATAGTGTGCCTGTCTGTCTGTCTGTCGGTCTGTATGTTACCTCTTCACGCTTAAACCGCTGAACCGATTTACATGAAATTTGGTGTAGAGATAGTGAGTCCCTGGGAAGGTCATAGGATGGTTTTTATCGATCCCCTAAGGGGGTGAAATGGGGGATGAAAGTTTGTATAGAACTACGATATAAACTAGTTCGAGTAGAGTCGCGGGCAGTTATACTCTTGTTAGTTAATAGGTAATAGGTATAGTTAATCCTTATCCTTACTAATATTATAAATGCGAAAGTGTGTGTGTTTGTATGTTTGTCCTTCTTTCACGTCGCAACGGAGTGTTGTATTGATGTGATTTTTTGTATGGAGATAGTTTAGAAGCTGGAGAGTGACATAGGCTACTTTTACCAGCGGGAAAACATCTAATTCCCACGGGAAAATTCAATATGTTACATTTCCTATAACCACGCGGGCGAAGCTGCGGGCATCAGCTAGTACGATATAAAGTTCGGTCACTATGGTTGTCAGGTATTAGCCAAATACCGAGGTTAAATCGGTGAGTCTTATAATTAAGAGCTTTATTTCAAGAGATTATGGCATGTTTTACAGTGACCGGTTAGAAACGGCAAGTTAAAGTGGACAGGGTAGCTATTATTTCCGCCTAACAGCGTCAAGCACGTACTAGTAAAAAAACTATCCGTACAACATATCTATCTCTAATTAATAACACATGCTGGGTACCGTACTACCTTCAACGATATTCCAAAGTAACAACTATGATCCAAAAGTAAACTCATCCATTTCTAAATAGGTATTTTAATTATGTTATCTGTAATTTATGTCTTAAAATTCAGGTCATCATATCAGCCGAAAGACGTCCACTGCTGGACATAGGCCTCCCCCAAAGAGTGCCAAAGTGACCGGTCCTGCGCCACCCGCATCCAGCGGACTCCCGCAACCTTTACCAGGTCATCAGTCCACCTTGTCTACCCACGACGCGCCTTCCGGTACGTGGTCGCCACTCGAGAACCTTTCCGCCTCAACGGCCATCGGTTCTACGTGCTATGATCGACTATAATATGGAGGTTTTACGGAAGGATCTAATATTAAAATGTGACTTCAATGAATTGTGTCTCAGATTTCCTATTGTGTCTCAGAGCCCGAGAACGTGCTACTGTTATCTATACATTGGTTATATAATTGAGTTTATGTACTTGTTTGTTTACATTATATACGCACGTTTGATCACTGTGCCGAATAGAGTGAATGACACGATAACAGAGAAACCAGGCCGTCATGTGACCAGATAGGAAGTATTGACGTAAACAAATGTATACGTATTAGTCATACAAATATGGACGGATTGTTATTGTAGTATAGGGTATTTGAGAAATACTATGTCTACCTACTGATCCATGTTTTCGCCTTCCTCCTGATTTCTAATAAAAAACTTATACCGAGCCACCGTAATATTCGGCTTGGTTCCGAAGTGTTCATCGAATCTTTTTAATAAAGATTCGATGTCCTCGCTTTCCTTCTCGCTCATCGTGAACGCGGAATAAACTTCGTAGCCGGCTGGCCCGATGAGGTTGACTAACAAGCTAGCCCGGACATCTGCAGGCTCCTTGCTCACTCCGGAGGCTTTAAGAAACACCAAAAACTGTTTTTTCCACTTGCGCCATGCCTCGGCCCGCGTGGCTGGTCCGCCTTCTAAAACTAATTCCCCCGGAGGACGCGCGTGTTCCATTTTAACGTAAATAATCACCAATCAATAGAAACTTGGCAAACAAATCCACACCGCCTTGATTAAAGCAAATTTCAAATTAATTAGTGACCACCGCTGTCACCATGTAGTAAAACACGCATAGCTAGTTCAACACTGATTTATTATCCAATGTAGGTAGACATAGTATTTCTCAAATACCCTATACTACAGTTATTATATATATATCTCATGTAACATGCTCATAATACTTCTAATCTTGACCCGGAGACCGAAGGAGGATCGACTCAAAGTACGTCTAATATGATATTAGCGGAGATTTAGAATTGAATTGAATAATTTATTAAACGTATTTTAGACTCGTCGTCCTTATTCCCGGTTGTATCCTAAAGGAGCCCGGGGTCCGCTTTGAAACCTATAACTTCAAGATTTGGCATAAGCACTGGTTTTACGAAAGCGACTGCCATCTGACCTTCCAACCCAGAGGAAAAACTAGACCTTATTGGGATTACACCGGTTTCCTCACGATGTTTTCCTTGACCGAAAAGCTAACGGTAAATATTCCGTACATTAGTTCCGAAAAACTCATTGGTACGAGCCGGGATTCGAACCGACGACCACCGCTTGACAGCCTGAACTAGGCTACCGTAGCTTCTTACAAGCATATGACTATAAGCTACAATTCAATTTAGGTAATATACAAGAGCCTAAACTAGGATTCCCTGTGTTTGACCTCGCTGAGGCTAGATTTCAGTTAGAACTTGATGTAAATATTTAAGGGTGTATGCACTTACAAATTAAAGCAATATGAATTGAATACAAATGAAATTATCTATCTATATTAGTTATCGCGGTCGGAGTTATGCCATTCATAACCTATCGCGACTCGCCTCACCACCGTCCCCAATATAACGTGACCCTCAAGTCTACAGAGATCTCACTTATACAGTTTACATATTCCGAGCAGCCCAACTGGGGCCCACAAGACCGCAGGCATATTAACATCATTACTTGCTTTGTAGGTGTGTAGTGTTTTTTTCCTGTGAGCAGATCAGGGGTCAATGTGTTGAGCGAGGCACCTGCATTTATTTCTTGCTGACAACCCAACAAATCCTCTGATCAAGGGTCAAGTCAAGGACTTCTCTGGTGTCAGAAGGGTCAATACGTTGTCTGCTTTCCATCGGACAGGTCCTTATAATGAACGGCCTAATAATCAGCGCCCACGTATCTGGTTAAGGCCGACAAAATACGGTTTTTTTGAACAGATATATCTTTATGTAACATTTTGTATTGCGGGTAAAGCAATTTTTGTGTTGTGGATAACACAAAAGAAAACGTAATACAAAAGGGGACCCCCTCTCTTTATGCATGGGTGGCGGACCGACAGAGATATAGTGGATTATTGGACCGTAAGCTTGTTTGTCCCATCGTGGTAAAAAGACTTACACTGGTTCAACTGAAGCAAGTTAAGCGGGCATCGTGAATACGGCAAGGTCAAGTTTGTTGCCGGCCCGTTTGGCCGACGGCCATGTTTTCACAGACGAAAGTCGTGATGTAACAACGGTAATGAGAAGCAATCTGTGGAATTCCGATAACAAGAGTATGCGCGTAAATGTTTTTGTTAATAGACTTCTTCTTTCGGTGCCCCTTCCCATTATTTGGGGTCGGGCCTCCTCGTTCTCATGCGCCAGGGTTGTCGATCCTTGGCTGTCTCTATATCAGGGATGCCGCGGATGCGATTTTTTTGACATCCGTGGATGCGGATTTTGTGGTCAAACACTCAAAAACGTAAATAAACAACGTTCATTTTATGATATCACGCAATCATCAAACACGTTGATACTAAATTACATCGTTGCGAACAAATCAAAAACGCGTCTGCTCTTGGTCACAGAAACGACAAGAAGTTTTTTTAATAAATGGCGAAAAAATCTAAATCTCGAGCAGTACCTAAGCACCGTTTGGGCTTTTTTCTTGTCGTGAATTACACTACATCCGCATCCGCAAAAACTCCGCAACTATTTTGGCGGATGCGGATGTCTGCAACATCCCTGCTCTATATTCAACTGGGCCTGTTTCAACCCCTTTGATACGGTGAACCACCATACCACCATGCAGCAAGCGACCTGCCTCTCTCGTTCTTCGATAGTGCGAGGGCTTTCTTCACGACATGGTCTTCGTCGCGTCTCACGACATGCCAGTACCACCTCATGAGATATTCCTTGACCTTGTAGGCGACGGGGGCAACCTAGCAACTTGACAAACCTTTCTTGCTTCATTCACATTTTTCATATTCTAGCCGGTTCGAATTGAGAAGGGAATGCAATGATGGTTTGGGCATATATTTTAGAGTGTATGAGGGAAAAGTGGATGGTACAGTTGGAACACCTTCACGACCTCGTAACTGTTTTCGACCAAATCAGAGAAATCCTAAACAAAGGTCAGGTCAAGAGTACCAATGTGTTTGAGTATCGTGTATCTATACTAAATAATATTATAAAGAGTCAAGTGTGTACGGATGTATTTTTATATAAATACAAGATGGAAGAAGATATTGATTCGTAAAAGTCAATGTTTTACAAGTCAGTCAATAGGTATATAATAAATGCGTTATGCTACTCAAACATAAGTAAAAGTGTCAGGAAATAATCAGGTACACGATTGTCAAACATGATTGCTTTTATTCAGTCAAAGTGATTTTAGGCTAGGTAGAGCCCTGTTCCACTGCACCTGTCACAACTAAAGTCTATCATATAATCAGAACTACTCCGTCGTTAGCATTTATTTTGTCTACAACGCCTTCAACTACTTTATTTTCCGAGATATAAAGGCCATCTCGGATTTTATAAATGTAATACCTTTTTTTTTATCGTGGAGAAAACCTGCGAGCCAGGTACCCAATCACCGGGGGCTGACTGGGTTATGTGGTATTTCTATCCACTAAAAACTCCACGGTGCTCTGCATCTGCGCTCTCATGCAGGGGACTTCAGGATCTCATGCTGAACGCACTGGAGACCCCCTCGCGCCTCGCCACATTTGGCTCGTCCTTAGGGTAAGGAAATCTGTCGCCTTCCCTGGGGTTCTTAAGCGAGTGCCCCGGCCCCCGCCAGAACACTGCGACCCCGATGACCCCTTTAGTCGCCTTCTACGACAGGCGGGGGAGACCGTAGACCTATTCTTGTCCGAGCCTTGTAATTTAATACCTGTTAATCTAATACCCCTGCCACACACTCGTCGAGAGAGGTGGGAAATAGCGAGGAAAGGAGGCAGAGACATGGTGTGGCAACGTCACTCGTCATACCGCTCGTTGTACTCCTCGTCATGCACCGCTCCCTGTGTTGTCGATTTTTGGGCGAGAGTCAAAGAAGCGGCAATAAAGGCAAGTAACCTAGTGCGGAGCGTCGCGATTAATCGCATGAGTACTTAGAGCAGTGTGTGGCCAGAAAGGACAACATCGTGGCGGCGAGGAGCAGCACGGCTATCACCATACGGCGCACGAGCTCTCTCGATTTATCTCGCACTATACGTCTCTTTCTAAGTTTTCTAATAACAGAGAGACAGATAGTCCTCGCGCGACGTCTTGTGTTAGCCGTGCAGAGCGATGAGCAGCGCTAGGAGCATTAGTGTGGCGGAGGTATAACAAAAGCCAATCGAAATGACCCGCTAAAATTTACGTTTTAAATTTTGACAAGAATTATGTGAAAAAATATGTATTCGGAAAATAATAATAGTATATCATCATCAACATCATACATGACTTTTACTACTTTAAAGCCGAGCATCATTGTTTTCACTGTTGTGTTATTTCTTTCACAGCATCAAATCAAACTTTTGTGCGCGATCAACACCCATAACAAAAATCTTTTATGATGATATAAATTCATTGTCCATCACTTTAAAAAGACGAAACAATGAGTGGCTTCACGATGAGAACATAACAATGATTGTTTCACATGCTGAATTAACAAACAGTGTTCAATTGGTACAATCTAATAATACGAAATGTTCGAGTATTTAATTGGGGAATGATTCTTAAACTACTACGAATATAGGTACCTATACGTATTATAAAAAGTATTTGCACAAAAAGAGGTATAACAAAAAACAGCTTTCAAGATTTGTGTTTATCCTATCCTATCCTATACTATTAAACGAGCAATATTTGTATACGTATATATATAGGGGCTTTCGGGGGCGATAAATCGATCTAGCCATGTTTCATGTCCAAAAAAAATTCGACCGAGCTCAGGGGACCGATTTTTGACTTTCGAGCGCTCGAAAACTGACAAAAATTATGAAATGCTATTTTGAAATGACGTTAGAAAATTTAAAAATGAGCGGTATCGACTCGTATTCAATTCTATTGGTAGAAAGTAAGTGCCTGTAATTTTGACACTACAATAGCATTTACTTTTATTTAATTTTCGAGCGCTCGAAAGTTAAAAATCGGTCCCCTGCTCCCTGCAGGGACTAAGAGGAATCACTAAGGGCGAGACAATTGATAAATAGGTATTTGTAAAATGTATTGCTGTCTCCCCCCGCAGAGCGCGATAGAGACAACTGCAGCTTGGAACGAAAATACCTATTAAAAGTAGTACACAAAAATCAACGTTTCGTAGTCCCCTGATTTTTTCTACAAAACTAGACCTATTTAACTATTTTTTTTTATTAAAAATCAAAAAAAGGCTTAAGCCGTGTTACTATGTTTTCCTTTTTTTTAATAATCTAGTCAACATTGTTTTCTGGATGTTTGAACACAGCGGAAAATCTGGCAGTTTTTTAGGTTTTTGAAGGTAATATCTCTTTTAAGAATAAATTTATGAAAAAAAGGAAAACATAGAAATATGTCAATAGTAGCCATAGATTTATGAAAAAAAAAATATTGCTCTACTGCCATTATCCAGGGAGAAAACAGGGGACTACGTTTCTATGGAAAAACGGCCCTTATGTTTCCTTCTAATAATATAAACGGGTAAAAATGTATCAAGAATATGGCGCGCAGCGCGCATGAATATCTGTCACGAATCTATACAGTCGTGATAGATATTCATGCGCGCTTTGTTAATGACTGCGATAAAGATATAAACGGACGAACTGGTAGACAATTATTTCTAAAAAGGTTCTTTTGTGGATTTAGGCTTAAAGCATAGAATAATTTTAAAAAGATCGTAATCTTTTTCTCGGTCACTTACAACGTTAACTTTTTTCGTGGGAGGCTTTGAAAGGGCTTGGACCTTCGTCATACAATGTTGTAAAAAATATCCCAATGCTCATAATAATGTCAACGTACACAGTATACAATAACATTTTATCTTACAATAGTACAATAGGTAGGCAGGTATACGTCAGTTCCTGTTTTTTTTCCTAATATGAATGCGAGGACGGTGGAGATCTAGAGCTAAAGCCGGCCTGGCCTGATGGTAAGCAAACAGACTGGCTTGCGAATCGAAAGAAGTAACAAGCGCATTGTTAAGCAACCCTTTACTGATATGAGGATTCGTTAAGAGGCTGACAAGACCTAATTTGGTGAAATTGATGTTATTCAAGCAGTTTTTTAAGAAAAACTATATGTTCTAGCACATCAAATAAAATATATGTTAATCCATACTTACTTAATATTATAAATGCGAAAGTGTGTCTGTCTGTCTGTCTGTCTGTTACCTCTTCACGCTTAAACCGCTGAACCGATTGCGATGAAATTTGGTATGGAGATAGTTTGAATCCCGGGGAAGGACATAGGATAGTTTTCATCCTGGAAATCACCCCCTAAGGGAATAAAAAGGGGGGTTGAAGTTTGTATGGAGCTGCGATATAAACGATTTCCACGCGGACGGAGTCGCGGGCAGAAGCTAGTATTCACCATATTTCAAAGACCGCGGACGGGCTCCATACATAATTGGATGAAATCGGCCCGATAGAAAATAATTGCAAAGATTGGTCTTAAAATCATATTAAACGGTTCTATGTCTTTATTTTTTTGACGTATGGGTCTGCAATTTAACAGATGAAGTCAACATATTCATACCTGAGCCGTACGAGTCATATTTCACAAATAATCCACCCTTTTTTGTATTTCAAATATTTCAATATATTTTATGTACTATTATCTTCAAAAACCAGTAACACTCGCTCTCGTTTACTCCGATACAAATAGACAGTGTGCGCGCTATCCAAAATCCTCAAGGGTATTTTGGTGTTGACAGCGTCTTAAGTCGACAGCTGGAGGCAAACGCTGGTACTCTAAAACGGCATGCTCGTGAGCTCCTGGCTACCTTACTTCCCACCAGGAATACAACATACCGAGTATACCGACAGAGCAAGGCGAGTTTTTATAGTTGCAGTCTTCTGGGCTGTTATTCTGAATGCGCTCATGCACCTCAGCTCACCCGTCACGCCCAACGAAACTAGACCTCTGATGACGCTTAGTTCGAATCGCAGCGTCAAAATCTATTACTGGGTGAACGGTGAGGTACAGAAAGCATAGCACCATGAGTGAAATTCGCTAAAACAATGATATATTTTGCGACGACGTCGCAAGACATCACCTCACCGATCAACCCACCTAGCTCTCACCTCACCTGTCACCTCGCGCCTCACCTGTCACCTCGCGCCTCAAGCCTAATGCGACAGACAAGATAATCTTACCCCGATAAGTCACATGTCTTTAATTTGACAAAATATTGGCTTTGTACTTATGTTTCACACATACGATTAGCAAAGTTCAATTGTTACTTTAATTTATAATTTTTTGTTGATCATAAGCCGCTTAAACAACTTAAATAAGAATAATTTTAACTTAATACTTTTCGTCGATGTCTGTATCGATAAGTAGAACACCACTAGGGGTGAGATGATTTGACAGTTGTACCTTATTCACTAAGCTTTTTTGACATTTAAATGACAGGACAGAGATACCCACAGAGCAAGTGGTACCTATTATCATGGATGCGAATGCTGCGACTACCAGAAAACTGCAATTCGGCATGGGTTTATAAATCAATCACGGCACAAAACAGTAGAATAAAATCATGATAAAACATTTTTTTAGGAAATCTCCCCTACTTCTAAAGTGGGAATGTATTTTTTTCCTCGTTAACCCATAGTGTGGGGTATCGTTCGATAGCTTGTTCAATATTATGGGTTTCTTAGAACCATTTTTCCACTCAGTGATTCGTTTGCCCAGCAGTGGCAGTTTGCTCAAAAGGCTCTTAATAATAATCATAACAAGTATGATTTTGTTGGTTATATTTTGTTTCTTACAAATACTACTATACTTATTATTTACTTGGAAGAACTATGAATGTTTGTTTTTGGTACCCGGAACTGTAGATAGATAATCAAAAAATAAACAAAATTAACTAAAGAATGAAATCTTACTGTACATGGAAATGTGGCATGACATAAACATATAATATTTTTAATGCGTAGTAAAAACATCTTAGTGAACTATATAATAGTAGGTACATTAGGAGAGGGCCATAAACACCTGCGATTTGGGGCATTCACGAATTCACCGCCCGTGGTGCGTACACAATTTTACGTCATCTCCTGGGTGTGAAGGGAGATTTGCCGACTTACCGCCCGGAGTGACGTAAAAGATCTTAACGCATTGTTATACGCTTAGATTAGATTAGATTCATTTATTTCGTTTACCAAAAGGTCGTCAATAAGTACCTATATTCATTTGATAAGTATGTATGTATGTATGTATGTAAATACTTAATTGTACACAAGACACAGGTAAAAATACAGACAAAAATAATAGGAATAATAGGATAAGTTAAAAACAATAGGAAATTTCACACGTGAAATTCAGAAAGAAAATAAAAAATGTCAATAAACATGTCCCTAATAGGGACTCCCTATAGATAATTATGATATCCTAAGCAATGTCAAATGTCATAATAAATAGTAATTGTGGATAATTATGGAATAGGTAAATATTTGCATCGCGAGATTAAGTCAGATTGAAAACTATAACAATTCATCAAAGAACTTAAAATATTATACATAGTAATCGTCCATTAAATACTCGTAATATCATAAATTATAAGTACCAATCCTACTATTATAGATGCGAAAGTTTAGATATCTGGATTCTGGGTGTTTGTTACTCAATCACGCAAAAACGGCTAAACGGATTAAGAAGAATTTTGCTCTATATAAGTGTATAACCTGAAAATAATACTTTTTATCTCGGGAATCATCCCCTAAGGAGGCTAAATGGGGGCGAAAGTTTGTATGGAAGTACGATATAAACGAGTTCCACGCGGACGGAGTCGCGGGCCAGAACTAAGCTATTCATTAATATAACAATAATTTCCAATACTAGACAACGTTACTTACATGAGTTCATCAAATGCTGTTTTAAACCGACTTCAAGGAAAGGTTCCCCAGTTCTTCATGTTTGCTCCTTAAATTCAATACTTCAATCTCCAAATTATTGTTTGGTTTTGTAGCCCTTGCGCGGGCGGCCCGGAACCGTCTCTGCGCGGGCGCACGATCTTGGCACGCCGTCAAGGTGGGACGTGTCAGCGATTGACTATGTAGTGAACAACGGGATTCCTAGGTTTGATGAACAATTGTAACAGTGCAGATATTTTTAAGGAATTAAGTACACTACTTTCATTAGGTACTTACTTTTATTGAACGAGCGAGCGAAGCGAACGATGCTCTCAGTTTCAACGTAGGCAAAAATTATTTCGTATGTTCGACGTCTGTCTGGCTGTTCTCTACAGATTGCACTTTTCAACCGATTCTCGTGAAATTTTGTGAGCATGTTCAATAATTATACATCCATATCCATATCCATACTAATATTATAAATGCGAAAGTGTGTCTGTCTGTCTGTCTGTCTGTCTGTTACCTCTTCACGCTTAAACCGCTGAACCGATTGCGATGAAATTTGATATGGAGATAGTTTGAATCCCGGGGAAGGACATAGGATAGTTTTCATCAGGGAAATCACCCCCTAAGGGGATGAAATGGGGGGTTAAAGTTTGTATGGAGCTACGATATAAACGATTTCCACGCGGACGGAGTCGCGGGCAGAAGCTAGTACTTATATATATTTTTGGTCGATATATATTTTTTTTTTAAGACAGTTTTACACTTGTTCTACAGCTCGCCGATGCATTATTATTTTTTACTAGCTTCTGCCCGCGACTCCGTCCGCGTGGAACTCGTTTATATCGTAGCTTTCACCCCCCACTTCATCCCTTTGGGGGATGAACTCCGGGACAAAAACTATCCTATGTCCTTCCCCAGAACTCATACTATCTCTATAGCAAATTTCATCCAAATCGGTTCAGCGGTTTAGGCGTGAAGAGGTAACAGACAGACAGACAGACACACTTTCGCATTTATAATGTCAAGTATGGATTAATTTGTCACTGTATTTGGATATTAATCAACTTTTTTCTGTCGCCAGTTGCCATGGTGACGTCTCTTTAAGACAATATGATTTTGCGGGTGTAAATCCACCAATCATAGTGTTTTGTTGACACTGTATATATTAAACCAGTTTTCTTAATTAAGGGTCTGCTTCGAAGCATGTAAGAACGTGTAACTAGTTTTCTTATAAATATTTTTAAAGCAAGATGGTTTTCCCAGATATAGCCATGGATAAAAGCTTGTATACATAATTGATCCTACTAATATTATAAATGCGAAAGTTTGAATGTTTTGATATTAAGATGTTTGTTACTCAATCACGCTTAAACGGCTCAACCCGTTTGGATGAAATTTAGCACGAAGATATTTTATGGCCGGGATTATAATATAGGATAGTTTTTATCCCGGGTCCACGCAGACGAAGTCGCCGGCGGAAGCTAGTGTCTGCTAAATGTCAGTATCAACTGACTAGCGCGAATATCAATTCGCACTTATTGATTGCATGATAAAACGGCAAAACGCACTGTTATCTGTCTGAATGTAATTTCAAAGAAGTAAATAACAATAACTTGAGTCAATGCCCGGGCGGGGCGGGCATCTATCTGTTCGTCGAATATCTACGATAAGCCGTGGAATCGACACTTATGAATCACTGAACTTCAAAAGTTCTACCACGAAACTGGATTATTTATTTATTCCATCACATTTGGAACTGTGTGGCGTGTAACCGACCAGTCAATCATTAATAACACGCCAAAGAGAATATAACCACACTCAAGAACTCCAAATGTACAGTAATATTTCATATTTTGACATAAGAAATCGAACTGACAGAACCGTCACGAAACCTATGTCTTTATTTATTTATTAGCTTTGGCTACTAGCCATCAGCTTCAAACCAAATTACAGTTTCAGTAATATACAATTTAAGGCGCCGTTCATGGTCTTCTCTCCCTCTCACTGAGCATAAGCGTGAGCGAGATGGAAGTGCGTGCTCGGAAGCGCGGATATCATGTTTTTTAATTTTAATTTTTTGGCCGTTTAAATAAATAAAAATGTAATCACTGATTTCCCTCAAACATGATATTGCCAATTTTTATAAGCAATTTTAATATTTAAGCTTTTGTGCATATTTTGTTACGAATATTTTAAGTGTATTTTTGTGTACACCCCCGACGCAAAGAGAGGGGTGTTATAAGTTTAACGTGTCTGTGTATCTGTGTGTCTGTGTATCTGTGTGTCCGTGTATCTGTGTATCTGTGTGTCTCTGTACCTGTGTATCTGTCTGTGGTATCGTAGCTCCCAAACGGATGTACCGATTTGAATGCGGTTTTTTTGTGTCATAGATAATTTTATCCCGAGTGTTCTTAGCCATGTTTCATGAAAATCTGTTTAGCCGTTTTTGAGATATTGAACTTTGAAATGAAAATGTCGCGAGTTTTTCAACTTTTCTACGTTGTAGTTATAGACCAATGTTAGTGATTTTTTTCTATCGAGCGAAATTAGCTTAGCCATGTTTCGAATCACTGATCTCTCTGCAGAAAAGCCTTAAGATTGCTATTCGTATTTTTTTGAAACCATATTATTATAAACAGACGCATTATATTGTTTCAAAAACTCTGTTCGCTTAACTTCGCTGAACCTACGGCGCCTTAAAGTAACAGTGTAGTAGTAATATACAAATACAACTTAGAAGTGAGTTAACAAAACAATATTTTACAAGCTATCTATACTATAAAAAAAAACATAAAAGAAGTCGCAGTATAACCTTAAAGCCGGGTCCGCTGCGCCGTATTTTCGATGTTTTTAACCCCCGACGCAAAGAGAGGGGTGTTATAATATAAGTTTAACGTGTCTGTGTATCTGTCTGTGGTATCGTAGCTCCCAAACGGATGGACCGATTTGAATGCGGTTTTACTTGTGTCAATGAAAATTTTATCCCGAGTGTTCTCAGCCACGTTTCATGAAAATTTGTTCAGCCGTTTTTGAAATATTGGACTGAAATGAAAATGTCGAGGGTTTTTCAACTTTTCTAAGTTGTAGTTATAATTAAACATCTAACATGTTTTGCCAATCAAAACAATACGCTATTTGTTTGCCGAAACTGACGGATGATTTAAAAAAATACAACCGAATTGAGAACCTCCTCCTTTTTTTGAGGTCGGTTAAAAACATCGAAAACACGGCGCAGCGGACCCGCCTCTAGCTATACAAGGACAAATCGCAATATCATCAGCACCGTTGTGGCCAGAACGTCTCTAAAGGGACTGATCTGTAATTTAACAGGTTGGATGCTTCCCAATCACGTGGCGCTTTTACTGAACTATAATGAATTTGACCAATAGAACGTCGTCTTGGCTACAGAGAAAATGACATCAACGAAAACTAAGCCGTCGGCTGCGCTTCGTTTCAGCAGGGCTTAGATTTTCAATAGATACCTTAATTTTGTTTAATTAGTTCAGTTGACTCGTAGAAAAACTATTGTAAGTATTCAATAGTTATATAATAAGCTTTTTAAGTCTCGTACCTTAATTAGGCCACTCAGCAAGCTTCGGGGTGGCCTAAACGTGGTACCTACTCGACTAAAAAAGGATACATTATATAACGATTGCATAAAATACTATGCGGCATAATATAAGTTTGATTTGTTCAGCTTCAAAGGACTGTAGACCAGAGTACATCATGGTTTTAATATCAACTCGATACCTCAACGCGTTTCCAAGATGACAAGGGTCTTGAAAGACAGAGGGACGGATAACAAAGTGATCCTATTAGGGTTCCGATTTTCCTTGTGAGGTACGGAACCCTAAAAACACAATACACGTGCCATGAAATGGTGCCGACTAATTGCCTAGCGCTGGTCTTCCGTCCGGGCCAACTGGTGAAATTAAACAAACCTTGTATACACGATATGATACAGAGAAAGAATATTATGGAAAAATAAACCATCTTCGTCTGTAGCCCCCGACATCCCGAATCCTGTCGGGGGCTACAGACGAAGATGGTTAATTGTTCCATTATAAAATGATCGGGGTAACTTCCTCGTTAAAAGTAACACAAAACAAAAATATTTAATTAAATAATTTGTTTCGTGATAAGGGTAAACCTTGTATAAGTTTTCAATTGTGCAATTTTATTGCCTCCTTTGGAGTGCATCCATAATATTGGCTCAATATTTTTTTTACTAAACAGGACTTCGCGTATAATCAACTTATTTGTTTGCCGCTCTGGGGTTTTGGATGGACGTTTCGGATCTGTCGCAACACGGATGGATGGACTATGGTGTTGTCCCGTAAATAAGTTAAGCGCGATTAAGTCCTGTTAAGTAAAAAATATATGTAAGAATCGTACATTCATACATTCACGCCTTTATCCCTAAAAGGGATAGGCAGAGCCCATTAAACTTGTGTTCCAGTACCACTTTTAGCGAAAATGTGGGTATAAAAGATCGACAAAATGTGATATCGCAGTGACAGGTTGCTAGCCCATCGCTCACAACACACTTCAACCCTGTTCCCTTAGTCGACTCTTACGATACCCAGCACAGGAAAAAAGGGGACACCACACGGGGAAGTTTAAATCAATATATGTAATATTGGCTCAAATCAAACTAGGTAGTAAAATCACAAACAAAGGAAACAAGGTTTTTTTGTTGGTCTGAGATTAAGGTAGAATAGATTCGCACGCTTAGGTACATACTGTAATATAACACAATCCGTTCTTGACACAATTTCCTAGATTCTCTAATTCCCGCTGATCGATGCAGCGAAGAAAAGTTATGTAATGACAACTTTGCTGTCGTCGGAGTAAACAAAACGACCAGTTTCGACACTAGGCCGTCTTTAAGGCTCTTTTTATCCTCTATAAATCATCGTTAAAATGAGTAAGACATAGTTTTTCACCTTCAGCTTTAAGTGTCCCACTGCTGGGTAAAAACCTCCCTTTTTTTCTTTCACGTAGCCCTATCCTGGTCCACCAGTATTCGAGGTCTACCGCGACGCCGTTCTCCAACCAGTCTTGGTCAAACACCTCAAGCTTGTCTCGCCATCTCTGAAGAGACCGCGACGTCGTGTTCTCAATTCAATTCAATTCAATTCATTTATTCAAGAAACAATGTACATTGTGTTTGAAATTTTCACATAGATTATGATAATAATAAGCAATCCAATTACGCTAACAAAATACAATAATAATAATCTAATTAAATTAAAATAAAGACACACTAATACATGTCACTACTAAAAACTATTGTAAATTACTCATCCATGTCAAAGGTTTAACATAAAAACTAATTAGTTATTAAATATTTTTGTCATTTATAAATTCGGTTACAGAGTAATAAGCTTTGTGTAAGAGCAACCTTTTGAGTCTCGTTCCGAAAACATTCCAATTGACAACCTCTTTGAGTTCTACTGGCAGTTTGTTGAAGAGATACACTGACTGATAGCACGTTGCATGCTTAACAATATTTAGTCTAGGGGCCACCTTGTTTGTCAGATCTTTCCGTCTAGAAAGCAGACGCGTCTCCCTATCACTATTGCTTTCATAGAGATTTAAATGTTTAATTAGATCAGTCAGCACTACAAGTATGTACAAACATGGCACAGTTAATAATTGTAGCGTTATAAAATATTCTTTACACGACTCATAATGCGGAATGCGGACTATTGTTCTAATAGCTCTTTTTTGTAACTTAAATGCCGCATCAACATTATATTTGAAGCTATTTCCCCACAGTCTCACACTGTATCTAAGCCTAGATTCAACCAACGCATGGTAGACCATTTTTAACTGCTTGATCGTGACTTCGTCTCTAAGACTACGAAGAGCATAACAAGCTGAGCTTATAGAATTACTTATCTCTTGAATTTCATTCTTCCAATTAAAAAAGGAATCTATATTGATGCCAAGAAATTTTACGTTATTAGTTTGCTGTATACCTTCTCCATTTAAACTGATATCTAGAGTCTCACAAGTATTAGCAGCTGTAAAAAATATTGCACTTGTTTTACTTGTATTCAGTTTTAGATTATTTGTTGAAAACCATTTACTGAAGGCAATTAGTGCCGCGTTTACCTTAATGTTAAGATCTGTCATGTTCTCAGCTGAGATTATAGCATTGGTATCATCAGCAAAAACGACTAGTTTGATATGTGGCCCTAGGTTGTTTATATATTGTATCAGATCATTTAAGAAAATTATGAAAAATATAGGTCCTAAATTGAGCCCTGGGGAACACCACGGTTTATTGACACCAATTGAGACCTATATTCTTGTAACATATTATCTTCCACACATTTCAACTCTATAAACTGTTTCCTATTGGTCAAGTATGATTTAAAGATTTTCAGTACGTTGTGTCTTACCCCATAGTGTTCTAATTTTGCCAACAGTATGTCATGGTCGACCATATCGAACGCAGAGCTAAGATCTAAGAATAGTCCTGCTACCTTCTTTTTCTCATTCAACTGAGTAACTGCATCCTGGATTAGAGCAGATATAGCTTCACTAGTGCCAACTCCTTTTCGATAACCAAACTGTCTCTTATTTATGATGTTGCAATGATTAAGATGTTTTAGTAGTCGTACTTTAATTAACAGTTCAAAAATTTTAGACAATGCTGGTAATAGAGAGATTGGCCTATAATTATTCGGGTCACATTGTTTTCCCTTTTTGTGCACTGGTAGTATCTTTGCTATTTTCAATTGATCTGGAAACAAGTTTGCTTTAAAACATCGATTATAGAACTGTGCTAGAGGTGCCGCTAGAAGATCAACATTTTCTTTAATGATTGTGATTGGTACCTCATCATGCCCGACTGATGACTTGGGTTTCATATCGCGCACTATTTTTTCAACTTCAAGAGGAGTCACACTGTCGAGAACCATCTCCTCGTGGATTCTTTCTGTGCTTGATTTTAACATTTTTATAGCATGTGCCGCATCACTTGATGCCCTTCCTGTGCTGTGGTCAAAGATTTTAGAAAACACGCTGGCTTGGTCTCGTGGTTTTTTGATTATGGTATCTGTTTTCAATACCAGATTTTTCAAAATTTTACACTGCGTTTTGTTCCTATGCCTATTTACCACCTTCCAAATAGCTTTTGTTGAATTGGCAGCCCGATTTATTTCACATTCAACTGCAGTTCTTTTAGCGTTTCTAATTACACGTCTATATGTTGATATATATAGCTTACGATATCTTTCAACTGATTCGTCACAGTTGTTCTTATTAACAATACTTAAAAACCGCTTCATTAGGCTAGAAATCTTAATTCCTTTTGTTATCCATCGCAACTTTGTATCCATCATTATTTGTTTTTTCTTCCTCTTAAAACTGTATTTAAAGAGATTGCTAAACTTCTGGATAAAAAGGTTGATACCAATATTTGTCCAGTTTTGAGCACCTAGTTTATGTCTAAATAATATTTTATTGACTCTATTTAGTGATCGTCGCATTGTGAATATTACTGGTTTGTTTTTTATTCCTACTACTGATTCCACGAGCAGGTCGCAAAATAACCCTGCGTGTCCATCCGCCAGTCCATTATGATCAACCATTATATTTAAGATAGACTCAGAGGATATGTTTGTGAGTATGTTCTCCAGCCAGTGTTGGTTAAAGACCTCAAGCTTGTCTCGCCGTCTCTGAAGAGCTCTACCGCGACGTCGTGTTCTCCAACCAGTGTTGGTTAAAGAGCTCAAGCTTGTCTCGCCGTCTCTGAAGAGCTCTACCGCGAAGTCGTGTCCTCCAACCAGTCTTGGTCAAACACCTCAAGCTTGTCTCGCCGTCTCTGAAGAGCTCTACCGCGACTTCGTGTCCTCCAACCAGTCTTGGTCAAACACCTCAAGCTTGTCTCGCCGTCTCTGAAGAGCGCTACCGCGACGTCGTGTTCTCCAACCAGTGTTGGTTAAAGACCTCAAGCTTGTCTCGCCGTCTCTGAAGAGCTCTACCGCGACGTCGTGTCCTCCAACCAGTCTTGGTCAAACACCTCAAGCTTGTCTCGCCGTCTCTGAAGAGCTCTACCGCGACGTCGTGTCCTCCAACCAGTCTTGGTCAAACACCTCAAGCTTGTCTCGCCGTCTCTGAAGAGCTCTACCGCGACGTCGTGTCCTCCAACCAGTCTTGGTTAAAGACCTCAAGCTTGTCTCGCCGTCTCTGAAGAGCTCTACCGCGACGTCGTGTCCTCCAACCAGTCTTGGTTAAAGACCTCAAGCTTGTCTCGCCGTCTCTGAAGAGCTCTACCGCGACGTCGTGTCCTCCAACCAGTCTTGGTTAAAGACCTCAAGCTTGTCTCGCCGTCTCTGAAGAGCTCTACCGTAACGTCGTGTCCTCCAACCAGTCTTGGTTAAAGACCTCAAGCTTGTCTCGCCGTCTCTGAAGAGCTCTACCGCGACGTCGTGTCCTCCAACCAGTCTTGCTTAAAGACCTCAAGCTTGTCTCGCCGTCTCTGAAGAGCTCTACCGTAACGTCGTGTCCTCCAACCAGTCTTGGTTAAAGACCTCAAGCTTGTCTCGCCGTCTCTGAAGAGCTCTACCGTAACGTCGTGTCCTCCAACCAGTCTTGGTCAAACACCTCAAGCTTGTCTCGCCGTCTCTGAAGAGCTCTACCGCGACGTCGTGTTCTCCAACCAGTGTTGGTTAAAGACCTCAAGCTTGTCTCGCCGTCTCTGAAGAGCTCTACCGCGACGTCGTGTCCTCCAACCAGTCTTGGTCAAACACCTCAAGCTTGTCTCGCCGTCTCTGAAGAGCTCTACCGCAACGTCGTGTCCTCCAACCAGTCTTGGTTAAAGACCTCAATCTTGTCTCGCCGTCTCTGAAGAGCTCTACCGCGACGTCGTGTCCTCCAACCAGTCTTGGTTAAAGACCTCAAGCTTGTCTCGCCGTCTCTGAAGAGGTCTACCGCGACGCCGTATTCTCCAACCAGTCTTGGTCAAAGACCTCAAGCTTGTCGCGCCGTCTCTGAAGCGCTCTACCGCGACGTCGTTCTCCAATCAGTCTTGGTCAAAGACCTCAAGTTTGTCGCGCCGTCTCTGAAGCGCTCTACCGCGACGTCGTGTCCTCCAACCAGTCTTGGTTAAAGACCTCAAGCTTGTCTCGCCGTCTCTGAAGAGGTCTACCGCGACGCCGTATTCTCCAACCAGTCTTGGTCAAAGACCTCAAGCTTGTCGCGCCGTCTCTGAAACGCTCTACCGCGACGCTGTTCTCCAATCAGTCTTGGTTAAAGACCTCAAGTTTGTCGCGCCGTCTCTGAAGCGCTCTACCGCGACGTCGTGTTCGGTAGTTGTTGCTGACAAAACCGAACTACTTATTACAAATTTTAATATCAGGAACAATTTATCATAATCTGCAAGACATAACGTAGCGTAGTTTTCCTCAAAACCCATAATAATTAAGACAATTTTTCCACTTTTAATGATTTTACTACTTTTAATGATTTCGATACGGCCAAAGTTACAAAAATATGTATACACGACTGTATTGCCTTGACATTAGGGTCGTGTATACATACTCGTATTTTTGTAACATTGGCCGTATAGATCTCTTTGTAGTCGACTGTACTAGGAAATTTTGTTATCTTAATTTCAAAATAATGTAGTTACTTGGTTTTCCTACTTATCTGAAATATTGAACCGTTTTCACAAAAACCTTACATTACGCCGATGTTCACAAGTTTCCGCGCGCGAGTGAAGAGCATGGCATGTTTAGATAACATTAACGAGCGAGCAAGACAAAATGTTGGTGGTGGTGCACTTTTTCCTACACGCGCTGTGGGGT
Source organism: Epinotia ramella (assembly GCA_947578815.1). Taxonomy (NCBI): domain Eukaryota; kingdom Metazoa; phylum Arthropoda; class Insecta; order Lepidoptera; family Tortricidae; genus Epinotia; species Epinotia ramella. Next base: position 15,958,718 of record OX388223.1, read on the forward strand.
GGTTGCTTTAGAAATATGAGCATTGACAACTATTATAGTGGTTGCATGGTGCCTGCGACCACGATTTCTCACGACCATTATATATGCGTTGGGCACGACAGGTCCATTTACGATTAACTGAATAATAATTGCTTTCTCACACCGGTTCCAATGATAACGGTAATCAAGTTTACTAATGAAACCGGTTTTAAAAAATTCCAATTTCTTATATATTCATAAGATGTTTATACAAATAATCTTAACCATGGTGTTTTGGAGACATATACCCAGCGAACGAAAAAACCATAGAAGTCTAAGTAGCGCCGCAAAATGACCTAACAGAATGGGTTCCATTGACATTATACAGGGGTGGGGGCGGGGTGTCAAAACGATGCCAGGCAGCCGTTTAGTTCGAACATGCGCATATCGGGTTTTAGGCACGTGTTTGGGTAGTTTGTAAGGAGCTCTCGACCTATTCATTATCATCAATATCATCATCATCATAATTACATCATATCAATTTGTCTGCTTTGCCCAAAGGTTGACTGGTAGAGAATGCTTACGGCATTAAGTCCGCCTTTTGTACTATAAGTTGTTCTTTTGTGCAATAAAGATTAAATAAATAAATAAATACCCGTGTGGTGTCGGGTTAGAATTTCACCACCTCCTTTCATCCCGTGGGTGTCGTAAAAGTCGACTAAGGGACCAGGGTTGAAGTGTGTTGTGGGCGATGGGCTAGCAACCTATCACTGCAATATCACATTTTGTCGATCTTTTATACCCATGCACATTTATGCTAAAAGTGGCGCTGGAACATACGTTTCATGTGCTCTGGCTTAGGTAACCCTTTTGGGAATTAAGGCGTGAATGTATGTATGTATGTATGTATCATCATAATATCAGCCGAAAGACGTCCACTGCTGGACATATGCCTCCCCCAAAGAGTGCCAAAGTGACCGGTCCTACTTACCTATTGGTAACAACTAATTAGTTAAGGTAGTTCTAACTAAACACACTTGTGTGCTCAGTGTGTTCACAGCAGTCTGTTCTCTACGTGTTGTTTCCGGGAATATTACCAGCGTTGGGAACAATGTTGTCAACATTTCTCGGTAATATTGCTCGGAGTTGTAATGAAACGGTATTTCAAAAATTAGCCAAGTGCGTGTCGGGCCACGCTCAGTGTAGGGTTCCGTAGTCGCATGTCTTTCTTAGTTACATCGACACGCGCGCGCCAACTAAATGGTTGCGTCGGCCGAATTTGTACGAAAGTTGGCAAGTACATTTTAGCCGTGATAGTTTTCCTTTTAAATAATTCATTATATGTACTACTGACACGATTTATTCCACATTCCCAGTAGCAGCCATGAGCCACCCCAGTGCTCTACCTACCCCTTTTAGGAAAAACAGCGTGTTAAAGATCACAATTTCTTATATTCCCTCGCAAGATTCAGTGATAGGCAAAACAGCAGATTGTTAACCTACATTTTCTACGGAAGACCGTAACTTTTGCAGTAAATTACTTATTGTGCGAAGTATGCCAAACCAATAGACATAAACATTAAACACACAAGACATTATTTTCCTACTTTACCCCGCCGGTGCCAAACAAGCCTACGGCCCGCATGATGGTAAGCGGTCATCGTAGCCTATGGATGCGAGAACTAAGGAAAATTGGGCACAAAACTTTTAATCCTAAACATACCTCATTTAAATGTACACCTCTAATTAAACATCTAAAACACCTTTCACTTGAACCGTTCTTTCAAAATAGTAAACCGGCTCTTTAATGCTTACGAAGTTATCGAACTCGAGTCCACACTTCCAGGGGCGATAAAAAAAAATAAAGTGACAGCCTAGCGACGGCGGGGTCCGTTCGCCTAGCCGCGGTCCTCGCGACTAGCGAGACACGTAGCTAGGGATGTCTGACTCGATAACAATATCGATTACTTGATGTTGGCAAATTTGTGCCGACTCGGTTCATTGACTTACTATTACTACGTATAGATTGACCTAGAATATTTTTCTTGACGTCTTCCAACAGACCGCGACCTTGAAATTCAGTTCTAGGTGGTCCAGGCCTGTTTCATATATTTTTGACAATCGAAATCTAGTTAAAATCAAAGAAACACCATATGTACGCTGTACTAGTATATGGTATAAGCACTATGTCAAAACAATATAGGTTAAAATCGAATTAAGAGGATTTTTCTTCATTCGAATTTAAGACATGTCACTTTGACATATGCCCATGTCCCATGCCATATAGGTACTACTACAGCGTCGAGCACTCGAACGTTTACCTTTATATGCTACATACGGGAAATACCTACTTTAGGGTACAATACTAATTACCCTCCGTGAAATAAATTTGTCTTTATTTTCACGATTGCTAGGTACTTAATTTACTTTACTTTCTAAAATATTTTTGAGTATAATCAGTTAGATGGGTTTGGTAATATTTATAGAAGCATAGATTCAACATCTCTTATTTTACGCCTCTATTACAAGTAAGACACTTGTACTCATAATTGCAGTCTTCTTGCAACTGCCTTGACCGCCTTTCACCTTTCGTCGCACTCAGCGCAATTAGGGATGGGTCGATTACTTCTCAACGACTAATTTTCTAAAATTATCGCAGGCATCATCAATATTGTGGCGTCACTCCTGTCAACTGTCAAATCTAACGTGTTCTCCATCGAGCTATCGAAGTTGTTTAAATCAGTTGCATAAATATTTCATTTTCTGGTGACGTAGGGCACAGCGAAAGCGAAGCATATTACACAAATCGACCTAGTCCCATAGTAAGCTCAATAAGGCTTGTGTTATGGGTACTAGACGACGATGTATTTAATAGATAGGAATACTTAAATACATAGAAAACATCCATGACTCAGAAACAAATATTCATGCACATCACACAAATATTTGCCCTTACCGGGATTCGAACCCAGGACCTTCAGCTTCGTAGGCAGCGTCACTACCCACTAGACTAACCGGTCGTCTATAATAACACTACTACTTGCTCTGTAGTAGTGTTGTGTTCCTGGAGGTGAGCAAGGTCGCCAGAGCTCCCGAGGATGCGTTGTGTTGAGAGCGAGGGAATTTGCTCCTTCAGCTGTCAGCACGGCGAATCCTCAAATATATCAAGGGTCGGCAACGCCCATGTTACTCCTTTGGAGTTGCATGCGTCTATAGGCTGCGGTGTCCGCTTACCATCAGGCGGGCCGTATGCTTGTTTGCCACCGTCGTTGTATTAAAAAAAATCCAAAGAACTCTCATTGGACTTCGGTCCCTGATCTCTCTATTGTCGTGTCTGAAGTTTATCATACTTATTGTATATTTGTATATAGTATTGTACATAACTCTTTCCTGTATTTATCCAGCCCTTGTAAATATTCCAACAATATCATAACAGCCCAAAAGACGTCCACTCTGTATGTATTCCGTCGTAGACTTTTATGTATTCCGTCGTAGACTTTCATGTATTCTGTCGTAGACTTTTATGTATTCCGTCGTAGACTTTCATGTATTCCGTCGTAGACTTTTATGTATTCCGTCGTAGACTTTTACGTATTCTGTTTGGTGATCTTTAACACTATTTACGCGTTTTACGCACCAACTTGAAAACCCAAACGTAGCACATGGATAACAATATACCTATCTACATTTTTTCCAAAAAAACTAGGATGATATACAAAAACAAAATTCCAGTGCCACTTTTGGAATTGTATGTAAACCATTTATTTCAGGCATCTAAGGCCCATAGTTACAAATACCTTAAATACTACTATAAGTACAGTAAGCATCATATAATTAGTAGCAGCGAAAGTAGCCAAATATTTCGGTACACGTTTTTATTACTGTAAGAATATGGGGGTGACACGATATATTTGGCTGCTCTGGCTCCTACTCCCTATATGATGCCGACTGTACATACAATTATAAAATAATTTAAAGATGGAGAAACAACCAAACCTTACCAAAGTACAATCAAAGTTAGAAAAGCTGTTCCTTGTCAAAATCTTTAATATGACATTGACATAAGAACGAATTTTATCTGGCCCGAAGAATATAAAATAAATAAATAAATAAATACTAGGGGACAATCTTACACAAATCGACCTAGTCCCATAGTAAGCTCAGTAAGGCTTGTGTTATGGGTACTAGACGACGATATATATAATGGATATAAATACTTAAATACATAGAAAACTTCCATGACTCAGAAACAAATATTCATGCTCATCACACAAATATTTGCCCTTACCGGGATTCGAACCCAGGACCTTCAGCTTCGTAGGCAGCGTCACTACCCACTAGGCTAACCGGTCGTCAAATAAAACAATATGTTTTTTTACTATACCTTGCACTCTAGGTTCTATGTCCGACATAAAGCATATGTGCCTCTTGCACTCGCATATTGGCCAGAATGGGACGATTGCTTTATGTCCGACATAAAACTTAACGTACTAGCCCCTCTGGACAGCTAGCATGATAGATTTTATGGTCATATTTCAAGTGACATTTTGTTATATTTGGGCCGCAAAACGCGACTATAAAACCTATCGTGCTAGTTTGGATGCAACCATTTTGCTAGCCTTTATTTTCCCAGTATCGATAGTTAGTACGTCACTAGAGGCTCGCGTCTTGCGCAAGCGCACTTTCGCCACCGCGCCGGCGCCGTGACAGGTAGCCCACATGTGATGCTTTGACCACGCACCACTGATACGTTCAGAGATCAAAACAATAATAGATTGTATGTATGTATGTTTAAAATACTTTATTGTACACAAGACAGGTAAAAATACAGAAAAAATTGGTTAAATCGGTACAAAGGCGAACTTATCCCTGTAAGGGATCTCTTCCAGTTATCAGGATTGTCTCTCGTGGATGGTCCTAACAGTTATTTATGCACGCTTTGGTGTGACAGGTGTTACCTATAGTCCGAGAGCCCGCTCCCAAAATGTCTACGTCTTATGACATCACGGATCGAAAAAGATGTACTGAGCGAAGGTCAGAAGATTATCGCAATTCGCAAGTTTGAGAAAATCCGTCACTTCCGGTCAAAGTTTTAAGGCGGTATATTCAAGTCATGTGTCATCAGCACGACACACGTGGCATCAAAGAGTAAAGTAAGTATATAGCGTGGCATCATTTAGCCCTTTAATCGTAGAGAGAGTAAACATAACTCTGACAGTTTTGAAATGGCTGGAAGTACTTGACAGACGGTGCCAAAGATCTAAATGACACTTTATGTATGGGAAAATTGTGTCAGTTGAGTTGTCCTAAAGTGCCTTAGATAAAGGATTTAATGAGTCCTAGCGAATACCCATGGAGGTAAATTAACCCGACTAAATTGAGAAGGATCAGAACTTCAGAACACCAATAAATCCTTGACATTTCATGATCTCGTTTCTATCTAGACACGCGGGAGCGTGTCAAGCCAAGTTCAAGAAACAGAACTGGCGAGCCGCACCGTGTGTAATATTACACGAACCATTTGGAGCCACTTTTGACCCCCTCATAAATCAAAAACTATTTTACATAAACGTATCAAATTTGGCTCATATATTGAGACTTGCGAGATACATATGTGTTCTAAATTTCATAAGCTTATCTCAAACGGTTATTTAGATATTAATGTCCAAAATTCCTCATTTTTATCATTGACTGACCTATAGACCAAAACTCTAACCCAGTTCCAGATGACCTAGAGAGTTAAAATTTGGTATGCAGATAGGTAATTAGATGAATACAAAGGAATAAATAAAAAACTGGCAATTTTTAAATAATTAGATTCTATTATGAACGCTTAACATAAATACCTACCTAATATTACTTAGGGTACCTACGTTATTAACTGGGATTAATTATTATTTTTATATTTAGCGCACATCAATAGTGTAAAATCATTACCTACTCATAAATAATGATAAAATAATAGGCATTTAGATTTTCGGTATATACACGACGCGCGCGCGCCGAGTGACGCCGGAGCGGCGCGGGCGGGGTGGGTGGGGCGCTGTGACAACCGAATCGAACCGTTGACGCGAACGAACGTGGCCGAGCGAGCGGCAGCCGCGCTCATAAGCGCGAGTGCCGTCTGGTTGTCTATCGATCTTAAGGAAAACTTATAATTTGTAGTAATATTATTATTACAATTTCTTTAATAAGTAGGTACGTACGTATAGTATTATAGTATAGGCAATAGTTTAAATAAATAATAATTTTATAGTTATAGAAACCATGTTCCGCTGGGGGATTTTTGGTCTGATGGTAATATATCTCTATCTGCCTATGAATGTCTATATGCTGTCAGGGATAGGGAGGGGGTGATTATTACTGACTAAATGGTATGATATGATAGGATATGATATTGCCGCGAATAACGAAAACGCGATCTCTTCTTGAGTTGGGTATACTGTTGGGTATTATAGTCGAAATATACGTTTTTTTATACATAAACGGCTGCGTGTTTTTTTTACGTAAGCTTCAAGGGACTGTAGACCTGAGTATATGGCTTTTATTTCAACTTGATACCTCCACGCGTTCCCGAGATAAAGGGTCTTGACAGACAGACAGACGGACAATAAAGTGATCATTATAAGGGTTCTGTTTTTTCCTTTTGAGGTACGCCCTAAAAATTCGACGTCGACGACCTTTAAATCATAGTACCTACTCTCATATTCTTTATGGCAATAATTTGCCAGCTAACGTCATCTCTAAGGGAGAGGACCTTCTGTACCGTAAAATGGGGGAGTAGGGGCAAAACTGTCATTCAAACCTCGATAACATTTTATTTTTACATATGCAAACTGGATGGTGTAAGATATAATATGTGTTCCGGACGTTTGTATTTTAGTTTTTATTTTATTTTGGGTAAGTAGTTCCATTTCATAACTTTGACGATAAACAGGAAATCCCACCTCACCCCGTAGTCCCTCGTAATTGGGGTGAGATGGGATTCCATACAAAGGTGATTTTGGAAGATTGTTGGATCGTTTTTTTTTATTATGAGTATTGCTATAGCTCCATTTTAAATTGGAGTACATTATTTTTGTAGCAGTAGCCTTAAAATCCCATCTAACACACTTTTCATCCCTTCTCAGCCCATTCATAACGCAACTCTCCCCGCGAACCCTACTCACCCCATTTTACGGTACAGTCGAGGTCATAAATATGTTTACACTTTTGCACCTTATTACAAGGCAATAAGGTGCAAAAGTGTAAACGTATTTATGACCTCGACCGTACCTACCTTGATCATACTGAGATCTTTAGTAGGATATCCGATCATTTCATAAAAAACGTTTCTTAAATATTCATTTTATAAACAACGTTTGGCAAACTAACGATTAACAAATTAGTCGTTTTATAAAATATTGTTTTACAAAGAGTTCATTAGACAAATCATTTAATTGAAAAAACATCATATTATAAATCATTATTTGACAAATTACTCATTTATTATTTGTGACAATTGGCAAAGTAACGTTTGGTAAAATAACGTTTAAGAAAATGCATTGTTTGGCAAATGCCTTATTTACTAAATCATTGATCGTCTTGATAAAGATTTAACCCACAAGTTGTATAATTCTATACAGGTATCTTATAAGTCTGTATGAGCCCACGGCGGATAAGTCTAAAAGTGTTTAGTAAGTAAGTTATCATTCCTAGCCTAAAAAACAACTTAATTAGGTCTTGACAAAATGTACTGACATAACAGGTGGATCACCTATCTATTCTACTTTAAGGCAGGTGAGTGTAGGTACGACGACGAGCGAAGCGAGGAGGAGTGTTAGGTGAACTGCGACCCTACCCTAAAACCGATTTATGTTTAAATACTATACTTTTTATGAATTTACTACAGGAATGTTTCTTCGCCAGTCCGCTAGATACCGTGATATAACAGATATTTACTTTTATGAAACAATCATTTATCAATCGACGATTTGTAAAATTACCTATTTTAAACGATTTATTTGGTAAATGATCATTTTTAAAATGACAATTTAACATTCAATGTCTTTTTAAAGTGTAACATTTGCTAAATGAATATTTGTCAAATAATCATTTATAGTATAAGCATTTTGAGGAATGATAGGTTTGTGAAATGAATAGTTTGTGAATCGTTGTTTATAAAATGATCATTTATGAAACGTTTTTTATGAAATGATGGTGAACCCTTTAGTAGTTTAGTTAGTATGCGATGTGGTACGCGATAGGTCGAGTAAGATTGAGTGTATTTCATTGTATATTCGATTTCAATAAAAATAATTAAAGTGATAATATCAATCAATATCATTTTTGTACTTAATTACCAATATTTGGACGCACAGTGCGTAAGTATATGATAGATCGCTAGATTTTATCTAGTCTTTCAACAAACTTAAGTTTTTTATTTATCGTTTAATCCTAATTTATTTTATACTTATTAATTATTATGTGCATTTTCTGTAAGGTCAAAACATAATCTTTGTAGGTATTGTCAATGAATAAACACGTAAATATGATAAAAACCCGATTACTATCGACTTAAATCATAATAGTACCGAGACATCATTGTAAAAACCAATGAATTTTTATATTGATTTAAACACATTTTTGCTCAAAGAAGTGAATAATTGTAATAAATTAATCTCAATTGTTTTCGCCTATGTTAATTAAAGGTAATCGTGTCACCGACAAGAGGTCCTTAACGGAATTTCATACAGAATAATTGCTAAGTCGCCTTCTTTTGTTTCAACATCAATTTGTAACACAATATCTTGGCGTACAGCTATTAAAAAAAACAATAAGCTTTGTTTATTTGTAATTTGTTTGTTGTACATGAATAATAGCATATGTGAAGGCAAAATATTGATCAATTAAACTTTGTTTATAACTTTATCCTGGCACTAGAAATCAGAATCTGCCGAGTCCTACCCAAAATTTAGGGGTCCTACCCAGGGGGGTATGGGCAGTGGCGAAACTTAAAGAAATGCACAATTAGGCAATTAAAATGTTTTTCCAAGTATTTTTTTGTGCTCAATCCAACGAGACCATACCCATACTTCTGATCGATATTTGGCGAGACATGAAGGGTTTTTGTAGTAAAAAGAGAGAGTTGTCTCTCAAGGTGTGGATGTGAATGTTATCCTGATTGCTCTCAGTAATTCTGAGAAGCCTATATATTGTTGCTTAAGAGGCTCCCATACGCCAATGACCTTCGATCTGAATCCCTTAGTTTTCTAATGTTTTTTGTAGCTTATTATATTAACAACAACGGCTTTAAGCAATATAGTATCCCATATTTACTTCAAACTTCATTGTTTTCGAGATATTTGGCATCAAAGTTGAACAATTTTAGGCCAAAAAACTGGTTTTCTGGCCATAACTTTTGTGTTAATTGGTTTAAAATTAAAACCCTCTGCCAGTTTTTAGAGACGTCATAGACGAACCCAAATTTGTAGATTTCGTATATGTTAGATCTTTCACGTCAATAGAGATGCAAAATAAGTGTTTTTTGAGACAATGTTTAAAAAAATCATACAAAATTAATTATTAATTTGTTTCAAAATCCGGTCAGTCAAAATGGAGATAAAAGATTGAAGAACCGATAGCCGTTTGATTTATGATTCTATCTGTAGTGCAAAAGTAGTAGATACGATTCAAAACTTGTCAAAAATCGATGAAAACCTCGGGTAGCCCCTTAAACCCAAAATTGGTCAAGTTAAAAAAAATGTTTTCTACAACCGACCTTCAACAGCAACATGTGAATGTGACATGAGGGTAGGACCCATGATTTTTTGTACGACAGATCCTCATTTCTAGTACCAAGATAAAGTTATAAACAAAGTTTCATTGATATACATAATTTGCCGCCAAACTGGCATAATAGTCTTACTTTACCTGTAATATAAAATGTAACTAACCTATAGTTTAATATGATATCCCATGAAAAATTACATGAAAAATTATTTATAATTTTATCAATAAATATCTCAATCAAGTTTCCACATCTTCTTGGCCGGCAATCCCTATTTGCCCGGCCACTGCGGTAATATAATAATAATAATAAATACTCTTTATTGCACCACGACAAGAGAGAAACATCTTACAAAAGAATTGCTTAATAAATAATGGTAACAACAGGCGGTCTTATCGCTTTAAAGTGATCTCTTCCAGACAACCTTTGTATAGCAGGAATCATTTGAACTAGAATTATACTATGTTATTAATATACTATGTTAGCATCAGCAAACAATTTAATTGTGCCATAACCTTTTCTAAGAAGGCACCCGTTAGCAACAGGCCGGGAAATCCGTTGTCGTACAGGTGTTTAAAACCAGTTAGTCTATCACACGACCGTGTCATGGAATGCTTGACTATCGGTACCCATAACCTGATTATGTCTTATAACACTACCTTTACTTGTGTTGTGCTCCTAGGGCTTATTAACAAGACTGGCTTCTGCCCGCGACTCCGGCCGCGTGGAACTAGTTTAATATCGTACGTATCGTAGTTTAGTATCGTTCCGGGATAGATCCCGGAAGTCATTCCTTAAAGGCGTGAAATAAGGAGGTGAAAAATTGTATGAAGCTAACTAACTAATCTAACTTAGCTAACTAACTAGCCTATGTCCTTTCCCGGGACTCAAACTATCTCTATACCATATTTCATCTAAATCGGTTCAACGGCTTAAGCGTGAAGAGGTAACAGACAGACAGATAGACAGATAGGTACATTAGGTACACACTAACGTGACAGACGTCTTTCGACAGCGATAAGTGATAAAATGTCAACCATTCAATTGCAAACAAGAATACAGGCAGCCCTGATGACAAAAACCCACCTAAAAGTCCGTAAGTAAGTTTATTTGTACGCAATTGACGAAGTCTGCGTTGCGGATATTTTTATGTACCAAATCATTATTGTTTAAATAAATACACTTTGCTCCAGTCTGCTTTCACAAAAAGTTGACCTTGAAATTGTAATTTAAAACAATCTAATTAAAGCATGTGACCAAGTTCAAGGAAATTAGGCGAGGAATATTTATATTTGACTTGACTTTCGTTATTCTTGCAGACCTTGGGGGTATTTAAATGATTAACGCTCAGGTTCAAGGTTTCATTTAGTTTTATTATTATGTTATGTATGATGACTATTATACTGGCTCTCTGAGCTTGTAGAACCTGTGAGCCTGTTTCTGAATGTACAAAAACAAACTATATAGGTACTTTCTAGAGATGTACCGACTAGTCGCCGACTAGTCGGGAATGCCGACTATCCGGCCTCATTTGTAGTCGGCGACTTGTCGGCAAAATGTGCCGATTAGCCCGATTAGTCGGCACTTTATGGATCACAGGAAAACGAGACATTAAAATGAGTCAACCGCCATTTTTTACCATTCGTTTTATATTTTACTCAAATACAGATATAATATATAGTTATAATATATAGTTTTTTTTTTTTTTTTTTTTAATTGATTATGATTTATCTTGTATTTATGTTTAAGTTAGCTTTAATATATATTAAAAATGTTTTAGTCATTAACAAATAGAATACAGATTTAATATAGATTTTTAGAGGAAGCCAAGAGGCTGGCAATGGACAGAGAAAAGTGGCGGTCACTCCACCGACAAGAGCAAGGCTCTTAAGTAATGATGATGACAGATTTAATATCACATTTGGTAGTTTGAACGCATGCAGACAGCGCGATGGAAGCGAAACGAAGTTTCCCGATTGCACCCGAACTTATCCGAAGTCCACGATCGGCCTAGCCGACTAGTCGGCCTTCTAGGGGGCCGACTAGTCGGCTAGTCGGCCAAACCCATAGTCGGCCCATCTCTAGTACTTACCTAATTATTGAACATACTCTCAAAATTCCTTGAGATTCGGTTGAGAAATGCGACCAAAAGTACAGCCGGACTTCTGGACATCCAGAATACGAAAGAATGTTGGCCCAAGCTAAAACGGAGAAATTCGTTCGCTTCGCTCGCTCCTTTAAAAAGAATACCGGTATACCGTCACTGGCGCATGCCAGACAGCTTGTTCGACTACCACTAGGGTAAAATAGCTACTTTAGCTGCTTGGCCTAGAATGGTTGTTACAAAATGTGTCCGAATACTTTGGTACGTAAATAGATAAAAAAACCGGCCAAGAGCGTGTCGGGCCACGCTCAGTGTAGTGTTCCGTAGTTTTTTTAATTTTTTTCAAAAACTATTCAACCTATCAAGTTCAAAATATTTTTTCTAGAAAGTTTTTATAAAGTTCTACTTTTGAGATTTTCTTCATATTTTTTAAACTTATGGTTCAAAAGTTATAGGGGGGGGACACATTTTTTTACTTCTGGAGCGATTATCTCCGAAAATACTAACATTATCAAAAAATGTTTTTATCAAACCCCTATTCATTTTTAAATACCTATCCAACAATATATCACACGTTAGGGTTGAAATGAAAAAAAAAACACTCCCCACGTTACGTAGGTATAGGGTAGACCTACCCTATACGTAACGTGGAGAGGAACGTCGTACCCTAATAAATAAATAAAAACACTTTATTTTACCACTGTCAGCGTGATTGATATACATATTAGTACCAAATTTCAGTGCTAACGGTTACTGAGAAAGTTCTTTCTAGTGCTAACGGTTACTGAGATTATCCGCGGACGGACGGACAGACAAAGCGAAACTATAAGGGTTCCTAGTCGGCTACGGAACCCTAAAAACTACGGAAGCCCGGTGTCGGCTACGTGATGTTTACAGACGGCTGGTATTCGGATTTAGCAATAACAGCTAGCTATTGAAATTTTGTTACGGTCACCTGAATCTACCTTATTATGATGTCTTCTGAGCACCTTCTTCCTGGGTTACTCATGCCCTACAATAAGTAAAATAATAACTATAAAAACAAGAGCCTACGGTAGCCTAGTAGTTCAGGCGTGGGTTCGAATCCCGGCTCATACCAATGAGTTTTTCGGAACTTATACTGTACGGAATATTACCCCAGCTACCGACCAGGCTATACAGCTCATCAATATACCACGCGACTGTGTCTTTTCAAATGTTTACGGGAAACGCAGTGAAACACTTCAATTATCACGTAGGTATATCCGATTTACTTAACAATTATAGCACCTACACCATTAAAGGAGGTGCCGAAACTTAAAATAGCCATCATGAGCTCATGACATAATGATACGCCATTTTGGTTCGGAAACATACAAAGATAAAAAGATCAAGGCAATTTACGATGTTTGTCGTTTGTCATTCATTATCATCTTATTGCGCTTACGGTGCTGGCTGAAAATCAGCGCTGCTGGTGTCTGACACCTCAGCATAATGCTGAGCCAGTGTCCGGTTCACTGCCGCAGAGACACACTTGTTTCATGTTTTATCTGTTCTTTGATTATTTTATTGTTTAATATGTGTGTCCTGTGTGTTTGTGAATAAATGTATCTTTATTTCTTTCTTTCTTTCTGCTTCTTATCCCATTTACGGGTCGGCGCAGCAGTTCTTGTTCTTCCATGCCTCCCTCTCACTCGTCATCTCCTTCCTTCCTCTTCATATCGTCTTTCACCTTTTCCATGGTCATCCTCGTTTCTTCCATCCCTACAGATTCATACCTAATAGTTTTTGGTCACATGACTGTCATCCCTCCGAATTACATGCCTATCTATAGGTACCACGCAAGGCGATGGGATCTTAATTTTGATGATAAATCAAAATCAAAATCAATCAAAATCAATTATTTATTCTGCAAATATAGGCCACAAGGGCAATTTTACGTGTCAAACGGTAATTTACAATAAATATAATAATAATGTTACACAATATTAATTTAAAATTTGCAGATTAAGGACCGATATAAACGGTTAATAAACTAAATGTCACTAAGTTAATGAAAACAAAACAAAATTGCAAAAATGATGACCATTAAGGACATTCGATATAAGAAGTTAATGATATTAACTTCTTATAGAGAAAGCCTGAAGGTGCTACTTTCAGGCTTTCTCTAATATACTCACATGCTGCTCCACACACAGACCAGTAAACCTATAGACGTCGCTTAGTCGGGCGACCCCCTCTGCCACACATACGGTGAATTCACTCTATATTTGAGACACCGGACCAATTACTTATGCGCGCGGCCTTGAATGCACCAATCACAGCGCACTAGACGTCCACCGCGCCCCGCAAGGATGGCAGCTTTGTTTGTAAGTAAAAATTAGGCTAAGCGGGGTCTTTAGGATATATGGGTCTGTGGCTCCACATATATAAGCGAGATGACTTTCCGCGCCCAAATTACAGATTATGATGATTGTTGATAGATTATGGTGGGTTGACAGTTTGACAGGCTGTCAAGTTCAACACATCGGTACCTGACCGCACGGGGCATACATCATCGTCATCACTCATCATATAAGACGTCCACTGCTGGACATAGGCCTCCCCCAAAGAGTGCCAAAGTGACCGGTCCTGCGCCACCCGCATCCAGCGGACTCCCGCGACCTAACACCACGGGACATACGCCTTAATAAAGTAATGCTGTGAAAACAACGCAGTGAGAGTAATTTACATAATTATGATTGCGCGTCATCGCGACTTTGACCTCCTTTCAGCGGTTTTATTGTTTTGTTTGTCTTTAATCTAAATCTGGACAGACCGTGATGTTCGCTGGTTTGATGATTGTTCGTCTTGAATCGTCCGGAAACGGGCTGTCCTGTTTTGCAGAAACACTGTTTCGTGTACTGTATTGTTGACAAATTATCAGTGAAGAATTTTCATGATTTTTGATACAGAATGATTTCTAGAACTATTGGCAGGGGCTCTCAAGACGAGAGTCTTTGACCAGTGTGTGTTGCCAGTGATGACATATGGCCAATGATATCGAAATTAAAGATACGCCTGTCAGAACAATTCGCTTGACATCTGTCCCCTATGGAAAAGACTGGCGCCATCTGTTGTACGGACTGCGTACCACGTGGCGGACCGCGCAGACTACACGTTTGGGTGGCCGGAGTAACCTTGTAAGGGGGACTTTTCTCTATATGAAGTGAAGTGGCTGGCAGTGGTTGATGCACTGATGTTTACTTTACATAGAGATAGTGGTACCATGTAATAAATATGTATTTATAAATGTTAAAGTGAGTTTGTATATTTATTTAGTTTTACGCCTCAACTACTGAACGGTTCGACACGAAATTTTGTCAGGAATACGGTAGTTTTCTGTAAAAAATGTAAGATTTGAATACACGAAACACTACTGTAGACCAAAATGATAGAAAACCACACGTACGAAATCACGGGCGCAATTTAGTGACTTGGGCCACAAAAGCTCACAATAATTACATCACAAATATTCTTAGTTACACACCACTTTACAATGTAGCAAATGATAGAATAAGAAGTAATATGTATGCATGTTTATTATATTTTTGTATTTATGTAAGTAAATGTATTTATTTATTATATTAGGAAATGTATTTTCATTAGCTATGTTTATACTTGTGTTTTTCTTGGTCAAATGCCTGCACCTGTAAGCTTTTCTGTTTAGCCCTGTGGTTGACTGGTAGAGAATGCCTTAAGGCATTAGGTCCGCCATTTGTACTTCTTATCTGTGCAATAAAGTTTAAATAAATAAATAAGAGCCAAATTGTGTTCAAATAAATACTATCAACTACAATTCACACATTTATTTCTTATTCTACTTTCAAACGACTTTCTTCTGCACCAACATTAGTTGAAGATACGCTGTGAGAAATATGTATTTAAAAAATTGTACTATATATACAATACTAGTACCATACTAGTACTATATACTATAATTGTTGATTATTATTGTTGATAGCACTAACCGACAACGATAAATCGAACCCCCTTACAAGGTTACTTCTGATTTGCGAACTAACAAAACGTAATGGCGCTAGGTAACAAAATAATTATTTTGAAAATGTGTAAGCGATAAAAAAAAACGGACGATACTGAATGATGATACGATATCCCATGTTTTTTTTTTCACTTTTGTATCATAATTTTTGCAGCCTTTTACAGCGCAACTGGACATTTTGAGACAGTCGGCTCTGACACACTGTGACACTGACAGCTGAACGGTACGGCGTCCTCAGTCCTCAGTCCTCACACAGACTAAGGCACAGTGGGCCGCAATTACCAGTATCGGGCCACCGCATTGGACGAATTACTCGTGCGCGTTGGGCCTATCTTTACGAAGTAATACACTCGCGGTCAAAGAAACCGGGTCAGTACGAAAATCTGTAATATCTCCTAAAATAATAAAGCTAGGGACATGAATTAAACTGCATATTGTAGATAATTTTATACTGAATTAAATAACATCAAATGGTGGAATCGTAATTCATTTGTTTCATAAAATTACATAGGAAACAAAAAATCAACCAATTTTACGTACAAAAATAAGCAGTAGGTACTTCACATACAACACAAAAAATAAAAATTAATACTTCGTATTGCCTCCTCGGGCTCTTCTTACAGCTTCTAGACGATTCGGCATGCTGTTTATTAAGTTCTTTATGCGTTCTTGCGGGATATTGTCCCATTCTTCCACTAACGCCTGTTTCAGGTCTCTAAGTGTAGCTGGGGCGGGGTTTCGAGCTCTTACACGCCTCCCAAGCTCGTCCCATACATGCTCAATCGGATTTAAGTCCGGACTCCTCGAGGGCCAGTTCATACAGTTGATACCAACCTCCAAAAAATAATCTCTGACAATTTGAGCTGTGTGTGGCCTGGCGTTGTCATGCATAAACATAGAATTTCCACCCATATTAATTAAGTATGGGCCGACATGCTCATTAAGAATCTCTTCTACATATCTTGCACTCGTTAATGATCCATTTTCTATTAAAACTAACTCCGAGCGACTCTCTGAAGAGATTCCAGCCCAAACCATGACTGACCCACCGCCGAACGCCACTTTTTCCTCAAAACATGCTGGAATAAAACGTTCACCAGGCCGTCTGTAAACTCTTTGCCGCCTGTCATTTGCATAGAGCATAAATCTGGATTCATCGGAAAACAAAATTCTTGCCCAATCTTCGTCACCCCAGTATCTGTGATCGCGGGCATAAAGTCGTCTTGCTGTTCGATGTATTCTTTCAAGTTTTGGGCCATTGGCCGGCCTATGTGGGGTCAAATTTGCTTCTTTGAGCCGCCGCCTGACAGTCCGCTCGCTGATGCCGTCCCTTCGGGTCTCTAAAAGCTGATTTTTCACTTCAACTGCTGTGAGGTGCCGATTTCGGAGCATGGTTGTAACAATAAATCGATCTTCTCTAGCTGTAGTACATCTTGTTTTGCCAGTTCCTGGTCTTCTAAGGTTCTGCCCAGTTTGTAGGTAACGTTGGAGGACTCGCTGCACTGTAGAAAGTGACACACCTATTCTTCTCGCTGTATACCTCTGACTTCTTCCTTCTTCTAACATAGTGATGATACGAGTACATTCATCTCGTGTTAGCGGCATGATAGACATTCAAGAATGACCACAAAATAAAACAATGACAGCCTTTTATCATAGTTCTTTGACAGATTGAAAACAATTGCTTAAAAACAAGCAAAAGTAAAACGAACGCAATTTCAAATAAGTACCTAATTGGTTTTTTTTTTCAATTAAACCTTTTTCCAGTTACTACGTAGAACATTGAAGGTTGGATTTAGAAGGATATTAAATTCTCTATAAAACAGAGTTAGTTTCATGCAGATACGACCAACGATTTACAAAATATTGAGGTTTTCGTCACTGACCCGGTTTCTTTGACCGCGAGTGTATATAGTACGAGTATATATCTATGCATATGGCACTGATACTGGAATAACATGAAAGTTTTTATACAAAATGGGAACCGAGTATCTGTTGCTAGAAATTTTAACGTCGCAGCTAGCATGTCCTAGCATTGTCACATGCAGCATGACGTTTTAAAATGATAAACAAACTAAGTACGTTTGTATGAAGAAACGGGCGTCCTGGTTACCCATGAAATACACCAATTAAATAATGCTAATGAACCGCTTTAGAGTTGCCATGTAACATTCCGCAGATAAGTCGCTGCACAGTTCCAGGTGTACACATTTAGTTTTAAAACACACAAAAATTACAATATAAACCTTTATAGTTTGACTGCCGCGTCCTTTTCGAGATGCAGCCATTATCCGGCTCGAAGGACCATGTTTTGGCTTGTGTGAAGGACCGTGTAGAATAAAAACTCGTCGAAAATTAGCAAAAAAACTGTAATGCCTTTACAGGACACAAAATAGGTAAAAAATCAGTTGCTCGTTGAAAGTTCAAAATTTGTCTAGTCACAATTGTGACTAGACAAATTTTGAACTTTCAACGAGCAACAAGAGAAAATAATAGACGTAGGTGCATTTACAATACAATATCTGTCGGAACGTAAAATGAAACGCAAGGCTTCAGCGGGGACTGCGGAGGGACGGGGGTGCAATCACCGTCCTTTAGATTCGCTCTGAACATCGCTTGTGACTAGACAAATTTTGAACTTTCAACGAGCAACAGATTTTTTACCTATTTTGTATCCTGTAAAGGCATTACAGTTTTTTTGCTAATTTTCGACGAGTTTTTATTCTACACGGTCCTTCACACAAGCCAAAACAATATCCAAGTTTGATTGTCAATCCCTGGCAGTCGCTCCCGCAAAGCGTCTCTTCAGTCACTCTTACACAATATAAGCGGTTGTCTGGTGTGGTGCTCCACAGTGGCAACACGGTGAAGGCATTTCTGGAGGTTGTGGTTGCAACGCCTGACACCCATCCTTTTATCCGTTTCAGTGTAATCCAGATATTCCGTCGTTCATCTAAGCCAGGTAGTTCCCCCGTTGGGTCGGATAGCGCGAAGTTATTGAAGGATGGTGCTCGCAAATCCCATTGCTTAATCCAATTTAAAAATTACTGGTGGATTTGACACCGAGACCTGCAGTGCTACCAGCTAGATGGTGACAATGTATTCTGGAAACACTCATTACCGTTTCATTTTCATTACCCCATTTTCGAAGCCCCAAACGCTGGCTCAGCCAGGTGTCGGGGCATCTTGGTATGCCAGTTAACGCAGCTCCAACAGACCGACCGAAAGTCCTGGGGAGGAATACTGCCTATGCTACGTCGGCCGAGCCACGACCCTCAGCAATGTTGTCAATTCCTCAAAGTTTCGGTCCCTCAGACCGAGTGGGGAGGACGTCCGTTTAGGCCTACAAAATTGTCACTAGGAGCTTCCTGAAAAGAGGCTACTGGAAGCATATATTACCAAACGATGCGAGCAAATTGAATACCTAACTAGGAAACGAGATTGTCCAAAGTATCCAATAATCTTTATTATTACGCAGCGCCGTCACTATAACAATGCACGTACGGAAAATAATAGTATACGACCAATAACTAACGTTTCCTTGTGTTTGGCTCTATTAGAAGGCTCGCTTCCTTGAAGGCCGCATTTTGTTATGTTCGAGGTCAAGGACCGCAAGTAGGTAGTGAGGTGACGAGTGACGTCACTTGGCGTCACTGATGTTGCAAAATGGTGTTGATGGTGTTGAGTCCCCAACACGGTTGACTCTGCTTTCCATGCAAAACGTAGTTTAAAGCGGCATACTGGAATTCATAACATTAAACCGACTTCAGAAAAAAGGAGGTTCTCAATTCTGTTGTATTTTTTATTATCTTTATTTTTTTAATGTTTGTTACCTCGGAACTCTGTCATTTAGGAGGAAGGAGTTCTCGAAACCTCAATATTTTTACCGTAGTTTAATGTGTGATTGGGTCTTTCACATTTCCTTGTATGGCCGGTGTGCATTCCCCTTTACTCTCTGTATGACCGGGTTTCCCAATTTGTAATTACGGCGGAACAAACCACCCTATAAAAAAAAACAGTCCATTTTCATTTAAGTCCCAGGATCCTAAAGCCAGCAACGTAC
Source organism: Epinotia ramella (assembly GCA_947578815.1). Classification (NCBI taxonomy): domain Eukaryota; kingdom Metazoa; phylum Arthropoda; class Insecta; order Lepidoptera; family Tortricidae; genus Epinotia; species Epinotia ramella. Next base: position 15,978,633 of record OX388223.1, read on the forward strand.
AAAACCAACCAAAAAATCATCAAATATTTCGATCTAAAGCGTGTTTAATTAGTAATGCATTCATAATAAGGTGGTACATTTTTAGTTAAGTCAATTCATGACACCCTGTAAGGAGACACAATAAATTACAATATATTAATTCTAGACTTAAGTAAACCGAAAACTTAACCTACTTGATTATTTACATATAGGGTATATGTCAAATAAATTAAGTATATCTATGTCAGTAATTACATTCGCAACATGCGCATGCCCCCTTATGATATTCAGAACGTCCATTATTGTCTGCTTAATACTAATTAGCATTCCAAATGGCAACTATGACAGCATTAAAAACTATCGCAGATGCACCCTTGACCCACTTACCCAGTTTTTACAGACGATTCACAGAATTACGATTCCCGTCACGTCACATACAATCAGTAACATAAAATGACCATTAGCTCTTATTCCTTGGTACTAAGATCCACAATGGCTGTGTCAATAGTACTCCATAGATCATTGTATCGATAGAATTGAATAGTTTGGAGTGACAGTAGCTCAATCTTGAGGACGGTGGCGCCCTCTGCCCGGTGACTGTCATCTCTATCTCTTCACTGTTTTCTCCAATATTTGGCCAGATAGCTCGCCGTGATCCCAATAATTTGGAGAAATTGCAGTTAACCAGCACAGAAAACCAAGAGGCCGAAGCCCCAAACGCTCGCTCAGCCAGGTGTCGGAGCATCTTGGTATGCCAGTTAACGCAGCTCCAACAGACCGACCGAAAGTCCTGGGGAGGAATACTGGCTATGCTACGTCGGCCGAGCCACGACCCTCAGCAATGTTGTCAATTCCTCAAAGTTTCGGTCCCTCAGACCGAGTGGGGAGGACGTCCGTTTAGGCCTATAAAATTGTCACTATTAGGAGCTTCCTGAAAAGGGGCCACTGGAAGCATATATTCGCGAAAATCTTCCGAATATCTCCATTGCGCTCGCCTTAACGTGACAGAGATATACAAACTGTCATTTTGGGGAGTTCTCGGCGTACAAACGCAAGCCTTATTGAGCTTGCTATGGGGCTAGTTCAATTTGTGTAAGACTGTCCCCTAATATTTATTTATTTATTAATGAGCGGTGGTTTGGTCTGGTGATCCACGTTCGCAACTCGGTAAAAGCTTGTAGACCCATTCGGATGACAAAAGTTAGCTAAATATCGTGTTACTTAGTAACGGTCACATTGCATCTTTCGGTTTATTGACATTAGGAGTATGTCCCCTACGTGCCGTATATGTCGTAGATACACAAACAGATACGTAATTACTAATTACAGATGACACACGATAGTTTACTCGACACTCAAAATCATGGTGATAACCGTGATGACTTTAATCGTTTCAAAATATTATTGACGGAATATTAGTAACAATGTAAGTATAGGAAAAACAGAACTTTTTTTCTTATTTCGAAGGCATCAATGGACGCTGATACAATTTTGAAATTCGTGGACCGATTTTAGCGACCAACAATAATTTTCTATTTGAATAGATTCACCATAGTGATAGAGATTCACCTGTCTGACTGTCAGCGGTTTTTCAATCTGATTGCACAATGTTCTTTATAGATATAGATTTACGATAATGCACCAAATCGATAGCATTTTGTCTTTATAATGTAGGAGGGTATCGAGTTCGGTAACCTAGTCAGAATCACAATGTTCGACTGCGTCTACAAGATAGCTAACACTTCCACAAAACCTAGGGCCTACGTCAATTCTGTATATCAAGATCCCGGCTTCCGAAGAAAGTATGATAGCACGTTGATAAGGAGACGCACTTAGCATTCATTTTAATAAAGTTGTATGGGTAGGTAATAGGTATTACATAGTTGTCTACGTACATTACTCTAGAACACGTTCTCATAAAGTACGTAGTACGTACGTACGTAAATTCAGGTTTTGTTGGTTTTTTTTTCACAAGATCGCGGCTATTGTATAAGGTGACCCGGGGACTTTTGGGAGACGAAAACAGGGCTTCCAACGAATATTCGTACCAAATTTCGCGGGATTTCGACTTTTGATAATCTCAACTGTGCCTACTAACCTTGCACTGGCTATTTTCCATTTTTGTATGAGACCTACTACTATTAGACCAAATAGCTAAAATAAGAATCAAAATCAGACTTCACTAGCTACCTTCAAAGACTCATTTTAGGCGTTTAGGGACATAGTCACAGAATAAATAATAGTACAAGTACAGAAGACCCTCTGTTTTGATGTTCACGAATGCCGCCTTTTTACGTGCCTATTAATTATTATTAGCAACGGACTGCACGCCAGCCGCGCGTCATTGAGTTCTATTGCCCGGCGCGAAGGTCGACATTACTCCGCACCTTGCCGAAGATAGGGTTGTCACTTTTTTAAACGTCGTCGGTGGCAAACGAGCGTACGGTCCGCCTGATCGTAAGCGGATACGGTAGCTTTGCACTATTATCTATTCTGTGTTAGAACTTGCACCCGACACCGCCGCGGCGTCGGCGCCGCGGAGGTGGCAAGTGGCGCGCCTCGACGACAATAACATATTTAAATGTACCACCTAGACATCTTGTACCTATCCGTGATCCAATAATATACACACACAGAATACGCGAATTATAAATATTAGATAGCACGCGTGGTCTACATGCATAAATTTTACACTTAGCAGCTACTTAGGTAACACCGAAAACATAACAGGCGTGTGACCGCGAACCGTAACGAAGATCGTAAAGTCTATCTCCGTCTTTGTCACACTTACTATTCGAGTGACAGAGACGGAGATAGACTTTACGATCTCCGTTACGGTTCGCGGTCGCACGCCAGGTGTAAATGAGTCCAATAAGTACTGATTTATTTAATCACAATTCGGGATTTTCGTTTGATGTATATGTACATATAATACCTACATATGTAGATATGCCGTTGACAGATACCTATTTAATTCAAGTATAACACTGTGCTGTTTTACTTGATTCTTGTGTTCGATTTACTATGAAAATATAGGTATAAATGAGCATTTAGTGCTTACTACCTCACCTTTCGGTATCCTTTTCACGCGTCGGAACATAGAAAAACGTGCAATCCGAATTTTGGTCATTGTTTGTGCAACCCGCAGCAATGCAATATACCGTTGCCCTTACTTTATACATCGTATTTACGCGCTTGCGACGTTGGTATGCGGGAGACACGCGCGCGAGTGTCGCGGGCCACGGCGGGGCAACCACTGAATAAGCAGATCCGGATCTGCCGCCGGCATGTACTTATAATTTCACGCAGATCGGCGGAGTGACCCCCCCCTGACATAGTTACATCGTGTAGGTAGACTATTCAGCGTAACCCGTTTCGCACAGCTTCAAGTTACAGTTTTACAAGTCTAAGTGTAAGGCCTGAGTGGACGCCCCGCTCAGAGCGGGGCGTCGAGCGTCCATATAAATTGCATTTGGTTTATATGGACGCTGCACGCCCCGCTCTGGGCGGGGCGTCCACTCAGGCCTTGCACTAAGAGACCAGCACGGAAGATTTGTTGGCTAAAATCACCACCAAGTGGGTCCGGGGGGTGGGGGTGGGGGGTGAGACAAAAAATCTTTTAGTTTTTTCTTATCAGAACATGATACCTGTTATGCCTTTGATCGTTTCACACCCCATTTTTGGTACGCTCTGTATTAGTGCTCCTAAACGCAGTACCTATTTCACGATCAAAACAGCATTTACTTAATATCTATACAACGATTAATACTAATAGAAAACTGTGACGTCATCGTTCTGTGACAATTAGTATTGAACCGTTGCGGCAACAATTTATGTTCTTTAATCGTAGTTGCTTCCATACAAACACAGCTCCTCTCCAAAAACTGGTGCGAATGGCATCATAAAAAAATCTCGAAAATCAGATTGCGACGGTGGTGGACATAAATTGACGATGAAATATACACAGCCTACAATCATTTCGTTGATTTGGTTTATCAAGGATATAGATCTAAATCTAAATACAAGAAATACGCAATAATATTATTGCGTTTGGAACTACCTAATTGCGTAAGGGCTTACGCAGACTGCGTTTTTTAGCGCGCTATCTTTCACTGCTCATTGTTAAACCATTTTTTAAAGTAATATTTGAATTTCGTTGGTCCTCTTAACGAATAGCTCAAAATTGTAAAGTTATGACATGATGAGACCTCCTGTCAGATTGGTACTACAATTTACAAAATATGTAAACTTGTAGTTACAATAATGTGTTCAATAAAGCAGTTTTCCCTACAAATATGTAAATTGTCACCTGTAGGTAGAATGTAAACGTTTACAGAAATTTGTAAAATGGTAGGTACAATTTTACAATTATGTAAATTTTCCGGCATGACAAATTTGTAAGTTGTAATTTTTATTAAACAGAAATTTGTAAAACTGTAACCTGTCACCTACAATTACAATTTACAATTTTTAACGTTTATTAAACAGGGCCTAGACCGCGCCAGTGTGATGCAGGCTTAGCAAGGTTTTTTTCTTGTAATGGCTTCGCGCTCTCGGCGCATTCAGCTATTGCAAGGGTTGTACAGCGTATCGCACACAATGACGTTTCATATTTACGTTCCGTTTTACGTAGTAACAACATAATTTCATTGAATGTACACCGTTTCACCAGTTTCAATTTTACAACATCTTGCTAACACGAAGAAGTAATCCGATTGCAAAATATGAACTGTTTTGTAAAAACTTTACCTGTATTTAAATTTTTTTTTACTTAATCCTGACTTCCCGGTTACTGTGTTATTTTATTATCATATCATATTATTATTTCCAAAGCTTGATGAACATTTCGATAACAAACATAGGAACTAAATTAGTTATAATTTTTGATGTTCAGTTACTCACTCTATAATTGTCTATTGAACAAAAAACACAGCTAACTTCATTACTTAGGCAGTGGATCTTCTTTACCTTTAGGTACTATTAATTATTCTGTGCCCTTAACTTACATAATTCTATTAATATTCTCGTATTAGAATTCTTGCTTTGTTTTTTTTTATATACAACGACGGTGGCAAACGAGCGTACCGCCTGATGGTAAGCGGACACCGCAGCCTATAGACACATGCAACTCCAAAGGAGTAACATGGGCGTTGCCGACCCTTGATATGTTTGAGGATTCGCCGTGTTGACAGCTGAAGGAACAAATTCCTTCGCTCTCAACACAACGCATCCTCGGGAGCTCTCGCGACCTTGCTCACCTCCAGGAACACAACACTATTACAGAGCAAGTAGTAGTGTTATTATGGCTGTGGTCTTCTGCGAGGCGGAGGTACTTCCCCAGTTGGGCTGCTCCACATTCGAGCGGGATGACATTTCGCTGTGCCCTACCTCACCATAAGCTTGATTTCTTCATTGCTAGTAGGTATATTCATCGAAAAAAATATATCTATGTTTGATCAATATTTAGATAGCGATCACAATTGATAAGTAGCAAGCGTTTAGGATGTTGAAGCCACCGGTTTGTATGAGTCTATAGTCTATACTTATATTATCGAAGTGCAGATCAATAACAAAGATTATTTAAGGTAACGGCACCTATCAGGGGAAGCTATTCGGATTTATAGAAAAAAATTAACAGCTTTAGAATTGTTGAGTACGGGAATTTATAAATTTACATTATTATACTACATATCGCTGTATGAAGTCAAGCAATTCTTTTATTAGTTTTGATAGGATAGGCTGACGAAAAAACAAGGGAAAAGTGTCCATGGTACAACACACCCGATGATCCTTGGACAACAGCCGTTGTACCTTGGACGCATGATATGTTTTCCAAAAAAAAAACACGTCATAATGACCACAATTTTATTTTTTCGAAATCACAGACACGTTTACCGTATGTATATTTCTATAGATTAATCTTATACACGTGAACTTAGAAAAACGAACTTATAAAGACCAAATTTACTTACGGGACGTTCCTTAGAAGGTTTAGCATATCTTATAAAATGTTCCATGAATCCATCCAGATGAATTCGCACCACCAATACTGCCTTCAGGTGCCCTAAGCAACATAAAATCTTTGAAGTTAATTCTGGGGAATATTAGCATTGGTGGTATGAGTCCACCACCAGCATTGCAAGCCGCTATCATTGTTACAGTAGTTCCTCTTTCGTCGCTAGTCATTGATCCAATTTGTTTGACACCTGTTGGTGCAAAAAATTTGGGAGGAACGTGAACAGTGGATAAGCCAGTTACATCCATATTCCAAATATCAACTGCTACTACTCCTGATGGACACTGAGTGAGCACCTTTTTGAAATTATCAAATGTCATCCCAACTATATGCTTATTCAATGCTGAAGAACGAGCAAGGCTTGTAGCTTCTGGCTTACGAAGCGAAAGTTCTGGATTGTGTTTCCTGAATAAAAGTAGCCAGAAGTCACCGGCCATTCTGTCAGAATCCCACGAAGTAGGACATTGTTGGCCTTGGCGAATTGGTAAGCTAGCACTTTCATTTCTCTTAAAGTTCTCATATTGTAAGAGAGCAGCTTCTTTAATGTAAGTAACAAGCATACTTTCTAGTTCCTCATCAAATACTTTTTTGACTGAAAGATTGTTTGCAGGTTTATCGTCGTACCTTCTTTGCTGCAGTGCTCGTAGTAGCGTCTTAATGTGCTTCCAGGCAGATTGAAGTGGCGTGCAGCACCATTAAGCGTGTTTTTTTGTCTTTTACTAGTTTTATTGCGTAGCTGAGTTTCCTCGTCGTGTTCAACTCTTTTAATTGTTTCCTTACTTCTTGGCATTTTCCTAAAAATATTAAAACACAAATGCTTACAAAAATGTTGAACTACCCTGCAATACACAATAAATTATTTTCATGACCCAAGGTTCAACAGATCCGTTGTAACTTGGACACTGACCAAGGTACGTAGAGTGTTCGGTGTCCTAGGTACAACAAAGCGACTTTTAAGATAAACAAGCTCGTAAATGCACACACACAGATTAGGTTGAATCAACCACACTTTTCTGCAGCTTACACCTTTTACAAAATCTATTCAGGTCTATCATAAGTAATAACTAGTTAATAACATATTAAATAAATGAGCTTGATATAAATCTCAAAATACTCACTTTTTACAGCAAAATTCGAATTTTTCAAATTTTTTCGACATTCACGCCACTCTCAAATTTCGTAACTAACTTCACTTTAATGGTCACAGATACCGTTTCAAATGACATAGACAACATAATTAAAGAGCGCGGGAATCTTGAAATATTGACAACTGGCCGAGCCGAGGTAAAACTATGTCCAAGGTCAACAGTTTCCATCGGCACCGATTACCGCGGTATTTACAAATATGTATGCATATATTGATTTTTTGCGACCGAAAACAATTTTGTTTTATTATTATTGGGGACTACTGCCCGTTCCTACTCATCCGCGAGATAAGGCCGTGCCCAGCAGTGGGATGTATATAGGCAGATTTATTATTATTACTTTATTAATACTTGGAATCTAAGCTCACTCAATTAAAGGCTACTTTCTTGACTATCCAATGTACAATGTAAAACATCTGAAATAAACGAATCCAAAAATGTAAGGGTCCAAGGCGTGTAATATGGGTATAAAAATAAATAATATAATTTAAGTGGCTATAACAAGATTTGATATATTTTCAAAGTATATAATCACTATTCGGCAACGCCCATGTTACTCATTTGGAGTTGAATGCGTCTTTAAGCTGCGGTGTACGGTTGTTTGCCACCGTCGTTGTATTACAAAAAAAAATGCTATTAGCGTACATATTTAGGGTACCTACAGCAGAATGTGGTTAATTGATAATATTAAGACTTTATGAATAAAAAAACTTTAGTAGGTACTCATGAACAAAAACAAATGTTAAACTTTTTTGTTTGATGCGTTTGATGCAAGTAAATAGAAAAATATTTATGTTAAATATAAATATATAACCGTATCGTAGCGTTTTATTTCGTTTTCCTAAAATAAAATTATTTCTGTTAAATGACTGAAAAAAATTACGCAATCGAAATTACAATTTCTCAAACATGCAATGTAAGCAATATTGACGTTGTGGGCTTCGAAGTGTCACGTCACGGCATCACGGCGTTCAGCCATGAAAATTAAAGTTTGATTTCTTGGAGTTTTTTCTATTTATTTCATTGCATGTTTGACAAAAGCACTACACATATAAATTAATTAACGAGAGCATGGAATTGCGTATGTAACATAAAGAACTATCCGGCCGAGCGTACTCAGCCGGCAACCCCTTACTTCCCGAACTCTGTAGTAATGTACTATTAATTGTCTACCCTCGGTAATAGGCACTACGTCATTCGCGGTATTAGGTCCACAGCCTGTTGATATCTTGGTAATAGAAGAATTTGACATTTTAGTTTAATACATTTTTTTATATATTATATATATATATAATTTTTTTTTATAGAACGACGGTGGCAAACAAGCGTACGGCCCGCCTGATGGTAAGTGGACACCGCAGCCTATAGACGCATGCAACCCCACCTATATAATCATTCAAATGGATTTCGAACAAATCGAACATATAATTTAAAAAAACATGTATCTACTCAAAAAATACATCTTGGTTTCTGGGGTATTTGGAAATGCTTAATAAAAAAAATCTAAATGCATGAAAAACAATGCTTTAGTGCCACGGTAATAGGTGCCGTTACCTTAAGTGTTAGTGTTTATATAAAAGACTACAACTTTTTAATCCTCATTAACAGCCACGAATTAGTAGGCATCATGATATTTGTACTAAGCTGTTGCCTCGTCATCACATTACTATACTGGTTCAGTACCAGAACATTCTCCTACTGGAAGGACAGAGGTGTGAAACATGACCCGCCCGTACCTGGACTTGGGAACAACGCACAAAATGTATTTTGTATGAAGAGCATGTCTGAAGTTGCCGCCGACTTGTACTGGAGGTACACCGACGAGAAAATCGTGGGTTTCTACAGACTCACACAGCCCGAGCTGTTGATCAGGGACCCTGACGTGATAAAAAGTGTTTTCTCGAGTGATTTCGCGAGTTTCTACTCCAGATCGCACCTTGGAAGAGAAAGTGGGGACCAAGTTGAACCTTTAAGAAGGAATATATTGGTTGCGGAAGGTGATTTGTGGCGGTTGTTGAGACAGGGCTGTTCACCGGCATTTACTATGGGGAAGCTGAAGGCGATGTTCCCGCTCGTTGTCGAGCGAGCTGAGAAACTGCAAGAGTTGACCTTGGAAATGCAGGAGGGCGGAAAACCCATCGATGCACGGGACCTCATGGCCCGCTTCACCATCGACTTCATCGGCGCCTGCGGCCTGGGCATCGACGCCGCCAGCCTCGACGATGACAACTCTCCATTCCGAAAACTCGGAATAGAAATATTCCATGTAGGCCCCAGAGAAATTGCCATCTACATACTAAAAGAACTCTTCCCCGGAAAATTCCCATTTCTGAAATACTTCGGCAGATTCGAGGAGTACTTACTTCACTTGGTGAATGAGATTCAGAAGCTGAGGAATCACAAGCCTTCGGGAAGGAATGATTTTATGGATGTGCTGATGGAGATGAAAAGTAAGGGGACGTTAGAGGGAGAGTCGATGGAGAGACAAAAGCCAGACGGAACGCCAGAGCGCGTCTCTATCGAGGTGGACGATATGCTCATAGCGGCGCAAGTGTTCATGTTTTTCGGGGCAGGTTTTGAGACCTCTTCTAACTCCACCAGCTACACGCTTCACGAGCTGGCATTTAATCCAGAGAAACAGAAGAAAGCCCAGCAAGAAATTGACCGAGTGCTCGCTAAACACGGCAACAAGTTGAGTTGGGATTCGATTAAAGAGATGCAGTATTTGGAATGGACGTACAAGGAAGGGCTGCGTAAGCAGCCGCCCATCGGGCACGTTGGGAGGGTTTGCATGCGGAAATATACTATCCCGGGACTTAATGTGACGATCGACAAGGGGATTAGAGTAAGGATATCAATTCAGGCGCTGCACAACGATCCGTTGTATTGGGACAGGCCGGAAGAGTTCCGACCAGAACGCTTCAGTCCCGAAGAACATAATGAGGGAAGGATCAAGTATGCCTATCTACCATTTGGTGCGGGGCCGAGGGCTTGTGTCGGTGAGTTGAATACACTATTTCATATTCTTAACATATTCAGTGTTAACGGTTTTGTAGAACTACGCTTGTAACCGATAACAATGGAAAATCGTTATAGAGGAAAGTGCCGGCGAGCAGAACCTAGGGGGTTTCTTGCACTGAAAGTCTTTCAAGGTATACAAGGTTTTACAAGGGTATTGTTAGTAAAATTTAAGTTATTTTCTTAGTTCTTCCAGGACTATTATAATTACCTAATGTAAATGTTACTCTTCAGATCTCCTTGTATTCTAACCGAAAAATGTCTACATTAATTTTTAGTTGCATGATTATTGATTAGTATTCTTTTTTTTTGTTAACACAATTATCATAATATTAATGAAATTCCAGGTCTTTAGCATTATGTCTTATAATATTTGTATATGCGACTGTTTGTTTTTCTAAATAATTTTTAAAAAAAAGGTATTTCAAAAATGTGCAAAAGTAAGAAATGCAATTACATCGGTACGGAACTTTACAGTATAAAAAGATTATTTGCGACCATATTAGTTTTCCCTTTAACGCGGCTACTTTTATTTTGACTTCGCAGAAGTATTAGAAATGCAAACTGATGATTTTGATCATAAAGACATCTACAACAAAAAGTAATTGATGACTGTCCTAACACCTACTGTGCCATTTTTTTCTTTTTAGTATGAAATAGAAATAGAAACATGTATTGTATAAAAATCGTGTAGACATACAAAGGTATACAGATGCATGTTATGAGTTCCAACCGTTTTTACCCTTTTCGGGCATACAATTTTATAAATCTTAACCTAGGCTAGGTACAATTTATAAAAATAACTACAATATACATAACTATAATATTCGTTAAGGTTGTAGAAAACCTTATCTACTTATAAGAAAGTTTTTTAAACGCCTCTTAAAGCTATTTCCTTCCAGGCTTTTTATTTCTACAGGAAGATTGTTATAAATGCGTAAGGCTGATATGAATGTACTTTTCTTATATATTACCGAAACTTATTCTCATTCCAGGTGAACGTCTCGGTTTTATGCAGTCTCTGGCAGGCCTCGCGGCCATTTTGTCTCGGTTCACAGTGGAACCGGCCCCCAACTCAACAAGGCACCCACTACTGGACCCCAAGTCTAACATCGTGCAGGGCGTCATTGGAGGCCTGCCCCTGCTGTTCAAGGAGAGGAAGACATCGAGAAAGTGCGTTGAACATGTTGAAGTATTTTCGGGGAGGGCGTTATAGTATAGCTAAGTCTGACTTCAAGTACACAACGCATGTAGAAACTGTTTTGAGCACCAGAGAGCTCTTTTTACGGGTCTTTACTCAACACTTCTTTGTGAGCGGGCCACCTTCAAACGGCTCTGCGACCCCCCGGGAGGTCGCCACCCACAGGTACCGTTAGTCCACAGGAAACATGCGAACCTAAACCTCTGTAATCTGTGTACTTACACGGTGTAAATATATCTCATGTCACCTATCACTGTTAAATTTTGCATAGTATTCCGGACATACAATGTGTAAGTTATAGTTTTGTGTTTCATCCAAAGAGTAGGTAATAATAAGAGTGGGTCGTTTGTGGTTTAATCGATTTATAATGGCATCATCATCATATCAGCCGAAAGACGTCCACTGCTGGACATAGGCCTCGCCCCAAAGAGTGCCAAAGCGACCGGTCGGTCGGACTCCCGCAACCTTTACCGGGTCATCGGTCCACCTTGTCGGGGGCTTACCCACGCCGCGCCTTCCGGTACGTGGTCGCCACTCGAGAACCTTTCCGCCCCAGGGAACAGGCCTCCTCTCATGGATTCATGGATGAGAGGGAACAGGCAGTCCCCACGCTGGCCAGTGCGAGTTTAGGACTTCACATACACCTTTGAACCTCTTCGCAGAAGTATATATATCTGTATACAATTATATAAGGCTGCATATACCAATTCAAGATAGGATAGAGTTTTAGGAGAGGTTTATAGTTTTGCAAAATGATTCCCATTATATTCATCCGGTTAGAATTATACGAGGGGCGTCTGAAAAGTTCTAAGCCTAAGGTATTTCGAGGTTATATATGCGTTTATGATACTGGCCACTAGAAAGGCCATTTAAAAACAAATTATTAAAAAATAACATGTCACGTTTTTATTATTCTGTTTCGAGATATTCAACGGAAAAGTACATCATGTGTGAATTACCAACGAATATTACGAAAATTAAGCACCGTGCTGTAATTAAATTCCTTACAAAAAGTGACAAATCACCGCAGTGTATTTTTGAGGAAATGGCTATTATTTACGGTGATTCTGGGCCTTCTTATGCCACAGTCAAAAAGTGGAGTCGCTTATTTAAACTCGGACGGGAATCGATCGAAGACGACCCCTGCTCAGGGCGGCCAATATCGGTAGTGACCGAAGAAAACGTAGCAAAAGTCAAAAAGCTGGTATTAGAAGATAGAAGAATGAAGGTTTGGCAAATAGCTGAGGTCTTAGGTATTAGTAAAGAAAGAGTCGGAGAAATTTTACATGAACATTTGTACATGAGTAAAGTCAGTGCTCGTTGGGTACCGAAAATGCTAACGGCCTTCGATAAAGTACGTCGTGTGGAAACTTCTCGGGCGTTTTTAGAATTGTGCGAAGATGATTTAGAGGAAGTTTGTTCCCGAATAGTAACTGTTGATAAAACATGGATCAGACAGTATGATCCGGAGTGTAAGTCTGAGTCGATGCAGTGGATTGAAAAGGGTGAAAGGCCGCCGAAGAAATTTAAAGTGCAAAAGTCGGCCTCTAAGTTAATGGCTACGGTATTTTGGGACTGTGATGGCATTCTTTTAATCGATTATTTAGAAAAAGGCTCTACGATAAACGGAACTTATTATGCAAATCTAATAAGACAGGTGCGACAAGCCATAGTTGAGAAAAGGCGGGGTAAACTAAGGAAAGAATTTTGTTTTTGCAAGACAACGCACCCGTTCACACCGCTAATGTTGCGAGGCGTGCTCTGAAGGAAGTTGGTTTTGAGGAAATTGACCACCCACCCTACAGCCCAGATCTAGCCCCAAGCGATTATTTTCTATTCAATAATTTGAAGAAAGAGTTGAGGGGAAAGCGATTTAGAAGTGACGAAGAGATGAAGGCGGCTGTACAGGAGCATTTTGAAGGGCAAAATAAAGATTATTTTTTTAATGGCCTAAAAGCACTGTATAAAAAATGTAAAAAATGCATTGATTTAGGAGGAGACTATATTGAAAAATAAACACGAGTTCATTTTTGTAAATTGTTTTTTTCTATCTTAGGCTTAGAACTTTTCAGACGCCCCTCGTAGGTAGGTATATCTCGTATGCTGTGTTTGTGATATCTGGCTGGTATTAACAATAGTTTTGTAAGTTTATGTCTATTGTACCTACTAACACTTTTATGGGCTCCGCCTGAAGTCAATGTTTTATTATTATTATTCGTTGAATAGTTTTTTGTTGATTGTTGAATTTTAGATATAAGTTTATAATTGTGAATACGAGCCCTATTAATATTATTATTATTATGAATATATGTGGTATAATTGCGTGATTGTAAATAAGCAAGAATGGGGAAAAATTACCGACGAATAATATTTTATTTTTGTTTTTTATTAGCCTATATTGTGTCCCACTGCTGGGCAAAAGCCTCCCCTTTTTTCCGCCACCCGTCTCGGTCCTGTGCTAGTGTTCGCCAATCTGTACAAAACTTATCAAGGTCGTCCCGCCATCACCTTTTCGGTATGCCTCTACCTACCTGAATATTATTTAAAAAATAAAATTAAGCTGAAAATATCTTACAGTGTTTCCATAACCCCTTTTTTTCCGCGTGCTATGCATATACCCACCATCCATTCCTATCGCGGTACCGGGGTGCCTGGGGGGGTGCCTGGGGGGGTCAGCCTGTACTTTACAGAGGGTACGTACATTGCCTGTTCAACAATAGTCAGGTAATAAAAAAAATCTTTAACATGTAATGTTTGCATCGTAAACACGCCGAGGGTCGCTTGGTCCCACCTACTTACTACTACTATTACTACTATTGCTACTATTGGTGTAGACACTAGTTTTTCTGGAGTGACAGCTGGCTGACCTTCCAACCCGGACCTAGAACTTGTTGGGGTTAAAAACTTCTTCAAGTGAGGAGTAAAATGAGAGTATGGGGATGGAGTAAATTTTAAGTGAGAGACTTGACTTGTTAATGGAGTCTTTATTATAATACAAGAAAAACAATTTAAGAGTTTCGGAAAAACCCACCCCTAAGCAGGTTAAATAGGGGTGCAAAGTTTGCACGGGTGAAATTTGGTATAGAGATAGTTTGAGACCCGAGGAAGGCCATAGAAAAGTTTTTATTCCGGAAATCAGTCACTAAAGGGGTGAAATAGGGGGTGAAAGTTTGTATGGAGCAGCGATAAAAACGATTTCCACGCGGACGGAGTCGCAGACGGAAGCTGGCTATGGTCACCAAAAATTGTAGATTTGGAAAAAAGTCAATGTCCGTCTCACTTCAATAATTATAACTCATGTATTTCTGTTTTATAATAACTTGTAAAGGGTAACCTATCGATGTTTCGAAAAACACTTGCCCGATTTTCACTTGTCCGAAAACGGTTAACCGAATTCTTATAATCCATTTACTTTGTTCCATACTTTTGAAATGCCGCTGGTTTGTTTTCCCACATTATCGTTTTCCCGAAACTCAATAACCAGAAGAACGATTGCCAACTTTATTATTTGACAATCGATTTGTTAACCACCTTTTCATAATTCCGATGCTAAGTAAAATCTAAATCTCATTTTCTACCGTCACGATTAAAAAACATCCAGATATGCTATAAACCCTACAGAAATGCACTTTAAAATTGCGATGCGAAAACAAACTTTTGCTAATAAGTGAGTTAGGTTAGATTTAAAACTGTGATCTTACAAAATAAACAATTGATAGAAAAGTCAAAACATTTAAGCAACTAGAGTGCTGCACGAGTTCTTAAAAAGCCCAAAAAGGGGGGCTCTACAAAAACAACAAATTAGCATAACAATGGTATTATTTGTAGGTTAGGTTATGGTTAGCTTGTGTCCCTTAGAGCGGAAATAGGCACCCCGCGAAGCGGGGTGACGTCGACACGCCGGCGGTTAGGTTAGGTTACATGCTACAATTTCGATCATTTGATATAGCGGGATAATAATATTTCGGACGTAATACTTTTCGGCACCAAAAACTAGTTGCCAAATGATCCTTCGGAATTTTAATAAGTGTCTATTTGAATCATAAGCGAAATAAAATTGCAACGAACTGAGAATTGGGAAAAGAATAATATGGGAAATGTAATTTCGGGCAAACAAAAATTCGGCCGACTAATAAAAAGGGAAACGTTTTAGGGATTTTAATATTCGGAATTACGATTTTCGAGCTTATGATAGGTAACCCTTGTAAAGACATATCTGATCCGCAAAATGTTTTATACATATATAAATTTAATTTAAGTAAGTTAACGTTTGTGCTTTTTTTTTAAAGGTTCATTTTTGCGTTCATACAAAAATGATGTGTCCCACAACGACATCTAGCAGATTGAAGTTAGAAAAAATATAAAATTTGTTTCTTTCCCTCTATAAGTTCGGAATGGCTAACGTTGTTCACTAAATTTGCTGCATATCTATTGATTTATTTTACTTAAATAACGCAATAAAGTGTATCAAAAGTTATTTCAAACATGTGTCTCACTTTTCGTTCTCGAATGATACTGTGTATTAAACTAATTAGAATCCAGGGCTGCAATAACCTTTATTGAGTCATGGCAACACCACACTACAGGTTGTCCTACCTACGGAATTACATCCGCCATTTTGTTCACGACAGAATGTCAACAACACGTGGCCGGTGTGTTTGTCTCGTTAGTATTTTACGTTTTGTAAAGTGAATATCCAGGTAAAGAACACAAGTTTATGCATAATTATAAATTGTAGATGTAGGTAGACTATTCGTTTAATGAATAAATGTGTCCAGTGCTTTCTAACTTCAAAACTATCCGAATGTATAATTTTTAAGGTTATGTCTACAGCATTTTCGATTCACGAATGATACCGTGTGTTACTATATGTGTTACGTAACATTCGTGATCGGTTGTTAAGCTGAGTGTGCACTATAGACACGTAGGGATTCGCTACTAATTGGTATTTGTTACATAATTTCGTTTATTTCATACTTTTTAGTTGATTATCAGTTTTTATTATTTACATTATTATAAGGTTTCCACGGGCTACAATAAGGAATATTCATGTTTTTTATTTTTATTTTTTATCCATTCTATAAGTAATTATATAACCGGAAAAAAATACAACACTTTCACAATATTATTAAACAAGCTAAAAAAAAATTATTAAAAATGCTATCATTTTCGGACGATCAAAGCGCCACCATTTTGGCGCGCTCATTTGTGACGTCACCGTGCACAAAGAACAAATTAACAACAAAGTGTTTGATTCACACTTTTAATAAATGTGAGTGATTAAAGCTTATACGATCAACTTATTATAATGGAAGAGCAAACAAAAGCTTATTATAAATGTTCTATTGTCCCTATGTGTGAAAATAACATTAGGTACCTAAAACTGCAAATATTTTCATATGCCCAAAGGTGCAAATATAAGGATAAAGTGGTGTAAGGCGATGAGGAGAGATAATGTATCGTGCTTGAGTAGTTTATATTGTTGTGAAGATCATTTCGACGTGAGCATTAAATGTGTATGTACCTAAATATTTTTTTATTAGGACTCGCGAACAATATAAACAATAACCTAACCTCAAAATTGTATTATATACTTATTCATAAAACTATTCTGATTTCCAATTTTTTTAGTTTTTAATGTTACAAATATTATGATTTTTGTTGATCAACAGCTGACTACGAGTGTTGATTTTGATAATGAAACGTTTTAGCTAAGTTTCTTTGTTTGCACTGTTGATCGAAGATCGAAGTTGAAAGAATTTAATCCTTTTTACTGAGTGACCTACACAAATTTGTTTTATTATAAGCCTTCACGAAAACAACCTAGTTTGTTAAAGTTCATAAAGATGTTCTCAACATTTAACATTCCTAATAGGTACCTACATATCTTTGATTATATAATACTAGCTTCTGCCCGCGACTCCGTCCGCGTGGAACTCGTTTGTATCGTAGCTCCATACAAACTATCACTCCCCACGTCATCCCCTTGGGGGATGATTTCCGGAATAAAAACTATTATATGTCCTTCCCCAGGACTCAAACTATCTCTATACCAAATTTCATCCAAATCGGTTCAGCGGTTTAAGCGTGAAGAGGTAACAGACAGACAGACAGGCACACTTTCGCATTTATACTAGCTTCTGCCCGCGACTCCGTCCGCGTGGAACTCGTTTATATCATAGCTCCATACAAACTTTCACCCGCCACTTCATCCCCTTGGGGGATGATTTCCGGGATAAAAACTATCCTTAGTTCTTCCCCAGGACTCAGACTATCTCTATACCAAATTTCATCCAAATCGGTTCAGCGGTTTAAGCGTGAAGAGGTAACAGACAGACAGACAGACACACTTTCGCATTTATAATATTATTATATTATTATATAGTATAGTATGGATAGTATGGATAAATATGTACTAGTTTTTTATTCCACTTATTTAAGAAAGACACCTATTTGAAGTAGTTTAAAAGTCTAGCTATTTGAATCGCCAAAATAGGTTATAATTAGTAATTACTTAATTGACCAATCTCACGAGTATAAAAACATAGAATATGAAAATTTATTTAATATCTGTAACTATTGAATAGCTGTAACTTATTTACCTTGCAGCATTTACTCTTCTTAGTTCAGCGGACGTTAAGTCACAAATATTGGCGAAGTACGTATTTAGTCATCATGTACACATCAATTTTAGGCAGATTATCCAACTGTGCCTTGACAAAACCGCTTTCAGTATGGATAAATATGTACTACTTTTTATTTCACTTATTTAAGAAAGACACCTATTTGAAGTAATTTAAAAGTCTAGCTATTTGAATCGCCAAAATAGGTTATAATTAGTAATTACTTAACTGACCAATCTCACGAGTATAAAAACATGGAATATGAAAATTTATTTAATATCTGTAATTATTGAATATCTGTAACTTATTTACCTTGCAGCATTTACTCCTCTTAGTTCAGCGGACGTAAAGTCACAAATATTTGCGAAGTACGTATTTAGTCATCATGTACACATCAATTTTAGGCAGATTATCCAACTGTGCCTTGACAAAACCGCTTTCAGTCATTGTGGCGAGTTTTTTTTCACAAGGAGTCACTGCTTTCAGTTAACATTTACCAAAAAACACTGATTATTTATCATAAACAGCGGCAAAACAATGCGAATAACTTTCAATAATCATACTAACGACCTGTTAACAGTTTAGACACCGAGTGCATGGTGACGTCACGTTTCGCTCCGCCAATAGCGTTGCGTTTTGGAAATTTGCGAGGGAATATGAAAAATAGTACTTTTAAACAATTAAATTTATCAATAGAAACATGATAATTTGTAAAAATAATCATGTGTGTATATTTATTAAGCAATATAGATTACACATGATTTTTTTTGTCCATTTCTAAATCACATGCATATTCCCTATTAACGACATCTTGTGAGTTTACATGACACCGAAAAACATAACCCTCCTTTCCGCGGCAGTATGGAAAAATATAAAAATCCCTCATGTAGTCTAGGCTTTACATATTTCACGTGTGTTACCTTCATTCCGGTATGTTACCGTGCGTTACCAGTTCACGACCGTTATTGTACAATTTTTGGTGGCCATAGCCAGCTAGTAATATATAAGAGAAGCCGTTTATGCGGATTAAGTGTACAGTCAAGTGTAAAAATATGGGTGCATGCATACCTTACTCATAATGTGTGTCATAACATGTCCGATAACTCTTATCTCGGCGGATTAAGGTTTTGGTACTTATTTATGGGAGGATTTTATCGATACATATTTTCCAATACGCTTGTTTCAATGGCGATACATGAGACCAACTGAAATTTTGGGTAAGGTATAGTTTGGATGACAAGTCAATATTATGGTGCCATCGCGCTGATCTGATGATGGAGACAGAAGGTGCCCATGGAAATTAAGTAGGTACTCGTACTTACCCGATGCGACGTAACCCCGTTGAGTTTGGGCTCGTTAGAATCGTCTCAATGAGGTGTTGGTAGTTGGTACAGAAAAGTACAGTCGGCAATAAAAGCTTGTACCAAAAATGACATTTTTAACAGGAACTTGTTTACAAATACTTTAGCCTATGCCACGATTAAGAGGAACCCAACGTTACCTGATGAGTCAATCCATCAAGCCGTTTGACCTATAGCCCGTGAAATATAATTATTATATTCCACATAGATACACATACAAACATACGGTTGAAAGCATAACCTTCCTTCTGAGTCAGTCAAGTAATAAATAATACATGTATTCGAATTTAAACTTTCGTGAGACATTTGAAAGAATGCTAATAATGACACTCACGTATTAAATATCACTACGGGCGACATGTTTCGAACTCTTAATACATGTATTCACTTCAAAATAAATATGACACTATTAACCTGCTTCGTAAAAGGTGTGACCCATATCGCCCGTGAGCACATTATCACACAAGATCACTAGGTATATGTAGTCCATAGACACAAAGGATCACGTCAGTCTACCTACAGACGACGGTATCGGTATCGAGCGACACGGAGACATCACTGGCGATGCCCGCAAATTAGATAATGCAAATGACTGTAATTCGGCGTGGACAAATCAATCACGCCGACAAGACAAAATAATAAAATCTTAAACAAAAATGTTTTTTGGGGTACCTCCCCTACACCTAAAGTGGGCATGTAATCTTTTTTTTTCGTTAAACCTCTAGTGTAGGGTATCGTTGGATAGGGTAAGTGCACCAGTGAATGAACGCTTAAGGATTTTTTTGATTTCAAAAAATGTTTTATGTAAGATAGCTATACTTAATATCGGCCATGACTGTTTGTATAGATCAAACAAGTATTCTAGTTTGGTTAAATTACTTTGCTTTTGCAATAGTTTTCCATAATTTTAAGTTATATGACCTTTTAGGTAGAAAAATGGGAAATCACCGGTGAATGAACACGGTTTTCTAGTAAATGAACAACTAAAACCAGCGAATGAACTACTGTTATAGTTGTTGTTTATTGGGTTAAATCGTTGTTTATCGATTTTGTTTGGCTTTATATCGATATACCAACAGACGGAATAGCGTTATTGGTTTACTTTTTCTACAACAATTAATAAACTGTAACAAATGTACGTTCATTAACTGGTTCCGAAAAAAATAGTAAAACCAATAAATGAACCAAGTAATTATCGGTTGATGTTCATTCACTGGATATCTGTAAACCAGTGAATGAACTAACTTCATGTTCGAAAATGAGGTTTGCTCGAACACTGGGCCAACGATAGACAAGCCATTACTGGTTATGTTAATAGAAAGTAAATCTTATTAAAATCACTAGAACATAAGATATTGCGAAAACATTAAAACAGTCGTGGCCAGTGAATGAACACTGCAGTTCATTCACTGGATTTGGGCGGTTTTGAATTCTAGTTATAGAACACCGACTAAAAAATGAGAATCTACACTTGAATAACGTAAAACGATGTTTTAGTAGCACAATTTCACTCTTATGATTTCCTAAAACCAAACACCATAAGTCACAAGTTTATAAAACTAGTACAATGGCACATCAAATAAACGGTGACACACTTGTCCCCTTATTACCGGCTCATACAAAACATCCACGCCCGTAGCCCGCGAACTTTAAGCTTCTCTCATTTAGTAATTGTTGCGACTGAGTTGATATAAATGTTACAAACCCCTTACAGTGAATGCTTCTAATCGAGAAAAAAATACCTGGTATGCTAGAAATATACAGAACTCTTAATTTAAGCAAATAAGCAGCGTTTCGTTCATTCACTGGATTCGTTCATTCACTGGAGCACTTACCCTAGCTTGTTCAAAAATATTATGGGTTATTCAAACGATTTTTCAAATTAGTGATTTGTTTGCGATATATTGGGCTTTAAAACCCAAATTTTTGTTCGATTCATGACCCCCCCCCCGCCCCCCCCCCCCTGGCGACTAAATGGCTGCTACTGGGAATGTAAAAAATCGTGGCAGTAGTAAGTACAAGTACATAATATAATGAATTTAACAGGAAGACTATCACGGCTAAGTAGGCATAACTATTACCGAGTAATAGTCGACCAACTTAAAATGTACTTATAGAAAGGCCAAATTTCGTACAAATTCGGCCGAACGCAACCATTTAGTTGGCGCGCGCTTGTCGATGTAACTAAGAAACACAGGCAACTACGGAACCCTATACTTCGCGTGGCCCGACACGCACTTGACCGATTTTTTAAATAAAAAGAAGTACTCTGTATTCGTTTAGCTTAGAGTTGTATTCAGGGTGTTATGCTACATTTTGGTCCTCGTGACCAGGAGAAAGTTAGGTACAGTAGGTACTTAAAAAACAAAAATAACAAACATGACAGTCATTACTAGGACGACAGTCGTCTGCGACGATGACCGGTGCTACTCGTGTAGAAACCTCAGAAATAAAAGTAAATAAATATCGCGTGTAAAATAATAATTTGAATATAAAGCGCGAGAGTTTAAAGTGTTATAAAAATAACAAACTTATTATAAGCAAATCTCAAGTATCTCAACACATCCTATTGTTGGCCGGGGCGAGGCATCTCTCCCAAGATGCTCGCCGCGTTTGCTTGTTGGATGGCCAGGCTCAGCCTTTGGGCGAAGTACGAGCCCGCCCTGACATCGCCAGAGCCCGACCAATTCCAGGGACGCTTTTTAGGGTTCCTTAGCAAATGGCAAAAATCGGAACCCTTATAGATTCATCATGTCTGTCTGTCTGTCTGTCTGTCTGTCCGTCCGTATGTCACAGGCATTTTACTCGAAAACTATAAGGTGTATTTAAATAAAATTTTGAGGATAGGTGTATTTTGTTACCCGCTACATAGTTTTGTAATTAAATTACAAAAAAAATGTTTTTAAGGGTACACTCCATACATAAAACTAAAAGTAAAAAAATATATATATATTGCAAGCCCACGTGTGGCACATCAATCGATAGGCCTTTCAAAATAAATATTATTCTCAGCAATTTTTTTGATTAAGTGAATAGAGTCGGAGATAATCGCCCCGAAAGTCACTAAAATTGTGTCCCCCCCCTCTAAGTTTTGAAGTTTGAACCGTGTATTTTAAAAATATGAAAAAAAATATGGACAATAGGGCTTATTAAATTCTTTCAGCGAAAATTGTTTTGAACAAGATCGGTTCAAAGATTGTCGAGATATTTTTTAAAAACTGCCTTCCTTAAAGAAAAGGGCGTAAGTGCCGTAAGATTTCAGTAACGATACGACCTTTTTAATAGGCACGGAACCCTTCGTTGTGCGTGGTCCGACACGCACTTGGCCGCTTTTTTTATTAAATCCTTGGAGAGCAAGGTCCAGTCTCTACTGCAAGCGGCCGAGCCCGGCTTCTTGGCAGAGCGCAAGACATGGGACGGGTCCAATGTATCCACGCAGGTAACGTCCCATGCCAAGGGTCGTCCCAGGGGGGCTACAGCACAACTGACGCCGCGCCGCGACGCGAGTCGAGACAGTTCTACCCTTCTCTTTCGAATTTGCACGGTGCGAGTGAGACAGGAGACGCACAGTCGCGCGCGAAGCGACTTGTCAGCAAGTTGTGCTAGACGTGCAGATGCCACGGCACTAGAGTGCAACCGAAGGGTGTCGTGTTTCGGCGGTTCCGGGGCAACCTACCGAATCTACACCGGACTTGACGACGCAACGGAGCCACGCTGTTTCGTCGCCTAAAGAATTAGTTTTTGTATGTGTTTCATGTATGGCTTTAAGGTTGCTATGGGCCTTAGATGCCTGATATAAATGGTTTATTATTACTATTATTATATGTAAGTATACAAATATTGCTTGTTTAATAATATTATTGTATAATAAATTGGATTTAACGTTTATCACATGTATTTTACTGCACTCTTGTTTTTAATGCCGCATATTTGACACTCGCAAGGGAACCCAGCGGAAAGCGCAGCGAGGTGGACTGATGACCTATAGATATGAAAGGAACCTATGCGGCACTTCCCTTTGTTCAAGAATCATGAAACCAAGCAAGCAGTCTTATTTTATGGGACAACGACAGTTGATCTGTCCTAAGGTTCGTTCGAAAACCGAAAACTTACTTAGTTACCCCTCGCAGCGTCCGGAGTGTCTTAATTAATGCGCCTACGGAAATTACACGAGCAAATAGTTGAAACGGTACTCGATAACTCAGTAATTTATATCAGCATCCTTACTGGTATATGCCTCCTCCAACTGTTGCCACAATGCCCTGTCGACCGCCTTCCTAGTCCATATTTTTCCAGAAATTTCTTCTACGAGTATGTCCATCTTTCCATCTTCGACGTGGAGCACCTGCACCTTCTCCGCCCACCTTCCGTCGGTGCAGCGCGCCACATGACCAGCCCATCGCCATTTCTATTCACATGCTAATCTTGCAGCATCTGATAATTTAGTTTTTTGGCGTATTACAGTGTTTCTTTGTTTGACACTCAGTTTTAAGTTTAGCATGCTTCTCTCCATAGCCCTTTGGGTTACTTTTATTTTATGTATTACTCTCCTAGGACCCAATTTTGACATCCGTACATTAGGGTAGGAAGTACGCACGAATCCATTGCTTTGTTTTTGAGTGACATAGGTAGCTTACTTTTAAAAATGTGCTTTATCCACTCCACTTGCTTGTGGCAACCACAGTTGCCAATTTCGCAGACTCCTAAACTGTAACATGTAAGTAGGTAATTAATAGCCCTTGTGCGAGCGGCTTACCTGTGTTACTTATCAGCACAGTTATCACAGGACGGCCCGCGAGCTGTGTTGCGGCGAGGTAGACTGTCCCGTCTCTTTCTAAGCGTTCTAACTAGAAAGAGACGGAGACAGCCTACCTCGCCGCAACACAGCTCGCGGGTCGTCCTGTGATAGCCGTGCTGACCCCGTATTACGATCGGCCTTATCACACGATAAGTGACAAGATAGAGCGTCCGTCATTGGCTGACACCGTTCGATAGAACGAGACGAAGAAGCTCCTATCTTGTCACTTATCGCGTGATAATTTCGACCATGACACGGGGTCTGAAATACTCTTAATCTACTTAATTATTATAAAGCCAGAATCACACTGGCGCGGCCTGCGGTGGCGGTCCATAGTAAACTTTGACACAGTTAGTGTCAAATTACCTATTACATTTTTTGACATTACATTGTTTGTCTAGAAACATTCACTAGTATTTTCTATACAATTTTTACTTCATATAATTTTTATTTTTAATGTTTAATATATTATTAAAAAAAAATAACTGACGATTTGAAAGTGCTTGTTAGTAGGCCTTCTTGAATAAAGAGCATTTTGAGTTTGAGTTTGAATCTCTTGAGAACTCTATAACTACAACAGGAAAAATGTAACAAAGAAAATAGCCTACTATACAGGGTGCAATCTTTTACGTGATACAAAATAGCGAAATGTGAATCTATCCATGATTCTGAGCAACTTTTATTATGGGACCAACTTTGTGTTATGCCAAAAAAAA
The DNA here is from genome assembly GCA_947578815.1 of Epinotia ramella. Lineage (NCBI taxonomy): Eukaryota > Metazoa > Arthropoda > Insecta > Lepidoptera > Tortricidae > Epinotia > Epinotia ramella. The sequence continues at coordinate 16,003,490 of OX388223.1, forward strand.
CACACCTGTTCATACATTCTTGTCAGTCTAAAATGAGCAGAGTTAATGAAATAGTTGGATTTTTTTGGCATAACACAAAGTTGGTCCCATAATAAAAGTTGCTCAGAATCATGGATAGATTCACTTTTTGCTATTTTGTATCACGTAAAAGATTGCACCCTGTATATAAATAAAATAAATAATAAATAATATATATGATACATTAATAAAATATCTAGGTGAATAAATAGAACGTGAACTAAAAACACGAGCCAAGTCTAGCTCAGTGCGTATCCGATGCCGCGGTATGTCTTCGCCGGAGCGCTGCCTGGCATAAACCCTGTCATCCCGGGTCCATACAAATCGCCAGCCGTGATGCTGCTTCAGTTTTCGGGCCATCTGGAACAGCTGCCGATTGGTTGGTGTCAGCCGTTCATTGATGTAGAACCCGCGGGGTGAGCTAGAGAGCCCCGCGCCTTCAGTGGTGGCTCCACGGCGAACCCACGCCGCCGCCTGAGCAGCTGGTCTCGCCGCACCACGATGAGACGAGGCCGGGCGGAGAGCTCCTGGCACCGTATCATGGTCGGCCGTGTCACGCAATAAAAATAGAGCGTCCGTCTCGTTCAATCGAACGGTGACAGCCAGTGACAGACGCTCTATCTTGTCACTTATCGTGTGATAAGGCCGACCATGGTACGGTGTCTGGACGCCCTCCTCCAGCAGCTGCTGGGGCGCGCGCCCTAACCAATTATTATTTTGTTCGGGTTTCATATTTTTACTAAAGTAGTCTACGGAAACATTTGCAAAAATAATGTCATAATGTCCATGACTATTTAAACATGTTAAAAGTTTTAATTCCTCGATTTTATTTAAACAGCCGCTGCACATTATACCCTTATCTGCCATTGCAAATGTGTTCTCACTCGTAGGAAATAAAGCTCAAAATCGATCTATCACAATAAACGTCTCCGCGACGTACTCGTGTTTTTAAATGCCAACAGCTCAGGTTGTAATTGGTCAGCTGGCTCACACCAATGGTGGTGCGCTGGTCCATGGTGCAGTGCAGATATTCGTAATGCATTCGTGATTTCTTCCACCACAGCAAAGTTAGTCCGTACCGTAATAACACTTATTTGGAACCCTTAACACTAGTTTATTGATTTTAAAACAACGCGTAGGTATAACTCTAAAACTACAACTTTTTAATCCTCATTAACAGCCACGAATTAGTAGGCATCATGATATTTGTACTAAGCTGTTGCCTCGTCATCACATTACTATACTGGTTCAGTACCAGAACATTCTCCTACTGGAAGGACAGAGGTGTGAAACATGACCCGCCCGTACCTGGACTTGGGAACAACGCACAAAATGTATTTTATATGAAAAGCATGTCTGAAGTTGCCGCCGACTTGTACTCGAGGTACACCGACGAGAAAATCGTGGGTTTCTACAGATTCACACAGCCCGAGCTGTTGATCAGGGACCCTGACGTGATAAAAAGTGTTTTCTCGAGTGATTTCGCGAGTTTCTACTCCAGATCGCACCTTGGAAGTGAAAGTGGGGACCAACTTGAACCTTTAGGAAGGAATATATTGGCTGGGGACGGTGATTTGTGGCGTTTGTTGAGACAGAGCTGTTCACCGGCATTTACTATGGGGAAGCTGAAGGCGATGTTCCCGCTCATTGTCGAGCTGGCTGAGAAACTGCAAGAGTTGACCTTGGAAATGCAGGAGGGCGGAAAACCCATCGATGCACGGGACCTCATGGCCCGCTTCACCATCGACTTCATCGGCGCCTGCGGCCTGGGCATCGACGCCGCCAGCCTCGATGACAACAACTCTCTATTCCGAAAACTCAGAAAAGAAATATTCCATGTAGGCCCCAGAGAAATTGCCATCTACATACTAAAAGAACTCTTCCCCGGAAAATTCCCATTTCTGAAATTTTTCGGCAGATTCGAGGAGAAATTACTTCACTTGGTGAATGAGATTCAGAAGCTGAGGAATCATAAGTCTTCGGGAAGGAATGATTTTATGGATGTGCTGATGGAGATGAAAAGTAAGGGGAAGTTAGAGGGAGAGTCGATGGAGAGACAAAAGCCAGACGGAACGCCAGAGCGCGTCTCTATCGAGGTGGACGATATGCTCATAGCGGCGCAAGTGTTCATGTTTATCGGGGCAGGTTTTGAGACCTCTTCTAACTCCACCAGTTACACGCTTCATGAGCTGGCATTTAATCCAGAGATACAGAAGAAAGCCCAGCAAGAAATTGACCGAGTGCTCGCTAAACATGGCAATAAGTTGAGTTGGGATTCGATTAAGGAGATGCAGTATTTGGAATGGACGTACAAGGAGGGGTTGCGTAAGCAGCCGCCCGTCGGGCATGTTGGGAGGTTTTGCATGCGGAAATATACTATACCGGGACTTAATGTGACGATCGACAAGGGGATTAGAGTATGGATATCAATTCAGGCGCTGCACAACGATCCGTTGTATTGGGACAGGCCGGAAGAGTTCCGACCAGAACGCTTCAGTCCCGAAGAACATAATGAGGGAAGGACCAAGTACGCCTATCTACCATTTGGTGCGGGGCCGAGGGCTTGTGTCGGTGAGTTGAATACACTATTTCATATTCTTAACATATTCAGTGTTAAAGGTTTTGTAGAATTACGCTCGTAAACGACAATGGAAAATCGTTATAGAGGAAAGTACCGGCAAGCACAACCTAGCGGGTTTCTTGCACTGAAAGTCTTTGAGGTATTACAAAAATACGCAATAGTAAGAAATGCAATTACATCGGTACTGAAATTTACAGTAAAAAAAGATTATTTGTGACCATATTTTAGTCGTGATAGTCGTTTATTTTTCCACAATGCTCAAAGTTTGTGATGTAAAGCGCTATCACCTCGCTAAGGCTAAAAGTCAAATATATAAGTTTTTACTGCCATTAACCTACAAGGAATCTGTGGATATGCTGTCCTAGAATCGTGGTCGAAGCTATGTTTCCTAAGTAGCTCTCCTAAAAGTGGCTTCTCGCCAGGCAAAATTTTTCCATTGTCTACTATTTATCACTTCTACATCCACATGTCTCACATTCACACCATAACACTCACACAGTCCACACCAAACACACACTTTCAAGCATTTGTAAGAATCTGACATGTTATTGCGTAGGTTGTTAATTGTAAATCTTTAGTATAATATTTTATAGTTATGCATGTACATTTGTTCTTAAGCGTAGCTTAGCTACGGTAGCCTAGTGGTTCAGGCATGCGGCTGTCAAGCGGCGGTCGTGGGTTCGAATCCCGGCTCGTACCAATGAGTTTTTCGGAACTTATGTACGGAATATTTACCGTTAGCTTTTCGGTGAAGGAAAACATCGTGAGGAAACCGATCTAATCCCAATAAGGTCTAGTTTTCCCTCTGGGTTGGAAGGTCAGATGGCAGTCGCTTTCGTAAAACTAGCGCCTATGCCAAATCTTGGGATTAGGTGTCAAAGCGGACCCCGAGCTCCTTTAGGGGCATAACCGGGAACAACGCTAGGAGAATGATGAATGATGATGATTTGTTCTTAAGCCTTTATGTTTATGGTTACCCTAAATGTCTCTGATTCCCAAGATACAGGCTTAGCCTAGTGTGGGAGTCGCCGATAAAAACTGTTAAAAGTATGGAAATATTTTTTTGGGAAATACATATTTTTTATTTTTTTTACTTTTTATACTACTTCCGTTAAAAAATAAAAATAAAAATCGTTTATTTCATACATTTGGAGTCCATTAAAGTGTTACAGATTTACTTAAATGATTATGTTAGTACCTACCTAAACTTAAATGTTGAGTGGTCCAGTGCCTGATTAGGGCACTGTCCCATCTCTCCGCCACCACGGCCAGGAGACTGCGGAGCGTCGCATGGAAACCGTCTACGTGCATGTCCGCAAAATGCAAACATGCCGGACGTACTGCAGTGTCGCGGCAGCCGCAACTGCAGTATCCCGAACGCGTCGTTGTATTGTACACGCATGGCGTTCATGGCACGCTGCGTGTACCTCGTCTACAGGCTGCAGGTGTACAGCGATGTACAGTATGCTTGAAAGAGTGTTATTGTACACCTGCTAAACCTGCGGGCAATCATGTTGGCACTGACGGCCAGAGCGTTCAATATCAGAATCATCTTGAAAGTCATCGGTGACCGAAGTTTCCGAGATATTTAAAAGAATAAACCTTTCTCAGTTCCTGCCCGTCCAAATGAATGGGCGGGACATGTGACGGGCTTTAATGCGGCTAGTTTTATTTTGACTTCGTAGAAGTATTAGAAATGCACACTGTGTTTACGATTTTGATCATCTACAATAATAAGTAATTGATGACTGTCCTAACACCTGTACCATTTTTTTCTTTTTATTAACGAAAGTTATTCTCATTCCAGGTGAACGTCTCGGTCTTATGCAGTCTCTGGCAGGCCTCGCGGCCATTTTGTCTCGGTTCACAGTGGAACCGGCCCCCAACTCAACAAGGCACCCACTACTGGACCCCAAGTCTAACATCATGCAGGGCGTCATTGGAGGCCTGCCCCTGCTGTTCAAGGAGAGGAAGACATCGAGAGAGGGGAGGTCTAAAGCGGGACTTAACGTCGGGAAACCTTTAATTAGGTAAATACATAGTTTAGTGCAAGTCCCGCTTTAGAATAAAAATATGTGAGAATCTTGAAAATTTAAATCAATATATTGAACCCGGCACCCGACCCGATAAATTCTATTATAGGTGAATTGAGTTCATTTTTATTATGAGGTGGCCATTTATTGAACGGTGGGTAGTAATTGACGATTTATCCTGTGCATATTCTTTAGATTTCTTAATTTTTGTTTTTGTTTCACGCCATGCCGTTCGCAAGGAGCGCGGGTGTCCGCTCAGGGCCCTGTATTTATTTTAAACAAATTGTATTTATGACAAATGCTAACTAAACGCCTCTAGCAGACTGGCACGGCCTAAGGTGAATGATTTATTACTGTTGAAATTTAAATAAATGTAGATGGAAATACACCTTTTATAATAAAAATTAATTCTTTTATAAGTGAATAGAGTTAATTTTTAGTATGAGGTGGCCAGTTATGCAACGGTGGCCAGTAATTGACGAGTTATCCTGTGCATTTTCTTTAGATTTCTTAATTTAATACAGCCTATGGGTATGGTATGGGTTTTTGTTTGGTATTTGTTTTTGTTTCATGCCATTAGCTATGTATTTCGAGGCGTTCCTAAGGAGCGGGTGTCCGCTCAGGGCCCTGTATTTATTTTAAGCAAATTGTATTTATGACAAATGCTAACTAAACGCCTCTAGCAGCTGGCACTGGCATTAGAAGTGAATAAAGTTCATTTTTTTTAAGTATTAGGTGGCCAGTTATGGAACGGTGGCCGCAGAGTACAAGAGGTTTTAATTAGGTACTTACTGAGTTTCATGTTGACATTCTAATAAATATATATAAAAATACTCTTTTTTATTTCCATATCGTTAAGGTGCTAGGTAATCAGGGCTAATGAACATAACATAAACATAAAACTAAAGCCAAAACACAACTAAGTAACTTGAAATTACTGTAATAATATAATTAAAAAAAAAACAGCCTGTATACGTCCCACTGCTGGGCACAGGCCTCCTCTCATGGATGAGAGGGAACGGGCAGTAGTCCCCACGCTTGCCCAGTACGGGTTGGGGACTTCACATACACCCTTGAATTACTTCGTGGATGTATGCAGGTTTCCTCACGCTAATTTTCCTTCACCGAAAAGCTAACGGTAAATATCAAATGATATTCCGTACATAAGTTCCGAAAAATCATCATTCTCATTGGTACGAGCCGGGATTCGAACCCACGACCGCCGTTTGTCAGCCGCATGCCAGAACCGCTAGGCTACCGTAGCTTACTTTAACTTGAAATAAGACCCTAGAGACCTAACAATTTTTGTGGACGGCATCAAAATAGAGCAAGTTAAAAATACTACTTTCTTGGGCTTTGAGCTGGACAGAGGTCTTCAATGGGGAGCACATATCCAGAAAGTCTGTAGTAAGCTATAGGGAGTGCCTGCTTTGCGCTGCGTCGTCTAGCAAGGGTACTGCCCAGAGGTGTGGTGCGCTCGTGCTACTTTGCCACAGTGCATTCGCTCCTACAATATGGCGCAGAGTTATGGGGTCCCGCTGCCGACTGGGAGCGTGTCTTCATAATGCAGAAGAGAGCCGTGCGTGCAATTGTACAGGTGGACCAGGGTACCTCCGCGAGACCGTATTTTAAGGAGCTACGGATATTGACGCTACCTTCCGTGGTAATTTGTCAGGTGGCCTTGTATGTGCGAGGACATCCCGACGAATACGTAAGGCGAGCTGACGGTCAAAGTAAGAACCTGCGATATGGCCACAGAATCGTTGGCGTTAAGCACAGACTCGCGAAGTCCACCAAACCATGCCCTCCCAACTCGAACAACGTATAATTATTACAAAAAAGAACTCATAGATGGCGACACAGGTACCGAGCGAAACATTTGAACCAGTAATCGTGAAGATAGAATGATTTTTACACCTTAATAATTTCACCGTACCTTAATTATATCGCAAACATCCTTCCGTATATAAAATAAAGGTAAATTGTATAAGTTTAGTAATTATGCAATAAAATTTGTACTAAATCCATGTAACTCGTACCTACATACGTGTGAGTTAAGTAAGTTTGCTACACGTAATATTGGGTACTGGCACTAGATGGCGCCATCACTGGTCGCGAAAGTTCTATGGAACCACAGGCTCCAAGCGTTTGGTTATGTATAATTTTGTGTGATGTGTAATATTGTCTCGAAAATACTACTTTTATATCAAAAAAATCAGAAATACTCTATTTGTTGCCCGGGAAGTCAATGCCATCTGGTGATATCTCAATGTATTACTAAAACTATCAGGTAGGCTGACAGCGTCATAGCCGTGGTACTGGTAGCTCGGATACTGCATCTACTGGTGTAGCTACGGGACTAAAATTGTATACAGAATTGCCTACATTAGGACGGTACGCTTTTGCTCTATGAGATTGGGTATCTGTACTTGTATTCTTTAATTAATCTGTGACCAAACTCACCCACGTAATGGGCCCGACGGTGTACAACCGCCTGCCGGCGCGAGTCACGGACGCACCCTGTCTGGCCAGCTTCAAATCGCAGCTCAAACGATGGCTTATCGAGCACACTTTCTATAGTTTTTACGTCACACCTGGCCATAATGTGAGTTTTACCGCACTCTGCCCGTACGGTAAAACTCGCATTGTGGCCAGGTGAAGACGTAAAATTGTGTACTCACCTCGGGCAGTAAAAAAGAAAGCCCTCTATCGCATATTTACAACCCTCGCCTGCGGCTCGGGTCATAAATACCTGCGATTTCGGGTTTTCTTTCTTTTACAGCCCTTGGTAAGTAATGTACTATAATGAATTCACTAAGTACGATAAAAATACTTAATTATTTTTCAGATATTTCATTTGACATTAATTAATTTATAATTGTTTACTCATGTATTTTAAATACATTTCTTAGTACTATTGTTTGTGAAATTGTGATGTGCCAACATCAATGACATGTGATATGAATTATTATTAATAAATGAATATGAATATGAATATGAAATTACTATAGGTAAGTATTGAAAAAAAAAACAAAGTTTGGTATTTTCGTTTATTATAGCGCCTACGAAAATTACAAGAGCAAATACTTAAATCTGTCATCAATGTGTAAATGTGTCTGCCTGTGGGTGTTGCCATCCATTCCATAAACTGGTAAAAGATATTTTGGAATCGGATAAGTCGTTCCGGATATTACCCCTACACAGGGCCACGGCGCCGGTTAGCGACCACCTAATTTAATGTGGCGCTGTGGTGTGTGGTTTTTTGTGGGTTTTATGGCGTGTTGTGAAGCTTGCTACCAACATCTGAAATTATCACCACCACCACTCTTTCAAGAGTGAAACGACGAAGAAGAAGAAGAATTTAAAACGTACTATGGAACGTGGAAATATACTCTTTGTATAGTCCTAGTTTTTGGTATTAAATTAAAAGAACCTATGGTTCTTATGTTAGGCGCGGATTATACAGAGACGGCGTAAGGTGAAGGCGCAGGCATGATGCCGCTGCAACCGATTTTAGACCTGAATGCAATGGTACAAGGTCCATTAGTGAATTACACTCAAGCGGCGCGGTGTCTGCGCCGCGCCACTTGAGTGTAATGTCGTACGTCGCCTACGTACATTTTGTATGAAAAGAAAACGTTTTGAAGCGGCACGGCATCATACCTGCTATAATTCATAATTAATTAATGATTCATTTATTATTAAGAACGTATTTTACAGAATATTGGCTTAATACTAAAATATTATTGTATTGTTCTGCGAAACTGTACAGCAGAACTGTCTCCGGTTCTGAATCGCCTGTATCGCCTGTTACTAGAAACGGGTGTAGTTCCCATATCTTGGAAGCTGGCTAATGTGCAACCCGTGCCCAAAAAGGGCAGTCGGGCAGACCCTGCCAACTATCGACCGATTTCTGTCACCTCCATACTCTGCAAGAATATGGAGCGTGTACTGAATAGGCGTCTCCTAACATACCTAGAAGACAATGATCTCCTCAGTGATTGTCAGTATGGGACGATCAACTGGGGATCTTCTAGTGCATGCTACTCATCTTTGGAGCGAGGCTATCGAGAAGCGTGGTGAAGCTCTTGCCGTGTCTCTCGATATCTCCAAAGCATTCGATAGGGTGTGGCATGCTAGCCTAGTGAGCAAGCTTCCAGCTTATGGGATAGGTACCAGCTGGCTTTTGTAACTGGATAGCTGATTTCCTGAACGGGCGATCGTTTCTTGTGGTCTTAGAAGGCTACACATCGGATCAATGGGCTTTAGATGCCGGCGTTCCTCAGGGATCTGTTCTGTCTGCAACCTTATTCCTATTGCATATCAACGACATGTTATTGCCCGGAACCTTTGGGTATGCTGATGATAGCACAGTTGCAGTCAGATATCTGTCCAGTGCAAAGGCCAGCAAAGATGAAATTCAATCTTGTCGGCAGGATATGGTTGATCGTTTGGATTTGACTCTTAGGGCAGTCTCCGACTGGGGCGATGCTAATCTAGTCAAGTTCAACGCAACCAAGACGCAGGCGTGTTTGTTCTCCACTAAACGGAGTCCGTTTAACTTGACTCCAACTTTCCGAGGTGTATCCGTACCAATTTCAGACCATCTGCAGCTCCTTGGCATGGACAGCAGGCAGCATAAGTGCATGGTCAGTGCAGAAATAGTTTGGCTTGGCGACCGAATCCTACGCCATCTATGTGGCGCGATGGTGAATATCATTATAGATGTCAATGGAGACCTCAGAGGATTTGCAAGATTTAACTAGATGGCGTTGTTAACAAAAAATAAAATAAAAAGGCACATGATCTATTTTGTTCTCGTCATAGTTTTTTGTATTTTCTTGGGTAACATTATTATTCAGTAATCTTGCCAATAGCATTTATGATAATGGCGGATTTATACGACGTAATTGGAATACATTTCCGATTTTTGTTTGTTCGCTGGCTTTGTTTATTTATTCTTTTGTATCCTTGTGTTTCTGCACAACGAGTAAATATTCCAAAGATAATTCCAAAAACACTTTTTCCCAACATCATGGTTGGGAGCGGATTTGAACCTGAAACCTTCGGCCTAGGTTGATAATGACCTGTATAGTTCACCACTGGGCCACCGGGTTAATTGACAGCATGGTTCAAATTCACTATCAGTTAATTTGAATGCTCAAATATTTATATTCATTACGACTAGGATTCGTATAATAACTAAAGAGGGTAGATATAGATGATATGAAACTACCATATTTTTTTATAACAAAGATTCACTGCGTGTTCGTTCGTCAGCCGTTTCTAATTCGATTCCCTATTTCACTTGCGTTTTTCATCTTTTCCTCCGTATTTATACATTTAATGATGAGTTCTCGATCTAATATTGATCTTGTTAAAAGGGCGCAAATAATAGCCTTATGTAACGAAGGCCACAATTTCTCAGAAATTGCTAGTGAAACCGGTGTAAACGTAAGTAGTTTTTTTTTATTGTTTTAATAGACGCCGTGGTAACTATTCGCTTATTATACCTATTTATTAACTGTCATTGTTGCAGCGAAAAACGGTTGCTTTATGGGTACGGCGATTCCAAGAAGAAGGATCTTTACTACACCGGCAAAGAATGGGTAGACCTCGTCTCATTGATATCGCGCAGCGTGCAGCGATGGTGACCGAGTACGAAGAAAATGGGTTTATACCAACAAGTCACTACGCTGGTTTATTCCATACTAGTGTAGACACTGTTCGTCGTGTGCTTCATGACGAGGGTTTGCACTATCGCAGGCATGCCGTCAAGCCGTTGCTTACAGAAGCACATAAAGCAGCACGATTACAATTTGCCCTAAGGCATTTAAATGATGACTGGAGTAATGTTATATTTAATGACGAAAAGTGTTTTAAATCGAGTCAACACGGACGTTTGAGTTTATGGCGTCGCAATAATACGCGGTATGATAGTGGTCACGTAGTGCCGAACATGGAATCTGGTCGTATAAGTGTCAATATGTGGGGCTGGATGAGTGCAGCCGGTCCGGGTGAACTAGTGAGGATGCCGAGTCGCGCAAACAGCGTGGATTACATGAATGTCCTGGAGGAAACTATGTTACCTACCGTCCGAAATGTGTATCCAGAAGAAGAATTACCTGTGATATCTTTTGTGCAAGATAATTGCCCTATACATCGTTCGCGTAATGTGCGGGAGTGGTTTGACCGTTATAAAGATAACTTGCAAGTAGTTTCTTGGCCTGCTAGATCGCCGGATCTGAACCCTATTGAAAATTTGTGGGGTGTTATTGTGCAACGCTGGGAAAATCACAATGAACGAAGCCTAGAAGCGTTAGAGGCACATTGTATAAAAATATGGGAAAGTATTCGTGGTTCTAGTTTATGTGAAAGACTCATTGAATCCATGCGTTCCCGCTTGCAAACTGTTATCGACCAAAGAGGAGGTTACACTAAATACTAGCTGAAGCCGTAAATTAAGATTTATTTATTAAGGTAATGAAAGGCCGGGTTAACAAAACAAATGTTTGCTAACAAAATAAACAAATTACCAAAGTAAGTAGACCTTAGCTGTTATTATTAAACTGCCGATTGTATTCTTTTTTGGACTATTAAAAAAGTGATGGTGAATTATTATTACTTAAACAACATAATTATTGAGAAATGTTATTATGATGTTGTAACGTAAGTAACCATGTCAGCCCGAATAACATTATTGTCATTACTGCAAATATCAATCACACGCCACGCCACACTATACAAGCGTTCGGCTGACTTGAATTATGAATGTTATGATTTTAATTTTTAACCCGGCCTTTAGTTAATAATTGTCAATAGTTTAATATGTATTGGGGTAAGGCTTCAATCTTTTTCCGATTTTCGGAAATGAAACTTAAGCCTTAAAGCTCAATAAAATGGTAGGAAATTGGTAACTATAAAACTGCGTTAACAATTAGATATCTACTGTAGTTAACTAAATAAAGATAATTAAAACATTTAAAAACGTTTTAATCCTTAAAAACTGAATAACATTTTTATTTAAAGACTATCATTCACTGTTATTTACAATTTCAAGAAATGTATTTAAAAAAAAAGGAAAAAGCTACCTTTGCCATAACCCTGGTTGGGAATCGATCTTTGGTTCGTCAAAGAGCAGAGTTAATTGAGTTAATGTGCTTAACCACTAGGCTACCGATACTTATCGATTGCATTGGAATAAAGCATACACATACTATAGTTGTCACACTCAAATACAGTTCCTGTGTATTAGCATTTGCTAGACTTGTTAATAATTATACCCGTAAGAGAACACTTCTGATGATTACAAGTGTCACTTAATAGTGCATTTAGTTATATTATTCTATATCCAAAGGTGTATCAACAGCAACGCCATCTAGTTCACGCTTTGTGAACGACGTGCAACTATGCGAGAGCTGTATGTCAAATGATCCAAACGAAAGTAGACCGTAAGGTGTCCATGCATTTATGCAGCCGATTGGACATCAAGTCCAATATGAACTTTGGGCTCTACATTGAATCCTTGGCGCAAACTGCGGCAAAAAAGCTTGGCATCCTCTCTAAGGTGAGGCGGTACTTCACACCCAGGCAGCTTCTTCAGCTTTACCAAGCACAGGTCCGGTCATGTATGGAGTACTGTTGCCACCTCTGGGATGGATCCGCTAAATATCAGCTAGCCGCCTTGGATTCGATTGATGGGCGTGCCAGGAAGCTCATTGGTGACCTAAATTTAACTGAGGCTAAAATGCAAAGACTGGAACACCGTAGAATGGTTGCCTGCTTATCGGTGTTCTACAGGATACATTTCGGAAAGTTTGCGCTAGGATTACACGAATTAATCCCGCCCTCACCATTTCGCCATCTTGGGACTAGGAGCGTTCGCGGGTTCCACCCTTATGTTGTTGACTTACCACTGATTCGCACGAAGCGCTTTGCTTCCAGTTTTCTCGCGAGGACAGCCAAAGAGTGGAACTCGCTTCCGGCAAACCTTTTCCCAGTTACATATAACTTGGATCTTTTCAAGACGAGAGTGCATAGGCACTATCTAGGTATGCATGTAACACCCTCGACCTCATCATCACTTACCATCAGGCGAGATAGGGGTCAAATGCGTACCTACTCTTAATAATAAAGATTTAAAAAAAAAATATGAAGCGATACATTTATACGAGAGCCTGAACTAGGATACCCTGTGTTTCAGGCAGTAGGATAGAACAGTATAACTATTTTAAACATACTTGCAAACCATACAAATTTTACGTTTAAATACAGTACAAAACTTAGTAACTATACAAAGTAATTATTTTATTAACATTAATCAGGATTCATTTTAGAACAATAAATAGGTTCTCTGTGTCTTCGTACGACATTTTCTTAAGGGCATCTCGGTGAGTTTTCTTACATTTAGTATAGGTGAGAGAGTATAGGTCTAACTTGGCATTTAACCTGTTGTAAAGGAAAGGACCCAAGAAAACGTAAAATCTGGAGGAGAATACACATTTCCTATGTGAATTTTGAAGGAAAACAATATCTTTTCGTCTTTTTCTAACGTGTTCAGCGTTGTACGGGATTGCGGAGTGCTGTTTTAATATTGTGCTCAATATAAATAGTTGTCGAACAGTGAGCACTTCACATGACGCATAGAGAAGGTTAGTAGGATAGAGGAAAGAGCGGAATGTAGATACTTTTAGGACAGCTCTTTGGGCTCTTTGGGCTCTTTGGGCTCTTTGGGCTCTTTCTAGGTTAAGTAGCGTAGTTTTGGCTATGCCACCCCATGAAGAAATGCAGTATTACTCCAGGCAAAATACGGTTTTGAAAAAAAAAAAATTATAATAGCCTTTTTTTTTGTTGATTTCATGAGAAAATGTTATTCTAAGATGGTTTAGTCAAGAATCCGACAAACTTTCCACCCGGAAGCAATTATGTAGATTTAAATGAAGCATGCATTATCTTTTTTTGTACGATTTATCTTGAATATTATAGAGCAAATGTAAATGAACCAAAATAAAGACAAAAACATTTATTCATATTTTTACTGACTTTTTAGAAGCCAGTTAACTTATCATTTTTTCGATGTCTGAAATTTTGTCGGATTCTGTCGCTGGGTAACTATTTAATTGATAATATATCCCTTATACATAAAAAATAAGCTATTATAAATTATTTCCAAAATTGTCATTTTTTCCATACGTTTTTTTTTTTTTTTTTTTTTTAATAATAATATCGTTTATTGCATATCACATAGCTATAAAGGTAGGTACAATATAGGGCAGTTTTACATGTGATACCCTGAATAGGGCGCAGCAATATGAGTTGTCAGTTCATTGCCTGGACTATATGTTAGTATCGATTGACATATCACAAACTATACTTGCTTGATTAAACGTGGTTCCGCGATCGAGCGAAGTTTTTTGAAAACAAATATTAGCTTCCGAACTCTATTTGCACAAATTAAGCTTCGATATGATAGGTACTTGAATGAGAAAGACTCGTGAATTATAATTCCCAAATATTTTGTTTTAGAAGTGCTATTTATCGCTGGGCATATACATTGGCTATCAGTGGGGTTCTGGCAAATGTGCGCATAGAGCTTATGATTGCTTGTGGTCAACGATTTGCGCATGGAAAACTTTATAAAGTTAGTATTTTCCGAGTTAAGTGTTAGTAGGTGATGTTGAAGCTAGTTAGTTACAACATTAAGTCCGCGCTGTGCATACGTTATATACTTCATCAGTTGATTTTGCAGAAAAAACTAGGACAGTGTCGTCAGCGTAAGAAATCATTTTGCCACTGTTTATTTTTAGATTACGCAGGTCATTTATATAAATTAAAAATAATTTGGAAGATAAAATGCTAACCTTGCGAGACCCCTAAAGAGGTATTTTTTAGGTCAGAGCTGATTACGTTGTCTATTTTTAAGCACTGAGCACGCCCATCTAGGTAGTCTGCAAAGAGTTTGAGCTGGATTCTATGCGCCGCACCTTCACCTTACGCCGTCTCTGTATAATTCGCGCCTTAATAAATAATAAAAATATAAAGCCCTTTATTTCTCATTACAAACTAATTTACATTCTGTGTTAAATTAATGAATTTTATGTATCTAAATTTTAATGAGGTAACCAGGGATTGTAACCCGGTTACAAATTTACCGGTTTATTTAGGTTAAAGTGTTTAGGTTACGTTCAAACTATTTGATTTGGGAGCGTTATTTTGGAGCGCTCTCTAACCGGTTACTCAGTGTTTTGATACGGGATCGTTGTGTGTGTGTGTGTGTGTGTGTGTGTATATGTGTGTGTGTGTGTGTGTGTGTGTGTGTGTGTGTGTGTGTAAGTGAGTGTGTGTGTGATTTTGTGCGCGCGCGTGTGTGTGTGTAATGGTATACATGAAGTTTGGATGTCGAGTGTATATATTTAATCTATTACCTTACTTACATCTTATTCCTTACACCTTTCTTATACTTAACAAAACTGAAAGTTACTCATTACACAAATCGATATACTAAGTCCTCAGTCTCTTCATAACTAAGAGTTTTAAGCCATTCTGTCAAAGTAGTTTTACATTTGTAAAGTAGCAATGGATAAATACTTAACGTTTTATTGAATGTATTATATAAATATGCTGATTGAAGTGCATATTGTCGCTTGGCGAATGTAGACTTAGTTGTTGGGACGGGTGCAACATTGTGTTTTCGTCTACGGGTTAAAAGTGTAGGATTAAAGGTTAGTTTTTTGTGTAGTCTCATTGTTACACTGAGTATGTATAACTTCCTCATTGATAGTAGATCACTTAATTGATAGATGTCTTTTGTAGGAAATCTAAAAGGTTTTGAATACATAACTTTTAAGAGACAACGTTGCCCTCGTTCAACTTTCAAGAAATTGGTTTTTGCTGAACCACCCCATACAATAAGACATTACGGATTGTGCTAGGGTAATATATAGTTGATTTAATAGTTTTTTGGTTGTAATATGTCTAAGCAAATTTGGGTTACTTTTCTTTTATGTATTAATCTCCTACTAAGGACCCAATTTTGACATCCGTACAATAGGGTCAGGAAGTACGCAGGAATCCATTGCTTTGTTTTTGAGTGCCATGTAGCTAGTACTTTTAAAAATATGCTTTATGGACCAATATTTATACCAGATTTTTTTTAATGCGCTTATCTACATATATAATTAGATTACAGAACCCGCCTTATACAACCGTAGAGCCACTAGCAACGCCGTTTCTCTATGGTTGCGCTTGCGCAAGACGGCTGTTAGAAGAGGGGGGCAGTCACATGACTTCGTGGGCAAAAGTGGGAGGGGTAGTCATGTGACTTAGAGGGGGAAGGCGGTCATGTGACGGGGACTTTCAAAAGCTCCAGCGTTGCTTAACTTCGCTGACGTGCTTTATACAGGTAAATTACATAATGATGTAGGTAGTGTAGTACAATAGTAAATAGTATAGTTAATCATCTTGGCATGATTGGTTTCGTCTTAAGGCGAAAAGATATGCAATATTTTAGTTTTTGAAGGCTGTAACCCTGACGATTATATCTTGCAATGCAACCAAATGCTGGAATAATATGCCGCCACCTATACTTAACCTAAAAATGTAAATAAAAGCTTGCAAAGATCATATATCACTAAATAAATATTATTTATTTTTCAAAGTTGCACCAAACAGAGCGCAGGGATACTTTCCGGTCATTAAGTGGGTGACTTTAGAATTTATTTTTGCGTACAATTCTAGTTTGGGGTGATAAATTTTTAACCGACTTGAAAAAAGGAGGAGGTTCTCAATCAAAGTAAATTATTATGATACATATATATACATGCTAGCTTCTGGGTGCGACTTCGTCCGCGTGGAACTCGTTTATATCGTAGCTCTATACAAACTTTCACCCCCTTAGGCGATCATTTCCTGGATAAAAACAATCCTAGATCTTTCCCCGGGACTCAAACTATCCCTATACCAAATTTTATCCAAATCGGTTCAGCGGTTTAAGCGTGAAGAGGTAACAGAAAGACATACAGACAGACGCATTTACGAGTATAATATTAGTAAAGATGTCTTCTGACATCACTAATCACTAACAACCACTCTGAAGGTCACTATTCATTTATATCACTGTAACTAGTTCCGTGAATGAACATATTACCATTAAGTACAATTTCGATCCATACCATCCCAAAGATCCTATCTTATTTGCTGTTTTGAAATATGAACCTTATGGCCTGTATGTCAAGGTTGCTTTTATAAATGAACTATCTATTAAGAGGAAACACAAAAGGGCCGTTTTTCCGTAGAAACGTAGTCCCCTGTTTTCTTCCTGGATAATGGCAGTAGAGCAATATTTTTTTTTCCGTAAATCTATGGCCACTATTGACATGTTCCTATGTTTTCCTTTTTTTCATAAATTTATTCTTTAAAGAGATATTAACCTTCAAAAACCTAAAATAAATGCCAGATTTTCCACAGTGTTCAAACATCCAGAAAACAACTTTTGACTAAATTATATAAAAAACGGAAAACATAGGAACACGGGGAAAGCCTTTCTTTGATGATTAATAAAAAAAATTGTTAAATAGGTCAAGTTTTGGAGAAGAAATCAGGGGACTACGAAACGTTGATTTTATGTACTTTAAATAGGTATTTTCGGTCCAAGCTGCACAGTACAGTCAGCATTATATAGTTTGTATAAACATAGCGCATATCATAAATATAGCGCAATTCGCAACACATGTTTATAGTGAAAAGCGTGCTAAAACAGACCTTTTTAAAAAAAATACCTTAATTTTAGTGTCCCATTTCTAGTTAGTTTAGTCAGATTTATATATGTGTTTAAGTAGTAAGTAACTTAGGTGCGTTATATACCTGTAAAAAATAAGCGCGGTCTCGCCAACAAACTGTTCTGTCAGTTTGGCGAGTAGAAATTGAATAAGTTGTGTTAGGTACCTACCTTCTTAAAAAAAAGGATTAAGATTTGGCTACTAAAGAGTACCGAATCATATCTTAGGCAAAATGAAAAAAACGCGCTACACGAATGCAGTAGGTACTCGTAACATGCGGTAGGTCCCATTGTTATCGGTGCTGGATACGCTAATTTGACACTTAGGACGCAGGAAATAGCAACTATTAATGTGTACCTGTGCTGTTTTGGCGTTTTTTGCGCGTGTCAACTTTTTGTGTTGCTGTTAAACAATGAATGGGGTTCTTAGTGAGAACTCCCGATTGACGTCACTGCGCTGAAAAAAATATTTTCGTACTTAACCTACTTTTTCCTGTATATTGTTTATTTCATTTCATTTATTTCATTGCATGTCACATTACAGGTTATAAGGTGGAACAACAAGATAGGTATACATGTGACGCCCTGCGAGGGCGCAGCAATATTACACAGCCTGTATGGACTTAATTCTTAACATAATATATAAACAACTAACATGCATTAGAATATTCAACATTAACAAACTACAAATACAATTCTTATCTTATCTAAAAAAAAAAAATATATATGTACTACTTTAGCTACAAATAGGTACATCTTCAAAATAATCGTTTAGGCTATAATAACATTTTTGGGTGAGGAATATTTTTAATTGCTTATCGAAAATATTTGATTTTATTAAAATTTTTAACGAATTTGGTAGATGATTATAAATTCTAATTGTCATGTGATGAGGGCTATGCGAGATTATTTTTAATTTGGACAACGGTAACTTTAGCTTGTCAAGATTGCGGTTATTTCTTCTATTATTTATTAACGTTGAGTACAGGTCAGGATGTTGCGGTAGGTGAGTATACGGTATTTGATAAAATATGGTCTGCATGAGTCCATTGGGCTAATATTTGCAAACGTATCCTTATACATTTTTTTTGTAGAATGAATATTTTATCTTTATCGGTACTATTCCCCCATAGAACGAGACCGTATGAGAGTCTAGAGTATGCATATGCATAATACGCAGTGAGGGCTGTCTCGAAGTCCGTTACGCGCTTGAGATGCTGAAGGGCGTAGATGAAGGAAGATAGCTTTTTTGAGAGGTTTAGAATATGTGACTTCCAATTCATACTTGTGTTCAAATTTACTCCCAATAATTTTGCATCGTGTACGTTAGCTAATTAAAGCCTCATTCACATTTGTCTGTCGTGTTGTGTTGTGACGCATCAGAAACGGTATCGGTTTCATACATTTAATATGGTTGCGTTCACATTTCTCTGATGCCGTCGGCGGCTTTAGTGTTTTCGTAGTGGTAATCTATTGGCAATGTGACTTTCTGATAGGGCTTAAATTGAATTATTTTAGTATTACTGAGATTTAGCTGTAAGTTGTGAGTTTGTATCTAGTTTACAATTCTATTTAGGGTTAGAGTTAATTTAATATTAATCTCGTCAATATTACCACATGATAATAATATAGAAATGTCATCCGCGAAGAGAGTACAGTGGTCTTCCAAAACGTTTGGGCGGTCGTTTATGTACACAAGGAATAACACACATCCCAGGACACTGCCTTGCGGAATAGAGCCAATCACAGGGACTCTATCAGATCGAATATTTTGTATTATTCCTGTTTCGAAGTCCACGTTTTCAATTTCTACATACTGGGAGCGATTAGTAAAATATGACTTAAACCAGTCTTGGGCAGAGCCTCGTATGCCTGAATTATACAATTTGCCCAATAGTATATCATGACAAACTCTATCGTAGGCTTTACTCATGTCGAGTAAAAGGCCTATAGCGTATTTTTTATCATTAATAACGTTAAGAATCTGTTGGACATATTTGTAGATAGCTAGTGTCGTGGAGCGATTTTTCCTAAAGCCGTTTTGGTTATCGTTCAGTACTTTAAATTTTTCATAAAAATGGTATAGTCGTTTTATCATTACAGTTTCGTATAATTTTGCAGATGTTGGCAGTAGGGCAATGGGTCGGTAATTATTTACATTTGATATTTCACCTTTTTTGTGAATGGGCTTTTAGGATTTTGATGATGATGAAAATTTCCTTAAAGGACTTTGATGCTTTAAGGAAATTTTTAACGCATCTGGGAAAATGCCTTCTGAAAAAGATTGATTAACTAATTTACAATATGGGATAGTTAGGATTTCCGCACAGGTTTTTATTAAAGTGGAAGGTATCTCATCAATTCCAAAGGAAGATTTATTTTTGAGATTCTTAAGTATAGCGAGAATTTCTTTAGGTCAACGGGACTTAGAAAGATAGAGTTGCTTGTTAATGTAAAGCGTATTTTACTAGCAGTGGCTGATTGGGAATTTCCTATGGAGGAGAAAAAGATGTTGAACGAGTTCGCAATTTCCTTACGGTTAAAATAGAAATGCTTGGAAATAAGTTACGTTTCGATTTTTATTATGAGAATGACGTGTGTATCACATTTGTATTAGAGTAAGTAACACTATGTTACACTGGTACCATGTTATAAATAAATTTCTAAAATCACTAATCCTTGGGGACCGGATGCAATTAAGCTTTTTAAAAAGCTAAGCTATACCTTTGCTCATCCGGTCCTCTGGTGACCGTACTCCGTAGGGCTGGCTCGTTACTGGCACAGCGTTTTGGCATTGCCATTAAGGCGAGTTGCTTCGGGGTTCTTCTAGGATATGTGATTTTGTAAACGGTTTTATTTTGAAATACTACATATTAAAAATTAAAAAAACTGTAATATTATATTTAAGACCTTTATCTAGTTCCGTCGGATGTCCGTTACATAATTGGATAAACTTTGATCGATAGAAAAAAATGCCAAACATACCTCTATTCTCATCTTAAAACTGACATTATTCCAATCTTACGTAACTTGATGAATAGAAAATTACACCAAAATAAGCGTCTATGATGATGTGAGTGATGTCGGTCATAATATTTTTAATTTATTAAGACATGTCTTTTATCACCCAAAATCAACGAAATTATGGCACAATTCACTCCCGCTCCGTTCCCGCCGCACCGCGGCAGTCCCGAGCGGAACGCATTGGAGGTCGGACGTACGCGCATTTTCGCAGCACAGCATTTGTTAAAAATGGGTAACAAAAAAATTAAAAAGAAGATATCGTCACTGGGGCTTCGGAAACTGAATAAACAGAAAAGGTTAGTACATAAAAAAAACGAATTCCCCTATTAAATACATCAACCACACACACACGCGCGCAGATTACACCGCGTACACTTCCACAGTTACACAGTATAGAGAAAAACAGTACGAGAACTACTAAACATATTTTATACTATAATAATTATGTGATTAGCATTACAAAACATTAAAAAAAAACCCTTGACCGACACACTAGTTTCCACTGAAAAATAATAATTACGAACAGTATACAGGATGGAAATAGATTTTGGGTCAGTGAGGGCAGCTACCAGATCCCGTGTTGCTACGTGAAAATGGTCTTAGGAGACCTTCCTTCGATTTCAAATTAATGAAGATTGGCGTTTACAGATTTTGGAAAAAACATACAGGTTGCGAGAAAATGGTCATTTTTGACAAACTTTTTTTTTGGTGCCAATCGATCCCATTCCAGTCCAGGATCAAAAGTTTGTATGGGACCAAAAAGAAATTTCCGGCTAGAAAAGCCATAAATCGTGAAAAACTTTCCCCATACAATTTGTATGAAAATGAAAAAAGTTCTTTTATTTACTTGTATTTTTTTATATAAATCGATTCCATATAGCTATTCAGAGCAATGACGCGTAATTCAATGTCGGTGAGGCAACCGGATGGCTCGCGGTATTTGAGCTCCCGAAATGATGTGGAACCGCCCTGTGCAACCCGAAATGAGCCAACTGTGACTGGTTCGGAAATAGGAGCGGTGGTAAAAAAAAAGATCGCGAGGCAACCGGATGACAAGCGGTAGCCTGAAAGTGTGTACGCTGTTTATATAATGAAATTTTTATGCCATCCTCCTAGTGCGACCGGAGCCGCGTGAGCAAGCGAAGAATTTTTTTTTTTCGCTTGCTTACGCGGCTCCGGTCGCACTAGGAGGGATGGCATAAAAAATTCATTATATAAACAGCTTACACACTTTCAGGCTACCGCTTGTCATCCGGTTGCCACGCGATATATTTTTTTTTTACCACCCCCTTCCTATTTCCGAACCAGTCATAGTTGGCTCATTTCGGTTAGCACAGGGCGGTTCCACATCACTTCGGGAGCTCAAATACTGCGAGCCATCCGGTTGCCTTTCCAACATTGAATTACGCGTCATTGCTTTAACTACATATACATCGTTTCTATGAGTATACACGGATATATGCCTAAAGTAAAGAAAGTATAATGTTTTTACAATATTTCGTCTTTACAGATATTCGTTGGATCTGCAAAATGATGAAATTCCTTCGACAAGCTCTTTGACTCCTTTAACCACAGTTGATATGAATATAATTGAAAGTTCAAGGTAGGCTCAGGTAGTTCATCTTGCGCTTGGTTTTGTTTTATACTTTGGCACTTTATTCATCATCCTATACATATACAATAGTCTGCTGGTAACAAAAATTACAATAATTAGGCTAAATGACCATGACCTGAAATATTAATTTTATTTTATTGAATTGTAGCGGCAAATCGCTACCCGCTCCGCTCGCGCATGTACCCGCGCACCTTGCTTTTATATAGCCGCCGCTTACGCTAGGCAATTTGTATTATTTATTTTCATTATAAGTTATAGTTTTCAAGTTTGCATATTACTTTCTCGTTTCTCCGCTAACGCCCTGCTTCGCTTATAATTATAAAGCTAAACTGTAGTGACGACTCAAGGTACTACAAATTGGTGACCTGCGACTGAGAGGACAACACAACAATTGCTGGCAAGGAGGAACGTTTCGCGACGGATAACGGAACAAATAATATGACGCCTACACCTCCAGGTGGTGCAAGTGGTCAACCGGGGATTGGTAACGGAGCCGATTCAGGTACTGTACAGATGGGTGGTGGTCCAAGTGATGTGTTTCGAGTGGGCGTCCGGGTGCCACCGTTTTGGCCAGACGAACCCGAGGTTTGGTTCTCACAGCTGGAAAGCCAATTTATCTTATCCGGCATCACTATGGACGAGACCAAATACCATTTCGTGTGCGGGCAGCTCGACCCAGAGTATGCAGTCAAGGTCAAGGATATCCTGCGAGATCCCCCAGCTACCGGCAAGTACACTAAATTAAAACATGAGCTCATCCAGCGTATTTCTACCTCACGTGAGAAGAAAACCCTACAGCTACTGCAGCACGAAGAGATAGGTGATAGGAAGCCAACCGAATTCCTTAGACATCTTCAGGATTTAGCTGGGCCGCACATGCCAGAGGAATTCATCCGCACAATCTGGACCAGTAGATTACCACCTAATGTACAGACTGTTGTTGCATTTCAGCCTACCCTGGACCTCGACACCTTGGCAGGGCTGGCAGACAAGGTTATCGACGTAGCGCAGCCATCCTACCACGTCGCCAGCACCTCCGCGGGGATGCCAGCAACCGCTTTAGAAAATCGAGTAGCGGAACTGACGCGGCAAGTAGAAAGCCTACTAAAGGTACAAGGTCACAGGTCTGGCTCGTTCCAACACCGTAAGCGCACGCGATCTCATTCCCGTCCACGAAGCCGGTCCCGCTCCAGACAACGCCCTGAAGGTCATCCACACTGCTGGTACCATTTTACGTTCGGCAGCAAGGCGAACACATGCAAGCAGCCATGCAGTTACAATTCGGGAAACTCTCAGGGCAGCCACTAATAGCGGCAAGCGACTGCCCTACAGCAACTGGCCGCCTGTTCGTTACTGACCGCACCACAAAGGTACAATACCTTATTGACACGGGTTCAGACCTGTGCGTTTTTCCAAGGTCAGCCGTTCGGGAGCCACGCTCGAAGACGAAGTACCTTTTGTTTGCTGCCAACGGAACAGCCATCGCAACATATGGATCCCTCAACCTCCACGTCGATCTAGGTCTTCGCAGAGCATTCGAGTGGCGCTTCACGGTTGCTGATGTTTCGAAGCCCATAATCGGTGTCGACTTTTTAGGTTTTTATAATCTTCTTGTCGATTGCCGAAATCAGCGCCTGGTCGACGGCATCACTTCTCTCAGCACTCCAGCCATGGTCAGCGGCAATAACGAGGCAATATCATCCGTTCGCACAATGGTAACTGGAGATTCACCATTCCGCCAACTTCTCTGTGAGTACCCAGACATTACCCGTCCGGCTGGTAAGCCAGGCACACCGAAGCACAACACTGAGCACCATATCAGGACTACTCCAGGGCCACCGGTCTCCAGCCGTCCACGTCGCTTAGACCCAGAGCGGCTGATCATTGCCAAAAAGGAATTTGAAGACATGCTCCAATGTGGTACTGCACGAAGATCAGAGAGTGCATGGTCCTCTCCTCTACACTTGGCGCGCAAGAAGAACGACGGCTGGCGACCGTGTGGTGACTATAGAGCGCTGAACGCACGAACAGTGCCTGATTGTTACCCAGTGCCACACATACAGGATTTCGCTTACCAGCTGGCAGGTAAGGAGGTTTTCAGTACTATAGACCTGGTCAAGGCATATAACCAGATCCCAATCTTCGTAGACGACATTCCCAAGAGCGCTATTATCACGCCTTTCGGATTATTTGAGTTCCCTTTCATGACATTTGGATTACGGAATGCAGCTCAAACCTTCCAGCGCTTTCTGGACGAGGCACTTAGGGGACTCGATTTTTGCTTTGGGTACATAGACGATATAATCGTCTACTCAGAGTCAGAAGCACAACATCACCATCATCTCCGCCAGCTGTTCGAGCGACTGCAGGAGTACGGTATGCTCATCAATACCTCAAAGTGCGTTTTTGGGCAATCTAAGGTTACCTTCTTAGGACACTCGGTATCCGCAGAAGGCATCCGTCCTTTGGAAGAGAAGGTGCTAGCTATCCAGGAATTTCCGGTACCCAAGGATACCAAGGAGTTAAGGAGGTTCCTGGGTATGATGAATTTTTACCGCCGTTTCATTCCTGGGGCTGCAGCCATTCAAGCTCCACTCCACACTCTTCTCTGCGGCGCTCAGACTAAACGTTCGCAGCCACTCGAACTTAATGCAGAACAGACGGAGACCTTCGAAAGCTGTAAGTACAGACTTGCACAGGCAGCTCTCTTAGCGCATCCAGATTCCAAAGCCGAGCTGGCTATTCAGACAGACGCATCTGATGTCGCAATTGGTGCCGTGCTACAGCAACGTAAAGGTGACACATGGGAGCCCTTAGCATTCTTTTCGCGAAAGCTCAACTCTGCTCAAAGAAAGTACAGCCCGTATGATAGAGAGCTTCTCGCAATATACGAGGCAATCCGGTACTTTAGGTACATGGTCGAAGCGCGTACTTTCTCTATCTATACGGACCACAAACCTCTTACATACGCTTTCAGCACACGCAGAGACAATTGTTCCCCACGTCAATATAGGTACCTGGATTATATAGCACAATTTACCACCGATATCAGATTTATCTCCGGCAAGGACAATGCAGTGGCTGACACGTTATCCCGCATCGAGGAACTCAACATTATGCCCGTAGTAGATTACCAGTCTTTAGCCCACGACCAGGAGACAGACGCTGAGTTGCAGAACCTGCTCATTAACGGTTCTTCGCTGGACCTGCAGAAGGTAACAACTCCACATGCAGGTGTCGCCATCTACTGCGACATATCTACTCCGGAGCCTAGACCTTACATAACTCCATCTCACCGGCGTCAGGTATTCAATTCTCTCCATAACCTCAGCCACCCTGGCGTTAAGACTACAGTTCGGCTAATCACGCAAAGATACGTATGGCCTGGCGTGAGGCAAGACTGTCGACAATGGGCAAAGGAATGTGTACACTGCCAACGTTGCAAAGTAACGAAGCATACTTCCGCGCCTATAGGGCAATTCAAGCCCCCGGGAGCCCGTTTTCGACATGTCCACATTGACATTGTCGGTCCCTTACCCATCTCCAATGGTTTCAGGTACTGCCTCACAGCAATCGACCGCTTCACGCGATGGCCTGAGGCGTACCCACTGATGGACATCACTGCAGAGACCTGTGCGGCCGCATTCCTGGCTGGCTGGGTCGCTCGCTTCGGGTGTCCAGAACGCATCACGACAGACCGCGGCCGGCAATTCGAGTCGCACCTGTTCCAGTCCTTGGCAGCACTGATGGGTACGGAGCACCACAAGACGACCGCATACCATCCAGCGGCTAATGGCCTCGTAGAACGGCTACATCGACAACTCAAAGCCGCCATCACTTGCCATGCGTCACCATCATGGACAGAGGTCTTAACTTTGGTACTGCTCGGAGTTAGGAGTGCCTGGAAGGAGGACATACAAGCATCCGCTGCCGAACTGGTGTATGGCGAACCACTTCGCTTACCTGGGCAGTTCCTGTCAGCAGCACCAGATCAAGTGGTCAACTATGAGGACTACGCCAGCCGACTACGTACGCATATAAGCAAGCTGGTGCCACAACCAACTTCTCGCCATGGTACTCGGCCATTCTACGTACCCAAAGACCTCAACACGGCCACGCATATCTTCCTACGTCAAGGTCCAGCACGAAGACCGCTCCAGGCAGCATACCTAGGCCCTTACAAGGTCATCAGAAGAGGATCGAAAACTTTCGACATATGCGTCCAGGGTAAGGAAGTTACCGTCACCATAGACCGCCTCAAACCGGCTTATATGGCGAAAGACGAACAACCAGCACTCTCAACTACCCCGCCAAACGCCATAACAAGAAGGCAAGAGACCGAGAAGAGAACGAGAAGTGGGCGGACTGTTAGATTCCCAGATTACTATCGCCCGTAGTCACGGTCTCGGCAGGGGAGTACTTGTAGCGGCAAATCGCTACCCGCTCCGCTCGCGCATGTACCCGCGCACCTTGCTTTTATATAGCCGCCGCTTACGCTAGGCAATTTGTATTATTTATTTTCATTATAAGTTATAGTTTTCAAGTTTGCATATTACTTTCTCGTTTCTCCGCTAACGCCCTGCTTCGCTTATAGTTAAAAACTATTTAAAAGAATCCAAAAAATATATAATAATTCATAACATTACGGGTTAAGTTAAGTTTTATATGTTTTCAGTCAATCGAAAAAAAGAAACAAACGGAGTACGGAAATTTCAAATCAAAAACCTTTGTATTTTCAATAAAATGTTTATGATTAAAATTCGTCTATGAAACAACAATGTGATTGATTTGAAAATGATTGTTAAATAATTAGTGTTTTTCTACTTTGTGTTTTCTTTTATAGGTTTCTGCACCCGTGGGTGCCAAACGGAACCATATTACTAAGTCTATACCAATCAATTCAATTCCATCTGTTTCTTCATCGGACCTTTAACTGAGTTTTCCCTAAACCCGCAAAAAATCTTAAAATATGCACCGTTATAGTCGACAAATTGTGAAATAGTAAAATAAATAATACAGGGTTTTTTCTGTAGTCCGAAACCCGTACATAGTTCACACCCTTCACAGATAGCAAACTTGACCCTTGCACGGTCCAGTTAATATACGGCGATCGTAAGATCACTTTACTGTGACCCGTCTTGTCTGTGCTATGGCTACCGCGCGGTCACGTGCTCGACGAGCGGGTCGGGGCGCGCGGGCGGCGCTTCACGGATTGCCGCGCACCTCACCCCCTCAGATTGCTTAGCGCGTCGAATCATATCGCCTTAAGTGAGGCAACGCGGCCGTCTTATGGGCACTCTGCCTAAAGGCCAAAACGCACTGACAGCGGTGGCGGAGCGGCGCGGTGCGGCGCGGAGGCGGTACCGGTTGTAATGTTCGAGCTAATATGAAAGGGTCCGCACAGAAAACCGGCCGGGAAAAAAGCGTGGCGGAGGCGGCGCGGAGGCGATAGCGGCGCGGAGGCGGCGAAACGCGTGCACAGATAGGCGTGCGCGGCGCGGAGGCGGCGCGGGGCGGTTTTGCGGCGGGAAGTTGTATTACGCAGTTGTCAATGCACCGGCGCGCACTGGCGGTGGCGGCGCGGCGCGGCGCGGAGGCGTGCTGAGAGCGGTGCAACAAGTTGTATTTTTTTACAACTTCTGTTCAGATTTTATTAATTTTAACAATGAGTACAACTGTAAAATTTATTTCCCTGGTGAAACTTGGTACCCTGCTTAACAATCCTTGATTTTAAGATGTCGTGTAATTCTTCAAGACTGTTTTTACTCATGTGAAAATAAGTGTAAAAACGATCTTCATAAGAAGTCAGCTCTTGGCATAAATGATGGAACTCTCCAAATATTTATTTATTTAAAATTTATTGCACAAAAGAAAACTTATCGTACAAAAGGCGGACTTAATGCCATATGGTATTCTCTACCATTCAAACCTTAAGGCAAAGCGGAAAATATATACAGGGTGTAATCGTTAGGCGATTATTCCGTAAATATATGAGATATTAGAAAATATCAAACTGATTTCGAAAGTGCGTTACCCAACGAGTAAAATTGCATTAATAACTTTTTTGAAATAAAAGTATTAATAATAAAAATATTAAATTTAATTAAACGCTCCCATTGGTTTAACTCTCGAAACTTGTAAGTGTAACTTGTAAACTTACAAATGTAACTTGTAAATTTCTAAATGTAACTTGTAAACTTGTAAGTGCAAGTGTTACTTGTAAACTTGTAAGTGCAAGTGTTACTTGTAAACTTGTATGTAGCTTGTATCCTTGTAAGTAACTTGTAAACTTGTAAGTGTAACTTATAAACTTGTGAGTGTAACTTGTAGTGTAACTAGTGAACGGCTTTACAAGTTTACTAGTAATATTTGCACTTATACAAGTTTACAAGTTACGCTTACAAGTTATACTTACAAGTTTACAAGATACACGTACAAGTTTACAAGTTACATTTACAAGTTTACAAGTTGCACTTACAAGTTTACAAGTTACTTACAAGTTTACAAGATACACTTGTGGCAAGGTACTTAACTGTATGGGAGCGAGCGTTTAAACTTAATATTTTTAATATTAATACTTTTATTTCAAAAAAGTTATTAGTGCAATTTTACTCATTGGGCAAGAACGCACTTTCGATATCAGTTTGATATTTTCTAATATCTCTTATATTTACGGAATAATCGCCTGGCTACACAACGATTAAACCCTGTATATTTATTATATTATATAACGAAATTTCCTCTTTTTTTATTTATTTCATGGACCCGGATGTCCGTTTAGTCTTCTTTTTGTTTAGGAACGTCTCGTCATCGCTATCTAAATCTGAGGATATAACATTTTTGATCTTTCCGAATCTGTCAACTGTCGATTACCGCTTGATATGTCACACACGCCGCCTCCGCGCCGCTATCCCGCGCGAATACCGGGCGGGATTTTGGTGCGACGTCCTCCGCCTCGCATTCGCTTTACCGCAAAACCGCCTCCGCACCGCACCGCGCCGCGCCGCTCTCTGTGCGTTTGCAGCTTAATAGTGGCAGCGATTTCGGGGAAATATGTATATGTAGTTTAAGTTTAAGGGGCTACCCGAGGTGTTCATCGATTTTTGACAAGTTTTGAATCGTATCTACTACTTTTGCACTACAGATAGAATCATAAATCAAACGGCTATCGGTTCTTCAATCTTTTATCTCCATTTTGACTGACCGGATTTTGAAACAAATTAATACTTAATTTTGTATGATTTTTTTAAACATTGTCTAAAAAAACACTTATTTCGTATCTCTATTGACGTGAAAGATCTAACATATACGAAATCTACATATTTGGGTTCGTCTGTGACGTCTCTAAAAACTGGCAGGGGGTTTTCATTTTAAACCAATTAACACAAAAGTTATGGCCAGAAAACTAGTTTTTTGGCCTAAAATTGCTCAACTTTGATGTCAAATATCTCAAAAACTATGAACTTTGAAGTAAATAATGGGATATTATATTGCTTAAAGCCGTTGTTGTTAATATAATAAGCTACAAAAACATTACAAAACCAAGGGATTCAGATCGAAGGTCATTGGCGTATGGGAGCCTCTTAAGTTAGTTTGTAGGTTTTTTTTCTTTTCCGTTTTTTGTTTTTTTTTTTCATGGTTATTCTTGTAAACAATATAGCTAAAAAATATTTTTCATAAAAAATAATTCATTTGGGGTGTCTCACGAGTCTGTAAAGTCAAAGTTAACCGTATTTATTTTTCAATTACAAAATAATGTATAAGTAATTAAAATCTTCTAGCTTCGGTAAAGTTGCTTTTTGAAGGGATTACTTCGATATTACTCGGCCAACGAAAATAATGTATAAGTAAATGTATGTAGGTATTTCCAATTATAGTCCTTGCCGAGACTGATAAACGCTCACTCGGGAGACAAGGCCGCTCACAGTTCATATGATAACTGGGATACGGATATGATAAGTTATAGTCCAAAAATATATAAAAATAAATAAATGAAATAAATATTTGGGGACAATCTTACACAAATCGACCCAGTCCCAAGGGTAGACGACGATATACAATACTTATTAAGTATGGATATATAGATAGATATATATCCATAGTTAATATTATAAATGAGAAAGCCTGTCTCTGTCTGTCTGTCCGCAGAACCGATTTAAATGTAATTTGGTATGGACTGTGCTTGTGCTCTAGTTAATATAGCGAGAAGATCAAGATAACTTCGAAGTGTACAGCACATCCTTGGGAGCTCCGGCGACTTTACTCACAAGGAAATCGTCATTATCATCATATCAGTCGAAAGACATCCATTGCTGGACATTACTCTCCTCTAAAGAGTGCCACAATGATCGGTCCGCGCCATCCGCATCCAGCGGACTCCCGCAATCTTTACCAGGTCATCAGTCCACCTTGTGGAGGGACTACCTACGCCTGCCGGTACAAGACAAGGTCACCACTCGAGAACCTTTCCGCCCCAAGTCATCGTTTCTTCGTGCAATGTGGCCCGCCCACTGCCATTGGCTACCAAGAAATCAACATCTCTGAAAACTTTGCTTTGCCTTAACTGGGTATATGCTGTACTCTTGCCTTGTAACCTCTTCTAATACCGGGGTTGGCCATGAATAAATGAATCTTTGTCTTTGTCGTATCCTCATGTCAGAGGGACGTGACGTCTATGACGTTTCGTCGTCGAACAAGATCCTACAAAATGTGAGGGGTAAACTTCCGTGAAGCCCCGCCGACACACAACACCAATGGTAAGCTTTGTGCCCAGTTTTCTCCGTTCTTCCAACCTAATAAAAGTGTTGTGTCCCGTATATTATTAGTCTCACATAATAATGCGTCTTGTATTTTGTCCACAGCGGTATCAACGCCTACGCCTGCCCATGTGGCAGCTTTAAAATTTTAACATTAAACCTGCTATGTCGCGGTAAGTCTTAAACTCTTATTAAAAAAAAAGACAGTGTCTCGAAAAAGCTCAATCACAAATTCCAAGTTTATATCTGGAACATTTTTGTTCACAGGGTTTCAGTGTCAGGGTCCAACCTTATGATCCAACATTAGGATTACATCTTAGTATGTAGAAGATTTAGCGGGATACCTGGTCCATGTTGACCGTTTAATATTTTTTGTACCTGGGGAATAGTCCCTCTTTAACTCTGCAATGTCGTGCTGCACAACGAGGTCAGACTTCAACGTGCGTGTGAATGAAGGCCTGCCTGCTAACCTGCCGCCATTGGGTGCGTGGTACCTACCCGGTGTGTTGCGGACCATCGCGACTGTGGTGCTGGGGAGGCAGTGCTGCTTATCCGAAATGCGGCTAAATAGCTGAATAACTGTAACAGCTGGTAATGTATTAATACTTTTGTTTCATGAACTTTAGACGCCACGCGTTCTAGACATTTATAGTGAAAGATGAAAAAGCAAGACTTTTATAGACACAGTGTAACAGTGCCCTTATAAAAAGTGTGTGGAAATATACTTCTATATTTACAAAGAACTGGTTTTATTTAAGTATGATCATTCTTGAGTATTGGTGATTGTCTGGCGCTCTGTATTTCTTATAAATTTTGACAATTCCTCCGAGGGCGATCTAATTTCAACCCATACCTTGAGACCACTTGGGTCTATTTCTTACCACTGAGCATAGCGTGACTAAAATTACAAGTGGTGAATCTTGACTGCTGGTCTCCAAACCGTTCTATCTTGAGTCTCGTGTATACTTTCCTGTAGTGTGGACGCGGTATGCTATGTATACCTATAGTATCCGCAAAACTAAATGGCGAGTCAGGCAATAAAAGTCAGTACTATTGTTGCACGGCCCGCTCCATAAGGCAGTGCAGGTGCGAAAGATAGCAAATGGTCATAGATCCAATGATTTATGACCTGACTCGCCACTTAGTTTTACGGATACTATAGTTTGTTTTAGTTTAGTTAACGAAAAGTACTTAAATCACCGACACCGACATCTATTGTTTAATTGTTATCTACAAGTAGGGCTGTAAAACAATTACGCATAAACAATAGAACAAACAGTAGCTAGGTACTCCCTACTCCCAGTACGCGAGCCGTACTTCGGTCAGTTTTATGACGTCTCTATGTTATCTTTTCCTTTCATAATTAGCTACAAAAGAAGTTGTGCAATCCCACGTTTGGTGCATTTTCGTCCACTAATATATAAACAAAAATAAACTATTACATCTTGGATTGCGTCTGTCCATCTTAGAGTTTGCAATATCCACCCAGTTTTTTTTAATATTTGGATAATTGAATACTTCAATATTTATTATCCGAATATTCGGATATTTGAATAATTTCGGATAATTTTGATACTTTATAAAATACAACAAAATTAGCGTATTTAAAGGTGTGTAATGCATAAAATCAACAAGTCAAGTAACAAAAAACCTGAAAACTAAAAATACAACATGCTTTTATAATCATTATATGAGTTGTCATTATCGCACCATTACAGACTGACTGACTGACTGACTGAGCGAATGGGTTCGGTGTTCGGTCGGTTCAGAGTAGGTAGGTAATACCAATAATTGCTTTAGTGACAGGTAGAAAATCCGCCTTATCTGCAAGTGTTTTCGTTGCTCATTTAAATACCTAATAATAGTAACATTAGTAACAATTCGTGTCTGCTAGATTTAATCAATATATTATGTAATTTATGTAAGTTGGTATTCAGGTACTTATTTAATAAAATATAATACTTAATATGGAACATTTGTCTAAACACCTTATTTGGGCTTACAGATGGGCATAAAACGTCATTAGTCATTAGTGTTTTTTCTCGTATTTTTTTTTTATTTTTCCTGCTTATAAATGATTTTATTAGTGTTTTCAAAATATCCGTTTATTCGGATAATTCGCGGTTTAGTATTCGGATAATTTTGAATATTTTTTCGGCGGATATTCGGATAATTGAATATTCGGATTATTCGGATTGCAAACCCTAGTCCATCTCCTAGGTGTCCTCTGCTCCTCGTTCCATTATAACGCCTAGAAAATAAGTGTTCCGTTGGACCAATTTTGGTACGGAACACTAAAAAGACCGGGTTGCACTGAAGTAAAAGCTCAATTACAATGTAACAGTTTTTCGACCGACCCCGTAGCATGGATGGCGTTATCACGTGATAAGTGACAGGATAGAGCTTCCGTCCCTGGCTGACACCGTTCGATAGAACGAGACGACGCGCCTATCCTGTCACTTATCGCGTGATAACGCCATCCATGCTACGGGGCCAGGTCACGTGTCCGTCTTACGAATTTTCAATCTCTCGAATCTCACGGTCACGTGACATCTTACGGCCACGTGACCTGTCGCTAAAGAAATTTTCACTTCAAAAACCGCATTTAATCGATCGATGATCCCACATAGATAAAAAGTTAATCTTAAAACGTCAGACAAGGGTTAATTTAATCAATTGATATCCGCGACAATATTAAAAGCATCCTCACAATTCGCAAATGGGACTTTTTTCAAAAACCTGATTTTCGAGTTTGCTGGTCAGTCACCTATTCACAAACTCGATCACCGACACAACCTGAGCCGGGATTCGTAACAACTATACGTGATAAGAGGTCAGGGTTACACTGGTCAATCTAAAGCCATTTGTGGTGTTGTGTTGTGATTAGGTACTAAAGAGTCAAAGTCAGCTACGAAACAGTACGTCGTGAACTCTCGAGACAGGTTATTGTTTATGGTGTGTAGAAATCAAACAAATATTGCAAATTCGTGCCTGTTGTGAAGTGTATAATGTAAGTTTGGTTGTTTTATTTCGGTTTAACGGTTGATACGGCAAACTTAAATCAGAACTATAACGCGTTATAGTCTTGAAAATATTTCTAGTGAAAATTCGGTGTATTTGTGTAGTTTTAGTGGATTGTGAATTGAAGTAGTAAAACATTTTAATAATTATTAGGTGTGGCTGAGTTTTCGTTGTATCAAAACTTAGGTCATGTTTGATAGTGAGTCAACAATTCAAACTTCAAGAGGATAAATTTGTAGTATATATTTTAGTTTCACAATGTGTGTAGGTATGACATCAATGACCTAAGTATTATGTTCGTCGATATTATTAAGTGTTGTTTCCGTATGGCGAACTTAAGGTAAGGTTTCGTCTTTAAGCTAACTTTAAGGTCATGTAGAAACACGTGCGCTTAACATTTTTTAACCGACTTCAAAGGAGGTTGTCAAATCGGTTGAATGTTGCTTATTTTTTTAATGTTTATTAGGATTCGTACAATTTCATTTTTATTTTAAAGTAAGTAAATATATGATTCCACATTGGTCCCAATTTTTTCAAAACATTAGGGAACTCCTCTATAAAATATTAGGCAAGCATGTGGTGATTTCAGTATTTTCTATTATAACTCGTGTATAAAACTAAAAATGGAACTGATTATTAAGACCACAGATGACTTATGGAACTCCTCAATGATGAGAGTAAGTCACAAATTCTGTTATTATTCCGTTTAAGGCGCCGTAGATTCAGCGAAGTTAAGCGAACAGAGTTTTTGAAACAATATAATGCGTCTGTTTTATAAAAATATGGTTCCAAAAAAATACGAATAGTAATCTTGAGGCTTTTCTGCAGCGAGATCAGTGATTCGAAACATGATTAAGCAATTTTCGCTCGATAGAAATAAATCACGAACATAGGTCTAAAACACACTTAAAATATTCGTAACAAATTATGCACAAAAGCTACAAATATTAAAATTGCTTCTAAAAATCGGCAATATCATGTTTGAGAGAACTCAGTGATTACTTTTTTATTTATTTAAATGCCCAAAAAATTAAAATTAAAAAACATGATATCCGCGCTTCCGAGCACGCACCTCCATCTCGCTCACGCTTATGCTCAGTGAGAGGGAGAGAAGACCATGACACTTTCACACATACGGCGCCTTAAGTAGCAACATATGAAGTACAGTCAGCAGTAGGCCAGAAGTAGCTAAGCAAAATAACACGCTTAAAATGACCTACACAGATGCTTATTCCCTTGAAATTAGGTTTCGTGTGTAGATTCATTTTGAGCACTAGAACTGCTTAGCAACTTCTGCTTCTGACTGTACCAAAGGTGATTCTGAGATCCTTGAGGACTCGGGGAACTCCTCAAATATTATCGGCCCACATATAGCGACTCGGGTTTTTTTCTGTAATAATAATAATCGGCGCATTTGCTTTCGGAAAGCAGTTCCTGTGGTAAAGTGGAAAGGAAATGTCCATGTATGGCGACTGAATTGAAGTCGGGTTAAACTTTGTTTTTATATTAAACTAGCGTCTGCCCGCGACTCCGTCCGCGTGGAACTTGTTTATATCGTAGCTCCATACAAACTTTCACCCCCCACTTCATCCCCTTGGGGGATGATTTTAGGGATAAAAACTATCCTATGTCCCCAGGACTCAAACTATCTCTATAGCAAATTTCATCCAATTCGGTTCAGCGGTTTAAGCGTGGAGAGGTAACAGACAGACAGACAGACAGACAGACACACTTTCGCATTTATAATATTATAGTATATAGTATATATAGTATATAGTATAGTATATAGTATGGATTATGTTTTATAATGGCAATCAAGTAAAGTCTCGACTTTTAGCTGCAGAAACACGGTTTGCTTTTTTATAATTTTTAACTTTCCTATTATTTTGTTCAGTTAGTTTTACTTTCTTGTTATTCTTGTAAGCATTAGTTATAATATATTAACTAAAAAAAAAACGTGGATTTGCAGAATATTTTCAGCTACTGAAAATATTCTCAATAGGAATGTATTTTTATCAATTGTTTTTTTTAATGATGAGAACCTACCTAACGAGTGTCGTGTGTGTGTAAGTGGTAATGTGGTAATTAATATAGGTACTTACCTACCTAAAACTGAATCACAAAAAACACTAAGTACCTAAGTACGGTCAGCATCAAAAGTGACTACACAATTAAAGACGTCAAAACCTCTTATTGCCTTTTAATAAAGACTTTCGAAGTCTTCGTTTTCGTAGCCACTTTTGATGCTGACTCCTTTCGACGCATAGTACCAAATTCGCAATGAGCCTGTGGAGGAGAACATCCGAGCAGCCGCACATACGAAGGAAGTTTTGACCAAGTTGAACAGCAGAACTTCGTTCGCTTCGGTCGCTCGTTCAATCCATACTATCCATACTAATATTATAAATGCGAAAGTGTGTCTGTCTGTCTGTCTGTCTGTCTGTCTGTTACCTCTTTACGTTTAAACCGCTGAACCGATTTAGATGGGTATAGAGATAGTTTGAGTCCTGAGGAAGGACATAGGATAGTTTTTATCTCGGAAATCATCCCCCAAGGGGATGAGGTGGGGGGTGAAAGTTTGTATGGAGCTACGATATAAACGAGTTCCACGCGGACGGAGTCGCGGGCAGAAGCTAGTATTATATATATTTTTTTAAGTATATATCATATTTCTAGTATTCTAGTAGCTAACACTAAAGGCACCAACGCAACACCGAACGCGGGTCGGGCGCGGCGCGGGTGTTGCGCGGCGCGGTTGGGAGGTATTTCTCTCGCTACGAACGCATTTAATATCTCTATCACACAGTGGTGCGAGCCCGCGGCGGGCCCGCGCTACTGTGCGATAGAGACGCTGCGCTACTGTGCGAAAGAGACGCTGCGCTACTGTACGAAAGAGATAGAGATACCGCCCGACCCGCGTTCTTGCGAATGAAAAAACCATAGAAGTCGCATTCTATGGTTTCTGTGACAGTAATTCCTAATATTCCTATGTCCATAATCTCTATATTCTCTAGCATCACACCAGCTTGATGGCATCATAATTTTATACATACGAGGGTCAAACTGAAAGTTCTTAGAAAATCAAAAACTGAGCAATCAAGCAACTTATTACTTTTATTATATCTTTTCAAAATAGCCTCCCTTCACATCAATACATCGCTGCATTCGATAGAACCACAGAGAAAAGCACTTTGCCCACTCGTCCTTAGGGGTCTCTTCGACGGCCTTTTGAAACGCAGCCACTGCTTCGTCGGCGTCCATAAAACGTTTTCCTCGAAGTTTTTTTTAATTTTTGGGAATAAATAAAAATCACAAGGTGCAAGGTCGGGGCTATAAGGTGGGTGACCCAGTAATTCCACGTTTGCCGTCGCCAAATAGTCGATCGTTTGCTTGGCGGTGTGCGATGAGGCGTTGTCGTGGTGAAGCAGGATCCTACTGCGAGGCCGTTTTTCTCGAACTTTTTCCAAGACAAGTGGTAAACAATTGTTAGTGTACCACTTCGCAGTAACTGTTTTTTGATCCTCTAAAATAATTGTTGCGTAATGACCAGTCCTTCCGAAGAACGAGGCCACCATCTTTTTTCCCACACTTCGACCTCTCTTCAATCATCAGTGAGATTAGTGCGGCCACGTTTAAATTCATTAAACCAGTTGTAAATAGTAGCACGAGATGGGGCTTCATCGTGAAAGGCCAATCGAAGTCTATCATAACTTTCTTGTTGACTTAAATTACATCGAAAGTCGTAAAAAATCATTGCTCGAAAATTTTCTCGCGTTAAATTCATGCTCACGTAGTACACACAATTTTCAATTTGCCGCCAAATCGTAAAACAAATGACAATCGAGTGGAATTCGTACACAAAAATATTAAGAAAGAGTTCCATTTTCAAATTTTGAACTTATTTTTTTATTATATTTATTACAAGTGGCCAGTTCTAAAGACTTTCAGTGTCGCCCTCGTACATACATACATAGATTCACGCCTTCCTTCCCAATAGGGGTAGGCAGAGCACATGAAACTTTTGTTCCAGCGCCACTTTTAGTATAAATGTGGGTATAAAAGAGCGACAAAATGTGATATCGCAATGATAGGTTGCCAGCCCATCGCCCACAACACACTTCAACCTTGCTCCTTTAGTACGACTCTTACGACACCCACGGGAAGAAAGGGGGTGGTGCTATTCTATTCTAACCCGATATTACAGGGGGGACTATAATTTCATCATCGCTAAAGACCTGCACGTTTTTAGGACTATAATGTATACGGTATACAGGGTGAATCCTAAGTCGTAAACAGAACTCTTTGTTTCTATCGCAGTATTTTGAGGCAAATTCATTGCATTAACTCTAGAAGTAAACAATTAAACTTTATTGATAAGTAGCTTCCGCCCGCGACTTCGTCTGCGTGGACCCGGGATACAAACTATCCTATATTTTAATCCAGGGTATAAACTATCTTCGTGAAAAATTTAATCCAAATCGGTTGAGCCGTTTAAGCGTGAATGAGTAACAAACATCCAAACATCTAAACTTTCGCATTTATAATATTAGTAGGATATAGTAGGATAATTATATAAATAGCAAAAACAACAACCTTATGGTCACCCTACCCTATTTGACAAAAGTGACAGTTTAATGTAGCAATTAGGGTGACCATGAGACTAAGTTTTAAAACAATTTTTAATTTTTTTTATTACAAATTATTTCAATATTTGACACGTCTTATATAATAAATACAGTTAATTTTTGCATAATTACAACTAATAACTCAAGTCAACAACGTCACAAAGTCAACTCTTCAATTAATACTAAATAAAAAATAAAAACGAAAAAATTAAAACTAATTACAAAAAAAATACCCCGTC
Organism: Epinotia ramella; assembly: GCA_947578815.1. Taxonomy (NCBI): domain Eukaryota; kingdom Metazoa; phylum Arthropoda; class Insecta; order Lepidoptera; family Tortricidae; genus Epinotia; species Epinotia ramella. The sequence goes on from OX388223.1 coordinate 16,042,177, forward strand.
CAAAAGTTCTGCCTGCGGCATGGACCCCATGACGCTGGCGGCATTTCCCCTTTTTTAAATTAAATTAATAAATATTAAATAAATAATAGGGGACAATCTTACACAAATCGACCTAGTCACATAAAGTAAGCTCAGCTGATCAACGAATTAACAAACAACGTTTACATATTTTGGCATGTTGTCACGTCGACATGTTTAAACTAAAGTTAAACAATAAGAAACACGTATTTTTGTTCACAACTTAGGATTCGCCCTGTATAGGTTCTCGTAACTTTGCCTTGTCACTGAATTAACATAATCGTGCCAAAATACTCAATCTGATACTAACAAATTGAACTACAAATATTGATACTCATAAATCATCTTCGCTCCTAGCGTTATTTCCGGTTGTGCCCCTAAAGGAGCCCGGGGTCCGCTTTGACACCTAATTCCAAGATTTGGCATAGGCGCTAGTTTTACGAAAGCGACTGCCATCTGACCTTCCAACCCAGAGGGAAAACTAGACCTTATTGGGATTAGACCGGTTTCCTCACGATGTTTTCCTTCACCGAAAAGCTAACGGTAAATATTCCGTAGGTACAGTCAGCATCAAAAGTAACTGCGCAATTGACGTCATTCCCTTTTAATAAAGACTTTTGACGTCTTCGTTTGCCAAGTTACTTTTGATGCTGACTGTACATAAGTTCCGAAATTTCATTGGTAGGTGAGCGGGGATTCGAACCCGCGACCGCCGATTGACAGCCGCATGCCTGAACCACTAGGCTACCTTAGTTTCTTACTTTACACGTATTAAGTTGTTAGCCCGAGATGGACGCTCAACATATACACTTAAGTAATATTTAACTAAATTGTGCCTGTCCAAGTCCAAACGAGTCAAGTTATACTACACGCCCACCCACTTAACCGAAAAATAGACAAATTTTTAATCTACTTGTTTACTTGCACACTAAATTTTAACTTGTAACTTATAACTAAATGAATTGTTTATACGCTTTAAGTCGCTTAAAATTTAGTTAATTACTTAACAACTTACTACGTGTAAACCGGCCTTAACTCATAAATCCATCCATACTCCATACTTTCATACTATATACTATACTATAATACTATATACTTTATACTATATATACTATATACTATTATACTATACTATATACTATATATACTATCTGTTACCTCTTCACGCTTAAACCGCTGAACCGATTGCGATGAAATTTGGTATGGAGATAGTTTGAATCCCGGGGAAGGACATAGGATAGTTTTCATCCTGGAAATCACCCCCTAAGGGGATGAAATGGGGGGTTGAAGTTTGTATGGAGCTGCGATATAAACGATTTCCACGCGGACGGAGTCGCGGGCAGAAGCTAGTTACATATAACTAGACTAAAATATTTGTGGTACTCTTTGGCGTAAATTGACGTTGGCAGGTACAACTCATGACGAAGCCTGGTTCAGAATTCTCGGGAATATAGTCCAGGCAATGAACTGACAACTTGTATGGAAAAATTGTCAATTTTGCAAATCATTTATAATAGCTTATTTTTTATGTGTAACGGATATATTTTCAATTAAATAGTTACCCAGCGACAAAACCCGACAAAATTTCAGACATCGAGAAAATGATAAGTTGCTGGCTGGCTTCTGAAAAGTCAGTAAAAATATTAATAAATGTTTTTGTCTTTATTTTGGTTCATTTACATTTGCTCTATAATATTCAAGATAAATCGTAGAAAAAAAGATAATGCATGCTTCATTTAAATATACATAATTACTTCCGGGTGGAAAGTTTGTCGGATTCTTGACTAAATCATCTTAGAATAACATTTTCAAATGAAATCAACAAAAAAAACGCTATTATAAATTAATGTTTTTAAAAATCGTATTTTGCCTGGAGTATTAAGCGGGCCAAGAGGCACCACTATAGCAACTGGAGGAACATATGACAATTTGTAGAGCGTGGCTGGTAGAGTTAAGCCGTGTGGAGTAGGGGAAGCTTGGCGCTAATTGCGATCTGACCCCGTATCATGGTCGGCCTTATCACGCGTTAAGTGACAAGATAGAGCGTCCGTCACTGGCTGACACCGTTCGATGGAACGAGACGACGCTCCTATCTTGTCACTTATCGCGTGATAAGGCCGACCATGATACGGGGTCTGACATCTTTTTCACGCTGAAAGCTTTATGAGCTACGCAGTCTTGGCAATCACTTATTACATGTAATGTTTTTAGTGGGATCTCATTCCTTTTTAACCGACTTCAAAAAAAAGGAGGAGGTTCTCAATTCGGTTGTATTTTTTTTTATTTTTTTTTTTCAATGTTTGTTACCTTAGAACTCCGTCATTGATGCGCCGATTCGTAAAATTTATTTTTTGTTTCGATGTAATATTGATCTAGTTAAAAGGTCGCAAATATTTGTGATATATATTGCGATATATAAAGAAGCTACAGAAACTGATCTAAACGTAAGTAGTTATTTTTACATGTTTGTGATATAATTATCTACTATAACTACTGCTAAACTATCATACATTTTTCTGATGATTTATTTACGAATAATATTGTTACAGCTAAAAAAAGGTTGAACAAAAGGAAACGTCTCTGCTACACCGACAAAGAACGGCCACCAGCCATGGTAATGGACTACAAAGAAAATGATTTTGAATCGACAAGTCATTTCGTTGATTTATTGCACACAAGTGTGGACTGTTCATGGTTTCTCCATAAAGAGGAGGGTTTATAATATCATGGGCATGCCGTTAAACCCTTGCTTACAGAGAAGCACATAAAACAGCAATTTGATACAATTTGGACACTGGACTAAATGTCATGTTTAGTGATGAGAAGTGAGAAGTGTTTAAATCTACATATTCAAAAGGACAATATAAGTTCACGTTCAGTGATCACGTAGTGCCTAACATGGAATCTGGTGGTATACCTAACTGTGAACATATAGGGTTTGAAGAAAGACAGACCGGGTTATATAACAAATGACGAAAGTAACATATGAGTAGAATATTGTTTTCATCATGCTTTTTTATCCCTATAGATACTATTAGTAATAGATGTGTTAAGTTAAGGAAAATTATTATTAAACAACATAATCATGTTAATTAACGAGATCGAGTGACATAGATAACTGTGAAATCCTACCATTATAATCTATGAAATATATGGTCGTCTAGTATCAATAATTAAAGCCTTAGTGAACTGTAAGATTGGCCCGTATTTTATTATTATTTTAAACGTCATTAACATAAATGGCGGGTTTATTTACTTATTTCAAAGCTTACTTAGAGATTTGGCTATAAACACCAGAATGCGTTCGCCTTATATATAATATGTTATCATAACCCGGTCTGAAATTATTAAGTAATAAATTATAAAAATTTCAATAGGTTTTATTTTTATTGGGGTAAAGCTTCAATCTTTTTCCGATTTTCGGAAATGAAACTTAAGCTATAAAACCTCGATAACATGTTAGAAAATGGCTAATTCACTAATACTATTAACAAAAACTTCTGTTAACAGTGTTGCATTTTCCTACTGAATAAATATAATTTTCAAATGAAAAGTTGTTTGAATTATTTAATTGTATTTAATGACTGTTATGTATGTACAAAAAAATCTCCTTTTGGCTGTGTAAAAAGCATTATAAAAAAACAAAAAAGGCAGTCGGCACCGTGTCATTTGCACTTAATGGGCTAATCCACAAGGCCATCCAATCTTGTTGTTGAAACTGGTCAATGGTTTATCAAGGGTAAGTATATGTGTGCTTTATAGTGTTATGCTTATATGTATTTCATCTGTGAAATACTTATACCTTTGATAAACGAGTAGGTAGATGACAGTTGTCACACTCAAATACGGTTACAGTAGATTAACCCTCGCTAAACTTGTTAATAATTGTACTCGCATAGCAAGATAATTTTTTGGTGATTACATCTGGGAGTCACGTTAGACAGGAAACTAAACTTCGCCAAGCACATCAAAAAGGTCAGAGACCGCGCGGCTTTCATTGCGGGTAGGCTACATACAATAACAAATGCAAAATCCAAATTGCCCTTAAGGCATAAACTAACACTGTACAAGACATGTATCAGGCCCGTATTAACATATGCAAGCGTGGCTTTCGCGCACGTGTCGAAGTGGCGCCTCCGAAGGTTCCAGATCCTACAAAATAGGTTCCTGCGCAAAATAGTAGGCGCCCCCTGGTTTATCAGGAACGCCGATTTGCACGGGAACCTGGGGCTTGAAACCATGTCTGCCCACATGACGAGCTTATCGAGGAGCTACTTCGACAAAGCACAACACAACCCAAACCCACTCATAAGAGCTGCAATCAACTATACACCAACCGCAAAAGCGAGCTACATACGTAGAAGACCCAAGCATGTCCTTAATGACCCTCCGGATGAACTAACAATTCAGATAACAAAAACATGTTCCAGAACACCCCCAATTAGCTTGCCCTCGGGGCCGTCAATAGATGTGACGCAAATCGATAACCCAGTTATCCTGACCCAACTAACAGACAAACTGTGTGGCGCAGTTGCTTCCCAGCCTAACCTTTATTTCAGACCAAGGAGAGGCAGGGCGAGGCTCGGGGGGGCGCCTCCATGCTCCTCATTGGGCAACCCGCCTGAGGATGAGCTCTCCGGCTCTCCAAACACTCTCCCCCTCTGTGACACGCTTCAAAATAGACAGACAGACTTTACAACTAACTACAAATTGACAGAAGGATTATCCTCTCTCTCTCTCTCTCCACACATCACCTCCACAGAGGGGGGAAAAAGACCTGCAACCCTTAAGGAGGTAGGCATCTTTGTATTAATGTAACATTAAATTGTTCCCCCGAGGGTCCCTCCGGGACCCCCGGCGTCCACCTGTAGTAAATGGAGGAGGCGCTCCAAAACTGCAAACCAAAAAAAAAAAAAAAAAAAAAAAAAAAAAAATTATTCCAGTTTCCAGTATTCTACAATTAACAACAGAGTTTCACTAAACTACCTACAAGTCTCCAGCCAAGTCTCCCTGCACAAACCTCTGTTAAAGTGGTGACCTGCCGACTCAAGAGCACAGAAGCAACCAGCATCAAGATTTCAAGCATGGCCGGAGAAAATGGAGCCAACCCGGGAGCTATACCCGTTCCGCAACCCAACGCTGGCGATCAACATGAAGCTCAACATTTAGCAGCAAGCCACGACGTGTCCGCGATATCTCTCTCACTCCGTGTACCACCGTTTTGGCGCGACCAGCCGCTATTATGGTTCTGCAGTTTCGAAGCCGCCACCACCGATCTGAAAAGAAGCCAAGCTCAGCTCGCACAAATGGTCATCGCACAGCTCGAGAAGCAAGACATCCAGAATATCGCAGATCTCATCTACTCGCCGCCGGAACAAAATTACTACCAGGCCATCAAGGATCGTCTCATCTCGCTGTACGAGGAATCAAACAGCGCCCAGGCAAAGAAACTGCTGTCACAGGTCGAGCTCGGCGAACAGAAACCTAGCCAGTTACTTCGCAAGATGCAGAATCTTAACCGCGAGAAGTTCCCCGAGAGCACAATGCAAATGATGTGGCTCGATCATTTACCGCCACACGTCAGATCCGTACTCACCGTCAGCGAAGCATTCAAAATCAAGACTACGCTCGACGACCTCGCTCTCCTCGCCGACAAAATAATGGAGCACACGCCGTCATCCCACGTCGCCGCCATTTCGTCGCCCATTCCGATTCCGTCAACATCAACACAGCCGCCACCGCTGCTACCTCCGTCACAAGCTACCTACCAGCAACATCCGCATCTCGACACACAATATCTCATCGGCGAGATAAGAAGATTGTCGCTCGAAGTCGCCGAACTACGATCAAGGCCGCGTGAAAACAACGATCGTCGCAACAGCCGATTTCACCGCCGTTTCCCGTCACGTTCCCGTCCTCGCAGCGCATCGCAATCGCAAAACCGAAGCCGCAACAACTCGCCCATGCCATATTGCTACTACCACCGTCGCTTCGGCATGGACGCGAATAAATGCACGCCACCGTGCAATTTCAAGCCGATCAACTCGCCGTCGGAAAACTAAAAGTAACGCTGGCAGCGGCGGAAACCAGCGTTACCGAAACATCTCACCGCCTTTTCGTGACCGACAAGACATCCAAACTTACCTTCCTGGTCGACACTGGAGCGAACATATCCGTGCTGCCACGAAGAAAAGGCACGCAAGAGCAGCCCCTCCCGTTTCAACTTTACGCCGCTAACAACACCGTCATACCTACCTACGGTGAAAAAACGCTCGAACTCGATCTCAACCTACGACGAGCATTCAAGTGGAAATTCATCATCGCAGCCGTATCGAAGCCTATCCTGGGAGCCGACTTTCTCAAGTTCCACCACATCATTGTGGACATCAAGAATCGACGACTGATCGACGGAAAGACGCTACTCACGACTAACGCTCAACTCTGTGCCGCTAACATACCTACCGTGCGCAGCATAGACGTGCAGCAGTCGTATCACGATATACTAGCCGATTACCCTGGAACTACGCGACTTACATCTATGAAGCTTAGCCCGAAGCATAACGTCGAACACTTCATAGAAACAACTGGCCCGCCCCTTCACTGCAGGCCACGCCCCATCGCACCACATCGATACGAGCTCGTGAAGAAAGAATTTGCCAACATGATGGAGCAAGGCTTATGTCGTCCCAGCAAGAGTCCATGGTCCTCACCGTTACACGTAGTACCTAAGAAGAATGGAGACCTGCGTGTATGTGGCGATTGCCGAAGACTCAATGCCATCACCAAGCCCGATCGCTATCCCATACCACGGATACGCGATTTTACCTACCAACTCGCCGACAAGAAATTTTTTTCGACACTCGATTTGAACCGTGCTTATCAGCAATTACCCATCAGCGAGCAAGACATCGAAAAATCAGCGATAATAACTCCCTTCGGATTATACGAATTCCCGCGTATGTGTCCTGGACTGAAGAATGCCGGTCAAACATTCCAACGATTCATCCACGAAGTACTAAGAGGCCTGGACTACGTATTTCCATTCGTCGACGACTTACTAGTCGCATCAACAACCGAAGAAGAGCACCGAAGACATCTGCACACCATCTTCCAACGACTCGACGAGTATGGCATCACAATAAACCCCGCCAAATGTGTCTTCGGCCAGCCATCGGTGAAGTTTCTCGGCTACGAAGTAAACCAAGACGGAATCCAGCCGCCTAAGGAAAAAGTTGAAGCAATCGTCGATTACCCTAAACCGCAAACAATAGATGAGTTACGACGATTTCTCGGAATGATAAACTTTTACCGCGAAAATATCAAGAACGCCGCAATACTTCAAGCTCCACTCTGTAAATACCTACACAACGCGCGGAAGAAGGACAAGACACCAATCAGCTGGAACGACGAAGCAACGCTCGCATTCGACGCGTGTAAGGACAGCATCAAAAACGCCGCCTTACTCGCTCATCCATGTCACCAGTCGACGCTCGCGATATTCTCGGACGCTAGTGATAAGGCCGCAGGCGCATCGCTAAATCAGTTTGTAAACAACGCTTGGCAACCACTCGGCTACTTTTCGAAGAAATTCTCCGACGCACAGACTCGCTACAGTGTTTACGATCGAGAGCTACTCGCATTGTACATGAGTACCAAACACTTCCGCAAGATGTTCGAGGGACGAGAACTCATCTTATTCACCGATCACAAGCCCTTGACCTTCGCGTTCACCAAAACGAGCACCAACAACGAGTCGCCGCGCCGCACCCGTCAGCTGTTGTATATCAGTGAATTTACAACCGATATACGTCACGTTAGTGGGTCACAAAACGCCGCCGCCGACGCGCTATCCCGCATAGAAACGATATCCTGCCCGTCGCCGATTGACTACAAAGAACTAGCCGACGCGCAAGAACGAGACAGCAACACCATTCGAACACTCGCACAGCAAACCAACCTATCTATGAAGCAAGTCGCTATTCCCGGAACCAACGTCAAATTGTACTGCGAAACAACGACAGACAATTTACGCCCTTATGTACCCGAACAATACCGCCGTGCCGCATTCGACTCCGTACATAACATCAGTCATCCTGGAATTCGAACAACAAGAAAACTAGTCGCTCAACGCTACTTTTGGCCTTCGTTAAATACCGACGTAGGTACATGGTCAAAAGTATGCGTACACTGCCAACGCGCGAAGATTCAACGCCACACCGCAAGTCCGATATCAAGTTTCCCGCCAACTCAACGATTCGATCACATCCACATCGACATCGTTGGACCTCTACCTACCGCCGCAAGTGGACATCGATACCTACTCACAATGATCGACAGAGCAACACGATGGCCCGAAGCAATCCCACTCACCGAGATCACCGCCGAAGAAGTCGCCAAGACTGTTTACGACGGTTGGATTTCCCGCTTCGGCTGCCCCGCTACTATCACTACGGACCAAGGACGGCAATTCGAGAGTCGAGTATTTGCATCTCTCACACGCTTACTCGGCATCGAAAGAACCCGTACAACACCGTACCATCCGATCGCTAATGGGATTCTGGAGAGATGGCATCGAAGTCTCAAGGCCGCACTCAAGGCAAGACTACAAACAACAACATCGTGGATCGAGCAAATACCTACTGTCCTACTTGGTCTACGCGCCGCGCTAAGAAGTGACACCGATGTAAGTGCAGCCCAACTCACTTACGGCTGCAGTGTACGATTACCCGGTGATTTCTTATCAGCTGTACCTACGAACGATGACGTCATTATGGACTCCGCTTTCGTCGATCAGCTGAGAGACACAATACGACGCTTGAAACCTACACCGAGCCAGCCGCATAGCAACACGAGACCGATATTCGTACATCGTGACCTCATGACCTGCGAACAAGTGTTTGTACGAGTCGACGCCGTAAGAAAGCCGCTACAAGCACCTTACGACGGACCATACCGCGTGCTGAAAAGAGACGACAAAGTTTTCACACTGCAACTACCTAACCGTCAAACGAACGTCTCAATCGACCGACTCAAGCCTGCCTACACGATCATCGAGGAAGACATACCTACAACTACGAGTATACCTACAACTACGTGCACACCTGTAACTACAACACCGAGTTCATCGAGTACAACATTGCAACAAGACAACCAGAAAAAAAACAATAGCCAGAGCCAGAAACAAACGACAACGGACAACCTGAAACAAAATGGACCACACACGACCAACAATCAAATACCTACAGCTGGGAACCAAACTCGCCGAGGCCGCACTATCCGCCTGCCGGTACGTTTCACTTGAAGGGGAGCCCTGTAGGTATAGAGAAGATTGACGTGTGGTTTGTCTCAGCAAGAAACGGAGACACGTGATTGACCTCATGAAACAGCTGTTCTGATAAGAACAGCTGATTGCTCTGACAAGAGCAGTTTTCGATTGTCCCGAGAAGGACATTTTATAATTGTGAAGACGCCGGCAATGCAGCATCACTATCGTCGAGGTTCTTCAGCTTCGATCTTCGAGCACGGAGCGACAGGGCAGCGATGTGTTCGTCTCGACGGCCGGCGCAGAAAAGGATCGGAATTTGCGCGCCAAAATCTTTTATAGGCGAGCGAGCCGCGCGCGTTGCCACGCGCCGCCTACCTCCCTCTCGCTCGTGCGCATCCGTCCCGCTCTAATCATGTTATTGTTGCGGCTTAAAACTGTCACTAGTTGTAAGCTTTTTTATTGTATATAGTTAGCCGTATTTGTAAATAAAATTATTCCAGTTTCCAGTATTCTACAATTAACAACAGAGTTTCACTAAACTACCTACAAGTCTCCAGCCAAGTCTCCCTGCACAAACCTCTGTTAAAAGTCCATATTTGGCGCAGCTGTAGATACTGACCATTTGAACTTATCAACGATGATGTATATGGAAGTACTAGGAAGTCTTGGAATAGATTAGCTTAGGTAGGGAAGCCGGTAGCAACTCACCGGTTGACCTTCACTGTAGAAACAATCAATCAATATTCAAGATCAAGATTGTAGACGTCTGCGCAGGTCAATTAACCAGTAGGTATTCTGTATTCATAAGATGTTTTACTCGAGTTAACCTTTCGCCTGTGTTTGTTTACGATCACGGACATGGGTGGCTCACTCCGTGATTACGTGGCGCCGCTACAAGTACATAGCCTAACGGGCCCGGCCGGTATGTTAGCGCGGCACGCACGCGTTCTATCGCAGCGCAGCGCGTTGCATGAGATAGAAAGGGATGGCAACGTTTAGGCTCGTTCGGCATACCTAAACACGGGATTTGTTAACAGGGAACCTTCTGTACGAAGTACTTTTATTTATTATTTGGTTATAGTTATTTATTTATTTAAAAAAATATTATTCATAACATGAATATTATCAAAAGAGCCTATTACAGGATCTCACAGATAGCGCTAGCATATGAGAATACAAAAAAGTGTCAAAGTGTGAACCTATTCATGCACAAATACACTAGCAAACTGAATAAGAATATAATGACTAGGTATTACTAATGATGAATTGATGATACAGTGCTATCAATAACTTAAAATGCGTTGCGAAAGTAACTGCCGGCTTGTTCATGAAATCGAAGACTGATATTGAAATTGCTATAAAGATTTTGTGAGTGAAATAGAGGTTGGAAGTTTGAATTTACACACTGTAATACATTGTAATGCCACTACTCAATAAGCGACCGCGAAGCCGCTGGCAAAAACGAGTAGACAATTCTACAAAAATCATAAACATAATCACATTCAAGCCAGAAAGCAATAAATTCTCTTCAATCCCCGACATGTAATACTTCGACTTCTATACGATATTTTATCATTAAGGCGATGTCGTTGCATAAGGCCTTCAACTTGGCACTTGGCAATACACGCTCATGAACTGCTATCCAGTAACCTTGTCGCCTTGTCGGACGGGGTACTTGCGTCAAATCCGGTAGTTCTGGAGCCTTAGCATGGTTGACATTTTATCACTTATCACGGCGTGACAAATGACAAATCACGTGATTTGTCTACTTAATCACTCAAATTACCGATTCATAACATGGTGGCACGTGTCAAAATGGAGTTATCCAACTATGACATATGACAGCGATATATGACATTTGCATAACATGGTACGTGGTTAATGTGGTAATTTGACGTCTCAACTTGGTTTATTTTATTTATGAGAGGTATTAACGATAAGCTATTTTAAACTTGGTTTACACCAAAACTACGAGTGAATAAGTATTCGATTCTAGTGACAATAATGATAGTTAACTGTGATAATGGTAATTTTTTCCCTATAATCAAACATAGATTTGTTTGTTGAACTCGCACCTATTATTGAAAAACTAGTGAAATTTCATCATGGAGAGTTTTCAACAAACGCTGGTGGCCCTTGGACTTGGAGTTCCTAAACCAGAAATTTCGCTGCTACTTATCGAAGCGGTACTTAAGGTAAGTAATGCTATTTGAATTAATTGATAAATTGTATGGACCCCAAGGTTTGTTGGGAGGATGGTGTTTAGTACCTAACAATGTTATCCTATAATACAAATGTAGCCAGTATTTTTAATTTGGTTTGAGGTAACCAGTGATTATTTTATTAAACCTAGGTACCTACTTAGGTACTGTAATCAACATGTACTTGGGAATCAGTCATTCCTTAAAACATATTTGTCATTCTTATTTATATCTTATACTAGCTTCTGCCCGTGACTCCGTCCACGTAGAACTCATTTATAACGCATTTCCATACAAACTTTCACCCCCGTATGGAATGATTTCCGGGATAAAAACTATCTTTTGTCCTTTCCCGAGACTCAAACTACCTCAATACCAAATTTCATCTAAATCGGTTCAGCGGTTTAAGCGTAAAGAGGTAACAGACAGACATAGACACTTTCGCATCTGTAATATTAGTAAGGATAGATATTCAGGATATTGTGATATAATACGTGTAATTGTGCTTCAGGCTAAGTACTCATGACTTGTATTTTATCTTCTTTTCAGATCTATTAGCGAAGAAAGAAAAGAAGATTACAACCGATGGTACTCAAAACATACCACATGTTCAAAAATCGAATTACATAAATACATGAATAAGTTACAGTTTCATTTAAATTGATTGATTCCTTTACTTATTATGCCACCTATATGCAGGGAGTGTTTGAAAGGTGAGGTTCAAGACGGAGGACAAGACAATCCATACTAACATACCTACAACCTTCAAACACTTTGTGCATGACAACCATTTTTTAAAGATATTCTCAAGATTTTTAAGAATCTAACATTTGTAACACAACACAACACAGTATTACAATACAAACACAAAATAAATTTACTTTATTGATGTCCTTTCTTGAAGAACTACATACATAGAAGGAGAATTGGCAACGCAATTTTCAAGCTTCAATAGGCAACGATGCCCGCTTACCTTCAAGCGGGCCGTACGCTTTATTGCCAACGATGTGGTATAAAAAAATACACAATATAATGATCACATTGAATTTATTACTTTTATTTCAATTTGTCAATTGTGCAAAATAAACTCAATAGGTATACAATTTACAAAAGAGAATGTAAGAGTAGGTACAAACACAGATTTATCCATTTCAAGTCCAGTCAAACTTTGAGTAGATTTGAGTTAATTTTTAATGCTTAGATGTCATTTCCACCATTCTGAAACATAAAAGTATTGTTAAGTACATTCTTAATAATATTAATAGACTGACTTTTGTGATAGGTATAGATATAGACAGGGGGGTAAGGTGGCCAGACCTCCCAAAGGTGTGATTAGAGTAAGAGACATGCATTTGTCTCCAACTATTTAAACAGAATCCTCAATTCAATCTTTACCGACTAAAGGATTCAATCTTGGATTTCTTTGAAGTTGCAACCAACCATTAGTGTCTGCTTATCACCAGACAGGCCATATGCTTGTTTGCCACTCTTTGTCCAATAAAATTGCATGGTATGGGAGTCAAATTGAGTAACATTTCAGTAGTCTAGAAACAGATATGAAGTTAACTAGTGTAGCGGCTACATTATTAGTATAATGTCAAAATAAATTTTAGTTTTATTTCACTAATCCACAGTTGACTGGATATTTATATCTTACCTATTCCAATATAATTTAAATCACAAAGTTGTTAATGATTAGTATTTTTTTACAAGTAATACCGGTGAAATATGATTACATGGATACATATTTCACACTAGTAATATATCATATATATTAACTTAGATAATTTACCACCAACTTCCACATTCAACTAGTTTTATCAAAATTGGTATTGAAACTGGTACTTATTACAATTTGGTACTTACACAAAATTTGTATTTAGCCAAAATCTTAGAACTTAAAGGCTAGTACATTTACCTACTTAATGCTATCTAAAAAAGCTAGGATTTCAGAAAGAACTTGCCTGGTTTTTTGACAAGGAATGTTAGGTTAACCATTTGGGACTGAAAGAACTATAGGTATTACACAGCAAAAACTTTTTTGTCTCTAGTGTAGATCCGGGGTCTGAAAAATAATTTTAGAAGTTAGTATTTGCTTGGGCAAACAAGTATAATCACTGTAAATGTCAACTTACCAATTCATTTTTGATTCTCAAAGGCAATCTTATGTTTCCAATAAAATTATTATTTCTATCATCGTCTTGAAGTCTGTAAAAAGAAAAAACACAGCGGTACACTCGGTAAATAAGCATACTTTTGATAAAATGTGTTGGTAATAGTAAACAAACATACAAACCTCTGAATTAGCTGTATTTCGGCTCGCTTAATTCGGCCTGGCTTTTAAAGCACTGCCTTTCATTGATACGTAACACATATTTGCCATAATTCTTTGCAGGTATAGCAAAATATTCACAAGATTATTCTTAGTTTAGTAATAATCCAGCGTAACAGAAGCATTTAACAATAACATTTGACATTTTTCAATGTTGACGACATCACGCGCCACTAGCGCCTCTAGCGGTCCTTCACTCGTAATTCCTTATCGTATCGATTGTGGTTAATTTACCAATAATCCAAACATGCTTTCATGTATGATAAATTTAATCCCACGACAAGTGCCAATTGGTCGAGCTTCAAAAACTCTAGCCATAAAGCCTTTTTTATACATTTGTTGGTAATATTGGATGACTGCTTGCTCATAAATAGTACGCTTTATTATAATGCCATCAAACCGAGAGGTAATAAAAATGTTTCACCTTCACTCATAGTAGACTAACTTTTCAAAATATTTGGGTTTTTATTGTATTTTGCATCTGTGTGGGCCATTTTCAAAGGCTTGACAGTTGACAGCAAGCAAAATAAACCGTCGCCGTCAAGCAAGTTAAATAAATAACAGTGTAATATCATCATTCTCTTAGCGTTATTCCCGGTTATCTAAGTTTAAAACAGTATATAAGTTAAATTCAGTTTACACGACGATGAAAAATGCCACGAAAAGTGTAAGTAACAAACAAAATAAGTTAGTTTATTATTTCAACGTTGGTCGTCTTACTTATTTGTGTGATGAATACGTTTTCAGCCGTTCAAAAGAGGAAGCTTTGCGAGTACATGGCGACGCACGCGCTTTTTGCCAACGTCGAGTACGGCGTGCCCCTGGGTGCTCGCCAGCGCCAGCACGAGGCTCAGTGGCAGGAATTGAAGTGGCTGAAGGAGTTCGGCCCTTAAGGTGGATGTCACACTGCGACGCATCTCAGGACGGAGGTGCGTTTCTCGTTGTATCCAAGTAAATTCCGTGTGGTACGACACACTGCAACGCACCTCCGTCCAGCGAAATTTGTCGCAGTGTGACGACCGCCTAAAAGTCGGTGGCAACGTGGAAAACCGCAAGTAATTAAAATTTTATCTATAAGATACATGAATATATAATGAAATCGTAATGAGATTTACTTAAGGTGGAATCAGACGGTTAATTTTTCGTTCATTTTTATGTTTCATTCCGCACCTTTCACCCGAAGTGACACAACTCATGAAGTGAACCAAAAGTGCCGAATGAATTGACCGAACCGATTCAACAATGTTTGATATTTTCATTCGGCATCTTTCACTCGCACTCCAAATGACCGAAAAATGAACGGTCTAAACAAGGAAAGAACGTTCACTAGTGAATTAATTCGGAACTTTTGGTTTACTTCATGATCAGACGTGTCACTTCGGGTGAAAGGTGCGGAATGAAACATAAAAATGATCGAAACATGAACCGTCTGATTCCGCCTAGAATAGTGAATGTTAATTTATATGTCATTTTACCTGAGTTGTGTGAACATTGAGTGAAAGAAAAAAGAATCAATCACCCGAGGGAATATTCATCCGAGTGAACCGTCTGATTCCGCCTTTACTACCGAGTACCTATGTTATATTAAATTTATATGTAGGTATATTTAATCAAGGCACTATACTTAATCTGTTTAAGGGAATAAGTGTATTTTGCTTGTATTCACTGAGCATATAAATAAAATAAATAAATAAATATTAAGGGACAATCTTACACAATTCGACCTAGCCCCAAACTAAGCAAAGCTTGTACTATGGGTACTAGACGACGATAAACATACTTATATAGATAAATAAATACTTAAATACATAGAAAAACATCCATGACTCAGGAACAAATATTCGTGCTCATCACACAAATAAATGCCCTTACCGGGATTCGAACCCAGGACCTCTTGCTTCGTAGGCAGGGTCACTACCAACTAGGCTAAAGTGGTCGTCGGTATAGTGCAGTGACTAAGGATTCAGTTCAATAATGAGGCATATTTAACTATGTTTACTATTTTTAACCCCCGACGCAAAGAGAGGGGTGTTATAAGTTTAACGTGTCTGCCTGTGTATCTGTCTGTGGTATCGTAGCTCCCAAACGGATCGACCGATTTGAATGCGGTTTTTTCGTGTCATAGATAATTTAATCCCGAGTGTTCTTAGGTATGTTTTATGAAAATCTGTTCAGAAGTTTTTGAGATGATGGACTTTGAAATGAAATGTCGGGGGTTTTTCAACTTTTCTAAGTTGTAAAATATTATATTACTATAGTATTTGCATTCCTATTTGCATTTTGACAGAGCTGTCATCCTAGTACAAATTATGTCGTCATTGACGTTTATTGTACTGGGATGACAGCCCTTGTTATATAAAGGTATAAGGTCCAAATATCATACATTTTCATTATGTTTACAGTACAAGTCACCAAAACCATACGAGTACATGCTCAAAGATGCAATCAAAAAGAGCTCAAAGAGGCCAAGAACTGGAAGAGCTGCAGGCAAAGGAGATCACTACCTGCCGTGCAAGCAGGCGCCGCCCGCGCCGCCGTAGACTGCCGCCGAGCCGACACTAGACGACCGCTGACCCATATGTGCGTCAGAATTTAGTATGGAGTACAAAATATATTTTTTTTGCCGGAAGAGGAGGGATTGAAAGGATAGTTTCATTCCTTTATTAAGTATAATTTAATCCTGTAAATAGTGAATCTTAAATATTTGTAGTTTTTTACACTTCGGAAATAAGTGAAATTACAGCCTCGGCTAACGTCATACTAATTTTATGGGAGCGTTTAAACTTAATATTTTCGATATTTCTAGGTTTATTTTTAAAAAGGTATTGATGTGATTTTACTTATTGGGTAACGTACTTTCGATATCAGTTTAAAGTTTTCTGAAATCTACACTAATAAAGAGGAAAGATTTGATTGTTTGTTTGTTTGATAGATGACAAAAGTAAAGATGGATGACAGTTGTGTCCCGCTTTTTAGGAAGCTAAATATTCTGCCATTACCATGTTTGTATATTAGAGACGTGTGTGTTTTTGTCAATTGTCAATATTATCATCAAGGACTCTTTATCAAACATAGTGTAGCGATACCAAGGCAGACAAGACTATACAAACCACCCTGGCGCAAAGACGTACAAAAGGAATATTGTAAATATGAGCACAGTTTTGTATAAAAAATTACCAAATGAATTAAGAGCACTGTCGGGACAAATGTTCAAGCGAAATATGACCAAATGGTTTATAGAAAAATATTTTTACAGCGTCAAGGACTATTTAAATTATAAGAATGTTTGACATACGACATTATTATTTGTATGCTTGCTTGAATACGAGGACTTTTACACCATAACCTAAGACCATTTATGTAACTGTATTCTTACAAATAAATTATTTTGAATTTTTAGAATTTTGTATTGAATTGCAATATTCAAAAGGAAGTTATAAAAATTATTAATAGATAAATGTTATTATTCGCTTAAGGATTTCATAAATTATAGTCATTTATAATTTGAATTTGAATTCTATTTTAAAATATATATATTTTGTTTTTTTTTTGAATCTCAAGATTTTTTATTTAATTTAGAAGATGTGTTAACTTGGATGTTTTAATTACGTGTAATAAATAGTAATTTATTATTTATTTCCCGTAAAAGTATAGGCTTATTTATAATGTATTTCAGACATTTCATTAATCAATTTTGAATTGTGTATTATGAATTTTTGACAATATTTATTTGAAATTTTATTAGCTTTAAGATATATTTATTGTTGTGGGCGTCATGGACCGACTTTTTAAAACTTGTAACACCTTGATAATTATGCATGTACATGACTTTACAATTGAATAAATGAAATGAAATGAATAGGCTCTGAAACTACTGGACCGATTTGAAAAAATATTTTACCATTAGAACACGACATTATCCGATGAACATAGGCTACTTTTTACCGCGGGAAAATGCTTCATTCCTACGGGAAAACGGAATCTGTTATATTTAGGCGATTCACCCACTGCACCGCGCCCCGTCGCGTAGCGCGGCGCCGCAGATTTTACCATTGTATGAAATAATCTCAATTTATATAGAAAACACGCCTAGTACCTAGTACTACACACTGCCGACGCGGCAATGCGCGGGACGGCGCCTCGCGCTCCGCGCACCGCGGCGGGACACATCTCTAGTGGGAGAAACGCCTTACGGAATAATCGCCTTGCTACACTTAACGATTACACCCTGTATATATAATTATTCTGTAAGTACGTGTTAGTCACCTAACTCCTCCTAAACGGCTGGACTGATTTGGATGAAATTTTGTGTGCACATTTCAATGGGTTCTTGCATGGTTTGAAACGTTCATGTGGGTTTGGGGGTTGGTTTTGGGGGACCCGCTAGGTGGCGCTGCAGTTGGTATGTCACTGATCTCCTAAACGGCAGGGACCGTTTTTAATGTCATTGCAAGCTTTTATTTAGTTTCACCTGTCCCGTTGTCTGTGTAATCAAATCTTGCAAGTTAAATTTGACCCACTTCCCGGTGACCGATTGAGCTGAAATTTAGGTATAGTTTGAATGACATTTCAATATTATGGTAACATCGAGCTGATCTGATGATGGAGACAGAAGGTGGCCATGGGAATTCAGTAGGTACTTAACCGACGTAACCCCGTTGAGTTTGGGCTCGTTAGAATCGTCTCAATGAGTAGTTGATGATGGTATACAGAAAAGTACAGTTGGCAATAAAAGCTTGTATCAAAAAATTGTTTTTTGACAGCAGCTTGTTATTTGTAAACGTGGGTCCCTGCAAGGTTTGAAATTCAGATTCAGATTCAATAATTTAGTTTTGAGCTTTATTTTTAAGTAGAATTCAGTAACATGGTGGGTTGGTTACCTTTAGTACAATCTTTATTATTTAAGATTATTTCCTAACTTTTATTCTTAATAACTAATTTATAACTACTTTTTTTGTACTTTTATTCTTAATTATTTTATTGTAGTAAATTATTATTTAAATGATTGGGACATTCTAATGCGTAAATGTTAATTTCAAATGCAATGAATGTTGCTCATGAATAAATCAATGAAATAACAACATTTTCTTACTAATATTTTTAGTTTCTGTAGGTTTACTCTCTATGTTATTTAAACAAATTCGATTTGATTCGATTTAGTCTAAGTGAGAATGGTCACTCAGACTTCGATCCATTCGAGAAACAATATACCTAAGTTACCTTTATATGGACCGGAAACACGTCGGCGTAATGCGGCCGGAAGTCCTCGTCCAATTCATCAAATAATAGAGTGCCATCTCCTTGCGCACTCTATATATAAGGTCAGTTCGGGTATGTGCGCCACCGGGGAAAGTGCGCCCCCTGGGGTAAGTGCTGATTGATTTAAATGACTGACTGAATGATGAATGAGGCGCACTTTCCCCGGTGGCGCACATACCCGAACTGACCTTATGTGACAGAATTCGGCACCCGGCAATTCAAACGGGCTGCTGGCATCCCGGATGGCCCGCCGGTGCTGGTTTTCGGCAGCAGCAACCGACAGATCTAAAAATAAAATCTTGACATATCAAGTGTTTGTACGTTATTCTCGTATAAAAAATATACTTAGTTACTTGAAACGGTGCGGAAATTCAGGTTTTCTTCATGCACAATATAGGTTATCGTCACTAATCCAAATAGCATTACTTACCATAACCTTAAGTACCTACCGTTTCGAAAAGAGTGTCATCCCCTTGCACACTAATGATATGCAGCGAAATTTCTGCTTTAGGAACTCCCAAGTTCCAAAAGCGTTTGTTAAAGACTCTCCCTTCTCTTTCAATAAGGTGTGACTTCAACAAACAAATCTGTTTTTTTATAGGGAAAAAATAACTTATCACAGTAACAATAATTATTCATCATCCTCCTAGCGTTATTCCCGGTAATGCCCCTAAAGGAGCCCGGGGTCCGCTTTGACACCTAATGCCATGATTTGGCATAGGCACTAGTTTTACGAAAGCGACTGCCATCTGACCTTCCAACCCAGAGGGAAAACTAGACCGTATTGGGACTGGACCGGTTTCCTCACGATGTTTTCCTTCACCGAAAATCATCCCTAAGGCGTTGTAGGAAGAAACTGATTGAAGGATTTGGTGGCCTAATTGCCGTAATTTAGTATGGGGTGGCGCGCATCGTTACTGACGATTTCTCAATACAATTTGAGACCTTGGTGCCGCTAAGAAGCCTAAGTCTGCTGGAAGATGTCGCTACACGCCTCCCTATGGCGTTGTAGGAAGGAACTGATTGAAGTATTTGGTGGCCGAACCGGATTGTTCCGATAGCTCAGTTGGTTAGTAGGTAGGTCAGTTAAAACAAAAATCGTCTTTCCAGTGGTCAATAGTTAAGGGCTTATGTTTATATATAACATGTTTTCATCCCATAGAATTATAGAAGAGGCAACACCGTGTATGCGGATTCAGAGTTCAATCAAAGATTAGGCTTCATAGGCCTTAACTTTGAAAATGTCCACCGAAGATACGCGCACCTAAATCTGACAATGACCCAGTAGCGACGGGCCATAAATGCCTATGATCGCCCGTTCGAATCCGGCTCGGAGCAATAATTTTATTTTTTATGTTTTTCCTTTAATTTAAAATGTATAATTTCGTTAGCAGCGGTACTGCTTAATACAAAATTAATCATTATTATCACTAGAAAATCGAATATTCACTCGTAGTTTTGGTGAAAACCAAGTTTTATTACATCCGATATAGCTTATCGTTACCTCGGACGCACTTAGATAAAATAAACTAAGTTGAGACGTCAAATTACGATAATTTATCACATTAACAACGTACTATGTTATGCAAAACGGTAATGCCTGTCATTTGTCATGTATCCCTGTCAAAGTTGGATAACTCTATTTGGACGATTGTGAATCGGTAATTTGAGTGAATAAGTAGACAAATCACGTGACTTGCTATTTATCGTACCCTTATTGCTTGCGTGCCTGTATTTAAGTCCCCTAATATTTATTTATCTATTGACTAGCTTCTGCCCGCGACTCCGTTCGCGTGGAACTCGTTCATATCGTAGCTCCATACAAATTCTCACCCCCCATTTCACTCCCTTAGGAAATGATTTCCGGGATAAAAACTATCCTGTCCTTTCCCGGGATTGAACTAAGTATCTCTATACATTGGCGCTACAAAAATGTATCTCTAACCGTACATTTAAAAAAGTAACTTAAGATTATTACACTCAAGACATTTCTAAATAGTCTTAATTTGGTGGTATAATAAATAAAGCATTCTATTTTTGTGCAAACATTCATCCAATATCACCTAAATAGCCTCTATGGCTAGAGTTGTCACCCGTCGTGGGATAAAGCGACAAACTGTCATCTTATCACTCTTCGTGGGATAAGCGATTCAACTTGGCACTTGGCAATACACGCTCATGAACTGCTATCCAGTAACCTTGTCGCCTTGTCGGACGGGGTACTTGCGTCAAATCCGGTAGTTCTGATTTTTTGCAGACTCATTTATGATGTTGAATGAATAATCCAAGTTTGTGATCTCGAGCACCGAACGCAACTTTGTCAAAAATAGAAAACACCGCGTAAACCCTAAAGGACTAGTTTTTGATAGATATCTGGATGTATAAAGGTACTCCTTACAAGCTTCTTTCTATCCAAACGTTTAAGAACGAGCGCGCGAACATATTGAAATGAGAAACACACTCAGCTATGGACGAATATATGCCTGTATAATTTCATAACCCACACCCATTTTAAAGTTGACCATGTTCTAAAACCGCGGTGGGGAAAGTGAAGAGATGGCAGTCACATGACTTAGTTGACAGTTAGGCGGGTGCGCATACGCTGCTTTCGGGCCGATTCACGAGTGATAAAGTCATGTAAGTAAGTTTATTAAATACATACATAAAACGAGGAAATGTGTCTAGCCTTATGGGCACCCTTCCCAGGGGCAGCGTCTCGGAGAGTGCATTTGTACTAGTAGTTACGACTGTTACGAGTAAGTAGATTTAAGTGTTAGTGTTAAGTTTTATATTAGGGTAATGGGGGCTTTTACTTACAATGTCATACATACTAACATTATAAATGCGAAAGTGTCTGTCTGTTACCTCTTCACGCTTAACCGCGTTGAGATAGTTTGTGCCTCGGTGGAGGACATAGGATGGTTACTTTTTTTGTGTTTAATTGTCTTGATGTTTGTCAACTTTATCCATGTAACACCACAGCTGTTCTCTAACGAAGAGGCTGACAAGACCTAATTTTGTTGCAATTGATGTTATTTAAGCAGTTTTTTAAGAAAAACTATTTGTTCTAGCACATCAAAAAAAAAATATGTTAATATTCACCATATTTCAAAGACCGTGGACGGACTCGATACATAATTGGACGAAAGCGGCTCGATAGAAAATAATTGCAAAGATTGGTCTAAAAATCACATTAAACGGTTCTATGTCTTTAATTTTTTGACGTAAGGGGCTCCAATTAAAAACATGAAGTCAACATATTCATACCTAAACCGCTAACGAGTCATATTTCACAACTAATCCGCACTTTTTTTATTTAAATATTATTTATCTTCAAAAACCGGGCCGCCCAGTAACACTTGCTCTCGTTTACTCCGATACAAATAGACAGTGTGCGCGCTATCCCAAATCCTCAAGGGCATTTTGGTGTTGACAGCGTTAATAATGAACTAAGTAATGAACAGAAGACGGCCGGATGGCCAGACAGATATACCTACAACTTAGTAAGTATTAGAATATACCGTTGGCAGCATTCAGACACAGAATCTTAATAAGGATGGGTTACATCGTTAATATAATTCGTATAAAAGTACGTTATGTTGTAAGTAGTTTGTTGTATTATTGTTTCTTTCTTAATCAATAAATAATAATAATAACACCTCCCATAAGCCATTGTCCAGACAACCCACCATTCAACCCAATATCCATGACCTTAGTTTCCATCGCAGCACATTGTTGCACTGCAATAGTCTTTGCACCTGGCGGGGACCATCACCGGGTGTATCATGTTGTGCGCTCGGAGATGGTATCCGCCGCCGTGTGTATCCCTCGCTTTAGGTATATTATTTTTGTTTTAAAGGGCCTCTGCGCTGTTGGCTGCGGCCCCACGCATGCCTCCCAAAAGTCCGGGACTCCATGGTCCTGAGATATGGAAAAACAAACATAATAATAATCGTTTATTGAAAAAACACATTATGTGACAGATTTCGTCACGGGTCTCCGGAATAATAATAATAATAACGTCAAATTGTGTAATACATGACACCTAACCTAATTGTTGATGTAGATAATTAACAACTTGGAAAAGTTAAACACCTCCGACATTTTCATTTCAAAGTTAAATATCTCCAAACCGGCAGAACCGATTTTGTTGAAACGTAGCTAAGAACCATCTCGAATTATAAGCCGCGCACTGAATCTAGTACAGTATCTATCTATACATATTGTGACTGTCTAATAGTGTAGTCAATAGTTATTAATAGTTACATACACTAATCTAGACCAGAGGCTCTAGTATAAGTTTTACCGAAACAAAACGTTACGACCGCGTTCGCGTTTAGCTGTCAAATCCCATACAAATTGAGGGTAAAACGCAAACGCGATCGTAAAGTTTTGTTTCAGTAAAACAGGGCCCCATACACGGTAAGATTCATCTTTGCGATCCATCGTTACAAACCAATCGAAACGACCGATCGATAGTGTATTTCAATATCGAAAACGATTTACTAGATCGAAGACGATATCGGAAATCGCAGCAAAAACCTGTGCAGAGCCACACAAATTCGATGCATCGTTACGATAGTCTCATGACTCTTTTTGTTCCATGTCCAACGAGTAAATGATCGATCGTAACGATCGATTGTTTCGTGTATGGGTCGATCGAAGGCCAATTTCGAAGCGATCGATCGCCACGATTTTCATCCGATTTGTCGAAGCGATTAATCGTACCATGTATGGGGCGCTTACTAGAGTCTCTGAATAAAGGTCATCGAACGGGTGTATCAGTGAAAGTATTAACTCTTTTTGAATCAGCATTGTCTTGGTGCAAGGCAAAACAGTTATGACACGTGTATGGACAATATTGATGCTTGTTTTGTAAATTACTGCTACGGTACGGTAGCCTATATGCTGATAAGCGGCGATCGTGGGTTCGAATCCCGGCACGTACTAGCAGAGTTTCGGAATATACGAAATATTTACCATTAGCATTTCGGTGAAGGAAACATCGTGAGGAAAACGGTCTAATCTTAATAAGGTCTAGTTTTTCCTCTGGGTTGGAAGGTCAGATGGCAGTCGCTTTCGTATACCTTTTGCCTATGCCAAACCTTGGGATTAGGTGTCAAAGCGGACCCCGGGCTCCTTTAGGGCACAACCGGGAATAATGCTAGGAGGATGATGATTGTAAATTACTAGCGCAAAACAAAATAGTACATTACTACAGAGGCCGGGAAGTAAGGGGTTGCCGGCCGAGTAGATACATATAGACGGCCGGTAGCGAGGTCGGATAGTTATGAGGCTGGCAACCCCTTTTTCACGCCGAGGTATTGTATAGTGCTTTTCTCAGACATGCAATGAAGTAAATTAAAAAAACTCCAAGAAACCAAACTATAATTATCATGGCAGAACGCCGCTACAGAAAACGCAAATCCTGCCATCCCAAGCAAGCACTCTTTCAGCCACTACACACAAAAGAGCAATAATCAAAATCATGGAAATATTCGCTATAAATTTGTTAATTTAGGTCAGATATTGAAATAAAAATAGAAATAGATCATCTATTTTTTCGGCTAAATTAATGGTCTGAAACCAAGTTTCAGTTTTCGGTACGATGAGCTTTACACCCCGTATACATCTAATTTTTCTCTTAAGTTCAATCCAAATGTTTTTTAGGGTTCCGTAGTCGACTAGGAACCCTTATAGTTTCGCTTTGTCTGTCCGTCCGTCCGCGGATAATCTCAGTAACCGTTAGCACTAGAAAGCTGAAATTTGGTACTAATATGTATATCAATCACGCCGACAAAGTGGTAAAATAAAATGTGCCTTTTTTATTTTTATTAGGGTACCTCCCCAATACGTAACGTGGGGAGTGTTTTTTTTTTCATTTCAACCCTAACGTGTGATATATTGTTGGATAGGTATTAAAAATGAATAGGGGTTTGCTAAATTCATTTTTTTGATAATGTCCATATTTTCGGAGATAATCGCTCCAGAAGTAAAAAAAAATGTGTCCCCCCCTCTAACTTTTGAACCATAAGTTTTAAAAATATGAAAAAAAAATCTCAAAAGTAGAACTTTATAAAAACTTTTTAGGAAAATTATTTTGAACTTAATTTTGAATTTATAATTTATAATTCCTGGACGAAAAACTACGGAACCCAACACTGAGCGTGGCCCGACACGCTCTTGGCCGGTTTTTTTGTTAGTTTAGGTTATAATTATAACGTGTTATTGACGAAGCCTGTTGCGGATTCTATCATTGTTAGGTAAGTACCTAGGGGATGTTTGTTTGTACGCAATTGACGAAGTGGATATTTTTATGTACCTAATCATTCTTGTTTCGTAAGCGTCTCGCAGCACCAGGCCCATACGGCCACTCCGGCGGCCACTCTGACCGCCCAGGCCCCTAAGGCCACCATGGGACCGCCACCGCCACCGCCGCCGGCGGCAGCGGCGATCCCCTTGTCCCCGTTCCAGGCCCCTAAGGCCAAACCGCCCAAAAAGGGCAAAAATAAGGCAGTAAAGGCAGCCGCGTCTGCCCCAGCTAACCCTCCGGCCCATCAGGCCCTCCCCGCAGCGGAATCAGACGTGAGGCAATCGCGTTCTCGCTCCCTTGGGGGGCGACCCTTCTCGCAAGAGGAACGCGCTGTCCCACGCCACCGCTCTCCCCGCCCCCGCTGCCCCTCCAGAGACCTACTGACCGACGCAGAGACACTTGAACTCCTGTATTCTGACCACGAAGACATGGACACGTCAGTATGGATACCCGTAGGCAGCAGCCGAAAGGGAAAACGCGCGCTGCCGAAGTCTCCGAAGGCTGATTCGCCGGCGAAGAAAGCCCTTCGGACTCCCGCCGCCACCGCGCCTTCTGCGCAGGCCCCTCAGGCCAGTAGTGCCGCTTTGGCAACGGACGGCGGGTCTTCGGCCCCCAGCTCGACTCCAATAGGTAACCCGGACAAGCCGGACTCATGTGTCCTGATCGACACACATAGGTACCACACTGCCATGGCCATAGCCAGCCAGCGTGGCATCCGTGTGGTCGGTTCGGAGATCATGAAGCCGCCCTTGGAAGGGATGCGCATCACGGTCCAGGGACCCGAAGACTACCGTGCTCTGACCCGTCTCTTCGACGAGCTGTCGATGGCCTACAACCGGAGGCTGACCGTCGAAGAGAAAGGCTATAGGGCCGTCCTCCGGGGCATCCACAAGGACATCCCGGAGGACGAGGTAGCTGCGGATCTCAAACGCAAGGGGATCGCCGTCAGGGAGGTTCATCGCCTCTACAATAAGCAAAAAGGGAAGTACGATATCGTACTAGTAGTCACCGACCCGGACCAGCGCAAAGCAATCCACTCCCTTAAGGAGGTCCTCAAAATGGCTGTGAGGGCGGAGACTCCTAACAAGAGGACCCACCTCTCACAGTGCCACAACTGCCAGAGGTTCGGCCACGGCGCTCGTGGCTGTCACTCTCCCGCCCGTTGCGTCAAGTGCGCTGGGGATCACGCGACTCGCGACTGCGAGCGCCCCAAGGGTAGTAAGGACCCGAACGGCATACGGTGCTGCAACTGTTTGGTTCGCAAGCTCCCCCATGGGCATACTGCCAATTATGGGGGATGCCCTTGCCGCCCAAAGAGTCGCAACACCGAAGCAAAGTCGAAGTCCTCACCTCCCTCAGGGCGCAAGCAAAACGCGGGCTGGGCTGCTCCCCAGAACACTCCGCAAACCTATCCCGCCCTTCCGGCCTTAGGTCTAGGTGCCCCTAGGAACCCGCCGCCTTCTGCGGCCGTAGGTCCCTGTCCGGCGCCTTCTGCACCCCAATCTCAGGCGAGCCCCTCTGCATGGGGGCCTGCCGCCAGTCAAGCGGGCCGGCCCGCTATAGATCCCCTCTACGCGCTTATGCAGGTAATTCAGGTACTCCCACCGGAGGTGGCGAGCGGCCTGACTGCCCGCATATTCGCAACAGCGACACAATATCTCGCCGCACCAAGCGGCAGCCAGGTTCACGGTGCCTACTAGTATGGATAGTACGTCCCAGAAGCTTAAACCTGCTTCGATTACCATTGGCATTTACAATGCCAATGGACTGAGAGGTATGAAGGACGAGGTGATGAACTTCCTTCGCGATCACTCAGTAGATTTACTCCTGGTCCAAGAGACCTTTTATCGTCCCAGCATTAGAGCTTTTCGCGTCCCTGGATACGTTCAGATTAGAGATGATAGGCAAGATGGTAGGCCATTCGGGGGCACGCTCATTTTCTACAAACGTAACTTACATTGCATAAGACTCAATCCCCCGCCCCTGACTAATATGGAAGTGTCGGTCTGTCGCATCTCGATGGAGGGTCACCCCCCGATATCGATTGCTTCAACCTACCTTTCACCTCAACGAGACTTACTTTTGACTGACCTCAACTCTTTAGCCTCCCTAGGTCCTTCGGTCATCGTGGCCGGGGACCTAAATAGCAAGCATATTAGCTGGGGTTGCGTAGCAACCAATCCCAACGGCAATCGGCTTCACCACCTCTTGATCGACAGCCTCCCTTTCGATCTCCTCGCTCCCTTAGAACCGACTCACTTCCCTCATAACGTAGATCATCGACCTGACATACTCGACATAGCACTACTAAAGAACGTAGCGTTAACTCTGCGTTCTATAGAAGTGTTACACGAACTAGACTCGGACCATAGGCCAGTCCTTTTGAGACTAGGTCCTCACCCCAATAGTACTCCCCGAACCAGGACACTCGTGGACTGGGATAAGGTGCAGTCAGGTCTCTTACAGACGGATCCCCCCCTGCTTAGAGACATCCCAGACAATATAACTACAACCGAACAGACAGACCAAGCGATCGATTCTTTCACCAACTACCTCAACGCTGTACGAAGCGAGGCCTCAAGGGAGGTGTCGGCGGAGGACATCCAAAACCGACCCCTACCTAGGGAACTGAGAGAGTTAGTGACAAGGAAAAATCGCGCCATCCGCACCTACTCAAATCACCCTTCTGCCGAAAATCGACAAATCCTGAGAGACTTGTCTAACGAGTCTAAACAGAGAATTGCCGAATTTCGGGAGAACTCGTTCAGGGATCTGATGGGGGAGATAACGCCTAGTCATCTGGCTTACTGGAAACTAGCGAGATCTCTCAAATCCGATGCCTGTTGGACCATCCCTCCCTTGGATCGACCGGATCACTCAACCCCCGCGTTCGAGGACAGTGAGAAAGCCGAATGCCTTGCGAGTAGCCTAGAGTCCCAATGTTCGCCCAATCTCCTCCACACCGACGAAGCCCATATTAGCAGGGTCGATTCCGAGGTGGACAGGAGATCGCGTCTCCCCGTAACTTCACCCATTTTACCGGTGTCGGTTAAGGAAGTCAGTGACCATGTCAGGCGTCTCCGTATTAGGAAGGCTCCGGGTGCGGATGGTTTATCCAATCGCATCCTGAGACTTCTCCCCGAAACCCTCCTCCTCCTTTTGGTTGGCATCTTCAATGCCGCGCTGACCAATGCCCACTTTCCAGCCGCGTGGAAATGTGCAACGGTCATAGGGATAGCGAAGCCCGGAAAACCCCGGACCTCGCCTGCCTCTTATAGGCCGATCAGCTTACTTAGCTCCCTTGGAAAGCTATATGAGCGGATCCTACTCACGAGAATTCTCAGATTTACGGCTGAGAATAACCTCCTCATCGATGAGCAGTTCGGCTTTAGATCCGGACACTCATGCGTCCAACAGGTGCACCGCGTCACGGAGCATGTGTTGGACGGCTTCTCTCGATTCCAGGGGCTCAAGACCGGTGCGATCTTTCTCGACGTAGCGAAAGCCTTCGATAAGGTCTGGCATAACGGACTGGTATACAAGTTATACCAGCTCGGTATACCGGACAGACTCGTACTCACCATACGAGATTTTCTCAGTGATCGAAGCTTTCGATACCGACTGGAGGGAACGTTCTCGGACCCACACCCCATCCGGGCCGGAGTCCCGCAAGGCTCCGTGCTCTCACCCACTCTCTACTCGTTGTTCACGAACGACATTCCCAGGCACCCTAAGGTGCATCTGGGGTTGTTTGCGGACGACACCGCGCTCTTTACGACCCATTGTAAGTACGCTACTATCCGGCGATACCTCCAAGAGGCAACCACCGACCTAGGCCGTTGGTTTAATCTTTGGCGTATCGAAGTCAACCCGGAAAAAAGCACTGCAATAGTCTTCCACCCGTCTGACTGCATTAGCACAGAAAGGCGGGCGGCCCCGATCCAGATGTTTGACCGACCCATCCCCTGGGTCAATGAGGCCAAATATCTTGGAGTGACCCTCGACAGGAAACTGACCTTCCGTAGCCACATCCGTAGGGTACGCAACCGCGCGTTGTTCGTTCTAGGAAGGCTTGGGCCGATGATCAACAAGTTTAGTAAAATGTCACTTAGAAATAAGCTGACACTCTACAACACTTGTATTCGTCCAATCATGACATATGCAAGTGTAGTATTTGCTCACGTGCCTATGTCATCGCTCAAACCGCTTCAGGTCATTCAGAATCGTTTCCTCCGTAGGGCGACTGGTGCCCCGTGGTACCAATCGAACCTCAGCCTGCACCACGACATGGGGATTAGCACCATGTATGGTTTCTTTAAGCAGGCTGCCAGACGTTATTTTGACAACGCTCCCCACCATAGGAATCCGTTAGTTAGGAAGGCTGCTGATTACGCTCCCATCCCTCCCCCCTCAGTCGTTACTCGGCGCTCACTGATTAGGGGCCGCACGGTCCGGCGTCCTAGGCACACACTCACGGACCCGGACGACGAAATCACAGCGTCCATCGAAAGATGGAACGCTGCGCTTTCGGCGTCCATCCCATCGCGTACACTTCGGCGTTCCCGCCGGCGGGGACGTCCACCGCGAATTCACGACAACACAGACACATACAGCCCCTATTCGTCCCGGTACCGCCGCATACCGGGTAGAGTCAGTCCGACCCAGGTCGGGCCTAGCTGAGTTTCTTGCTGGACTCTTCTCAGCTAGGCTAGGTTTTAGCGAACCAGCGATAAAACTCCCAGTAGTTCGACACCACTCACACCCCAGATTCGGTTGATACCGTTCAACCAATCTCACTGGAGCGCAAACTCGTAGAGTATTCCAGTGTACAAACTTTCCCGCGTGGTCGTGCCGGAGGCTCCCCCTGGATTTTCCCCAGGCTACCCTCCAACCATGCAATTCGACCGCTATATTGGGTCCGTCCTATTATAGCCACAGTCAGGTTCAAAAAAAAAAAAAAATAAATAAAATTATTCCAGTTTCCAGTATTCTACAATTAACAACAGAGTTTCACTAAACTACCTACAAGTCTCCAGCCAAGTCTCCCTGCACAAACCTCTGTTAAAAGTCCATATTTGGCGCAGCTGTAGATACTGACCATTTGAACTTATCAACGATGATGTATATGGAAGTACTAGGAAGTCTTGGAATAGATTAGCTTAGGTAGGGAAGCCGGTAGCAACTCACCGGTTGACCTTCACTGTAGAAACAATCAATCAATATTCAAGATCAAGATTGTAGACGTCTGCGCAGGTCAATTAACCAGTAGGTATTCTGTATTCATAAGATGTTTTACTCGAGTTAACCTTTCGCCTGTGTTTGTTTACGATCACGGACATGGGTGGCTCACTCCGTGATTACGTGGCGCCGCTACAAGTACATAGCCTAACGGGCCCGGCCGGTATGTTAGCGCGGCACGCACGCGTTCTATCGCAGCGCAGCGCGTTGCATGAGATAGAAAGGGATGGCAACGTTTAGGCTCGTTCGGCATACCTAAACACGGGATTTGTTAACAGGGAACCTTCTGTACGAAGTACTTTTATTTATTATTTGGTTATAGTTATTTATTTATTTAAAAAAATATTATTCATAACATGAATATTATCAAAAGAGCCTATTACAGGATCTCACAGATAGCGCTAGCATATGAGAATACAAAAAAGTGTCAAAGTGTGAACCTATTCATGCACAAATACACTAGCAAACTGAATAAGAATATAATGACTAGGTATTACTAATGATGAATTGATGATACAGTGCTATCAATAACTTAAAATGCGTTGCGAAAGTAACTGCCGGCTTGTTCATGAAATCGAAGACTGATATTGAAATTGCTATAAAGATTTTGTGAGTGAAATAGAGGTTGGAAGTTTGAATTTACACACTGTAATACATTGTAATGCCACTACTCAATAAGCGACCGCGAAGCCGCTGGCAAAAACGAGTAGACAATTCTACAAAAATCATAAACATAATCACATTCAAGCCAGAAAGCAATAAATTCTCTTCAATCCCCGACATGTAATACTTCGACTTCTATACGATATTTTATCATTAAGGCGATGTCGTTGCATAAGGCCTTCAACTTGGCACTTGGCAATACACGCTCATGAACTGCTATCCAGTAACCTTGTCGCCTTGTCGGACGGGGTACTTGCGTCAAATCCGGTAGTTCTGATTTTTTGCAGACTCATTTATGATGTTGAATGAATAATCCAAGTTTGTGATCTCGAGCACCGAACGCAACTTTGTCAAAAATAGAAAACACCGCGTAAACCCTAAAGGACTAGTTTTTGATAGATATCTGGATGTATAAAGGTACTCCTTACAAGCTTCTTTCTATCCAAACGTTTAAGAACGAGCGCGCGAACATATTGAAATGAGAAACACACTCAGCTATGGACGAATATATGCCTGTATAATTTCATAACCCACACCCATTTTAAAGTTGACCATGTTCTAAAACCGCGGTGGGGAAAGTGAAGAGATGGCAGTCACATGACTTAGTTGACAGTTAGGCGGGTGCGCATACGCTGCTTTCGGGCCGATTCACGAGTGATAAAGTCATGTAAGTAAGTTTATTAAATACATACATAAAACGAGGAAATGTGTCTAGCCTTATGGGCACCCTTCCCAGGGGCAGCGTCTCGGAGAGTGCATTTGTACTAGTAGTTACGACTGTTACGAGTAAGTAGATTTAAGTGTTAGTGTTAAGTTTTATATTAGGGTAATGGGGGCTTTTACTTACAATGTCATACATACTAACATTATAAATGCGAAAGTGTCTGTCTGTTACCTCTTCACGCTTAACCGCGTTGAGATAGTTTGTGCCTCGGTGGAGGACATAGGATGGTTACTTTTTTTGTGTTTAATTGTCTTGATGTTTGTCAACTTTATCCATGTAACACCACAGCTGTTCTCTAACGAAGAGGCTGACAAGACCTAATTTTGTTGCAATTGATGTTATTTAAGCAGTTTTTTAAGAAAAACTATTTGTTCTAGCACATCAAAAAAAAAATATGTTAATATTCACCATATTTCAAAGACCGTGGACGGACTCGATACATAATTGGACGAAAGCGGCTCGATAGAAAATAATTGCAAAGATTGGTCTAAAAATCACATTAAACGGTTCTATGTCTTTAATTTTTTGACGTAAGGGGCTCCAATTAAAAACATGAAGTCAACATATTCATACCTAAACCGCTAACGAGTCATATTTCACAACTAATCCGCACTTTTTTTATTTAAATATTATTTATCTTCAAAAACCGGGCCGCCCAGTAACACTTGCTCTCGTTTACTCCGATACAAATAGACAGTGTGCGCGCTATCCCAAATCCTCAAGGGCATTTTGGTGTTGACAGCGTTAATAATGAACTAAGTAATGAACAGAAGACGGCCGGATGGCCAGACAGATATACCTACAACTTAGTAAGTATTAGAATATACCGTTGGCAGCATTCAGACACAGAATCTTAATAAGGATGGGTTACATCGTTAATATAATTCGTATAAAAGTACGTTATGTTGTAAGTAGTTTGTTGTATTATTGTTTCTTTCTTAATCAATAAATAATAATAATAACACCTCCCATAAGCCATTGTCCAGACAACCCACCATTCAACCCAATATCCATGACCTTAGTTTCCATCGCAGCACATTGTTGCACTGCAATAGTCTTTGCACCTGGCGGGGACCATCACCGGGTGTATCATGTTGTGCGCTCGGAGATGGTATCCGCCGCCGTGTGTATCCCTCGCTTTAGGTATATTATTTTTGTTTTAAAGGGCCTCTGCGCTGTTGGCTGCGGCCCCACGCATGCCTCCCAAAAGTCCGGGACTCCATGGTCCTGAGATATGGAAAAACAAACATAATAATAATCGTTTATTGAAAAAACACATTATGTGACAGATTTCGTCACGGGTCTCCGGAATAATAATAATAATAACGTCAAATTGTGTAATACATGACACCTAACCTAATTGTTGATGTAGATAATTAACAACTTGGAAAAGTTAAACACCTCCGACATTTTCATTTCAAAGTTAAATATCTCCAAACCGGCAGAACCGATTTTGTTGAAACGTAGCTAAGAACCATCTCGAATTATAAGCCGCGCACTGAATCTAGTACAGTATCTATCTATACATATTGTGACTGTCTAATAGTGTAGTCAATAGTTATTAATAGTTACATACACTAATCTAGACCAGAGGCTCTAGTATAAGTTTTACCGAAACAAAACGTTACGACCGCGTTCGCGTTTAGCTGTCAAATCCCATACAAATTGAGGGTAAAACGCAAACGCGATCGTAAAGTTTTGTTTCGGTAAAACAGGGCCCCATACACGGTAAGATTCATCTTTGCGATCCATCGTTACAAACCAATCGAAACGACCGATCGATAGTGTATTTCAATATCGAAAACGATTTACTAGATCGAAGACGATATCGGAAATCGCAGCAAAAACCTGTGCAGAGCCACACAAATTCGATGCATCGTTACGATAGTCTCATGACTCTTTTTGTTCCATGTCCAACGAGTAA
Organism: Epinotia ramella; assembly: GCA_947578815.1. NCBI lineage: Eukaryota > Metazoa > Arthropoda > Insecta > Lepidoptera > Tortricidae > Epinotia > Epinotia ramella. The sequence goes on from OX388223.1 coordinate 16,076,114, forward strand.
ATGATCGATCGTAACGATCGATTGTTTCGTGTATGGGTCGATCGAAGGCCAATTTCGAAGCGATCGATCGCCACGATTTTCATCCGATTTGTCGAAGCGATTAATCGTACCATGTATGGGGCGCTTACTAGAGTCTCTGAATAAAGGTCATCGAACGGGTGTATCAGTGAAAGTATTAACTCTTTTTGAATCAGCATTGTCTTGGTGCAAGGCAAAACAGTTATGACACGTGTATGGACAATATTGATGCTTGTTTTGTAAATTACTGCTACGGTACGGTAGCCTATATGCTGATAAGCGGCGATCGTGGGTTCGAATCCCGGCACGTACTAGCAGAGTTTCGGAATATACGAAATATTTACCATTAGCATTTCGGTGAAGGAAACATCGTGAGGAAAACGGTCTAATCTTAATAAGGTCTAGTTTTTCCTCTGGGTTGGAAGGTCAGATGGCAGTCGCTTTCGTATACCTTTTGCCTATGCCAAACCTTGGGATTAGGTGTCAAAGCGGACCCCGGGCTCCTTTAGGGCACAACCGGGAATAATGCTAGGAGGATGATGATTGTAAATTACTAGCGCAAAACAAAATAGTACATTACTACAGAGGCCGGGAAGTAAGGGGTTGCCGGCCGAGTAGATACATATAGACGGCCGGTAGCGAGGTCGGATAGTTATGAGGCTGGCAACCCCTTTTTCACGCCGAGGTATTGTATAGTGCTTTTCTCAGACATGCAATGAAGTAAATTAAAAAAACTCCAAGAAACCAAACTATAATTATCATGGCAGAACGCCGCTACAGAAAACGCAAATCCTGCCATCCCAAGCAAGCACTCTTTCAGCCACTACACACAAAAGAGCAATAATCAAAATCATGGAAATATTCGCTATAAATTTGTTAATTTAGGTCAGATATTGAAATAAAAATAGAAATAGATCATCTATTTTTTCGGCTAAATTAATGGTCTGAAACCAAGTTTCAGTTTTCGGTACGATGAGCTTTACACCCCGTATACATCTAATTTTTCTCTTAAGTTCAATCCAAATGTTTTTTAGGGTTCCGTAGTCGACTAGGAACCCTTATAGTTTCGCTTTGTCTGTCCGTCCGTCCGCGGATAATCTCAGTAACCGTTAGCACTAGAAAGCTGAAATTTGGTACTAATATGTATATCAATCACGCCGACAAAGTGGTAAAATAAAATGTGCCTTTTTTATTTTTATTAGGGTACCTCCCCAATACGTAACGTGGGGAGTGTTTTTTTTTTTCATTTCAACCCTAACGTGTGATATATTGTTGGATAGGTATTAAAAATGAATAGGGGTTTGCTAAATTCATTTTTTTGATAATGTCCATATTTTCGGAGATAATCGCTCCAGAAGTAAAAAAAAATGTGTCCCCCCCTCTAACTTTTGAACCATAAGTTTTAAAAATATGAAAAAAAAATCTCAAAAGTAGAACTTTATAAAAACTTTTTAGGAAAATTATTTTGAACTTAATTTTGAATTTATAATTTATAATTCCTGGACGAAAAACTACGGAACCCAACACTGAGCGTGGCCCGACACGCTCTTGGCCGGTTTTTTTGTTAGTTTAGGTTATAATTATAACGTGTTATTGACGAAGCCTGTTGCGGATTCTATCATTGTTAGGTAAGTACCTAGGGGATGTTTGTTTGTACGCAATTGACGAAGTGGATATTTTTATGTACCTAATCATTCTTGTTTCGTAAATAAAGATTTTAACATCCAAATGTTCAATTATTCGTTTTCTTTAATTACAGGATGGAAGCTGCAAAGTGAGCTGGTTTAAGAGCTGCGAGGGAACATACAGACACCAGACATGTCGGAAGGCGTGGTTTACACGAAGCAGCGCGTCCCGCCCTTCTTAAGACAGGTATTACTAAGTATACTCGTAACTACACGTTTTACCACCGAGGTGGCGAACAAGCATACGCCTTGTCTGATGGTAAGAGGAAACCGTGAACTATGGCCTCCAGAGTGAGCCTGACCCTTTATTCATCATCATCATCATATCAGCCGAAAGACGTCCACTGCTGGACATAGGCCTCCCCCAAAGAGTGCCAAAGTGACCGGTCCTGCGCCACCCGCATCCAGCGAACTCCGGCAACCTTTACCAGGTCATCAGTCCACCTTGCGGGGGGCCTACCCACGCTGCGCCTTCCGGTACGTGGTCGCCACTCGAGAACCTTTCCGCCCCAACGGCCATCGGTTCTACGTGCTATGTACCCTTTATTGATTTGAGGATAAAATAGAATGGTAATTTATTGCCACACGTCATCATCCTCCTCCTAGCGTTATTCCCGGTTGTGTCCTAAAGGAGCCCGGGGTCCGCTTTGACACCTAAACCCAAGATTTGCCATAGGCACTAGTTTTACGAAAGCGACTGCCATCTGACCTTCCAACCCAGAGGGAAAACTAGACCTTATTTGGATGGAGAGGTTTCCTCACGATGTTTTCCTTCACCGAAAAGCTAACGGTAAATATTCCGTACATATAAGTTCCGAAAAACTCATTGGTACGAGCGGGATTCGAACCCACGACCGCCGCTTAGCTTTATGGAAACAACATAAAAACTAATAAACAGAAAAATAAAAACGAAATCTAGTAGGTATATCAGTGCGACAATAGGAGTGAGCTCAGCGTTTGCTGCGGCACACAACGCTGGTTTTCAGTTCCCCGTTAGTGACAACTAGTTGAACCATTTGGTGGTTGCTTAAATTGCTACAGTGATTTGAAGTAGGTATACAATACAATAACATTAAAAATACAAAAAACGTTAGAGAAAATTAGAGAAGCTCTCAATGCACTTTTAAAGTTACATCTAAAGTTTAGATGTAAGTATCTTTTTAGATTCTAAACAATGGACAGTTAACAAAAGTTAATTAAGACTTAAGAGCAACAAAATTTGACCCGTAGTCAGCATTATCCAAGAGGCAACCGGATGGCTCGCGGTATTTGAGCTCCCGAAGTGTTGTGGAACCGCCCCCTATGCAACCCAAACTGAGTCAACTTGGACTAGGGCGAAAATAGAAAAAAACTATTAAAATTGTTTTTTTCGCGAGGCATCCGATTGAAACAGCTGTTGCCTAAAAGTATTGTACGCTGTTTATATAATGAAATGCTAGTCTAATACCTGGTGACAATTTCATATTTTTCATTTCATATTATTTTTTTGAAGCTGAAGGTCCTGGGTTCGAATCCCGGTAAGGGCAAATATTTGTGTGATGAGCATATGAATATTTGTGTCTGAGTCGTGGATGTTTTCTATGTATTTAAGTATTTATATCTATTATATATATCGTCGTCTAGTACCCATAACACTAGCCTTACTGAGCTTACTATGGGACTAGGTCGTTTTGTGTAAGATAGTAAAAAAAAAACTTATACCTACTAATCCAATATAAGGTAAAAGTGGTATTCCACTTGTCCAAGATCTTTGCGTTTCTCTGCGGATCGCATCAGACCTTATCGTGTGATGGTCGGCCTTATCACACGATAAGTGACAGGATAGAGCGTCCGTCACTGGCTGACACCGTTCAATAGAACGAGACGACGCTCCTAATCTTGTCATCGTCATCGCGTGATAAGGCCGACCATGATACGGGGTCAGAAATGAGGCTATCCGCAGCAGAACCAAGGTAACCGATATAGCCCTCCAAATCGCTAAACTTAAGTGGCAGTGGGCGGGGCACATAGCACGTAGAACCGATGGCCGTTGGGGCGGAAAGGTTCTCGAGTGGCGACCACGTACCGGAAGGCGCGGCGTGGGTGGACTGATGACCTGGTAAAGGTTGCTGGAGTCCGCTGGATGCGGGCGGCGCAGGACCGGTCACTTTGGCACTCTTTGGGCGAGGCCCATGTCCAGCAGTGGACGTCTTTCGGCTGATATGATGATGATGATGATATAGATCTTTGTACAATGTGTATTTGCCTCTCCACTACGGCTTTTTTTCAGTCCCTGGCTGTAAGCGGCGTGGTGCTGTACATGATCGGGACCGGAGCGAACATCGCGTTCCCTGGCGTGTTGCTGCAACAGCTACGCGAACCTGGCTCCGCGCTGCAACTGACCGACGAACACGAGTCGTGGATAGGTGGGGAGTGTTAGAGCCTTATCACACTTGCGATTTCCAAGCGTATTTTGTATGAAGGCGATCACGCAGCGTGTTCGCCGCGACTGATAATTGTATAGAAAATACGCTCGCAAATCGCAAGTGTGATAAGGCTCTTACTATTTATCGAACGAGCGGGCGAAGCGAACGAAGTTCTATGCTTCAGCTTGGGCCGAAAATCGCTTGGATGTCCGAGGTCCGGATGTCCCGTTTTCCCGGTGCTCTCCTCTATAGGTGGCATTTCTCTGAGTCACTTTTTCAAAATGCAAAAAGTTTTTGAAGTGAAATCTTCTCCGCTCGCGTGCCGGGGCGGCCCGGCGCGGTGCCCTCCGTCAGATTTCACTTTTACCGGCACTCCCGGAGTGCAACCCGGTTTTATTTATACTGGCTCGCTATTTCTACAGCTCACTATCCACTAGTTTATTTGAGTCAGGCAACAAAAGCCCATATTACACCTTACAGACTAACATATTTACATCTGCAATTCTGCAGGCTTATCATGGTCGGCAGTATCACGCGATAAGTGACAAGATAAGAGCGTCGTCTATCGATCTATCGTCAGCCAGTCGTGTTATCGTGTGATAAGGCCGACCATGATGGGGTCTGTACTTTTATATCTTCTAATCAAGCCTCGGATTATTTTTCGCATGGTAAGATGAAAGAAAACTATGGAGCCGATATTAAAATTAAATTGTTATTTATATTCATACTCATACTCATTCATTTCATTAAGAACGAAATAAATTTATAAATAAATAAATCATTTATATAGAAATAAATTATATTTTAAATAAAATAAAAAAACACTACTTTCGTAATGTGCTCCTAGTTTCCAATATCCATAGAGCTTGTAGATACAGGATGAGTGCCTCAAAATCTTGACAAGGTATGGGACGTGTATTGTCCATTTCAAAATTACAATTGTAAAACGGAAGTTAGTGTAGCATATTCTAGAACTCGCTCAAATTGTTCAGTACTGTGTATCTACTCCACAACACACACACGTCACAACACATTTCTCATGATCGTATTTCAGATCTTTGTAAGGCTCTATCCAGTAAAAAATTGCAGAAACTTGCGAATCAGACATAATTGTTCACGTAATAATTGCACGCACTGATTGCAATAAATAATTAAGTGACACGTCGTGTCGTGAAAGATTGACATGACATTGACACGCACATGATTTTTGATAAAGCGGGTAGTACCTGCCATTACGTTTACCGCAACAAAGTAGTCTGAACAAAACAAAATAGTAACTAATTTGATATAGTTACAGGGTAAATGTAAACCTTTACCAAGCGAATGGCTAACACATCCCAAATCATACTACATAAATTCATTTTAATTACATTAAGTAAGATTAATTTTTGATTAACATTTTCGATCTGTCAACCTCCATAAGGGACAAAAGTATTACGGAACTAAGAAAATTAGTGAGTATCAGTATGAATATGAGTTAAAGTTTAGTTTAAATATCGACTCCATAGTTTTCTTTCATCTTACCATGCGAAAAATAATCCGAGGCCTGCTTCTAATATTATAAATAGGAAAAGTCTGTGACATTCTAATCTTGTATGTAGGTAATCTCCGCACCGCTCATCCGATAGCAAAAATTCTCAAGCCCGTCTTTTTTAACCCCCGACGCAAAGAGAGTCTGTGTATCTGTGTATTTGTTTGTGGTATCGTAGCTCCCAAACGGGTGGACCGATTTGAATGCGGTATTTTTTTGTGTCATAAATAATGTTATCCCGAGTGTTCTTAACTATGTTTTATGAAAATCTGCTCAGCCGTTTTTGATATGTTGGACTTTGAAATGAAAATGTCGGGGGTTTTTCAACTTTACTAAGTTGTAGTTATTTATACATATATTTTTTATTTTTGAAAATGTGTGACGATAAACGAAGCTCACAAAACTTCACGAGAATCGGTTGAGAAATGTGACCTGTACAGGAGAACAGCCGGACAGACAGACAAACGATTTTCAGCTCAAGCTGAAGCATATAACTTCATTCGCTTCGCTCCTTCGTTCGAATAATGGGTTTGACGTTATACAAGTTCGAAATATATTCTCAAATTGGCCGCCGGGTCGTTAGAGAACAGATACTTCATTACGGCAGAAAGGCAGTGATTAGATTACCCACTGATTCGAGACATTTATTCTCGGCTACTGGAGATACGAATAAAAATGTACTTACTGTGGGTATAATGTCGCTGGGATGCCAATAAACTTGACTTCGGGGCATTTTTAATTATTTGTGTCACAAGGGAGCAAAATAGTATATTTACGGCGAGGGCGGTGTATTGAATCCTGAACGTAGCGAGGGATCCTACAATAGAATCGTGAGCGTAGCGAGGGATTCTAACGTAGGATCCTGAGCGTAGTGAGGGGTACAAGTGTTAACGCCCGAGACGAAAATAATTTTGCTACTGAATGACACATAGGTACTATTTTTCACACCGACTATGAAGAAATTTAAAAAGGATAGGTACTGTTAAAGTTAATTAAGAAGTTTTAACAAATTTTCTTGATTTTTATTACTAATTTTTAAATATTATAAATAAATAAAAAAGACCGGATTGCACTCCGGGAGTGCCGGCAAAAGTGAAAACTTGCGTGTTGCTTTAACCTTGATCTACGGCTACGGTAAATATGGTCTACAATAACAGTATTGTAACAATTGCATGAACTAAAAGCGCAGGCGTTTCAAAACGTTTTGGGAAAAGAATCATTAATACTACATTACTTACCTAGGGCGGTAAAACATATTTTTCTTTATTACCGCCAGTGGTGAGTACGACATTTTACATCTCTCCCTGGCCGGAACTGAGATTTGGTAATTGCTACTTTATGGCCAGATGAGACGTATAAAAACTTACCTACATGGAAATTGTTCTTGTAGGAGAATTATATTTTGGGATTTTTTTTACCTATGGAGATCATATTTTGGCGAAAAAGAATAATAGGTAAACGTTATGACCGGGAGGGACGTTTTATCAACGGGAGAAATTTTCTGACCGCCCAAAAAACTAGAGGGGGTTTCAGTTTTTTGGGCGGTCAGAAAACCACGAAGTCAGATTAAATGAGATTCGGGTCGACCCCCTCCCCCCTTAAACGTCTCACGTAATTAATGGACGCCCCTTCTGCACAAAACCCTGGATAAACGTAATTTGAAGTATATGAATACGCGTTTGTGCCTTAGATTAGACGATAGAGTCCTGTTAATTTTTACATCGAATTTCCTCCGATGTAATTGCGTTCGACTATTTATCTGTAGTAGTGTTGTGTTCCTGGAGGTTAGCAAGGTCGCCAGAGCTCCCGAGGATGCGTTGTGTTGAGAGTGAGAGAATCAGTTCCTTCAGCTGTCATGTCAACACAGCGAATCCTCAAACATATCAAGAGTCGGCAACGCCCATGTTACTCCTTTGGAGTTGCATGCGTCTATAGGCTGCGGTGACCGCTTACCATCAGGCGGGCCGTACGCTTATTTGCCACCGTCGTTGTATAAAATAATCATAAAAATATACAATGCTAACTGCAAACTTTTGTTCCAGCCTCAATCCTCGGCCTGGCGCTGATCTCCGGCATTGTGATAGCCCCACTGTGTCTGCAGCGGCTGGGCCGGCGGCTCACCAACCAGCTCAGCACCCTCCCGGCGCTGGGCGGCTGGGCGCTCATGGTGGCCGCAGCAGGACCCACAGCTTTGCTTATCAGCAGGACTTTACAGGCAAGTCCTACGATCTATCAGGCAACATCTACTAGACTTGAGGGATGGGGAGTGCTGACCTCCCAGCCATGAGAGGCTAGGTCCTCATGGTGGCTAAAACAGGACCCACAGACCGTATCTACAGTTATCAGAAAAACGCCTGTGAAAGATGTCTGATATGCAAAATATAGGCCGCCATTTTGAAGTTTTCAGTTACTTTCAAATCGATCAAATGATGGTTGCACCCATAGCATTTTTCATTAGCAGGTCTTTACAAGCATATGTATACCTACCTACCTGACGGTCATCAGAAAGACGCTAGGACAGAAAGCGGTGCTTACTGCTGAACATTTGAAATTTAAACCATCACAACATTCATACCGTAACAACAACAACACAACGAATTCTCAAAACCATAAAGGGTCGGCATTTCGTTCTCGGATGTTTATACTTATCATCAGGCGAGCCGTATGCTTGTTTAGCACCGTCCTGGTATTTAAAACGCTTAGAATTTCATGATAAAGCGTAGTTGACAAATTATGATTAGACTAACCATAAAGTTCTTATCTTTCCAGGGTTTCGCAATGGGACTCCAAGCTGCATCAGCTCCGGTGTCCATCGCCGAGTACTCGTCCCCTAAACTCCGTGGCGCCTTCCTGGCTACCATAGCCTTCTCCTTCGCTACTGGCATGCTTTTCGCCCATGTCTTTGGAACCTTTCTTTACTGGAGATCCGCCGCCATCGCCTGTGGAAGCGTCTACGCCATATCTCTGATACTAGTGTCCCTGTCCCCGGAAACACCACCGTATCTGGCCTCAAGGGGCAAGTTTAACCAATGCAGGAAGAGCTTCAGATGGCTCCGAGGACATTACCACGACTCTGAGAAGGAATTAGAGGTTCTGCTCAACAGCCAAAAAATGGGGACTACTGGAACAACCGCAGGAAAGACGAGACTGCAAGTGTATTGGGAAATAGCGAGGAAACCTGAGTTTTACAAGCCGACTGTCATCATGATGTTCATGTTTGTGCTGTTCCAGATTTCAGGAATGACTGTTGTACCATCGTATACTGTGCCTATGATGAAGGAGGTCACTGGCGGGGCGATAGAGGCGAATACCAGCATGCTGATGGTTGATATTGTGAGGTTCGTCACCTCAATCATGGCGTGCGTCGTTGTCAATAAACTGAACAGGCGTACAGTCCTATTTATCGGAGTAATTGTCAGCGTTGTGTCACTGTTCACGACCGCTCTTCTTCTCTACCTTAGAGATTTCGGCTACGTAACGGGGGAATACAAATGGGTACCCGTTATTCCTACCTTGACGTATATATTCGGGAAGACACTAGGGATTCTGGCGATTCCTTGGGCCATAGCTGGCGAGATATTCCCGCTAGCCTACAGAAGTTTAGGCAGCGGGATATCAGGAATGTTCCTCTCAATAATGTTCTTCGTGGTCGTCAAGACAGCCCCAACTTCGTTCAGGGAGATCGGCGTGAGCGGCACCTTCCTTGTTTACGGCATCTCCATCGCGTTTTGCGGCGCTTTCCTGTACTTCCTCCTACCAGAAACAAGGGGAAAGACGTTGTATGAAATAGAATGTCACTTCAAAGGGATTAAGGCCGATGGGGCTTCAGACAGCAATGAAAAGGACAAGATGCTGGAACTGGATACCTTGGAAGAGGGATGATGGAATTGAGGCATGACATAGGAAACGCTCTGCCACTGTAAGCTGGCTCCGTAGATAGAGAAGAAATTATGAACGAAGATAGGAATTAGGTACTTATTATTGTAGATTTAGGGCGCATATTTAACGTACCACCAGCGACAAAAACTCCCAGTACCTCGACACCACTTACACCTTAGATTCGGTTGAAATCGTTCAACCAATCTCACTGGAGCGCAGACTCGAAGTGTTCCTTTAAACCGCCCCCGTGTGGTCGTGCCGGAGGTTACCCCTGGATTTTCCCCAGGCTACTTTCAAACCACGTAATTCGACCGCATCCTTCCTATTAAAGCAACAGTCAGGGATAAAAAAGGACAAATGTTTGGTGACATTAAAACGATCTACAGACACGTTCGTATCCTTAAATATATTTGGACAACAGGATCTATAATTGAAATGTACTTGGGTTTGTTTTTTGGAGGATGCTGATTAATCGAATAGCATTTTCTGTATTTAAAAGCTGACTGGTGTTTGTGAAATGCAGAATATTGTCTTCACCATTCAATCTATATGAATAAAATCTAGTATGAATCTTAAAATTTGTTTAATATTATTTTCTATACCTACTCAAGACATTTAGTATGCCTACTCCTAATCTTGTTATTATGTGCCAAAGCGGACCCTGGGCTCTGCAGGGTACGACCAGGTAAACGCTACTCGGTGAAAATTCGTACTTTTGCCAGAGGAAAATTGATGTTATGTGCTCACCACGGTCCATATCATCATCATCATATCAGCTGAAAGACGTCTGCTGGACATAAGCCTCCCCCAAAGAGTGCCACAATGATCGGTCCTGCGCCACCGGCATCCGCATCTTCACGGTTCATATACCTAACGAAGGTAAATTCCATAAAATAAAGAAGACCATCAACATGTATATAAATATATTTTATCGTCGAATAGTGAGTCACATTTAAAATTTAAAATTATATTCTACAGTCTAGCTAGACTCTAGCAGCTAGCTAGTCCAAAATATCGAAGCAGGTAAAAAGGCAACATTGGGTCGTATAGGTATCTATATACTATAATCAGGCAGCGGAACTTTGGTGCCGATGACATCATTATGACGCAAAATAATAGGGATATAGGATGTTCTTATAAATTATACACAACATAACTATTAACTTTTATCACGCTTTGACAGATGCAACAGTTGTCACTAGCTCGCCGAGTTAATAGCAATGTCAAACTTGATATTCAACCTGACTCAAATAAACTAAGGAAAGTTTCGACTTGCGTGATTCGATGCATATATCAGTCGCTAGCGTTTAATCTGCGGTGCCTTTATATTATCTATACCTCGTTGGCGAAAAAAAATGTGACAAGGAATGGTTTTTATCTTATTTAATATTATTTTTCAAATACAACATTTTACAGTATTTGAAGAGAAAAATATATTCACAAGAAAAGAAAAAACAACAAACTAAATATCATTTACGGAACAGAACATTCAAAATTCAAACATTAATATTATGTTCTTATTTACATATATACATTTCACACGCACATTCAGGACAATATAAATCTCGAATCTAATAAGTTGTTAGTGATTAATGATTATCTATCATCTAGATAAAAACACTCTGTGTACAGCCGCTACGTCATGCGTCTGTCATCGGCACCAAAGTTCCGCTGCCTGACTATTAGAGCTGGGCGTTTTTTCCCGTAAGCGTTTTCAAAAACGGTTTCTCGTACAATAACGGAATAACAGTTTGTGGCTAGAAACACAAACTGTTTTTATAAAAACGATCGAACGGTCACACGCAACGGTTGCAATGCAAAACGTGAAAACGTAACTCGAACACTGTAAACTGTTTCATCCGTTTTTTCGTTTCACTTCGTTTGGCGACCGGCGACGGCGCCAACGCACGGAGAAACTAGTTATTTTTGAAACTGTTTTTCAAAACAGTTTTGTGAGAGAAAAAAACGGTTACGTTTCGTTTCACGGAAAAGTCGAAACGACCCAGCTCTACTGACTATAATGTTGAATGGTTATGGGACTGTATACTTCTGCGCCATCTAACGCATTTCTAGTGTACTAGCTCCATATCAATGTGTATGTCATCACACCTTCATCACACCCAGTCATCTGACTTTGCTGGCTAACGTGGCTCGAGGTGTCAGGATTTTCTCGTAGATGGCGTTCATTATTTGCGTTTCGTGTATACGTCGCCTTATTGATAGCTGATTGGTATGGCCAGACAGGCTGTATGTCATGCATGAACCGTGATGTATTTCTGTTGCTATAAAAGACCGGGTTGCACTCCGGGAGTGCCGGGAGAAGTGAAAACTCAATGGCATTGTAACAGTTTTTCGATCAGGTCACGTGTCCGCCTTACGAATTTTCAATTTGTCGAATCTTACGGTCACGTAACCTGTTGCGAGTATCTCTCGAATCTCACACGGTCACGTGACATCTTACGGTCACGTGACCTGTTGCGAGTTTAACAATTTTTCCCCATCACAAAAAGTGCACAGCGCCGCTAACGAAGTTTTCACTTCAAAGGAGGTATTCCCCAGTCGAAATGGTTCTAGGGTTTTTCTCGCTCATTTTTAGGGTTCCGGAGTCAACAAGGAACCCTTAGTTTCGTCATGTCCGTCTGTCCGTCTGCGGCTTAGCTCAGTGACTCTCACTACTATAGAAAGCTGTAATTCAGCATGAATGTATAAATCAATCACGCCGACAAAATGGTAGAATAAAATCTTGAAAATATATTTTTTTAGGGTATGTAATTTTATTTTGTCGTTAACCCATGGGGTATCGTTGGATAGCTTGTTCAAAAATATTATGGGTTTTTAAGAACCATTTTTCAACTCAGTGGTCCGTTTGTGTGATATTGGGCTTTAAAGCCCAAATCTTTGTTCTAGTCAAGTGTCTCCACCCCCTGCCGGCTAAATGGCTGCTACTGGGAATATCAAAAAAATCGTGGCAGTAGTAATATATGTAATACATTTAAAAGGAAAACTATCACGGCTAAGTACTTAGATATTACTTACTAGTTACCGAGTTATTGTTGACCAACTTGTACTTGAAAAGGCAAACTTTCGTACAAATTCGAGTCATGCGACCGCACCGTTTACCAACAACTACGGAACCCAACACTGCGCGTGGCCCGACACTTGGCCGGATTTTAATATTACAGTTGTTTTGTAATACCATACCACAGAATAAGTAATAGTACTAAGTAATAACATAAATGGTGACATGCATTTTACGTGTTCTAGTGGGCAGGTATGTATGTACGTAGTTATTAGTTACCATGCGAGATAAAAACTTCGAAATAGGCACTGGAAAACCGATATGCTAGATATGACGGTGCTGATAAAGATCGATACTTCGATCGTATGCTCGCATTGATCATACGTATTAATCCATAATCGTATGTTACGTTTTTCTTTAATTTGTACCTACTGCAAATCAATTAAGTACTTGCAAAAACAAACTACAGTTCTAAGTTTTGATACTTGATTAGATAATGCCATTGTCTGTAGCAGAGCGGTAAAGGCGCGCAACTTTCAGTACGGAGGTCGCAGAGATGGGCATTAATCGATTAAACAATCAATCGTCACAAAATTCATCGTCGCAAAGTTCGAGTGACGATTGAGCAATCGTCATTTTAATCGACTAAATTTCACGATTAAATCTCGATAAAAAAAAACAGCATATATGTTACAAATATTCAAGTCTTGTCATGTATTGTATACACTTGGAAATCATTCTAGTGAAAACAATTTGAACTGAGCTCATTCAGAATGGCTATTGTACTGAGCTCATGAATAGGCATTGCTAGCGGTCAGGCGTGCTATATTTTGCAAAAAAACATTACCGCCACCTAAAATGTTCATTGCATAATGAACTCTATCTTTTTTACAATAGATTCCAAATTATCTACGAGATAAAGTACCACACAGCGTAAATGTTACTTCATTATTAGTTATTTTATTTTGAATCTTTGGCGAGGACGATAGAGTTCAGTATTCAATGAACATTTTACGTGGCGGTAACATTTTTATTTGCGATAATTTACTTTAAAAACAAAGTTTTAAACGACTTCAATTTAGTAATCCACCAAGCTACTAGAACATTCCACATTTATTTTCCAATTTACCACATGAACTGATTTCCGAGCGCAAATGCGTTGATTATTAGAGAAAAAAACCCAATCGCTGTATGTGGGCCGATAATATTTGAGGACTTCCGTCGATTCCACAAGGATCACCTTTGGCACTTCATTAGCTGTTATTTCAACGGAATCTTATCAGAATCTGTGACGTACTTTTGTACTTTTAATTACATAATTGAGGAATTCCATAAGTCATCTGTGGTCTTCTTCATCAATTCCACTCCACCAAATTTATGATTCCCGGGTGTAAATACACGAGATATAATAGAAAATACCAAAATCACTACATGCGTGCCTAATATAATTGAGGAGTTCCCTCAATTCCTCATGGATCCCATCATCTACTGAATTAAAAAAAAATGGGACCCACCTGGGAGCATATACTTACAAAGAAAAAAAAAATTTAAGAATCGGCTCATCAAAGACGGTGTTCTGAGGTAACAACATTGAAAAAAAAAAAAATACAACCTAATTGAGAACCTCCTTTTTTTTGAAGTCGGTTAAAAATGGCACGCGCTGATCGCAAACAATGTCTATTCATGAGCTCAGTACAATGGCCATTCATGAGCTCAGTTCAAATTGCTTTAGCTATATGCTGTGAGATATAAACTTGTTCCAGTAACACAAGATGGTTTTTACAGTGAAGTACTCTAAGGGTCTCCTAGACTAAGGATAGATGAAGCCCAGGTATAAAATTAGAAAGAGAAAGATGTATAAAAGAGCGAGAGCGCTTTATTCATTCCTGATATCAATCGAGAGAAAATTAATCTAATTAATCAATCGATTAAAGATTTAGTCGCTCGTAGTAATTTAATCGTGACTAAATTAGTCGAAACTCTTACGACTAAGATTGATCAATCGTCATTTTTAATCGTTAGTCGCAATTAAGTAGGTTAATTAATCTTAATCGTTAGTCGATTACATTTTGCCCATCACTGGGAGGTCGCGGGTTCGAACCCCGGCTCGTACCACTGGAATTTTTCATAAAACCTATTATGAAACCCATTTGACAGGTAAATTAAGAGTGGCTTTTCGGTGAAAGAAGACAAACCCGATCTAGTCCTAATAAGGCCTAGTTTTCCCTCTGGGTTGGAAGGTCATCAGATGGCAGTCGCTTTCGTAAAGCTACTTACGCCAAATCCATCATGGTATAACAACACAGGTACTCTCTTCCGAGACTCGCGAACCACGTGACTGACACAAGCCTACGTCATCATGCTGTTAAATGCCGTTTGATGACGTAGGCTTGTGTCAGTCGCGTGGTTCGCGAGTCTCGGAAGAGAGTACCTGTGTTGTTATACCATGCGCCAAATCTAGGGGTTAGCTACCAAAGCGGACCCCGGGCTCGTTTGAACACCACGTCCCTCCTGGTGGTTCTTGTAGGTTGACACATTATTGCATAACAGCATCCTTTAAATACTAAAGTCTCCCGTTTGTTGCATTACCACTACCTATTAAGATGTCACCCAAAGGGCAATGGAGAAGGCTATGTTGGGAATTTCTCTGCGCGATCGCATCAGAAATGAGGCTATCCGCACCAGAACCAAGGTAACCGATATAGCCCTCCGAATCGCTAAACTTAAGTGGCAGTGGGTGGGGCACATTGCACGTAGAACCGATGGCCGTTGGGGCGGAAAGGTTCTCGAGTGGCGACCACGTACCGGAAGGCGCAGCGTGGGTAGGCGGACTGATGACCTGGCAAAGGTCGCGGGAGTCCGCTGGATGCGGGTGGCGCAGGACCGGTCACTTTGACACGCTTTGGGGGAGGCCTATGTCCAGCAGTGGACGTCTTTCGGCTGATATGATGATGATGATGATGATGATTAAGATGTTGAGACGATAGCCAGTGGCGAGGCGTCCTTGATTCTCGCCGGCTTGCTGAGTTAGTAAGATATGCAAGTCCTTCACTATCAACAGTATCAACACATCATCCGTGGGAGCATTTTCTACTTTACTTACTTCCTACCGGCGCGTGAACATTTTCGATGGGCAAACCCGGAACAAAAAAGTTATGAAAGAGTTATTAATTTGCCTATATAAATAAATATTAGACAAGCCGGCGAGAAGCGGCTTAGGGCGCTCCGCCACTCACCTACCTACATACGTACCTGAAAGTCCAGGAACTCAAACACGACACGACTAGGTGGAGGTCACACTGCGTTTCTCGTTGTATGCGAGTACCTCAGTTTGTATATAAACTCCGTGTGGTACGACACACTGCAACGCACCTCCGTCCGGCGAAATTTGTATGCAGCTCCGCACCTCCGTCCGGAGATGCGGCGCAGTGTGACGACCGCCTTAGTGTTTTGTGCGTGCGATCTTCTGTAAAGGGAGGGGCGTCCCCCTTCGGGCTGCGGCATAAAAGATTCCGTCCTACCTGTTTACTCTAAATAATTATGAAATCAATAAATGCATGCTCTGGAGTTTTAGAAACCCGAACGCACGCAGCAGTAGCAGACGTGTCACGGCGACACTACTAGTTTATATGTATTTCTATGAAATACCTTTCGTAGCTATAGCGACACGTCGCCGTCATACAAATACATTACATACAATCGGTAATGTCGCTGCGACACGTCGTCTGCTGCTGCTGTCTGCTGTCGGGTTCCAAGAGTTCCAACCTGTACCTTGAAGCGTTGGTTTGATTCAAGTTGTTTTCTTTTCTAAGCTAATTTTGGTGAGCACCTGGTGGCATCTAGGCATTACTAATTTGTACTGTGTACTTCGTTGTAATTTCAAAGGGCTTCAAAATTAGTCGCAGTTCCACCCAATGTCAGTAAAGTTGTCATGATCATATAACGATACGTCCTTGCACCGAGTTGCGATTAGAATCTCGAAAACAACCGACGGTCGCGCTATCGCCGCGTTCGAGTGACGAGCCGTCGAAACATCACTTGAGATGGATTTCCAATAGAGCTGGGACATAGGCCGGGATTAGGTACTTACTCTTAATGGGTACCGGGAAAACGAAACATTAAGCTACGATTCGGCAGAGAAATACATACAACTATCCCAGGCTTTCTTTGTTTATAATACCTCGGGGGATGACGGGGTTATTGAGTAGGTATTTCTACTCACTAATAACTCCATCTGCTCACAACACATTCGCAAATCGCCAGTGTGACATATGAGTACCCACCCCCACCCACAGAGGTCTAACACAACATCGTCCGACAATGTGCTACGACGACAACGCGCATACGTGACTATGAGGACGAAACGACACCTTCTATATATCAGAGCGTGATGTCATTTGAGTTTCCTAGCTGACAAACATCGGTTTTGCTAGAGTGTACCATCTGTACCTACGTAAATGTTATTATTTATGCTTTCCGTCAACGAAGTCCGGAATTGTCAGCTTCCTTATCCAGGCAGTTATCATCTGCCGTCGCCTGCGGAATCGAACCTTTAGCGTAATGCCGAGATTCATGCAAAGTCCCGCAAAGCCCTATCAATACCAACCCTTATCCGAACGGTGGCCGGTGAAAGATTACCTCAATCTAATCAATTCTTCAGTTGCAATGGTTCTTTTGAGCCGCATGCTCCTCCTCCAATGATTAAAATAGTACATCGGTGACGGTTATCGACGATAGTAAAATTGTAGAATCTGTGATTTTATTATAGTTGAATTTTGCGAATAATTAAGTGATAAAATGGATGGTCCTAAGAAGAGTTATAAGCCGTTTTTGAGACAGGTATTTTATATTTAAGTAAAAGCGTGGGTCTTTCAGATGAATTTTCAACCTCTTGCGCATGCGATTCTTTATCTTTGCCTTGTCCTGTTCCCATTATTTAGGAGACTAAGTTACACTTCGCCAGGTTTGTCGATCCTGGGTCGTCTCTGATGGGATTTGGGCTTCTTGCATGTCCCTCATTACGGTAGCCATCCATGTCAGTCAGGGTCTTCCTCGTCTCTTAGGCAGAGGGAAAATGTCTAGCGCCTTTCGTTCCTCTGTTATCAGGAGAGGTCTTTGAAACTAACTACCACGGATATGTGTTTTGAACACGGTCCAGCAGGGCAGCGTAGCCGATTGGCTTACGCGTAATGTAAGTTCGGTGACAATGACAACGCAATGGTATGGCGCCACCGAGTCGATCTAATGAATGGAGACAGAAAGTGGCCATAACTACTTCTAAACAACACTAGATCTAATCGTGTTTGGGCTCATTGGAACCCTCCTACGAGCAGTTGATGACTTGGCGAAAAAAGTTCAGACGCCATTCTTTTTTGTAGGTACAGCAGACAGCATAAGTGCATGGTCATTCCAGAAACAGATTCGCTTGTCCGCCGATCCTACGCCATCTATGAGCACAACGCACGACTATTAGCGAGATTTCACTAGATGGCGTTGTAAGCAATTTTTTGGCAAAAATAAAATTGATGATTTTATTGTCTTTTAAAACTGTATTCTTGTGGGTTACCACCTATTATTTTTACATTATATTTATCAAGTCAACTCCAGCGCGTTGCCAATTTTTTGTTTGTCACTCTCACCTTTTTGTGGATTTATTCATCTTTTTCTTATGTTTGCGCTACGAGGAAATATTCAAACATCGAATAAATTACAAAAACACTGATTCCCACCATAACTTGGCTGGGCGCAGATTTGAACTCGGAACCTTCCAGTGATGATAAGTTGATAACTTAGGTCGAGGTAAACCTGTCTAGTTACCATTGGGCCATTATGACAATCGAAAGATTGGTTGAAATTCGTCATCAGTTTAATTTTGTATGCAAATATTCGTCACATCACAACTACGAATAATTGAGGAGGGTAGACTGTATTGTAATACATAACTACCATCCAATTTCTTATATTTCTGATGGCACTTACTTCTTGTTCGTTTGTCGGCCATTTACGATTCGATTTCCTTCTATACAACCATAACAATGAGTTCTCGTTTGATCTAGTTAAAAGATCACAATTAATTGGTTAAATATAATGTAAACGTAAGTATATAGTGTTTACATATGTTTTGTAATATATATTATACCTTACTACATACTCGTATCTTACATTGTTCTTATTGTGTATTTACGAATACAGTTGTTACAGCGAAGAACGGTTGTTTTATGGGCACAAGAGGAAGGATCTCGTAGACCAGGTCTCATTGATGCCGCGCATTATGAAGCTGTGAAGATGACCTGTACGAAGAAAATTTGTTTAAGCGGATAACCCACATTCCACACAAGCGAAATCCCAGTTCGTTGTTGCTAACGGAAGGCCAGAAAACAAGGTTGTAATTTGGCCTATGATATGGCTGTCTGAAGTGAAGAGTGAAAAAGTGAAGTGTATTAAATCCAGTCAACAGCGCCATTTAAGTTTATGGTGTTATAATAATACGTGCCGTGATAATGGTCGCGTAGTTCCTAATATAGAAAAAGTGCTGATGCTGTCGCCCAAAGAGTACGGATTACGTTAAGATTTATATATTCTATAAACCGGGTTATCCTAAATAAATTTAAAAAATATAATTATATTGTTTCAGTAGGTAGGTATTAATATGCCGTTTGCTTTCTTTTTTTATATTCCTTTACTATTTAAAATGTGATATTTCATAAGATCAAACAAGTGTAAGTAACGGCGAAAGCCCAAATAAAATTATTATGATTATTTTCAAATCAATAACACAATAATTCATGGTTTGAACGCTCACATATAGGTAAAGATTATGGCAATTAACACCTTAATGCGTTCTGCTGATTTGAATGTTAGATAACCCGGTTGTAAGTTAATATTGTCAATATTATATTTATTGGGGTGAAGCTTCAATCTTTTTCCAATTATGGAAATGAAACTTAAGCTATTACCTCAATAAAAATGTTACAAAGTTGATAGGTAACTATTACTAAGTAGTATTATAAAATTGCTTTAACAGAACTGTAGTGAACAAAATAAACATATTAAAACATAAAATGCTGTTTTAATTATTTAAGTTATGAATATATAACTTTCTTTATGACTAATATTTGTATATAAAAAACTTTCATCTATACATGTAGAAATAGAACAAATATAAAAAAATACAAAAACATAAACCTCCCATTAGAGCTGGGATTCGAACCTCGATCGTTCTAGGCCGCTGAGCCTAGAGCACATGTCTTAATCCATTGA
The DNA here is from genome assembly GCA_947578815.1 of Epinotia ramella. Lineage (NCBI taxonomy): Eukaryota > Metazoa > Arthropoda > Insecta > Lepidoptera > Tortricidae > Epinotia > Epinotia ramella. Next base: position 16,095,911 of record OX388223.1, read on the forward strand.
GCTATCTCAACATTATAGGTAATGGTGGAAATATAGCATTCACATACCAGTGGTATCGCACTTAAATACAGTTATTATACATTATCATTTAATAGCCTTGTTAATAATTATACTAATATGAGAATATTTCTGGTGATAACAGGTTTCAATTTAAAGGTATTTAATGTGCCTAGTATAGTGCTTATTTTCCGCGGTATCTCTAAATAGTAGCGCCAACAACGCCATCTAGTTTAATTATTGTGCACCACGTGCAACTGTGTGAGCAGCAGACGTCAAACGATGCAAGCGAAACTGGGCCGTAAGGTGTCCATGCATTATTGCAGCCGATAGTACCTATACCACACACTGTATATTGTGTGGTCTGTAACAGGAGTAAATATTGAAAAGGACGCTTCCTGAGAGCATCTGCAGTAAGCAGTAACCCCTTGTGTTTTTAATATATCTTCAGAAAATACAAGTCTTTCTTTAGGGACCTCTATAAGAAAAAAATCGGATTGTTATTTATATGCCACAAAATGTTTACTTGGTTGTTAAGGATATAATTCTTTGGAAGTGAGGCGAAATTCGGAAAAAATGTTGATCTAAAGTTATCAAGTTATGACCTCCAAGTAATGTATCTTGACACCATGAGATCATAGCACAGCAGTCAATGCAGATTTTGAAGTAACATCATGTAGTGCGTCATAACATAATAGTTTTTACGTCACTCCGGGCGGTAAGTGTCATTTACCGCCCACGGGCGCATCGGCAAATCTCCCTTCACGGAGTGACGTAAAAGATGTTTTTGTGATTTTTTATTATTTTTTGTTGTATTTTTAATGTTTTTAAAATTAAAATAAACTACTTGTGTCACCCCAGACGAGTAAACAATACATATGTAAACTTACCTTAAAGAAAAATAAATAGGTACCAAGTGCTAGACATTTTCCCTCCGCCTAAGAGATGAGAAAGACCCCGACTGACATGGATGGCTACCGTAATGAGGGATATGCAAGAAGCCCAAGTCCCGTCAGAGACGACCCAGGATCGACAATCCTGGCGAAGTGTTCCTTAATACCTTTGTACCACATTTTGCTTAAAGAGTGAGTGAGATGCAATGCACATTGGACAAAAATCTTGGACAACTGGAATACCACCCTAAGAGAGCTCTTTTTTATGTATCGAAGTTAATGTTAATACTGTCCACGAATGCGGTGACGGTGCAAACCCGATAGGGTTTAACGACACTTTTCTGTGTGTGGTCGTCTTAGCTACAATCTTCAAGCATAGTTCAAGTGTATAAATTCTTAAAGGGTCGGCAACGCGCATGTAACACCCCTGGAATTGCAAGCGTCCATAGGCTACGGTAACCACTTACCATCAGGTGGGCCGTAAGCTTGTTTGCCACCGACGTGGTATAAAATATATATATATATATATATATATATATGTTCAAGTAGCTGTGTGCTCGTGGCACACGTGTTGATAAGCTACTTACACACTAGATTTAAGCAGTTGATTAGTAACTCAATCAATGACTACAATCTACGCTTTATCTTTGATATTTTGTTCAAGGCCATATCTGCTTTTTATTGTGCTCTTTTGATTGACTACTTATGTGTTCCAAGTACTATAGTATATTTTTAACCCCCGACGCAAAGAGGGGTGTTATAAGTTTAACGTGTCTGTGTATCTGCGTATCTGTCTGTGGTTTCGTAGCCACCCCCCCCCCCCCCCCAAACGATCCCCGATTTGAATGTGATTTTTTTTGTGTCATAGATAATTTTATCCCGAGTGTTCTTAGCCATGTTTCATGAAAATCTGTCTAGCCGTTTTTGAGATATTGGACTTTGAAATGAAAATGTCGGGGGTTTTTCAACTATTCTAATTGTGCTTTGTGTTCCGGCAAAAACATAAATGCAAATATATCTGGGTCTCCTTACCCCTTTTCTACCCGTGGGCAGAGGCGGATTATCCCTATAGGCAAAATATCTTATCTCAATAAAAAATTACACCCCCCATTTCACCCCCTTAGGGGATGATTTCCGGGATAAAAACTATTACATGTCCTTCCCCGGGACGCAAACTATCTCTATTCCAAATTTCATCTAAATCGGCGGTTTAAGCCTGAAGAGGTAACAAACAGATACGCAGACAGACAGACAGAGACTCTTTCGCATTTATAATATTAAGTAAGTATACTATGGATAGTATGGATGATAACATTACCATTCCAGAGAAGCATAAACGCGTGTTATGATTGTAAAATTAATTGCACTTGCAAAAGGCAATTAAACTAAATGGGCCTTTTAACAGTAAGTAGGTACATCATTAGATATATCCTTTGCTCTATCAGTGTTTAACGATTCATTAAGTTTATTACTGTACTCAGGCTTATTCCCAGAAGGGTAGGCAGAGCACATTAAAAAAAAGCGGCCAAGTGCGTGTCGGACCACGCACAACAAAGGGTTCCGTGCCTATTAAAAAGGTCGTATCGTTACTGAAATCTAATGCCACTTACGTCCTTTTCTTTAAGGAAGGCAGTGTTTTAGAATTATCTTGAAAACCTTTGAACCCATATTGTTCAAAACAATTTTCCCTGAAAGAATTTAATAAGCCCTATGTCCCAAGGACCGGAAAACCCGTTCTTTGGCTTAATCCGTTCGAAAGGCTTAAGCCGTTCGAGGATTAATCGCTTGTTTGGGTTACCGTATCCTCAGCTTAAGTTATATACGGGTTAAGCCCTTCAACAGAGTTAAGCCTAAATAACCTCAGGGTTTTGGGTTAGGGTTTTGATAGGGTTATTTGAAGGGGTTTTTAAGGGTTTTTGTAGGGGTTATGACAGGGTTTTTATTGGCTTAATTTAACCGCTTACTTATTGGTATGACGCTGGCATACTTCTTTACCCCTTCCTGGGGCCGGTGACGGGCGAGTAAAAAAGCGGCCAAGTGCGTGTCGGACCACGCACAACGAGGGTTCCATGCCTATTAAAAAGGTCGTATCGTTACTGAAATCTTATGGTACTTACGTCCTTTTCTTTAAGGAAGGCAGTTTTTTAGATGGTCATAGTATGTCCATGATTTTTTTCATATTTTTAAAATACACGGTTCAAAAATTAGAGGGAGGGGGACACAATTTTAATGACTTTCGGGGCGATTATCTCCGACTCTATTCACTTTAAATCAAAAAAATGCTGAGAAATCTTATATTCATTTTGAAAGGCCTATCGATTGATGTGCCACTTGTGGTATTTTAATACGTTTCGTAATATATTATATATAAGACAAAAAATATATGCAAGTAATCGATTATAAAAAATAAGTAATCGATTATGTGTATACTAATTTCGTGTATTCATTGGGATATATTTTTTTATTCTGGCAACAATATGTCCTGGAACAGAAAAGTGCCACTTTGATCCCTCCTAGCAGGGAAGAAAAAGCCCTTATCCGAATAGGTGATGTGAAAAAAACATTTTTTTTTTGTAATTTAATTACCATATTATGTAGCGGCTAACAAAATACACCTACCCTCAAAATTTTATTCAAATACACCTTATAGTTTTCGAGTAAAATGCCTGTGACATACGGACGGACAAGCAGACAGACAGACAGACATGATGAATCCATAAGGGTTCCGTTTTTTGCCATTTGGCTACGGAACCCTAAAAACAGTGTCACTTTTCAAGATGAAGGAAATGTGATAGGTATTGCAGTAATACGTTGCTAAAGAGGTATGTACCCCAGAAAGACTAGATATCCCAACAAACTTGTTCTCGATTTCATACCCAATACTGCCCTCTTTTTGAACAGTAGTTATTATATGCGCATGAAAATATTTAATGCTATTCCAGACAGTATAAAGTGTTTATACCGCTCAGTCAGTTTAAAACACAGCTTCATTGCTGGCTCAAAAATGAAGTGTTGAATCTCAAAGTTAAACGTTTATTTAGAGAATTAATCGTTCGTACTTTCTGGATTTCTAACGTAGAATAATTTCGGTTACTTAGCTTCGTTTCAGTGGGGTATTAGGCATCATTGTTCGAATATACTTCTCCGAGATTTTATTGAACCGATTTCGATGGGATAGTCTCAATTGGTATTTCATGTTATTCGACTATTGTGTCTGTTTTAAGGCGTTCTTTGGTTTCTGACGTGACTTAGCGCTTATACATTAGGTGATTTATTTGAATTTAGTGCTAAGTAGGTATAGCGATTCATAGTTATAGGTGCACATTTCATTTGCATGCTAGTATGTAGCTAAATATGTGATTGTACCGGAATATAGTTAATGTAAGTTACCACCATATTGTACTATATATAGCAAATAAAGATTTATCATTATCATTATCATAACCATCGCACACAACCAACGCACTTCAACCGTTTATCCTATTCGACTCTTAAGGGGCTCTCATATGTCAATGACCTTCCATCTGAATCCCTTAGTTTTCTAATGTTTTCTGTAGCTTATTAATCTTATTATATTAACAACAACGGCTTTAAGCAATATAGTATCCCAAATTTACTTCAAAGCCCATTGTTTTCGAGATATTTGGCATCAAAGTTGAACAATTTTAGCCCAAAAAACTGGTTTTCTGGCCATAACTTTTGTGTTTAAAATGAAAACCCTGGACCAGTTTTTAGAGACGTCACAGACGAACCCAAATATGTAGATTTCGTATATGTTAGATCTTTCACGTCAATAGAGATACGAAAAACCGATAGCCGTTTGATTTATAATTCTATCTGTAGTGCAAAAGTAGGAGATACGATTCAAAACTTGGCAAAAATAGATGAAAACCTCGATTTACACATGCAAGGAATGACCAAATTGCATGGTTTGATATATCACTGAACTCATTATCTCTGTAACCTTCGGTAACCCGCAATGTAATGAGACGTGCACGGTAACCTAACCCCTAGTCCGGGGAAGGATATAGAATAGTATTTATCCCGGAAATCATCCCCTAAGGGGGTGAAATGGGGGGTGAAATTTTGTGTTGAGTTACGATACAAACGAGTCCCACCCGGACTGCCGGGTCCCGGAGTTGCTGGCAAAAGGCTAACTTAATAACCCTAGAACACATGCACCCTAAATAGTGCCCTGCGTACACTACATTGCTCGCAAGTACTGCTGTACCCATATGGAGAGCATATACTTATTGAATAGAATGGAGAACGTTAGTCTATGTTTTGGACTGAAGGTTAACCGCAACCAAACAAAAATGATAGTTGCAGATCGTACCAACAATAATTCGCCAGAAGTCACTCGTGTTGCGAATTGTGAAATCGTACAGTCACACATTAGTGGCACTGATCCACGACTTGATAATAATGATAAACGACGAATAGCAAACATCGAAGTCGGTCGAATGTATGCACTGCCGCTCGCCGCCCTGCTGCCGCTGCCCGGATTTAGTAAATATATGACAAAGTTTCATCTCATTCTAGGATGCCGTCTTAAAATGAGGGCCGAACTGACATTTGTATGCAGAGCGCACTTGAGTTGAACATGCTGGTGTCTCGAAGATTTATAAATAAGACGCTGTCAACACCAAAATGCCCTTGAGTATTTTGGGTGTGTAATGATTGGTATAACAACTTTTGATATATTTTCACTGGATATAACAACATTTAATATAATTTAATTTGATATAATAACTCAAGGGACATAATAAACTTTTGGTATAACAACAATCAGTATATTTTCATACATTGTTGATATAACGTTTAATGGATATAATGTATTTTGGATATAAGTATTAGTGGTATAATGTTTTGTAAGATATAATATTCTTTTTCACACACACGTTAATTATTTTAACCTAACCGCCAGCGTGTCGACGTCACCCCGCTTCGCGGGGTGCTTATTTCCGCTCTAAGGAACACAAGCTAACCCTAACCTAACCTACAAATAATACCATTGTTACAATTGATTGGCGTGTTTTTACTGCGGGGGGCTTCGCCCCCCGAGCCCGCCATTTTGTAACTGCCCTAGCCTAATTTTCTATATTATAATCCTTATACGATACCAGATAAACTACTACGATACTATGTGTTACCAGTTTATCAGTGGCTATTATACTGTTGTGTGTCGGTGGTTACTCGTCGTCGTACCTACACCAACCTGCCTTAAGGCGCTCTTACACGGGCGATTTTTTGGGCAATCATTGTCCGGCGACACGATGCCGAAATTAATGGAGCAATATTTCGGAAATTTTGCCCCATATTGCTCCATTCATTTCCGTGTTGCTCCATATCGCCGACTACAATTTGCTCCACTGAACTTCTCGTGTATGAACGTATTGCCTAGAATGGCGCCATATGGAGCAATAATCGCTCTATTTTGAGCAATATTCGAATTGCTTGAAGTGGCCGTGACGTCAAATTTGCCCCGAATTTCCGGCAATTCGGCAATTTTATCGCTCGTGTAAGAGCACCTTTAGAGTAAAATTGGCAAGAAATAATAGTAGTAAGTATTCCAGATTATGCCAATAGTACATTATACCAACTGAGTTTTATATCGAACAAAGTTATATCCCATGTATGTTATACGTTATGACTGTTATATTAATAGTTGTTATATTACAAGTTCATTATATCTGTTGATACTCGTAATTATAATACATGAGAATATATCAAATGTTGTTATATCAAAAGTGCAATGATATCCTTTAATCGTTATATCCAGTGAAAATATATCAAAAGTTTTTATATCGATCGTTACGCACCCGAGGATTTTGGATAGCGCGCACACTGTCTATTTGTATCGGAGTAAACGAGAGCGAGTGTTACTGGGCGGCCCGGTTTTTGAAGATAATATTACATAAATATTGAAATAAAAAAAAGGGTGGATTATTTGTGAAATATGACTCGTTAGCGGTTTAGGTATGAATATTTTGACTTGTTTTTAATTGCAGACCCATACGTCAAAACAATAAAGACATAGAACCGTTTAATGTGATTTAAAGACCAATCTTTGCAATTATTTTCTATCGAGCCGATTTCGTCCAATTATGTATCATCGAGCCCGTCCATGGTCTTTGAAATATGGTGAATATTAACATATATTTTATTTGATGTGCTAGAACAAATAGTTTTTTTTTAAAAACTGCTTAAACATCAATTTCACCAAATTAGGTCTTGTCAGCCTCTTAAGCACGACAGTGCAGTGCCCTTTCCCTCGTATCTAGTAAAAAAATAAAAATATGATTTCTGTTCACTTGCAGTGTTTCCTAACGGCGAGTGTGGCGGTCAACATCATCGGGCACGGCTGCGTAATCGGCTTCCCCGCCATCTTGATCCCGAGTCTCAGGCGTCCCGACTCGCACATCCAGGCAACGCCAAGCCAGGAGTCATGGATAGGTAGGTCACATGGTATAACAACACAGGTACTCTCTTCCGAGACTCGCGAACCACGTGACTGACACAAGCCTACGTCATCATGCTGTTAAATGCCGTTTGATGACCTTGTGTCAGTCACGTGGTTCGCGAGTCTCGGACGAGAGTACCTGTGTTGTTATACCATGGGTAGGTCACCATCGCCATGTCCGGCTGTATACCTTCTCCGCTTAAGGTTGTTTTGAATTTGCTATTCGGAGGCCATAATGGATTTTTAGTTAGGTACGACCCAGTTGTGTTGTGTTGTGAAATAAATATTCTTGTAGTTGCAGTGCATTACATAGTTCGGTTCGGAGCGATTATCTTACGTTTTCTATTGAATTTTCCGTGTGATTTTGTTTATTGGCGTATTCTATATTTGTGTATTAAACCTTAAATATGTGTTTTACCTGTGACCGGTGTATTGACCTAGTGTGTTTGGGGAAGTTAATTTTCGGTGCATTTAGCAAGTTATTGTTATATAATATAAGTATATAAGGTAGTTAATATAGGTAGGTGTATGCCACAGTTGCAATTAGCTCAAACTCGGGGTAATATTACTCGCCAGTTTCATGTATAGTAAACGCACGCTGACGGAGATTCACTTTGTCGAAAGTCAAAATAGCCTAAGGCTTGGTAAGTGCTAACATTACTTTACACGTGCACTGCTGAACACAACTTGTTCGTCCCCACGTAGGTGACATCTAGATCTCCTCAAATTAAAAATGCCTACCCTAACTAAAAACCCTATGCACGCCACTGGCTTCAGGGCTTGATTATGAACACAGTGGCGTAGCATGGGTGGCACCCGGATAAGAAGTGTGTGGGTGTCAGTGGTGTCATTGCGTGGTGATACTCCCAGTGAGGTGGCGGGCCAACCCCACCGTCGACTTCAAAAAAAAAAAAAGTTCTCAATTCGGTTTTTTTTTTTTTTCTTTAATGTTTGTTACCTCAACTCCTTCATTGATGAGCCAACTCGTTTTTTTTTGTAAGTATTTGCTTCAAGGTGGGTTCCATTTTTTTCAAAAAATCAGTTGGTTGATGGGATCCATGAGGAATTGAGGGAACTCCTCAATTATATTAGGCACGCGTGTAGTGATTTTGGTATTTTCTATTAAGTAGGTATAACTCGTGTATTTACACCCGGAAATCATAAATTTGGTGGAGTGGAATTGATGATGAAGACCACAGATGCACGTAGAACCGATGGCCGTTGGGGCGGAAAGGTTCTCGAGTGGCGACCACGTACCGGAAGGCGCAGCGTGGGTAGTCCCCCCACAAGTTGGGCTGATGACCTGGTAAAGGTCGCGGGAGTCCGCTGGATGCGGGTGGCGCAGGACCGGTCATTGTGGCACTCTTTGGAGGAGGCCTATGTCCAGCAGTGGACGTCTTTCGGCTGATATGATGATGATGATGATGACCACAGATGACTTATGGCATTCCTCAATTGTGTACATAAAAGTACAAAAGTACGTCACAGATTCTGATAAGATTCCGTTGAAATTGCAATGAAGTGCCAAAGGTGATCCTTGTGGAATCGACGCAAGTCCTCAAATGTTATCGGCGCCCACATACAGCGATTTGGTTTTTTTCTATAATAATCAACGCATTTGCTCTCGGAAATCAGTTAATGTGGTAAATTGGAATAGAAATGCGGAAATGTTCTCGTGCCTTGGCGGAGTACCAAATTGAAGTCGGTTTAAGTTGCGGATAACTCATTGGTGGAGGTAGAGCCAGCATCGCAAACGTGTACACCCATTGCCAACTTATCTCACAATAAATAGCCAGAATGTATATGCTGACTTTATGAGCCGAGCTTAGAACTCACGACCGCCGTTTGGCAGCCTTGAACCACTAGGTTGCCACACACAACTCTGATATTATAGAATACACTTAAATAATTCCTGTTTTCTCTTTCCAGCTTCCATCATCGGCTTCGCTCTGATCCTGGGCAACCTCATCATTACTCCTCTTATGGATATGCTTGGCAGAAAGAAGTGTCATCTTATCTCCATTCTGCCCATTTTAACTGGATGGTTCCTACTTCTTATGGCAGAAAGCGTTCAAGCCATAATTTTAGCCAGATTCTTACAGGGCATATCCATGGGTCTTTTAGGGCCTTTAGGTTCGATTATCATAAGCGAAATGACTGACCCAAAGAACAGGGGAGCCTTTTTGACTTGCGTGTCCTTATCATTGACAGTTGGAGTCTTATGCACGCACACCATCGGTACTATCTTGAGCTGGCAAAAAACAGCTTTGCTGTGCACGTTTGTGACGTTTACGAGTTTAAATATGATCATATTCACTCCTGAAACACCGCCATGGCTGATAGCGAAAGGAAGATATGAGGAGAGTAAGGAAGTTTTCTTCTGGCTCCGAGGAGAGGGCGTCGAGCAAGAAGACGAGCTAGAACACATGATTACAGCTCAGAAGATGATTCGGAAAGCTAGCGTCACCACCCATCTTTCATTCTGCACAAAAACGCGAAGATTCTTCAGGTATCTGGGATCTACTTTTAAAAAACCCGAATTTTATAAGCCTATAGCGATCATGTTCCACTTGTATACACTATTCCAGTTCGCTGGCATCAACGTCATCAGTTCATACGCCATGGACATCATGAAAAAAGTCGTGGGTCCTAATGCGAACGCCCCGCTGCTTATGGTTCTTTTAGATATCCAGAGACTGATCTGCAATCTCTTAGCTGTGTTTGTGATGCAGAAATGTAAAAGAAGGACCTTGCTGTTCTTTATGGGAGCAGTATGCGTTGGTGTATACTTCAGTAAAGGAACATACGTGCTTGCCAAGGAGAATAACTGGCTGCCTTCGTTTTTGGAAGGTCAATTCATTCCTATATTCTTAATCGGCCTGTACATGTTTTCTCTCACTGTTGGTATATCTTCCATTCCTTTTGCGGTTTCTGGGGAAATATTCCCACTCGAATACAGAGGCTTGGGAGGTGGCATTGGTACACTGCCGTTGTCTTTGAACTTCTTCATAGCCGTGAAGTGTTTCCCAGTTCTGAATGGGGCTATTGGTCTTCCGTTCACGTATTTCGTGTATGGTGCCGTGGTGGTCTATTGTCTGTCTGTTCTCTGGTTTATATTGCCAGAGACGAAAGACAGGACTCTGCAAGAGATAGAAGATGAGTTGAGAGGCAAGCCGGTTCATGGAGATAGGAGAGAGTCACAACCCTTGAACGAGAAAGCCTTGATGCGTCGGTTTAGCTCGCAAATTATTTTACATTGAGACTGGAATGTTTTAATATTGTAAAATAATGTAGAATTGACAAAAAAAATCATGAGCAGTGGCCCGTGTCATTGAGCTGCAGTGCAATCGCGAAATCGGTTCCCAAGACCCAAGTCCACCCTCGCTCATTTCAAATGTTGCCAGGAGTGCTACCGCGAAACGAAAACGAACTTCGATCGTGTATCTTCCTCTCTGTCGCACTTGCATTCGAGCGATCGACCATCGCTATTACGTTTCGGAATTATGTTGCGTGACGTAAATAAATGTTTTGTTTAGGATATGGACCACAGAACTATATCAAGATAGAAGGAAAGAGTGTATGTACTTCGCGTGGCAAAAGTAAGTCCGATGGACTTCCTTGCTCGCCGCGAACTTCAGTCCGCTCCCGACCTCGGAACGCGTGCGACGTCAGGTTATAATCACAAAATGACTCGTTCGATACTGAGCTGTTCAAACACCACCAAAAAAGGTGAAGCTGTTAATCGTGGTATTTCCTATCATAGGTAAGTACTATTTGTCCTAAAAAACCTATTATTAATTAAAAAAACAATGTATTTATTGCTCTGTATTATTTTCATCAAAATAGATTACGTCCAACTCTAGTTTTCCATTGCGGCTTTAGTTTGACGAGACACACTTGACGTGCGTTCAAAACCAGCGATGTATATATAGGCTATTCAAATTGTCGAGTCGCTTCATGGTCGATTTATTCATTTTTCTGTCACTAGTGCTGTACCAGTGTGCTGTACATTGTGATTTTCTTACTCGGTTAAATCGATTATAAAAGCAGAGAAATGAAAATTGCATTTTTATATTATTATCTACTCTTGCGTTCCTGACCGATTGACAGACAGCGCACGGCCTAAACCGCTAAAGATATAAGCATGAAATTTGGAACATATATTCTTTACAGTACGTGGACGTGTAATAAAAACGGATTTTTCGAAATTCAACCCTTAAGGGGGTGAAATAGGGGTCAACCGTTGTATGGAAATCGTTCATTTGGAAAGTTAAAGACTCGAATCTTTGTATGGAGGTTTCTTACTAAAAAACAAAACAAATGATTTAGCGTTGTTATAAAAATTCATCCACTGAGGGGGTCAAATAAAGGTGCAAAGTTTGTATGGGGGAAACTTTGTTTTTTGAGCTAGAGACTTGAAACTGCAGAAATATTACATATAAAATACAAAAATAAAAATTTTCAGTGTTTTAGGAAATACCACCCCTAAGGGTTAAACAGGGGTGCAAAGTTATTATGGGAGAAATTTCATTTTTTGAGCTAGAAGCTTGAAACTTTGTAAAAAGATTACTTATTTAAATACAAAATAAAAACCTTAAAGCGTTTTGGAAAAATCCACCCCCACAAGGGTAAAAAAGATGTGAAAAAAATAAGACTTTTTTAAGACTATTTTTCATTTCTCTGTCGGTTCTTATCGATATTTTGAATCGATACAAAATTATTACAACTGCCGCGTGCTAGTCGATGTTGACGAATCGATTTCGCGCGGATTATGTTTCTCGTCACTAAATTACGCTTGTGACGTCAAATTACCTACGCAAAATGTTACACGCTCGGTTCCCATACTAATCGGCGCGCACTTTCCATCTATCTTGATAATTAATTATAGTTCTGTGATATGGACGGAATGTATCATTTGTTTTTAGGCCTTTACAAGAACTTTGAATTATTTATAAATTATTAGTAGCTAATGTTTGTGTTGTTATAAAAATGTATTTTATGTAAATTATTTATGTGTCAATTCAATATTATGCAAGCGGGCCAAGTGTCAAATACATATATTCGACCCAATTTTGCATTTTTACCTGCTTCGACATTTTGTGGACTAGACTGTAGAATATAATTTTAAATGTAACTCACTATTCGACAATAAAATATATTCATAAATGTTGATGTTCTTCTTTATTAAAAAAAAATTACCTTCGTTATATGAACCGTGAAGATGCGGATGCGGGTGGCGCAGGACCGGTCATTGTGGACCTCTTTGGGGGAGGCCTATGTCCAGCAGACGTCTTTTGGCTGATATGATGAAGATTATGATATGAACCGTGGTGTGCTCATAACAATACGAATTTTCACCGAGTGGCAGAAGTCAAAGTCAAAGTATTTATTTGCTAAACATAGGTTATATAGATATTATAAAATGCAGCTTGGTATCACTATATCTTGGGTACCCGAAGGTGTAACAAAATATAGAACGAATAGGCTTAGGCTTAAATTAATATGATAAGTACAACAGTTTTCATCGTGCTTTTCCTAATACATAAATTATTAATTAATAACACAATTAGTGCGAATTTAACAATCATGGCGCTTTACGACATGGGATACGGGATATAAGTACATCCAAGAAGAGCAAGGAAACCGGGCACACTTTGCATGTAGATGTCTTCATCAACCTCCTAGCGTTTTCTTGGTTGTTCCCTGAAGATCCCAGGGTTCGCTTTGCCACATAATCTCAGGATTTGGAGTAGGCATAGATAGGTACTAAATGTCTTGAGTAGCTATAGAAATAGTACATGACTGCAGCCGCCGGGAAAGAAGGGCTGCTGGGTGAGTAGGTATAGACGGCCGACCGTAGGGAGGCCGGATAGTGATACGAAGCCGGCAAGCCCTTTTCACGCCTAGGCATGTATAGGTAGTTCTTTTCTCAAACATATGCAATGAAATAAAAAATATCACCACTCAAAAAACATAAATATCATCCACAAATATAAAATCCAGCTACACGACAAAAGACTTTTAATTTTCCCTCCAATCCCTCCATAATGTTTTTTTTTTCGGAAGTCGTCCGTATTACGCGTGTTCGAATAGACCCTATTAGGGCCATTATACACAAACTGATGATGAGAATCTTAATTTCTATAATCATCATCATCATCATCATATCAGCCGAAAGACGTCCACTGCTGGACACAGGCCTCCCCCAAAGAGTGCCAAAGTGACCGTGAATTGCCAAAGTGAATTAATACATAGGTAATTGAGGAATTCCATAAGTCATCTGTGGTCTTCATCATCATCAATTCCACTCCACCAAATTTATGATTTCCGGGCGTGATACACGAGTTATAATTAATATAATAGAAAATACAAAAATCACTACACGCGTGCCTAATATAATTGAGGAGTTCCCTCAATTCCTCATGGATCCCATCATCCAAATGATTTTTTGAAAAAAATGGGACCCACCTGGAAGCATATATTTACAAACAAAAAAAAATACGAATCGGCTCATCAATGACGGAGTTCGGAGGTAACAAAAAAAAAATAAGGTCAGTGTGGGCAAGTCCGTCAATAAGGCAAGCCCGTCTACACGCCATAACTCTTGTATTTGTATACACGCGCCACTTATAACTCTGTCGGTAAAGCGGTTTTTCGTCATAGTTCTTTTTCTCTAACATAGATGTCGCTATGACGAAAACTATGGTAGCAACTCAACTGTCAACTTCATTCGTGTTTCGAACTACATAAGTGAGTGCAACGTGGTCCAGAAAATAAATCGTAGAAAATTGTTAATGAGGTGAGGTGAGTAATTTAGCAGTTTAATTACTAAACTGCTAAATTATTATAATATTAAACTTTAATTACCGCTTTTCCTGTTTAACGCTTTTAATGTAGCCAAAATGCTTTAATTTTGTAGTTATAGGTTTCGAAAATTCCGTCTGAAATGATCGAGGGAAGCCCGTCATGTGCCATCTTGCCTTAAACCAGATCTTGCCAACCTTTTGCATTGAAATATTCTCATTTCAAATATTGTCACGATAAATGAGATACTTACACGTAAAACTTTTTTTAAATTACTTAAAACATATGTACACCATTTCTTTTTGTGAACTACGCTATTTACCTTCATGTTTCCGGATGATTTCCGGTCAGAGTATCGGCATGGGAGCCCGGTTTTTGGACTTAGAATTTTTTTGATATTTTTTTAATAAAAAAAAAGTGTTTTTGCGATCTCTAATAGTTTAAGTACATTGAATTAATAAGTACTTTCATAGTATTTTTGGGATCTTATACGATTTTAAACAACCAATTGTAATTTTAATATTTTTTTTGCGTTTATCATGTTTTTTTATTTTAGACTTGAAAAAACAGCGTGTTGCAACACTGCTTATAACGCGATAAAATAAGAATGATACCTACTTGATAAAATATTAATTTTCTTCATTTCTCAAAATGCAACTGGTCAAGCAGAAGGAAGTAAAGTTATATGAAATAAAACTGTTCTACTTCCTTCTACATTATATCTAAGAAGAATAATCAAAACCACTACAAAATTTCCGATTTACGAGACATATTAATCGTAATTTTTATGACATTCTTCAATGTGAATAACGTTAGCAGTAAGCCTCCCTTTAATTCTCTTAAAAGGCATAAACAGACCAATTTATTATTGAACATTTACTTTCTTAGTTACGATATCAAGTATCAAGATTAGGACATCCATACACCGGTTTGGCGGGGGCAAATCTGTACTGACGTTTAATAGTGCGAGGACACATTAAACTAATTTTATTAGTTGATATCGATAAAAATGACGTACAACCGTTGGGTAATTTCAAGAATTTGAATGAATAAGAAAACCACATACACAAAAATAAACTTTTTGCGTAATTAACTTTTTTAATATTTAATATAATTTTCATAATATACAATCAAAATTTTCTCCACATTTTCAGACTTTAATCTTCGTCGCCTGGGTGACAATATCCATTTTAGCCAACTAAATGACCTTTCTAGGTCAACTGTAGTAATTGGAGCAAATTCAAACAATTTATAGTATTGATGATTTCTGCTATATGACTCACAAAAAGGTAGTTTTAATTGATCGGAATGCAAAATAATATTGTAGTACTGGATGAATTATTCAAAGATTCAATGGTTGTCAAAAGTGACTCGAAACAGTCAATGTCAGATATCGGTTGTTTATAGTTGCGATAAGTATAAATGAAAGAGGTTTGCACATAGTTAAACGTATTCAAACTTAGCCATTAGTTTAGTTATGATAATGATGGTTAAAATTTTATTTTTATCGATGTCGTAAACTTAGTCGATTTTTAATTAATCACTAGCACTGGTACATTTTTGCCCCCGCGAAACCGGTGTATGGAATGGACAGCATACTAATTTAAGACGTTTGACATATTTGACAACGATATTACTGTTGCCATATAAAAAGTTAAATACCCTTTATCACGAAACAAATTATTTTATTAAATATTTTGTTTTTCGTGTTATTTTTAACGAGGAAGTTACCCCGATCATTTTATAATCGATATGATACAGAGAAAGAATATAATGGAAAAATAAACCATCTTCGTCTGTAGCCCCCGACAGGATTCGAACCTGCGACCTTTCTATTAACGCTAGACTGCTCTACCAACTGAGCTACGAGGACAGTGACTCACGCTGTGTATATTTGCATTATATTCCCGCTAAGACTAGCGCGCCCTCTGTATCGTGTTAAGACTTGTTTATATTCTTTCTCTGTATCATATCGATTATATAAAAAGTTCCATAAAAAACTAATTCTCATCTTTCATTTGCCAGACTTCTATCAAACTACTAAAACGAATATAACTTAACCTATGGGGATGGGGCCTACAGTATTATATCCCCTAGTTCGATACCGCTACCACTGCGACGTGGCGCGCGCCGAGCGAGGCGCACGTCTAGGCAACACCACCGCTACACCTAGGATTATTATATAGGTAGGTACTATTCACGTGCGGTGCGTGCATCCTTCCTGGCGATCCACGCAACCCCACAGGACGTTCCCATTTATGCAGTAAGCTCTCGTGTAGAATGATGTTACCAAAGTGGCGGCAGTTGGATGCGACTGAAATAAATAGCAAAAAGCAGTTTGTTAATCGGCTTAAAAATAATGAAAATGTTCCATTTGTCGTGGAATAATGGTTTTCGTCTGAATGAGAATTCTGGGAATTGTAGCATTAGTCATTTGAACTATAGTCCGACCGCCTCGTCTGCGCGGCACGCGGGGTCTCCGGAAGGACTCAGTAAAGTGGTCGGACTATAATAAGTATGGAACAAGTGACAAATTGCAAATAATTTATGATAGCAGAGTTTTTCTGTGTAACGGATGTAGTATGGATACAGAGAACAAATATAATGGAATAATTGTACAATGTGAATTGATATTAAACTTTAGTTAACACTTTGATGGACACTATTCCAGACACAATAGAAATAACAATAGAATTACGCCTATAGGCGTCTACTGTCCATCAATGCATTAAGTACCTAGCTTACACGGTCCTCCTTTTACTATAAAATGTATAAATACACGATGTTAGGACACCGCTGAAAAAAAATAACTGCGAATGCTCGGAAAATCATAGCAAAAATAATGTACATATAAATGTGTGCTATGATTTTCCGAGCAGGCACTTAGTTAGTTTTTTAAAGGAAAAATATGATAATATGTTTATTTTCTTAAACTATTTTACGGCGCTTAAAATACGGCAATTGGTTATTACCGGTGCATAGAATGCGACGTAATAATTTTAGGTAAGTAAAGTATTTATGGTATGTATTTTGACTCCGTGGGGATAATTTTAGTTATTTTCCACAATCATCGCATTTTACTGAAAATAAATTAAAATTGAAAATAGGGTTGATAGGTCGGTTAGCGACCAGCTAATTTGGTATGCCGGTTTGCGACCACTTGGATGAGTTGATGAATAAAATGAATACAACTCACCGTTTCTTTAGGGTCTGTAAAAAAAACCTCATCCTTCATGTGGTCGCAAACTGCTGCTGGTCGCGCAACCGGGCTAATAGCGACCCTACCATTCTCAGAGCGTGTTCACAATCACATAAGGGATCGGAACCGGTTCAAAATAACAATTTTAATATTGTTCGCTTTCAGAAACCGGTATATCACAGTAACGAAATCATTTCGGTTACTTATCATTATTCAAGAACTAACTCAACGGTATCACCCTGCCGGTCCACGTAATGTTACGAACTAAAATTACTTACATTCTTTTCGGAGAGCCCTTCGTGCCGTCCATGAATTGCAGTTGTGGTTGTGGCAATGCTTGCTCTTCGGCAAGCGGGCATTGATGACGTAACAACGAAACATTTTGACATAAAGGAGAATAAAAGAATTAGATGAAGCATCATAATTTTTTTGAAAGAAGAAATAAAAAATAATTTTGGAATTGGAACAGAGGTTCTAGCTATGTGCAATCAACCAATGACTACTTACTCGTTAAAATTAGGTATTTTTTAGTGTCCATTACTCCAAAGCGTTTATAGACAACGTAGTGGTTATAATTATTCTCTTTGGACGTAGATAGCGCTGTCTCGCTCTCACACCACACTGCCGTCCTCCGGAAACCGCATCAGTGTGGCAACCGCCTTATTGACGCTAGGCTGATCCTACGTAACCGAAGATACGAGCCTGGAAGAAAAAAAACCACGCAAACCCAGAAATATCTCGAATCGCGCGTTCAGAGTATAACAGACTCAAAAAACAAACAAAAGAGGCCCTCACGAACCTCATTGAAAACAGCTGGTTGAAATCTCTCGAAGATCCAACGGATAGTAGGGCAAAGATGTGGACAATCCAGAAAAGTATGAAAGCTCCAAACATGAAACTTCCTAACATTGTAGGATGCACATCTGAAGGGGAAATAATAAACGCGCTCGTCGACGCGGCAATAGTGAAAGAAGCTTATATTAATCCAACTGACGAGGGTTCAGAGAAGTTCACCCCTTTTGAACCGCTAGACAGGACGTCTACTAGAGAAATACGTCTAGAATTAAGAAAATTTAAGAACAAGAAAGCCCCGGGGCCAGACCAGATCCGTGCGGATGCGCTAAAAATTGGAGATGTTTTTCTTGAAACATTTAGACCGATAGCAGATTACGTCCTAACCACGGGTTATTTTCCAAGACGATGGAAGGTCGGTGAATGTATATTCTTGCATAAACCAGGCAAGAATCACAAAGAAGCTAGCTCCTATAGACCAATCACGTTACTCAATATAATGGGTAAATTATGTGAAAGACTAATTCTCTCAAGGCTACAAGGCACAGTTGACAAGTTGCAACCGCCCTTTCAACATGGCTTCACCAGATTTAGAGGAACCGCTACTCAGATTCTCCGCACTGGCAAAATAATAACGGATGCTTTGGCAGATGGGGAGAGCGTTTCGGTGATAAGCACGGATCTAAGCAAGGCATTCGATTCTATTAACCACAAAGGCCTAATAAAGAAACTTCAAAATGCCGACGTCCCTATCAACGTCATGAAAATAATAGAAAATTACCTGGAAGACCGATTGCTCATAGGGAAATTTAGGACCATCCATGGAGAAGCGAAGAGGATACCGCACGGGGTGCCCCAAGGATCGATCCTCGGCCCCATCATTTTCAACCTGTTCGTTTACGACATATGGGACACTCACGACAGAATACGAGGTCTTAAGCTATCCCAATACGCTGATGACCTATGTATTTTAAATAGAGCAAAAAACCCCGACCACGCTACCATAAGAGCGGAATGGGCAGCCGAAACTATTGTAAATTACTATGAAAGATGGGGTCTTAAATGCAACGTAGAAAAAACAGAATGCATCCTGTTCACGAAAAAGAAGAAATACAAGCCGACGGTTAAAATAAAAAAACAAACATTCACATACAAAAAAGAA
Source organism: Epinotia ramella (assembly GCA_947578815.1). Taxonomy (NCBI): domain Eukaryota; kingdom Metazoa; phylum Arthropoda; class Insecta; order Lepidoptera; family Tortricidae; genus Epinotia; species Epinotia ramella. The sequence goes on from OX388223.1 coordinate 16,115,221, forward strand.
ATAAAATATCTAGGAGTCATCTTCGATAAGACCCTCAAAATGAACCCACACACAGACAAAGTAGTCAAGAAACGAAATCAAATAAGAGGTGCTCTGGGACCCATAATCGGCTTCCACGCCAAGACAGACCTAGAGGTCAAACTAGCTATAATTCAAGCCTGTATCCTTCCCATCATGGACTATGGAGTGGTACAGTTATTATCCAGATACAGTAACTCGAACCTCCAAAAAATCGAGAGGCAATATAGAATGGCGCTGAAGAGTGCAGGTCAATTCCCTAGACGTCTACCCACGGAGACGTTATGGGAAATGACAGATCTAGAAGCATGGCACCTCCGAGCTGCTGACTTGAATTACAAAATGCTGGCCAAGATCGCATCGCTGGGAATAGAAGACCTAAACACACCTGGGGACGCTTACCTGGCGCACGGAGAATTTAACCCATTACTAAAAAATAAAAGAATAGGTGAAATAGAGTATACTATTAATAAAGACATGAGGCGTTGGCCTCGCGGGGCGGCGGCCCCTCGTCCTCTTAGAATAAAATAAAATATAAAAATGTAACATATGAAACACAAATAAATAGGTACTATACTAACATCTTCAACTCATCACTTGTGACATGACATGACACCTTCAGCTTACACAGATCTTTTCTAGACATAAGTTAGCTGACACAATCCTGCGGGAACTGACAGATGCAAACACTAATCCATACTAATATTATAAATGCGAAAGTGTGTCTGTCTGTCTGTCTGTCTGTCTGTTACCGCTTCACGCTTAAACCGCTGAACCGATTGCGATGAAATTTGGTATGGAGATAGTTTGAATCCCGAGGAAGGACATAGGATAGTTTTCATCCTGGAAATCACCCCCTAAGGGGATGAAATGGGGGGTTGAAGTTTGTATGGAGCTGCGATATAAACGATTTCCACGCGGACGGAGTCGCGGGCAGAAGCTAGTAGGTAATAAATTATTTCTGATTCTGATTCTGATTATTGACGCTATAAGCGTTTTTAGCCAAGTTGTATTTGGTGTCTCGTTTATTATGTATCAAACACATATTTTTCGAATGTCAACTCAATATTATTAAACCAGCTGTCATTGCTTAAAGTTCCTTTTCCTGTATCCATTATTTCACTCCTATACAGGGTGGAAAAATCGAATGCAACGTGGATGGCAACCAAAGAGTATAATAAGTATATTTATGTAAAGAGTGGCAACACCAAGAAATTACTGGTCCCACAGCCGCCTAGCAGCGAGTGGATTGAACTACTCTGACGCACGCATGCGTGCAGCGTGCACGCTTCACATACACACTAACGCACACATACATATTCACGCACCATGCACACACGTATACAAAAGTTGTATTCTCTGTTTTGACTTTGAAGCCTACAATGCGACTATCAAAGTTAGGAAGAAAACGTTTCAAAAACATGATATAAATCACATTTTAGTTACCTAAGTACGCTTCCCTTCATACTTTGCCAGTCACATTGTAGGTTTCAAAATAATCACACAACTATGAAATGGATCTGAAAAGTGAAACATGCAACATTCATAAAAGTATTTATTTAACTTAACAAATTATTTAACAAGAACTTAACAAAGCACAACCTTTTTAACAAAAAACACGAGACAAGGACGAGATTTAGTTTCAAAACTTTAGATTAAATCTCCTGGACCAGATTTAACAAATCCAAGTACAGCCGATCTACACTGCATATTACTCAACCTCAAACTATTTACTGCACACATAACACCTAGATATTATTATTTTTTTTTTTTTTTTTTATATATTTTTTGTGGCTAAAACTATTCTTGATTTTATTTTAATATGATTTAAATGTGTTTTCATTCAATGTTTTTATAGACAATACATTTAGACACACATTTTGTCATTTATTTACTGACTGACATGTATACTTCATCTAAAACCACAAAGGCCGAACAACAAACACAATTCCATATTAATGAAATATTTGTTCATGTTCAGTTAAATAAAATTGATACTTAATAAATTCTATCTCAAAACATAAAAATATATTTTATTTCATTTCAAAATCTTAAAATTTATTGTCGTGGGTCTATTGTACTGACATCTATTTCCATTTTCTGTCAACAACATTAAATACAGCGATCCGCTTCGCCAGAGATGTCACTACTTTCCATACAATTAATCGGCGTGTCGCCTCTTTTCTAAGTTTCCAGCCCCTGATGGCAACTACCTTAAATATTGTAAATAGCACATTCTGTGTAAAGGAAACATTCCTTTGTTTTTAAAAACAATAAATTCTGCATTTAAGGATTTAAGAAAAATCGCTTGCCTCAGTCGGGACTCGAACCGGTTTAGCTTTTAGTTTTCAATTTTCATGGCACTCCGTTATTCTGATTGTATTTGTTATTTAGAGAAAAATGAACCTTATCAGTTACCCTTTCAATCTGCATCATAAAATAGAGCACGTTATTTTTTGTCACATTTGACCGGTTCTTGTCCCGACTAGGGCAAGCGATTTTTCATAAATCCTTAAATGCAGAATTTATTGTTTTTAAAAACAAAGGAATGTTTCCTTTACACAGAATGTGCTATTTACAATATTTAAGGTAGTTGCCATCCATGTTGCATTCGATTTTTCCACCCGGTATATTAATGAGTCATCCTTGTATGTATTTAGGGCCTTAAGTATATTATTTTTATCTTTAAATAATATCAAACTATATATATTATTGTACCCTTTCCTGATCTTTACCTTGTTTTCCAAATTTCCGATCTATCCGTATTTTCCTTAAATCTCGTTTTTAGGCTGAACGTGGTTATACTCTATACGGTTTTTTAATTCGTCCATTCGGACAGGCTGCGAACAATTATGGGGCATATACATTACATGATTAGTCAGCCCCAATTCATCAGAATCTGACTAATTGCTATCGTGTGGATGCATGTTGCGCTGCAATCCAACCGTCAAACGAGTTTTCCTGACTAATTGCATGAAAATCACAATTTGGACCATGGAATTTGCATTATCTGCCAAGTGTTTTTTTTCTCACAAATTTCATTCAAATAAAGAATATTGTTTTAATATTTTACACTGTAATATTGCATTTTTTTTAAACCGGTGTTTGCAACTACAATTTCATTCAGTGTGGCCAGTTAACAGTAAGAAAGCGAAAATTGCCGCATTCAAACGGTCCTGCGAAGCGGACTGCAAGATTGTTACTCATCGGTTAGTAACAATCTTGCAGTCTGCTTCGCAGGACCGTTTGAAGGCGGCAATTTTCGCTTTCTTACTGTTAACTGGCCACACTGAATGAAATTGTAGTTGCAGTTGTTACGTCTGTACGACACACCCAATTCTGACTTCGACATGTTGTCCTGACAAATTGGGGTAAAATCACTTAATCTGTATACCCCATTACGTCCTACGACTTTTTTTTTAATTTAGTGTTACACTGCTTCAATCGATAGGAGTCTGTCAATTTAGAAATAAATCGGTATGAATCAAATAATTGTGAATACGAAAATAACACGTACACGTTTCATTACTGTCACGATAATACAAAATAAAATCACATCGATCAACGAATCGATCGAAACCGACATATTTGATTGTGCAAAATGTTCCGTTTGAAAACATGACATTGATTTCTGCACGGCTATCATGAGACGGCGTGCGAGCTGTCTCGTTTTTCTCGCACTATCCGTCTCTCTCTTATTAGAACACTTAGAACAAGAGGTATATTCAATTCATTTATTTGTCTGTAAAACATAGGTACAGGTAGATTGGTGTTATAAGAATCAGTATAGAATCACTATGTTCTGCACGTCTAGCACACGACGGCCGCGACACTCTCGATTTTTATCGCACTATACCACTCGAGGTTGTTCGCACACCCTTGTTCTAAGTGTTCTAATAAGAGAGAGACCGATAGTGCGAGAAAAATCGAGAGCTCGGGCGCCGTCGCGTGCTAGCCGCGTTTGAAAACACGACAAATGTCAATGTCACTTTTGACTAAGTGCAGTTCGTCGTTGTTTCTCCGTCTTACTGTGCGCTTTTCGTGTTTCTCCCTTTGTTTTTATTTGATCCGGCTTTGTTTTTGGACTTTTACTGCACTCATCGTTGACTTTGGCTTGTTACTTTCTGGACTTTGATTACGCTTACTCAGGAATACATCAAATTAATTTTGCATGTAGATCCAAACACATATTCTCAAGAATCTTTGCATTCGTAACGCCTTTACAGGACACTTTTGTTAGCAGACGACTTTATATAAGCTCTCTATTTGATTTCCTAAAAACAATTATTACACAGTAATCAATCGATTCCTTTTATTAGCCACCATCAATCGTAATCGGATATTATGACAATCGATTTACTCTAGCCCCATCACTCTTTACGTCATATTGGAACTGTAAATCAAAAGAGTAGTCCCAAATCTCGTAGACTATAGGTTTGTAGTTGTTATTAATTTATTTTATACACTAAACACTTTTATCATACTTATGGCGAAATCATCGACAGTACCGATGGGGCCATAACATATAGATTGATTTATTATACTTAAAACTAGTGTCACAGTTGTCGAATATTGGTAAGAAGATAGACAACGAGGAAATAACTGAAATTCTTCTTTCTGGACTCCCAGAAGAGTATAATGCCCTAGTGTCCAGCCTCAAGACAGCCAATATCAGTGCGAGCCTATCAGGTGAAATTGTCCGCACTTGTTTACTCCAGGCCCATCGGCGAAGTAATTCCAGTGCCAACAGACAATGTAGCTTTTATAGCTAATGACAGAAGAAACAAAACCAAGCTTGTATGCATGTACTGCAAGAGAAACTGACATATTGTAAACCATTGTTTTAAAAACACAAAAACGCAAAGAAGAAGAAGCATAATAATAATAATAAAGATCTTTATTGTTCATAAATATAATACATGGTACAGTTTGGAGCCCTGGTGACTGCATTAGTTTGCACTGAACGTGGTTATACTCTATACGGTTTTTTAATTCGTCCATTCGGACAGGCTGCGAACAATTATGGGGCATATACATTACATGATTAGTCAGCCCCAATTCATCAGAATCTGACTAATTGCTATCGTGTGGATGCATGTTGCGCTGCAATCCAACCGTCAAACGAGTTTTCCTGACTAATTGCATGAAAATCACAATTTGGACCATGGAATTTGCATTATCTGCCAAGTGTTTTTTTTTCTCACAAATTTCATTCAAATAAATTTAATGAAAATTAAAAAATATATACTAAAGAATATTGTTTTAATATTTTACACCGTAATATTGCATTTTTTTTTAAACCGGTGTTTTGCAACTACAATTTCATTCAGTGTGGCCAGTTAACAGTAAGAAAGCGAAAATTGCCGCATTCAAACGGTCCTGCGAAGCGGACTGCAAGATTGTTACTCATCGGTTAGTAACAATCTTGCAGTCTGCTTCGCAGGACCGTTTGAAGGCGGCAATTTTCGCTTTCTTACTGTTAACTGGCCACACTGAATGAAATTGTAGTTGCAGTTGTTACGTCTGTACGACACACCCAATTCTGACTTCGACATGTTGTCCTGACAAATTGGGGTAAAATCACTTAATCTGTATACCCCATTACGTCCTACGACTTTTTTTTTAATTTAGTGTTACACTGCTTCAATCGATTGGAGTCTGTCAATTTAGAAATAAATCGGTATGAATCAAATAATTGTGAATACGAAAATAACACGTACACGTTTCATTACTGTCACGATAATACAAAATAAAATCACATCGATCAACGAATCGATCGAAACCGACATATTTGATTGTGCAAAATGTTCCGTTTGAAAACATGACATTGATTTCTGCACGGCTATCATGAGACGGCGTGCGAGCTGTCTCGTTTTTCTCGCACTATCCGTCTCTCTCTTATTAGAACACTTAGAACAAGAGGTATATTCAATTCATTTATTTGTCTGTAAAACATAGGTACAGGTAGATTGGTGTTATAAGAATCAGTATAGAATCACTATGTTCTGCACGTCTAGCACACGACGGCCGCGACACTCTCGATTTTTATCGCACTATACCACTCGAGGGGGATCCCCTTCATTGGCATAATTTTTTGTAGACTAATATAGTTTCGCATAATTGATTTGGCATAATTTCTATTGGCATAATAATACTGTCGCATAATAATACTTTGGCCTACTACTTTGTTTGGCATACTATGGTTTTAGAATAATTTTACTTGGACTAATTTGTATTCGACTAATACTCATTATGCATACTATTGTATGGGCTAATAATTATTTATCATATCTGTTTTGAAGCTTTTATGCGATCCAATAGAGAACCCCCAGATGCTGACCACGACATGCTCAGACATGACGGACCGGGAGCCAATAATGCACGGCCCAATAATGTACAGCCTGATAATCCGCGTCCACTTACTCTACTCGGATTATTGGGTCGTGCATTATCAGCCCGGACAAAAGGGGCTTCCAATTATTGCCCCGGACCAAGTTTGCTCAGGGTGATAATGCACGGCCCAATAATGTACAGCCTGATAATTCGCGTCCACTTTTTGTGGACGCGGATTATTGGGTCGTGCATTATCAGGGTGGACAAAAACACTTGTCATAAGCGAACTCTGTCTTAGGTTGGTTAGGTTAGGGGTCACTTGTGTCCCTCAGACCAGAAATAGACACCCCGCGCAGCGGGGTGGCGTCGACTCGTTGGAGATTATTAGTCCGCACAGATGAGCGTCCTAGAAGTAATAATGCACGGTCAAAATAATGTACAGCCCAATAATCCGCGTCCATACTGTAAATGGATTATCAGGCTGTACATTATTGGGCCGTACATTATATTTTTTTTTTTAGGACACAATTTTTATGCGTTTTGTAATGATGCCAAGTAATTATTATGTCTTTTTGTATTTATGCTATCTGATGTTAGTCTTTGTGATAATTATGCTATTTTCGTTTATTCTTTTTAATTTTATGCCTAAAAATGTATGCCATAACATGATTAGGCTTAACGCTAATTCGGCTTTAAAAAATTATGCGTTATTATATTATTCCAAATGATTTTATGCGATCCAATAGAGAACCCCACTCGAGGTTGTTCGCACACCCTTGTTCTAAGTGTTCTAATAAGAGAGAGACCGATAGTGCGAGAAAAATCGAGAGCTCGGGCGCCGTCGCGTGCTAACCGCGTTTGAAAACACGACAAATGTCAATGTCACTTTTGACTAAGTGCAGTTCGTCGTTGTTTCTCCGTCTTACTGTGCGCTTTTCGTGTTCCTCCCTTTGTTTTTATTTGATCCGGCTTTGTTTTTGGACTTTTACTGCACTCATCGTTGACTTTGGCTTGTTACTTTCTGGACTTTGATTACGCTTACTCAGGAATACATCAAATTAATTTTGCATGTAGATCCAAACACATATTCTCAAGAATCTTTGCATTCGTAACGCCTTTACAGGACACTTTTGTTAGCAGACGACTTTATATAAGCTCTCTATTTGATTTCCTAAAAACAATTATTACACAGTAATCAATCGATTCCTTTTATTAGCCACCATCAATCGTAATCGGATATTATGACAATCGATTTACTCTAGCCCCATCACTCTTTACGTCATATTGGAACTGTCAATCAAAAGACTAGTCCCAAATCTCGTAGACTATAGGTTTGTAGTTGTTATTAATTTATTTTATACACTAAACACTTTTATCATACTTATGGCGAAATCATCGACAGTACCGATGGGGCCATAACATATAGATTGATTTATTATACTTAAAGCTAGTGTCACAGTTGTCGGATATTGGTAAGAAGATAGACAACGAGGAAATAACTGAAATTCTTCTTTCTGGACTCCCAGAAGAGTATAATGCCCTAGTGTCCAGCCTCAAGACAGCCAATATCAGTGCGAGCCTATCAGGTGAAATTGTCCGCACTTGTTTACTCCAGGCCCATCGGCGAAGTAATTCCAGTGCCAACAGACAATGTAGCTTTTATAGCTAATGACAGAAGAAACAAAACCAAGCTTGTATGCATGTACTGCAAGAGAAACTGACATATTGTACCATTGTTTTAAAAACACAAAAACGCAAAGAAGAAGAAGCATAATAATAATAATAATAAAGATCTTTATTGTTCATAAATATAATACATGGTACAGTTTGGAGCCCTGGCGACTGCATTAGTTTGCACTGTGTTGCAGCCCCCAGTGAAAGCTCAATTACATGGTCAGAGATTGGTGATAAGAACTTAAGAACATCCAGACTTATAGTAAAGGTAATGAAATAACTAGGTATCACATTTACATTACATGTTTAATACCAACGAATGAAGAGGAACATACCATATACGCGTCAGCTTACTCAGCTTCCGAGTCTAAAGAATTCATAATCAACAGCGGAGCTTCTTCCCACGTGTCTGGGGACATTTCTCGTATCCATGAAGCTGTGGAGAAGAAATGTGTGATATCAGTAGCTAATGGACAGCATTTAAATAGCGAATTAATTGGTAAGACAGTACTTACTTCTAGAATTTCTTTAGATAATGTTCTTTACATGCCTAATTTATCAAAGAACTTAATGTCTGTGAGTGAAATAACCAGTAAAGATTATATTGTTGTGTTTTCCGATGATAGATGTAATGTTTATAGTTCTTGTCAAATCTCAGGCAAACAGGTATTGACTATTCATAAACATAATGGTCTATAAGTTGAAATTAAGTAAGCAAACGCGACCTGACCCCCAATTAGGTGACTATAGGTCACAGCTCATTAGAGCCACCCGGCGCCCGATACCGCACCGTCTCGCATCGTAAATGTACTATCTATGGAGTTGATATAGTGAGCGCATGCCCGTACAAAGCCATATAAAGAATAATAAAAATAAAATAAAAATAGCCTTTATTATTGAAGCCTTTAAAAAAACTTAAAACTATACAATTTCTTTTTTCTTCATCAACAACTTCAACTTGTCTTAGCGACATAGGCCTCTTCCAGGGCCTTCCATTTTGTGCGGTCCCTTGCCTCTCTCATCCACGCTCCTCCAGCAGTCTGTTTTATGTCATCGGACCATCTTATGGTAGGTCTTCCCCTTTTTCTTTTAAGTCCTCTTGGGTACCATTCTACTACGTCTTTCGTCCATTTATCTATGTTTTCCCTTATCATATGACCTGTCCAGCGCCATTTTTGCCGTTTTATTGTATCTGTTATTTTTCTAGTCTTTGACTTGGCTTTGATTATGGACAGTTCTTTGAGCTTGATATTAAGCACACTTCTTTCCATATTGTTTTGACATACAGCTAGTTTTTGGTGCTGCCTTTTTGTAAGAGCCCAAGTTTGACATCCATAGGTTATCACCGGCATGATGCACATATTTAAAACTTTGAATTTCTGGCTTGCTGGTAGTTCTTTTGCCTTCATAATCTCTTTCATTGACCAAAACTTATTCCATGCATTTGTGATTCTTCTCTCAATTTCCTTATTTGTTTGGTCTTGGGGTGATATTATTTGTCCAAGATATACATATTCCTTTACATAATCGATTTTTGTACTATTTATTATTATTTGAACTTCATTACTATTTATCATTACTTTTGTTTTTGTCATGTTCATAGAGAGGCCAACCAATTTACTTTCATTATCTAGATCTTCTAACATATGCTGTAATTCTATTGCATTGTCTGATATAAGTATGAGGTCATCGGCAAACCTTAGGTGGTTGAGTCTTCTTCCATTAATATTGAGCCCATAGTTTTCCCAGTTCATACGCCTGAAGACACTCTCGAGAACTGCAAGAAATATCTTGGGAGATAAGGGATCTCCCTGTCGGACACCTTTCCTTATTTGAATTTCGTCGCCTGTCCTCTCTAATTTAATCTTTGCTGTGCTATTAGCGTAAATTTCCTGTATTATTCTAATGTATTTTTCAGGTATTCTTTGTTCTTTGAGTGCTTTCCATATCTCGCCATGCTTGAGAGAATCGAATGCCTTATTGTAATCAACAAATGCTATATAATACATTTTACCATATTCTTGATATTTTTCTGCTATTTGTTTGATTACTAGAATGTGGTCTATTGTAGAGAAATGTTTTCGGAATCCCGCTTGTTCTCTGGGTTGGTTTTCGTCCATGATTCTAGTTACACGTCCTAATATTAATTTTGAAAATACCTTGTACAGGTTACTCATCAGGCTTATAGGCCTGTAGTTATTCATGTCACTTTTATCACCTTTCTTATGTAAGAGGGTTATGGTGGTCTTTGTCCATTGTGTTGGTATTTTTTCCTGTTTCAAGATGTGATTGAAAACGTCGGTAAGCGGATTTGATATATTATCAATCACTGCTTTCAGTAATTCATTACTAACATTGTCATCTCCAGGGGATTTGGAATTTTTCTGTGTGAGAATAGCAAGCTCTACTTCTCTCTTTAAAAAATCTGGAACTTCGTCGTTTTCATGTTCAGAAGCAATTTTTGTTTTATTTTGTTGGATTTCTGTTTCCTTTTTATCGCTGTATAGATCTTTATAAAACTGCGTGGCTATATCTAATATTTGTAGTATTTTCGATGTGTGTGTTTTATTTTTGTTTTTAATAGATGGTATCCATGATTTTTCCTCTTTTAGTTGCTTCATAGCTTTCTTTACTCCTCCGGTTTTTTCAATGTAGTGTTGTATTGTTCGTATTCTTGTTTCCCGTCTATACTTTCTAATACTTTCATTTATTTTCTTGCTGATATATGTTATTTCTCTTTTATTATTTTTTCTGTCTATGAATAATTGTTGTCTTTCTGTTATTAGGTTTTTTGCTTCTGGTCCGATTTTATCTTTTTTTTCAGCTGTGGGTCTTAATTGATTATTCATATCAGTTAGTCCTTGCTCCAATATATTGTATTTCTCTTGTATAGTAGTAGCTTGGTTCGCTTTCTTGATTTTTTCGAATAGTTTATTGTTTTGTTCTTCAGGAATAACGGGAGGAATCAATGGTTTATTATTTATTATATGTTTTCTTGATATTTTTGGGGTTTTTGTCACAATTTTTCCACGTATTAGTCTATGATCTGAATTGAAGTTTACGTTGTTTAATGGTTCTACGTCCAAAAACGCCTTTTTATTGTTACTTAATATAAAATCTCTTTCATCTTTCGAACCTATAGGGGACATCCAAGTCCATTTTTTATTGAAAGATTTTTTGAAAAATGTGGTCATTATGTATAGTCTATTCTCTGTTGCGAATTCTATTAATCTGTCACCATTGTCATTTCTTTTTCCTGTAGTATATTTTCCAACAATGTTATTCTCAATTTTCTCCAACCCTAATGTACTATTAAAATCTCCCATTATTATCTTATTTTTATGTGAATTCTCTAGAGTGTTCTTCAATTCACTGTAGAATTTGTCTTTCTCTTCTTGACTGGCTATATCTTTTGGGGCATATAATAAATAAATAAATAATAAATAAATATTAGGGGACAATCTTACACAAATCGACCTAGTCCCATAGTAAGCTCATTGAGGCTTGTGTTATGGGTACTAGACGACGATATATATAATAGATATAAATACTGAAATACATAGAAAACTTCCATTACTCAGAAACAAATATTCATGCTCATCACACAAATATTTGCCCTTACCGGGATTCGAACCCAGGACCTTCAGCTTCCCATATGCATATAGCATATGCTTGAATTATTGACCATTTGTTTTTTGAGCCCGGTAATTTAATGTTTAGAATCGCAATTCTCTCCGAAACCCCTATAAATTCCTCAATTTCCTTGTATAGTTCCTTTTTTACCAAGAATCCCACTCCAAACATACCCTTAGTTTCGCCTTTGTAAAAGAAGATATATTCATTTCGGTCCAAAATTTCTTCTCCTATTCTTCTTACCTCACTTAACCCAATAATATGGCATTTAATTCTTTCACACAGAATACTAACCGCTAAAGACGAGGCGGTGCGGGTCGGGAGCCGGGTGGCTCCAATGAGCTGTGAGCTTATGTCTCTGCAAACAAGGCAAAGATCCGTGAGTGCCAATGCTGCTGCTGCTGTGCCCTTTTCCACTTGGCACAAGCGCTTAGGTCACTTGAATGCAAAAGACACATACGTCTGTACTTGGGCATAAGTGTGGTGTCGTTTTTCAGCCTGAAGACGGCGTGCCCATGCCCATTCGCTGGATCGCCTGCCTTACGGGGAAGATGTGTGAAACATTGTTTCCTTGGTCAAGTATGGGGCGTGCAGCTCATCCTCTGGACCTGTGACACAGTGACATCGCCGGATCAGTTCCCAGCTGAGGTGGAGCTCGTTATTTGCTGACGTTAACTGAAGACCAAACTAGGAAGACCTTTGGATATCTTCTCAAGAATAAGTCAGGGGTGAGTTCCCATTTTGTTCATTTTAAAAATTTTATAAAACTGGTTTGCATATTAAAGTTTTAAGGAGTGACCAGGATTTTTGGCTGTGTAGCATACTCACATGTACTGATACTACTAAAACTGGATGCTAATGCAAAACAGTACATATTTGTAGGATATGGTGAAATGTGCAAGGGATACCGCTTAGATACTCGTAGATCCTACTCCAGGAAAAATACGGTTTTAAAAAACATTAATTTATAATAGCGTTTTTTTCCGACAAAATTGCAGACATCAAAAAAATTATAAATTAACTAGCTTCTTTAAAATCAGAAAAAAAAATCTATAAATAGTGAGGACAAATAACTGCAATAATATTTTAAATTATAATAACTGCGATATTAATAGTAATACTGACTGTGATAATAGTCCTATTAGTTATGAAAGCCATGATGACAATATAAATGATATATCCTAATCAGAACGTTTTGACGGTTTCAGAGGAGGCGATAAGTTCACCGGTGCTGTCACCTCTGACCTGTACCGCACTACTGAAGACGCTGACGCTGATGACATCGAGCCTAGTGATGATGCTGTGGTGCTGTATAATGATGACTATCATTTATCGTCACTGTTGGCCGCAGCGAGGCTGTCACATGAACCACTTACCGTGACGCCATGAATTCTCCTAAAAGGGATGAATGAATGTATGGTACAGTCGACAACACAGCTAAGTGACCATCGGAAATCTAATCTGACCTTAAGTGCATTGTAATAAGGTTCTAGGTTTTCACGGTATGGTTAGTTAGGTGTGTTGCTGTGTGTACCATGGAAAGTGAGCTTAACTCAATGGTTAAAACCGATGTGTGCCGGGGGGCAGTAAGTTGATCATCCACAAAATATAAATGTTGTCAAAAACACTTGGGTATTTAAGAAAAAATATGATACAACTGGTAACTTCACAAGATTTAAAGCTAGACTACTCGCTTGTGGTTACAGTCAAAAACAAGGAATTGATTATTCCGATACCTATTCATTCACCTGTGGTTAAGGTGCTCTTACACGGGCGATAAAAATTTATCACTACATAGTATAAAACAAAGTCGCTTCCCGCTGTCTGTCCCTATGTATGCTTAGATCTTTAAAACTACGCAACGGATTTTGATGCGGTTTTTTTTAATAGATAGAGTGATTCAAGAAGAAGGTTTATATGTATAATATAGTATCCGTGCGAAGCCGGAGCGGATCGCTAGTTGAGAATAAATCCGGTTATGTTCAAAATCGATGTCTGAGAGGTCTAAATACGAATTCATAGTCAGAAATATTTCTAAAAGTGGTCGCATTATTTAAAATTTTTGAAACATTCGTTGTAAATTAATATGCGCGTTTTTTTAAAGAACAACATACATTGGCAGGCTTTTCGAGGGTGAAGATTCTAGAAATTATGTCCATTTTGAATTCCAAGATGGCGGACATTGCTTTTCGAATTTAAACTTTCGTGTGACGTGTTGAAACAGTACTAATAATTACACGGTTCAACTCACGTATTAAATGTCACTACGGGCGACATGTTTCGAACTCTTCGGGAATTATTCTTAAGGATGAGTGTTTTCGCGGCGGTGTCGCTTGAATCTTGTCGTGATTCAAGCGACACCGCCGCGAAAACACTCATCCTGAAGAAGAACTTCCGAAGGGTTCAGAACATGTCGCCCGTAGTGACATTATTGACATTGTTTTTCTTTAAAGTCATCACGGGTGTCGCTTTTAGGGTTATCGAGAGTGCAGATTCCAACAATTATTGCCTGCGAACTTGGACATTTTGATATTAAAAAAGTGAACATAATTATGCACTTTTTCTTTAATATGTTCAAAATTGATAACTAAAGGGCCAAAGCGTCTCCATTGTCTCCAAGTACGAATCCGAGATCAGAATTGAAAAATTTGGCCGCCACACAGTAGTGGCCTGAAAATTTGACTTTCATAGACATGATCGAAGTTTTCATAATATATTATAGTTTTTTGTTAATGCTACTAATAAATTCACGGTTAAATTCACGTATTAAACGACACGACAGAAAGGTTCTTCTTCAAAACAAACATCGAAAACACTCAATCCTGAATAAGAACTCCCGAAGAGTTCGAAACATGTCGCCCGTAGTGACGTTTAATACGTGGGTGAACCGTGTGATTATTGACATTTTTTTTCTTTAAAGTCATCACGGGTGACGCTTTTAGATTCCAACAATAGGGGCGTAGACACTAAATAAAATAATGTGATATTTTCTCGAAGAAGGATAAAAAAAATTGACAAATGGAGAAAAAATCAACGCAAAAGGTTAAATAATCACGAAGTTATAAGTGTCCAAAGTTTTAAGAAGGGATGTGTTCTGTCCCTTTTTCGCAAAACGCAACTTCATATGAAACGATGACGCTGGAAGAATGTGACGTCACAGAAGACGGCAACGTGCCGCGCGCATCGTGGTCGGCGACGCCGTCGACGCGGCCTGCCGGCAGCATCCTGTAATGTGACGTCACACACCGTTTGCGTTTTCTCTCTCTAACAAGCAATATTAAAACGGTTGTAGCTTCGTAATTCTTTGAGATATCTGAATGGGATTTTCATCACTATGCATATTTTTTTGCCTTCTTTCTTTTGGAGTAATAATAATTTTCGAGTCTGCACCCGAATTATTGCCTGCGAAGTTGGACATTTTTATATTAAAAAAAGTGAACACAATTTTGCAGTTTTTCTTTAATACGAGTATGTTCAAAATTGATAACTAAAGGGCCAAAGCGTCTCCACTGTCTCCAAGTACGAATCCGAGATCAGACCCCGTATCATGGTCGGCCTTATCACTCGATAAGTGACAAGATAGGGGCATCGTCTCATTCTATCAAACGGTGTCAGCCAGTGACGGACGCTCTATCCTGTCACTTATCGCGTGATAAGGCCGACCATGACACGGGGTCAGAATTGAAAAATTTGGCCGCCACACAGTGGCCTGAAAATCTGGCTTTCATAAACATGATCGAAGTTTTCATAATAAATTACAGTTTTTTTTTAATGCTACTAATAAATTCACGTATTAAATGACGCGACAGGCGACATGTTTCGAACTCTTCGGGAGTTCTTCTTCAGGATTAGTGTTTTCGATGTTTGGTTTGAAGAAGAACTCCCGAAGAGTTCGAAACATGTCGCCTGCCGTGACATTTACGTTAATTTTTTAACCGTGGATTTATTAGTAGTATTTTAGATATGTCTCACAAAAGTTTAAATTCGATTATAGCTGTTTTTTTGCTTTAGCCTTTTACGAGACATTATTATGCTAAATTACAACCCTTACGTGATTTAGTAAAAAAACGGAAGGTCATTTCAGTTATAGCTCTCGAAACTGACTTAGCTACTAGCGAAAATTATATCTTCAAATATAGGTACTTACAGATTTTGTCTTTCTTTCCACTTATTATAATTATGTATAGGTATTCATCATGTTTCATCTGACTGTCGGGGCATATACTATGCGAGAAGGAGCGGGGCAGCAATAGACGCATCAGCGCGGCAGGTACGGGGCGCGCGGGTGATTTCTGATTTTTCCCTGGCGATACGCCCCCTCTTAATGGAGCAATTCGAGAAATAATTTCCGAGATAGTGCCGCAATTTCTACAAATTGCCCCATATTGCTCAATTAATTGCTCCAAAGGTGCTCTTAAGGCGCTCTTACACGGGCGATTTTTCGGGCAGTTATTGTCCGGCGACACGTTGCCGAAATGAATGGAGCAATACGGGGCAATATTTCGGAAATATTGCCCCGTATTGCTCCATTCGTTTCCGTGTTGCTCCATATCGCCGACTACAATTTGCTCCACTGCATTTCTCGAGTATGAATGTATTGCCTAGAATGGCGCCATATGGAGCAATAATCGCTCCATGTGGAGCAATAATCGCTCCATTTTGAGCAATATTCGAATTGCTTGAAGTGGCCGTGACGTCAAAATTGCCCCGAATTTCCGGCAATTCGGCAATTTTTATCGCTCGTGTCAACGTTTCGTAGTCCCTTGATTTCTTCTCCAAAACTTGACCTAATTAACTATTTTTTTTTATTAATAATTAAAGAAAGGCTTTGGCCGTGTTCCTATGTTTTCCTTTTTTTTAATAATCGAGTCAAAATTGTTTTCTGGATGTTTTAACACACAAATCTGGCATTTTTTTGAGGTTTTTGAAGGTTAAGTAATATCTCTTTTAAGAATAAATTTATGAAAAAAAGGAAAACATAGGAACATGTCAATAGTAGCCATAGATTTATGGAAAAAAAAATTGCTCTACTGCCACGAAACGATAGTTTTCCTTGTTTTTGTCATACAAACGTAGTCCCGTTTTCTCCCTGGATAATTGGAACCGGGATCCCCTTCATTGGCATATTTTTTTTTAGACTAATATAGTTTCGCATAATTGATTTGGCATAATTTCTATTGGCATAATAATACTGTCGCATAATAATACTTTGGCCTACTACTTTGTTTGGCATACTATGGTTTTAGAATAATTTTACTTGGACTATTTTGTATTCGACTAATACTCATTATGCATACTATTGTATGGGCTAATAATTATTTATCATATCTGTTTTGAAGCATAATTTCTGTTTTCTAAATAAATAAAACAGCATTTACACTTTTCGTGGACGCGGATTATTGGGTCGTGCATTATCAGGGCGGATAAAAATGGCTTGTCATAAGCGAACTCTGTCTTAGGTCGGTTAGGTTAGGGTTCACTTGTGTTCCTCAGACCAGAAATAGACACCCCGCGCAGCGGGGTGGCGTCGACTCGCTGGAGATTATTAGTCCGCACAGATGACCGTCCTAATGTACATGGATTATCAGTCTGTACATTATTGGGCCGTGCATTATGCTTTCATTGCTTTGTGTAATGCATGATTTTATTTTTTAGGACACTATTTTTATGCGTTTTGTAATGATGCCAAGTAATTATTATGTCTTTTTGTATTTATGCTATCTGATGTTAGTCTTTGTGATGATTATGCTATTTGCGTTTATTCTTTTTAATTTTATGCCTAAAAATTTATGCCATAACATGATTAGGCTTAACGCTAATTCTGCTATAAAAAATTATGCGTTATTATATTATTCCAAATGATTTTATGCGATCCAATAGAGAACCATTGGAACCGGCCATTAGTCAGTACAGTACTTATATGTTTTGATGAAAGTCACTGGTGCACTGCAAAGCGAGTATTGAGGTAATCAGCCGGTACAATCAATTATGGTCTTTATTTCGAAAAAGATAGGAACTTAGAAATAAATGCTTTTTCAGATGTAGATTGGGCTAATGACTTAACTGACCGCAAGTGTAGGTAAACTAGGTAATAATGACATCAACTGGGAAGCAAGAAACCAACGATGTGTGGCGCTTTCTTCGACCAAAAGTGAATTTCTTTGTATAAGTGATGTATGAAGAATTTCTTGTCGGAAATAATTGATAAAAATGTCAATGTATTTAAGGCGGTGCATTGGAAATTATCGCGTGCTTTGAAACGCCGTTCTGACTTGATTAAGAAATAATAAGGTCTGATTTTCAGATATATGATTCTGGACTATATGATTGTTCATCTGATTTTATGGATACATGATTGATTAAAATTTTCTTCACAGAAAAAAAATCCAAAGTTGGGTCTGTATTTTCCTTTTTTTACTCAGCCTACTCAAACGATACATTATTTTACGACACAATCAAGTAAATACTATAGTATTTTATCTCATCTAAAATCTCACTTTATGAAATTTTAATAAACCTTCACTAAGGTTATTATTTTATACCTACATGTTATTGTATTGTTTCTCTTTTTAACTGCTTTGTTTGTGTGAGGTGTGCAATAAAGAGTATTTGTATTGTTGTATTGTATTGTATTTATCGAAATTTGTCCAAAACAGCGATTCCCGAAGAGTGCTACATCTCTTTTTCTCGTGGGCGGAAGGCATCAGCGTGTCTCTGTCTAGGGGGCGTGTACGAGTCAAATCAAATCAAGGCATCCCCTTAATGATAATCAGTGCACAATTTTTTTTATTAAATTAGTCAAAGAATATTCCCATAGAAAAACTAAACATAGGTACCTATACATGAAGGGAAAATCAATGTAAAATACATACCTATGTGCTGATAAAATGATTGCCGATGTTTTAACAAAACCGTTGTTCACAAAAGCATCATTTGTCAAGTCTAAAACAAATGTATGTCGACAGTAGACTCTAAATAGTTAAAGTCTCTTTTATTGGACTTTTGTTTTCAGTACTTGGCCAATTGTGTTTTGTTCCAGATTCCATTGCAGTGTCATGTTGCAAGTTTATCTAATGTACAAAATAAGTAGGGGTGTTGGAACTATGTTGTAATGCATTTGAGTAGAGTCCGCAGTAAGTTCGGCCGAATTTCACCTTCCCATACAAACGGAGTTTCGTTCTCATTTTAAAACTACGTGTTGGATTGTGACGAAACTTTGCATATACAATGACATGAGGTATATCTATGTCTGTAATTAGTTTATATGGTTCCTGTTTATAAAACAAACGAAATACAGCAAAAACAAGTTTTGTATGAAAAACTTAAATTCGCTGTATTTTTTTTACTATGGTATCAGCACGGCTAGCACGCGACGGCGCGCGAGCTCTCGATTCTTCTCGCACTATCCGTCTCTCTCTTATAAGAACACTTAGAACAAGAGGTATAGTGCGATAAAAATCGAGAGTAGGTATGTCGCGGCCGTCCCATGCTAGAGGTGCTGATGATACATAAACTAATTAAATTACAGACCTGGATATACCTCATGTCATTGTACATGCAAAGTTTCGTTACAATCCAACACGTAGTTTTAAAATGAGACGGTAACTACGTTTGTATGGAGAATCGAGCTTACAGCGGACTCTTAACATTAGATCAAATTATTATATCGCATGTTGGCAAAATTCTCTTTTGTCACCTGCCTTCCTAGGATAAGTTTGTGTTCATCCCAATTATTTTATTTTATACATTTTTATTATACTTAATCATATTAAATCGATTGCCTATATTAAATATCAGTGTTCGTAATCGTCACTACTATTTATACAGAAATATACACGATTATATACAAGCAGTGCATTTTCACTTGGTCTGACATTCTCTCTCGCTCTTCCACTGTGCCGGGCACGCTCCAGCTCGAACAACTTATATAGGAGAATAACTACAACTTAAAAAGTTGAAAAACCCCCGACATTTTCATTTCAAAGTCCAATATCTCAAAAACGGCTGAACAGATTTTCATGAAACATGGCTAAGAACACTTCGGATCACATCAGCTTTCGAATAAAAAAACCGCATTGAAATCGGTCCATCCGTTTGGGAGCTACGATACCACAGACAGAACTTAACACCTCTCTCTGCGTCGGGGGTTAAAAAGGCTGGCGTCGACTACAGGCGAATCGCGTCGAGTCGAGCTGCGTTGAATCGACTCGCATTTGTTCCGTGTGCGTGCATCACAGAGAGAAAAATATCAGGCCCCGTATCATGGTCGGCCTTATCACGCGATAAGTGAAGATAGAGCGTCCGTCTCGTTCCATCGGACTGTGTCAGCCAGTGACGGACGCTATATCTTGTCACTTAAGGCCAAAACGCACTGACAGCGGTGGCGGAGCGGCGCGGAGGCGGTACCGGTTGTAATGTTCGAGCTACAATGAAAGGATCCGCACAGAGCGGCGCGGCGCGGCGCGGTTTTCTGTGCGGATCCTTTCATATTAGCTCGAACATTACAACCGGTACCGCCTCCGCGCCGCACCGCGCCGCCCCGCCACCGCTCTCTGTGCGTTTGCAGCTTTACCGCGTGATAAGGCCGACGATACGGGATCTGGTCTGGAGCCTTAGCATGGATGAGGTTTTATCACTTATCACGGCGTGACAAATGACAAATCACGTGATTTGTCTACTTAATCACTCAACTTACCGATTCATAACATGGTTGCACGTGTCAAAATGGAGTTATCCAACTATGACATATGACAGCGATATATGACATTTGCATAACATGGTACGTGGTTAATGTGGTAATTTGACGTCTCAACTTGGTTTATTTTATTTATTTATCTAAGTGTTTCCGAGGTATTAACGATAAGCTATTTTAAACTTGGTTTTCACCAAAACTACGAGTGAATATTCGATTCTAGTGACAATAATGATAGTTAACTGTGATAATGGTAATTTTTTCCCTATAATCAAACATAGATTTGTTTGTTGAACTCGCACCTATTATTGAAAAACTAGTGAAATTTCATCATGGAGAGTTTTCAACAAACGCTGTTGGCCCTTGGACTTGGAGTTCCTAAACCAGAAATTTCGCTGCTACTTATCGAAGCGGTACTTAAGGTAAGTAATGCTATTTGAATTAATTAATAAATTGTATGGACCCCAAGGTTTGTTGGGAGGATGGTGTTTAGTACCTAACAATGTTATCCTATAATACAAATGTAGCCAGTATATTTAATTTGGTTTGAGGTAGCCAGTGATTATTTTATTAAACCTAGGTACCTACTTAGGTACTGTAATCAACCTGTACTTGGGAATCAGTCATTCCTTAAAATTTTTCATTGAATTTGTCATTCTTATTTATCTTATACCAGCTTCTGCCCGTGACCCCGTCCACGTAGAACTCATTTATAACACATTTCCATACAAACTTTCACTCCCGTATGGAATGATTTCCGGGATAAAAATTATCTTTTGTCCTTTCCCGAGACTCAAACTACCTCAATACCAAATTTCATCTAAATCGGTTCAGCGGTTTAAGCGTAAAGAGGTAACAGACAGACATAGACACTTTCGCATCTGTAATATTAGTAAGGATAGATATTCAGGATATTGTGATATAATACGTGTAATTGTGCTTCAGGCTAAGTACTCATGACTTGTATTTTATCTTCTTTTCAGATCTATTAGCGAAGAAAGAAAAGAAGATTACAACCGATGGTACTCAAAACATACCACATGTTCAAAAATCGAATTACATAAATACATGAATAAGTTACCGTTTCATTGAAATTGATTGATTCCTTTACTTATTATGCCACCTATATGCAGGGAGTGTTTGAAAGGTGAGGTTCAAGACGGAGGACAAGACAATCCATACTAACATACCTACAACCTTCAAACACTTTGTGCATGACAACCATTTTTTAAAGATATTCTCAAGATTTTTAAGAATCTAACATTTGTGACACAACACAACACAGTATTACAATACAAACACAAAATAAATTTACTTTATTGATGTCCTTTCTTGAAGAACTACATACATAGAAGGAGAATTGGCAACGCAATTTTCAAGCTTCAATAGGCAACGATGCCCGCTTACCTTCAAGCGGGCCGTACGCTTTATTGCCAACGATGTGGTATAAAAAAATACACAATATAATGATCACATTGAATTTATTACTTTTATTTCAATTTGTCAATTGTGCAGAATAAACTCAATAGGTATACAATTTACAAAAGAGAATGTAAGAGTAGGTACAAACACAGATTTATCCATTTCAAGTCCAGTCAAACTTTGAGTAGATTTGAGTTAATTTTTAATGTTTAGATGTCATTTCCACCATTCTGAAACATAAAAGTATTGTTAAGTACATTCTTAATAATATTAATAGACTGACTTTTGTGATAGGTATAGATATAGACAGGGGGGTAAGGTGGCCAGACCTCCCAAAGGTGTGATTAGAGTAAGAGACTTGCATTTGTCTCCAACTATTAAAGGATTCAATCTTGGATTTCTTTGAAGTTGCAACCAACCATTAGTGTCTGCTTATCACCAGACAGGCCATATGCTTGTTTGCCACTCTTTGTCCAATAAAATTGCATGGTATGGGAGTCAAATTGAGTAACATTTCAGTAGTCTAGAAACAGATATGAAGTTAACTAATAAATTTTAGTTTTATTTCACTAATCCACAGTTGACTGGATATTTATATCTTACCTATTCCAATATAATTTAAATCACAAAGTTGTTGATGATTAGTATTTTTTTACAAGTAATACCGGTGAAATATGATTACATGGATACATATTTCACACTAGTAGACATTATATATATTAACTTAGATAATTTACCACCAACTTCCACATTCAACTAGTTTTATCAAAATTGGTATTGAAACTGTGTAACACACAATTTGGTACTTACACAAAATTTGTATTTAGCCAAAATCTTAGAACTTAAAGGCTAGTACATTTACCTACTTAATGCTATCTAAAAAAGGTAGGATTTCAGAAAGAACTTGCCTGGTTTTTTGACAAGGAATGTTAGGTTAACCATTTGGGACTGAAAGAACTATAGGTATTACACAGCAAAAACTTTTTTGTCTCTAGTGTAGATCCGGGGTCTGAAAAATAATTTTAGAAGTTAGTATTTGCTTGGGCAAACAAGTATAATCACTGTAAATGTCAACTTACCAATTCATTTTTGATTCTCAAAGGCAATCTTATGTTTCCAATAAAATTATTATTTCTATCATCGTCTTGAAGTCTGTAAAAAGAAGAAATACAGCGGTACACTCGGTAAATAAGCATACTTTTGATAAAATGTGTTGGTAATAGTAAACAAACATACAAACCTCTGAATTAGCTGTATTTCGGCTCGCTTAATTCGGCCTGGCTTTTAAAGCACTGCCTTTCATTGATACGTAACACATATTTGCCATAATTCTTTGCAGGTATAGCAAAATATTCACAAGATTATTCTTAGTTTAGTAATAATCCAGCGTAACAGAAGCATTTAACAATAACATTTGACATTTTTCAATGTTGACGACATCACGCGCCGCTAGCGCCTCTAGCGGTTCTTCACTCGTAATTCCTTATCGTATCGATTGTGGTTAATTTACCAATAATCCAAACATGCTTTCATGTATGATAAATTTAATCCCACGACAAGTGCCAATTGGTCGAGCTTCAAAAACTCTAGCCATAAAGCCTTTTTTATACATTTGTTGGTAATATTGGATGACTGCTTGCTCATAAATAGTACGCTTTATTATAATGCCATCAAACCGAGAGGTAATAAAAATGTTTCACCTTCACTCATAGTAGACTAACTTTTCAAAATATTTGGGTTTTCATTGTATTTTGCATCTGTGTGGGCCATTTTCAAAGGCTTGACAGTTGACAGCAAGCAAAATAAACCGTCGCCGTCAAGCAAGTTAAATAACAGTGTAATATCATCATTCTCCTAGCGTTATTCCCGGTTATCTAAGTTTAAAACAGTATATAAGTTAAATTCAGTTTACACGACGATGAAAAATGCCACGAAAAGTGTAAGTAACAAACAAAATAAGTTAGTTTATTATTTCAACGTTGGTCGTCTTACTTATTTGTGTGATGAATACGTTTTCAGCCGTTCAAAAGAGGAAGCTTTGCGAGTACATGGCGACGCACGCGCTTTTTGCCAACGTCGAGTACGGCGTGCCCCTGGGTGCTCACCAGCGCCAGCACGAGGCTCAGTGGCAGGAATTGAAGTGGCTGAAGGAGTTCGGCCCTTAAGGTGGATGTCACACTGCGACGCATCTCAGGACGGAGGTGCGTTTCTCGTTGTATCCAAGTAAATTCCGTGTGGTACGACACACTGCAACGCACCTCCGTCCAGCGAAATTTGTCGCAGTGTGACGACCGCCTAAAAGTCGGTGGCAACGTGGAAAACCGCAAGTAATTAAAATTTTATCTATAAGATACATGAATATATAATGAAATCGTAATGAGATTTACTTAAGGTGGAATCAGACGGTTCATTTTTCGTTCATTTTTATGTTTCATTCCGCACCTTTCACCCGAAGTGACACGTCTGCTCATGAAGTGAACCAAAAGTGCCGAATGAATTGACTAGTGAACCGATCCAACAATGTTTGATATTTTCATTCGGCATCTTTCACTCGCACTCCAAATGACCGAAAAATGAACGGTCTAAACAAGGAAAGAACGTTCACTAGTGAATTCATTCGGCACTTTTGGTTTACTTCATGATCAGACGTGTCACTTCGGGTGAAAGGTTCGGAATGAAACATAAAAATGAACGAAACATGAACCGTCTGATTCCGCCTAGAATAGTGAATGTTAATTTATATGTCATTTTACCTGAGTTGTGTGAACATTGAGTGAAAGAAAAAAGAATCAATCACCCGAGGGAACATTCATCCGAGTGAACCGTCTGATTCCGCCTTTACTACCGAGTACCTATGTTATATTAAATTTATATGTAGGTATATTTAATCATGGCACTATACTTAATCTGTTTAAGGGAATAAGTGTATTTTGCTTGTATTCACTGAGCATATAAATAAAATAAATAAATAAATATTAAGGGACAATCTTACACAAATCGACCTAGCCCCAAACTAAGCAAAGCTTGTACTATGGGTACGAGACGACGATAAACATACTTATATAGATAAATAAATACTTAAATACATAGAAAAACATCCATGACTCAGGAACAAATATTCGTGCTCATCACACAAATAAATGCCCTTACCGGGATTCGAACCCAGGACCTCTTGCTTCGTAGGCAGGGTCACTACCAACTAGGCTAAAGTGGTCGTCGGTATAGTGCAGTGACTAAGGATTCAGTTCAATAATGAGGCATATTTAACTATGTTTACTATTTTTAACCCCCGACGCAAAGAGAGGGGTGTTATAAGTTTAACGTGTCTGTCTGTGTATCTGTCTGTGGTATCGTAGCTCCCAAACGGATCGACCGATTTGAATGCGGTTTTTTCGTGTCATAGATAATTTAATCCCGAGTGTTCTTAGGTATGTTTTATGAAAATCTGTTCAGAAGTTTTTGAGATGATGGACTTTGAAATGAAATGTCGGGGGTTTTTCAACTTTTCTAAGTTGTAAAATATTATATTACTATAGTATTTGCATTCCTATTTGCATTTTGACAGAGCTGTCATCCTAGTACAAATTATGTCGTCATTGACGTTTATGGTACTGGGATGACAGCCCTTGTTATATAAAGGTATAAGGTCCAAATATCATACATTTTCATTATGTTTACAGTACAAGTCACCAAAACCATACGAGTACATGCTCAAAGATGCAATCAAAAAGAGCTCAAAGAGGCCAAGAACTGGAAGAGCTGCAGGCAAAGGAGATCACTACCTGCCGTGCAAGCAGGCGCCGCCCGCGCCGCCGTAGACTGCCGCCGAGCCGACACTAGACGACCGCTGACCCATATGTGCGTCAGAATTTAGTATGGAGTACAAAATATATTTTTTTTGCCGGAAGAGGAGGGATTGAAAGGATAGTTTCATTCCTTTATTAAGTATAATTTAATCCTGTAAATAGTGAATCTTAAATATTTGTAGTTTTTTACACTTCGGAAATAAGTGAAATTACAGCCTCGGCTAACGTCATACTAAATTTATGGGAGCGTTTAAACTTAATATTTTCGATATTTCTAGGTTTATTTTTAAAAAGGTATTGATGTGATTTTACTTATTGGGTAACGTACTTTCGATATCAGTTTAAAGTTTTCTGAAATCTACACTAATAAAGAGGAAAGATTTAATTGTTTGTTTGTTTGTTTGTTTGATAGA
Source organism: Epinotia ramella (assembly GCA_947578815.1). Classification (NCBI taxonomy): domain Eukaryota; kingdom Metazoa; phylum Arthropoda; class Insecta; order Lepidoptera; family Tortricidae; genus Epinotia; species Epinotia ramella. The sequence continues at coordinate 16,141,212 of OX388223.1, forward strand.
TGACAAAAGTAAAGATGGATGACAGTTGTGTCCCGCTTTTTAGGAAGCTAAATATTCTGCCATTACCATGTTTGTATATTAGAGACGTGTGTGTTTTTGTCAATTGTCAATATTGTCATCTTTATCAAACGTAGTGTAGCGATACCAAGGCAGACAAGACTATACAAACCACCCTGGCGCAAAGACGTACAAAAGGAATATTGTAAATATGAGCACAGTTTTGTATAATAAATTACCAAATGAATTAAGAGCACTGTCGGGACAAATGTTCAAGCGAAATATGACCAAATGGTTTATAGAAAAATATTTTTACAGCGTCAAGGACTATTTAAATTATAAGAATGTTTGACATACGACATTATTATTTGTATGCTTGCTTGAATACGAGGACTTTTACACCATAACCTAAGACCATTTATGTAACTGTATTCTTACAAATAACTTATTTTGAATTTTTAGAATTTTGTATTGAATTGCAATATTCAAAAGGAAGTAATAAAAATTATTAATAGATAAATGTTATTATTCGCTTAAGGATTTCATAAATTATAGTCATTTATAATTTGAATTTGAATTCTATTTTAAAATATATATATTTTGTTTTTTTTTTGAATCTCAAGATTTTTTATTTAATTTAGAAGATGTGTTAACTTGGATGTTTTAATTACGTGTAATAAATAGTAATTTATTATTTATTTCCGGTAAAAGTATAGGCTTATTTATAATGTATTTCAGACATTTCATTAATCAATTTTGAATTGTGTATTATGAATTTTTGTCAATATTTATTTGAAATTTTATTAGCTTTAAGATATATTTATTGTTGTGGGCGTCATGGACCGACTTTTTAAAACTTGTAACACCTTGATAATTATGCGTGTACATGACTTTACAATTGAATAAATGAAATGAAATGAATAGGCTCTGAAACTACTGGACCGATTTGAAAAAATATTTTACCATTAGAACACGACATTATCCGATGAACATAGGCATAGGTAAAAAGTATTACCGCGGGAAAATGCTTCATTCCTACGGGAAAATGGAATCTGTTATATTTAGGCGATTCACCCACTGCACCGCGCCCCGTCGCGTAGCGCGGCGCCGCAGATTTTACCATTGTATGAAATAATCTCAATTTATATAGAAAACACGCCTAGTATCTAGTACTACACACTGCCGACGCGGCAATGCGCGGGACGGCGCCTCGCGCTCCGCGCACCGCGGCGGGACACATCTCTAGTGGGAGAAACGCCTTACGGAATAATCGCCTTGCTACACTTAACGATTACACCCTGTATATATAATTATTCTGTAAGTACGTGTTAGTCACCTAACTCCTCCTAAACGGCTGGACTGATTTGGATGAAATTTTGTGTGCACATTTCAATGGGTTCTTGCATGGTTTGAAACGTTCATGTGGGTTTGGGGGTTGGTTTTGGGGGACCCGCTAGGTGGCGCTGCAGTTGGTATGTCACTGATCTCCTAAACGGCAGGGACCGTTTTTAATGTCATTGCAAGCTTTTATTTAGTTTCACCTGTCCCGTTGTCTGTCTGTAATCAAATCTTGCAAGTTAAATTTGACCCACTTCCCGGTGACCGATTGAGCTGAAATTTAGGGTATAGTTTGAATGACATTTCAATATTATGGTAACATCGAGCTGATCTGATGATGGAGACAGAAGGTGGCCATGGGAATTCAGTAGGTACTTAACCGACGTAACCCCGTTGAGTTTGGGCTCGTTAGAATCGTCTCAATGAGTAGTTGATGATGGTATACAGAAAAGTACAGTTGGCAATAAAAGCTTGTATCAAAAAATATTTTTTTGACAGAAGCTTGTTATTTGTAAACGTGGGTCCCTGCAAGGTTTGAAATTCAGATTCAGATTCAATAATTTAGTTTTGAGCTTTATTTTTAAGTAGAATTCAGTAACATGGTGGGTTGGTTACCTTTAGTACAATCTTTATTATTTAAGATTATTTCCTAACTTTTATTCTTAATAACTAATTTATAACTACTTTTTTTGTACTTTTATTCTTAATTATTTTACTGTAGTAAATTATTATTTAAATGATTGGGACATTCTAATGCGTAAATGTTAATTTCAAATGCAATGAATGTTGCTCATGAATAAATCAATGAAATAACAACATTTTCTTAATAATATTTTTAGTTTCTGTAGGTTTACTCTCTATGTTATTTAAACAAATTCGATTTGATTCGATTTAGTCTAAGTGAGAATGGTCACTCAGACTTCGATCCATTCGAGAAACAATATACCTAAGTTACCTTTATATGGACCGGCAACACGTCGGCGTAATGCGGCCGGAAGTCCTCGTCCAATTCATCAAATAATAGAGTGCCATCTCTTTGCGCACTCTATATATAAGGTCAGTTCGGGTATGTGCGCCACCGGGGAAAGTGCGCCCCCTGGGGTAAGTGCTGATATTGATTTAAATGACTGACTGAATGATGAATGAGGCGCACTTTCCCCGGTGGCGCACATACCCGAACTGACCTTATGTGACAGAATTCGGCACCCGGCAATTCAAACGGGCTGCTGGCATCCCGGATGGCCCGCCGGTGCTGGTTTTCGGCAGCAGCAACCGACAGATCTAAAAATAAAATCTTGACATATCAAGTGTTTGTACGTTATTCTCGTATAAAAAATATACTTAGTTACTTGAAACGGTGCGGAAATTCAGGTTTTCTTCATGCACAATATAGGTTATCGTCACTAATCCAAATAGCATTACTTACCTTAACCTTAAGTACCTACCGTTTCGAAAAGAGTGTCATCCCCTTGCACACTAATGATATGCAGCGAAATTTCTGCTTTAGGAACTCCCAAGTTCCAACAGCGTTTGTTAAAGACTCTCCCTTCTCTTTCAATAAGGTGTGACTTCAACAAACAAATCTGTTTTTTTATAGGGAAAAAATAACTTATCACAGTAACAATAATTATTCATCATCCTCCTAGCGTTATTCCCGGTAATGCCCCTAAAGGAGCCCGGGGTCCGCTTTGACACCTAATGCCATGATTTGGCATAGGCACTAGTTTTACGAAAGCGACTGCCATCTGACCTTCCAACCCAGAGGGCTAGACCGTATTGGGACTAGACCGGTTTCCTCACGATGTTTTCCTTCACCGAAAATCATCCCTAAGGCGTTGTAGGAAGAAACTGACTGAAGGATTTGGTGGCCTAATTGCCGTAATTTAGTATGGGGTGGCGCGCATCGTTACTGACGATTTCTCAATACAATTTGAGACCTTGGTGCCGCTAAGAAGCCTAAGTCTGCTGGAAGATGTCGCTACACGCCTCCCTATGGCGTTGTAGGAAGGAACTGATTGAAGTATTTGGTGGCCGAACCGGATTGTTCCGATAGCTCAGTTGGTTAGTAGGTAGGTCAGTTAAAACAAAAATCGTCTTTCCAGTGGTCAAAAGTTAAGGGCTTATGTTTATATATAACATGTTTTCATCCCATAGAATTATAGAAGAGGCAACACCGTGTATGCGGATTCAGAGTTCAATCAAAGATTAGGCTTCATAGGCCTTAACTTTGACAATGTCCACCGAAGATACGCGCACCTAAATCTGACAATGACCCAGTAGCGACGGGCCATAAATGCCTATGATCGCCGGTTCGAATCCGGCTCGGAGCAATAATTTTATTTTTTATGTTTTTCCTTTAATTTAAAATGTATAATTTCGTTAGCAGCGGTACTGCTTAATACAAAATTAATCATTATTATCACTAGAAAATCGAATATTCACTCGTAGTTTTGGTGAAAACCAAGTTTTATTACATCCGATATAGCTTATCGTTACCTCGGACGCACTTAGATAAAATAAACTAAGTTGAGACGTCAAATTACGATAATTTATCACATTAACAACGTACTATGTTATGCAAAACGGTAATGCCTGTCATTTGTCATGTATCCCTGTCAAAGTTGGATAACTCTATTTGGACGATTGTGAATCGGTAATTTGAGTGAATAAGTAGACAAATCACGTGACTTGCTATTTATCGTATCCTTATTGCTTGCGTGCCTGTATTTAAGTCCCCTAATATTTATTTATCTATTGACTAGCTTCTGCCCGCGACTCCGTTCGCGTGGAACTCGTTCATATCGTAGCTCCATACAAATTCTCACCCCCCATTTCACCCCCTTAGGAAATGATTTCCGGGATAAAAACTATCCTATGTCCTTTCCCGGGATTGAACTATCTCTATACATTGGCGCTACAAAAATGTATCTCTAACCGTACATTTAAAAAAGTAACTTAAGATTATTACACTCAAGACATTTCTAAATCGTCTTAATTTGGTGGTATAATAAATAAAGCATTCTATTTTTGTGCAAACATTCATCCAATATCACCTAAATAGCCTCTATGGCTAGAGTTGTCACAAGTCGTGGGATAAAGCGACAAACTGTCATCTTATCACTCCTCGTGGGATAAGCGGTAAGCTGTCGACTGTCGTTTGGTTAACGTATCCCATTGGATAAAGAATCATATCCACTATAGCGTGACAAGCGATAGCAGCCATGGTAGCCCCGCTGGACAAGACTTGCCATTACAATATTTTGTTGCGTCCGTAGGCTATAATATATGCTGCCCACTGTACCCTGCCTCAGCTAAATAGTATGATCGCGTTTTTGAGACAGCATTCGTCACTCTCGAACTTGCTAGAAGGGACGAATGCTTTTCGTCGGACGTACAGTCAGCATCATATAGTCAGCAGTCAAAGATATCGTAACTAGAGATGTGCAAATTGCGGAAAGTTTCCAAAAAGTTGGAAAAGTTCTCGGAAAATTCTAGAAAGTTTCACAAGGAATTAAGGAAATTTCCATGTTGGAAATGGAAAGTTTCAATTCCCATACAAAAATGAAGAAAATTTCCGAAATTTTCCTATGTTAAATTGCAGAAACATTTCGCAATATAGGAAACTTTCCGTCGGCACATCAGTAATCGTAACACATCTTTATTACTATGGGAGTAAGGATGTGTTACGATATATTTGGGTACTTTGGCTGCTACTAACTATATGACGCCGACTGTACACACGAGCATGCTGCCTTGTTTATGCAGCATAAACCCCGACACTCGAAAAATATCAGACCTCTTGACACCTTTTGTATGTGTGCGTCAGAATGACTGACCAAAATGGCAGATCAATGTTAGACTACCATTAACATTCACTACCTATTTGCTACTATTTACTACCTATGTTGACATATTTGCTACCTAAGTTTAAAAAAATATATATATATAAAGTGGGCAGTCATTCATTAGGATATATATTTTTTTAAACTTAGGTAGCAAATATGTCAACATAGGTAGTAAATAGTAGCAAATAGGTAGTGAATGTTAATGGTAGTCTAACATTGATCTGCCATTTTGGTCAGTCATTCTGACGCACACTGGAATTGCATTCTTCTGGCTGCAAATGTGCAGCACGTCTATCATGCGACGGCCGCGACATAATCGATTTTTCTCGCACTATACCTCTTGTTCTAATAAGAAAGAGACGGATAGTGCGAGAAAAATCGAGAACCGACTGCGCAGTTCGCTTACAGTCGGCGCGCCGTTGACGACTGCACTGTTGACGAAAGAGTATATGGCCGTTTGCACTCGTCAGAACACTCAGAACTACACGCAGACTGCAAGCGGACTGCGCAGTCGGTTTGTAGTTTCGTCATCAGCCATTGTTAGCCAGAATGCAGTCTGTAACGTAGTGATGCGCGACTTTGAATGATACTAATTGGATTAGTCGATTATTTTATTATAATCATTCAACTAAGTCGACTAATTCGAAAATCATTCGATTATTAGTAAGCTAATCTAATGTGCCCGAATAGAACTTGACGTTGACATTAGTCGCTAATGTCACTGTCATCTATCACTAGTAGTGACAGGTGACAGTGACATTAGTTACAACTAATTAGTTGTCGTCATTCGATTATTAGTATACAACTAATTTCCAATTCGAATATTGACATTAGTAATCGCTAATTATTCGAATAGGCAAATCATTCGAAGTCGCGCATCACTACTGTAACGGGCCAAGGCATAGTCAGCTACAAAAACATCTCTTACACTATTATGTTAATTGACAATTCTAACTTGGTAAATTGTAGTGCAGTAGATAGTTATTGTACTAGACTGTACCTGGTAGTTATGTAAATGTAGAACCGAACTCAAAATCAGCTGATTATTTTAATATGAATATGATGATTATAGTTATTCAGCTAATCTTGAGATCGACTGTACATTATAATGTGGAATAAAACAATCAAAATAGTTAATATTGTTTATTTGACAGCGAAATGAGCACTTAAAACAGTGAAATAAAAAGGTAAACCATTTATTGTAATGGAGTTGTTTGAACTAAATCAGTCTTTGGCTGTAACAGAACTAAACCAGGGTTTAGTCGACCTCCTCCATGCGTGACGCGTCATCAGCGTCACCTTCCAGAGGCGGCACGTCTCCAACGCTGGCTTCCTCCACCTGGATGGGCTCATCCTCATCGATACCAAGTCCGAGCTTGATCATACGGTAGATGCGAGAAGCATGGACCTGAGGCTCGTCCAAAGCGAAGCCAGATGACAGCAGAGCGGTCTCGTACAGCAGGATAACCAGATCCTTGACAGCTTTGTCGTTCTTGTCAGCATCGGCCTTCTGTCGGAGGGTCTCTACGATGGAGTGCTCAGGGTTGATTTCCAAGTGCTTCTTAGCAGCCATGTAGCCCATGGTCGATGTGTCTCGGAGAGCCTGGGCCTTCATGATACGCTCCATGTTAGCTGACCAGCCGTACTGAGCGGTGACAATGCAGCAAGGCGACTCAACCAGCCTGTTTGAGACAACAACCTTCTCCACTTTGCTGTCCAGGATGTTCTTCATGACTTTGCAGAGACCCTCGAACTTAACCTTGTCTTCCTCGCGCTTCTTCTTCTCCTCCTCATCCTCGGGCAACTCCAAGCCTTCCTTGGTGACCGAGACCAGGGACTTGCCGTCATATTCCTTCATTTGCTGGACTACGTACTCATCAATGGGCTCCGTCATGTAGATAACCTCGTAGCCGCGTTTCTTGACCCTCTCGACGAAGGAGGAGTTGGCTACCTGGTCGCGGTTCTCACCGGTGATGTAGTAGATGTGTTTCTGGTTCTCCTTCATGCGGGAGACATACTCTTTGAGAGAGCACACCTCATCGCCGCCAGCAGATGTGTGGTAGCGGAGCAAGTCTGCCAGTTTGGAGCGGTTCTGCGTGTCCTCGTGGATACCCAGCTTCAAGTTCTTGCTGAACTGCTCGTAATACTTCTTGTAGTTCTCATTGTCTTCAGCGAGCTCCTCGAAAAGCTCCAAGCACTTCTTAACCAAGTTCTTCCTAATTACTTTAAGGATCTTGTTCTGTTGGAGCATCTCTCGGGAGATGTTCAGGGGCAAGTCCTCGCTGTCGACCACACCCTTGACAAAGTTCAGGTATTCAGGAATGAGGTCTTCGCAGTTGTCCATAATGAATACTCTGCGGACGTACAGTTTGATGTTGTTCTTGCGCTTCTTGTTCTCAAAGAGATCAAATGGGGCTCTGCGGGGGATGAACAAGAGTGCTCTAAACTCGAGCTGGCCTTCTACGGAGAAGTGTTTGACGGCTAGATGGTCTTCCCAGTCGTTGGTGAGAGATTTGTAGAAGTCGCCATACTCTTCCTGGGTGATGTCGTCAGCGTTGCGGGTCCAGATGGGCTTGGTCTTGTTAAGCTCCTCATCTTCAGTGTACTTCTCCTTGATGGTCTTCTTCTTCTTCTTCTTGTCCTTGCCATCCTCATCCTCATCCTCACCGACATCCTCGATCTTGGGCTTGTCGTCTTCCTTCTCTTCTTGCTTCTCCTCCTCAGCCTCGTCGTCAGAAAGCTCCTTCTCTCGCTCCTTCTCAACCATAAGCTTGATGGGGTAGCCGATGAACTGAGAGTGCTTCTTCACGATCTCCTTGATCTTAGACTCTTCCAAGTACTCTGACAGGTCTTCCTTGATGTGGAGGATGATCTTAGTACCGCGGCCAAGAGGCTCGCCGGGGTCGGAGCGGATGGTGAACGAGCCCCCAGCGGCGGACTCCCAGATGTACTGCTCGTCGTCGTTGTGCTTGGAGTGCACGGTGACGCGGTCGGCCACCAGGTAGCACGAGTAGAAACCGACACCGAACTGACCAATCATGCTGATGTCCGCTCCCGCTTGTAAAGCCTCCATGAACGCCTTGGTGCCCGACTTCGCAATCGTACCCAAGTTGTTCACCAAATCGGCCTTAGTCATACCAATACCGGTATCAATGAGCGTCAGCGTGCCCTCGCTCTTGTTCGGAATGATTTTAATGTACAGCTCCTTCCCGCTGTCCAGCTTCGAGGGATCAGTGAGAGACTCATAGCGGATCTTGTCCAAGGCGTCGGAGGAATTCGAAATTAACTCACGAAGGAAGATCTCTTTGTTGGAGTAGAATGTGTTGATGATCAGCGACATGAGCTGGGCGATCTCCGCCTGGAAGGCGAAGGTCTCCACCTCCCCCGTTGTCTGCATTTCTTCAGGCATTTTCGTTTCACACTTATTCAAAAAATATATTCAGGAAACTTATGCAGTAGTTACGCCCGGTTTTCACTTAGAACACGTGTTAGATCGCGCGGTTAAACGTAGTTTCAGTCTCGCTTGTATTTTATTCAATGACTGCGCGGGAAACGTCAACCGGCTTATATAGACGTCGCTCGCAAGCGCCATCTATGTAGGAGTAGAAAATTCTAGAGAATTCGCTGGGGATTAGCAACCGTTGGTTCGTTATTATAAAGATGATGCAATCAAACACGTTGTGATGAATGATTTGATTTGAAATCCTAATATGCTTAAAATTGTGTGGTCGATGATTAGAAATAAAGTAATATCGATTAAATCATAAAAAGCCATGAGTTTTTGACGTCCACATAATCAATTCAAGGCCTTTAAGGCCTTAAAACGCCGGAAAGATGCAATATATCTATGTTTAAAATAAATAAAGGAATATCTTTTTTAAATTTAAGACATTAAAAAATATAATTTCGTAAGCGGTTATTTGTGATTAGCATAAGATTACAGTGGCGAGAGGATTCAGCTCGTTTCAAATAAGTTTTCATTTTAATTCTTGCTTGATAATCAAAACAGTAATTTGTGTTACTCATAATCATGTTATTATCATAATATCATAGTTTAAGTGACGCACACACAAAAGTTCCTCCATTCAATACCAGGCATGGCCGGCAATGCGCTTATGACTCCAATGTAGCCGGCGTTCATGGGCTACGGTGCCCTCTGTTCTATCAGGTGGGTCGTACCTAGTACCAATGACTATTTGCCTCCGTCATGACATAAAAAAATAAAGACCGGGTTGCACTCCGGGAGTGCCGGCAGAAGTGAAAACTCAATAACATTGTAACAGTTGTTCGATCAGGTCACGTGACATCCTACGGTGTCACCCTAAAAATGAATTTGACGCAAATTTATAAACAATTATCAATTATTTAGGCGGACGGGCCGCCGTTGGGCACGAGGGGCCGCCGGCTCGCCCGACGGCGCGCCGACGGGCGGCGGCAAACACATTACCAATTTGTTTTTGCCATTGCCAAATATTTTTCAAAAAATCATCTCTTTAATAGGAATAACGTCTAAACTCGAACTATTCGAATTTGCAAGAACGGCAGACGGCGGTGGCGACCAAAATATCAATTTGTTTTTGCCGTTGGTAAATATTTTTCTAAGCTTTATCTCTTTAGGAATAATTTTATAATTCGAACTATTCGAATTTTCTCAATAGCAAAACGGTGAAGGAAGCGTTGGTTAAAATTAAAAATTTATTTGCAGAATATGCTATTGCAAAAAGTGTTTAACGGCTTTATACTCTTACGAATAGCGTTCAGTTTTGAATGAAGTCGAATCGGCTAGCAGCAAAAAGTGACCTCCTTCACATCTGACGTCACAAAACTCTGTCGCGTATTTAACAATTTTTCCCCATCCCAAAAAGTGCTCAGCGCCGCTAAAGAAGTTTTCACTTCAAAAAAAAGAAGAAGTACATAGAATGTATTTTAAGTCTTCAAATTCAACCGTATGATGGAACTTAAGCCATACTCGTATTACCATTTTCCTTGTAGTGCTGGATTCCTGTTAATTGACCAATTAATTTTGGATTGCTGTCGTAGATAAAAAATAGTATTTCGGTTAATGCATAATTTTTATGAAGCACAACTTAATACATACCAATTTTATAAACAAAAACAGGTTTGGTAAGCGACAAAAAAAAATATAACAAAAAATCTTTCAAATAACAAAGAAACAATGATATCTTGCAACATACGCATAAAAAAGGTTGACGATACCACAGCTATGCCAACAGTACTTCTATTCGCCGAGAGGTGGCAGTACTAGCGCTCACTAACCTTTGCATGGTATTTTCTAGAACATTCCAGAGCCTTCTGGAAAAATGGTTCAAAGTGTAGATTTATGAATGAAACTTATGAAACGAATCATGTATAAAATCAGAAATAATTGTAAACAGTTATTTCTAAAAGATTTCAATCAACTTCCATTCAAAATTTTATGATTTCGAGTTAACATTATATTCGTCTAGAATGTTCCAGCCGTATCCGGTGTATGGTTATACTTCTCACCGCTGTAGGCGCTAGTGGTATCCGGGTTAGTAACTTCTAGTGCATTCCTTGAGATTCCGTTCGGTATTGATTAATGCATTTTCAACTGTTTTTTTTTTCAAAATCGACAATGACGATGAATATTGCAAATCATCCATATAGTAAAAATTACTTCAATATGAAGTAAATGGGATGGATTTTCTCAATAGAACAAGTCATAGGTAAATGACCACTCCTTTTGCTAAGAATTGGGATTTTTTAGGTAGGCTGGAAACTAGGTAGGTAGCAAGTGTTTGTTTATGATTTTTATGAATGATATTAAGTAGGATCGTTTCAATACTTTCAATAGTACCTATAGAGTTTTATGTATATGCAGGTTAGTTAATTATTCGTACAAGACTTATAAGAAATGAAGGTTAAAAAGTGAAAATGATTACCTAGGTAGGTACTACTTACTATTTATGTATGAGTAGAAATTTAATAATTTTAGCTTCTATGAAATACCTACAAATAGTCTGCCTACATGACAGTCATACATAACACCATACAAATAAAAAAAAGGTAATTTATTCATCAGAATATATGGTACATAAGGTGTTATTTATAACTTATAATATAGGTAGGTATGTTATGTTATGTACATCAGGTAATATTCTAATATATATATATATATAAATCAAAACAAAAGAACGAACGGCGCGGCAGATGGACTGTGGTAATACGGAAACGACGATACTGGTCCTTAATAAAAAAAACACCATAAAAATTGAAATCATACGAATCTTTTTTTTTTTTTTATGATTAAATGTCAATATAAACTAAGAAATAAAATGATTTCTTTTTTTGACCTAGGACCAAGGCATTTTAATCGGTTCATTCATACGTAAACGCTAAGTACGTAGCATTATAATTATTATAAATAACCTAAAATAAAACGTGTAGATTACTAATCTACTGCCATATCTATATGGGAACTGGATGCTGGATACTTGGCGCGCCTAGCAACAGAGGGGTTAACGGTCAAGTGCAAATCGGGCGGAAGGGCAATTAAATCACCCGCTGTCAATGAAATTACTTATACTTACTAATCATTGTTATAAATCATTTTTTTATGGTTCCGTACCCAAAGGGTAAAAAAAAACGGGACCCTATTACTAAAGACTCCGCTGTCTGTCTGTCTGTCTCTCCGTCTGTCACCAGGCTGTATCTCATGAACCGGGATAGTTAGACAGTTGAAATTTTCACAGATGATGTATTTCTGTTGCCGCTATAACAACAAATACTAAAAAACCGGCCAAGTGCGAGTCGGAATGGGGCTCCCATACAACAGACATGATTTTTTGCCGTTTTTATAGATAATTACGGAACCCTTCGTGCGCGAGTCCGACTTGCACTTGGCGGGTTTTTTGTAATTTTATATGAACCTTATTTTTGATAATACATAGGTACCTAATAAGTGTTATCTTATACATATAAGTACCTACCTACTTTCTTAATTCTAAGATTATTAAACTATAGTGATAAAACAAAAACATTAATGGTAACAAAAGAGGAAAGTTGTCCAAGCTCAACCAAGTACCTACCTACCTAGTACAGTACATGATCGTAATTGTATACCGCTTCTTTGTTTGAAGCACCACGCATCCAGAAACTAGGTTATCCTAATTTTAGATTAATTGAAAACATCAAATTAAAGTCGAATACCTATGCCTAGATAGACTAGCGACTCCAGATGAATATTTCAGTTGTAGTCTAATTCCAATAAATGATATACTTTAATAATTATTTCTAAAAAATATGCCGGCCGGTCATTCATTTGTCTACGTTTTGTAAGACCTTGGATGACACGTGACATTCAAACTTTGTCCATCCACGTGCATTAATGTTTAGAACGATAACAGGAAGTCAAGTCTCTAGATTCTTCTACCATCATGCGCCTTTCTGTTACCAACCAACCCCTCACTCAACCTAACTAATTTAACTAAATACCGTGAGAACATTCGCGAAAGGTGTAGTTGTACCATTCAGATATAAAACCGGGTCGGCTTGTGTTGTAGTGACATCTAGTGGCGAACAGGAACACTACAGAAAAAAATGGCTCTGAAATATAATCTTTTTCGGTTCAACCTTGTCTCCTATTCAATACAGTGTGTACCTTACAGCTAAATGAGTTCATTTCTAGGAATTACATACGATAATAATTCCGAATTAATGAAATAACATACCCATGTAAACTGGATTGATTATTGCTGCCATCTACCGGCAAATAGCTACAACGCGTAGTGCGTTGTTATATTCAGTTTCCCGAATCTTCGCAACAGTTCCGCTATACCCCACTAGATGCCACATTTATAAAGAACATTCGAGGATTTTCTCGAATGCATTTCCGATCCATATAAAAACGACGGCCGCTGCGTTCTGCGTCATACGATTGCAAGCAAGCGAAGCAAGCGAATCAAGCGATCCACTGCGATTTCAAGCGGAGCAACTCCATATCAAGCGATCATACAATGGCGTTATTATTGTTCGACGACCACCGTCCCCGCCGTCTCCGGGACCAACTTTTTGGGCTCGATTTGTCTCCCAGCGATTTCCTAACGGACATCTTCGATCGGCCATCATTCCAGCGGCGTTCCCATCCATGGCGAAACCTGGCATTGGCGGCGCGGGACGTCGGTACCACCATAAAAACCGACAAAGATAAATTCCAAGTAAATATGGACATCCAGCATTTCGCTCCAGAGGAAATATCGGTGAGAGCTGCTGACGGCTGCGTCATTATTGAAGGAAAACACGAAGAGAGGAAGGATGAGCATGGCTACATTTCCAGGCAGTTCAAGCGGCGATACACCTTGCCTGAGGACTGCGATCCTGCCACCGTAGAATCCCAACTGTCCTCTGACGGAGTCCTAACAGTCTTGGCTCCTCGAGCATCGGGGAATAAGGGGGACAGAGCGGTCCCTATCACCCACACTGGCCCTGTGAGAAGGAAGCAGCATGAGGAAGATGATGGAGTACAGGAAAAAGAGAATGGTGCAGTTGAAGAAGAAAAGTCGCCGCAGAAGAAAAGACGTCGTTAGCAAGTCTAATTTAAGGTTCTAGCATTTGTCAAGACTGATTTCTTTATTTCTTTAATAGATTTTAAGTTCTAATTACGACCTTTGTTTCAATTCATTACTAATTACCTAATTACCTACATTTACAGGTACCTACTTACTACCAAAATGTCAGCCCATTAGGTTCGATGTCAATAAGGACGATTTATAAACGTATCGTTATGGAAATAGCACCTTATTGGCACCGCCGCCGAATAGGTACAGAAATAAAAATCGAATAAATAATAGTCGAGGGCCGGCTGTTATTCGCTACGTGCTAATGCGGCTCACCCCGCCGGTCACCCGTCACGAAACTAGACCTCTACCTACGCTCAGTTACTACGCATCGCGGTGTCAAGATATATTTGTGGGTGAGCGTTGAGGTGAGCTAACAAGTTACAGAATAGGGGGGCAGGTTAGGGCGACGTCCTTAATGCCGTTAAGAGGCTTCTAGACGGGCCATATTTTCACTGCAATATGTGGCCGGCAACTATTGGTGTCCCTGTCTAACATGTGAGTAAGAGGGACGCCCATAGTTTCCGGCCACACATTTCCGGGACGTTGCTTGCGGCTGACAAAAACATCCAGCGCGCCAGATTTCTGTCGGATGTCCGACCGCTCAAGGTCAGCACAAGATTACGTTCACGGCTTACCTCCAATAGTTTGCAGTTTGCACAATTCAGTGTATATTCATTATCTAGATAGGTACCTATGAAGTCGCGGCTATGAGCCGCGTCCGTCAGCCGCGTCCAATAATTTGTTCCCAGCTTGAGTGTGTGCCGAACGCATGAAGGTGAATGTGAAATTGTGAATGTAATAGGTACTTACCTACATTATTCAATCTTCTTTTTGTGTAAAATCGAATAGACAATGCACAATATACACGAGGTACGAATGTACGATGTAAGTATGCTTGTGATTAACAACTGTGGCCTACTTTTATAAAACTGTCATTGAAATTGGAATCTTCTACCTAAGACAGTAGGGTTGCTTTTTGAATGACTATTGGATTCGGCCAACTCAAATAATCTCAAAATCAAGTTTTATGGGGTAATGACAAGATTATGTGATTTTAATTTTACACCAATTTGTCAGTACAACATGTTGAAGTCATAATTGGGTGTAGCGTACAACCTTGTTACAACCACGTGTGCATGCAATTTCTCAGTAGGTACTATCGACAAACACAGCTAAATAAATAAAACTCTAAGATATCAAACTTAAATTTTCATGGCTGAACTGAACTCCGTAATGCTGTGCCACAAATAAATTAAAAAAATATACTTCCCGGCCTAGGCCTTCAATTTTGTATGAAATTCCTTTACAGATCCCTCGAGTTGTTCCGCCCGGAACGTGATACTTTGAAGCCGTTCTTCATAGTTCTTCATAGTTCAGCTATGAAAATTAAAGTTTGATTTCTTGGAGTTTTTTTTATTTATTTCATTGCATGTTTAAGAAAAGCACTATACATACCTTGGCGTGAAAAGGGGTTGCTAGCCTCATAACATAACTATCCGACCTCGCTACGCTCTGCCGTCTATATGTACTCGGCCGGCAACCCCTTACTTCCCGGCCTCTGTAGTAATCAAAAAAGTTTACACAAGCTAGGTTGGAATCTCCTTTTAAGTAATAAAGCTATTTATTATTATTATTATTAAGCCCATGGGAGTAATTGTAGCTCTTTGCCTGCGCGTTATGAAGCCCTTTACGAGCAAGTAACGTGTATAGTGGGAGACTAATTACAGGTATAGTGAAATAGTACATCGTGCCACAAGTACGCTAAGATATGTTTTACGAAATTAAAATAAACAAACTCAAACTCAAGATGATCTTTATTCAAGTAGGCCTAGTAACAAGCACTTTCAAATCGTCAGTTATTTTTTTAAAGTAATTTATTAAAAATAAAAAATAAATATGATATGAAGTAAAAATTGTGTAGAAAATACTAGTGAATGTTGCTAGAAAAACAATCTAATGTCAAAAAACAAAATATAACGAGAATAATGTGTTGATTAAAAATTCAGTCACAATTAGTTCCATGGAGTTTTATCATTCATGTAGTCTTGTGTGCTATAATAAGCTTTCGAAATAAGTTTACGCTTCACATAGTTCTTGAATTTATTTATAGATAACTCAGTTACGTTTCCTGGAAGTTTGTTATAAAACCTTACACAATTACCCATGAATATTTTTTTTATTTTTTGGAGCCGAGTGGTGGGCACCGCGAGCTTATGCTTATTTCTAGTATTAATATTATGTGTGTCACAGTTTTTCCTAAAATTGATAATGTTTTTATGTACATACACAATATTTTCATAGATATACTGACAATGTAATGTCATTATATTAATATTTTTAATCTTATCTCTAAGTGAGTCTCTATGTTTAAATCTATATATCGCCCGAATAGCCCGTTTCTGCAAAACAAAAATCGTATGAATGTCCGAGGCACTGCCCCACAATAAAATGCCATATGACATAATGCTATGGAAGTAGCTAAAATATACTAATCGAGCTGTTTTCACGTCTGTTAATTGACGGATCTTGCTCACTGCAAATGCTGCAGAACTCAGTCTATTCGAGAGATTAGCAATATGGGGACCCCATTGCAGCTTAGACTCTAACGTTAAACCAAGAAAAACTGTACTATCAACTAGTTCCAATTCCTCATCTTTCACAAAGACACTCCCTTGCTCGTGCGTAACGTGATTCGTGACAAATTTAATACATTTAGTATTTTTCTCATTTAACAATAAATTATTAACATTAAACCAATTTACTACTTTAGAAATAGCATTGTTTACATCATTGCAAGCTTGTTGCTGTCTTATGAGTTTGAAAATAAGTGAGGTGTCATCTGCAAACAATACTATATCATGGTGGGTCTTTACTAGGTATGGCAAGTCATTTATGTAGATAAGGAACAGGAAAGGCCCCAATATTGATCCCTGCGGTACACCCATCGAGACCAATGACCCCGGTGATCGCTGTCCATTCACTTCGACCCTTTTTATTGTACCATGTAAGTAAGACTTAAGTAAATTCAGTGATGATCCTCTGACTCCATAATAGTCGAGTTTCCTGATCAATGTTTCATGACTAACGCAGTCGAAGGCCTTGGATAAATCACAGAAGATACCTAAAGCATCTCGTGATTCCTCCCAGGCATCGAAAATGTGTTTCGTTAGCTCGACACCAGCGTCGGTTGTCGAGCGACCCCGGGTAAATCCAAATTGCATGTTATGCATCAAATTGTTCATATTAAAATGTTTTATTAATTGCGACAAAACAATTTTTTCAAAAATTTTGCTAAATGTTGGCAGCACAGATATTGGTCTGAAGTTAGTGGGGTCAGTAGTGCTACCTGATTTGAATAACGGAGTGATTTTACTATGTTTCATTAGATCAGGAAACTCGCCGCAATCGACACTGTTGTTAAATACAACTGCCAACTCAGGCGCTATGATTTATATAATGGATTTGAGTGCATGAACAGAAACTCCCCGGAGGTCACAAGTTTTTTTGACATTAATTGATTTGAACGCCTTTACTACATCTGAGAAACTAACGTGTTCAAAATTAAGATTTGTATTACATTCTGGGGCGTTTTCTTTCAACAATGTAACGGCAGAGGAAGGTGATGAATTTAAATACTTAGTTGTGGAAGCTGGTATCTCAGTAAAGAAATATTCAAATTCAGTAGCTACTTCCAAACTAGAATCTACTATTCTGCCATCAATTTTTATTTTAATATCGTTCGGTGTGTTCTTCGATCTACCAGTCTCCATATTAATCACTCTCCAGGTTGTTTTAATAATGTCAGAGCTATTCTTTATTTGTAAACTTACTTTAAGTTTACAAAAAAAAACATGATATCTTGAGTTGTATGTTTTAATCCATGGAATCAATTACTCATCTGAATGTCTAGAATTTTAAGTAGGTATAGTATGAAAAGATAAATAACTAGTTGTGTACTTAGATCTTTTCATATAGCTTTTTTCCGATGAAAGTCACCAGCATTAAAATCTGCCATAACAAAGCGAGGAAAAATATCTGATCGTTCTTACGGCCCTAGAAATAGAGTCGTGTCAGATATTTCTGCGCTCTTTGTTGTAGCGGATATATAGTAATGCTGGTGACTATTTTGTAACTCCCTGGTACCAGGATACTTCTGATCCTGAGGCGGCCAGACAGCATACAAAGTCGGGTTAGGTACCTTACACAGCAATCAAAAATCAAAATAACCAACGTTTATTCAATACTCCAAGTAACTAATCAGAAAGCAGGCCCCGAGTACAACCGCCTTCATCCCAGCGCTCAAGTCCTCAGGGAAACGGACGCCACAGTTCTCATAGGGGACCTCCTCCCATCCCTTCTTCATCTCCCCAACTATCTTCCCCTTTACCAGCACACTATACACCTCATCAGTGCCCTTGACTATCAGTAAGACGACAGTACCCTCGCTGTTCTTCAACTCGTACTTGTCGAACACACATAGGTGTTTCACAGAACCGACAAAGTTGTCTGGAGGCGCCCAAATGGAAAGTTTGTTAAAGAAACAGTTGTCATGTGCATTTATATGTATTACTTCGTTTCCGTATACATTATAAAGCTTGATTTGGAACTGTTCCAATTGGTTTTTCTGGGCCGCTATGAACACTTTTTCCCCTAAGTTGTTGTAGACTGTGTAGCCGATGTCGCAGTCGCCTGTTAGGTCGTGTCGCTTGTCTAGTTTTTTAGCTATGATCAGCTGGTTTAGGCTATAAATGTAGGCTAGACCGGGAAATTCAACCATTGCTTTTGGACAAGGCATCCATTTTTCTGTCGATTTCTCGTCGGGGCTGTCAAAACGTATCATTTATATTTGGTTTGCGGCATTTTGGAGGTTGTTTAGTAGTAGGTAGTAGGTATACATATTATTAGAAATTAGGTGGTTCTGGGTTTGCCTGTTTTGATGTGTTGGTTGACCAAGTGTTGACAGTTTGACTACAGAGATTAGTCTTCTCAATGATTGACTGACGGATTATGACATTCTTGATTGACGTGTGTGGTAGGTAGGTAAAGAAGTTTAAGTTGGTTGATGTTGATAAGAGTACTTAATGAGTTTCTGTTCATTTAAAGAAAAATGTTAATGAATGGGTGAAAAAAAATTATACAACGTGTTAATAAAATAACGCAAAACCTGAAAACTGTTTGTTCAGAATCGACAGTAGAATGTGAAAAAATATAGAAAAAAAAAATTCGACGAGTTTTTTTTTTTTACTTTTGTATGTAGCGTTGGCCGACTGGGGCGACCTGCTCCATAGAAATGTAAAAAAAAAAACGCGTCAAAAATTTTTTTTCTATTTTTTTTCACATTCTACTCTCGATTCTGAACAAACAGTTTTCAGGTTTTGCGTTATTTTATTAACACGTTGTATAATATAATAATATAATATAAATTCACAGTTTTGCGCAATATCCTTACTAATAAAATACCTACTCAATGGGCACTTTGTCCCCTTTTAACTTCTCCACAAGTTCATTCACCACAGCGCTATCTGTGCGTTATATTCTGAACTCTTTTGTACTTAACTGGAGCTAGTGTAGTTGGCGTGCTTTAGCCGCGCCCTAGTCAACGTAGTTAATCAAACTTTACAATAGGTAGAGCTGTTTTTGAAAATGTGATTTCACCACTAGGGCACCCTCCGGTCACAGGGCGCCATGCTCATAAGTCTCATAACATAAGTCATAACTCCACTGGCTGCTATAGTTGTCAAAGTCCCTCACTCCCAACTAAGAGCAAAGATTTCATGCTCCATGGCAACCCCACTCTCTTTTTTGGTATTTCAGAGTACTTACGTGAAAAAATTGTACCCAATTATGTACTGAATTAATTTTGTATGTACAGTCGAGGAAATTGAATGTTTAGCACTTTTGAACCTTAATGTCATTCCAATAGAGTTGACATGTGCCAAACCTTCATTTTCCTCGACCGTACTTATTTGAATAAAATTGTACATCAACAGTTTTGAGAGCACAATTATTTTCATTTGGGGAGCAACCTTCCCAGCAATCCCAAATTCAAAATAAGGAATTACGCGTATAATCTTACTTTTAGAGTAAAAGGAGGCCCAAATAAAATTTTAACGTCGTGTCGTTTTTACTGTAGAATGAATTGCAATAGCACGGTTAGTTAAATTACAATATTCGCGCTAGAAATCGAGCGCCTGCGTGATACGGCAATATGGGAAACAATGCACTTAGTCCATATTTTGCTATTCTTTTTCATCAGGCGCTCAGAATTATAAACGTGAAATGAAATAGGGACTCGCATTGCAATGCAATAGACTCCTGTGAAGTTTGGGCAAATGCCTCAGTCACATGAGAAAAGTGTGTTAATATCCTATTATTACACAGTAAAATTAACGGGTTTTAATTACAAAGTATGACATTATTGAGTTTAAATTAACAAAACATTTTTCAGCAAGCTTCGCAGCTGAAATTTGGCATCCTTATGTAAGTTCGGTGACACAAGGATGCCGTTAAAAAGCGACGATAGCCTAGTGGTTCAGGCATGCGGCGGTCGTGGGTTCGAACGCTCCAGTAGAACAAACGTACCCAAAATATTATCACTGTTAAAAATACCACTATTATTATCGCTTTCGGTTCTGCCGTCGACAGAAACTTATTTACAATTACAATCCGACAGGGCAATGAAATTACGATATATTTCTTAAAATCATGATTTATTTCTCCAATAAAGGTTAAAGCGATAACGTCACAGAACGTCACAAAAAAACACCGACAGACAAACCAACCAAGAAAAATGTACTCTTTCTACGCGAATGACTCGCATGCTCGTCAAGTTACATTGGATTTTTTGCTACTCATAACCGTTTTAGTTTTAGAGTCCCCAGAAAGCTCAACGCAAGTCGGCTCCCATACAAACAAACGTAGTTTGGCTTTAGAATACGTAACATCCCGTGGTGTATTGAACATTACTCCGCTGTGAGTTTGGGATTGCAACAGCTGTCAGTTCATATACACTTTGACGCATTTGTATGGCAAATCTGCTCCAATCCCATTATAATGGCGGTTTTATAATACAGTCGCCATCAGATATATCGGAGCGGCCAAAGTGCTCACAAATATCTGAACACGTCTCTATTGTCGAGGCATTAAAGGCGTTCAGATATTTGTGAGCACTTTGGCCGCTCCGATATATCTGATGGCGACTGTACAAAGTTTCATGTTATTCCAGGCCCCGTATCATGGTCGGCCTTATCACGCGATAAGTGACAAGATAGAGCGTCAGTCTCGTTCTATCGAACGGTGTCAGCCAGTGACGGACGCTCTATCTTGTCACTTATCGCGTGATAAGGCCGACCATGATACGAGGTCAGCATGCCGTATGCGTTTGTATGGAGAGTCGGGCATCCTGAAGACTTTAGCGTATACGCACTAGAAACATGTAGCTGCAGTAAAAACCGGAAATATCTACACTGAATTAGTGACAAAAAACGAAATCGTTGAGAAAGGTTGGCAACCCTGCGTGACGAGTGGTGTGTCTATGTGTCGTAGTACATGTAGTCGACGAGGAGAGAAGTCGCCAGGAGGAGGGCTTTTTCCTGCACCGTCAGGTCCCTTTGGAAAGCCAGGCCGAATCTGCCGACAAAAAGGCCATTACATACATAGCATTTGAATCTCACTGGTGATATCAAAGTCACCGGTGACTAAAATGATCACCGATGACTTTTATGTCACCATTTTCCAAGAGCCGTATTTTTGAAAGTCACACGCTGTTTACCAACATGCAGAAATTTTACAATGTCAGTCAGAGACAATCTTCCCGTTACGTTCCTTTTTACGCAGATGTTAGTGTTGTCCTTGATACCGGTTTTTAGGGTTCCGTAGCCAAATGGCAAAATACGGAACCCTTATGGATTCGTCATGTCTGTCTGTCTGTCCGTCCGTATGTCACAGGCATTTTACTCGAAAACTATAGTGTATTTGAATACAATTTTGAGGATAGGTGTATTTTGTTTGCCGTTACATAGTTTTGTAATTAAATTACAAAAAAAAATTTTTTTAGGGGTGCACTCCTTACATAAAACTGAGTCAATTTTTTTTTTCATTGCAATCCCACGTGTGGCACATCAATCGATAGGCCTTTCTAAATAAATATAAGGTTTCTCAGCATTTTTTTTGATTAAGTGAATAGAGTCGGATCGGAGATAATCGCCCCGAAAGTCACTAAAATTGTGTACCCCCCTCTAATTTTTGAACCGTGTATTTTAAAAATATGAAAAAAAAACATGGACATAGGGCTTATTAAATTCTTTCAGCGAAAATTGTTTTGAACAACATCGGTTCAAAGGTTTTTGAGGTATTTCTAAAAATAAAAAAGCGGCCAAGTGCGTGTCGGACTACGCACAACGAGGGTTCCGTGCCTATTAAAAAGGTCGTATCGTTACTGAAATCTTATGGCACTTACGTCCTTTTCTTTAAGGAAGGCAGTTTCTTAGGAATATCACGAAAACCTTTGAACCGATCTTGTTCAAAAGAATTTATTTTGAAAGGCCTATCGATTGATGTGCCACACGTGGTCTTGCAATGAAAAAAAAAATTTTGACTTTCAGTTTTGTGTATGGAGGGCACCCCTAAAAAAATCTTTTTTTAGTAATTGAATTACAAAACTATGTAGCAGTTAATAAAATACACCTATCCTCAAAATTTTATTCAAATACACCTTATAGTTTTCGAGTAAAATGCCTGTGACATACGGACGGACAGACAGTCAGACAGACATGACGAATCTATAAGGGTTCCGTTTTTTGCCATTTGGCTACGGAACCCTAAAAACTGCCTTCCTTAAAGAAAAGGATGTAAGTGCCATAAGATTTCAGTAACGATACGACCTTTTTAATAGGCACGGAACCCTTCGTTGTGCGTGGTCCGACACGCACTTGGCCTCCTATTTATCACAATCGAGCCCCGCTGCTAATTCTTCCGAAAAACATACTTTGGTACTTTTGGCAGATGTCACAAACGTCAACTGTCAAAAACAATCGCATGGTGATCCTTCCGGTTCAAAAGAACCCAGTCTCAAATTACACTATTACACAATACAACTGATTCTCATTTAACACCTATGGTCATATGAACATAAACTCAAAATAGCCCAGTGTCTATTTACCTTAGTCCCAAAATACCCTAAAATGTTAAAACCAAAACGACCTATCTCTATTAAGAACTTATGTCGAAAGCACCTAATGTCATCAAAGCATAAACTCAAAACACAATGTTCCCAAAATACACTAATTACAAAATACGCTACTCTCAAAATACCCTAAATTATTTATTTATTGATTTTCGTTTTGTGCTATTATGATCCATGTGGTATACAACTGATAATAGCCATTAAAGTTGATCCCTTACTCGTGTACGCGTAAATTCGTACCAGAAGCCGACATAGAATTAGGACCTGAACTATTTAGAGTATTTTGAGAGTAGTGTATTTGGCCAATGGTGTATTTCAGGATTAGTGTATTATGGGAATAGTTTGTTTTGAGCTTCAGCGTTTATGACTTTAGGTAATCTTAGTAATAGTTATAATATAGACAAAGTCGTTTTGGTTTTAGGGTATTTTGGGACTAAGGTAAATAGACACTGGGCTATTTTGAGTTTATGTTCATATGACCATAGGTGTTAAATGAGAATCAGTTGTATTGTGTAATAGTGTAATTTGAGACTGGGTTCTTTTGAACCGGAAGGATGGTGATTTCAATTACGAGTGGGTAGGGGCACTCGTAAATCGATATCATAGGTATGACAAATGTAAGTCACCGGTGAGTTTCAAAAATACGAACTTTCGGAAATCACTCACATCGGTGAGAATTAGTCACTTGGTGAGATTCAAAAATCGATCCCCTGTACTATACAAAACTCAGTAAGTGTGACAGAAAGGGATATCATTCGTTGTCCTTGTCGTAGTTCCGCTTTTTTGAAGTGAAAACTTTTTTAGCGTCGCTGTGCACTTTTTGTGATTGGGAAAAATTGTTAAACTTGCTACAGGTCACGTGACCGTAAGATTCCAGACAGATCACGTGACCGTAAGATGTCACGTGACCTAATCGAAAAACTGTTACGATGTAATTGAATTATCACTTCTACCGGCACTCCCGGAGTGTGCAACCCGGTATTTCCAATAGTCAATCCTCCGATAGTTTTCCTTACCAACAGTTACATTTTGACACATTTTCTACGGGTAATCTGTCAAAATGTAACTGCCGGTAAGGAAAGCTATCGGTGGATTGATTGTTGGACCCGGCCATAAGAGGAAACACTAAGGGCGAAATAATTGAGAAATAGGTATTAGTAATAGGTATTTGTAAAGTGTAGGTATTGCTGTCGCGCCAACCTCAAGCCTCCCCCCGCAGAGCGCGATAGAGACAACTGCAGCTTGGACCGAAAATACCTATTAAAATTACATAAAATCAACGTTTCGTAGTCCCCTGATTTCTTCTCCAAAACTGCTTGACCTATCTAACTACTTTTTTTTATTAAAAATCAAAGAAAGGCTTTGGCCGTGTTCCTTTGTTTTCCTTTTTTTAGGGTTCCGTAGTCAACAAGGAACCCTTATAGTTTCGCCATGTCCGTCCGTATGTCTGTCTGTCTGTCCGTCTTCGGCTTAGCTCAGTAACCATTACGACTAGAAAACTGTAATTCAGCATGGGTATATAAATCAATCACGCCGACAAAACTGTACAATAAAATCTTAAAAAATATTTTTTTTAGGGTACCTCCCCTACACCTAAAGCGAGGGTGTATTTTTTTTTCTTGTTAAACCCATGATGTTGGGTATCGTTGGATAGCTCGTTCAAAAATATTATGGGTTTTTTAAAACTGTTTTTCAAATCAATGATTAGTTTGCGAGATATTGGGCTTTAAAGCCCTAATTTTTGTTTGAGTTATGTGTTCCCCCCCCTGCCGGCTAATTGGCTATTACTGGGGATGTGAAAAAAATCGTGGTAGTAGTATATATAATGAATTTAAAAGGAAAACTATCACGGACAAGTAGGCATAAGTAGTTACCGAGTAATAGTCGACCAATTTAATGTGTACTTGGAAAGACCGATTTTCGTACAAATTCGGCCGACGCAACCGCACCGCACGTCGATGTAACTAAGACAGAGAGGCAACTACGGAACCCTACACTGCGCGTGGCCCAACACGCACTTGGTCGGTTTTTAAATAATCTAGTCAAAATTGTTTTCTGGATGTTTGAACACAGCGGAAAATCTGGCATTTTTCTTAGCCCTTTCAGACCCGGCCAATACAATCGTGCGGGTTGATTACATTTAATTGTCAAATCAAAATCATATGTAATAAATAAAAAAAATATAATAAATCATACTTCATTTTGCGTTAGCAGGGTGTTGTTTTACGGGTCTGAAAGGGTTAGGTTTTTCATGCATCTCTTTTATTAAAAAAAAAATATTGCTCTACTGCCATTATCCAGGGAAAACAGGGGACTACGTTTCTATGGAAAGACGGCCCTTGTGTTTCCTCTTAAATTCTGAGGGTATGGAAAGTTTGACAAGTTTCTATGGAGTGACAGCTGCCGACGCCACATTTAACGTTGGTCAGCCTGCAATCGTAAGTTGATGCAACCCGCCCTTAATAGTGTCATCTAATATCTTGTTCTTTCTTCCGGTCACCCATACTCGGCAAGTGTCCAGTATGGGTGACCGGAACAGCGCATGCTCCGGCCAGCGTCTAGACTTAAATAGTGTCGTCCTACTCCAACTCCTCACCTGTCCAGTATGGGTGAGCGGAACAGCGCATGCTCCGGCCAGCGTCTAGACTTAAATAGTGTCGTCCTACTCCAACTCCTCACCTGTCCAGTATGGGTGACCGGAACAGCGCATGCTCCGGCCAGCGTCTAGACTTAAATAGTGTCGTCCTACTCCAACTCCTCACCTGTCCAGTATGGGTGAGCGGAACAGCGCATGCTCCGGCCAGCATCTAGAATTAAATAGTGTCGTCCTACTCCAACTCCTCACCTGTCCAGTATGGGTGAGCGGAACAGCGCATGCTCCGGCCAGCGTCTAGACTTAAATAGTGTCGTCCTACTCCAACTCCTCACCTGTCCAGTATGGGTGAGCGGAACAGCGCATGCTCCGGCCAGCGTCTAGACTTAAATAGTGTCGTCCTATTCCAACTCCTCACCTGTCCAGTATGGGTGAGCGGAACAGCGCATGCTCCGGCCAGCGTCTAGACTTAAATAGTGTCGTCCTACTCCAACTCCTCACCTGTCCAGTATGGGTGACCGGAACAGCGCATGCTCCGGCCAGCGTCTAGACTTAAATAGTGTCGTCCTACTCCAACTCCTCACCTGTCCAGTATGGGTGAGCGGAACAGCGCATGCTCCGGCCAGCGTCTAGACTTAAATAGTGTCGTTCTACTTCAACTCCTCACCTGTCCAGTATGGGTGAGCGGAACAGCGCATGCTCCGGCCAGCGTCTAGACTTAAATAGTGTCGTCCTACTCCAACTCCTCACCTGTCCAGTATGGGTGAGCGGAAGAGCGCATGCGCGAGCCCGCGCCATCGCTTCCAAGTGCTGCCGACAGGTGCTCCGCCCGGCCGACTGATCTCGAAATGCAGATCTCGGTAGATGCCCAAGGTGTTGGCTGGACCTGTGTATCATAATCATCGTCATCATATCAGACGAAAGAAGCCCACTGGTGGACATGGGCCTTGATACCAAATCCAGAACACACAGTCGCTGTGGCTGAAATCGGTCAGGACAGCATCATCGTCATTATGATCATCATTTGATATTTACTAGTAGCTTTCCGGGGAAAGGAAACATCGTGAGCAAACCTTCATACATCTGCGAAGATATTCAAAAGTGTATGTAAAGCTTTTAATTTAACCCGCACTGCGTCAGCGAGGGGACCACTGCCTATTCTCTCTCATCCATGAAAGGAGGCCATGACTAGCAATGGGTATATAAGCTAATGATGATTGAACCATGCCGATTACTAGACGGGCGCCTATTCTAAGATTGATTATACTTGTAAAGTTACAAGTTGGAACCCGACCTAGGCTTGCCAGATCGAATGACCCTAACATCGGGAGTTTTTTTTTTTTTTTCCGGATTTTGGGACTGGTCGTTTATGTCGTAGCGCCATACAAACTTTCACCCCACATTTTAGGGAAGTGGGGGGTTCGAAAGAGGCAAAAAGTAGCCTATGTCACTTTCCATCCCTTCAACTATCTCCACTTAAAAAAACACGTCAATTCGTCGTGAAAGACGGACAAACAAACACACACACACATACACTTTCCCATTTATAATATAGTGATAAAAAAATCAACAAAGTCTTATAGTTACAAAGTTTTAATTTTTGGTTTGCCACTTGTATTTAGTAGGTACTATTACTTTTAACAGCTTTTAGCATTTTTTGACCATTTTCGCTGTTTAAAGACGACTTGAAACTTATTTTCATTCAAATTGAGTTGAATCATTAATTCAGCTTTTATTAGGTCCATACTCCTTCGGTTTCCGTCTTTGTGTAAAGGTGAATACAACTGAATACTCTTTCACAATATGCAAATTAACGTTTTATACAATGAAGTTGTTTTTTCGGGAGATTTTTTACTTTGTCGGGAGTCGGGAGGCCATACAAAAATTCGGGAGAATCCCGACCATCTGGCAACCCTAAGTCCCGACCGCAGACAGCACCAGCAGACGACGTGTTGCGGCGACACTACTGGTTTCTATGTATTTCTGTGACGGCGACGCCCGACAACGTGTCGCGCTACGAAAGGTATTTCATAGAAATATATAGAAACCACACGATGGACGGCCGCGACGTGGCAGGCCGAGAGGGAGTTGGCGGGACGACCTGGACGCATTTTGTAGCGATTGACCAGAGATTGCTCAAACCCGGGACGAGTGGAAGTCGAGAGGGGAGGCCTTTGCCCAGCAGTGGGACTCTATAGGCTTCAAAATAAATAAATATAGAAACCAGTCGTGTCGCCGCGACACGTTGTCTGCTGGTGCTGTCTAAGGTCGGATTCCAAGTTGTACCTTTAAGCTAATCAGACCATTATGGTAAATGGAAGTCGAAAGTCTGCAATTGAACTTGTGATTCGAGTTTTAAAATAACGTCATTTGTTTGTATATCTCATTGCTGAGGGTGACATTTTACTGTAAAAAGAATGAGATAGATGGATGTTGTAAACCAGCCACTGAACCTCTCATCCATGTAAATGTAAAAGGGTTAGGTAACACTCAATACGGACGGTTCTATCGGAAGATCAGATGCCAGCATTATGCTGAGATAGAACTGTTTAGTGGCAAACTATGTCTGACACTCTTTTTTATTCAATTGTTTGCTTTGTCTCGAATAAATGTTTCTTTCTTTCTTTCAATAACAATCAATCCATCGAAAAAGTAGGTACCTGCCATGGTACCAAGTGTAGAAAATAATCGAAGTCGCCATATTAAATGCCCTATACCATTTCAGGATTGTCTTCGTTTCTTCATAACTACGTAAATCCTCGTGATTTGGTCAGATCTTGACACATTTGTGTATGTATATCTCTTCTCAAAAGTTTCTTTAAAGTATACCCAGTACAGAGAAGAGATCCTCTCCCTCCTGTCCCTTGATGGAGTAGCATGGCTTCATAGGAGTCCACTGCTGCTCTACCGTGCCGATCAGAGTGTCGGGAGGAGCGTACACCTGCAATGTTAATAATACATCGTCATCCTCCTTAGCATTATTCCCGGTTGTGACTTGTGCCCTTAAGGAGCCCGGGGTCCGCTTTGACACCTAATCCCAAGATTTGGCATAGGCACTAAGTATTACCAAAGCGACTGCGACCTGAGCTTTCAACCCAGAAAAATCTAGACCTTTTTGGGATTAGACCGGTATCCTCACGATGTTTTCCATTCACAGAAAATGTAACGGTAAATATTCCGTACATAATTTCCGAAAAACTCATGGGTATAGTCAGCATCATATAGTTAGTAGCAGCCAAAGTAGCCAAATATATCTGAACACGTCTTTATTACTATAGGAGTAAGGAAGTGTCACGATATATTTGGCTACTTTGGCTGCTACTAACTAAGTGATGTCATCATCAGTTCGTTGCTTCGAATCCCAGCTGACTGTACGAGCCGGGATTCGAACCAAAACGAACGCCGCTTGACAGCCGCATGCCTGAACCAGAACCATGCGCTATACCGTACCGCTACCGTAGCTTCCTGCAATGTTAATATAATACCTCGTCTGTAATCTGTAATATTTGGACGACCGGTTCAGTCTAGTGGGTACGGGGTAGAGACTCTGCCTACGAAGCGGAAAGTCCTGGGTTCGAATCCCGGTAAGGGCAAGTATTTATTTGTGTGATAAGCACGAAATTTGTTTGTGACTCTTAGATGTTTTCTATTTATTTATATACTTATATCTATCAAGTATATCGTTGACCCAATTATAGACATCCCCACGAGCTAGCAGCAGCATGGCGGTTCTGCCGACGAAGGTTAAAGGGGATCCAGAACTTGAACTTGGCTTCTCCGGACGCCGTGCAACTGCCCAGACCAGACGGGTCGAAATCACTGCCACGATCACCCGTGGGGATGCGCCTATTGCTACTGCTGGGGTTGATGCTAAATGAGGTTGGTAAGTGAGGTCGCCAGAGCTCCCAAGGTGAGAATCCTCAAATCAATAAATCAATAAAGGGTCGGCATCACACCTATGATTCTTCTGCAGTAGCAAAGCGTACATAGCCTACGATCTCTGCTTACAATCAGGTAGACCGTACTCTGGTTCGCCACCGTCACCGTCGTAGTACGTCGTACGTAGGTACTTATAAAAGTATGATGACGTCACCTCCATCCGCTGCAGCTGGCACGGCGTCACGCGCGTGGTGAAGGCGAAGGGGCGGAGAATCCTGATGACCTCTTCTCCTGCTTTGTTCAGGATCTTCAGCTGGCATGGACGCAGGCCGTAGCAGAGGAAACCAAGCCACCAGCTAAAAACAAGCGTATTAGTAAGTTTGGTATACGGCAGGGACAGTCTTTTCACGTCTCTACATCGTGCGTAAGTAGACTGGAAAGCCGGATTTCGCATAAAGCGTTCATGCCACGTCATTTACTAAGATCGTTTTTTTACAACTATTTAATACTTCTTTTCTTCTAGTGAGGTCCATTGTCAACTTTCTAGGAGCGACGGCTGTCCACAAGCTCGAGAGACGGGTGACGCTAGGGACGGGTGGCGTACTCGAAGAGAGGCCTATGCTCAGCAGTTGGCGATTACGGGCTGAAAATGATGACGATGATGATATAGTAGTATTCTACATACTATAGTTCCTTACGCGAAGCGGATTCAACTTACGCGATGGACAGATGCCATTCTTGATGCCACTAGCGTCAACATCCATGGTGCAAATCTACTAGCCCTGAAACGGAGATGTTATGAGAGCGGTGGCGAAGAACTGTGTATGGCGATTGCTAGATCAGCGATGGATAGGTTAAAGAAAATTTAGAAGAACCGCAACATTTATAGACCAACGAAAATCCGACTTGTTCGAGCGCTTGTGTTCCCCATTTTTCTCTACGCTGCAGAGACATGGACGCTACGTGAAGTACAGCGAAGGAAGATAGACGCTCTACAAATGCAGTGCTGTAGGAAAATGCTTGGGGTATCTTATTGGACTGAATTTCGTAGTAATGAGTCCAAACTGAAGGAACTCGGCATCAAGCAGCGGCATTTTTCGGGCACGTATGTCGTCGAGGAGACGTAGATATCGAGCGACTCGTGATCCAGGGAAAGGTCGAGGGCACCAGACCGCGAGGCGGGTCACCAATGAGATAGACAGACCAGATAAAAGCTGCAGTAGATGCATCACTACACGCAAGCATAAGGAAGGCGAGTGTCAGAGAGGAATGGCGGCGTGTTGTGGAGCTTGCTACCAACACCTGAAATGATGACCACGACCACTCTGTCAAGAGTGAAACGACGAAGAAGAAGGTGAAGAACTGTACTGTGGCCTATTTCACGAAACTACTCCAAGAGACCATTTTAGAAGTCTAAACAGGCACCACAAATGCACTTCACTGTAGTCCCGGTTGTACCCTAAAGGAGCCCGGGGTCCGCTTTGACACCTAATCCCAAGATTTGGCATAGGTTTTACAAAAGCGACTGCCATCTGACCTTCCAACCTAGAGGGAAACTAGACGTTATTGAGATTAGACAGGTTTCCTCACGATGTTTTCCTTCACCGAAAAGCTTCCGCCCGCGAGTTCGTCTGCGTGGACCCGGGATAAAAAATATCCTATATTTTGATCCGGGCTATAAACTATCTTCGTGTAAAATTCCATCCAGATCGGTTGAGCCGTTTAAGCGTGATTGAGTAACAAATATCCAAACATCCAAACAACACAACTGTAATAATGAGCGTTTTTCAGAATGCATTATGTCATCCACTGGTAGTACCTACGGCGAGAGGTGTTTTTGACAGGAGCCGACAAACTCGCCACTCAGATTAATGGCGGTTAACCTTGCTTTGTGGATTATGACAGCTAAAGCCCTCGTCAAATTGATGTCAGCTGGTGACATGATGAATTCTGAGAAACCCTCGTATAAATAGTCAAAGAAATTACGTGTTTTCCTCCACCACGGAGTACATGAGAGCGTTGTCAGGCGCCCTGATGAGGTACCGGCTCCGCTGGCTCTGGAGGGAAAGCAGCTGCTTCATCGCCACCTTCTTGGTGATCAGCAGCTTCTCCACGGAGACCAGAGCTTGGAGGCCGGATTCGGGTGGCACTTCTGCTAGCTCTATTGCTTCTTTTGATAGCTGTCCACAAAACAACACACCTTTTCACTGCCATTCGCCACGTCGACAGACACGATAGTTGCATTGTTACAGTTACAGGGGAGTGTATAACTTTAATATAAATTGTCTATACAATATTATATGGCAATGGCGGGATAACTTGGGACTCCTTTTTAAAAGACTGGCCAGGTATTGCTCAAGACGGAGGGGGGAGGCCTCTGCACAGCAGGACATAACGGGCTCGATATAATAATATTATAAAAAGGATAAATTTGTGAGATTGTATAGCTTTGTAAGTTTGTATGTTTTGGGTAATTACGGAACCGATTATCCGATTTCAAAAATTCTTTCACCTGCGTGTAGAATGGACTTTCTAAATGATTATAAGCTATATTTTATTTCGCAGGTTTATCTGCGTTCTTTGTAATTCGCGGGTAAAGCTGCTTGAGAAGCTAGTATTATATCATTGTTATTAAACCTCGCTTGCATAATGATAATCATATTATTATTATTTTCTATCTGTGAGTTCCTTTAATTGGCTTTGTATTACTATGTAAGACATATCTTGTTTTTGCAGCTGTTGGTACTCCTTAAGCATAAATAAATAAATGTATTTATCACTAACCATATATTATAACCCGGGAACCTGGTGAGAACCTGTAATTGGCTATATGGTTTTATTATTTTGTCTATAAATATGTTGCGCTGTTGGTTTTCCATGTATCAATAAATAAATAATAAATAAATAAATAACATGCAAGTAAGCGTTTAGAGCAAGGGTCCGCATCAGGCGGACCGCGGTCTGTGCCCGGACCGCGGAAGGTCGAACCGCGGACCGCCAGATATTGTTAAATATACCTATCGACTGGCAAATTCATTAATTTTAAAGAAATTAAAAAATATTACTTATACCTAATCATCAATCTCAAAACTTTTGAGTGGGGTACGAAAATTGTTTATTGAGGTCTAGAAAAAAAACTGATAATTCTAGAAAAATAACTGTTTTGAGTCAAAACTACTTGCCGAACCCTGGTTTAGAGTACAGCTTGGACCCTGTTAAGGCAAAGCAGACTTTTAGTTAACATAACCTATCACGGGTTTGTCCAGCACGTCTATCATGGGACGGCCGCGACATACTCTCAATTTTTCTCGTACTCCTCTTGTTCTAAGTGTTCTAATAAGAGAGAGACGGATAGTGCGAGAAAAATCGAGTGAGCTCGCGCGCCGTCGCGTGCTAACCGTGCTGATAACCTGGTAAAGGTCGCGGGAGTCCGCTGGATGCGGGTGGCGCAGGACCGGTCATTGTGGCACTCTTTGGGGGAGGCCTATGTCCAGCAGTGGACGTCTTTCGGCTGATATGATGAAGATGATGAACCTATCACGGATACTCATACAGCGTACTCTGTAGGCCATACCATCTACCTATTAGTTGATTTAGGCGCTGTGGGATCCGCAAATCATGAAACCTACCTACACAGGTTTCGTAAAAAGTGGTTCCTATGCCGAATCTTAGGGCCCTCGCCCACGGCGACTTTTTGCAGCGATGCTGTCGCACGCGAAACGCGCTCTAGTCGCATTTGCAACGCGCTATTACAGAAGCGATGCCAACGCGCTACTAACGCGCTACAGCATCGCGACTGCATCGATGCAAACGCGCTACTGTGTCGGTCGACGTCGGGGGAATTTACTGAATCGCGTTTGCATCGCGACTATAGCGCGACAGTATCGCGTTTCCATCGCTACTGCATCGTGGTTACGTGGGCGAGGGCACACAGCTAGCGACCGTATTGCAACTGTATCGATGCGGCCCTGGGATCCTTTAGGATATACTAAGGAAACGCTAAGATGATGATACGTACTGCGACCTCTTCAAAAGGCTGAAACTCCTCCAGCCTCACGTCAGACTCATGTTCCTTCGGTTTTTCCTCTGAAGACACGCCCCCCACCGAACCGAACTGCTCGCAAATCGGCGCCGACGCCACCAACATCTTGATTACGAAAGCAACGGTTTTATCTTTAGAATTTGAACAATTTTAAATTGGTCGGCTATTTGACACGGGATGTGTGTCACTGCTGAGTGAAGTTTTTAAGAAAGTGAATAGCTAGAAAGAGGTTGTCAACGACTTCTAAGATTAGAAGAGGGTAAAGCCCGTTTATACATGTTAGGTGTTTCATATTTTGGTTCCCGGATCCGATCAGGATCTATGAAATTGTTTTAGGCTTTTAGCATGTCGATATTCTCGCATTCGAGCGCTATAATATAATAACGTTATATACGGTTTTCGAATGCGACAATAGGCTAAGCCTTAGAAGTCGTTGTCCGATGCCGAACTTGCCGAAACTTCGGCTCAGACCTGGCGCTACCACGAAGATCGAAACTCGAAGTCGTATACATGCATCCCTGTCACTCGAGTTACGTGAGTGCGATAGAGATGGAAATACCCGAACTTCGACTTTGGACATAGTGTCACTGTATGCGTCAGCACGGCTCTCACGCGACGGCGCGCGAGCTCTCTCAATTTTTCTCGCACGGTCCGTCTCTGTCTTATTAGAACACTTAGAACAAGAGGTATAGTGCGATTAAAATCGAGAGTATGTTGCAGCTATATGCAAACGCATGAAAAACTTTTCATGGTCATCTCATATAGAGTATAGGTACATGTGCTAAATTAAGAGTCCTACTTGGTAGATTTTACCACCTAAGCTTTAGAGTGCCATTAAGCACCTTAAAATGTATTTATATATCACTAGTGGAATCGATTATAAGTTACTCCCTGGATTGCTATGGCCTCACCTTTATAACGAATTTGGAAAAAGTTGAAAAATTGCAAATTAGATTTCTCAAACTATTAGTAAACAATAAAACTAAAAATAAATATAAAAATGATTATTATCAGTTATTCAAAGTATGTAAAATTCTTCCGGCAACACTTAGACAAGAAAGTAACTTATCTCAAATGAGCCAAACATATGGAACCAGATCCGTAGCTGCAGGTAAGTATGCCGTTCTCAGAGTAAGCAAATTACTACGGGGATAGGCTCATCGAAAAACGCTTACCATGTTTGCTTAACGCTCTACCTGCGGCTATTAGACAAGAGAAAAACAAAAATAAATTTAAAAGAGCCCTGTTGAAACACTATCTCGACAGTATTTAAATACTTAAATACCTAATATCTTATATATATCTAGTTACCTATCCACTTTATACAACATCATTTAAAGCTGTTCTTACTTCTTAAGACTTTACTAATTATATAGACTGATTAGGACTTTACCACTTTATATTCACTAATTATCATTAAGACTACCTCAAATTATATAGACTCATGGATCCCACAGTCAAACTGTGCAAACAGTTTTGTGGGACGTTGTATTTAATTTTAAGTCATTGTAAAGTCATCATCATCATCATATCAGCCGAAAGACGTCCACTGCTGGACATAGGCCTCCCCCAAAGAGTGCCAAAGTGACCGGTCTTGCGCCACCCGCATCCAGCGGACTCCAGCAACCTTTACCAGTAAAGTATTGTAAAGTGCTTTACTTAAATAATAATAATAATAATGGGCGAGGCGTTTAAGGCGTAGGGATGTGACGATGACGGCCCCATCGCCCACCAGATTTCTGGTGCAATCAGTCAACGTAAGGCAGCTTGTGGCGGGCTGTCAGGGAGTAGCGACCCTTACGTACCTCAGTACTCCTGGGGGTGTCCTGTGGATGGTTGGACAGGCCCCCTGCCTTTGGCTTGCCTTTACTGGCCGTCCAGAGTGGAGTCGCAAGAGCCGTTGCTCGAGGGTAGATGTGGACACCTAAGTGGCGAGTTGGCTATATGTTTAAAGTCCAGTGCCACCTCTCTACCCCCCAGCTCTCTGACCGGTGTTGCCCTTAGGCCATTTTTTAATGTCGCTATTAATAGGGGTCCATCTAGCAGTTGGCGAGTCACCGTCTGCCAGAGATAAAAAGTGAGACAGTTTTATTAGGCAGGCGTCCGATGTTTCGTCCAATAGCCCAGCCACTAGTCCATCATTTTAACCCAATAACCCATTTCATTTAGATTCCATCAACCATCAATAGGCCCTATACACCCCAGCGGGTGCTGTCCCTGTGTGCGTCCCATGACACGGGCAGGGACAGCATCCGCTCGGTGTACTCCTTGCATTTCATTAAATTGTCAAAAGGGCCTCTACGTGTTGGCTCAGTTGGTACTTTGTAGGTATCTAGCTCCACGCACGCCTCCCAAGGGTCCGGGACGTCATTGTCCCGTGAGCGGGAAAGACATACATAATAATGAGAACGAAATAAAGCCTTCTTCCTCTAACGCATAGCTGCATTCTGCTCCGCGCCAACGTTGGCCTAGTGTGTACAACAGGCTTTAATGTAAATTACTATGTTGTGTATACCTTCTTTACGTCATATTAAATTTTGATACTTAATTGACATTACGTCCTCTCACATCAGTTCGCGCGGCGTCGATTCGTGTTCGAGGTTAAGTCCAGTAGGGCCGATTATTTTCATTGTGTAATTAATAAGTGCCTAGTGAATTTTATATACCTTTGTATATACTACATAGAGTGATAGTAACTGATAAGGCCATTCCCTAGGGCCGAAGTTTATCTGCCACCGAGCCGCCACGTGCGTAAGTGTTACTAATCGATAGTCAAATGGTTAGGGTTCCTTAGCACAGAAAAAAAACGTTATATCTTTATTTTCTTTAAGTTTATTATAGGTAAGTTCATTCTCGAGAAAGCATCAGTTCTTAAACTTGACGCCTTATATAGATTCCAAAAAAATAACCTTAAAATTGAAATTAAAATGAAGAAAAAACCGACACTGGGAAACTTACAGTCTTTTTTAAGGTAATTTTCTTGGAATCTATATACGGCGTCAAGTTTAGTAACCGGCAACTGAGCCCAGTTATAATTTGGTGTGGTAATATAAATAAGGTACGGTGTACCACTGGAAAGGTTGGCTATCGTCGTGAAATTGTACTATAAGTTAAGTAGTATGAAAAAACGGTTCCGCCTCACCGGTTGAGAAACACCTTAAGTTCGCTCGCCCCCCGCTACATCGCATTGGTGGTAACTCACTCTAAAATCCAGAGTATAGTGCATTTTCTATATGCAAGACTAGGCATAGGATAGGATGACCCTTCCATCATCGATTACCATCAACAATTCCGCCTTTACATAATTATATATTTCAACATACAGAAAATAGTATTTAGACTAAAATGGAAAATAATTACGAATATTTACTTATGATCGTGTTGCATGCAGTCTTTGGTTGCGAGGAGAGAAAACGTTTATTGAAGTGTTGTTGTCTAAGAAAATCGTGAAAAAAATTATACTTAAGCATAAACCTACACTAAAACACCCCCGACACTTAAAATAATCTCTCTAGACAAGAATTTCGATTTAGAAAACCCAGCACACAAATCGATTCGTACATTTGCGAGCTATGATGACTCAGACACACACATAGACACATGTTAAACATAAAACGTGACCCAAAATTCAACGTCAAGCCGAAAACGGATGATAGGTTATCAAAAAAATGGAAAAAAAAACCAAGTCATGTATAAAAAAAATACAGGCACTCTAAAATTTGACAATGATGTTATAACTATACTCGTATAACTACGGCTACAAATCTTTACATTTCTTCAATATTTTTATTGGTATGTGATGATGATGATGTCCTCCCAGACGTATCCGTCGACGGCGACATCCTGACAAGACGATTGTAAAAAGTTATTATTTGCGTGCATGGGCGCGAGAATGACTCGCAAATCCAAACTTGGTTTTGAAACTCCGGTGACATGAAAAACAATAAAGGTCTCCACTTGAGTTGTAAGTGTAATGGTAGGAGGGCTTGGGCCGAGTTTTACGAAACTGACGTTTGGCGTCAAGATTTTCGAGACGGGTACTTTCAAAGTTACTGAGCCCCGTGTTGACAGCAGTTCGCCAGTCTGATCTCCGAGTAGCAAGCTCTTCCCACGACTCACATGATATGCCGGTTGCAGACAGATGGCGCTTCAGGACATCCCTGTACCGCAGGTATTGTCCGCCAACTTTGCGCTTTCCTGAGGCTAGCTCCGAGTAAAATACTGCCTTAGGCAGTCTTGATGATGGCATTCGTACAAGGGTGTCCACACCAACGTAATTGTCCCTTCATAAGTAGACATTCCATGCCAACCATGCCAGTCCGACGCAAAACCTCCGAGTTCGGAACACGATTGGTATGTAATGTAACCGTGAATATTAAAGTATTTAAATACTAAAAATAAAGCACAGGTGCCTCTGTTTTAAATAAAATTACACTTTTTATACCAAATCTGCACTTAAAGTTGTTCAACCAAGTAACTTCAACTGGTTGTACTGAAAAAAAATGTACACCGCTTATTTGGCGAGCGGCATCAAAAGATGGCCTATTTAGTCCAAATTTCAAAATGGTATAACTATACATCACTTGCTGGAATATCTTGTGTTTTTATTAAGGTGTGTGAAATGTATGTTGGTGATTGTGTAATACTGCATAGGAAATGAAAAATTCAAGTTACATCGAGTAAGGAAAAATATTTTTGTAAAACAACTTAAAAACAGCTTTTTTAATACTGTTATGACTTGGGCTATAACCGCTTTGCGGCTTGACGTTTACTTTCCGGGACACACTGTATATGTATAATATACGACGGGTGTTTTTGGGGGTTTTAAATAGTATATCTAAAGAGCGACTCACTCTTGACCGTTTTTTTGTCTCCATGTCCCCATGGCCGAAATAATCGATAATCAATGTTCATGCAAATACGGTATTATTACTAAGGGGGATCATTTAAATTTGTCGAAAGAAACTGTATCGCTTTTATTAATCTGTGCAACAATGCGCTCCACATACAATCGAGCTGGGGTGACCATGAGTTGACCGTTATACAGGACTAGCTTCCGCCCGCGACTTCGTCTGCATGGACCCGGGACATAAACTATCCTATATTCCTATATTTCAACCCAGGCATCTTCGTGCAAAATTTCATCCAAATCGGTTGAGCCGTTTCAGCGTGTCTGAGTTAACCTTTCGCATTTAGGCCTGCGCAAACCGGCGGAGCGCAGCGCAGATCACCTAGGAGGATTTACTCCGCGCAGCGCACACCGACGAGGGAAAATCCCCCGCGATACCGCGAGCGCCTGCCAGCGCAGCGCCGGCGGCCGGCGTATCTGGTAGCGCTTCTGCGCATACCAGGGGATGCCGCGGCATGCCGCCGCCTACCGTGGCGGTATCCTCTCCCCGCGGCGTTGAAGAGCGCCAACGATACTGCGGCGGCATGCCGCGGCAACCCCCGGTATGCGCCGATGTGCGCCGGGCCTACGAAGGTGTGAAGTGAAGGCACAAGCGGGGGCGCGCTTTGCATTCCATTAAGATCAGTCTTGCCGCCGCGTTTGGTGTTTGGTGAATATATTCGCGCGTGTTATTTTTTCAATATGACCGAAGTCAACGAAGCAAAATTGATATTAACACTATAAATCCCAGTCCGCCACCACGAAACCTTCGATACGAACGACTCTTACAGAAACAAGTTTTCGACTGGTTGGAACGGAATGTATAATCAATTAATCACCGATCATGGCATGCCGTGGGATGCCTTGGCATGGACGTGTTCTCCCCCGTCGTCCGCCGAGTTGCGCCAAGCCTTCCCCTCCCGCAGCCCCGCTACCCCGGCGCACTCGGGAGGCCTCGGCGCATAGCGGGGGATGCCGCGGAATGCCGCCGCCTATACCGCCGCGGTATCCTCTAACATGCTCCTCGATGCCGCAGACTAGAAATCCCCCGTGATGCTCCGAGGTCGGTCTCAGAGCATTCAAATTTATACCTTAATGTAATTCAAATAGAAAAGGATATACATTGATAAATTTAAAGTGATCTGCGCTGCGCTCCGCCGGTTTGCGCAGGCCTTTTATAATACATATATTTTATGTATTAGTAGGATTACAGGGACAATCACTGTCTTAAAGGATCGGTGTTATCAACGACAAATAAAATACTAACATTCATATATAGGCTGCTGCTGAGGCCTAATCCCAAGAAAGTTTAGTTTTCTCTCTAGGTGGGCAGAAGGTAATGTAAACTCGATCTCGCGAGATCTCGAGCGAATTTTCGAGATTCAATCTTGGTGGCAGGAAATCTCGTTTGTTGAAACTCGGTCGAGATCTCGATTGAAATAATCGAGATCTTAAACGAGATTTCAGTACGCAAAGCATGTCAATAACTCGTGTCGGACAGTCCTTGGCAAGTACTGTGCTTCAAAAGAAATTATTCGATACATGTATTTTATGCTCAATACATAATAGCAATAGGTACTTACCTAGGTATCTGTTTTAGTCGCATTCGGGCAATTCTGATCATATGAATGCTATGTTTAAACAAAAAGTGGAACCTCGAAATTGGGTGACGAGATCTCGATTCCTTAATCTCGACATCAGAATTATACCGCAGGATCTCGAATTACTCGGTTCTAGGATGCATCCCTAGTGGGAAGGTCACTTTTGGCCGACGTGTTCGTAGAACTAGTGCTTACGTCTAATCTTCGGACTCTGGGCTTCTTTATGGTGTACAATCGCAAAGAACGCTAGGAGGGTCATCATCATCATCATCATCATTTCAGCCCAAAGACGTCCACTGCGGGACATAGGCCTCCCCCAAAGAGTGCCAAAGTGACCGGTTCTGCGCCACCCGCATCCAGCGGACTTCCGCGACCATTACCAAGTCATCAGTACACCTTGTGGGGGGCCTACCCACGCTGCGCATTCCGGTACGTGGCCGCCACTCGAGAACCTCTCCGCCCCAACGGCCATCGGTTCTACGTGGTATGTGCCCCGCCCACTGCCACATATGTTTAGCGATTCGGAAGGCTATATCGGTTACCTTGGTTCTGCTGCGGATAGCCTAATTTCTGATGCGAACACGCAGAGAAGCTCCCAACATAGCCCTCTCCGTTGCCCTTTGGGTGACTTTGAGCTTTCTTATGAGGCCCATAGTAACCGACCACGTTTCAGTTCCATTGTCATCGCTCTCGTCTTGAGACACTGCGGAATATTGGACGTAAAGATGTGTCGTAGCTTCCCGAACGCTGCCGAGCCGAGTCGGATTCGACGATAATGAAATGACATACATATATTTAGACTGCAAGAATCATAACATAACCCTTCCTTTTGGCCTTGTTGCTGTCGGGTAAAAATATAGAAATGCCATATATATTTCGGATTTTCAATAACTAAAAAAAAAACAAGGCTGCTCTGAAAGTTAGTACAGTACATACAGGTTGGTATCGTTTCATGCAAATCATCAACACTTGTTACGAGACGAGTGTCTATGGTAACGTAAGTGGACGCTGTTTAAATCATCCGTCAACATGAATGATGTCTAATGCTTCATGAGATCTTGAAGTCCCTGACCAGTAAATCTATTTTTCTAAGAGAACATACAATTATAAGTAAATTCTCATTTACTATAAAGTTTAATTTTCCAATATTGGCTTCCGTGCCCGCGTATTTTTCTATAGGTACTCTTGATGAGTAGGATTTGTAAACGATTTAAAAGGATTTTATCGTGTTTATTACGTATCTTTCTATACAAGAATTGTCCTAAGTTTTTCTACAGCGTGGTCACCATATCTTTTTAATGCGCGCACGCGTCGTTTTATGCAAAAACGCAAATTTGGTAGAAATTTGAAACGGCTATTGTTGCTGAACAAAGGCGGGGGAAGTCGCAGGGCATTACTGTATGCAGGGACGGTCACTCGATATGTGAAGATTTTTTGTGCAGTCAGCGTATATAATTGGGTCAAAATTCTTGTTGCATTGGAAAACACTTTAAAGATGTATTGTGTACCTTGTAAGAATAATAGATTGGATGACAAGGGTCTAAAGTAAGCCATATTAGCACGAGATGGATATTTTCCCGAACGAAGTGAGGGGAAATAGTTCTAGGGGTAATATGGCTTTTAGAACAGAGTTATACACTCTACTTTTCACTTCGACTGCGAGAAAATAGTAAAAACAAAGATGGATGGATGGATACCACAATCAACAATTATATGCGAAAAGATTGTTCAATTTGGCGCCATTCTTTTTAATAAACTGCTTTTACACAGATACAAAATATTCACACCGCGAATAAACGCTTCTGACCGTCTAATAACCGCGTCAGCAATGTCAGCATACGCGGGGCATGTCGATAAGGCGAGATAGACAGCAGTCTATCCCGCTCAATCTTCATAGAAAGAAAGGAAGAAAAATATATTTATTGCCTTAAAACAATTTCATTCATAGAGCGTTTTAATGCGGCAGCACAGTCCGAAAATAGATATCCCAATACAAACAACATCGCCACACAAACAGACCCAATACAAGAAAGAGAGCAGGTGAACAAAAATTGTCCCTTTCGTGGATAAAATTACGTTGTTTCACCAAAATATCTGCGGCCTTCTGAATAAGAGTGATATGATTGAAATATGCTTGCAGGAATTTCTGAAAAAATCTATTAGTATTGACATCTTATGCTTATCGGAAACGTTCATAATGTCGGGGGATGAGAAAAATATATACATACAAGGATATGAGTTGGCTTCGTCATACTCTCGTAAGTCGCAAAAGCGCGGTGGTGTAGCAATACTATGTAAATCAAAACTTAAATTTAATGAAATCTCGTTCCTTAATTCTTTGACATCCGAACAAAGTTTTGAAGGTTGTGGTATCGAAATTCCTGTTCATAAACTAATAGTAATATGTCTTTATAGAGTTCCTAGATTTGATACCGTAGATATTTTCTTAAGTAAACTAGATGATCTCTTACATCCATACTAATATTATAAATGCGAAAGTGTGTCTGTCTGTCTGTCTGTCTGTCTGTCTGTTACCTCTTCACGCTTAAACCGCTGAACCGATTTGGATGAAATTTGGTATAGAGATAGTTTGAGTCTTGGGGAAGGACATAGGATAGTTTTTATCCCGGAAATCATCTCCCAAGGGGATAAAAAGGGAGGTTAAAATTTCTATGGAGATACTTAAAGCGCCGTACCGATTGAGATGAAATTTAGTGCAGAGATAGTATGAATCTTGGAAAAGGACATAGGATAGTTTTTTTCTCGAAATTCATCCCCTAAGGGGGTGAAATGGGGGTTTAAAAATTCTACGGAGATACTTAAACCTCCGAACTGATTGAGATGAAATTTGGTGCAGAGATAGTTTGAATTCTGGGAAAGGACATAGGATAGTTTTTTTCCCAAAAGTCATCCCCTAAGGGGCGAAATGGGGGGTTACAATTTGTATGGAGCTACTTAAACCGCTAATCCGATTTAGGTGAAATTTGGTGCAGAGATAGTTTGAATTCTGGGAAAGGACACAGAATAGTTTTTTCCCGAAATTCATTCCCTAAGGGGGTAAAATGGGGGGTTACATTTTTTATGGAGATACTTAAACCGCTGAACCGATTGAGATGAAATTTGGTGCATATTTGGTGATGGTTTTTTCCCGAAAGTCATTCCCTAATTGGGTGAAATGGGGGGTTACAATTTCTATGGAGATACTTAAACCGCCAAACCGATTGAGATTAAATTTGGTGCATATATAGATTGAATTCTGGGAAAGGACATAGGGTAGTTTTTTTTCCGAAATTCATCCCCTTACGGGGTGAAATGGGAGGTTTAAATTTGTATGGAGATACTTAAACCGCTGAACCGACTGAGATGAAATTTGGTGCAGAGATAGTTTGAATTCTGGGAAAGGACATAGGATAGTTTTTTCTCGAAAGTCATCCCCTAAGGGGTGAAATGGGGGGTTACAATTTGTATGGAGCTACTTAAACCGCTAATCCGATTTAGGTGAAATTTGGTTCAGAGATAGTTTGAATTCTGGGAAAGGACACGGTATAGTTTTTTCCCGAAATTCATCCCCTAAGGGGGTGAAATGGGGGGTTTAATTTTTTATGGTGATACTTAAACCGCTGAACCGATTGAGATGAAATTTGGTGCATATTTGGTGATGTTTTTTTCCCGAAAGTCATTCCCTAAGGGGGTGAAATGGGGGGTTACAATTTCTATGGAGATACTTAAACCGCCGAACCGATTGAGATTAAATTTGGTGCATATATTGATTGTATTCTGGGAAAGGACATATGGTAGTTTTTCCCCAAAATTCATCCCCTTAGGGGGTGAAATGGGAGGTTTAAATTTGTATGGAGGTACATAAACCGCTGAACCGACTGAGATGAAATTTGGTGCAGAGATAGTTTGAATTCTGGGAAAGGACATAGAATAGTTTTTTCCCGAAAGTCATCCCAAAAGGGGTGAAGGGGGGTATACAATTTCTATAGAGCTACTTAAACCGCTGAACCGATTTAGGTGAAATTTGGTGCAAAAATAATTTGAATCCTGGAAAAGGACATAGGATAGTTTTTTTCCCGAAATTCATCCCTTAAGAGGGTGAAATGGGGGGTTAATTTTTTATGGAGATACTT
This sequence comes from Epinotia ramella, assembly GCA_947578815.1. Taxonomy (NCBI): domain Eukaryota; kingdom Metazoa; phylum Arthropoda; class Insecta; order Lepidoptera; family Tortricidae; genus Epinotia; species Epinotia ramella. The sequence goes on from OX388223.1 coordinate 16,185,312, forward strand.
AAACCTCTGAACCGATTTATGTAGATTAAATTTGGTGCAAAGATAGTTTGAATCCCGGGAAAGGATAAAGGATAGTTAAGGATAGTTTTTTTCCGATATTAATCCCCTAAGAAGTTGAAATGGAGGGTTAAAGTTTGCATGGAGCTATTAAAACCGCTGAGCCGATTTAGATTAAATTTGATATGTGTGATTTATATGTAGTTCCGAGGAGGGGCATACGATAATTTTTATCCCGAATATCATACTTACTGGTGAGTGATGGGTGTTGTTATTAATTTTTTGGTCTACTTCCGATTTACTTTCATGAAGTTTGTGGCCCATGGAAGATGATATCCGGGAAATCATCATACTCTATAAAATTCGAATAAAATTAGGTCTAGACATATTTTGAATCCTTAATGCCGTTTTCATCCCTTAAAGGAAGTTTTTAAGATTAAATCAACATTTGAAATATGTACCCCCCTTATTCATAAATGTCCATCAAATAACCTACGAGGGTAAAATTTATTCAAGCTGGCTACTACTACACAGAAGAGGATTTTTACTTATGTTTTTTTTACCTTATACCTTCGTTAAAGTGCTACTTAATTGTCAGCCTTTCGATTCCTAGAATGATCCCAATCTCATAATAATAATAAGTATTATATATGCGGAAGTAACTCTGTCTGTTTGCTACCATTTCACGCTCATACCACTGAACCGATTTCGACGAAATTTGGTATAGACGTAGTTCGAGTCCCGGGGAAGGACATAGGATAGTTTTTATGCCGGAAATCATCCCTTAAAAGGGTAAATGGGGGGCGGAAGTTTGTATGGAGGTACAATATAAAGGTGTTCCACGCGGACGGAGTCGCGGGCAAAAGCTAGTAATCTATATAACCGTTCGTCCTATAAAGCTATTATAACCGGAGATTTTAACATAAATACTCTTAAAGTCTCTAAGGATAGTCGTGCCCTGCGACAAATAGTCCTTAACTATAACTACCAACTCCACATCACAGTACCAACCAGATTAAACACCTGCATAGATCACATTATAAGTAATATTCCGAATGCTGTCGCAATGGTGCACGAACTAGGCCTCTCAGACCACAATACAGGCCAGACGCTCAGCTTAAACACTGGGAAAATAACCTTACCCATAGATCAATGGTACATACACAAAAGAGATTTAGGTCAGGCAAATATGGCCAGATTCTGTGAGTGCCTAAATTCTATGCACTGGAGTACCGTCTATGATCAGGTTGATTTAAATAGCGCTTTCAACGACTTCCACGATACATTTGTCCTATTATATAAACTATGTTTCCCGCTTAACAGGACCCTGACATGTAATAGAAACAAAACTAGTTGAATCACACAAGGAATTAAAAAAGCTTGTATAACTAAACGGAAATTACGTTTCCAATACTATAAAACAAAGTGTCCCATAGCAAAAACTATTTACTGTAAACACTCAAATATACTCCGAGCTTGCATCCGTTACTCGCAAAAAAAACAGAATAATTGTTACCTGCGTGTTGCGAAAAATAAATGCAAAGCTGCATGGGACTTAGTACAAAACAAGGCGTATCGTAAATTCAGGCCGAGCCAAATAAATAATATAAAACAGGGGGGAAATAATATAACTGAACCAAAAAATATAGCTGAGATTTTTAATAAATATTATATTAATTTAACTAATAATAAATACAATACTAGAGAACATGACTTAGAAAATGTAGGCTTATTTGACTCAACCATTTTTTTATACGCTTGTGATGAATATGAAGTGGTAAAGACTATTAAATCACTAAAATCAACCAATGCAGTAGGATATGACGAAATTTCGACTAAAGTAATTAAGGAATGTGCTTCACTTGTTGCGCCTGTTTTAAGTTTTTTGATTAATCTCTCGTTTAAAAATGGCATTTTTCCGGATAAACTTAAGATATCTATTGTTAAACCATTACATAAAAAGGGTGACAAGGAGGATTTAAATAACTATCGTCCAATCACATTGGTGCCTGTCCTTTCCAAAATTTTTGAAAAGGTCATGCATTCTAGAATAACATCATTTTGTGATAAATACAAGTTGATAAGGAATGAACAAAATGGTTTTCAAAAGGGTAAATCTACATCACTAGCCGCATTCACATTACTCAAAAAAATTACTGAAGAAGTAGACAAAAGAAAACCAGTTTGTACCATTTTTTTCGCCATGAGTAAGGGGTTTGACTTTGTCTCACACCAGCGCCTACTGGATAAATGCAGTAAATATGGTATAAGGGGCACAGCTCTAGACTGGATTAGGAGTTACTTAGATAATAGAAATCAGTGTGTACAAATTGAGCATACTACTGATAAAAACACAGTAGGCTACACTAGATCAGAGTATGCAACAAATAGCGTTGGTGTTCCTCAACGCAGTGTTCTGGGCCCGTTATTATTCTTACTTTATATTAATGATTTACCGAATATTACCAATTATCAATGTACGTTATTTGCTGACGATATTTCTATAATAATTCCATGTGACAATGTACTTACCTATAATGATGACATCAATACGGAAATTCGTAAAATAATTATGTGGATTGAATCAAATAATTTGAATGCAAATATTGAAAAAACTAATTATATGCAATTTTACAACAGGAAAGAATGTCCTAAAATAAATGTTAAATATGTTGATAAAGTAATACGGGAAACTGATGTAGTAACATTCTTAGGTATAATGGTAGATAAAAACTGCTCTTGGAAACCACAAGTTGAGAAAAAATGTAAACAAGTAAATAGTTTTGTCTATCCACTCAGGAGACTCGCAACACGTGTAAATAGAGAAACTGCCATCCTTGCTTACCACGGGTATGTCGCATCTGTGCTAAAGTATGGACTTGTGCTGTGGGGAAACTGTTGTGAAATTAATAGGCTATTTATTTGTCAGAAGAAATGCTTAAGAGCTATTTGTAACAAGCCGCCACGAACATCATGTAGAGACCTTTTTGATGAACTGAAATTGTTGACATTACCATCGCTATATATACTTGAAGTAACTAAGTTCGTAAAGTCAAATCCTTCTTTATTCCGAATTTTAAAAGATACATGTAAATTTAATACGAGGTACCCCTTAAGATTAGTTGCACCTAAAACGATCACTAAAAATTGCAGTAGTAATAGTTACTGCATGTGTATACGAATATACAACCAGGTTCCAGAGACCATAAAACATTTGCCATATAAAGCTTGTATATCAACACTGAACAACTGGCTTTTGCAGAAGAAATTCTACAGTGTTAAAGAATTCCTATCGCTGCGAAATTAATGATGCATGACTTTTCTACCATTAAATTAATTATTAAATATTTTTTGACATTGTACTATAATATTATACTAATCATCTTAATTTTTAAATTTATTACTGTAAGATTATAACGTTGTGACATAAATTGTGCTCCTTTGACATTTGTATGCCTATGAGGCAAAATAGTTGGATCTAATTGTATACCTAACCTGACATCTTGTTGTACACTATTTTATGCAAATAAACTTACTTACTTACTTACTTACAAAAAAAAATATCAGTCAACCAAAAAAACCATCAACATATAAATCAACCATATAAATCAAATAGCTTATGTCAACCATGCTTGAACGTTTGGACGCGGCTATAGTCGGTCAGAGGCGTTTATTTTTTAATTATTGTGTATTAGGGAATAAAAAACAAATACCTAATGTTTCAATTGAATTATCTTTCCTGATTGGTCGATTTTAATGTCTAGCTGTATTCTAGTTAGTTGATAGCAAATAATAATGTTTTTTTAAAGAGTTGTGATTGGTGGATGTAAATACGTTGAACTTTTTTGATTGGTCAAATTAAAATGTTTTATAAATCATAAATATATCTACATATTTTCCCTAGGGGCTAAATGTACTACTTTAGCCCCGCTTCCTAAGCGTAATATGATGCACTTTTTGAGCATGAGAAGTGAAAATAACTTTATTTTTACAAGCTTTAATATGAATTAACTTGACTTGACCGGATGATTTCCGGGATAAAAACTATCCTATGTCCTTCCTGGGGACTCAAACTATCTCTATACCAAATTTCATCTAAATCGGTGCAGCGGTTTAAGCGTTAAGAGGTAACAAACAGACAGACACACTTTCGCAGTTATCGTAATTGTGAGTATGGATGTAAAAAAGTTTAAAACGTATGAGTAGGCACAACACAATTGCACCTAAGAGACGGGGTACAACCAACCCATAACCAATCGACCATAATAAAAATCGGTGACTATATAACTTGTTCAATATTTTTAACCCTATAGTTGGCATTGTCCTTTTTAGTTCATACATTTTATACTAACATTTTGCATTTGTTCAAGTAAATTTTCTTTGCATAGAAATACAAATTAACTAGAAATTTGAATATCTAGGTAGTATATTTTTGACACATATTCAATCAACATTAATCACCTTTATGGGCTTTATGACTGCAAAATGTAACATTGCAATAAAAATAAAACGTGATTTTAGAAAAAAATACCCAAATCTGGAATTATTATATTTATGAATATGAAATGCGTGTCGATAATGAACGGACATAAAATGTAACAATACTTTTGAATAATGGCCTCAAATGTCGAGAAATAATAAAACTCAAAGTCGCCGATAAAATGCAAAACAATTACTTTCACATCCACACAATTCTGAGTCTAAACCCCTATGTAACACGGGCCATATTAGCTTGAAGTACAATGTCTCGGACATTAATATTGAAATGAGGGGAAATGATCGTTCGTTATACTTTAAATGCATTCTTTTTTACACCCAAAAATGACGATTTCTCCCTAAAAATTTATGTCCCGCACACCCCTATTTGCATTGTGTTTAAACTTTTTTCTCCAACGGCAGATGGCCGCGGTAAATGGCGCGAAATTTTGACAGAACGTGTAATTTTGTCGCAATCCAATGACGTGTGCCAGAAAAAAAAGTTAATATTAGGTACTTTATTGAACCCTTTTTCTAAAGGATTGAATTCAATTACGCGATTTGCGCGAAAAAATCCAATAAAAAGGTGCGTTTTTTACAGATTTTTGGAAATGCAGGGGCTTAGTAGCATGTAGGTCAGTGGGTGCTGCCGAATTAAGTTTTTTTTTTATTTTTTATTAAAATGTCGGCGCGCGTATGTCACGTGTTGGAAAAGCAAGGGTTTAAAAAATAACAATGCCTTTTTAGGAAATGATTTAGAGTTTTTATAATAGCATAACGGATTTGGCTTTTTGGGGAAAATAACAGTATTTTTTTAAAGGAATTCACTTTTTTGAGTGAAATCGAAGGGTAGGTGTCAAGAGCGCGAAATTATAAAATGATTGATTGCGTATTGTGTTATTTTTGTAAGATTATTTTTGAATGATTATTCTACTAGTTTGTGCCCTGCAAATGCGTTTTAGAAATTTGAATCCTTTTTTTCTCAAATAAGTTTTTACAAATGGCGTCGAATCTCTAAATTCTAAGCCTTACTTCGAGATGACAGATGATACTACACTGATCTAAGTATTGTACCGTTTTCCCCTGTCAAAGTCTTAATGACATTGACATAAGCTTGAATTTCACCTGCACGTCTATCATGGGACATACTCTTCTGGATTTTTCTCGCACTATACCTCTGGTTCTAATAAGAGAGAGACGGATAGTGCGAGGAAAATCGAGAGAGATCGGGCGTCGTCGCGTGATAGCCGTGCTGGTATATACAAAAAGTTTGTTCACTCTGCTGTAATTTTACTTTTATGCCGGGTTAGAATCATATTTTTTTGACATTTTATTTGACATGTAAAATTTTATAATTTGTTAATAAATGAGTATGAGTATTCTACACCGCTACTGAATCTATGTAAAATGTTGTATAGTCAGGGGTAAAGCTTACATAAATAAGGATATACATATTTGTACACGCCTTTATGACATCAATAGAGCCCTGTACAGATGTTTATGTCCATTTACGTACGTATATTATCACCCCTGACTATACTTTGCATATCCATGGTTTAAAAAAGAAATGTTTTCACACTAAAATCATGAAACAAATATATTTCAAAAATAATTAGCTTTTTCTCGTTATCCAGAAATAGTTTCTGCAACAAGTGTTTGACGTAAGTGAGGTTTCATTATCTAAATAGCTGGTAGTTGCTGTCAATGCGTGTACGCACTATTCTATACATAGCATTAATAAATAATAATAAATAAATAAATTTGTTTATTGACCAAAAACACATTTTTACAGCTAGAAACAGTACCTGGTGGGCCCCAAACTAGGCAAAGCCTGTATCTTGGGACCCGGGAGTGCAGTTGACCTGATTTATTTTACATAAATGAATTATATATCTGACACAACTTTTTGTTAAGACTGAAAAAATTACATCAAAACATTAAAAAAATATAAAAATAATGAAGGAACAGTGATTTTAATTTTAAGTTAAAATATTAGACTATAGGTAAGATCTGAAGTGTGTGTGTGTGTGTGTGTGTGTGTGTGTGTGTGTGTGAGAGTGTGTGTTTGTGTGTGCATTAATGGATGTTAATTATATTGGTTCCGCAGAAAACGTTCCGTGTCTTCGTAACTCCAATCAAAGCATACCGTTGTCACATTAATTTTGACGTCTCTTGAGGACAGTTTTCTAATATCCAGTATTCTAAAAAAAATACATGGGGAATAAAATATTTTCCCTTATTACTACCACGGCGGCTAGTTGTAACAACGGTAAAAAACCCGTGCCCGTGCTACTACTGGTAGTAAGATTGGTAGTAAGACGGGTAACGCACGGAAACGTCTAGAGAGAAGTGAGTTTTTGTAGGCGGTAGTTGCAACCTGAAACTACGATTTCGCAGCCGACGAGGTCCAACTACTTCCGGCGCAGACAATGCTTCCTGGTGAGCCTTGGTTACTAGTTTGAGCAGGAGAAGTCTTCTGACACTTAACACCTTCGCCTCTTTGAAAAGTTGATCTGTTGAAAAACGAGTTGCCTTTTCCAACATCACTTTAAGAACCGACCTCTGAGCGCGCTCTAGATTAATTAGCGACGAGGTCCCCGCTCCGCCCCACGCCAGAATACAGTAACACAGGACAGATTGGCATAGACTGAGGTATACCGTTTTCATTAAATCTGCATCAGCTACGTCTCTTAAAATTTTCATAACATGTATTAACTTACGCACTCTTTTTGCCGTGGCGGATGTATGTTGCTTAAAACTCAGCTTTTCATCAATCATCACTCCTAGATATTTTATTGATTCAACCCTCGAAATAGTGTGACATTGAGAACAGTCGGAGCACCTAGCTGTGTTAGGAGGATTCTTGTAGGTATGTAAGGTTATACTAGTTTCGTTAGGGGGACATGATGCCTTTGTTTTGAAAAAGCATACGTAATTAGTTTTTGAATTGTAGGCTTAGGCTTAGCAGGCTGTTATTCAGCCAGTTTGCACATAATGCCATCCCTTGCTGTGCAAATTCAAAAACATCATGCCAGGTTGAACCGTGGTAAATTACAACTGTATCGTCTGCGTAGTTAATCATATCAGCGTTTTGTATTTTGAGTGCGGATAAATCGTTAAGATATAGTAAAAATAGGGTGGGGCCCAAGATGCTACCCTGCGGGACTCCAAATGCTATTTTGGTTGGGTCACTAGTGGATCCTCCAACCCTGACACATTGCTTCCTATGTGTAAGGTAACTGCGAAACCATTCGAGAGGTGGGCCTCGAACCCCAGTTGCTTCTAGTTTTGACAACAGGATCGGAATTAACACTGTGTCGAACACCTTTGCCAAGTCAAGGAAAGCCCCAACGCTTTTTTTGCCTTGGTCAAGGTGGTCCGAGATAATTTCCGTCAGCAGAGTGACAGCATCTTCAGCCGATTTCACTTTTCGGAAACCGAATTGATTATTTGCTAGGACATGATTCGTTTCCAAATAACTGACTAGTTGCTGATTAACTATTTTTTCGAGCATCTTAGAGAAGGCACTTAAAAGTGAAATGGGCCTTTAGTTTACTTCAGAGCTCCTGTCACCATTTACCCTGAAAGAATGTAGCTTTATGCAGAAAGTACTGTAATTATGCATCAAATAGGCGTCTACTACTAGGAGTTCTACTTCTACTGAAGCACTCTAATGACGTATTCGACAAGGGTTGGCTACGCTTTTTTATGCAAGTCGGTCGTAACTCCTCCGACTATGAATGGATGATGTGTAGGGATGACATTTTGAATATTTAAATAGTGATATAGACTTGTCATCACAAAGTGCGAAACGAGAGCATTCGCCAACGCACCGAAGTCACTGACATCGGCGAGAGGGACGCCATTGAAATGGCAATAGGTTGGTCATATCTGTTGCAGGGACGATGACCGATGGAGCCAGTGAGTGTTGCTTTGGATACCTCAGGCAGGGAACCGTAGGTTGGGGAGGCCGCCATTAAAATGTCTGTGAGGTCTCCACGCTTGTCTCTTTAGTGTGGCTTATGACCTAAAGACCTTTGACCAATTTCCAAAAAATTAAATACGTCACAAATTAGAAAACTGATCCGAAACGGGTTCTTCCAACGCGTGTCGATCACGGGTTAAGCTCGGTTGACACTGTGACGTTATTTGATATTAAACCATACAATCATCCCCTTAAACAAGCTATTATAGATCTTAACTGGACGAGTTAAGGACGTAGGTGACTGCTCAGCTAATGTGGTTCCATTCCGTTTCTATTCCAATGTTTTGCCATTCTTTTTTAACATTTAACCCATTTTTCAACAATTTCCCTTCCCCTAACGTGCCTGACAACAATACTACAACCCTCCCGATTTTAATGGATGTCGCTTTTCGTCAACAAAAGCTTTTTTTTAAGTTTTTTTTTTAATCCAAAGCCGACAGTTGACGCGGATGTAATCTTTTAAAGAGTAGTTTTTGGGAGTTTTTGTGTAATTTATTTATTGATAATTTTACGGATTGGCAGGGGATGTGTGTACATTTAATTAAGTTTTATTTGTCATACTTTCGGTTCGTTTAGGTTCAATCCTTAATGCGTTTGCGTATGTGAAATGATTTTAAGCGAGTGCTTATATAAATATTTTTTAGTGTTATTCTAAAGGGTCTGGCTCATTGTGGGCTGGTTCGTTGTGCATGCCTTGAGTAGGTGCTTGGTCCAGTATTAAAAGTCGAACAGTGGTATTATTATAGTGGCTCTGTGAGTTATAGAACTCGCGAGCCCGTTTTTTTTTCCCAATTTCGAAAAACTGAATCGATATTTGCTTATATAAAATTATTGAACGTACTCACAAAATTCACGAGAATCTGTTGAGGAATGGGACTTGTAGAGGAGAACAGTCGAACAGACGAAAGTATTTTTTCCCAAACTGAAACGGAGAACATCGTTCTCTTCGCTCGCTCGTTCATCACGTCGTGAGCCGACACGACCCATGATGGAGGCAGGAATGGCCTGCTTTATTCCACTCTCATTTATGCGCGTTATGATATTTATCTATGGTAACCTCCCTATCTACAGTCAGCGTCATATAGTTAGTAGCAGTCAGAGTAGCCAATAATTTCGTGACACACCCTTATTCTTACAGTAATAAAGACGTGTACCGAAATATTTGGCTATATAACTTGGCTGCTACTAACTGTATGACGCTCACTGTACCTACCTAGGTCTAAATTGACGGGTTTATTACCGCACTGAATATCGCTAAGCGAATTAATAACTATTTCAAAGCCAACAGGAGCAAAATTGTGCAGAATTAACTTTAAATGTCACTTTTCGCGCGATGTTTACGTGTAAGAACTGAACGCGGCGGTGCGGCGTGGCGTGGCGGTTCAACGTCGTGAGGAAAATATCTGGGAAGAAATTCAAAGGTGTATGTGAAGTCCCTAACCCGCACTGGGCCAGCGTGGGGACAACTGCCCGTTCCATCTCATCCATGAGAGGAGGCCTGTGCCAACAATGGGAAGTATATAGGCTGTTTTTTTATGCAGGAACTGTTTTTTCAATGTAACGTAAGAACGGAAATAATTTTATTGGATGTTTATGGGATTTCTGTCCACTTTGTCTTCTGTCTCTTTTGTCATCTCACTCATGTATAACTGATGTTTTAAATTTCCCAGCTAACGGCAACAATACAAACCCGTAAAATTTTGTAAAACTAAAATATATGGAAAACATCCATGATTCAGGGTACTATTAGTTCCCATCACACAAAAGTCAATGCCTTGCCGGGATTGGAATCCAGGAACCCAGGTCCTCTAACTTCGTAGGCAGAGTCACACAAAATAGGCTATATATCATTATTCTTGAAGAGATGAACAGTAGAGAGATGAAGGTATACATTTCTTCAAGGGGTCTTAGACCATATGGGGAATGATGGTTAGCCATACGAAGTAAGTAGTAAGTAGTAGTAACATACATTTTTTTTTAAATAGTTAATAAACACGTGCCTAAACCCCGGTATGCGCATGTTCGAACGAAATGGCTGCCTGGCATCGTTTGACACCCCATCCAATGGCAATGGCACCCACAAGGGGGCCATTTTGCGGCGCTACAGTCATTGATATTTATTATTTGAATTCAACATTATTTAGGTTAAGTACTAGCTACCCCCCGCGATTTCGTCTGCGTGGACCGCGGATAAAACTATCCTTTATTTTTATCCAGGGTATAATCTATCTTCGTGCTAAATTCCATCCAAATCGGTTAAGCCGTTTAAGCGTCATTTTGTAAAATTAAGATTCATTATTATAGTTTTGAGTTTTGACCACCTAGCAAAAACGTAATAATTATTACTTTTGTCATTTTTAAATGATAATCAGTTTGTGTGAACTGTGTCATAATGGACAATGAAAGCAGGATAATAGCAGGATAGGAATGAGGCAGGATAGTTTGAAGTAAAACACGATTACTTGTATATTTAATTTATTGAATACGGTAGAAATGCTCGTAGTATTAATGGAAAACAAATAACAAGACGGATCTAGGAACATATACCTACCGGAACAATAATTAGCACTGTTATTACAGTTTTGTCAATATAGCAACTAAATTAAGCATTATGATCTAAGCCATTGACTGATCGACACTGAGCCAGTTACAATAGACCGCCCTGGGGCTAGTGTCCATCAATGTGCTAAACAAAATTTATGTTTACCAAATTTATTTTGTACTAACTATAAAACAAAAATCGTTCTAAGTTGGCTGCACTAATTCGATCGTTATTCTTCCCATACCAGTGTTACACCTCTTTGCAAAGAAAATGGTGTAATCATCCTCATTAAAGTTCTTGTATTCTTTGCAAAGATCTATGACAAATAATGAACAGCCAATAAACACAATAAGTGAAAACTATATTAATTTACCTTAAATAAAATGTTTACTTATGTGTAATTTATTGAATTAAAACATCACTAAAAGTTGTAACTTGAAAAATCGATCAAAATGCACAATCCTGATGCTTTCAGATGCACATGGATATTGAGGGTTAACACGCCGACCGTGTTGATGTCCCACCTTGGCTCTTTTGTATTGGTGTAACCCACAATCTCAAAGCAACCCATCATGTGCTTACATTGTGTGCTTCTTTTGCAATGATGTGATTCGTGTCATTCGGTTCATAGTATTAAAATGTCAGATTCAAAGTATTCTAAGCCTATAGGTAAAGTACGAAGTTTTTATTAAAAGTGCTAATCATTGCTCACGGCAAAAGATCGGCTTCTCCTTAAGCCAGAATATAATTCTCTTTTACACTTAAATTAAAATAGATACAATTTTACCAACGCGGGACACATGTCATTTAGCCCAAAACTAGCTGCACTTTTCTGGACTTTTGTCTGCATGAAATGAATTATAATGTGCGCTGAAATTTTAATTTTATTATAAAATAGTAGGTAGTAGTATTATCATCCTGCTAGCGTTTTCCCCGGTTGTGCCCCCAAGGAGCCAGGGGAAAATAGATATATGTAATTTAATAAAAATGTATTGTGTCTATCAAGCTAATTCGTTCATAATGAGGTCAAATTACATCAGCTTGATCCAGATAGGATGAAAATATAACTTTATTTAACACATCAAAGCTGTTCTCAAAAGTCTAGGATGTTATTTTTTCTTTGTAATGACAATCTGCCACCACGTTGGCGAATACATAAAATAATTTGACTAGAAATAACATTAACATGACAAATCATGACCTGTATTGTTTAGTACAGTCGCACTGGATAATAAAAATAATCCTTAGTCTATAAGCAGATGACTAGAAAAAATAAGCTAATATTTGGAACGTTTTGGAATGACTTAAAGGAACTTTAATTTTCTTATAACTACCATGTTAATTATTTTATAAATATGTTCAAAAGCATTTGTACCGACGGTGAGTTTTCGCGAAAGATTAATATTGAACTCATTGTCGGTATAAATTCTTTCCACACAAAAAGCATTCTAAACATAAATCTTATCAACAATCCATACAAAAAAAAAACCCACAAGCAGCAAGTTTTGAGGTGCTTGATATTTTTACAAATCCAACAATGAAGCCGACGTCTCTATTTGCGCTTCTTTCACACCTATAGAAAGAGAGCAACACGTATAATATTTTCGTACAATTCATTGCATGATTTATAAAAAAATACTGTACCTTATGTGTATATTTTAAGCAGCCGTGTATTAAAACAATGGCATTTCATAGGAACTAGGGTAAACATTTTACAAATTATTTAAAAGTGACTATACCGATCAAAACATATCACAACAACGACTAGCGTGCGACTGTACTGATATTCCTGTTTATTAGCATTGCACCCGAGTGTACTTCCTATTTCTATATGTGTAAACTCCAACTATACTTAACAATAATTTGTACTGCATTTATTTACCAAAACACCGATACGTTACATGGTATATTTTGTACTATTGTTTAGGCTTGGTCTGTTTCCACTAAGGTACAACGCCATGGAAAATAATTCTGAACACAATTCAATACATTTCACTACATCCAATGGCGACGACTTGGAATGTCCGTCAAGATTCCATTGTAATAAAAACCTGCGAGCGGCAAAGTTAAATGAGCTGGCAGCAAAGTAAATTTCATGTGACTCCTGAGGTACATTGGTATTTGAAGGGTTAAAATTAACTTCTTACGTTCTTTTCTCAATTCGGAATAATTTATTCAAGAAACATATTCTTGAATAAATTATTCCTACCTACGTTAGTAATTTTATAAATTATCTTTCTTAAGAAGTCATGCGGTCTCTCATGTTGGCTCATGGTAGTTGTTGTTGTTTATCGCGCAACAGACCATCCCTTTCTCACAATGTAATAAACAGAAAGAGACGAATATATGTTGCGAGACAGAGATGCGTGCTCAACTGCCAAGTGCTAGTGCATTTTTTTTTTATACAGACATTTTTTTTTTATAAAATAGCTGAAGGAATAAATTCCGTGAAAACTTGATTTCTCAAAAATTATCAGAGTTTAGCCGGATTTACTCCTTACCCGCACATAGATACTATTTAGCCACATTTACCCTGAACCCTTAGTTATAAATGAAAATAGGTGTATATTATTTCCAAAATTTTATCCAAAAATCACTTCTCCGAAGCATGCTGCCAGCTCATAAGATTTAACCTGGGAATATAAACGGACACAGTAAAGTCGATGCCACGCGTACAATTTTTATTAATTTTGTTAATATTTAAAACTTTATTAATAATATAATTTGTTGTAACGCGCGCTGACGTTTCGGCTGCGCCCGGGGTTGTTTTGGCTCCAAGGAAGACTGGTCGGAAGTTACTATTTAGTATTATGAGGAACTTTCTTTTTGACAAAAACGGAGTTAGGGTATGAGGAACTTTCAAATCTTTTTATTTCTCAGAGGTAGTTTAAGCCACTTAGAGAGTAGTCCACGATTCGGGCCTTAAAAAATACCTCATTATTCTTTATCATTTGTCGCTCTTAATGTACATTGACAAATAAAGGGTTAACTTTTAGTTACCTAATGTTTAACTTTGAATAAATGATTACTTATTAAATAGTAAGTGCGACTCGATTTTTTAAATTAGTTTCTTTTATAGTTGTTATTTTAATATTATTTGAGGTTTTGTCTGAGGTAGATAAGTGATTTTATATTGCTATGTAATACTACCAGGAGTAAAACAATGTAGTCTTTTGACGCATTTTTCTACTAAACTATATTAAACATTAACACTCACAAAACAAATCTAAATGAGAAGATTTCTATTCAAACGTGAAAAGTTTTTCCACTTTTCACAAAACTTCTATACCGACCGTTCTTTAGGGAATTTCTAACCTAGTTTTGAAATTTGTACTTTTTTTTACTGTTGCAAAAAAAATATGTTAAAGCGTTATTCTAATAGTCCATCAATTAATCCATAAGAAATGCATAGTGTTTTCATACTCGTACACTGTATTTGCAAATTTTATATCCGGGTTTCTACAAGAACTTTTTATGTCCCTGGCTACCAAAGTTGATGCAAAAAAGTGTCGCGGTGCTTTTTATGAGGTTTACGCGCTGCATTCACTTTAGAATAGATTTTTAGCTTATATTTGCAAATTTTACCCTAAAACCGACTATGTTCCTGTTACAAAATTACGTATAGGTATGGCCGTTTATTTAGGTTACTTTTTGCAAACTACCCTGTAATCTAAAATACCCTAGCGGATTTGTTTGATACTCTGATTCGACCAGTTTTTTTAGTATAAAATGGGCTTTAATTGTTAGAATACCTATATTTTAGGTTATGTTTTTAAGTTACCCTAAAATCTAGCGTGTTTAGGTTAAGTATAACGTAATACAATTTTATAAATAATGCAGAGTTGTATCCTTTATGTCAATGTTTTTAGATGAAGTTTTTTTTTGTAAGTATAGGATGTGTTTTAGTTTGTTTGCAAGTTTATTACTTTGCTGTCACAAAGTGACTTATAGTTTATTTTAGGTTATGTTCGCAAGTTCCCTGCCATCTAGCGTGTAGTCAGGTAAACTCGCCCCCGCGCGCAGCCGTCCCGCCTCCGCCTCTAGTTTTACTATAATTACAACTTACGTAGATACATAGGAACTTTGTTTAGAAGCTGCATGGTTTATACAAGCTAACCTTCACACTGACCTACCATTAAACGAATCTGTTACTCAAATAAGTCTTGATCTCAAGTAACATTGATGACACTTGCGCAGCCCTAGAGTTGCGGTTATTGTCGTTTGTTTTTTATTTTCTGTGAGAGTCTATGGAAGTTAAGAGTCCGCAGTAAGCTCGGCCGAATTTCATCTTCCCATACCAGCGGAGTTTCGTTCTCATTTTAAAACTACCTGTTGGATTGTGGCGAAACTTTGCATATACAATGACATGAGGTATATTTATATCTGTAATTAGTTTATATGGTTCCAGTTTATAAAACAAACGAAATACAGCAAAAACAAGTTTTATATGAAAAACTTAAATTCGCTGTACTTTTTTTACTATGGTATCTGAAGCTACATAAACTAATTACAGACCTGGATATACCTCGTGTCTTTGTACATGCAAAGTTTCGTTACAATCCAACACTTAGTTTTAAAATGAGAGCGTAACTGCGTTTGTATGGAGAATCGAGCTTACTGCGGACTCTTAAGGTTGTCAGTTGTCACTAATTATCTGTTTGTCAAAGGACTGAGCTATACCCACGAAAATCGAACTTCAGTTCGGTTATCTCCGTCTCTATCGCACTTACAATAGTCGAGCAACAGAGATATTGTATAGGTACGTACTTCGAGATTATTTTTTCGTGGTAGCGCCGCTGTACTTGTAAGGCTTCGGTCTGGACACCAGCGGGCAGCGGGGCGAGGAACGTGCGTTCATAGATTGAACTCCATCAAATGTATGAACTGCATCGCGACGCCACACTGCCCGCTGGCGTCTAGTCCGCGACTAGTCTCCAAGGTCGGATTGGAATGATAGAAATACCGTAGAAGCATCGAAGGCCCTCGTAGTATTAAAGTTCAGTTACGATTGTCATTTGTCAGTTAATGGCAAGCTCTAAATAGGATGGTCAATTAGGTACGTTCAGTTAGGAATGTCACTAATCAGTTGAACATATCGGACCTTCACGCTCTGCTTGGAATTCTAGCCATAGAAAATTATTTTAATGGTCGTGTTGTCCATTTTAGTTGTATTACATGTTACTTGTCAGTTTAAGGTAAATCATGCAGACCTTTACAAATGAGGTAGATATTTCAGAGGAGGTAGATTGGTTACTAAAATGATTTTGCAATGAGTTGCTGTCACCACTCTTATTGAACTAAGTATATTACCCATTGTTAAAAGTGATAAAGGGATTTCTTTTTTAATCTAACGTACCCTATTTTGGGCCAACATGCTGTCAGAATCCATCCCATTGATATATATCTATATATGTTTTTGTCAACAATTAGCGAGTAGGTTCCTATTGTCTACTTTTAGTATTTCGACTCTTTAACCACAGTTTACAGAACGGTAACCGTTAAATATTTCACAAACATACGTCGTCCCATAGAGAGCGGTCTAACTTCCCATACAAACTGATTTTAAAGGATGTAAGTGACGATTAGTAACGGTCTGGAACAACCGGCCCTTAATGTCAAACATTGAACTATTTCACTTTGAACTTTAATAAATTTGCTGGAGGTTTAGCAGTTCCTTCTAAGAATGTCATGTTAAAGTGTCATGGTTATTTTCAGTTTAGTCTAAATTTAAAATGATCTAGTATTTCAACGCATGATAATTTGTCAAATTATAGTTAAAAATTTAACCATTTAATTTCTTACTTCATGATTGTCCCGAAGGTTTCATAGTTCCTTCAAAAAATGACATGTCAAGTCTCTTGGTGTTATTTTATCTTAGGTAGTCCAAATTAAAAATTCTCAAGTTATGTTAAGGATTGGACTAAGTATTTAACTTTGAATATTGATTTTGCTGGTGATCTTTTAGGTCCTTCGAAAAATGTCACGTCAAGTATCTCGCTGTAATTTAGGCGTAGGTCAAATCTAAAATGCTTAGATTTTTTTTGAAAGTCACGCTAGCTAGGGATGCGCAAGACCTGAAACTGCAGTAACATATTATGTTATCGATTACAATAGAAATAAGTGTAAATACGGACGGGGGCCGAAAGGGGCTGCGCCCCCCGCAGTAATAAACCCGTATGCCTTGCGGCGCCAACGACTGGCCCCGTCCACACATATCTAATCAAATTTAATACTAAAATTACGTTTAATGTTGATCACTGCCCAATAGTACGTATTTTTGTGCTTTAAGTCACCTTAGACAACAATAAATAGGTTTAAGCTAACATGCCGGCTTCAGTCCGGGTGTATAACTAGTTGTACTGTAACTCCAAAATATAATTTATACATCAACAGCTAATATAAACCCTAGTGAGGTAGAGCGGTTCGTCGTAGTACGTCTAAGTACCGTGGGAGAGAGAGAGGGCCGATCGCTTCGCGACCGCAACTGGGCGACCGCGCGACCGCGACTGGGCGACCCGGCGCCCGCGCGACCGCGACCGGGCGACCCGGCGCCCGCGCGACCGCGACCGGGCGACCGGACCTCGACCGCGCCGCTCAGTGATCAACATCACACTCTGCACTACGACACTATCGTGGGCGGACCCACCGATAAATACATTTAAATAATAATTACGCCTAGGTTGTATTTCTTCTCCCGATCGAAATGAACGTTTCATAAACTCGTCTCGGACACCAAAGGAACATCGAGGAGATAATAAATAATTAAATTTATAAGCAACGTTTCATATATCACCCGTTCAATATAATTCTCAATATATGAAGTTAGACTTTCAACACAAGCCGGAGCCCAGCGGGCAGCTTCTCCAATTATAATTACGTCTCATAATATTTTTCAGCAATCGCTTGAAGGCACACAGCGTTAAATGTAGTTAGTACAGTTCAGCGATCGTAGGGCTAGGCGCGACCGCGGCGGTGTAGTCGCGGCGCGGTCGCGCGGTCGCGCGGGCGGCTAGGCCGGCGTGAGCGTGAGCGTGACGGTGGCGCGGCGCGTGGCGCGGCGGCGCACGGGCAGGAACACCAGCGCCGGCACGAGGCTCAGCGCGCCGCCCGCCTCCTCCACCACGAACGGCTGCATCGTCAGTGGCGCCTGGGGCGCGCGCGGCACCGCCAGCAACGCCCCAGCCCCTGAATGAGCCGCTCGTAAATGCGCCTCGAGCGCCGCGAAACCCTCCGCGCGGAACTCGCAGCGCGAGCACGAGTACACCTCGTCGCTTTCGCTCTCACCCTCGCCCATTCCTTCGCTCTCCGCATCTGTCGTCGGCGGCCCGGCGCCCATCTCGTTCGCGTTCTCTTGCGGCTCGTTCGGCTGCTGTTGGACGTGGGCGCGCTCGTGCGCGAACAGGAACGCGAGCACGTCGGTCGTGAACGGGCAGTAGGAGCACGCGTAGGGCTTGTCTCGAGCTAGAAGATCCAAAGGTCTTGGGGGAGGGGGCGGCGGGCGCGCTGGTGGTGCGTGCTCTGCTAGCAGATGGGCGCGTAAGGCTCGTGGGCCGCGGAAGCGGCGAGCGCAGAGCGGACAAGGTTCCGCTGGTGCGGTGGCCGCTGGCGCGGGTGGCGCAGGGATCCCGTGGGTATTATGCTTATGGACACGCAGAAAATATTTGCTGCACAGCTCCTTGTGGCAGATATCACAAGTTACACCTCCTAACTGCGTGCCACTCTCGAGGGAAATCCCGTGCATCCGCTGCATATGTGTTCGCATGAAGTACTTATTGCACAGCTCCTTATTGCAGATCTCGCAGAAGCTTGAGCCTGATGAAGAGGCGCGGCGCTCGTCCTGGGCGGGGGGTGAGGAGGAGGGTGCACGGGGGGCGGGGGATGAAGGCTCTTCCGCTAGCCGTTCGGCCGCTAGCTCGTTCAGCTGCGATATCATCGTCTGTAGTTTCCGCAGCTCCTCGCTAGCGGAGCCCGGCGACGCTGACCCGCGTTCCTCAACGATCAGATTCAGCGGGCTGGTTTGACCGTCTCTGAAAGCCGCTTCCAGCTCGTCCTCGCATTCGCGTTTCACTTCAGCCATCTCCTCGGGGTCTAATGGTGGCGGGAGCGAGTGCGAACGCGGCGGCGTGTCCGGCGGCGGCGCTAGTGATGCTGGTGGTGTCACCAACGGGGTCGCGAGCGGCGTGCCGACCGGCGTGCCCATATGCATAGGCGGAGTCATGGATTGCGGAGACCGCTCGGCTCCAGGCGATGTATGCACCGGGACACCGTGCCGTCTCTCCCGATGCGTTCGGAGAAAGTATTTGTTACAGTACTCTTTGCAACATATCTCACAGAACGCTTCAGGATTGACGACTCCCAGACGTCTGAGCGCGTCAGGCTGGAAGCCGGCATCGCGCGCTCGCCTTGCTGAATCAGGGGACAGCCTTCTAGGGGTTCCGTTGGATTCCTCATCGGACGCGCGCCGCGGCGGCGACATCTGCGGCGGCGGCTGCGGCTGGTGCTCCCCACCATCGTAGATCCCATGCTTGTTCGCTCTGTGCGTCTTCAGGAAGTACTTATTACAGAATTCTTTACAACAGAGATCGCAGTAGGCTTCTGGATTGAAGATGCGCGGAGGATCGTGCCGTGGCAGCAGTCTGAAGGCGGCTAGTGGATCGAAGGTGGGGAGGGTGAGTTCCCCGAAGGCCATGGCAGATTTGTAGATGTCCTGCATCTTCGCGTGGAGGTCCAGCGGCGGGGGGAGCTGGGGGGCGCGGGTGGGGGCGGCCTGCTTGCGTCGCTTGCGGCCGGGGCTGCCGCCCCCGGTTTCTAGGTCCAGCTCTCGTTTGACCGCCGGCGCGACTGACATCGCGTCACCGCCGCATCTGGAATGTGGAGAAAAATTGGGTTGTTATACTGTAAGTCACAGTTAAAGTTTCCACTCCTAGGGTTTTGTGAGTCTTTTCAAGTTCTGAAGATCAATTTAAAGTTACTTAAGATGTCGATCGCATTGGAAAACTACAGGCGGTTTGATAGGACCTTTGATTTGCTTGCTGCATTGCACGATACGACCTTTTTAATAGGCACGGAACCCTCGTAGTGCGTGGTCCGACACGCACTTGGCCGCTTTTTTTTAATTGTTGCCTAGGTGACCATGCTTCTTGTTACGAAATTTGTCTCTTCAAATGTGTTTATCTTCCACCTGAGATAAGATGAGCATTATTATACAATACAGTGTGTGGCCTGTAAGCGGGGCAAATATTTAAAAGGACGCTTCCTCATGTGATGTTGATCTAAAGTTATGACCTTCAAGTAATGTATCTTGGCACCACGAGATCATAGCACAGCAGTCAATGCAGATTTTGAGGTAATGTCATGTCATATAGTTATATTTTTGTGATTTTTTATTTTTTTGTTATTTTTTTAGTGTTTTTTAAATAAAAAATACTACTTGTGTCACCCCAGAAGATTAAAAAATACACGGGAACTTACTTAAAAAAAAAAGAAAAACTTTTTTTTTATATTAAAACCACCTAGAAATAAAAATTGCTCACAAGCTCAATATATTTACCGTTTCATTTTTTGCTCTAAGATTTGCTTTTTGCTTTAAGATTTATAACAATCGTGGAGCATACCGTTTTTAGAAAAAAAAATAGTATGAGAAATAAATTGCGACGTAATTAATAATTTGGGAAAAAAGTTAGTAACACGCAGATCCAATTAGGTAGCAGTAATTAAAAGTAATTTTCGAATAAAATTGAGATAATTCCATATGCGCATGCTAGGTTTGTCAAAAAATATGATATTCACTTGCCATCATCGTACATTCCATACGATAGAAACCAAACCTACAAAGTATAAACATATTTTAAATAAGTAGTTAGTTTTAGTGTGTCACAATACCTGGGCCGTAGACAAGGTTACAATCGACAAGCGCTAACGCTAACGCTAACGAATGAAATGTATGGGAATGACAGATGCCGACGCAACACTTTTCGTTAACATCTGTCATTCCCATACATTTTATTAGTTAGCGTTAGCGCTTGTCGATTGTAACCTTGTCTAGGCCCCCTGGTTCGTCCTAACTGCACTATACGTGCTTCGTTGTGGTAGATATTAAATGCCCGATGACTGTGCACCAATCAAGCCATGCTTAATTTTCCTAATTTGTTACCAAATTTTAAATTAACTTTATTCCTATAATCGATAATCAAGGTTCGGTTACTTTTACAAAAAAACTTGTTTTATAAAATAAAAAAATACTTATAACAAAATAGGAAGAAATTGTTGATCAGTTAATATAATCTAAGTAGTTAGTTAGATTCCGAATTCCGAATATGTTACACAAAATACACAGTGTAAACTTGTCCCAGTATTGTAAGGGTTAACAGAACCTTACGAAGTTAAGGTTAACCTTCTGCGGTTATAAGAAAGCTGGTGGCTAGCCTTTTCGGCGAAATATGTTTTGCTAAATTTCACTTCGCAATGAACTTTCGCAGAATTTTCATTTGGTAAACCATTCGTTGCCATAACTTTACTTCGCACTATTCTTATTTGGCAACATTTTTATAATGCAAATGACTGTAACAAACTTTTATGTGGCAAATCATTATGAAGGCACAAAACCAATCGTCAAATGTTATTTGGGAAAATATAAAATAAATAAATGAAATGAAATGAAATAAACTGCTTTGGAATTACGATAATTACTATTATTATTAACGTACAGTTAGCATAATATTTTCTGGTAGACTCTAAGGCAGGTCGGTGTAGGTACGACGACGAGCGTAGCGGGCATAATATTTTTGCTAGACTCTAAGGCAGGTCAGTGGAGGAGTGTTAGGAAGAAACGCGAACCTACAGCGCGCGATCCGAGCGAGCGAAGCTAGCGTGCCGCGGCAGCGGCCGGCGAAGCGCCAGAACTAAACACTTTTTACCTGATACTTACTTACATAATCATATAGTATTCAATTGGTTGCTAAAATTATGGTATGCCAATCAATACATTTGACGAATACATAAATTACATAAAAACCGGCCAAGTGCGAGTCGGACTCGCGCACGAAGGGTTCCGTACAATTATCTATAAAAACAGTAAAAAAAGAAAAGTTTGTTGTATGGGAGGCCCCCTTCAATATTTATTTTATTTTGTTTTTAGTATTTGTTGTTATAGCGGCAACAGAAATACATAATTTGTGAAAATTTCAACCGTCTAGCTATCGCGGTTCTTGAAATACAGCCTGAAAAAATAAACCGTTGGTTGTATGGGAGCCCCCTTAAATATTTATTTTATTTTGTTTTTAGTATTTGTTATTATAGCGGCAACAGAAATACATCATCTGTGAAAATTTCAACTGTCTAGCTATCGCGGTTCATCAGATACAGCCTGGTGACAGACAGACAGACGGACAGCGAAGTCTTAGTAATAGGGTCCCGTTTTTACCCTTTGAGTACGGAACCCTAATAAAAAAAGCCCAGGTCATAGTTTGCCTAACAATAATTTACCAAATCATTAGTTGGGAAATAATATCAGTGCGCAACGTTGAGTTGGGAAATAAAACAAAAAATAGTTTGAGAGTTAAAAATTTGCTAAATATTTTTCGCCGAAACATTTAGTGAACAAAGAAAGCTACCCTTAGTCTTGGCTTCGGCTTTTATGGTTTCGTTTAACCCTGACTTATCTACAACCCTAATTCAAGTTTATCCAACATGATTCTAATAAGAAACTCACCGATCATTCCTAAATTCAATTTCTTCCTTCATCTGACACTCAAGTCCTAATCACCATCACAACACTTGTCCAACGAACATTCAATTGTTTAACCATCGAAAACCGTTGACATACCTATTTTAAAAAGTTCGAACACTAGACGAAAACAGTTGATGACGATCGAACTGCGAGATTTGAAAAAGGAACCCGATTCGAAAACGGAACGGCGCGTGCCGTGTTGCGCGCGCGACTAAATTCGGTGTTTTATGTAAAAACGCGTGCGACGTAATTTTTTTTTGTAGAAAATGGCAAAAATGTACCCCACCCTGGCACCCCAGTGTTGACGAGGGGCGGCCGGTGCATTATGGACGCGGTGGGCTCACATGCGGAGAATATTAAATACACTATCATCTATACGAATAGTCTTTAGTCATTTCGCCGGTTAGCGACCACCTAATTTAATGTGCCGGTGGGCGACCACTTAAGCTGAGTTGGTGAACTGAAAGGATATTTTCTCGGTTTTTTAGTAGATTTCTATTCTAAAACAACAAAAAAATGCATGTACAAGTAATTGTCTCAATAGGGTGTGTAGAATTGATGTTGTCTTCAATAAAAAAAACCTTCTCCTTCAGGTGGTCGCTAACCGAAGGTGGTCGCGTAACCAGCGAAATGACCCACCTTATTGTTGTAAAAAAAAAATAGACTGTGATATAATTATGCATTAGATTGACATTTAGTAAAGTATTTGATTGATACAAAGACATAGTTGACATTACATTTGTATAAACTCCTTATTATTGATTTTCTTTTAATTTTCTTTTTTATTCTTTATGTTACTGTATTCGTTTTTTATTTATTTTGGAATTGTTATTTGTATACGTAATCTTGACATTTTTATTTCAAATGCAATGTATATTGTTACTGAATAAATAACTATGAACTATTAACTCTATATTAATATTGTAAAAAGGAAATGTCTGTGAGGGGTTAGGTGTGTAGTTTATCGTGGACTTTACTTTCACATGCGTACATAGTGGAGTATATCTCCAAATAGGTATGAGATAATGAAACAACAAAAAAATCGTTTTATCGATAAGTCGCTGTAGATAAAGACAACGTTCTGACGAGCATGCGAGTGCGAGAGTGACGGCTGTCTTATCCACAGCTAACGTGATAATCCATCGTCGCCTTCGACTCTCTTTCTAAGCGTTATATTTAGAAAGAGACGGATAGTCTGTTTCGCGGCGACATAGCTCGTGCTGATTTCTGTCCTGATCCCCTATTCTGCAACTGGTTTTAAGCTCACCTCAACGCTCACCCACAAATATATCTTGACACCGCAATGCGTAGTAACTAAGCGTAGGTAGAGGTCTTGTTTCGTGACGGGTAACCGGCGGGGTGAGCCGCATTAGCGCGTAGCGAATAACAGCCCTGTGATGGCCGTACTGATTACAAAAATTCCTTGACCATGCAGTATATAGGCTATTTTATCTCTCAGTTCCGCCTGGGCCGCCAGTTAGTATATTATAATATTGTGATATGTCTTTCTTTATTATGGAGTACCATCTAGAAGGTAGTTTTCAGTTAAAAACTTATTTTCTGCGGGGTTATTCTTAATTAAGCTTTAAACGCTTGTTGTCTTTTAAGTTATTCTATTAAATACCATGATTGTATTAAGTTCAGTTGTGTCATACCTACCATATCTTTAGTTTCTATTATGGGACCTAATATCAATTGTCATGTGACTAATTACTAAATAGGTGTGCAAAATATCAACACAATCATCCCTTAAAAAGCTGATAAAATTTGGCTTGTCTTATTATGTATAACTAATATTCATATTTAATACGAACCAAAAAAAGTTCCAAAATTACTTTACCGATACACAAGCTTCAATAACGTTTTTCCAGGCAAAGGCGTTATATCGACCGACGAACCATCAAACACGTATCTTAATGTCAATAAATAAGACTGGCTTCGGTTGTCAGTTTTCAACTGCCGGCCTGGAAAAGGGTTAAGTGAACTATTAACTTAGTGAACAGAATATATTTAACGTGAAAAAAAATCATCAATAAACCCAATCGGAGCCATATGAACCAACCCTAAGTCAAACAAGCGTTGCTTTCCCAAATTTTGGAAACACTATCAAAGGGAGCTGTCATACGCCCGTCCCCCTCGCACGCTCTCGCTCGCACCCTAATGATTATGATAAATCGTACAACAATATTTCACGTACGATGGCCGTTATTCACAAATAATTACGAAGCGTATCACTTTAGACCCTACCAGTATTAGTCGAACAACATTACGCAGAGTTTTTAAGAATTTCGAGCTCACTTGTAACGGTGAGATGTTAATAGTCAAGTAAATCGAGCATAAAATGCTTTGTGAATACGCGGACGCCATAACTCACAAATTTTGTTTTTAAAAAGTTTGGGCAAGTATCTACCTATTGCAGGAACCGGGATTTTGTTTTTATGTTCGAAGTTAAGTTTTATATTGAGATGCGGGATAATTAATTTAGCCTAACTACGGTTATAATATTAAAGAGATTTTAAATTAAGTACTATTCGTCATTTTATAGCTTAGTTCTTATGTACAGTAACAGGAAAAATATGGTGGTCCATTAACATCTGAGCAAAACCAGGGTCAAACATACTATTTGACCGCCATTGTGTTTTATAATAGATGTAAATTAGGTACATATTTTTGCCTTCACTTACCTTTTTGACACTACTTATAATAAAGTAATTCGTATCTTCATAATTATCGATCTTGTACTTACAATTTCTTGATTCTAAAGAATCTCAAAATATTTTATTCTGCTTCTAGGCCTTTAGTCAGCCTTCATTCGTTTTAAATTTATTATTTCTTATTGAAGTGACCAGGTCAGAAGGTTCGGTTGAGATTATTTAATGAGGCCTACTTTTTATAAAACTGCCATCGGAATTGGAATCTTCTACCTTGGGTGATAGAGTTGCTTATTGAATGGACTACTTTGATGCCATTCGGCCAACTCGAATAATCTCAAGTATATTATAAGTATTATAACCGCAACGAACGTGCCTGTATGTGATGTATGCATGTGAAGGAAGCGAAAGAAGTATGTAAGTATGTAGTATTTGGCGTTATTTACACTCTGCCTACCCCAATGCGATACAGGCGTGAGTATATGTATGTGTCTTGTTGAAGCGTAACTGACTGGATTTAAGGTGGTTCGAAGACCATACAATACTTTGTATGACATTCGCAGGCTAACGGCGTGACATTTTAAGAAACTTAAAATGTCACTTTCATAAATTGGCTTTCCATTTCCGCGAAATTCCCCCTCTCCTAGAATAAACTTGTATAAACTAGAATAATTTTAGAAATTAGATTGTCACGTGATACTTTGGGAAAACGATGATTCTCAAATTATTCTAGTTTATACAAGTTGATTCTAGGAAATGGGGAATTTCGCGCAAATGGAAAGCCAATTTATGAAAGCTCAAATTATTCTAGTTTATACCAGTTTATTCTAGGAAATGAGGATTTTCGCGCAAATGGAAAGCCATTTTATAAAAGATTGTTACATAAGTTTCTTAAAAAATCACGCCGTTAGCCTGCGAATGTCAAAAGACGTTTTGTCATCATCCTCATCATCCTCCTAGCGTTATTCCCGGTAGTGCCCCTAAAGGAGCCCGGGGTCCGCTTTGACACCTAAACCCAAGATTTGGCATAGGCACTAGTTTTACGAAAGCGACTGCCATCTGACCTTCCAACCCAGAGGGAAAACTAGACCTTATTGGGATTAGACCGGTTTCCTCACGATGTTTTCCTTCACCGAAAAGCTAACGGTAAATATTCCGTACATAAGTTCCGAAAAACTCATTGGTACGAGCCGGGATTCGAACCCACGACCGCCGCTTAGCAGCCGCATGCCTGAACCACTAGGCTGTATGGTCGTCGAACCACCTTAAGAGTAACCTACATGTTGCACGTGCATCAGAATGAATCATTTGCTGAGGTTTCTAGAATTGTTACAGAAAAACAACTGTTTAACTAATTACTGTTATTTTATTCCAAGGTTTTCTTGGAGACCTACTTCATATTGCTACAAGGAAAATGCTAATTAATCCGGCTTATTAAAAGTGAAGAATATATTTTTATCTCTATCTTTTAAATTGTAATTATTATTTTTGTTTCTAGGTTACGTTTAAAGATTATCGAATCTGCTATGCTTTATTCCTTCTGCGAAAAATTCAATATATTTAGTGACTGCCAAAATGGCTTTACGAAGCATAGGTCAACTTCTCTGGCTGTTTTTAAATATATTAACAATGTCTACAATTTTATAAGTGACAAAGCCTAGCTATCGGAGTCCTGCTCGACATGACTAAAGCTTATGATAGAGTTTTGCACTATATCCTTTTATTAAAACTATACGGTATTGGCGTGAGAGGAGTCGTATACGCGCCTGGTTTTCATCATACCTGCGAAACCGCACACAATTCGTTGAAGTGGAATATCATAATCTATCCACGAGCAAAATTCATGTTGTACGATCTCAGGAGGCTAAAGTAGCTAAATCCATTCCCCAAGGCAGCGTTATCGGTTGTGTATTATTTTTAATTTATATCAACGATTTACCTAAAGTAATTAACTTTCCCTCAACCCTTTTTGTAGACACATCTATTGTAATTCCATGTGTAAACGCACAGAACCTAGAAAATCAGTTGGACTCAGCCCTAGTAAGCATAACGACTTGGCTTTCTGAACACAACTTACAAGTTAACTTCGCTAAAACGAAATTGATCCAATTCGGACCTTACCAGCGACGCGAATTGGACATTGAGTACTCATTTGATAATAGCCACCTAGAGCCGGTAAGCAGCTTGCCACTGCTTGGAATCACTATAGACGCCAGAATCAACTGGAAAGAGCATATCGACAAAGTTATATTGAAATTAAATAGATTCACCTACGCGCTCCACAAACTAAAAATCTCTACCGATCTGAAAACAGCAAAGTGTGCCTATTACGCCTATGCATATTCTTGGCTGAAGTATGGAATAGTTTTGTGGGGTAACAGTGTAGATTGTATTCACTTATTTAGACTGCAAAAAAGATGCATTAGGATTTTGGTTAATATAGACTTAATGGAGAGCTGTAAAAACACTTTATTGAACAAAATATCCTTTCTCTACCATCAATATACATCTTGTAAGTATGTGTTTTTGTACAGAAAAACTTGCCTCTATTTCCACACCACAACACAACCACGCGGCCACAACACTTAAGGCCTCGCAACAAGCTGTGCCAACCACCCTCAAAGCTACAAATGGTACATTCAGGTCCTTTTTCATTTATAATAAATTGCCGGATATAATCAAGGATGAAAACGATATATTCAAATTCAAATCAAGATTGACTATGCTGCTCCTGGATATATTTTATTACTCTACGAATTAATACCTGTCTGATAACCATATGTGAAAATTATATTTTGTCATTATAGTTTCCTTTAATATTTAGCTATTAATTATCTCCATTCATAATAAGCGTGACTACTCAGTCAGTACTAGTGACATTCATAAGTAGCATTAAGTTTTTGACATAAAATCTATTGATAACGGCATTATAGCTAACATTAAAATCCTGTTTGTATCTTATAATAATTTATAATTACCGTTGTGCTAAGTTAAGACTTATATAAACTCTTCTTTTTTTTTTAGTTATAAGTCATCATATCATTTTTTAGTACATAATTGTGATTTAAGACCTATTGTAAAACTACATGGAAAAGCAATAAATGAATTATGAATTATTTACTGTTACATTTTGTGTAGGTAGGTATATTCAGAAGAAATTAATGATTCAATTTAAACATAATTAAAGTCCCTAGTTAATTGTAATTTTGCCACAATACTTCTATTTCTCTTGGTTTTACATTTTGATATGTCCGGCTAAGTATTAATTATTATTATCTAACATGTCAGTTTTGTGACGAAACGTAGGCGTTTAACATAGATAGTCATCCGTTAGTGTGTAGTGTTCATTTAAATTTTAAATAAGTACCTACACTAGTTTATTTCAAATTGTAATAAACATATGCCCATAGCATAGGTAGATCAGCTAAATCCGCCAGTGTATTGTAAAAGTCGCAGGTAGAGCCGCGGAATAGTATACCGGATCACCTCAGTTCCATCTCAAAGGTCTCTACAATATTTCAGTTACTTAATAATTAAACGCTTTGTGGTTTAAATCTGTTTAAATGTTATTGTTTTCTTCCAGTGCATCACGTCTACACAAATATAAAAGACACCACTTAAAAAGGCCATCTTTTACAAGCTTTTATTTAACTGCAATGTATTTCCTTGTAAGTATATGGATCGTTAGTGTGAACGAATCTGATTTAAAAGAACAAAAAAAAAACAGAAATAAAAGTCCATGTACAATTCAATAAAGTGACCAACCATTTTTGAACCTTAATATACTCGAAAAGTGGTAGACTGCTTTCTTGGCTTCCTGGACTCTTTTGAAAAACGCTAGTCTGCAGAGAAACACCTGTTTCTGCGTAAACATATCGGGTCCTTCTATCCATTTCAGGGTCGCAAAGGTTCGACCTTTGCCGGGCCGATGGAGCGTCAAAAAATAAAATACCTATTCGCGGGGTCGCGATCACATGGGCGGAAATACTGTCTTTATCCGTCATTGATAGTCAAAGATATTTATTCTTCAATTCAGGCATATTACATGCACCTATGAATGTCGATAAACTAAAGTCGCCGTCAATAGAATTTGCTAACTATGTAAACAAACGACCGGACGACCGGTTAGCCTAGTGGGTAGTGACGCTGCCTACGAAGCTGAAGGTCCTGGGTTCGAATCCCGGTAAGGGCAAATATTTCTGTGATGAGCATGAATATTTGTTTCTGAGTCATGGAAGTTTTTCTATGTATTTAAGTATTTATATCTATTATATATATCGTCGTCTAGTACCCATAACACAAGCCTTACTGAGCTTACTATGGGACTAGTTCGATTTGTGTAAGATTGTCCCCTAATATTTATTATTATTATAATTAAACCGCCATAGCGAAAGACAATTTCAATATGGCGGTTTGTTTACATAGCAAATTCTATTGACGGCCACTTTACATTCGTTCGGAAAGAAAAGCTCTGCTTCGAGTAGGACCGGCGTAAAAAACTCGGCGAGTTATAATTTTTTCGAAACAGTATATACAATTTATAATTTCAGTACGACAAACGGGTACACTAGCTTTGATATGTGCCTTAACAAAGCGGGAAAAAATATCTGACACTATCTAACTGCCCTTGTTATAGTCCGTCAGATATTTATAGGAGCCTTGTCTTGGCAGATATTAATGCTAGTAACAGTTTGTATATGACTCTATTATGTATTATATCTACTAAATAGTAAGTACTTATCTTGGCGGTGAAAAATATTTCAATGGGCAACCCGAACAAAACAAGTTATGAATGAGTTTTTAGAGTATATAATTGCCAGCACGGCTATCACAAGACACGGCGCGCGAGCTCTCTCGATTTTTCTCGCACTATCCGTCTCTCTCTTATTAGAAAACTTGGAAAGAGAGGTACCTATAGTGCGAGAAATAATCTAAGCATGTTATTGGTCGCAATTTGCTTTATATTTTTTTCTGTAAGACAGTCTTGTTATTTTTTCTCCCGGCTAATGGAATAAAACAACAAGAAATAGTTGATCGTCACATTTGGCAGTCTACCTACTGTTTCAAATAAAGACAATAGTGTACCATAATCCAAATATTTGTCCAAACAGTCGCGCCCATCTACTCAATCCTCATTCAGTTTTCAAGAGGCCGTTTTATGGAGCAGTCGTTAACTTTGAAATATCGGTCGACCCCCCCGACCCCCTGGGTGGGGGGTGTTGGCAAATAAAATAAAAATAAAGGCCGATTATGGCCGACATTTTATAATGGACGTCCAAATGACATGCGGGCGCCGCCGCGGCGCGCAGGGGTGGCGTGGAGTCGAAATGTCAGCGGTGTTTTTAAATTGACGTTGAAGTGGTTTAGGAAATGTGTTTAAATTGCTATAGATGTGCGACAGTGTGTATATGTTTGTTGAATTATTGTATAAATGCGTGGTCAAACGGAATTATAGCGTAACATTGCACGTATAGAAAAGCAATAAACAGCGTTTCCTTACGTTGCGCTGTAAACAGCTTATGTATTCAACGAGAATGATAACATGTTGCGAATATTAGTATTATTATTGTTTTAGTTGTATTATCTTTTAATTCCTAATTGTACATTTATACGTTGATATAAATGTGTCACAAACATCGTAGGTACATTATCATATTGTCTACATTGGAGCAAAGTAGCGTTTATAAAACACACACATTTTTGGGTATATTTAGACAATCGTTATTATTGGTGAGAGCAAACATTTGTATTATATTTGTTGTAATCAACTGAGAATACTTACAATCCAATTATTTATTTATTATTGAATTAGTTTACACGGCCTTACAGCTAACTTAATTATGTACAGTAAAACAACTTACAACTAACAAATGGTATCACCTTTAGGATAACATTGCACATACAAAACACTGGATATATATATATATTATGCGTACACGGAGGATTGCCTGTCATCCATCGCCTCACAAAATCTCAAACATTCCTGGCACACGGTTACCCATCGCCACGCAAACAGGTCACATTCCGGCACCGATGCCAAGAGCATATTGAGCAGTCAGTGCGCGCGGCAGCGGCGCACTCCGGCGCGCTACCGTGCGCGCCTCCGGCACCGCCAGCAGGGGGCGCGCGCGCGCACGCAGCTGGACCTGGGGGACGTCCGGGACGCTGAGCCGGAGTACGCTATCCACCAATTGGATAACGTCCGACTCCCCGCGGAGAGAACGACCGACTGTCATGAGAAGGTTGTTATTTCGCCTCACTTCCAAATAATTATATCCTAAACAACCAAGTAAAGATTTTGTGGGATATAAATAAGGGTAGTATCCGAACTTTCTCATATAAAGGGACCCAAGGAAAGACTTGTATTTTCTCTAAGAGCAAGCTATATGTGGATTCATAAGGGTTCCAAATGAGGGAAGAAGCTTCTAATTTGCTCCTCACCAAGGCATTAAACAGTAGCTGTATAACTCCGGGATCATGGAAGTCCTTACAATTACGGAGCACGAAACCCAACCGTTGGTAGCAGCTACTGGTAAGTGCATGAATATGGTCGTGGAAAGTGAGGCGCGTGTCAAACATCACGCCTAGATCCTTCACAGAGAAGAAACGATTGAGTAATAATACTATGTCATACCGACTACGAGTATACGATTTTGCCTTATAGATTTCTTGCGGAAAGCTGGTTATTCTCAATATGTTTATTTCAAGTCACCAACAAGACCCATAGAGCCAAAAAGTAATAGTTTTTGAAGACTATTCTGATACTGGAGGACTAATATTTATAGGTACTTACAGCCAGTCAAAATTAGCCCACTTTAGGCCGCCATTCTGAAACATTTTGCTGGACATTCGTTATACCGTGCCTAATGGCGGCTCTGTCTGTGTCGTGACTGCGCTCGTTTTAACCGACGTAAATTAAATTGCAACAATAAAGCTAACGAATCTACTAATGGGTATGGTAAGATTTTTCGTGGCTGAATAGAGCATAAGATGTGCAATGATGAGATTTTCCAGTTCAGTACTCTGCACTTAGAGGTACCTACTAATTTACTAGTATGCGATTTATGTTGTTTAAATACATAATCGTTTTCAGTGCTGGGACTGTGACCTATTTATACTACGTGTAAACGATTTGCTAAATGTCTTATATGTTAAGGTTCGCTTTCCATACAAAACGTTATTTGACATTCGCAGGCTAAAGGCATGAAATTTTACAAAAACTTATGTAACAAACTTTCATAAATTGGCTTTCAATTTGCGCGAAATTCCTCCTTTCATACAATAACTTGGAATAATTTCAGAAATTTGTTTGGGACATGATACTTTGGGCAAACTATTTTCGACAAATTATTGTAAGTTTATTCTAGGAAAGGGGGAATTCCGCGCAAATGGAAAGCCAATTTATGAAAGTCTGTTACATAAGTTTCTTAAAATATCACACCGTTAGTCTGCGAATGTCAAATAACGTTTTGTATGGAAATCGAACCACCGTAAGTACTCACGGTATTTTTAAAACTATGTCTAAAAGTTTTAGTGCTAAAGTTTTGTTAAGCAAATAGATATAAAAGGAGAGCAAGCATGAAAGTACATAATAAAAGTATGTAATGTACACATTTACAGGGTTGACATGACGATTAGAACGTTCATGCGCAATAAAAACGGGTACATTAATGTCCTTATTCATAAAAAGTCAATAAAACCTTGTTTCAGTTAAAAAGCCGTTAAAATTTAACAGTCAAATTAACATTGTTTTGTGCGGAAGGGACAAAACATTTTTACTATTTAGGTATATCTCCTATATCCAATTCTTCTTCATAAGCTACGTAAAGTTAAATTAATCTTTTACTCGTCGTTATTATATTGGTTGGGTGATATCACAGATTAAAGAATACAAGTACAGATACCCAATCTCATAGAGCAAAAGCGTACCGTCCTAATGTAGGCAATACTGTATACAATTTTAGTCCCGTAGCTACACCAGTAGATGCAGTATCCGAGCTACCACGGCTATGACGCTGTCAGCCTCCTGATAGTTTTAGTAATACATTGAGATATCACCAGATGGCATTCACTTCCCGGGCAACAAATGGAGTATTTTTGATTTTTTTGATATAATGTAGTATTTTCGAGACAATATTACACATCACACAAAATTATACAAAACCAAACGCTTGGAGCCTGTGGTTCCATAGAACTTTCGCGACCAGTGATGGCGCCATCTAGTGACAGTACCCAATAATACGTGTAGCCAACTTAGCAAACTTACTTAACTCACACGTATAGTACGAGTTACATGGATTTAGTACCAATTTTATTGCATTTACTTAACTTATACAATTTACCTTTATTTTATGTACGGAAGGAAGTTTGCGATATAATTAAGGTACGTTGAATTTATAAGGTGTAAAAATCATTCCATCTTCACAATAACTGGTTCAAATGTTTCGCTCGGTACCTGTGTCGCCATCTATGAGTTCTTTTTTGTAATAATTATACGTTGTTCGAGTTGGGAGGCCATGGTGTTATGAATAAATTGTCTAGAACGTTCACTCACATCGGTGGAAAACAAGTGCACAGTTCGCCTGTTGTTAAGCGGTTTCCATAGCCTATGGACACATGTAAATCCAGGGGACTCGCATGAGCGTTGCCGACCCGAGGGCTTGTAGAGACAAGCTTTACCCCTAAAATACGAGTAGGTAATATACCTTATTGTCATCCCAAATATTTGCACCACCAACCGACTCTACCCCACCCCTGTGTCGTTTATTTATTTTCAATCGCGGCCCTCGCCAGGTGGACTTTACATTTAATTGACAACATTGACAGTGGGCGTTTTTGTTTGATTGAGTCGATGGTCTCTATAACGGTTCATGTTTGCAAGGCGGTTTCATTTGTTTGTAAGTGTTGAAGTGCATAGTTTGTAAGTGTAGATGTACAGTCACCAGCATTAATATCTGCTATAACAAAGCGAGCATAAATATCTGACACGACACTAATTACGCGAATGAATTTTATCAATGGTTTTTCATTATTTGTCTAATTTAAGAGTCTGCAGTAAGCTCGATTCTCCATACAAACGTAGTTAAGCTCTCATTTTAAAACTACGTGTTGGATTGTAACGAAACTTTGCATGTGCAATGACATGAGGTATATCCAGGTCTGTAATTACTTTATGTAGCTTCAGATACCATAGTAAAAAAAATACATCAATTTTTTGCTGTATTTCGTTTGTTTTATAAACTGGAACCTTATAAACTAGTTACAGACATAGATATACCTCATTTCATTGTATATGCAAAGTTTCCTCAGAAACTCCGTTTGTATGGGAAGGTGAAATTCGGCCGAGCTTACTGCGGAGTCTTAAGATGAATCGTGCGTGACACGCTAAAGAATTAAGTTACACTGTATGCATTATACATATATATATATTATGTATGTAATTAATTGATTTGTGTTTCCATTCGTGTCTCAGTATTCAGGATCCTGCACCACTAAAGTTACTGTTTAGCCCAATGGTAGACTGGTAGAGAACGCCTTAAGGCATTAAGTCCGCCAATTATATTTTTATTTATTCATTTGTGCAATAAAGTTTAAATAAATTAATAAAACCTCTCCAACGACATTTTGTATGCGAACAATATTTGATAAGATAACGCACGCCTACGCCCCCCAACCCCATATTTACGTATTGTGGCTTAATCATATTCAATATGGATTTAAATTAAAACCACCGGGCCCCATATTCACGAAACGCCTCAATATACCCAGTTTAACTCTGACCTCCAGTTACGTGTAGTTGCTATGAATATCGAGGTCGATTTACACTAGGCAAGAGATCGAGTGAATTGCGTCACAGTAGTTCATGCAAAAAGCAACTCTATCGTCCAAGGTAAAGGATTCCAATTTCAACGACAGTTTTATAAAAATAGGCCAAGTGCGTGTCGGGCCACGCGCAATGTAGGTTTCCGTAGTTGCCTGTCTATCTTAGTTACATCGACACGCGCGCGCCAACTAAATGGTGCGGTTGTGTCTGCGGAATTTGTACGAAAGTTGGCCTTTCTAAGTACATTTGAAGTTGGTCGACTATTACTCGGAACTTAGTTATTTCCTACATTTTATTCTATTGTTTTGTCGGCGTGATTGATTACAGTTTTCTAGTTACTACTACCCTACCTTACTACCTACCTTGTTACCTTACTAGGGCTATTGAGCTAAGCCGCAGACGGACGGACGGACATGGCGAAACTATAAGGGTTCCTTGTTGACTAAGGAACCCTAAAAAATCGGCCATATTTTAAAATCTTAAACATAATAAAACCGACCTGCTGTAGGACCAGTGTAATCTAACCTTGCAATACATAGAGTTGTTACGAAATTAGGAGTCTAATTGTACTGAACGCCTGTATGTGTTCGTTTGGCGAATTAGGTTGACAGGTGAGGTGTCGGATTTTACATTTTATAATAAAAAATAATAATTTTATAATTGACATTGATTTGATTGACGATAAGATTGAGTAACGTGTAAATAACTTATGTAGACATTATAGATGGATGTTGTCTATCCTACTATTAATTAACTAATATTATAAATGCGACAGTTTAGATGTTTAGATGATTGGATGTTTGGATGTTTAGATATTTGGATGTTTAGATGTTTAGATGTTTGGATGTTTGGATGTTTGGATGTTTAGATGTTTGGATGTTTGTTACTCAATCACGCTTTAACGGTTCAACCGAATTGGATGAAATTTTGCACGAAGATAGTTTATAGCCTGGATTAAAATATAGGATAGGTTTTATCCCGGGTCCACGCAGACGAAGTCGCGGGTGGAAGCTAGTGTAAAATAAAATACGGTGCCCCATTTCGTTCGTTCACCCTGTTTACGCCAACTATGTCTACGGCACTATACTTATAAAATACTGTAGCAGAAATCCTCACAGCAACAGGAAAATCTACAAGGCAATAAAGATTACAGTTTTTCAGCTCGCGTCTCGCAACAACACACACACATAGTGATGTGCTGTCGTTGCAGTATTGGCAATATTAGCGGAGTCTCTTATATCCAGTATTTTTTGAAATGAAATGAATTGAAATTTCTTTATGCATGTGGGTAATGGGTTACAATTTGCAGTTATAGTTGCAGTAAATCTGGTGCACTCACCACACTCTACCTTTTCAGGTGTACATACATAAAATTACAATAATTACACTAATGCATTTCTATGTAAGTAAACTAAACAGAAATAGATTATATGTCAAGATTCAAGAAAGAGTTAACATAGACAATTAAAAGGAATCATTCAAGAAGTCATTGATATTATAATAACATTTGTATATGGGAATGTTTTTAACTAGATTCTTAAATAAGTTTATCTTCTGTGACTTAAAACTATCGGGTATCTTATTATACATTGTGATGCACATGATATAGCAGTTTTTGGATGTAAGTATCGTATCGTATAGGTAGGTAAATAAATACATAACTATTTTTATAAATATTTCCCCAAACTAAGCAAAGCTTGTACTATCACGGTACTTATGTACATACCTAAATAAATCCTACTATATAATAATAATAATAAAATTCTTTATTGCAACTATAAAAACATAGGTACATAATAGTTGAAGCCCCGGCTTTCAAAGTAGGTTTCCCTGTGTCTCAAAAGCCGGTTCCTTGATACAGGCATTATAATTTATGTATAATAGTTACAACATTTATATTTCCTATACAAGTAGATATAATATTATGAATAAATGAGTGAGTATGGATATGTGACATTACAGACCTTTGAAAAGGCAAGTAATATTGCCGACAATATCGCCTTACTGTTATTGCCAGCCCTATTCCCGGCACCGGCACATCACTACACACACATCATCCGCCCTCGCGTATTGATTTTACGTCAAAACATTTTTTCATTTTATCTGCCTTACTTTAAAGATAATGTCGGGAGTGATAAGCGAAATTAAAAAAATTGTTAACGGCCCATCGATTTGTGTTATCAGACACTTTGGTGGCCTCAAAAGCTAACTAGTATACCTACTTAGATAAAGTTAGATGTTTTCAAACCGTAGAACGTATCGTTTTGTTGTATTACATGTCTATAATCTATAGTCTATATTGCGATTATCTATAGTTTAGTGGGTCTGTGAACTGTAAACTCGAGAGACACTGTTTAAAAAAAAACTAATTTCCAGGAACTGAATCGTAAAAAAAAATATAGTTTTATGTAATTCTTGAACTGGCGAGTCTGTGTTTAATAGTTATTTGTGTCACAAGGGAGCAAAATAGTATATTTACGGTGAGGGCGGTGTATTGAATCTTGAACGCGAGGGATCCTACAATATAATCCTGAGCAGGGAGGGAATCTAACGTAGGATCCTGAGCGTCGTGAGGAATACAAGTGACACGTTTACTATTTTTCACACCGACTATGAAGAAATTTAAAAAGATGCTGTACGTTAAAATGACTTAACAAGTTTTAACTCTTACTTTTTATTACAAATTTTTAAATGTTACGAAAAATTCATAAATTGTCATATAACGCTGTTAAAGTTAAAACTTGAAATATGTGAATTCGTTTTTATCGATTACGATGAAATTAGAATCGATTATTTTATTAAGATTTGTGTTCAATTGGCACATTGCGTAAATGCTTGAACAGAAAAGTATCATTTTGATCTCTCTCGTCGTGGAGCAAAAATTACTTTTCCGAATGAAATGTGTGAAAAAGAAATGGTTCCAAAAACAAACTGTAAAAGCCTACTCACAAATTTTCCCGAGAACGGGTTGAGGAATGCGGCTTGTAGAGGGGAACGGCCCAAAGAATTTAAGATCTTTGTATCTTCGTAAGTTTGTATGTAGGGGGTAATCTCCGGAACCACTTTATCTGTGTATGAACTTTCCGTATGAGCATCAGAGGCTCTAGTATAAGTTTTACCGAAACAAAACTTTACGATCGCGTTTGCGTTTTACCCTCAATTTGTATGGGATTTGACAGCTAAACGCAAACGCGGTCGTAACGTTTTGTTTCGGTAAAACTTATGCTAGAGCCTCTGTCTATATGATTTCCGCGAGTGCTTGCGTATTATAAAGAGGTACAGTTAGAAGCATTGTTTTGTGTGTAGGGGGCAGGCCTTTAAATAGCGCTATTTTCGTATAGCGCTATCATTTATAACGTTATTATTCCTAAAACCGCTATACTCGAAACCGATATTTGACGCGCTGTATAGCGATATCCATTATAACGTTATAAATCTAAACCATTAATATAAAACCGATACTTTTTTAACCGATATAATAATGTAATAACGTTATAGGCTACCCCTTTCTCGCATTCAGTATAGCCTACTCGTGCAATGTAAGCGATGTGATTACGTAACGTAGGTTGTTTGTTAGAGTGCACGACGTCATAGTTAAATAGAGAATTTTTCGGCTTGTCGGCGCAGGTTGTAGCCTGATACGAATATCCTGACTAATAATTTTCAAATCAGATTGTCTTTAGCTACTCTGTGCCTCATTAATCGGAAATGCATCATCCCATAAAAAACATGCCATGTAAAAAAGAGGTCAAGTCTCGAAACTCTTCCACCGTAAAAAGTTGTGAGATATTTCGTAGAGCCAAGTCTCAGGCATTCTTTTATCTTTATTTGCTTGCTAAATAAAATTTTGTGACTTGGCAATCACACAATACTACATAGCTTTAGGTATGCAGAAATCCATTAATGCAGGAAAGTTGTGTGATTGCCAAGTTACATAATTTTATTTAGCAAGCAAATAAAGATTAAAGAATGCCTAAGACTTGGCTCTACGAAATATCTCACAACTTTTTACGGTGGAAGAGTTTCGAGACTTGGCCTCTTTTTTACATGGAATGTTTTTGCTTGTTAAATAAAATTCTGCAACGTGGCAATCACACAACTTAACTGTATTTATAGATTTTTGCATACTTACCTTAAATTATGTAGTATTGTGTGATTGCCAAGTCACAAAATTTTATTTAGCAATAAATAAATAAATAAATAAATATTAAGGGACAATCTTACACAAATCGACCTAGTCCCATAGTAAGCTCAGTAAGGCTTGTGTTATGGGTACTAGACGACGATATATATAATAGATATAAATACTTAAATACATAGAAAACTTCCATGACTCAGAAACAAATATTCATGCTCATCACACAATTATTTGCCCTTACCGGGATTCGAACCCAGGACCTTCAGCTTCGTAGGCAGCGTCACTACCCACTAGGCTAACCGGTCGTCAAGCAAGCAAATAAAGATTAATAAGAAACCTGAAACTTGGCTCTACGAAATATCTCACAACTTTTTACGGTGGAAGAGTTTCGAGACTTGGCCTCTTTTTTACATGGAGTGTTTTTTATGGAATCTCACTTCTTTTTGAAGGTTTATGTGTTATCCATACATACAAACTATGAATGCAGGCCCATTCTTGCTTTTGAATTTTCCCATTCACTGCAAATGTAACTTTGTAATCCTATATATTTGTATAGGATTACAAAGTAATGTATACAGTTGGTGTATCTAGAAAACTGGGATGAAATAGCAATTTTTTACAGTTTTCCCTTTATGTGGCCATTAAACCTTAACTCTGTACCAAATTTCAGCTCTCTGAGTTTATGGGAAGTACTAGTTCTATTTTGATGATCATGAGTGAGTGTCATAAATGCGAAACTGCTTTCGCTTAACTTCGGAACTAAATGACCTACAGACTTGAAATTTTGGATTTTAAGTATGTGATTATAGCTTACTGGATGACGAAAATGTCTGCATTCTGGTCTTATCCAGAGGTTCTCAAATAGGGGCCTGAAATTGTGGCGAAATGGTTCCAGTAAAGGATGGTACGGCAGTGTTTGCTTCGCGCTCGACTTGGCGGGGGCACTGCCGTGCCCCCAGATATTAATGGCATTGTTATAACATGGTAAATTATTAATAATTTAAATGCCTGCATCAAATGTTTCTGCTTAGCCCGTTGGTTGACTGGTAGAGAATGCCTTATGGCATTAAGTCCACCATATATACTTTTTTTTGTATTGTGGCACAAAGTTTAAATAAATTAAACCGGTCTCATGGCACCAGCACGCACATTACGGATGGATGGTCAGCTAAGATGCTTAAAATGAGGTGGAGAGAATGAGAAATTTGATTTATCTATATATGTAAAAGAAGACTTCCTGACCAATTCATCAACGCACAGCCGAAACTACTGGGACTAAAAAGAAGGGACAAGATGGAATTTTTGGAAATTTGAAAGTTTGTATGAGGGAAACTTTTTTTTTAACTAGAGACTTGAAACTTTGTAGGAAGATTACTTATTAAGATGCATAAAAAGTTCTTGCAGCGTTTTAGAAAATTCCACTCCTAAGGGGGTTAAGTAGGGGACAGGGGTGCAATGTTTGTATGGGGGAAACATTATTTTTTGAACTAGAGACTTGAAACTTTGTAGAAAGATTACTTATTAGAATAGAAAAAAGTACTTTCTGTGTTTTAGAAAATTTCATCCCTAAGGCGGTTAAATAGAGGTGCAAAGTTTGTATGGAGGGAACTTTATTTTTTGAGCTAGAAACTTCAAACTTTGTAGAAAGATTACTAAATACAATACAAAAAAGGACTGTCAGCGTTTTAGAAAATTCCACCCCTAAGGGGGTTAAATAGGGGTGAAAGGTTTGTATGAGAAACACTTTTTTTGAGCTTGAGATTTGAAACGTTGTAGAAAGATTACTTATTAGAATAGAAAAACAGTTAGTACTTTTAACGTGTTAGAAAATTCCATCCCTAAGGGGGTTAAAAAGGTACTTATGCAAGATTAGGATGAGAAACTTTTTTTTTGATCTAGAGATGGGCACCTTTGTGGTACGATTACTTATTAGAAAAAAAAATCCTTTCATCGTCTTGGAAAAATACCACCCCTAAGGGGGTTAAAAGTGTTAAAACGGTATTCAAGGTTTATATGGAGATGGAGAGCAAGAAAATATAGTAAGATATTTCTAATGTCAGTCTTAGTCTGTATGTTAAAAGACAACAAAACTGATTTCAGAGTTTTTTTTTTAATTCATCCCCTATAGGCGTTAATGGGGCTTCCAAGTTTATATAGAGGGAAAAGTAATTTTTTAAGTAAGATTTTTTAATTTTGGTCTTAAAATAGAGAGAGCAGATTAGTAGATTTTTTTATTCATCACCTAAGAGTGTTTAAAGGGGATTCGAATTCGAAGGCCGTATAGGGTCAAGACAATTTTAAAGTAAAACATTAGTGTAACTACGATTTTAGACGGTTTGTTTAAAACTAAAAAATACATTTCAATGTTTTTGAAATTCATACCCCAAGAAGGTTTCTAGGGGGTTCAAAGTTTATACGAAGAGCAAGATATTTTTAAAATAATAGATTTATTACTTAGGTTATGGACCGTTTGTTTAATGATTAGAAAACGATTTCAGCGTTTTTTTTATTCATCCCCTAAGAGAGTTAAAAGGTTTGAAGGTTGTATAGAGAGCAAGACCTTTTTTAAAGTAAGACTTACAGATTTGAACAGTTACCAGAAATGTAGGATAGGTTAGGTTAGAACTGCGATGCTCCCAGAATCGAATAGATTTAATCAACATTGGGTACTTATTATTATAACAGTAATGTAGCTTAGTAGACATATAAAAATATATTTTTCTTTAACCCCTCGTATGCGGATGTCAAAAATTGCTGATCAAAATATGACCTTGAGATTGAAAACTGTAGGTTCAAATGCTTGGCACGGATCCGTGTCTAAGCATACGACGGGTTAATACTGTATGAAAACGTCTGTTGATGATTCTTAAGATATTTATGTTTGTAAAAACGAAGTTTTCAATTTAGATTTATCAATTTAAACTAACGAACTCATCGCACTGTTACCTTTTACGTAGGTCTAATCCCTGAACGGA
This sequence comes from Epinotia ramella, assembly GCA_947578815.1. Taxonomy (NCBI): domain Eukaryota; kingdom Metazoa; phylum Arthropoda; class Insecta; order Lepidoptera; family Tortricidae; genus Epinotia; species Epinotia ramella. The sequence goes on from OX388223.1 coordinate 16,227,627, forward strand.
TTTAGATGAAAATTCCCGTACAGATAATTTGAGACCCTTGGAAGGATATAGGATAGTTTTTGTATAAGTATATTTAAGATGGTAGAAGTGTGTTTGGGACTGCGATAAATAGCTTGCACCGAACATAATTTAATAGCAATATTTTTTCTAAGACCATAACAAGTTCCACGCGAACGAAGTCGCTGGCAACAGCTAGTTATTTATATAAATATTTAGTGACTAAGGATTAATTAGAAAAGGAGGATGAATCGTAAGAAAAGGAGGATCGATACATATTTATGTGTACCAACCGTCCTCGGTCTCCCCTATCTATCGCGACCCAAATCGAAAATTCACAGATTCTTTGGTTTCATAATCAGATTTTATTTAACTTGTCATTTTCGGAATGGCTCTAAATCAAAAATAAAATAAAATGTCGGAAACTAAAAGTATATTTTAATTTTATTACGATTAATGAACAAAAGCACATACCAACATACCTATGCATAATTTTTTGCTCACGGCAACACCGTCGGTCGTAGGGCTTGTTTGTCTGTAGTCTGCGATTTAGTGCCGAGACAAACAATTAACATAAAAAAATATTGACCCTCTTACATATTGTAATTAATAGTGTATACCTAGGGGCTATTAAGATTGGCACTCTTTCTTTTTATTTATGAGCAAGTCCACGAATCTGTGGACAGCGTTGCGTTTCCTGCGTCCCATTTTTATTCCGCCGCATTTATCGTCGCAACCAACCAAATATTCACAATTCACAACCAATTTGCAAATGATCGAGGTAAACAAGCATTAATAAGATTTAGAAGCTAGAACAACATAACGGCAACGTCGCACGTCGCGCTACGGCCCACGTGGTGGCATGTTGGCATTGGCACAGAGCGGCAACGGCGCAGCCGTAGCGCGCGGCTCGCATTTTAAAACGATATTATAACGTTATTATATATCGTTCTGTTATTTATTCTGTTACGGTATTTATATCGTTATGGAGAATATTGATTTTGTTATAACGTAATTTTCGAACACTAACGGAATATACCGTTATAATTCCGGTTCATTTTATAACGTTTTAAAGGCCTGGTAGGGGGCGATCTCCGGAAATACTCCACCTATTTAATAAATAATAATAATAATAAATCTTTATTGTTAAAAAACTTTCACGAGTTTGTGTGTACTTATACAGATTTTAGTGAATTAATTTAGATATATATTATACGGGTACACCATAATAGCAGGCTTGGCCGGTTTTTTTATTAGGGCTCCATGCCAACAAAGAAGTATCCACTTAATTTTTTTAAGTTTAAGACTATTTTTTTATATATGAATTTGTTTTGTATTGTTATTCCTCCAATGTATCTTGACTTCATCCTATTTTAACTCATTTGTATTATTTTTCTATTAATGTAATTATGTTATCTCTTATTTTACTTTTTAATTTGATTGACATGTTTAAATTTAAATTAAGAACTGTATTCACAATGTTTATTTATTGTTTACCTAATTTTATTTTAACTTATTTGTAATGTTGATTTTGATATCAGATTGACATATTTTAATTTTGAATTTTAGTTTTAATTGGATTCATTAATTTTTATATTAGAATTCTTAATTTAACTTATGACATTAAATTTTCACTTGCCTGTTTTGGCGAAACATATTTAGGGACGCTAATTGATTGTAACATCTGTATGTACCATATGTTTCTGGTGAATAAATGACATTCATTCATTAATTCATTAATTCATTCATTAAACTTAATTCACGGTTCTATCTCCGACACAACCCGCTTCTTTTTAACATTTACAAGAGTTATTTAATTTGGTCATGAAAGCATTTGTTGAAATCGGATCGATATCAAATTGAAATATTCAACTAGTTTAACTTATTTTGATCAGTGCTTTTCAAACATGCAATGCTAATTGTGTTTGCGGTGAAAAAATGTTTTCCTTTAAATCGCACGAAAGGGTCCGCAAAGCGGCGTGGTATTCTGTGCGGACCCTTTCATATTAGCTCGAACATTACAACCTATTCTGTAACTTGTTTTAAGCTCTCCTCAACGCTCACCCACAAATATATCTTGACACCGCGATGCGTGAGTGTAACGCGTGAGTAACTAACCGTAGGTAGAGGTCTAGTTTCGTGACGGGTGACCGGCGGGGTGAGCCACATAACCACATTAGCGTGTAGTGAACAGCCCTCAGCGCCGCGCCACCGCCGCTTTCAGTGCGTTTCGGCCTAAATAAGTCGCACGACTCGCGTGTGACACCCATAAGTTACGCTATTGTCGTGCCATTAGGCAAACTAGCCTTGCTTGCTTGTAGTATGACGCAGTCATCATCATCATATCAGCCGAAAAATGCACTGCTGGCAACAGGCCTCCCCCAAAGAGTGCCACAATGACCGCTCGCGACCTTGTACATAAAAAACCAGTTTTGAAGCAATGTAATAATAATAAACTACAAAATAAAAACTAGGTTTTATTATCCAGCCTAAACCCATTGACATAATCCCCGATTTCAATACCAAGTACTCGATACGATACACGTCACAATCGCCATCTTTTAAAAATAGTACGAAACGAAGATTTAGAGAACCCACCAACGATCTCCAAGCACGCGAGTACACATGCACACAATTATTGACCCTATACCCTCGTGATAAAGTTGAAAAACGAATGTGCGCACAAACAGAGCTATATTAATCTAATCACACTCCGGTTTCGGCAAGAATGTGTGAGTCTACGTCTTTAATAATAACCGGGGTGGGGGGTGGGGGGAGCCCCCACACTAGTGAAAAAATATATCCTGGGAAAAACAATATTATAAATTGGATGGAGTGTGCGAGTTAGACGGGGGTGTTCTCACATGGCTTTTTATTTTATTTTACTTTATTTTATATATTCGTACTATTTTCACTGAGTTCAGGGACGAAGTCTTTTGTGCCTAAGGCTTGTATGTTGGCACGGCTTAGAGTAGATATATAAAATTTCCTACAGAGTTATACGTGTTGCCACCATAAGGGACGGAAAGGCTCCTATGCAGCTAAATTAAGACTGGTTATACAATGGCTGACACTGCTGACAGCTTACCGTAGGTTAACCACCTACTTAATTTGGGCGGTTAATGGTTTATTTGCTGCAATCTCATACGAAGGCGGCTTTTAGACCTGGCTAAATGCAGTGCACTAACTAAAAACCATCTCGCTCTAATGAGTGCACCGCATTTAGCCAGCTTTAATGAGTGTGAGTGCAGTTAGTGCACAGCATTTAGCCAGCTCTAATGAATGAGTGCAGTTAGTGCACCGCATTTAGCCAGCTCTAATGAATGAGTGCAGTTAGTGCACCGCATTTAGCCAGCTCTAATGAATGAGTGCAGTTAATGCACCGCATTTAGCCAGCTCTAATGAATGAGTGTAGTTAGTGCACCGCATTTAGCCAGCTCTAATGAATGAGTGCAGTTAGTGCACCGCATTTAGCCAGCTCTAATGAATGGGTGCAGTTAGTGCACAGCATTTAGCCAGCTCTAATGAATGGGTGCAGTTAGTGCACCGCATTTAGCCAGCTCTAATGAATGGGTGCAGTTAGTGCACCGCATTTAGCCAGCTCTAATGAATGGGTGCAGTTAGTGCACCGCATTAAGCCAGCTCTAATGAATGGGTGCAGTTAGTGCACCGCATTTAGCCAGCTCTAATGAATGGATGCAGTTAGTGCGCCGCATTTAGCCAGCTCTAATGAATGGGTGCAGTTAGTGCACCGCATTTAACCAGCTCTAATGAATGGGTGCAGTTAGTGCACCGCATTTAGCCAGCTCTAATGAGTGTAAGTGCAGTTAGAGTACCGCATTTAGCCAGGTCGCTTAACTTAGTTGCGGTAAATAAAATAAAAGCTGGTTAAGTGCGTGTCTGGCCACGCGCAGTGTAGGGTTCCGTAGTTGCCTGTCTTTGTTACATCGACACGCGCGCGCCAAGTAAATGGTGCTGTTGGGTCGGCCAAATTTTTACGAAGTTGGCCTTTTTAAGTAAATTTTAATTTGGTCGACTATTACTCGGTAATTAGTATTGTCTACGTAGCCATGATAGTTATCCTTCTAAATTCATTATATGTACGACTGCCAGGATTTTTTTCACATTCCCAGTAGCAGCCATTTAGCCGAAAGGGGGTGGGGACACTTGGCTCTACCATTTTGTCGGCGCCTTTGACTTATATACTCATGCCAAGTTACAGCTATCTAGTAGTAAGTGTCACTGAGCTAAGCCGAAGACGGACAGACGGACATGGCGAAACTATAAGGGTTCCTTGTTGACTACGGAACCCTAAAAAGTGGAACTATGTCAACGAATAATATTTCTTTTTCTGTCATGCTTAATTGTGATTTTTATGGGTCGCGCTTTGTCTTGATATTATTATTACGTACAACCAGGTTCTATTCGATTTCGTTCTGATTAGGTATTTGATCTTTTATTGTTGCGTGAGGTTGTTGACGCTAGATTGGATGCGAAATAGTTATTTACGATACAAGTGCCGAAAATAGGAAATTCGCACGTGTATCGGCTCTTTAAAGTTTCGACATATGCACGGAAAGTGCTCTTTCCGCACTAGTGCGGGAAAGTAGCACCATATGTACTGTAATTATCGCAACTCGTGTCGATTTAAAACACTCCCTTCGGTCGTGTTTTAATTTATCACCACTGGTTGCGAATTTCCTATTTTCGGCACATGTATCGTAAATAACTATTACGATACAAGTGCCGGCCATCGGTTCTACGTGCTGTGTGCCCCGCCCACTGCCACTTAATATTTGTATATATATGCCTATATTTGAAATCACGCTCTCGAAAACGGCTCTGACGATTTCTAAGAAATTCGGAATACGGAGGATTACGGGGGCGAAAAATCGATCTACCTGGGTCTCATGTCTGGGAAAATTGGATTTTTCCGTATTTTCTCTATTTTCGGCTCGGTCGCCCCGGGACTTAACGGCCGTATTCATAAGCCTGTTTTAACTAAAATGGCGTTAAAATTAGTTTGTCCTTATCTGCCACTTTGACATTTGTGTTCGTAAGAAAGGGACAAAACACATTTTATTTAGCAGAGGCATTTTAAGTTTTATGAATAAGGGGGTTAGTAATTAGTTTTATGTAGATTAGTTGTCCGATTGGTTCTGCCCGGGTATTGCAAATAACGCAAGAGAAAGCGCGGCATAGTATAACTTTTGTCCATCTACAAGGCTTATTCTATACACTGATGAGATTTTAAAACTAACAGATTGATGACACACTGACGGAATAGCCCCGCTTGACGTTACGCTCGCTCTTCGCTCTACGCCGTAGTCGCTGCCAGGAATCGCTACGCGCTACGCTAGTAACAGATCCCATACTCCAGGCAAAATACGGTTTTGAAAAACATTAATTTATAATAGCGTTTTTTTGTTGATTTCATTTAAAAATGTTATTCTAAGATGATTTAGTCAAGAATCCGACAAACTTTCCACTCGGAAGTAATTATGTAGATTTAAATGAAGCATGCATTATCTTTTTTTGTACGATTTATCTTGAATATTATAGAGCAAATGCAAATGAACCAAAATAAAGACAAAAACTTTTATTAATATTTTTACTGACTTTTCAGAAGCCAGGTAACTTATCATTTTTTCGATGTCTGAAATTTTGTCGGATTTTGTCGCTGTAACTATTTAATTGATAATATATCCGTTACACATAAAAAATAAGCTATTATAAATTATTTCCAAAATTGACATTTTTTCCATACAAGTTGTCAGTTCATTGCCTGAACTACCATGGTTTTCCCCGCTTGTTGCTATATATATGCCGCGAGTACTATCGAAAACACAGCTAACTGTGCCTGTGACTTTATGTGCATTGTAATAAAAGGTTCTATATAAATACAGAATGGTCAGTTAACGGTGTTGGCGTTTGTAGCGCCCGCTATTAGGCGGGTTGTGGGCACATGTATCGTGATGGGTGTTGAATGGGTCAAATATGGTTAATACATGTCACTCAGCGGAAATACCCGTTAAGAGCTCTGGTTACCATAGTTACGCTCCCTTATGTAATACAATAGGAAAAGGTATAAATAGCCAAGATAAAGTGACAGTCGGGGCCGGAGACACGACTATATACGTCACTCTTACTTCTATGGGAAGTGATATTGAGGTTTTATATTATCCTTTATGCTAGCTACTCAGACCAATAAAAAGATAGACAGAGCATTACGAACAACCCAGTGAAGAGGGTTTTCAACCGAGACAAATAAAATTAGCACACGCTCACGCATATATTTACTAACCAAATTGCACAAAATTGGAAATATATGATCTTGACAGCATGGCGATGGCGACAGGTGCTGAAGGGTTTTATGCATTTTGCTTCGTAAATGTGTGTGTGAGCGTGTGCTAAACTTATTTGGCTTGGTTGAAAACCGGCTTCACTAGGTTGGTCGAAATACTCTGTCAATTGTTTTTCTTGGACTGAAGCTAGAAGCATAATACGGTGTTTGACTGATAGGCAAATAACCAACTTTATATGCGCTAAACGCTCTATACTTAGGCCTGAATCATCCTGGCGCGGCCTGCGGTGGCGGTCAGTAGTCATTTTGACAATAGGGGCCTGGCCCCTATTTAACGAAATCGACAATTCGACTTACATGGCTGCGTCGACAGGTTAACACTTTCGCAACCGGACTAAAAATGGAACAATTCACCAGAAACCGACAGAATTCGCTAGGCGTGTAAGTTCATACTACTGCCCGCCTAGCGGGCCCAGCCAGCATCTGAGCAAACATTACGAGTGCCCGCTAGGCGGGTTCTTGGTTGCGAACGTGTTAAGGTGGTTGCTGGACAGCTTATTGACCCAGAAATGTACGTGAAATTGTCATTGACAGGTGACAATAGGGAATATGCATGTGATTTAGAAATGGACAAAAAAAATCACGTGTAATCTATATTGCTTAATAAATATACACACATGATTATTTTTTCAAATTATCACGTTTCTATTGATAAAATAAATTGTTAAAAAGTACTATTTTTCAAATTCCCTCGCAAATTTCCAAAACGCAACGCTATTGGCGGAGCGAAACGTGACGTCACCGTGCAGGTCATTAGTATGATTATTGAAAGTTATTCGCATTGTTTGGCCGCTGTTTATGATAAATAATCAGTGTTTTTTGGTAATTATTAAGTGAAAAAAGACTCGCCACAATGACTGAAGGCGGTTTTGTCAAGGCACAGTCGGATAATCTGCCTAAAATTGATGTGTTCATGATGACTAAATTTAATACATACTTCGCAAATATTTGTGACTTTACGTCCGCTGAACTAAGAGGAGTAAAAGCTGCAAGGTAAATAAGTTACAGATATTCAATAAATTTTCATATTCCTTGTTTTTATACTCGTGAGATTGGTCAATTAAATAATTATAACCTATTTTGGCGATTCAAATAGCTAGACTTTTAAACTACTTCAAATAGGTGTCTTTGTTAAATAAGTGGAATAAAAAACTAGTAGATATTTATCCATACTATATACTATTTTACTATACTATAACTTTATATATTATATATACAATACACTTTCTATTTAGTCTGTTTTTGAATGTGACAAAAGTACATACAAAACATTTCCGCATTTCCATTTCCATTTTTTTATATATACTAACTTCTGCCCGCGACTCCGTCCGCGTGGAACTCATTTATATCGTAGCTCCATACAAACTTTCACCCCCACTTCATCCCTTTGGGGGATATGGGGGGAGCTACGATATAAACGAGTTCCACGCGGACGGAGTCGCGGGCAGAAGCTAGTTATATTATATATTTTATATATACTTACTTAATAATAAATTATAAATGCGAAAGTGTGTCTGTCTGTCTGTTTTGGATGAAATTTGGTATAGAGATAGTATAAACGAGTTCCACGCGGACGGAGTCGCGGGCAGAAGCTAGTATTATATAATCAAAGATATGTAGGTACCTATTAGGAATGTTAAATGTTGAGAACATCTTTATGAACTTTAACAAACTAGGTTGTTTTCGTCAAGGCTTATAAATAAAACAAATTTGTGTAGGTCACTCAGTAAAAAGGATTAAATTCTTTTAACTTTCTTCGATCAACAGTGCAAACAAAGAAACTTAGCTAAAACGTTTCTTGATCAAAATCAACACTCGTAGTCAGCTGTTGATCAACAAAAATCATAATATTTGTAACATTAATAACTAAAAAAATTGGGAATCAGAATAGTTTTATGAATAAGTATATAATACAATTTTGAGGTTAGGTTATTGTTTACCTATATTGTTCGCGAGTCGTAATAAAAAAGATTTTAGGTACATACATATTTAATACTCACGTCGAAATGATCTTCACAACAATATAAACTACTCAAGCACGATACATTATCTCTCCTCATCGCCTTACACCACTTTATCCTTATATTTGCACCTTTGGGCATATGAAAATATTTGCAGTTTTAATGTGATTTTCACACATAGGGACAATACAATATTTATAATAAGCTTTTGTGTGCTCTTCCATTACAATAAGTTGATCTTATAAGCTTTAATCACTCACATTTATTAAAAGTGTGAATCAAACACTTTGTTGTTAATTTGTTTAAGAACCGCCGTGCACTAAGCTGCACGGTGACGTCACAAATGAGCGCGCCAAAATGGTGGCGTTTTGATCGTCCGAAAATGATAGTAATTTTAATTTTTTTTTTTTAGCTTATTTAATAATATTGTAAAAGTGTTATATTTTTTTCCGGTTATATAATTACTTAAAGAATAGATAAAAAAAATAAAAAAATGTCATGAATATTCCCTATTGTCAAAATGGTGGAATAGGGCCCTGGTAGGTTCGTGCAACTCATCATTGCACGTGATTGTATGTGTGCGTGCGCTTGTAACTATGCTATAGGTAGACCGCTTAACATAACGATAGCAGGGCGCGGGCGGCCCCTTATCGTCCTACCTGCGCAGGTAAGGACTGAGTTAAACGGTCTACCTATAGGTTCTATAGTTTGATTAGTCTGGCAGTAACATTTCCGTTTAAAGGTGAGTATCCACGTCACTTTAAGGCACCCTACACACCACATATCATATAATCTTCAAACTTTAGAGGCTACAGACCAAGTTCGGTTGTATAATAAGCCTTAAAAACCAAACGAGGTCGTGTGCGAACTTCTTAAATATATTGAAGGGGCAGAAACTTTGGTTCGGGACATATAGGTACCTACCCTACTATGTCCCGGCTACGCTCGGGTAGAGCATTTGGAGGAGCTTTTATTTAACTAGCATTGTACGAATATGTAATAAGCTACGGTAGCCAGTGGTTCTGGCATGCGGCTGTCAAGCGGCGGTCGTGGGTTCGAACCCCGGCGCGTACCAATGAGTTTTCAGGAACTTACGGAATTTACCGTTAGCTTTTCGGTGAAGGAAAACATTGTAATAAAGTAAGGTCTAGTTTCCCACTGGGTAGGAAGGTCAGATGGCAATCGCTTTCTTAAAACTAGCGCCTATGCCAAATCTTGGGATTAGGTGTCAAATCGGACCCCGGGCTCCTTTACGGCACAACCGGGAATAACGCTAGGAGGATGATGATGTAACAATATGTACTTCAGTTGTCCTTTAAATGCAAACAATTTATCAGCCAGTTATTGAGCCTATCTGATTGAGCTGAATTTTGACTTACTTGTGTCAAGCTCGATGAAAATGCAATATTACAGACCACCGAGCAATCGATGATTAAGACAAAGAGTCATCGTTTCCCTAAACGACACAAGACAACCTCGTCGCGTTTATGCTTGTTTAAACACTAAAGAAATACATCATCATTATCATCATTTTCAGCCTGTAATCGCCCACCCTGAGCATAAGCCTCTCTTCGAGTACGCCACTTATCCCGGTCCCGTGCTAGTCTCATCCAGAAATGACTTGCGGTCTTTTTTAACCCCCGACGCAGAGAGGGGTGTTATAAGTTTAACGTGTTTGTGGTATCGTAGCTCCCAAACGGATGGACCGATTTGCATGCGAATTTTTTTGTGTCATAGATAATTTTATCCCGAGTGTTCTTAGTTGATGTTTCATGAAAATCTGTTCAGCCGTTTTTGAGATATTGGACTTTGAAATGAAAATGACGGGCGTTTTTCAACTTTTCTATTTATTATTACGTCGTCAACCCATCGAGCTGGCTGGACGACCGACGCTTCTTTTTCCTGTAATTGGCCAAAGAACTACAATCGGCAATAAATACTCATAACAGACAATACATTTTTAACAGCAATTTTATCTGTATGTTTCAGTCAGTTATGTTATAAAATGGAGGACTCTGAGATAAGTAAGTAAGTTTATAACTTGGTAGGTGTTTTCAGTTCATCAAGATAATTACGCTTCTTGATAATTATCGGATAATTATCACCAGTATAAGAACGTATAAGAACCAATGACACTCGAGTTCACTCAACTTTGCATAATCAGAACTGAATTCTTCTTGTAAGGGGAATCTCCACGGCGCGGAACGTCACGTTGACACTCCGTGCGTTCGGATAGACGCAAGTGCGGAAATACACGTTCGAATACTTCACTTTCACGAGCGCAATTTTTTGTTATTATCAATCGATAATTATCCATCTGTTATTATTGATAATTATCCTTTCGAACCCTGCTATAGTACCAAAGCTTGAACAAAATATGTTAAATATATTCTTGACTCGACCTGTTCGTTTGTTTGTCAGTGCGGAACAAATTTTGGAACTGAATTTTGAACCGGTTAACCTCAACCTATTGAGCTGAAATTTTGGGTTTAAAGTAAAGTTTGGATGTCAACTCAATATTATGGTACCATCGAGCTGATCTGATGACGGAAACAGAAGGTGGCCATGAGAATTCAGTACTTAAACGTAACCCCGGCTCGTTAGAACCGTCTCAATAAGAAGTTGATGACGGTATATAGAAATGTAAAGGCAGCAATGAAAGCTTGTACCAAAAATGATTTTCTATCCATTGCTAATCCCGAGTATCACGACACACATAAATTAAGATCAGGCTGCTAATACGGCGTAGTGCCACTAGCTTTGCAGCAAATGTGTTTTTGTGTACAAAAGCATAATTTTGCCTCCATATACAATGTGTATTGCTTATACTTGATCAAACGAAATGTGCGGATACTAGACAAAAAAATATCGATAAAAAAAATAAAAAAAAAATAAAAAAAGCCTACCAAAAAAAAAAAAAACCAAAAAAGTGCAAAAAAGTCTACCTCAAACTGCTAGTTTTAAAGTTACAGACACTAATTTAAAAAAAGAATGTTCTTTTTCACAAATTTCTACTAATTACCTTTTTTTTTGTAGGTTTATGTTTGATATTGTTATTATTTTTTGGTTGGTCGATTAGCTGCATTTTGTAGCTTTAAAACAAGACTACTTTTGAGAAACTGCACCGTTTAGACGCAAAGATATGAATTAAAAACCAAACTCGGAAATATTCATCAGAAAAAAATTTAAAACGCCTTAATTTTTTAAATATAATTTTTATTTTTATTTTTTTGTCTAGTATCCGCACATTTCGTTTGATCAAGTATAAGCAATACACATTGTAGATATACGACCGAACCGCGGGCTAATGCTAGCATCTATTCTACATTATGTGCTACATAATGCCTTAAAGGGACCAACAGATACGTACATACTAGGGCCCTCCAAATCGAATCAGTACTTTTATTGATATTTGCATCCCTCCCCAAGAATCCAGGGCAAACGTTAAAGTAATATAATATATTAACTGAGTCGGTATATAAACATACGCCGAGGAAATTTGGCCTTGATTAAGATTCTTATTCGTTTTGTTGTTTTCTTGGAACATTGCTTAACGTTCGGAAGGTACCGGCATTACATACTGGTTCGGGCCTGCGGCTTGCCACACCGTGTAATAGTTAGGGAGCTGGCGAGCAAAATTTCGATATGATCAGCACACAAGGCAGACGTTATTAATAGTGATATTTATGCCCTAAGAAACATCAAGGACCTTGTCCGCCACCATGGTGGCTCTGCGTTGTAAAGGACTATGGGCAGAAATGTCCCCCCCCACCAACAGAAATGAAACATGTCTCATTTAATAGATCTTAGCAACCTGATTTTTTACTATGACGAGGATCGCCATATTTATGGGGTTTTCTTGGAAAACCGTGTTTTGTTTTTACATATTTTTTGCTCATTTCATTGAAAGTTTTTGTTTTTTTATTATACTAGTTGAGTGATAAACAAGCATGCGGGGCTGCGTGATGGTAAACAGTCACCGCAGCCTATAGACGGATGTAACAACTCATGGTTATCACGTACCGACCATGTGACGTAAAGATCTTATGCCACAATACCCAGTAATTGCACTGCCATGTCTCACCCTTCAAACCGGAACACCGCCATGAAAACATAACTTCTTAGGGACAGAAATAGGTGAGACAGAGGTGCCCATGCAGACGACTACAATCCTGGATGAATTTATTCTTTTCAAGATTGTATTCTTTTGTTTTGTCGGCGTGATTGATTTATATACCCATGCCGAATTACAGTTTTCTAGTAGTAAAGGTTACTGAGCTAAGCCGAAGGCGGACGGACAGACGGACGGACGGACGGCCAGAAGGACATGGCGAAACTATAAGAGTTCCTTGTTGACTACGGAACCCTAAAGATGACAGTTAAACTGCCCTAACGCGCGTACGAAACGTTACTCTGGTGGAAATTAAGTAATGTCACTAGAGTTATCGCCGGCGGTGCCCTGTGTTGAAAGCGAGCTATGAAGTTAAATTTGTCTGTTACGTTACGGTGTATTTGTATACACCGAATCTTCCTGTACACTATTAAAAAGTCAACGCCGATCCCAATATCAGATCCTGACCTCCTGACCATGGGACCATCTTTACATGAGGTACCCTTTTCGAACAAAAAAAGTGTGCCTAAACGGTGGCGTCTCCGAATAATCGTCGTAAGTATACATAAAAAATAAAAGACTGACGAATTGAAAACCTCCTTTTTTGAAGTCGTTAGTCGGTTAAAATAAAATGCGACGATCCTACTTCTAGGAATAAAATAAACAAGTAAGGAAAAAAATTTGTACACCATCGGTTTATCCATTCAATAGACAGCGATGTATAACATCGGTTTTAAGAATGGGCGTAACACATTATTGGAATTTATCGGGCCGGCAGAAAGGAATGGAATTACTGTCAGTTGATACACATTTCTCGAAGTGAATGGAAAAACGGTCAGTTCTATTCCTATTCTGTTTACGGAGTGGGACTCGTTTCGACATTTAGGGTGAGTGGCCAGGGAACCGGTGGCCGTTGGGGCGGAAAGGTTCTCGAGTGGCGACCACGTTCCGGCAGGCGCAGCGCGGGTAGACCGCCTACAAGGTGGACCAAGGTGGACTGATGACCTGGTAAAGGTTGCGGGAGTCCACTGGCTGCGGGTGGCGCAAGACCGGTTATAGTGGCACTCTTTAGGGGACGCCTACGTCCAGCAGTGGACGTCAGCATACGACATATACGGCATAGCGACTATCAGCATTCTAACATTAGCTTTTTAAGGGGCTACCCGAGGTTTTCATCGATTTTTGACAAGTTTTGAATCGTATCTACTACTTTTGCACTACAGATAGAATCATAAATCAAACGGCTATCGGTTCTTCAATCTTTTATCTCCATTTTGACAGACCGGATTTTGAAACAAATTAATACTTAATTTTGTATGATTTTTTTAAACATTGTCTAAAAAAACACTTATTTCGCATCTCTATTGACGTGAAAGATCTAACATATACGAAATCTACAAATTTGGGTTCGTCTATGACGTCTCTAAAAACTGGCAGAGGGTTTTAATTTTAAACCAATTAACACAAAAGTTATGGCCAGAAAACCAGTTTTTTGGCCCAAAATTGTTCAACTTTGATGCCAAATATCTCGAAAACAATGAAGTTTGAAGTAAATATGGGATACTATATTGCTTAAAGCCGTTGTTGTTAATATAATAAGCTACAAAAAACATTAGAAAACTAAGGGATTCAGATCGAAGGTCAATGGCGTATGGGAGCCTCTTAACATTTGAGTAAATACAGTAACTTGTCGCTTAGTTCATGGTAGTTATTGTATTCGGCCGGTCCCGTGTGGTAAAAGTTTGATTATCTGGGCAGGGCGGCCTTGTAAACGTATAAGAGGTAGAACAACGTTTTTAGCCATATTTAAAAAAGGATTTTTTTACTCGCACACAAAATGCACTGGTTTTCTGTTTAAACAATAGTATCCTACTATCCTGCTAATATTATAAATGCGAAAGTTTGGATGTTTGGATGTTTAGATGTTTAGATGTTTGGATGTTTGTTACTCAATCACGCCCAAACGACCCAACTGATTTGGATGAAAATTTGTACGAAGATAGTTTATAACCTGGATTAAAATATAGGATAGTTTTTATCCCGGGTCCACGCAGACGAAGTCGCGGGCGCAAGCTAGTAATATTATAAATGCGAAAGTTTAGATGTTAGGGTGTTTAGATGTTTGTTACTCAATCACGATTAAACGGATGAACCGATTTGGTTGAAAATTTGCATGAAGATAGTTTATAGCCTGGTTTAAAATATAGAATAGTTTTTATCCCGGATCCACGCAGACGAAGTCGCGGGCGGAAGCTAGTAAGATATAAACAAAACCATAAAACTAATGACATTAGGCAAAAATTTGACCCAATGTTAAAATATAAAATTAAGTAGAGGTTTTTTTGAATTGTATATTACCTTAATACTTTTTTTTTTTCAATGCCATCTGGTGATATCTCAATGTATGACTAAAACTATCAGGTAGGCTGACAGCGTCATAGCCGTGGTAGTCGGATACTGCATCTACTGGTGTAGCTACGGGACTAAAATTGTATACAGTATTGCCTACATTAGGACGGTACGCTTTTGCTCTATGAGATTGGGTATCTGTACTTGTATTCTTTAATCTGTGACATGAGTAATATTTTAGAAATAAATAAATAACCTTTATTGCCGTATCTTTAACAAAACACGTAAGAACTATTTTAATATCCATCTATTAACCATTCTGACCCTTGTCGCCAATTTATAAATAAGAAACTTCAAGGTAAAACTTAAAAACAGCCATACAAATGTATGGTTATTGTATTTGGTAATGTATTGTCCCCGGGCGGAGCGGTATCAATAAAAGTTTGCGGAAGGGACAGAGGGTCGTCTTGTAAACATTACGATTAGGAGGTAGGCTGTTTTTTGGGGAAACTTTTTATCAAAACTTCTTTACGAGTTATTTAGCACAAAACAAAAAGGCACTCCTCTAAAGTATAAAAAAATATATATATATTAGTAGACAATCTTACACAAATCAACCTAGTCCCAAAAAAATAAATAAATACTTAAATACATAGAAAACATCCATGACTCAGGAACAAATATTTGTGCTCATCACACAAATAAATGCCCTTACCGGGATTCGAACCCAGGACCTCTTGCTTCGTAGGCAGGGTCACTACCAACTAGGCTAAAGCGGTCGTCGTATAATATAACAAACGCATAAAAAAATCAGTAAGAAGGTAAATTCAAAAATTCAACATTCAAAATAGTTTATTTATACTGTGACATAGATTTAAATAAAACATGGTTTCTGTGACATACTGGTTACTAGGCTATGCCTGTCTCGCAAGATGCCACTTTACATTTGATTGCCCGTTAGTTTATTACTAGGCGCCAAAGGCTTTTACGTTACATGTTTAGTACAAATACTTGAAGTGATTAACAAAATAATAATAGGTAAAAAGAGCTAACTAAATATCTATAAAAAAATGTGCACAGGTCTCTAGGCCATTCAATTTTTTCAATTTTGTACAAAGTGGAAATACAAATAAGTGTATGTTATTAAAACTTATTATCTAATGTGAAGATTTTATAAAAATATAACATGTTGATTTTATAATATATGTATGTTTAGGTTAGTTTAGTATTTAAGTATGTTGCTACACCCTAGTAGGCTCCATGTCTGTACTGGTTAGACTTAAGAACAGCCTGTAAATACCATGGTTACATTCGGTGGGAATGGGAAACTTCTTCTGCTGGGAAAATGGCTGGACAGTTTTTTCCCCGAAAACTTTTAAAATATGTTGGTAATACATGTACAATAAAATAGTGCTTTATTGTTCACCAAAAAAACTACACTAAGATATAATGCATCCGACGCAAAGAGAGGGGTGTTATAAGTTCAACGTGTCTGTGTATCTGTCTGTGTATCTGTCTGTGGTATCGTAGCTCCCAAACGGATGGACCGATTTGAAGGCGGTTTTTTTTTGTGTCGTAGATAATTTTATCCTGAATGTTCTTAGCTATGTTTTATAAAAATCTGTTCAGCCGTTTTTGAGATATCGGACTTTGAAATGAACATGTCGGGGGTTTTTCAACTTTTCCAAGTTGTTATTTAATAACATGCTTAGTTTTTGATAAAATTTTCATTCACATGTAGCTTTAATGTTTTTTTTTTTTTTTTTTTAAAGCAACATGCTTAGTTGAATACCTAAACAATGAGTTTTTTTTAATTATTACTCGAATTAATTGTTTCGTATTCTGAATTGATACTGATATCGTATGCAAATTTATTTATTATATCTACATCTACACTATCTACACTAATAATAATATTACAAAGAGGAAAGATTTGTGTGTTTGTTTGTTTGTATTGAATAGGCTCCGAAACTACTGGACCGATTTGAAATTATCTTTTACCATTAGAAGCCGACATTATTCCTGATGAACATAGGCTACTTTTTACCGCGGGAAAATGCTTCATTCCTACGGGTACCTACACGACTAACCATGCGAAGTCGGGCCGGGCAGCTAATGTTATATAACTTGAACAATTTATGACGGAGATTTAACATTAACAGTCAGTGGCCCAGGTCTGGACCCACGAAGATTAATAATGCATTTTACAATTCATATACTTATTTTTCCGGTTATTATATAAAAAAAACAACAAAATATACAACATTTACAAAAATACTCAACTGAAAGAAAACGCTACTAGCTCCTGGCCTATTCCTAGAAAACAAGATAGTAAATGTTTTTGTCCCGGAAAAAAGGGCAGATCATTCGTCTTACTCACTCCGTTGATAGTAGAAAGAGAGAGACTTTAAGCCAAGAGCCGCAGATGTTTGTTTAATGAATGGAATGAAAAATGAGTTCATTGAACGAGTGTATTTTATACTAGAAATAGATGCGCGCGCGGCTTCGCTCACGGGATACAATATAGCCTACATCTAAAAATATTACCAAAAACATACAAACTTACGAAGCTACAACCTCACCGAATTATCATTGGGAAAGTGAACTATTCGCCACTCGTCACAATATTTTCCACTGATCGAGATTTAAGACTTAGTACTTGGAAAAAGAGGGCTCGATAAATAATAATAAATAATGTACTAAATATTATTTGATATTTAAAAATATCGAGAGGAAACCAGTCTTATCCCAACAAGGTCTATTCCCTCTGGGTTGGACGGTCAGATGGCAGTCGCTTCCGTCAAACTAGTGCCTACGCCAATTCTTGGGATTAAATGTCGAATCGGACCCCGAGTTCCTTTAGGGTACAACCGGGAAATTGCCAGGAGGATGACGAACGAGCGAAGAGCCTGAAAATCGTAGTCTATAGACGCTTGCAACTCCAGTGGTCGTGCGCGTTGCCGACTCTTTATTATTCGACTAGTTTGTCTTTTGCTAGTCAAAATGAACTTTAATTACACACGTCTAAACCTCATGACGTCGGCTACGATGAGATCGTTACGGCCAGTTACAAAAATATGTATCTATAGGTAGGTACACGACCGATATGATACAGAGAATAAATATAATCCATGCTGAAATTATAAATGCGAAAGTGTGTCTTACCTCTTCACGCTTAAACCGCTGAACCGATTTAGATGAAATTTGGTATTAAGATAGCGTCAGTCCCGGGGAAGGACATAGGATAGTTTTTATCCCGCAAATCAACCTCTACACCGAAATGGGGGGTGAAATTTTGTAAGGAGCTACGATATAAACGAGTTCCACGCGGACGGAGTCGCGGGCAAAAGCTAGTGTTTAATAAAATAATTTGCTTCGTAAGGGGTGTAAATGTATACATGACTTTATTGCCTTAACATTATAAGTAGCAAGTATATATTTTTTTCTAGTGGTGTCCCATGACAATGGCATTGAGACGTGGACGACACTGGTAATAATAATAGGTATTTCACGCGCGGTTGGTGGAGAGTGGCGGGAGCCTGGCAAAGATGTTACAGGGACTGCAGCGTAATAATATACCAAGATATTTTTCAAACAAAATAACATAAACATTTATTATGCGTACAATGTGTTCACTGTTGTATTTTTTTGGCTATATAAACATGAGCAGTTTTTGACAACCCTTTTAGCCTTCCCGTAGCACACCTACGACGCTGTCATCCTGGGTTCGAATTCCGGAAAGACAAATATAATATAATTGGTCCCGAGTCTTGTTTTCTATGTATGCAGGTCATTCAAGTACGTATTTATCTATATTCCTAGTATAATAACCTAAAGATGGTTTCCCTGTTGGTACAATTTCCCCAATAAATAAGACCATAGCGGAGAGTTGATCCAACATAACCATGATAGGCTGATATGACCGCCATCTATATTCCTAGTATAATTTATTGTAAACAACAACAGGTTAAAAGAATATACATGTCACACAATAGATTCAGATTCACATTTTTATTCATAAAACACATTATTTTACATGTCAAATAGAATAGGTAGGTATACATACGTTTTATACATGTCAAGGCAGTTTTAATTATAAATAGACATACAATATTTCTAAAAAAATATTAATTGACATTGTAGATGTCAGTCTAATTAAGGGTTATTAACTAAGTTATGCGTGGGTCAATAATACCTTATCATTAAATTCGTCAATGGCGTAACACGACATGTCCAATAAAATCTTTTTTAGTTTGCCTCTGAAAATGGCGTCAGTAGAATAAATAGATTAGATTTTATCTTTTATATTTATATCGTCTCCTAGTTAAGGTAACATAAACCTTGTGTGTAAACCAGTTTATTGTGGGACCAGATCAATTTGTGTAAGATCCCTAATATTTGTACTAAATAGTAGGTACGAGTATACATGAATTAAAGTAGTTTTGTTCTCGTTGTAAAACGGCATACTGAAATAATATGAAGCGTTTCATATACAATGGGGGTCCAACATATCTAGGTCGGAAATTAGTTTCTGCTGCTATAAATAAAAATAAAACCGACCAAGTGCGAGTCGGACTCGCGCACGAAGGGTTCCGTACCATTATCTATAAAAACGGCAAAAAGATCACGTTTGTTGTATCGGAGCCCCCTTAAATAATTATTGTATTCTGTTTTTAGTATTTGTTGTTATAGCTGCAACAGAAATACACAATCATCCCATCTGTCATCTGTGAAAATTTCAACTATCACGGTTCATGAGATACAGCCTGGTGACAGACGGACGGACAGCGGAGTCTTAGTAATAGGGTCCCGTTTTACCCTTCGGGTACGGAACCCTACAAAGAAATAGAAATTTTAAAAAAAGAAGCGACTAGAGACTGCGTGAAAAACATTCTATTCACTTTTTTTTTTTTTTTTTTTTTCTAAGTGTCCGACCTAGATATGGCGGATCCCATGTGAATACAAAGTCTCATGTTATTCTAAGCATGTCGTTTCAATCAGAACTTTAACTACATAACTAGATCGTTTTTTTTTTATAATCCCTAATATTTACACTAAATAATAAGTGCTAGAATTATTTGAGTGCTTGGACATACTAAACTCATTAAAACTGCTAACAAAACTTACAAGATCCATTAACAATGCCAACTCGCTAAAGATTAATATCTCAACTACAATTCGTAATCAAGTTACATACCATTATTACTTTCTTTTGAAGTGTCCTCACCCCAGGGATATCATTTCCTAGAGCGGGACGGCGAGTCTCCCCGACCTTTTAGTTTTCGGGCAGCGTTTCTTATTTAGTTTCTCGCAAATTATCTCCAATTCTTCATATTATTAAACATCAAGGGGGAACTAGCCCCCACCCCCCACCACCCCCCCGGGGGTCTAATGACGACGAGCGGTCAGCGCCCCCACCTCCGTCCTCACTTGTTTCTTGTAAAATTTTTCCCCGATCTTTATTTTCTTTCGGCCGTAGACGTATATAATTAGAGTTTTCGCGTATGTGTGCGCGGCTCGCTAGTGTTGGTGGGCGTGTGTGTGTGTGCACGGCTCGGCGTAAGTCCTGTTATTAGTTTTCTTGCGAGTTTCGTTTGGGATGCTTTTGTTAGATTTCGATAATTTCGCGACAACGGGAGGGGAAATCAATAATGTGTGGTAGGAATATGCTTCGTAGGGCTATTAGGGAAATACTTATTTATCGAAGGAATCGTTTTCGCAATAACGGCTTTGCCGGGTATTTTGAGTCAAGCAAATGAGGTTATTTTGCGAGGCGAAGTAGGTAATCAGTTGCCGGAATTAAGTAAGCAAAAAGTTGAAATCTAGTTTTTACGTTTAGCTTTGTCTATTGTTAAGAAAACTATGTTATGTTTATCTTTACGCTTCGGGGTAAAAGATATGTACCTTTCTTTCTTTTATCGCTTCAATATTAAATTTTCTCCGTCTTTAAAACCACACATTTTAATTGATAAACAAGTAGGTAAGTAAGTACCTACTGCCTGGTACAATTTTTTATTTACTTAGTTATTGTTATTTGACTTTTTTACTTACTTCAGGGAAACATCGTGAGGAAACCGGTCTAGTTTTCCCTCTGGGTTGGAAGGTCAGTTGGCAGTCGCTTTCGTAAAACTAGTGCCTATTCCAAATCTCGGGATTAAGTGTCAAGTAGCGAGGTTCCTTATTTTTTATGTGAACTAATGATAGAGGTACCTACTTCACTACCTCAGTACATAATTAATAATGTTTTTTTATATTATACATTTAATTTATTTTTATATTTTATTATGGTTGTTGTTTATAAAAATGCGTATTATTATTGTTGCGTAATTTGTAGCCTACGGAATGGTCCCGCTTATTGTAGGTATAATGATATACAATAAGCAAAATGTATCATAGTTAAGTATATGACTATGATACATTAAAGTAAAGTACAATGGCCAGAACGGGCACTGACAATCGTATTTGTGTTCCGCTCTCCCCGTTTGGGACCCCCTATATTTATCCACACAAGCAACGCCGCATGTAATTACATACTCAATTTGTAAACAAATGGCAAATATCCCCGGGCACCAATCGGGTTCGAATCCTGGACCGTCAGGTCTTAAGGTCGCCCAGGAGAATTGTACGAGGAAAAGAATTTAAAAACCGATACTGAGTTACCCTAGTTTTTACCCCATTTCAGTAGGTACGAGAGCATTAATATCTGCAGTAAGAAAGCCGGCAAACATATCTGACACGTCATAACGGCCCTTGAAATAGATCGTGTCAGATATTTATGGCCGCCTTGTGTTCGCAGATAGGTATTGATGCATGGTGACAGTACACTGTTAAACAAGGTTGTTTACGGTCACACCTGCCGTAATGTGACAATTGCCGCCCGCTACGTGCGCCTAGTCAGGCGCGTAAATTGGTAATAACCACGGGCAGTAATAAAGAACGCCTCAGATCGCATATTTATCGCCCTGGCTTTTGATTAGGGCGTCAAATGCCTATACATTGTTTTTTTTTTATGAAAAGGAGTTGCATTTGTTTTTTTTACGTTGAGTTTGGAATAAAAACTTTATTGGGGAAAAAAACAGGCAGGGAAATATCCGAAAACAGTTCCCTCTGAGACGTTAAATTTCAAAACTATTATCCGAAGCGTTTGATTCAAAGTCAAATCATTAAAAGTAATCAAAAATCATAATTATCAAAATAATAATAAGTTCATTTGTTTGTATCTTGATTTGCGGTTACAGGAGGCTGATTTACTTAAATAAATATGATCGAACAATCCAACAGAAATCAACCTAGTCCCAAACTAAGCAAAGCTTGTACTATGGGTACTAGACGACGATACACATACTTATATAGATAAGTACATACTCTTACGAGTTTTCCTTTTGCTCACATTGTTTTTGCCTATGTGTATTTGATACTAAGTTAATCAGCATGCTTGGTTATATATACTGTAAATGTTGATTGTGAACTTATAAATAAATACTTAAATACATAGACACATCCATGAGACAGGAACAAATATTCGTGCTCATCACACAAATAAATGCCAATACCGGGATTCGAACCTGGGACCTCTAGCTCCGTAGGCAGGGTCACTACCAACTAGGCTAACGAATTAAATGAATTTTTAAACTGCAAGTAGGCCGTAATGGCACTTTTACAACTTCTTCAAAATTCTCCCAGCGTTTCTGAAAAGGAAGACCACTGTTAAGAAGAAACGCCGAAAGAAACTCAACAGTAAGTAATACTTTGCCAAAAAAGGTTATTACAATGATAGTTCTTAACCTACTTAAAACACTTCATCACGCGAATCGAGTTCTCATAGCACAGAAGCAGTGTGTCAGAGTAATCTGCAATGTACATGTTATGACTTCCTGTCGTCCCTTGTACAAGAACTTAAACATGTTGACTGTGCCATCTATGTACGTGTATGAAGTATCCTTGTTCGTGAAGACTCATCCAGACTTCTTTAAAACATGTAAGGATGCATGTAACTTTCGCACAAGGTACCCAGATCTTCTTGTAGTGCCATCTAAGAAGACTAAACTTTATATAGCAGAAGTGCATTCTGTATGGCCATTACCATCTACAATAAATTACCAGAAGAGTATAAAAAACTGCCCCTGAATATGTTTAGAGGGCAACTCATCATCATCATCATATCAGCCGAAAGACGTCCACTGCTGGACATAGGCCTCCCCCAAAGAGTGCCAAAGTGACCGGTCCTGCGCCACCCGCATCCAGCGAACTCCAGCAACCTTTACCAGGTCATCAGTCCACCTTGCGGGGGGCCTACCCACGCCGCGCCTTCCGGTACGTGGTCGCCACTCGAGAACCTTTCCGCCCCAACGGCCATCGGTTCTACGTGCTATGAGCCCCGCCCACTGCCACTCAAAAGATGGCGGCTATTGCAAAAATGCTTCTACTCGGTCAATGAATATTTAAATTATGACATTTTATGGTAAAGGATGCATTTGTATTCCAAAATTATTTTATTTTACGAGTATCTACCTAGTATTATTTGACAATTCATTTGACATACCTACATACCTAAATTTACTTTAACTATTCATATTCACATTCCAGAATAATATTTAATATAGAATTGTTAATTAATAATTAATTAGATGAAATATACATTTCATTCACACACCTTAAATTTTACGTGTTGCACTATCAGCAAAACATGTGATACTCTTGTTTTCATTGTAATACCTTTTTGTACACCATGTTTTTATGTAAAATAAATGATTGATTGATTGATAAGTCAAACTGAATATTAATACAAAGAAAAAAAAACATCATTATGCGTTATTCCACAAGAAAACATGTCCGAATAAGTTATATGGATGATTAAGCTATTTAGGGCTGTAATAATAATAATAAACTCTTTATCCCGGACAATTACCCATATAATATTAGTATTTTACTTAACCTAGTTAATCGTCAATTTAATTTAATTTTACACTAATATTGCAGTAAGCTTTCCCCTAAAACAGATAATTTCCGTCACACATTTCCGTCTTTGTACATACGAAACATAATATAAATCAGTTTACAGAGTTTAATAGTATAATGCAGGGCAAGATTACCTATATACCATATAAAACCGCTTTACTTTCGAAAAGCATATTTGGAATGGCACCCATAATAAGCTGCCAGAAGCCAGCCTGAAACTGCAAGATCCCCATATTTGAAAAAAAGATTTGTATAGTTTTTTAGTCAGGAAAGCATATTATTCCACTCAAGAGTTTTTAAATGATTATGACGTAAAATAACGATTTAAGTAAGGTGAGTCGGGGCAAGAGTAACATTGGGGGAAGAGGGTCAAAAGCTTCTCCAGCTAATTCTTTTGAATTGAGCGCCTTTTTGTACTGTCGGTAAAACAGGCTAGGCGCCAGTCTGTTTTACCGACGGTACAAAAAGGCGCTCAATTCAAAAGAATTAGCTGGAGAAGCTTTTGACCCTCTTCCCCCCAATGTTACTCTTGCCCCGACTCACCTTAATAAGATTGACATTTTAATTTAATTTATTTGAATAATTTTGACATTAAATTTATGAGGATTGCATGCTGCATGCTAATTGTAGCTATTTGTATGCCTTCTGGCTAAACATGACGATACAATAACACCTATGTACATACCTGTGTTGTACAAATTAAACATTTTGTATTTGTATTTTGTATTTAGATTATACCGACTGAGTGTTCAGTTTCTGAGAATACCCTTTAGGACTCATAATGATTATGTTATGAGAAATATTAAATTATTGTAAATAAAATTATGTAAAATATTAGTCAC
The DNA here is from genome assembly GCA_947578815.1 of Epinotia ramella. Taxonomy (NCBI): domain Eukaryota; kingdom Metazoa; phylum Arthropoda; class Insecta; order Lepidoptera; family Tortricidae; genus Epinotia; species Epinotia ramella. The sequence continues at coordinate 16,252,209 of OX388223.1, forward strand.
TCGATTCCGCCGTCATTGAGGACAAAGTGGTAACCTGTATACTTTATACTAAATTACACATATTATTATGTATCATCATAAGGCCTTTTACATCTTGACAGATGATTTAAACAGCGTAAGGGGCAACGCCTCTGATGAATATAAACTAATCCGCGATCGTTTTTAGGGTTCCGGAGCCAGAATGGCAAAAACGGAACCCTTATAGTTTCGCTATGTCCGTCCGTCCGTCCGTCTGTCCGCAGCTTAGCTCAGAGGCTCTTGGTACTAGAAAGCTGTAACTTGGCATGAATATACATATTAGTCATGCCGACAAAGTGGTAAAATAAAATCTTGAAAAACATTTTTTTTTGGGGTACCTCCCCTACATGTAAAGTGGGGATGATTTTTTTTATTGTCGTCTACCCCATAGTGTGGGGTGTCGTTGGATAGGTCTTTTAAAAGTATTGGGGGTTTGTGAAAACAATTTTTCGATTAAACGATCCGTTTGTGAAATATTAAGCCTTAAAGTGCTAATTTTTGTTAGACTCCAGTGTCCCCACCCCCTGCTAGCTAAATGGTTGTTTTGGGATATGTGAAAAAAATCATGGTAGTAGTACATATAACGAAGTTAAAAGGAAAACTATCACAGCTAAGTAGGCTTTACACGTTTACGAGTAATAGTCGACCAACTTATAAAATGTACTTCAAGAAGTAATAGTTTCGTACAAATTCTATTGTAACTTATTATTATATATAATGGTACGGAACCCTTCGTGCGCGAGTCCGACTCGCACTTGGCCGGTTTTTTTTTTCTTTTTTTTACTACAGCCCTTACTTAAAGCGTCAAGCGCGTAAGGGCGTCAAAAATTTATTTGTCTTTCTCTCTTTTGCGTCCACATTCGGGGCACGCAAATTGAGGGGCCGTGTCATGGACAACCTCTTGACAATTATTATATATATAATCTAGGCTAGATCTTAGAATCAGGTGTCATCGTGCATATGTGTAAGCTACCACTAACACAGGATATTATTCCATTTTCAATATGAACACTGACTAAATTAAATCATCATCATCATCATATCAGCCGAAAGACGTCCACTGCTGGACATAGGCCTCCCCCAAAGAGTGCCAAAGCGACCGGTCCTGCGCCACCCGCATCCAGCGGACTCCCTTTACCAGCTCATCAGTCCACCTTGTCGGGGGCCTACCCACGCCGCACCTTCCAGTACGTGGTCGCCACTCGAGAACCTTTCCGCCCCAACGGCCATCGGTTCTACGTGCTATGTGCCCCGCCCACTGCCACTTAAATTTAGCGATCCGGAGGGCCACATCGGTTACCTTGGTTCTGCTGCGGACAGCCTCATTTCTGATGCGATCACGCAGAGAAACTCCCAACATGGTCCTCTCCATTGCCCTTTGGGTGATTTTGAGCCTTCTTATGAGGCCCATAGTGAGCGACCACGTTTCAGTGCCATATGTCATCACTGGCAACACACACTGGTCAAAGACTCTCGTCTTGAGACACTGCGGAATATTGGACGAAAAGATGTGCCGTAGCTTCCCGAACGCTGCCCAGCCGAGTCGGATTCGACGATTGACCTCTTTCTCGAAGTTGGACCTACCTAACTGTATAGTCTGTCCTAGGTATTACATAATCGTCTACAACTTCGAGCGTAAAGTGTCCGATTGTAATGGGAGTTGGTACTACATGGGCATTTGACATTATCTTCGTCTTATCCACTCTGTGAGCTACAAACATCGCGAGCTTGACTTATTTGAATCTGCTCACAAAATTTCACGAGAATCGGTTGAGATATGCGTCCTGTAGACGAGAACAGCCGGACAGACGATGTTTTTTTTCCCAAGTTGAAACGGAGAATTCCTTCGCTTCGCTCGCTCGTTCAACTATAAATTTCACAGGCATTAACGGTCTATTATTAGTAAGCAGATAGATGGATAGATACCACACATATATCGGTTCAAAACCGGCGTTTCGCCCGAAATCCAGATTGCATTCCTAATACACCCCTTATCTGACTGCAAGCTATAAAACCGGATATCCGGTATGTTTAGCAAGGTTTACTGTCCATGAATATGTACGGACTGATCCGGGGCTATTAATCTACTTCGCCAAGTTTATAGGGGAGGTAACAGAGGAGTTTGAAATTGGGATGGTTTTAATACGGGCAAGCGGTAGATCTTAAGATAATGTGGATTATAAACATGAGATACCGAATATTTTGAACTGAAACATGTATAAAAAACTGGCCAAGTGCGTGTTGGACCACGCACGTTAAAGGACCCTTTACTAGTTAACCCACATTAAAAATTCCTATCTACGCGTAAGATACTGTCAAAACTTGAATTTTTGGTATGTACCAGCTTTTATTTCCGACTGTAATTTTCTGTATACCACCATCACCACACACATTCATGACAAGTCGAGAAGATATTCTTTTTTAGGGTTCCGTAGCCAAATGGCAAAAAACGGAACCCTTATGGATTCGATCGTGTCTGTCTGTCTGTCTGTCCGTCCGTATGTCACAGGCATTTTACTCGAAAACTATAAGGTGTATTTGAATCAAATTTTGAGGATTAATTATATTACAAATAAAAAAAAATTAGTGGTGCACTCCATACATAAAACTGAAAATCAAAATATTTTTTTTTTCATTGCAAGCCCACGTGTGGCACATCAATCGATAGGCCTTTTAAAATAAATATAAGGTTTCTAAGAATTTTCTTTGATTAAGTAAATAGAGTCGGAGATAAACGCCCCAAAAGTCACTAAAATTGTGTCCCCCCCCTCTAATTTTTGAACCGTGTATTTTAAAAATATGAAAAAAATCATGGACATAGGGCTTATTAAATTCTTACAGGTAAAATTGTTTTGAACAAGATCAGTTCAAAGGTTTATGAGATATTTCTAAAAAACTGCCTTCCTTAAAGAAAAGGATGTAAGTGCCATAAGATTTCAGTAACGATACGACCTTTTTAATAGGCACGGATCCCTTCGTTGTGCGTGGTCCGACACGCACTTGGCCGCTTTTTATCATAAAATTACTTAGTTTACGAATTTGTCTTATAACCTAATTTTATTGAATATTTTTGATACAAGGTCCTGTATTTGGAACTTCCTTTGATAGTAGTTTAAATACAATGTCAGAATTGACATGGCCAAAAAATCTAGTACTTACCTAAGTACCTGTTTTTCTTAGCTCCTAAAAAGTTGAGTTTAGGTAACTTGTTCTGTCACTATCCTTGAATATATAGCAGCTTATTATTATGCTGACTACATATACATGACATGACAAGATACCCATGACTTCTCTTTCCTAAAAATGAGTCAGTTTCTCAAAACTCATCCAACAATGCCTACACTTTAACGTAACTAACATAACAATCAATTATTGTTTCTAAACGTACAGTCAGCATTACTGCTAACTGCTAACTAAGTAACGCAAACGAAGACGTCAAAAGCCTTTATTAAAAAGGAATAAGATCTTTTGAAGAATTTGAAGACGTCAATTGCGCAGTTACTTTTGATGCTAACTGTATACGTGTGTCGTCTGCCCGGCTATTCTGTAACTTGTTTTAAGCTCACCTCAACGCTCACCCACAAATATATCAGACCCCGTATCATGGTCGGCCTTATCACGCGATATGTGACAAGATAGGAGCGTCGTCTCGTTTTATCGAACGGTGTCAGCCAGTGACGGGCGCTCTATCCTGTCACTTATCGTGTGATAAGGCCGACCATGATACGGGGTCAGGACGCCGTGATTCGTAGTAACTAAGCGTAGGTAGAGGTCTAATTTCGTTAGGCGTGACGGGTGAGGTGGAGCGCATTAGCGAGCTCTGAATAATAGCCCTAGTTGCGTTGGTCAGCTCGCGACCGAGGATGTTGCAACACAATCGAAACGTCGAGTAAAAATCATAATGTTTGAAATGACTGAAACTAATTGTGAATTACGATACTGGAGTTTGCGGTATTTATGAGGAGTAGATATTGTTTCCAAGCATGGATGAGGACAAAGCTATAACTACTGTTATAAAAAAATAAAACAGACAATTGTTATTTTTCCTTATTACAACAAGCAGGTATAGTATACCACAATTCACATGTTTTTTATTTGGTTTTCCTGATATTGAATAATTAATAACGATTCATAGGATATATAGATATCATATAGGTACATAATGGGATCCGCTATATATAGATTGGAAATAACTTTCTGTTGCTAGAAATTATTAACTATTCTGTTTCTGCGCACGAAGGTTTCCGTACCTCCGTATCTGTAAAAACGGCAAAAAATCACGTTTGTTCTTTGGGAGCCCCCTTAAATATTTTACAGTACATATGGTGCTACTTTCCCGCACTAGTGCAGAAAAGAGCACTTTTCGTGCATATGTCTAAACTTTAAAGAGCCATATGTACAGTAAAACGATATACGATACACGTGCGAATAGGTAATTCGCAACTCGTGTCGATTTAAAACACTCCCTTCGGTCGTGTTTTAATTTATCACCACTCGTTGTGAATTTCCTATTTTCGGCACTTGTATCGTAAATAACTATTACAGTACATATGGTGCTACTTTCCCGCACTAGTGCGGAAAGAGCACTTTCTGTGCATATGTCGAAACTTTAAAGAGCCACATGTACAGTAAAACGTTGTACGATACACGTGCGAACAGGTAATTCGCGACTCGTCTCGATTTAAAACACTCCCTTCGGTCGTGTTTTATTTATTTATTTATTTAAGGATTGCCAACGGAGTTCACAATGTTACATTTTATGTGAAAGTTGAGTACGAGTTTAGGTTAGTTAGGTTAGGTAGTAGAAGAAGTGGTACGTTTTAATTTATCACCACTCGTTGCGAATTTCCTATTTTCGGCACTTGTATCGTAAATAACTATATTTTATTCCGTTTTTTAGTATTTGTTGTTAAGTATAGCGGCAATCGAAATACATCATCTGTGAAAATTTCAACTGTATAACTATCACTGTTCATGAGATACAGCCTGGTGGCATACGGACAGACAGACAGACGGACGGTCATCTTAGTAATAGGGTCCCATTTTTAGGGTTCCGTACCCAAATGGCAAAAAACGGAACCCTTATGGATTCGTCATGTCTGTCCGTCCGTATGTCACAGGCATTTTACTAAAAAATTATAAGGTGTATTTGAATACAATTTTGAGGATAGGTTTATTTTGTTAGCCGCTACTTAGTTTTGTAATTAAATTACACAAAAAAAAAATTTTTTAGGGGTGCACTCCATACCTACATATAAAACTGAAAGTCAAAAATCTTTTTTTCATTGCAAGCCCGCGTGTGGCACATCAATCGATAGGCCTTTCTAAATAAATATAAGGTTTTTAAGCATTTTTTTTGATTAAGTGAATAGAGTCGGAGATAATCGCCCCGAAAGTCACTAAAATTGTGCCCCCCCCCGATGGTAAGTGGACACCGCAGCCTATAGACGCATGCAACTCCAAAGGAGTAAAATGGGCGTTGCTGACCCTTGATATGTTCGAGGATTTGCCATGTTGTTCAGCTGAAGGAACAAATTCCCTCGCTCTAAACACATCGCATCCTCGGGAGCTCTGGCGACCTTGCTCACCTCCAGGAACACAACACTACTACAGAGCAAGTAGTAGTGTTATTATGGCTGTGGTCTTCTGCAAGGCGGAGGTACTTCCCCAGTTGGACTGCTACACATTCGAGCGGGATGACATTTCGCTGTGCCCTACCTCACCACAAATAACAATATACAACGTGTTAATAAAATAACGCAAAACCTGAAAACTGTTTGTTCAGAATCGAGAGTAGAATGCGAAAAAAATAAAAAATAAAATTTTTGACGCGATTTATTTTTTACATTTGTATGGAGCAGGTCGCCCCAGTCGGCCAACACTCCATACAAATGTAAAAAATAAATCTTGTCAAAAAATTTTTTTTTTATTTTTTTCGCATTCTATGCCCGATTCTGAACAAACTGTTTTCAGGTTTTGCGTTATTTTATTAACACGTTGTATAATATGACGTTTGTGCCGCAGTATGGCATGTTTATTTACCGAGCTTTTCCGAGTCACCGTTTGACATCTTTACAAGGAATAATGTATTATTATTATTACAAGGCTAAAGTTATTTAGTATAACGTCATACTGCACAACTCATGATGTTTCTCACGTAAGATACATTCTCATATCCTCGTGGCGCCCAGTACGCGAAAACGAACAGTGAAATTTGAAGTTTCTCTTAAATGGAATTAATTTGAATTTTCATCAACTGATGCGGCCTTTTAAAAGGCGCGCGGGCGCCTCGAGGCTATGTTGATACATTTTTGATGATTCAATAATTTTGACGTATTCTTTAAGTTATTCCCTATACTTATTCCCTTTAATCAATTGGATAAACAATTTACGTCATATTTACAGTTAGTCATTAATAACCATACATCGGGGTTTTCGGAGCGGGAATGATTTGAGAAAGAGTAGAGATAAACAGATATGTTAGTCTAAGAAAATATCTTATTATGCCTAATGAATAACTACCTCTCTGTGAGTTGTATACAATCTGTGACAAAGTTTTAATTTAATTTCCGTAAAAGTCTTATAACTTATAAGGTAACAATTAAAATAACTTTAATTAATTACCTGCTGTAAATTGAATAGTTGACACGATTTTCAGAATAAACTATTAATATTTTTTCTATATTTGGGACAGTTAATCTACGGCGTCTTGCTGTAAATATCCATTTCAAGGAGCTAAATGATCTTTCCACGTCGACAGTTGTAATAGGTGCATATTTAAATTTTTTGTAGTAATCAATTGATGCACGAGAAGTTTGAGATTGAAGTTCTATTTCTTTGCCTTGTACCAACTCATTTATAATTTTTAGTGTGCCAGAATTCTTCTTTAACACCAACTTCAGTTTATCATAAATCTGTTTTCCTTTTACGCTCATGTTTAATTTGGAAACAGCTCTATAAGTTTCATGAACTATTTTTAAACTATCGCTGATGGACAGCTTCGCATCCTGTAGTTTTTTAATAGCATTTGGGATAGTCATCAAATGATTTGCTATGAAATTTAAGTCGCTTTTTATATTTGCATTTCCAAACGCTCTTTTTGCCTTTCTAATACTCTGGGCTTCGGTGGGACTGAATGTATTTAGAACACGTTTCACTTCATCGTAATGTTTGCTGTAATACGTTGCAGCTTCTATCCAGGTTCCCCAACGAATAATTGTTGGTCGAGGTGGTAAAGGCACTCCGGGGAGCATTTCTTTAAACTTTTGTATTCTTTTAGGAGATTTCAAAAATGTCTTCTTAACATTTGCGATTAAATCATTCACATCTGGATAAAGTTTTCTTACTAGTTCAGCCACTCTATTTAAACCATGAGCCAAACATGTGACGTGCAAAAGATTGGGAAAAATACATTTTAAATTTCTTCCAGCCTTTAGCATGTAGCCCACACCGTCAGTTAAAAGTAAAAGTACTTTATTGTGATTATTATGGTTAGCACCCCATAATTCATCAAGAGCACTTGTGACCGTATTGGATATTGATACATTGTTCGTGCTGTCTAACCGTTTACTGGATATCAAGTGTTGAGTGCCAATGTGATCATCACGTAATGCTCCCACTATTACGTTAGCTATTTGACGACCATAATCATCCGTGGTTTCGTCAACACTCACATATATATATTCATTTTTTAGCTCGCTCCGTATTTTATTCATTTTTTCATCGTAAGCTTTATTTAAATATTCCCGTCGCAGTTGACATTCCGAAGGAACTTTTGCAGTTTTTCCAAATTTACCGGTAACACAATTTTCGATAAAATCTTTAAATATCGGATTGTTTACCTGCGTCCATGGTATATTACAGCCCACAACAAATTTCAAGAGCTCACTATTGAAATCATATTTCATACCTGTATGTTTATTAGATGCGACATGTCGCGTTACACTAGATTTCGTTTGAGCGAAGCTCACATTGCACTTGGTGCAAAATAATAAAGAATCTCGAACCTCTATCTCTGGATTATTTTCTATCCACGAACGCATAAACTCGTAACGAGTTTTTTTTCTCGGAGGCATATTTGTGTTGACTGATTATTTACAGTTTTTTAAAATACAATTGCATATAAGTTTATCTACTAGACAAGCAAGGGTAACGGTTGACAATAGGTGTCTAATACAATGTCAATCTTGACGCTCGATATCTATGAAGCATTTTATTATAAATGAATAGACTTAACTGAAGAGGTTGATAATGAATGACCAATATAAAATATGTACCTATATGTATGATTAATCTTTATTTATTTTTCAATCAATTATTCATTCGGTAGAAACCTACTAGGGTACGATCTGTTTTTAAGTAAATACCTACTCTTTGGCTAATGTCAAACGTTCCCGCTCCGAAAACCCCGATGTATGTTAATAACAATGACTAAAATGTAATGAACACGTCAAAGAGTATTTTTTTTTATCAGGTACAGTTGACTACAGATGTATCCACTTTTTCCCCTTATTGCATTGTATTAGGGTCCAGAAGTGGATACTTCTCTTTATAGTCGACTGTACACTTTAAGTCAATATCTATACGTAGACATCATTTCAAAAGTCTCTGTATAGATATTTTTGAAAGGTTGCCTGTGTAGATATTGGAGAACTCGACTGTACTAGGTTGCGCGGCTCCACCCGCGTATAATAGCGAACCCAGGAGAAGCCACGGGCTAAACTAGTCTATATATGTCCATCCTGAAGGGCCATTCTGTACCTTTTCGATGATGATGACTGCAAAAAAGTACAGGAGTAGTAACCTACCAAAAAAGCACGGCAGTAGTAACCTACCAAAAAAGTACAGTAGTAGTAACTTGGCAAAAAAAACCAGTACTTAGACTACTTAGTATGGCGATCACAATAGATCAGCGATGGTCGCAGTGATATAAGGGCTCTTTAGTCCGGAAGCCACTACCAGAATAATAATAATAGACTACTTAGTAGTAACCTACCAGAAAAGTACAGTAGTAGTAACCTACCAAAAAAGTACAGTAGTCGAAACCTACCAAAAAAGTACAGTTATAGTAACCTACCGAAAACCTACATTAGTAGTAACACTAGTAACCTGCAAAAAAAATCAGTAGTAGTAACCTGCCAAAAAAGTACAGTAGTAGTAACCTATCAAAAAACTACAGTAGTAGAAACCTACCAAAAAAGTACAGTTATAGTAACCTAGCAAAAACCTACAGTAGTATTAACCTGCTTTTTAGCCAAGATATAGAATTTGTAGAGCGTGGCTGGTAGTGGTAGAGTTACGCCGTGTGGAGTAGAAAGCTTGGCGCTAATTGCGATCTGATATCTTTTTCACGCTGAAAGCTGTATGAGCTATGAAGTCTTGGCATCACTTTACATGTAATGTTTTTGGTGGGATCTCATTCCTTTTTGTAAGGTAATTTCTAAAGAAGTGAACGGGAAAACCCATACAAACTTCCATCCCCTAATTTAAAGAGTGGGGGGTGATTTACTAAAAATCCTGAAATACGTATTTTATTATTTATAACAAGGAGTCCCTATATAAATGTTCAGACCCCTAGCATCAAAATTTGCGGAAGTCTCATACAAAGTTCCATCCCCTACTTTAAGGGGTTGGAGGGGTAGAAGTTCCAATTTTTTGAATTATTTTGTTGATTGTGTACTAATTACTAATACTAGCTTACATACCAAATTTCAGCTTTCTAGGACTTCAGGAAGTACCCTAGAGGTTTTGATGATCAACATCAGTCAGTCAGTGACGAAATCGGCGTTTTTTAGATATCAATGAAATCTTAAGTATAAGAGCTATGTTACTGAAACTTTATATGTTTAATAAGTCCACTATTCTTATCCCGAGAATTTTGTTTATCTGGTATAATCCAAACCCAAGTTAAGTACGAGGGTTCAAAAAAACGACGAACCGCTTCGAGAAAAGGTAGGTAGTGCCCTTGCGTTGCGCTTCGCTTGGCTCGTCTTGGAGGGGGCACTGCCGTGCCCCCAGATTGTACATACATAATCAGTTTGTCTGTCGTGTTCGAGCGCTATTTTACTATAGTTAGAATAAGTACCTCTACGTACATGTTGTTATTCTTTCTCAGTAAACTGCTTTATTCGTGTGAGATGTGTAATAATAGTACATTACTACAGAGGCCGGGAAGTAAGGGGTTCCCGGCCGAGTACCTACATATAGACGGCCGAGCGTAGCGAGGTATGTATAGGTTTTTCTCAAACATGCAATGAAATAAATTTAAAAAACTCCAATAAATCAAACCGTGATCCTGTGCCACAAATTATGGAATAGAAATTAAAAAAGACCATCTTGCAGGCCTAGGCATCCAATTTTGTATGAAATGCCATTACGGGTCTCTCGTCTCGCTTTTCATTGCATGTTTGAGAAAAGAGTATTTGTATTGTATAAGTGGATAAAGAGCGTCAAAAAAATAGTATGTTTTGTACTAAACATTGAGATAAATGGTTAAGTCGATTAGGTAACTTTAAATTTATATTTGTCCATAGTTAGGTATAGTTATTGAATTGTCTATGAAACTCAGGGCCGCTTTAGACGCACCCCTCCCTAACTTTGTGCACAAGGAAGGCCTTGAGAGACGAATGGCGACGGACTGTCAAACTTGCCACTAAACCGATATGACGATCACGACCACTCTGCCAGGGGTGAAGCGACTAGGAAGAAGAAGAGATGAAACTTTATAACACTAGGCGTGTAAACTCCAACAACCAAACAAAAGAAGGCAAAAAAATATGCCTAGTGACGAAAATCCCATTCAGATATCTCAATAAATTACGAAAATAAAACCGTTTTAATATTGCTTGTTAGAGGGGGAAAACAGGCGTCATAGTAAATTACAATCGTTTCATATGAAGGTGCGTTTTGCGGAAAAGGGACAAAATATACCCCCTCTTAAAACTTTGTAACTTTGTGATTATTTAATCCCCTGCTTTACTTTTTTTCTCTATTTGACAATATTTTTAATCTTTTTTCGAGAAAATTCAACATTATTGGTCATTTTACTTGCTGTCTACACCCCTATTCGATATACATATTTCCTGTATATTACATAAAAACTATAATTGAAGGAAGGTGAGGCAGGGGAAGACCAAGACGTTCGTTTATGGAGCAAGCTAAAGAGAAAGTTAATGTAACATCGTACCAAGAGCTCGAAATGGTGGCAGAGAGAAAAACAGAATGGCGATTGCTCCACCGACAAGAGCCCGGCTCTTGAGTTTATGATGATGATGATGATATTCCCGGTGACGCAACGGCATGTGAGGGACGTATGTAGACAATTTATCTTAAATGACACACGTCAACATGGTCCTTCGAAGTCCTGTAATCGGTCGTCTCCTGACGCGGTCAATATACGTCAGACGGACGATTTTCCCCATCACTGCACCTTAAAGGAACTATACTTTAAGTATATGTACATACGTTTTGTAATACAATGGCAGTTTTAAATTGCGGTTAAATGGACGACATAACTTGAATTTTATTATTACCGTAGCCATTTGTTATTATAATTTACTGTTTTCTTTGTTCTGGTTCGGACTGTGTTTGTATGATGTAGTTCCAAGTAACAGCAAAAAAGTGTGGTTATGAATGAAATAACAGTAAGGAAAAACGGAAAGCTACTTTATTATGGCCTCATTCAAAAACGTTTACAAACCAATTTTAGCTAAAACGCTAAAAATGTTTTGTCGTTATTTGCCACTTTTGCGTTTGTATTTAACCGATTTTTGACTTACGAACGCTCATAAATGAAATACGATTGTAGTATGAAAATCGTAGGCACTTACTTTCTACTGATAGAATTGAATACAAAGTGGTCAATCTCAATACCACTCGTTTTTAGGGTTTCGTAGTCGACTAGGAACCCTTATAGTTTCGCTTTCTGTCCGTCCGTCCGCGGATAATCTCAGTAACCGTTAGCATTAGAAAGCTGAAATTTGGTACTAATATGTATATCAATCACGCCGACAAAGTGGTAAAATAAAAAGTGTTTTTTTTTTTATTAGGGTACCTCCCCTATACGTAACGTGGGGTGTTTTTTTTTTCATTTCAACCCTAACGTGTGATATGTTGTTGGATAGGTATTTAAAAATGAATGGGGTTTGCTAAAATATTTTTTTGATAATGTTAATATTTTCGGAGATAATCGCTCCAGAAGTAAAAAAAAATGTGCCCCCCCCTTTAATTTTTGAACCATAAGTTTTAAATTTATGAAAAAAATCTCTAAAGTAGAACTTTATAAAAACTGTCTAGGAAAATTATTTTGAACTTGATAGGTTAAATCGTTTTTGAAAAAAATACATAATAATTTCTGGACGAAAAACTACGGAACCCTACACTGAGCGTGGCCCGACACGCTCTTGGCCGGTTTAAAATTTTCTATCGATAATTAAAATAGCATTTTATGGTTTTTAACGGTTTTACGGGAAGAGTCGAGCGCTCGAAGGTCACGCCCCCTGGTCGAATCATATTTTAATTAATAGGGGGTTGATAAGTTTTATGAATAATGGGGTTAAATCTCCGATCAAACTAGATTTATTAATCTTCTCTTTTTAGCACCGCTAATGATGTTATATTATCATCATCATCATATCAACCGAAAGACGTCCACTGCTGCACATAGGCCTCCCCCAAAGAGTGCCACAATGACCGGTCCTGCGCCACCCGCATCCAGCGGACTCCCGCGACCTTTACCAGGTCAGTCCACCTTGCCAATATTTTTTCAAATAGACTATTTAAAGTTTGTGTGACCTTTTCACGAATGCAAAAGGAAAATTAATTCCTATAAAAAAAAATTGCCAGTTCATCGTTTAACGTGGCATTTTTTTATGTGGCAATTGAATGCGCATACTAATCCGATTTCACTTGCTCTTAAATGTGAATAGACTCGTCGCAGTAAAATAATTTCTCCTTTTTGGTTTTTATAAAATAAGTATTGAAAATCGGCACACGGGACATCTCGTCTCGCATTTTTTTGGGTCTAAAAGCACACTGTGTTATGAAATAAGCAGTCAGTTATAGGTATATGTAGGTACCTACCTATGACGCCGCCATACATTTCGTGTTACCAGCATGCGTTCTTTTCAATTTGACGCCATTTTCCAGCTACACGATTCGCTTGACAAATTGAGCTTACTTGAGAGCGGCATGCAACTCATCTAATAATACCAGTCGTATACTCGTAGTAAATACATTTCAAACCCCAAGCTATTTAAATGACAAAATCATTTCCAAATCAAACCGAACGTAGTGCAAGTATAAAACTTAGTCTTAATACGAATTGCCCACTTCTCCTATTTCCCCAAATTTTTGCCGATAGTTAGGGTGCACACATGCAGACCGCCACGCACGGGTGAGTGTGTGTGTGGGCGGGGTGGCAGGGGGAAGGTGGCAACTCTGTTAAACTAATTATTGCAAGAGGGGGGCGTCTAAGATTTTTCTACAGGCTGTGTGTGTCTTTATAATATGTGGGTATAGATCTTTATTTAATTCGGCTATGGATCAATATGTGAGCGGTGTTATTGTTATTATAGATATGTATAAGTGATAAGTGAGTAAGTAATTAAGAATGTACAAATACACAATGAAATGGGGTATTTTTGCGTTTAGCACTTCACTGGCAATACAGAGGGGAAATGCTGTATATTAGGAACATTTGCGCCAGGTACTTATATCGGGCCTGGAATTCAATACCGTAATACTTATTGTTTTTATTTCCCATGTTTTTTTTGTAATGGGTCTTGACGAAGCATTTTGCTGATCACTGGTTGTAAATACATATTATTAGACGAAGTTTGTTGCCGATACTCGTTCCGCATTTTTGACGAAACCTGCGCTGTTTTTGTTTTTTCATACATTTTACAGCATGACAGTAACACCAAATTGTTGATATTTAACTTTTTGAATGTTATTTAGCTTTGAATACTTAAATGGTTTTTGGGAAATACTAAAATAGTTATTTACGATACAAGTGCCGAAAATAGGAAATTCGCAACAAGTGGTGATAAATTAAAACACGACCGAAGGGAGTGTTTTAAATCGATACGAGTTGCGAATTACCTATTCACACGTGTATCGTACAACGTTTTACTGTACATATGGCTCTTTAAAGTTTCGACATATGCATGGAAAGTGCTCTCTCCGCACTAGTGCGGGAAAGTAGCACCATATGTACAATAAATACAATTGTCTATTACGATTATACCTATAAGTCTCTAAGTTTAAACCAATTTTGAAATATTGAACATCTTTTATGAAAGTAAAATTATCGGAAACATCGGTCGCATTCTGGAATTGTAGTTTGTACCGTATGCTTACATAACCTTGAACTCTAGCTGTCTCTAGAATTTAAGGGTTTAAATACAGTCACGCACGAGTAATTTGGGACCCACTTAAGGTTGACAACCTGTGAAATTGTATAGGAATACAAATAATATTTTTGCGAAAAAGGTAAATTAAAGAACCGTCCGTGCTAGCAATCCATATAATAGCTAAATACTAGCCTTATCGAGGACATTGTGAAAACGAGATATAGATACCCAACAGTAGAATGGACGTTACCTGAATAACTGCTTTCAATGATGTTTTTCCCTACATTGATTTTCTAGGTCAAAGAAATCTAGGTAAATGAATGTGGCTTCTAGTTGGCTTCCGTCCAAGGTTTGATAACTTGCTTTTAATGTTAGGCATTTTGTCCCGGCCGAAATGAACCAGGTACTTTAGGGACGCTCAGGAGCTGTCACGTGTTTGTGCCACGATTCCATCTGCGATATTTCTCAGAAAGAGATACCCCCTCTGTATATCTCTGTTATCTCTGTTATTATAGTTATAAAAATGGGGACACCTGTTTCTTTGTTTATCGTAGGATAAACAAAGAAACTTACTTATTATCCTACTAATATTATACATGAGAAAGTTTTGGATATTTGTTACTCCATAACGCTTAAACGGCTTAATTGTTTTGGATGACATTTTGCACGAAGATAGTTTATAGCCTGGAGTAAAATATAGAATAGTTTTTATTCCGGGTCCACGTAGACGAAGTCGCGGGCGGAAGTAGTATTGTAAATGTGAAAGTTTGGATGTTTAGATGTTTGTTACTCAATCGCGCAAAAACGGATGCACGGATTTAGATGAAATTTGGCACAGAAATAGTTTATAACCTGGTATTTGACATGGGATACATTTTATCCCGGTTTCAACACCTAAAAGAATGAGACTTTACAAAAATTTAATACTTGAATCGGGGTAAACCTTGAATAATGAACTGGAAATCTAGAACCAAGAATTCATTTCTATTGCTCGACAGTATCATCTAAATTAAAAAATATTTCTATTAAATTATAAAAGAAAGAAAGAAAAGAAACGCGGGCAAATACTAGTCCTTTATAATGTTAAAACTGAATGCTTTGTTGCCACAGTGACGATGGTTAGTATCGCAATAAAACCGAATCGTCTTTATATTAGTTTATTAGCGGCCAAGCCTACACTCCAGCCTATTGCCCTCGTTCGACAATGAGCCATCTATCTTGTTATTGGTTTTAAATAAGTACGGTTAACCTACAATAATACCTGACTCAAACTACAACTTAAATGAATACTTCATTCATTAATAATTAAACGTTCTTGGTATCCAGCCGCGGGGGCCAATATTAGAATTAGATTATTCGTTTTTATAAGTAACTTGCCTGTATTTTTTCTTAAGTTAGCTCTATGTTACCTATTTATTTTGATGTACCCATTTGTTTTGTTTTCTCTGCTTGAGTGAAAGAAAGAACCGGCTAAGTGCGAGTTGGACTCGCGCACGAAGGGTTCCGTACCATTATCTATAATCACGGCAAATA
Source organism: Epinotia ramella (assembly GCA_947578815.1). Taxonomy (NCBI): domain Eukaryota; kingdom Metazoa; phylum Arthropoda; class Insecta; order Lepidoptera; family Tortricidae; genus Epinotia; species Epinotia ramella. The sequence goes on from OX388223.1 coordinate 16,268,111, forward strand.
TATCACGTTTGTTGTATGGGAGCCCCCTTAAATATTTATTTTATTCTGTTTTTTAGTATTTGTTGTTATAGCGGCAACAGAAATACATCATATGTGAAAATTTGAACTGTCTAACTATCACGGTTCATGAGATACAGCCTGGTGGGAGACAAAGAGACAGACAGACAAACAGATGGACCACAGCGGAGTCTTAGTAATAGGGTCCCGTTTTACCCTTTTGGTACGGAATCCTAAAAACGGAGAATAAATTCATCAAACTCCTTAGGGTCGTTTAATAAGTATATATATATAGTATAGGGTGGGAATTAATTTGCTTTTTACCAGAGACGTTAAGGAAACATTGATAGCAGCGCATCGCTACGGGTTTGTTGACTAATGATTTGTGTAAAAATAATTTCTATAATTTCATTTTCTATTACAACGAATATCATAATTTCAACTTGTATACCTAAGTGATTACGTTGTATTAAAACAATACATGTACTTAATACAATTAAAATCATTTCATAAAAATAATGATCAGTTGACATAATATTCAGGTGCATAAAAACAAATGTCATAATTTTGTATTAAATTATGATGTTCGGTTTTATGCTATAAAAACGTTATAGCAAAAGTTGTTATATAATAATAATAATAAAGCCATTTTATTCCACATTTCTAAGTTACATTTCAAACGTTATTAGTAAGTCGTGAGTTAGTTGCTTTGTTGTTGTTAGTATGGTTAGTTTTCTTTGATTTAAATATGGACCTCCTTTTGGGTAAAGGCCTCCTCCAACTTTTTCCATGATTTCCTGTCCTTGCCTAGTTTAACCCAATCTGGCGTCTTGTATAAAATACAGATTTTATACTTTACTAGCTGCCCGGACCGGCTTCGCACGGATTACCCGTTTTCCCGTAGGAATGAAGCATTTTCCCGCGGTAAAAAGTAGCCTATGTTCATCAGGGATAATGTCGGCTTCTAATCATCATCATCATCATATCAGCCGAAAGACGTCCAGTGCTGGACATATGCCTCCCCCAAAGAGTGCCAAAGTGACCGGTTCTGCGCCACCCGCATCCAGCGGACTCCAGCGACCTTTACCAGGTCATCAGTCCACCTTGCGGGGGGCCTACCCACGCCGCGCCTTCCGGTACGCGGTCGCCAGTCGAGAACCTTTCCGCCCCAACGGCCATCGGTTCTACGTGCTATGTGCCCCGCCCACTGCCACAAGATCAGTTTTTATGGTAATCGTTTATTATGGTTTGTAACTTATGTTACCTGACATTATACAAAAAGGTTTTATGACGATTGAACCGCTCCCCATCGTTACATATACCTAATCAACAACAAAACTATAGCTGAGGCTAACTACCCCCAGCGGAGACTGCCAATATTTTGATAGATCCTATACAAATAACTAAGAGCGTTTTCAGACATAATGGTACATTGACCCCCATTTAGAGCAATCACACATACTTACAATCAAAGACAACCCCTACTGTTATAATGTGGCTAGATTTCCACACTAATATATTACTTATTTTTTTGTGTTGGCGACGGAGGTCATCCACGTTGGGTTATAACACTTACATACAGACAAATCTGACCCCGTACCATGGTCGGTCTTATCACACGATAAGTGACAAGATAGAGCGTCCGTCACTGGCTGACACCGTTAGTAAGAACGAGACGACGCTCCTATCTTGTCACTTATCGCGTGATAAGGTCGACCATGTTAGGGGTCTGGACTAGAGGTAATTGAACGAGCGAGCGAAGCGACCGACGTTCTCCCCTTCAGCTTGGGCCACAATTGTTTCGTATGTCCGGCTCCTCTACATGTCGCATTTGTCAACCTCGTAAAATTTTATGTATATTGTAGATTCTGTTTTTCGAAATATAATTTAAATTGTGAGCATTTTCGATAATTAAATATAATTTTATTGTCAATACAGATTTCGAAAATGTTTTAAATATATTTTGATTTTGAAAGAAACACATGCGTGACTTCTCCAGCTTAATTTAACGAAATTTGCTCCTTTCTAAATTGTTATTTGAACTGTAAAATAATAACGACAACTGAATGCGATGAACTGTCTGGTAGAAAAAAAATCGAATCTGGGGGCACGGGAGTGCCCCCGCCAAGACGAGCCAAGCGAAGCGCAAGGGCACTACCTACCTTTTCTCGAAGCGCTTCGTCGTATTTTTGAACCTTCTTAACTTGGGTCCGGATTATACCAGATAAACAAAATTATCGGGATATGATGTCAGTGGTTGACTTATTAAAACTATAAAGTTTCAATTGCATAGCTCTTATACTTTAGATTTTATTGATATCTAAAATACCCCGATTTCGTCACTGACTCACTGATGATCATCAATATTCTTAACGTTCTTCCTGAAGTCCTAGAAAGCTGAAATTTGGTATGTAAGCTAGTAATCGTATACAAACAACGAAAAAATCTTAAAACTAGAAACTTTTACCCCCCCAACCCCTTAAACTAGGAGGTGAAAGTTTGTATGAGACTTCCGCAAATTTTGATGCTAGGGGTCTGAACATTCCCATTCACTCCTTTAGAAATTACCTTACAAAAAGGAATGAGATCCCACTAAAAACATTACATGTAAAGTGATGCCAAGACTCCGTAGCTCATACAGCTTTCAGCGTGAAAAAGATATCAGATCGCGACTAACGCCAAGCTCACTACCAGCCACGCTCTTCAAATTCTATATCTTGGCTAAAAAGTATAGACCCGTTGCTTATTAATATCATCATAAATTCATTCGGCGCGAGAGTCTATGCGGCGACCGGGATGTGCCCAACAGAGCTATACTTTTTAGCCAAGATATAGAATTTGTAGAGCGTGGCTGGTAGTGAGCTTGGCGTTAGTCGCGATCTGATATCTTTTTCACGCTGAAAGCTGTATGAGCTGCGGAGTCTTGGCATCACTTTACATGTAATGTTTTTAGTGGGTTGAGTTTTCCAAACATGATCATTCTATACCTATATTAATGCTTACTTGTGATATTTCGAAAATTCTGGTATGGCATGTCATGAGAAATCATCATCATCAATACATATAATAAAATCGTAACTGATCGCTGTCTGTACATATGGCAAATTTATAAAAAAAACTTATCGGTTAATAAATAAAAAAGTTATGTCAATTTAAGTCACGTAGTATATAAGTAACGCATAAACTGGTAGTAATACTCATACTGATCTATACATATAATATTGAATAATAGGTAAAACAAATACTGAGCTGAATTATCTGAAATTTTGGTAAAATAAATATAACTTCTGCCCGCGACTTTATACGACGCGAAATTATAGTCAGTTCGCTTCGGTACCGATAGCTAATTTCTTCGAGTTACGTAACTGACCGGGTGGGGTACAACTTGGGTTCGATCCCCAGCGAGGCGATAATTTATGCGTTAACTTTTTTCTTGCGTGGTTATTTTTAAATTTAATGTGTATTTTTTTTTAATGAAAACTTCTTTAGCGGCGCTGAGCACTTTTTGGGATGGGGAAAAATTGTTAAACACGCGACAGATTTTTGAGACGTTAGATGTGAAGGAGGATATGTGACCGTAAGATGGTGATACTTTCGAGAGACATTCGGTACGTGAAGGGGGGGTTTGAGGGGGGCAATTTTTTTTTTGCAAAATCAAAATTATTCAAGTTTTCACTTCTACCGGCACCTCCGGAGTGCAACCCGGTCTTTTTTTTTTATAAACAACAGGTTTCTATTTTTTCTCTGATTGATTCATGTTTTTTTGTTGTTTATAAAGGAACTGCAAACAACAATGCCTACAAACTACACACACACACACACACACTACATGGTTCACTACACTACAAACTACTGGTACAATAAACGTCAATGATGACATATTTATTTATTTATTTGTCTTGGCAACGAGGCCCATATTTACAAATACTTTACAGACTAAAATACATATCAATATACAAAACTTATAAGTAGCACAATAACACAGCATATGCAGCATATGATGTAGCATATTTATTTATTTATTAGGTATAAATAGAAATTTGAAAAAAAAAACGTGAATAACTGGTCGAATCCCAATAAAGTCTAGTTTTCCCTCTGGGTTGGAAGGTCAGATGGCAGTCGCTTTCGTAAAACTAGTGCCTGTGCCACATCTTGGGATAAGGTGTCAAAGCGGACCCCGGGCTCCTTCAGGGCACAACCGGGAATAACGCTAGGAGGATGGATGTATTATTCAAAATAATTCCGCTATTGTCTTCAAATTTTCCCCAGATTTGTCACGAATTGTTCGAATCTTCCGTAAATAAGGCATTCTGACATATACGTCTAGGGCATCGAGAAATCCTCATTCATGTTTGGCTACAAGGATGAAGATGACTCAATTTTGATCATTAAGTCGAAATCTATTTTACTCCATTTTACGTACCTGGGTAAATGGATATAATATGTGAAATATTAAGAGAATTATAGGCAGATTATAAAATTACATATGTCAATCAACTTTTTCTTGTCGTTATTCTTTCCTCGATAAGCCAGGAGACCACAGTTACAGAGATTCATTGAAAAATACTATAAATAGCACTCGCCACAAATTCAAACCTGCAGCGAGACTGGGGTTTGACGACGGAGCAGCCATTCCTAGCACTACCTAACTATACTTCACCTGAATGCATTGCAGAGACGTGATTTATTATTATTATTTGTCATACATTATTATTATCTGTAATAAAAATATGTTTTCCCCTAAAAATAATATAAATTGAACTTCTATCATGCTAAGGATATGCCCCTCCATGGAATGAACCCATGAAATCATAGTTTTAAAGAGTGAGGTGTAACCAACGGGCAAAAAAACAGTTGATTGGATATTTAATTTAAATGAATAATTATTTTCGTGAACGAAAATATTCATTATTTTAATCATCACGTATATTCATATCCAATTCCCTGTCAAGGTCGTAGCCAGGTTTTAATTTCGGGAGATGGGAGTTCAAGAAATTCCAGGGGGGTTCAAGAATCCCTTTAAATAGGTATCTCATCTGTCAAATCTTCCACAATACTCGAATTAAGTATATAGGCCTACCTTGGTTTGAATACCTATCCGAGAAATCACAAACTTGTAGAAGAAGGTTTTTATTGAAGTATATTATAATAATAAACGCCTGTTTAAAAAAAAATCTGTAATATAAACGATATGATACAAAGAGAAAGAATATAATGGAAAAATAAACCATCTTCGTCTGTAGCCCCCGACAGGATTCGAACCTGCGACCTTTCTATTAACACAAACGTAACACGAAAAAAAATTACACGAAACAAAAATATTTAATTAAATAATTTGTTTCGTTATAAAGGTATAATCTTTAATATGTTTCATGTGTACAAAAAACTTAAGGAATTTATGTACAGAATTAATTTTGTTTTGAAAGTGAATCTGTGACTACGTACCATAAAATTCGGTATTTACGGTAATTGAGAGTCATGAAATGAAATGAAATGAAATGAAATGAAATGAAATGAAATGAAATGAAATAAGTTTATTTGCTTAACATTATGTACATAAGATGGTGAGTCAACAGTGTTTAGTCCAGATAATGTCAATACCTTATAATAGTAGGCATGCAAAAATTTGGTTGTTTTTTTTTTATTTTTTATATACGTGCATCTAATTAATTATACATTCAGTCGAATTTTATTAAATTATTATTCATACATTTTTGCTTTAAATTAATAGTACATTAGAATGTAGTAATGGTCAAGTTAAATAGGATATGTCATTTAAAAATTATGTAGGTACCTAATTACTTTAGAAATATTTGATAAGAATGTCAGTATAAGTTAGATTTTACATTTAAATATTCCTTAATGCTATAGAAATTGTGCTCCCTTAGAAATGCTATAATTGCTTTCCTGAATTTAGTTAAGGGTAGATCTAGCAAGTTTTGTGGTAGGCTATTATATATGTTACTCAGCATCCCATCGACATTCTTACGATTAAAAGCCAAGTTTCTTTTAGTAACATGTATCTTGTTTAATCGATTACTTCTGGCATTAGGATTAACTTGTCTTATAAAAGTAAAATGGTCTTGATGTTTTTTTATAAAAATACATATTTCCGCTATATACATGCATGGCAAGGGCAAAATGTTAAGTTTTTTGAACATAGGTTTACATGATTGTCTAGTGCTAATCCCACATAATGCTCTGATGCATTTTTTTTGGGCTTTAAATGCTCTATCTATATCTACAGAGTTACCCCATATTATAAGTTGATATCGTAGAATGGAGGAAACATAACTATGATAGGCATTCAGAGCTGTGTGAATGGATGAAATTTCTTTTAGCCGTTTGAGTGCGTATACAAATCTGTTCACTTTAGTACAGACTAAGTCAATATGTTTCCTCCAGTTGCATTTTCCATCTACAGTCAGTCCCAGGAACACAGTGGAATCAACTATCTCGACCTTGGCATTATCGCACTTTAAATCCAAAGTCAATTTTTGGCTCCTGTTAGTTCCAAATTGTACAGCCTTAGTTTTTTCTACGTTCATTTTGAGATCATTCAACTCCATCCAATTTACTATGTCTGCAAGAGTCGCGTTAATGTCATTTTCAAATGAGTTGATGTTAGTGCATCTGAATAATATCGTGGTATCGTCGGCGAATAGTATACATTTGTGTGTTGTTACATCGGGAAGATCATTTATATACAAAAGAAACAACAAGGGTCCCAAGATGCTCCCCTGAGGTACGCCTCGTACATTATGTTTATACTCAGACAGAGCACTAACCTTTTCCTTGTTGATTACTTTCGATATTTCTGTACATTGCTTGCGTTCACTAAGATAGCTTTGGAGCCAATCATTGTTTTTCCCTCTAATTCCATAACTATACAGTTTTTTTAAAAGGCTCTTATGATTAACAAAATCGAAAGCCTTTGACATATCTAGAAATAACGCTACGACAGGTTCCTTACGATCGATGGATTCTGTAACGTATTTAACTAAAGAGAACCCAGCTAAAGAGGTCGATTTTCCTTGTTGGAATCCGAATTGTTCTGTCTTTAATAGCTGTTTTTTTAGTATAAAATCGTATAACCTCTTTGCGATAACTTTCTCAAAGATTTTTGAAAGGACTGGAATAAGAGTAATGGGTCTGTAGTTATTCATATCTTGGGCATTGCCTTTTTTGTGTATTGGCTTTACTATAGAGTATTTGAGTCGGTCTGGAAATATGCCTTGGATGATAGAGAGGTTAATCAGGTGAGTTAGAGGTAGAGCTAATTTTTGAGAGCATAATTTAAGTAACTTGGTACTTATATAGTCATAACCAACCGAATTTGTGTTATTTAATGATAATATAGTTCTAAGTACTTCATTTTCTGAAACAGGACTCAAAAATATGGTACTATTCTGATTATAATTACAGGAACTTGATGGAGCCACTGCAGTCGTATTGTTAGTTAAATCTATAAAGAAATTATTAAATGCCTCCGCTAGCTCTTGGGGATCATTGATGTAGTTGCCGTTGCTATATATTTGATCTATTTGTTTTGTGGGCCCTTTGGTGTTAATATTACATGTAATAAGTGCAACACTTAATTACCTAACAGCATAAACATTAACCGATATATGAGATGCACCAGTGTCAACCAACTATTAATGCGTAATTAAACCAGTAATTAATTGTAATCGCAAGTAAACAAGCTTTACTAACGAACTGACTCACAACATGACTCAAACCAGCGTATATAACACCCGAGCTAATCCACACAACTCATTCAAACCTCGTCGCTCGAAGCGCAAACATGTATTCCAAGATCGCTTGTTTAATCCTCTTCAACGCTGTTCTGGCGCTCGCCGAGAACAAATGCGATTGTTCTGATTTCGCGCTAGAACAATCACTGCAAGACACCAATGATATAGTGGAGTTTCTGAACAGCCTATCTAAAACTGCCCCGACAGAAGACGAGGCGTATCCACCGGTCCTGACTGGAGTGATCACTGGCTCCTTAGGATGTCAGTGCGAGAACTTGAGAAGGAAGAGGAAAATCACGCCGAAAGAAGACATTCCTCTCATTGACAAGCAGAGCAGTGCCGAGACTGTACGCTTCCTGAAAGGAAATTGTCCCACAGGCTACGTAAGGCTTAACAAGAGGTGCATGCACGCTGAAATACTTGAAGATTAAAATGGAAGACGGACGAGTTCTGCAGTTTCGTGTTTTACGGCCAGTGATTTAATTTGTGTGCGTGAGGTTACAAGTTAATTATAGGAACTTTAGTTTCTGGTTATTAAAGTGGTGCTTACTAACTTGCGAATACTATTAGAAATGTGTATATTTCTTTGTAAAGATTATAGCTTAGTTTGACAAACGAGCAAATAATGTTTATTTTTATTGTGAACACCAAATTTTAAAGATAAGTATTGAACATCTACAAATTACTGTTGTGATTGATTTTAGATGTAGGTATAATTGAACCAAAGCTTTAACTAAGTAGGTAATTATAATTCTAAGTGGAAATGCATTTATTATTTTTATTAAAATGACATTATTTATTGTATTACATTGTATTTCTTCAACGTCCTATCCTTGAGTTGTAAAATTGAATTAAAAAAATATGTATTTTGATAGCTTTCCATGGTGCTTACTGATTACTTAACACTATATTGAATTCTTTAATACAGAGTACATATTTAACATGATTATAATCGACCTTCAACAACACCATAGCACAAACTCGTTTTAAAAACAACAAACAAAATAATCATATATTCCACAGCCTAACGACATAATAAGTTAATAACCCGCTGGTAGGCTAATAGCACCAGTTTACAAATCACAAGCATAATAAAATACAGCGCATAGCATTTTATGCGTAGTCATAAAATGGATACAGAAAAATACTAATGTCATCTTTACACTCTCGATTGATTGTAGCGATTTATTTTGTAATTATTGTGTAAAATACAATATTTTATCAAGAAATAAATGAATGAATGAATTCCCGCGCGGCTGCAAAGACCGCTGGGAAACCTGCGGGGCAAAATCTAGCCTATAATCATCCAGATGTCAATTCTACACACAGGTACATTACTTACCAAGGGCTGTAAAAGAAAGAAAGCCCGAAATCGCAGGTATTTGTAACCCGAGCCACAGGCGAGGGTTGTAAACATGCGATAGAGAGCTTTCTTTTTTACTGCCCGTGGTGAGTACACAATTTTACGTCTTCACCTGGTCACAATGCGAGTTCTACCATACGCGCAGCGTGCGGTAAAACTCACGTTATGGCCAGGTGTGACGTAAAAGATGTTGAGAAATCAGATAGCGGTTCCGGAGTTTACCCATTACATACAAACGTACAAAGGTACAATATTACTGACTTTTCCTCTATATTATATTAGTATAGAATAGATTAGTATGGATAATTGACAAGTCGATTCGATCACGCCACTCGTCTAAAGTGTATCTTGACCCTGCGATTCGTAACAATTGACAACATTTCATATTTTTGAGCCCTAAATTTTATTGGTTCTGTGTATTTGGTTTAAAAAGACAAATACGCTGATAGTTTATTTATTTCTCTAGGGTTCGTATTCAATTTGTTATTAATTTTTCAATATTTACTTATTCTAAAAGGGCGTAACTCCAATTCTACGCAGGAATAGCCTTTACCTTAGTCTTACCACGATCGAAAAAAAAAGTGATCTGACATTGACAATGACATCTGACTTTGCCATTGTCACTGGAGTTGGAGTAGGTCTGTGCCTGGACGAGGGCACTCCAGATCATATCTTTTTTAGCTGCCCAAATATTTCATCTTCCTTGTACGACTCTCTTCCTGATTTCGTTCAGCGCCCTGCTAACCTCAGTTACATCCTTACATTCGCTGACACCCCATTTGTATACATACTTGCGAAATTTATTAACAACTTTAATATCAGGCTCTAATCCTTCATCCATAGTTTTCCATCCGTAGGTCGCTCTGTAGTAATCATAAAAATAACCATGTGTTTGTTGTAGTTAGTTTAACTGTACATTGTGGTGTCTCTTTTGTTTTAGATTTTTTAACCGGCCAAGTATCAACTTGCAACATTTGGACAACATTTTCGGCTCTTAATCTCTTGTAGCTTCCAACCTTGACGCTGGCTCAATTGTCCCTCTGGACAGCAGCCACTATTTGTTAAAAAGAAACGATTTTATCGACGAATTTGGCTGTGATAAGCAGAGCTCGGATAGGGTGAGCTGTTTTGAGAGTTTGCATTACATGGACATACCTGTCAATGGTATTTGTCCAAAGTGTAATTTAATTAGGTACCTTACTTTGTTGAATTATATCTATACTTAACTCGATATCAAACGTAAGAAGAAATACGTTGAAAATAGTAAATATAGAAAAACTGATAGTTCTTTTACACAGAAACTTTATAATAAATTAAAAATCGTAGAGAGTACCTACTCTTTTTGCAATGCATTATCATTATAGTTTAATCATAATCAATTAAAGTTTCGTTTTGTTTTAATATTTATTTTCAGGGTGTATCCATATTAATATTAACGCATGACATTAATGACATAAGAATAGCTCACCCTGTCCGAGCTCTGGTGATAAGGGATACCGATACTGCATTATATAAATACGACACCTTGCATTCACACGGATCTTTGGCAGTACTTCTTTCCCTACTGCTCGACACCACTCCGCTTTATTTTTATACGGTACATGGAAGAAATGTTTGTCCGGTTTCTTCAAAGAGTCATTGTTACAACTTGGCACGACTTGGTGTACTTAGGAGTACACACCTCGTCGGCAATAAATCCCTATAATATAGGATCTTTTAATTTTATTTTACTTCGTTAGGTTACAGTAGTTAACATCGCTAGTAAACAATTTACGTCAATGTCAAATTCAAATTTGTGACAGCAGATTTTTTTTTTCTGTAACATAAGGCACAGGCTATCCATTAACTATGTCGTAGAATAGGTAAAATTAGACCATATTTTTAATTGTTTTTTAAATATTTTATTAAGCTATATTTTTTTTTTATAAATATAGTATAGTGCTCAGGAGGCAATATGCTTTTGAATCATATATTCATTTTGAAGTGTTTATATAATGAAATGTTGTCAATTATGCGTATTTGGAGGTCAGACTGGATACTTTGCCATGGGTGAGTTTTCGTTGTGAATACCAGTGTCTTTCCTGGTCATGTCAATCTGAGACATACAGTTTGTAGTATTTTTTTTTTAATGAGTTTGTGTAATTAATTATGATAAGGGATATTATTAATTGCACATCTGTATAATTTTTCAGCACACTAGGTATCTCCACTAATTAACTGAATGCATACCAGAAAAATGAATGCTGTGCAAAAAAACTAATTGATTAACTAACCATGTCCTACGAAAAAAACTAAAGAATCACACAAAACGAGATGATTTTTTTTATCGAATTCACACCAAAATGTGGTTCGTACGTCGGATATACTCGTATGATTTATAAAACAAAAATACTATTTGCTTTTCAAAAATACTAACTTCCACTCTAAATTGTACAATCTTACTACGGAATTTCTAAAACTGATATCTAAAGGTGCACCACAATAATCGTGCAACAAAAATACATTGAACCTAACTTTATTTGCTTTTTGTTTCTTTGTTTTACTGAAAAACATGCTGGCGCCTGCACATCTAACGCCGCGCTCGCTCCTTCGCGCTCACTCTTTAGCATCTGACGCTTAGCTTAGTGGCAAAACCGACTTGTTTAAAAAAAAAAAAATTAAATACACTCGGGCGCGGTCAAATGTTACGGGTCAGTGACGAAAACCTTCATCGTCTTTCTATGACATTTAAAAATATATCAATCTTTGGAGGCGTCTAACTCGGCCATTTTTAATTTTAGAGAAAAGTTTTACTGACATATTTTCTCAAGAAAAAAATCAGTCCCAAAAACGGCCCCCCTTTGGTACAGTCTGACCCTCCTAAGTGTTGTTTCTAAACTGAGTTAGCATTCAGTGTGCCAGTGTTTAGTGCATGTTAAGTGAGCACTTGATTATATTTTTGTGTTCTTAATTGTATAAATGTGACTGATTAAATTGGGTTTTATTTAGAATAAACGATGTTCCTAAAAGTAAATTAGGTGATGGTTTTCCTTTAAAAAGTTTTAATAATAATGTTTGTTAGATATAATTTTGATATAAGTTCAGGAAAACAGTTCTGCAAATACCATTAAACACTGCTCCGCAGTTTGGCGAATTGATGTATTTACGGTACACATATTTTATATTTTCATGTTAAATAAAAAAAAAATAAAAAAAAAAACTATATTGAATCTGATTTATTTAGTGTGCATAATTTGTGTGCAAGTCAGTATTTTTGGTTTAAGTTTGAAATATTTTGTCTAGGCGCGAAAAAAAATGTTCGGTAGACTTCCTGGCGATGTACTCGTAGGATCAAACGAATCGAACTATAGGCCCCCATCAATCTATGCGTCTCTTTGAAAACGTTCTATAATTAGCCATAATTGTACGTTTAATAAAATTTATACTATTATTTTTAAAACTGCGCCTGCTGGGTAGTGTCCCAGCTAAGTTCGTAAAAACGCGCTTTACGTAATTCAGACTCCACATCATTGTAAAATCCAGGAATGAAATGGGGAAAGCCGTAATCAAACCAATACTGCATTCTAAATTATATTAATTGACACCGTGACTTAGATAGTATTATTCAATGAGCGGATGGGAAAACCGTTCTTATAAATCTTAAACTTATACGAACGGTTTTCCCATCTGAATCTTCATTGATACGGGCGTTCGGAATTGTATTTGCAAGTGGAAAATTTACGAACTAACAATTTTAGAAATAAAGATTGTGTTTAACTTAGTCGGTGGCGCCACAACGATATGCATGTGTATGTTTGTAATATTTTATGTACTGCTATGACGCAGTATCTTTTATGGTATACAGAAGACAACTGTTACATATTTAATCGTTAGTCAGCCATCTTAATGGGAGGAAAATCCAACAGGAAAGAGACATACATATTTTCCGCGCTGAGTGATGTATTGCCTTTGTTTAAATTATACTGCACAATAACTAAATAAAACATAGGAACAGGAAAATGCATTTACATGATTTTTAAAAGTTTTAACTCCAGTGTTAATTGACTAATTAATTTAATTGTTAACGTTGCTTATTAATGAGTATGATTTACTTCTGGTATAAATTATGGTACCTATTATCAGATTACAAATATTACTATTAAGTAAGTCTTAATAATAACATAATTTCCATTATGTATCTATTATGTAACTAATGATCAGATGAATTATCTAGAGAATCTTTATGTGTATATATTATATTTTCTATCAATATGCATTGTTTTAGTAAGGTGCCTACCTATATAAATTCATGCACTTTCAGATACTTAGTCAGGTTTTAATACGTATTTGGTTTTCAGGGTAGGTACATATCACAGATTACTTGACGATTACGGGACTTATGAAAGGTAATGTGTAAGCCGATAAAAGTTATTCGTTTGTAGTCTTTTTTTCAGGTCGCTGCACTTTTGGTCATTTTTATTATACTGTACTCCAAAAGAAACAGAGCGTTTTAGATTTTCTTTTATGTAATACTACATCTATAATAAAATAATAAATAGGTTATACTCGTACTCGTACGTACGTTGGTCTACCTTCTTCTACCTAACTGCCTCTCAATTGCTCAAAGGTTAGCTGGAAGAGATCCCTTGTAGGGATAAGTTCGCCTTGGTACTTTGATCTTGTGTGATATGTATTTGCTAAAACCTCGTACTGTGTACAATAAAGTGATTACTATACATAGCAGAAAAAAAAAGGTTTCATGTTTATTACTTCCCAAAATAATATGTAAAATCACAGGTAAAATTCATGAAAATTATTATTGAAAGTAAATAAATCGAACAACGTGTAAGGATCGTAGCCGTAAATGATGTCTTGATTAAATCTGAACTCGTTCGCAAGAAGCGGGGTTTTCGCGGGATTTCTGTAATCGCTGGGTTATGCGGGTGCGCGTGCGCCGCGTCGTGGTTTCCCCGTGCCGCAGGCTTGCGATTTGACACACTAATCGTTTTTAGCAACTGCTGTTACCTGAGGTCGTTGTGCCTTTCGATAGTATAGACGGTGGGCCAAGTTCGCAATGAAAATATGCCTCCGTTACATTTCTTTTTCATCGCATGTCAATACAGTGGCAGATAAAGACAATCTATTTTTAAAACCTTTATAAATTATAACTAAGCCCTTTTGAGATAATAAATAAATTCTAATCGATTTTTTATATAAATTTGAATTCATTTAATAGGATTTCTAATTAATTTATTAAGCAGTAACGCTGCTAACGAACTTATAAATTTAAATTAAAGGAAAATTTATGTATGGGGTGGCGCATTCGTTACTGGAGATTTCTCAATATAATTTGAGACGTGGGTGCCGTAAAGAAGCCTACGTCTTCTGGTAGATGTCGCTACACGCCTGCCCAAGGCGTTGTAAGAAGGAACTGATTGAAAGATTTAGTGGCCGAGACAGATTGTTCCGATAGCTCAGTTGGTAGCGACGGGCCATGAAAACCTGTGGTCGCCGGTTTGAATCCGGCTTGGAGCATTACATTTTATATTTTTTCCTTTAAATTTAGGATTTCTAATATGAACATTTTGACATTTCATGCTTCATGCATTTGTATAAATGAGTATGAGTATTCGTATTTCAAGTAGACAAAGGTATTAAACAGATTGAATTGACTAAGTAAACAATATATTTTACAATAAAAAACAATTAAATATTATTAGAAAAAAGATTCAATTACTAATAAAAGACTAACGGCCGTATTCATAAACGTTAAACGCCTGTTATAACTAAAATGGCGTTAAAAGTAGTTTGTCCTTACCTGTCACTTTGACATTTGTGTTCGTAAGAAAGCACATTTATTTAGCAGAGGCATTTTAAGTTTTATGAGTGGAGGTAAGTAACTAAACGGTTAACAAAAGCTACTACCTAACTAATGTAATGCAAAAGTGAGTCTGCGTCTCAAAATCATTGAAAAAATAAAATAATCATCCGCAGTGGAATTTATCTACACCTACTACCTCACGTGTTTACAGTCAGCCATGTAATTTCAGCCATATTCAGCCTTGATTCGATCTCACAAAATATAGGAAAGCCTAACTGTAAAGGTCACCAAATGACATTTCGTAATAGTTCAGTGGGTAAGGCCGTGCCAAGGACGTAGATTCAATCCATACACCCCCTGACGGAACACGCTGAAACGCACACACGATATTCGGATAACATAGACCTTTTTTTCGTGGAGAAAACCTGCGAAGGTTATTAAAGAATAGAATAGAATTCATTATTTCAGGTCAAATACCCATATAATTGTTAGTTACATTTGTGCTTATTCTATGTTAGTTTTATGTGTAGGCAATTAGAGTAAGGTCGTGTGTCAAATATATATTTGGCACACGACCTTACTTGCCCTACCCAGTGCATCAAAATAGGGCAATCAAATCTGTCAGGATACTATTTTGGCTACTTCCGAGTCGTGCCATGATGGATGCAATTTTCCGTGTGGGCCTCAGCTTGCAATTGCTTATATATATAATTATATATTACATTATATTATATATAATTTCTTAATTCTGATTTAACAAGGACCACAGTTTTTCAGTATTTCCCTTAATTCTGTGTTAGTACATTTATATGTAGCTAAAGATATACTTAGTTATTTTTATTTAAGTTTTGCATTATTAAGCACTCATTTCGGATGACTACAGTTCTCAGGAGGCTGTTCAAACTGCTACGTATTCTGGCTAAAAGAGTATGGCATATTATGTAATAATAATATGTGGTATAGATATAGACGACAGACGTCCCATGGAAATGAAATGAACGAGTAACTACACTATATAAAAGAGTGGGGCACTTCGTCGTAGATTGAAAGATCTATTTTTGGTGTGTTATAATATAAATTGATTTTGGATGCTATATCGAGGAAAATGACGCGTTCTTTGATACCTATTACCTGTCATAAATATTTCTTTTCTGGACGTATAATTTGCAAAAAAAACATTTCGTGAGGTTATTTATCCTGGTAACAAATAACCGGTAATTTTTCCTTTTTTTTGTTTTAAAACTCCCATTTTAGAGTTCCTTACCAAAATGGGTCTAACGGAACACTTTTATTGACGAATGCTTAGCATCTGATACTCTGGCGATTTGAAATTCAATGGACTTTTTTAAGTGAATTACTGTGACATTTTAATCATGGCATTCGATGTTGACAGGTACCTTCAGGCGCCATGGGCACCCAAAAGGTTAAGGCCACTTGTCTGTTTAAGCATTTCTCCTTCTAAATAAATTAGGGGACATTAAAGATTCAGTAATTTGCCATTATTCAATAACAACGGGGTTTGAAACAATGCATATTGTTTAATGCTGTCTCGGGGTCTAGAAAGTTATTGAAACGTAGATTGTAACACGAAAATAACGTAGTGTTTTTTTCTTCATATAAATGAGATAATATTTTGTATTTACTTGGCACTTGGATGCTTAAGAAATATTTGTAATGTGTGTTTCTGTAGCTGTTGGATCTCCAAATACAAATATACAAATAAATTGTGGTCACAAAATACTATGCGCAGCCGGTCCCGTTATTCTGTAACTTGTTTTAAGCTCACCTCAACGATCACACACATATAATATATCTTTCAGCCGCGATTATGAATAACTAAGGCCCCATACGCACTTGCGGTGCGGTTGCGGTCAACCGCTTAGTGCGTAGAGGTTTTGCGTTTGCGGTTTCATATGTTTTGTCCAACCGCACGGCAAGCCGCACGCGGCTAGCCGCTTAGTGCGTACAATGGTTAAGCGTAGGTAGAGGTCTAGTTTCGTTAGGCGTGTCGGGTGAGGTGAGGCGCATTAACGCGTTCTGTATAAAAACCCAGTGGTGGTTTCTATTTCTGACTCCAAATCATGATGTAGTCCTATATACCTATATAATATTTCGGCGGTATATTTTTTTATGAAGTTTGAATTATTGAATAAGTTAAGTAACGTAATTGAATACAAAAAAACAAAGCACAATTATCAAAAAATACAAAAAAGTGCGAATTGTAACAACGGTCCAAGCTCACAAGCCGGTGACGTCACAGCGATACGGGTCGCACTCCGCACAAGTTAATTAAAATATCTTTTACAATGACGCAACGCAAATTGATTTATTTGCGTGCGGGCGCGGCGCGGGCGGTCACACAAATAGGTTCTCTTTGTGTGTTCGGTATCAATTAAATTGGTTATTAATATGACACGATACAACTTGTTTGTCACAAACTCAAAATTCAAATCATAGACAAATTGAGACTGGCTAAAGCACTGAATATATTACATTTAAAATTATAATAAAATACTCCACAAAGCTACAATTTCACAGACTTTTCTCCTGTAAGTGTAATTATAGTATAGATAGATTACATAATAAATAATGATTACGTAATAATAGATGGCCCAGGACTGGTCATTGTGGCACTCATTGGGAGAAACTATGTCCAGCAGTGGACGTCTTTCGGCTGTTATGGTGATAATGATGACACAATAATAAATGGTGATAGAAAATTGCGACAATTTTTCTATAAGGTCAATGAGGCCAATTCCGTCTACGGGGCTATGCCGTTATATACACGCCTGCGTTGAATCCAAGCACTTTACGCCACTGCTGACTCGGTCGATAAAGCAGCAGGGTTTTCTAGTTTTATCGACCGAGTCAGGCTTCATTGACCTTACATTTATTTATTGGAAAACCAGCAGATAGCAATCTAATAGAAGTTAACATCACGATAGAAGTATAGATGTACCTACTTTTTAATACTCTGCATTTACATGCCTTGAAATAGCCTAGGGATTTTGTATGGATGCCGGCTTTTTTTACTTGGTTCCGACTGAGAGGTTTCCTCAACACTATCACCTTGTAAATACGCATGAGAAGCATTACTACGTCACACTGCACTGATAATATGGGGCAAACCGGTTATCAGTTTTAATAATAAACCACTTCTGCGTAATTTCCGGAGACACGGTGATAATTATGCATAAGTTCCTGAACTTGGCGGTACTTTACCGGGCCCCTTAACTTGTGATGCATGGTATAGTCAAGTGCAAAAATATGTATCGAATAAATCGTCTCATAAATACAGGGTGTATCAAAAATGAGGTGTGAACTGAGCAAGGGCATATTCGGTAGCGCATTGCGATTCCAAATAAGCTTTTGTATTTTTTTTATTGTTTGTTTATTTTTGTTTGCATTGATATATTTTTTGTTTACATTACAGTCTTTGTTTTTGTTGGCATATCTTGTGTCAAAGATAAATTCAGGTCCTACGACATAGTCCACCCTCGGAAGCTCTGGCGAAGTTGTTTGCAGCTCACAGCTACAGTAGACGCCGAAAATATGTATACAATTTTCGCCTTATCACAACGGAATAAATGTGAACATATCTTTGACGTGTCGCGATTGGTGGTATTGTGGCCAATTTAGACTTGATAATGTATACAACGACGGTGGCAAACAAGCGTACGGCCTGATGGTAAGCGGACACCGCGGCCTATAGACGCATGCAACTCCAAAGGGGTAACATGGGCGTTGCTGACCCTTGATATGTTTGAGGATTCGCCGTGTTGTTCAGCTGAAGGAATAACTTATCTCGCTCTCAACACAAGGCATCCTCGGGAGCTCTGGCGACCTTGCTCACCTCCGGGAACACAACACTACTACAGAGCAAGTAGTAGTGGTAATTGTAACTTGAGCTTCCAAAAATGGGCCCACAGCTTAGTTCTTCGTTGTGTTTCATCATCATATCAACCGAAAGACGTCCACTGCTGGACATAAGCCTCCTCCAAAGAGTGCCAAAGTAACGGGTCCAGCGAACCAATAAATATATAATAAATTATTGCAATTTGTCTGCTTTGCCCAAAGGTTGACTGGTAGAGAATGCTTACGGAATTAAGTACGCCTTTTGTACTATAAGTTGTTCTTTTGTGCAATAAAGATTAAATAAATAAATAAATAATATGTATAAAAAAAAACACCATTATCTGTAAAAGTCAAATAGCTTAATTGTATATGTAGTTTCGCACAAACAAAGCTTTTATTGTCGACTGTGCCACCCGCATCCAGCGGACTCCCGCGACCTAATATTTTCATTATATTTGCGACATTTAAATTCCCGCAAGCATTGTTATGCAATTTTTGTCGTACCTGAGTAAAGCTAGGATTCGTCATGTCTATTAGAATGCGTAACGGCGCTTATCCGACATCTCTGCGTGCCTCTGGGCCCCGTGTGTCACCGGCTCGCGGGATTCGAACCCACGACCTGCCAGTACACGTTAAGAGGAAACACAGGGGCCGTTTTTCCATAGAAACGTAGTCTTCTGTTTTCTCCCTGGATAATGGCAGTAGAGCAATATTTTTTTTCCATAAATCTATGGCTACTATTTACATGTTCCTGATGTTTTCCTTTTTTTTCATAAATTGATTCTTAAGAGATGTGACGACCTCTGTAGCCTAGTTGGTAGTGACCCTGCCTACGAAGCTGGAGGTACCGGGTTCGAATCCCGGTAAGGGCATTTATTTGTGTGATGAGCACGAATATTTGTTCCTGAATCATGAATGTTTTGTATGTACATATTTAAGTATTTATTTATCTATATAAGTATGAATATCGTCGTCTAATACCCATAGTACAAGCTTTGCTCAGTTTGGGACTAGGTCGATTAGTGTAAGATTGTTTCCAAATATTTATTTATTTATTCAAATTTATTTATATTAACTTTCAAAAACCTAAGAAAAATGCCAGATTTTCCGCTGTGTTCAAACATCTAGAAAACAGTTTTGACTAGATTATTAAAAAAAGGAAAACATAGGAAGACGGCTAAAGCCTTTCTTTGATTTTTAATAAAAAAAAAAGTTATATTTAACTTTTTTTTGTCAAGTTTTGGAGAAGAAATCAGGCGACTACGAAACGATTTTATGTATTCTTAATATCAACCCTCTCGGTATAATATGCTGCGCGGGAAATCCCACTGCCTGGCCAGGGGGAGATGTAAAATTGTGTACACCAGGGGCGGAAGTAAGAAAGCCTCAAATCGCATATTCACCGCCTTTGCCTTCGGCTCGGGCGAAAAACCCGCGATCTGAGACATTTTGTGTTTTACCGCCCTAGGTAAGTAATGTACTATTACTGGCCATACCTATTACCGACTACAATTACGAGTTACATTTTAATTTGATATTCATAATTATATAATATACGTTATAAGTGTTTATAAAAATATGCTTTGAGCTTATAGGTTAAATAGTGAAATTGTTTTTTCAAATATAGGTGCTTGTTTTATTTATTTTAGAGGTACCTACATACATACTCGTAAACTACTGGATATGAAAGCATCGGCCATTCCTTTCAAAGGGCATACTCCGGATGTGACGTCACGAGAATGCAAGGAGGCTGCAGCGGGCTGTTACGACGCATGCGCAAGCCATTTCCGCCGAAAAACATTACTAAAGATTCGTGTACATTATGATAAGAGCGACAAGTCGTGCAAAGGAATCGATTACACGATAGTGTAGCTGTAGAAAATATTTGACCCTCAAACATTATCAGCGTTTAGCTAATACATTGTAAAATTAATAAGGAGCATTGTCTGCCAACAAACCGCACTGTGGTAAATAAAAAGCTATAAGCATGTAAAAAAAGAGATACAATTATTATTATTATTATTATTTTGCACGTTTTTTCTATTACTCGGGACCGGTCCTGGAGTGCGATTTTTGAATCTCACTGGTGATATCAAAGTCACCGGTGACTAAAATGATCACCGATGACTTTTATGTCACCATTTTCCAAGAGCCGTATTTTTGAAAGTCACACGCTGTTTACCAACATGCAGAAATTTTACAATGTCAGTCAGAGACAATCTTCCCGTTACGTTCCTTTTTACGCAGATGTTATAGTGTTGTCCTTGATACCGGTTTTTAGGGTTCCGTAGCCAAATGGCAAAAAACGGAACCCTTATGGATTCGTCATGTCTGTCTGTCTGTCCGTCCGTATGTCACAGGCATTTTACTCGAAAACTATAGTGTATTTGAATACAATTTTGAGGATAGGTGTATTTTGTTAGCCGCTACAAAGTTTTGTAATTAAATTACAAAAAAAAGAAATTTTTAGGGGTGCACTCCATACATAAAACAGTCAATTTTTTTTTTCATTTTTTTATTTCACCTTTCAAAATAGATAAGGTTTCTCAGCATTTTTTTTGATTAAGTGAATAGAGTCGGAGATTATCGCCCCGAAAGTCACTATAATTGTGTCCCCCCCCTCTAATTTTTGAACCGAGTATTTTAAAAATATGAAGAAAAAAAAACATGGACATAGGGCTTATTAAATTCTTTCAGCGAAAATTGTTTTGAACAAGATCGATTTAAAGGTTTTTGAGGTGGAGGAAGACCTATCGATTGATGTGCCACACGTGGGCTTGCAATGAAAAAAAAAATTTTTTTTTTCAGTTTTTTAGGGGTGCATTCCATACTACATGTATGGAGTGCACCCCTAAAAAAACTTTTTTTGAGGAATTGAATAACAAAACTATGTAGCGGTTAATAAAATACACCTATCCTCAAAATTTTATTCAAATACACCTTATAGTTTTCGAGTAAAATGCCTGTGACATACGGACGGACAGACAGACAGACAGACATGACGAATCTATAAGGGTTCCGTTTTTTGCCATTTTAATGGGCACGGAACCCTTCGTTGTGCGTGGTCCGACACGCACTTGGCCGCTTATTTATATTCTCAATAAATCGTCGCAATCACAAATATCACAATCGAACCCCGCTGCTAATTCTTCCGAAAAACATACTTTGGTACTTTTGGCAGATGTCACAAACGTCAACTGTCAAAAACAATCGCATGGTGATTTCAATTACGAGTGGGTAGGGGCACTCGTAAATCGATATCATAGGTATGACAAATGTAAGTCACCGGTGAGTTTCAAAAATACGAACTTTCGGAAATCACTCACATCGGTGAGAATTAGTCACTTGGTGAGATTCAAAAATCGATCCCCAGGACTTATAATTATTATGATTCAGAACTACATGTTCTGCATACATTATATTCAAAGGATTACTTACTATCAATAATTATTTTAGGAATTAAAAATCTAAACCCCAAAAAAAGGTCGGTCCTAAAAAGCAGTGACCAACTCAGCCAATAATACCTACCTTTACAAAACTGTTTGACATAAACTACAATTGCCAAAAAATAATTATTTGAACCATAAAAAAGTCTCTTGAGCAAAACCTGCTATATAAAATTTACTTTTGTGTAGCGTATCTTAGGTATACACTCATTTTCATTTAAAATAATAGGAGGGGGCCCCGAGTTGCTTCAGGAAAAAGATGTTACGATCGTGCCTACCCGAGTCTGCGGTAGCACTGTCGCGCCCCTAGATTTATGTTCTCTTTTTTTGGGGCAATTTTTATTCATATGTGTAATTATTTTTAAGCCTAGTTCGTAGTTTTCGTATTTTTATATCAAGCTTTTATTTAACTTGACCTGTTCGTTTGTTTGTTTGTTTATTTGCTAGTGAGGGACAATTTTTGCAAGTTAAATTTGACCCACTTTCCGGTGACAAATTGAGCTGAAATTTTGGGTAGGGTATAATAGTTTGGATGGCAATTTAATATGATGGTACCGTCTAGTTGATGATGACGGTATACAGAAAAGTACAGTTGGCAATAAAACTTGTACCAACATATTTTTTTTTATAGAAACTTATTATTTTTGAAGTCTATAATACG
This sequence comes from Epinotia ramella, assembly GCA_947578815.1. Taxonomy (NCBI): domain Eukaryota; kingdom Metazoa; phylum Arthropoda; class Insecta; order Lepidoptera; family Tortricidae; genus Epinotia; species Epinotia ramella. The sequence goes on from OX388223.1 coordinate 16,290,987, forward strand.
TTTCTTATTGATTTACCGATATCTGTGCGACTATGGCCACCAGCCTTATTCAACTCGCTTTGAGCCGCGTGCATCCCGCCAAATGGCTTGGAAGTCTTTAACCCTTTACGGTAACAAGAAATGTTATACTTAATTGTAGGGTGTATTTTAAACTGTATGTTTGAATAAGTAGATAAAATTATGCGCTACTTTTTCGTTATAGTGACATTTGAAAGTGATGCGGAACGTTATGTATGAATTTGCAGGATAAAGTGGATTAATTGAAAGAACGTACTACACATACATTGTGGGTTCTGATCTGCTTATGAATAATGGACAAGCAGGTATATCTGAATCATTATATCAATTAGATAATTTAGTAAAAAAAAAAATACAAATGCAAGAAAAGATAAAATTTATGCAACAGTTAATAATCTAAGTACCTAGTAACCAAGTATGGCGCAGTTAATGTAATTTGCATTAAATGTGGTTAACAGTACCTAGGTCTTATGATAATTACAAGTAGGTATCACACATTTAGTCTAAATACATTTCAAACAACCTTTCAATTAGTCAACAACAAGATAGAAAGAGATAGAAAAGAAAATAATTGATAAAATAATAAAAAAGAAAAAAAAGTATTATTTTCATTAGCAAGTGTGAAAGTCAAAATATTCTTTAATATGGTAAAAAATATTATCTAATAGGTAATTATACAATGTCTGTTTAAATCTTTTTATGACAGAAATTTCCTTAATATGTAATGGTAATTCATTAAATATTTTAATTGACATTATGTGCCTATTTTTCTTTTTTAATTTTTGAAAAATCAATGAAAGTCATCACAAAATATAGTTCGACTCCAAGTGTCCATTAAAATATAGTTGTCTATGCCATTACACTACACACTACACTTTACTGCATGAATGATAAAACTCCATGGAACTAATTGTGATTGAATTTTTAATCAATAGACTAATTATTTTATTTTCGTTATATTTTGTTTTTTTGACATTAGACTATTTTTCTAGAAACATTCACTAGTATTTTCTATAAAATTTTTACTTCATATAAAAATATTTTTTATTTTTTATGTTTCATAAATTACTTTAAAAAAAATAACTGACGATTTGAAAGTGCTTGTTACTAGGCCTACTTGAACAAAGATCATTTTGAGTTGTGAGTTTTTTGAGTTTTTACATTCGTACTCGTGTTTCATCACTAAATTCCTGTCTCATCGGAATTACACACACATGTCACATTTTAAGACAATTGTGTGCACTTCATGAATCACTGATTCATGTTTCTGCGAACCATTCAAACGGGAGTGTTTCTGTTTTGACTGAATCACTGAAATTGTGTGATTCATATGGTTACATTATACCATAGAGCTGCTACCGGGAACACATACCTAAAGATGACAGTTTGTGTATATCTATCCCTATCACACGAATGTGGCAAGTGCGATAGAGTTGGAAGTGTTTTCGCGGTTTCCGCTCAAAGTCGGTTGATCCGCGGTATTTGACCGAACTGTGACAAATCCTCACATTTCCATCTGCACGGCAATCACAGACCAGCCACCAAAACTGACGCCGCGCCGCGATGCGAGTCGAGAAAGATCTATTTATTATTATTTATTACTAGCTTCTGCCCGCGACTCCGTCCGCGTGGAACTCGTTTATACCGTAGCTCCATACAAACTTTCACCCCCCACTTCATCCCCTTGGGGGATGATTTCCGGGATAAAAACTATCCTATGTCCTTCCCCAGGAATCAAACTATCTCTATACCAAATTTCATCCAAATCGGTTTAGCGGTTTAAGCGTGAAGAGGTAACAGACAGACAGACAGACACACTTTCGCATTTATAATATTAGTATGGATTTAAGTAAAGCACTTTTCAATGACTTAAAATTAAATACAACGTCTCACAAAACTGTTTGCACAGTTTGACTGTGGGATCCATGAGTCTATATAATTTGAGGTAGTCTTAATGATAATGAGTCTATATAAAGTGGTAAAGTCCTAATCAGTCTATATGTCGGCGGCAGATCGTTAAATACGCCAGATCACGAAATTCCTAGGCATATCGTGAAACGGCGCCATTTCATGATATGCCTAAAAGTCGGCTAGGCTTATCACGATGTGCCTGATAAACAATACGGCAGATCGATTAGAGCAACGCATTCGTCGATATTCCTAGCTCTATACCGGGCACATCGTAAAATAGTTTCTTTCTTGGCCACTGGTGGCGCTGCACATGCGATGGCGGCCGTTTTGGTTGGGGGCTAATAATCAGGGCGGACAAAAATGGTTTGTCATAAGCGAACTCTGTCTTAGGTCGGTTAGGTTAGGGTTCACTTGTGTCCCTCAGACCAGAAATAGACACCCCGCGCAGCGGGGTGGCGTCGACTCGCTGGAGATTATCAGTCCGCACTTCTTATTTTGTTTAATTTACCTAATTCAATTTTGGACACCCTACTTACGTATAACGGTGAGTATTGAACGATATGCCGGCGTTTCATGATATGCCTAGGAATTTCATGATCAGCCTAAACGTCACTGGCTTGGCCAAATCATGAAATGCCGGCGTTTCATGATATGCCTAGGAATTTCATGATCTGCCTAAACGTCATTAGACAAATCGTTAAACGTTAAGTTTTGAACGATATGGCGGATGTCCTTTAGCCAAATCATGAAATGGCGGCGTTTCACGATATGCCTAGGAATTTCGTGATCTGGCGGATTTTACGATCGGCCGCCGACATATATAATTAGTAAAGTCTTAAGAAGTAAGAACAGCTTTAAATAATGTTGTCTAAAGTGGATAGTTAACTAGATATAAGATATTAAGTATTTAAATACTGTCGAGGTAGTGTTTCAACAGGGCTCTTTTAAATTTATTTTGTTTTTCTCTTGTCTAATAGCCGCAGGTAAAGCGTTAAGCAAATATGGTAAACTACCCTCCTCTTTCGAATTTGCACGGTTTTATTTATTCAATCGTATGGCATACATTATATTGGCCTTTAAAGTTTGTCACTCTTTAGTACCACCCAGGGGACACGTGCAGGGTTGTGGTAGGTAGCTCCTGCGGACGCGAGTAACAGTTGTCCCCCCTTTGTCAAGTGAGTGGGCAACTCGACTGTTAGAAGTTCTCATAAGCCGCCCGAAGGCCTCTAACTCGGCTTAACGACTACTGTCATAGACAGCAGCCGGGATCAACTGCTTAGCGTGCCTTCCAAAGCACGGAAACGCTCATTTATATTAACCACTCAAACATCAGGCGGTCACCCATCCAAAGACTGACCGCTGCCATCTTTGCTTATTAACCTGCGTTATCGTTTCCGACTCGCAGGCGCCGCTAGGCTATGAGCGCTTCGAATACGACGAAATTTGCTCGGTGCGAGTGAGACAAGGGGACGATCAGTCGCGCGAGAAGCGGCTTGTCAGCAAGTTGTGCTAGACGTACAGGACGGCCCGCGAGCTGTGTCGCGGCGAGATAGACTATCCATCTCTTCCTAATCGTTCCAATTCAAAATCAGAATGCCAGAGGCATCCAAGCAGCGAACAAAAACACCATAGAAGTGTAAGTACCGCCGCAAAATGGCCCCACAAAATGGGTGCCATTGTCATTATGCGGGGTTGGGGGCGGGGTGTCAAAACGATGCCGTTTAGTTCGAACATGCGCATACCGGGTTTTAGGCACGTGTTTGGGTAGAAATTTGTAAGGAGCGCGCATTCTATGTTTTTTTCCCTTATTTTATTTTATTTATTTAAGGAGCAGTTACAACTTACAAACTAAGCTAACTTATCATCACATGCGTTTACACAAAATTCATATTTGTAAGTTAACAACAACTGTCCACATCACTTACAAAAATATCTATTGAAGGTACAAGGATATAGAACGCGAGATGACATAATACTGTAATAGTACAGCTAATATTTTTAAGGTATTGGATTATTAAAAGCTAAAGTTGCTTTGGCTTTAAATGTATGGAGGGACACTGAAAATAAGTCACATTTTGAGCAAATATCATTAAATGTGCGACACATACGGATAGTGGGACAGTTTGCAGAGACGTTGTTATTGGCAAGAGGACAGGCAAACAATCGCGGATGGCGGACAGGTCTATTACTACATTTACATTAAATTCATGAATAATATCGGCATCTACTAGGAAATTTACAATTTTGAATAAGAGTAACATCTGCAAGTTTTCGCCTATTGTTTAAGGTATTAAGTTTGAAGAACTCTAGTCTAGCTTCGTAACTGGTAATATTGATAAAAAATAATTTACCCTTTATATGTTTTTCTACTTTATTTTATACTTTTTGTTCCAAAATGTATTATTTTGGTTCGTAAAATAGATTGCTCATCCTTTATTTATCCGAAAATGATATAATACTTGCCTTGGTGTGTATAGTTTTAGAAAAAAATGACTAAGTAAAGCGCGGCGGAGTCACTTCCCCCTCCTCCCCCCTAAATGCGGGGTGGCTCTCGATGGCTCCCGGTCTGAATCCACTCAAGACCACCTAAGGATCAACTGTGCCAAGTTTCAGCGCAAAGTCAAAAAGTGCAAGGTTCCCATACTATCGAACGGTGTCAGCCAGGGACGGAAGCTCTATCCTGTCACTTATCGCGTGATAACGCCATCCATGCTACGGGGCCTGAACATTTTAAACCCCCGACGCGTGTTATAAGTTTAACGTGTCTGTCTGTGGTATCGTAGCTCCCAAACGGATAAACCGATTTTCGTGTAGTTTTTTTTGTATCATAGATAATTTCATCCGGAGTGTTCTTAGCCATGTTTCATGAAAATCTTTTCAGCCATTTTTGAGATATTGGACTTTGAAATGAAAATGTCGGGGGTTTCTCAACTTTTCTAAGTTGTAGTTATTCCTAAGAAATTCTGTCATGTTGTCTCCGAGCTAACGGGAGAGAATAACATCAAGAATTAGTAGATGATGATAACCAAAGCAACGATGATACTGGCAATCTGTGAAATGTTGCCATTTAAACATATTATTTTTGGTTCGATGTAATATGTAGTGTTGACCGTAGATGTGGATATATGACAAAACTTAAGGCGCCGTAGGTTCATGGTCTTCTCTCCCTCTCACTGAGCATAAGCGTGAGCGAGATGGAAGTGCGTGCTCGGAAGCGCGGATATCATGTTTTTTAATTTTAATTTTTTGGCCGTTTAAATAAATAAAAAAGTAATCACTGAGTTCTCTCAAACATGATATTAGGTACCGATTTTTAGAAGCAATTTTAATATTTTTAGCTTTAGTGCATAATTTTTTACGAATATTTAAAGTGAATTTTAGACCTATGTTCGTGATTTTTTTCTATCGAGCGAAAGTTGCTAAATCATGTTTCGAATCACTGATCTCGCTGCAAAAAAGCCTCAAGATTACTATTCGTATTTCTTTGAAAACCATATTATTATAAACAAGACGCATTATATTGTTTCAAAAACTCTGTTCGCTTAACTTCGCTGAACCTACGGCGCCTTAAACAGTATGATACCTTTAGGTACGTAATTAAAAGTTGAAGTACCTAGTTACATTACACAATGTAGCGATGTCACAAGCCATCAAAACCAAAGTCGAATTTTGCCCCTTTTGCTAAAATACCTTGATGAATAAACGTTAATTAGTTATGAAAGTAAAATGCAATGTTGACTTCCAGGTAATAGAAACTACAATACAATGACACTTAACATGCAGGTACATTTAGAAACAACAATACATAAAGACAGCTCATGACGTGGAGACTAATTTAAAGCCAATTTGGAGAGAAATGGATATCTTTTAATACCACGGCCAATGGTCATGGCTAGCAGGCATAGAGCCTGCCAGATACAGATACAGATTAGGTGAGGTAGGGCACAGCGAAATGTCATCCCGCTCGTATGTGGAGCAGCCCAACTGGGGAAGTACCTCCGCCTCGCAGAAGACCACAGCCATAATAACACTACTACTTGCTCTGTAGTAGTGTTGTGTTCCTGGAGGTGAGCAAGGTCGCCAGAGCTCCCGAGGATGCGTTGTGTTGAGTGCGAGGGAATTTGTTCCTTCAGCTGTCGAATCCTCAAACATATCAAGGGTCGGCAACGGCCATGTTACTCCTTTGGAGTTGCATGCGTCTATAGGCTGCGGTGTCCGCTTACCATCGGGCGGGCCGTACGCTTGTTTGCCACCGTCGTTGTACAAAAAAAAAGAAAAAAGATAGTAAGCAGACACTGTAGCCCATGGACGCTTGCCACTCCTTTTACTACATACAAATGTAGGTCCCTCTCAACACAGCACCACCCTCGGGAGCTCTTCCTTCCCCACCACCCGGAACACAACACCGCATACTTACCCAGCAAGTTATGTGGTGGTGTTACCAGCCAACTGACAAATGTGACCATTGTGGATGTCATGAGCTGTCAAAAACAATATCGCGCTCTAGAATTTCGAGAGAGAACTTTTGCATCGTTGTTAACAAACTAGTAGAAATCAGCAGTTTAATTTCAAAAAAGCAACGAAATGGAACGAATCCTCACAAATACCTACCTATAATAATATGAATGGGGAAGTACCTATAATAACTTTCAAAGTACCATTAAAATCCTTTTTGAAAAAACGAATACTTATTACTTAATTCAAATCTAGAAACAAATGCGAAACGATCACATTGACGTTCGAAAAGCGTCAACCGTATAAGTTTGAAAACATAATCAGCGGTGATTTTGAAATTAGAACAAGGCTGGCCGTCCAATTTCTTTACTTATCGCCAACGGCCGAGGCACGCACGTCATCGGCCTGTCCGGCTCCCCACAATAAATAAAATTTCACAGAATGAGGGAAAAAAATCAATACGAACACTACTATCCACTATCGCCCCTCTAATTTAGTGCGAACGATAAAAACAACCGCTGTGTGGGTGCACGCTCATATCACACAATACTCGTATCAGCGAACGCGACCTTATGTAAGCATCAGTAATTCTAGAACGCGATTGATTCCAAATTTGAAATTGTACTCACGGGTAGAGCAGCCGTCAAATGTTCTGGTAATTCAGCATGTTACTGGCCGGGTTCAGCGACCCCGCGCTCGCAGGCAGACACACGCGCCATTTTTCCGTTGAAACGTCAATTTTCAAATTCCAAAATCCAACTGTCAAACTCCCAACTTAGGAAACTTTTACTCGTTGTTCTATACCAAAAGTTTGTTGTATTACGCCTAGCTATAAACACTGTGTAAAAAACGGTATAAAAATATTAAAATTATGAACGATGGAAAAACTTGTAAATGAAAACGAAATATAAATATATATTAATAATAATAAAAACGTTCTTGCCGCTCAGAGTTCGAGCGCCTACTGACTTAAAATTTTTGGGTATAAAAACATGCTACAATGGCCTCCCTCTGGAGAGAACCTCCTTGGTACTTGCGCGGGAAACTCCGAGCGAGGCCTTTCCGGGGTCCCTGCGAGCCAAAACCACCCGTAACACTGCCGCAACAAAGTCCAATTTAAATTGGAACATATTCGGCTTTTCACTTCAATTCATGATCCACAATAACATTTCTAGTTGGAAATTACAGGAACTTCTTTCAAAATTCTACGGTATATTTTCTTTAGATCTGCTAGACGATTCCTTAATAAAAACTTTCTTTATCAACGTACCGTGCGCAGTTACGCACGTTGAGAAAATATATGATAATAATGTCGGAAAGCTGAAATAACAAAATTCGAAATAAGTGTTTCCTCCGTAACCTTGAATTGAGCGAATATTAAATCGATGTCCATGATCTAATACATGATAACATGAATAGTATGTTAACAAAACCATTCTTGAAAACACTAGCAGGGTCCTTTGGAGATCTAATCATGTAGGTATGTTTTTAATATTGTATTTCATGTTCTGAAAGTAAACATATTAGGTAAAAAACATAACACGTCCCCCAATATTCACAGTACTAGTTTCAGTCAGATAATTTAATATGAAACAATGTAACAAATATGCTACCGTGATTGACATAGAATTAAGTTTCAAAGTTCCTGGTGTATAATCAATATTAATTTTATTTGGCCTCTTTTCCATATAGCCTGGATATAGAAATATTATTATGTAAAGGGTTTTAATTTTTCATCGTACTGCTCTCTTAAAATACATGAGTAGGTACACAAATTTAACTAATACTTAAATAAAATAGTTAAACAACTGACCTTTTGTTACCCTTCGGTAGGGTAGCTGAGGAATAGAAGCGCTCAAAATCTGTGTAGTTTTATTATTTTACTAAAAAAGTATAAGCTTCGAAAACTCTACAAAAAAGCAGCAATATTTAATTACAATAAATAAATACAAAGCACCCAAAGTAAACCAAATCTAGTCAGCGTTTGTACCTATACAACTTAAACCTAAAATTGTCTGTAACATTACACTACTAAAGTAATCCTTATCTCATCATACTCGTAACTAGGTATACTTCGTAGCCTTTAACACTATTTCCTTACCATAAAACCCACCTCCACACATTGACTAGCAAAACACATATTAAAACATTTAAGTACTAGAAAAAAAATACATGAACCAAACTTTAAACTAAGGATTGATTATACTCTTTAAAATATGTTTTAAAAACCACAACGTTTTCACAAATTAAGTTGAGAGAACAGTAATTACTAAAATATATTTCCTAAGTTAAAATAAATTTTCGGCAACAGCCAAATATTTCCCGAGTATCAAGACTGCTATGGCGCCGTACGCTACGCGTGTGTGCGTGCTGGTGGGGGCGCCGGGTGAAATTTTTCGTTTTTCGCCCACTTTTCCGTCCCGCTCTAGTTTTTCGTCTCCCTCATTTTTTCTTCGCCCGCTTTCTTCCTAGTGCCCCACCACATGTGTGCCGCGCAGTATATGCGGAAACAGCAGAGCAAACGTTTCCGGTTTGAGGCGGCTTTTGTTTTAGGTGTTTGTAGTTGATGCTCTATTGTTTTGTAGGTATTCTCTAAAGTTGTGTTTGTATTAATATTATGTCTCGTGTGTATATATATTTATAATTGATATATTTGTTATTTATTGCACAAAAGAAAAGCGTGTCGAACAAAACGAGGTTTAAATGCTTTATTGCATTTTCTATCAGCAAGCTTACAGGCAAAGAAGAAAAATTTAGAAAATTTGAATATATTCGCTTACTAGATAATATCTGCTAAGGGTAATCACAAACACATAGTGAATATGGTGCTATGATAATACATTTATCGACTGTTATACGCTTGGTATTTTATATTGTTTTTTTCAGAAATGTTAAATATAGCTATTTTTCGTTTATTTAAATTCGTCTTTCATTTTCGAGATTCCATGAATCTTACATGAATCTTACGATTGACTCACTTTTTAAAACTGCGATTTTATGGGGTTGTATTGGGTTGAACACCATAATTTTGTCATGGAACGTAACGTACGTTTTTTCATGTTTGATACGAAATACTGACAAGAAAACTTAGTTGACGAAAATGAAAGACATGGTTACCTATGACAACTAATAACCGAAAAAATTGACTTGCATATTTATTGTTAATGCGTCACGTACCTATTCGTCGACTCAAGATAAATACCGCTTGCTCTGCAACCTGCGCATATACTGCGCGCTCCGTGCGGCGCCGCCCGCCCTCGCTCCTACGCGGCGCCTCAGGGGCATACAGCGTGCTCCAAGTTTCATGCCCACTCTTCCGTCTTAGATGCCCACTGTTGGGTACGTGTTGTTGGGATCGGCGTTTGTGTAATGTGTACGTTTACCCTCGTGGAGCTTGCCTTAAAAATTTGGCAATATGAATTTCAACCTTAATTTTTGTTATTTATGTTACTACTTAGGTTAACGTCACTTGTGAGTTAATTAACTTTTTTCTCAAATTCTTCGTTTCTGATGGCTTCCGGTCTAAACCGGTAAAACTGGCCATTAGACGAGTGTTGCCAGTTGAGACTTTGTAACTTGTAGCTTCGTGAAATGGGCCCCAGGAGGTTATATTTACAAATATGCATATATCACCTTTTATTCCTACTTAATAATTTTATTAAATTAAATTATACTTAATAAATGGGTCAACTTTTTCTGTCGTTATTCTCTCACGGTAAGCTAGGAGACAACAGTGACAGAGTTTTTAAGAATAATACTATGGAGATGCCTCTCCACGGAATGGATTTACCAAAATAACAAAAACACGTGGATTTAACCATATTAAATGATAGTTTTAAAGAGTGACCTAGGAGACGTACCTATGGCCACGAGCAACAAAAAAATGTTGATTGGCCGAAATAAATACTTTGGGGAAAATCTGACACTAATCGATCTGTCCCAAACTAAGTAAAGCTTGTAATATGGGTACTTTGGGACGATATACTACGCTTCACTACATAGTATAAAACAAAGTCGCTTCCCGCTGTCTGTCCCTATGTATGCTTTGATCTTTAAAACTACGCAACGGATTTTGATGCCGTTTTTTTTTAATAGATAGAATAATTCAAGAGGAAGGTTTACATGTATAATATAGTACCCGTGCCAAGCCGGGGCGGGTCGCTCGCTAGTTTATAAATAAAATAAAAATGTAGTAATAGTAAAATAAAAATATTGTGTTCTGTAAAAATATGATATTCAAATAGTAGCCCTCTGATATTGGTGTGCCCTTGCAGGGCGTTACATGTGTCTACACTTATTTTGTAATTTCTACCTGATGTATAAATGTGATACGCAAAAACATGTGATGTTTGATATTTAAATACGTAGAAAACATCCATGACTCAAGAATCGCATCACATAAATAAATGCCCTTACCGGGATTTGAACCCAGAACCTCCAGCTTCGCAGGCAGCGTGCAGAGTGTACCTGATAGTGGTATAATTTGAAACTGTGATTGTGATACAATCCTACTTACTACTACTAATATTATAAATGCGAAAGTTTGGATGTTTCGACGTTTAGATGTTTGGATGTTTGTTACTCAATTACACTTAAACGGCTCAACCGATTTGGATAAAATTTTGCACGAAGAGACTGCACGAGTTTATAACCTGGATTAATTTATGGAATAGTTTTCATCCCGGGTTCACGCAGACGAAGTCGCGGGCGGACGCTAGTAGATCACATTTGGTAAAAAATCTAATCCTTTTAAAAGACGTATTTTTAATGTATACAAATTGCCAAAAATATGCAAAGTTAAGCAGGGAACGAAAAAACCATAAAATGCTCCTTACAAATTTCTATCCAAACACATGACTAAAACCCAGTATGCGCTTGTTCGAACTAAGTAGCTGCCTGGCATTGTTTTGACACCCCCCCCCCCCCCATCACCGCATAATGGCAATGACAACCATTCTGTGGGGCCATTTTTCGGCGCCACTTAGACTTCTATGTTTTAACCTTATATTTCACGGTTAAGAACATCAAAGGCTTAATTCATTTCGGTCAATATGGTGTAAAATTATATCACTATCAAATCTTCCAGGATACCCCAGACTCACCAACACAATTCAGAACCATAAATAGATCAAGCTATACCCCAACGCCTAACCAAAAACTACGCTTCCCAAAAAAAACCGTTACCTAACAGCCCAGCCCCCAAGGCCACGAGTTCACACACACCCTGTACTCTAGAACTAGGAAGCGGGGGGGTAAGTACACACCACCCGAGGGGGAGTACATGGCAAATACGCGAAAGCAATAGGACTTTTAAAAATTCTCCAGAAATATGATTTATGTGTTGACGGCAAGAACGCCTCCTTTTTCCCGCTCAAGGACGGCCCCTGATTCGATTTTTAAAGCCCGGGCGCTTTTTACACACGCTTGTTTGTTGAAATTTGAATTTGGAATTCGATGGTTTTTTAAATTGAGCTGCCAGCCCGCTGCGTTCCATTTTTAAATCATTCTTGAGACGGCCGAAGGTTTTTAAAATTGGGCGAGCCGCGTTCCATTTTGAAATTACATTACGCGTTTCAGTTTAGGATTTTTACGAGCGTTTTTTAAATAGTAGGCTTAGCTAAGGGTGAATACACGAAAGATATGCGAAGTGTGTTTTTCATATATCTGAAACCTAGGTGTCAGATTTATGAACATCTTGGCACATCTCTGTGTGCGTGTAGCGCGGGGTGTGCATTGGCACCTTTAATCTCAAGATATGGCGTAGGAACTAGTTTTATAAAAGCGACTGCCATCTGACCTTCCTAACCAAAGCGAAAACTAGAACTTGTTGAGATTAGACCAATTTTCACCAAAAAGCTACCTGCTGTTAATTAACAAATGATATTTCGTACTATAACATAGGTTATTTTTAAACCCGTGGCACAAGCCGGGGTTCGAACCCACAACCCACGAGCTCCTAATTGAAAGTCGCGTGCCTTACCGCTCAGCTACACACACATATACACATACACACATATATAACAACCTATAAATTCGATAATTGTATATGTATTACGAAAGTTACACACTAACTAAGATACCGATTTTAACCGTTACGTAATGACCCTGCAAGTTCAATTCTGTCTCTACCAAACAATCTCTGGTTTGGTTCGACGTTCAATCAATGAGATTTTACGGATCTCTACGTGTAAGTTAAGCTCCCCTATTGTAGTACCCACCCGTTGGTGGCATTTTGAACCTTATTTCATGGCATAAATTTCCTCAATCTTGCAAAATCTGGGCGCTAATGACTACACTCCGATTGCTAATCAAGGCCAAATCTACCGTAGATTTATTGCTATCACTTATCACCATCATGATGTCAGTCAGAAAACGTCCACTGCTGGACATAAGCCTCCCCCAAAGAGTGCCAAAGTGACCGGCCCCGCCACCCGCATCCAGCGGACGTGCTGTCACTGCTAAATGTCAACCCAACATTGACGACATTTTATTTATTTTACTAAGTATTCAGGCTCTTTGTAGGTATCGCCACACACAATGTGTGAGAAATGGCTTTCATCTTTTATGTTCGTCACTTTTCCATGTTTTAATAGTTATTCAGCTATTCGGAGCGAAGCGAAATCTAACAAATCAAACTTAATCTCAAGATTTGGCACTAAATTTTACGAAAGCATCCACCATCTAAACATCAACCCAAAAAGAAAAATAAGACCTCGTTCAGACGAGCGCGGTGTCCTTACGATGTTTTCCTTCACGGAAAAGCTATTGTTAAATATCAAATTATATTCGTAGGGGAGTTTTTTTTACACATTCACTGTCAAGAATCGCTACGGCATATAGGCGCCTGCTAAGCAAGTTCCTGGCAGTGAAATTATTAAGAAGTTGCGTGCCTTACGGCGCTCTAATAGTAGTTTATGCAACTGATCCATAATGAGAGGCCTTAAAACATGAGGGTGGTTTTATGAAACGAGCGTCAGTGAGTTTCATAATACGATCACACGAGTGTTTTAAGGCCTAATTATGTACAGTTGCATACACTACTTTATCTACAAATATATCTTTCGTAACACCAAAAAACCAACAAAAAAATGACAACAGCAATGGCGGCAATTCCATCCTCCGTCAAAACGAATGGTTTTTTTTTTATCATAGACAAACGAATGAAGTCCCTATACGCATGTCACTCGAGATTAAAGTATGTCATGCGTAAATATTAAAAAAACATATCGAATTGACGTTTCGTATCGATAACTGTCTTAATATCTATGGATACTAGAATAGAGTCCCACTTGAGTTTTGACAGCTGTTCCAAATTTAAACTCATAACGTTACAAAAATCTGTACTGTTATAACATTAAAGCACAGATTTTACCTACTACCACAGTCACCACAGACAAGAAAGTTCTCATAGTAAAATCGGTTGTAATAATGCTGGTCGTTTCCTACGGTTTCTGAACGCATTTTAGAGCACTAATGATATGTGCGTAGATAAAAGAAACTTAATGTAAGAATATTTTGCGAAACACGACTGTAAGAGAATCGTCTGAAACCTCGTTGCCTTTACTGAACAAAATTGTTCAGGAATCAGAGTTAAACGACAGACGACATTAGCAGACAACGCATACATATATGTATGTTCGACGTACATTAACATAAGTCGATTTGCAGCATTTGTAGGGCTTTCTACCGACTGTTTAATGATTGATAATGAAGACGCTTAAGTGGCGGGGTCATTGATACTTTTTGACATTCCAAACTTATATCATTGTTTCGCGTGCTCTTTCTAACACGAACGGTAACGCTCTAATATCTCGCACCCACTATTGGCAGACCGCTGCCGCTGAAAGTTGTGGCCAACTCGTCGCGCCATAGTCTGGACACGAGCGGGCAGCGGGGTGACGAGCGGGTGTGGATTGAACTCGATCAAATGTATGAACTGCCGCTTGCCGCCCCGCTGCCGTTCAGACTAGGCCTAAGAGCGGTAACACACGGTTTTGGAGCGATACAATCGTGGTACAGATACCGTGTGTCTATGGCTAGTGTCGCTATAATACAGTCACGCCTTCGTCAAACCGCGCGTTTGTATCGCTGCAAAATTGTGTGTGCACTGTAGCATTAAAGTAGAAAAGGAACGGGGTGATTTCTCGTGAATTGAATGAACTCTTAACGACGTCTCTCATAGACAACAATCAGGAATTGTACAAACGCCAAGAATAATGGCCGCGTCGTAAACAACACTACACGACACTCGTCAAAGTGAGCTGCAGTAGCCAAAAACCTCCCTGAGCAATAAAAAATAAGAAATCCCATTCTTGAAACCGGGTCACGGGGGAGTTTCATACCCGGCCCTTTTTTAAAGGAAAGTTTATACTGAAGTTTTTCCAGTGATGTGCAAAACATATCGCTATGGTCGCTTACGACTTCAGCCCAGCTATTCAGTAACTCGTTTTAAGCTTACCTCAATGCTAATATATCTTGACGATGACGCCTCGATTCGTAGTAACTAAGCTTAAAGTCTATACATACTTACATGTCCTAACATGTAAACAAACATGAAGTCAAATATGATCATAGACATGGAAATAACGATAAAGTATATATGAATGTGATTCATAGACAATCTAGACATCGTTATGTCAGATATTTTTGAGTTCATTCGTTCGTTACTTCGATTATTTAAGGAAATCTCAGTATTCAGTTGTATTCTCCAGTTAGGTTACTTGGTTGATTGCTTGGTTGGTTACTTTGTGAGTTTCTTTAAGTGTACAACATTCTAAGTGATGATTATTGTGTTCCCAGAAAAGTGTGACAATGTCTTCGAGAAGTGTTAGTTTACAAGACACGTAAGGATGATTAGACTTTAGGTAGAGATATCTAGTTTCGTTACGTGTCTCACTCATGGTCGCGAAAAGAATAGCCCATGAGGTTTACCACAACTTGCTGCCGAGTCGCGTCGCGCGCGATTTGGCGTTTACTGTCTCGCTCGCGTGCCTAATAAACAAAAGTTAGATTTTCTCATCTCGTGTCACGTTGTGTTAGATATGTGCTCCGCTCTACGTCGAAGACCTTGCTGCCAAGTTGCGTCGCAAATATTCGTGCTCATCACACAAATAAATGCCCACCGGGATTCAAACCCAGGACCTCCAGCTTCGTACGCTAGGTCACCATACCTCATTCCAGACAACATCACATTTTACCGGACATATTCTGCTGCGTTTCTCTATAAAAGAGGGTATTGGCGTAAAAGTGGCGATATAGTACGACGTTTAAGGCCTAACGCGATATTTACTGACCCTTTATTTCCGACGTTTCACCACTATTCAATGACGCGCAATGAGAGCAATGGCGCGTAGTTGAGTGTCCAAGAGGCATCCGGATGGCTCGCGGTATTCGAGCTCCCGAAGTGTTGTGGAACCGCCCTGCGCAACCCAAATTGAGCCAATTTGGACTGGGGCGGAAATAGAAAAAAAATAGGAAAGAAAAAAAAAATATAGTTAGACAGCCGTTTGAAACAGCGAAAAGTGTTTCGTCGGCATCTGTCATTCCCCTACATTTTATTAGTTTCTATTGGCGTTAGCGCTTGTCAATTGTAACCTTGTTTACGGCCCCTGGCCTAAATCGAATACCTGGCGACATTTTTTTTTTCAATTTCTGCTCCAGTCCAAGTTGGCTCAATTTGGGTTGCGCAGGGCGGTTCCACACCGCTTCGGGAGCTCAAATACTGCGAGCCATCCGGTTGCCTCTCGGACACTGAAATTTCGCGACACGGGTTTCACTGGTGGTCGCGGATAACTGCAGACTCAGTAAGATCTTACTTCATAATCATAATCATAATCATAATCATAATCATTTAATCATTGCTTTGTGTGTATAAAAGATCTTAAAGCTATCAAGGTTTCAACACAACCCTGTGAGGGCTTCTTAAGACTTTAGTAATTATATAGACTGATTAGGACTTTACCACTTTATATAGACTCATTATCATCAAGACTACCTCAAATTATATAGACTCATGGATCCCACAGTCAAACTGTGCAAGCAGTTTTGTGGGACTTTGTATTTAATTGTAAGTCATTGTAAAGTGCTTTACTCTGAAAAAAGTTACTGTCAATCAGCGAACGAAAAAACCATAGAAGTCTAAAGCAGCGCCGCAAAATGGCCCCACAGAATGCGTGCCATTGACATTATGCGGGAACGGGAACGGGGTGTCAAAACGATGCCAGGCAGCCGTTGTTCGATCATGCGCATACCGGGTTTTAGGCACGTGTTTGGATAGAAATTTGTAAGGAGCTCGCACTCGCATTCATAGTTTTATTCGTTCTCTGCTATCAATGATGAACATTTCGGTACACGCTTTTATTGCCAATTTTGCACACTCATCAACTACTCGTTGAGAGGGGGAATGAGCCCAAACAAGAGGGCGTATGTCGTGTATTTCAGGAGTTGCTATGGTGAAGAAGGTATGTTTCTGTCTTCATGAGCTCAGCTCGATGGTGCTATATTACGTTGTCGCCGAATTTATATCAGTATGCCTTCAGCTCAATGGAGTAACGGCTAGTTGCCGAAAAATACCTTGCAATTTTTTTCGACAACTTACCTTACTACTTACATAGGTACATAATATCTACATACAAACAGCCCAAGCAACAAAATTATCCCAGAGTGCGTATTTTATAGACCTACAGCACTAATAACTCTCTATTAATGGTTCTAGTAGGTGCTACCATGCTTATAATAGCATACGTGAAGTTTGTTTGCGCTTCTAGTACATCTGTTCTTATAGCCTAACTTATAATCGCTAATAGGCTTAAATTAACGGCACAATATAAGCTAAGGTGTCCTATTAAGGTATTGAAAAGGCGGAAACGCGCTTGAGACTATTCGCTCTGGTAAGCAATACTTATTATTGCCTACATGAAGCAATATAAAACCGTTATAAGTTAAGTATGCTTATAAGAGCAACAAATAAAACCAAACGTACTGGAAACCATTTGCACTTGTTACTTACACTTATAAGGATTTATAAGTCTACTTTGTGGATCCTTTATAAGTAAATTAGTTCTATAAGTGCTTATTCTAAAAGTAAATGTAGTGGTTCTTATTGAGCATTATCGAATGCTGCTATAATCGTAATGTGTAAAGGAGTACAATCGTTCCTAATGGTCTTGCTAATTCTATTATGGTCTCATCACGGAAATGTTGAATATCTGGTGCTAATTTTATAACAGGCAAAGGACGTATCACATAAATTGACGCGGGTTCCGCACAAGATAGTGACAATGGAAATTCATGACAATGTTATCGATGTTTCTGGA
The DNA here is from genome assembly GCA_947578815.1 of Epinotia ramella. Taxonomy (NCBI): domain Eukaryota; kingdom Metazoa; phylum Arthropoda; class Insecta; order Lepidoptera; family Tortricidae; genus Epinotia; species Epinotia ramella. Next base: position 16,308,686 of record OX388223.1, read on the forward strand.
GAAACCGATTTAGATTTGACCACGAGGAGAGTATTAGCGATGAATCTTAACACGATGACGAAAGTGATTTTAAAGGCTATTCCAATTAAAAATACGTACTAGGAAAATATATAATAACACTTTTGGAATCAAAAATATGTCCTGCCTCAAGACGCCTCAACGCTTCTTGACATAAATAAAAATAAGACAAAAGAAATTTAAAAAATCTGATTATGGTGCATTTAAATTAGTATGGAACCCTAATTCCTAACAATATGGCGATATTGTAGTTCTGGTGAAGAATCATTTGCTCCTATAGAGGGATGGTAACAATCTTCAAAATGCTTGCTCTAAAACGTGGTGACTTTTGATTATATTTCTTATTGCAACCTAATTTATTTTAAATACAACTTATTAAATAAACTGGTTTCAAGAAGCGCGTAAAAAATAGATTGAAAACACAATATGCTTCACCTAAAATATACGTTCGCATGAGAATGCACGTACATCTTATATTTATACGTATTATTATGAAAGACTTAAAATACTTATTAGGAAAATTGGTAACCTTAAGTTTTTTATACAATGTAGGGAACAACTCACAACACAGGAACACAAAATTCACAACTGTTTTTGGAAAAGCTTGTAACAGAATTATGGAGCACGTTATACTCTTGTTTGGTTTTGTAAGGCGCTTATAGTGAGCTTCACGGGAGCAAATAGTTTTGCGAAGTCGAAATATAAGTCTACTATTGGCTTAATTGGTTGGTCACTAATTCCACTATTAGTGCATTATTAGGACAAGAACGCTTATAAATTGGGCCCTTTTCCGTGGTTATAAGCGCTTACTATCCCGTTATAGTCCTGATAATATGTGGTTCTAGGACAATTATCAAGCCACTTTTTGTTACTTGGGAGTGGTAGTTAAAGTAAAATACTATCCCATAAAAACCATTCCATGTAAAACAGACGCCAAGTCTCGAAACTCTTGCACCGTAAAAGTTGTGAGATATTTCGTAGGGCCAAGTCTCAGTCTCTTTATTTGCTTGCTAAATAAAATTTTGCAACTTGGCGATCACACAACTTTACTACATTTATGGATTTTTGCATACCTAAAACTGTGTAGTATTGTGTGATTGCCAAGTCACAAAATTTTATTTAGCTAGCAAATAAAGATTAATAAGAATGCCGAGACTTGGCTCTACGAAATATCTCACAACTTTTTACGGTGGAAGAGTTTCGAGACTTGGCATCTTTTTTACATCGAATGTTTTTTTATGGGATCTCACTTCTTTTTGTAGGTCTTCTAATTGTGTTATCAATACATAGAAATTATGAATGCAGTCCCATTCTTACTTTTAAATTTTTTGTCCCATTCACTGCAAATATAACTTTTTAATCCTATATGTTTATATGGGATTACAACTGGATTGAAATTGCATTTTTTTTTAGTTTTCCCTTCATTTATACACTAAATACTAATTGTATTCGAAATTTGAAGCTTCTATATCTGCTATAGAAGCCTACTTTAGAGTTTTGATGATCGGTGAGTCAGTGAGTGACAAAATTAAGAAACCTTGACTAGTTTTAATTCTTAAACTACTGGTCCAAATTGAATGAAAATTTAAATATATCGTGTTTATACAATGCGTGCTTGGTTACTAAAAATTCAGGTTTCTAGCGTTATCCACAACGAAGTTATAGGGAGGGTCGAAAATGCCCGCAGATTTGTGGAAGCTATTGGAGAATAGGTGACTCTATGCTCCAATGCGATGGAGTCGAAATGTAATTTTATGAAAATGGTTTTTTAACTACGCATTTTTACGTGCAGTATGTACCCATGACAATGAGTGTCACAAATGCCTTTTGCATTCTTCAAAATGGCACATCCTCTTTAATCCTAAGCCGGCACCGAACCCGTGACCCATTGAAACTATTCCCGCCACCCTACCCAACACTCCAGTGCCCTACATACGCGCCCTTTTTAAGAAAAGCGGCGCCAGTGGGGGCCGGATTTGAAATAACTTTCAAGAAAATTGACAACACTTTGGGGAGCCGCCCTAAAAAGTGATGTAAAATTTAATTTGTGAATGGAGGTCGGAAGAAATCGTTTTTTAGCGATTAGGGTAGGGTGCCTGTTGTCAATTGAAATAGCTTAGATTGTTTTTTTTTACTGTAGTAAAGATGGTTATTATTGTGGATTATCACATTCATTGCCAGGAATCGCTACGCGCTCGTCCCGTGGTTTTCTCGTATTTAGCGGAAAGCGACTGTGGCGTAGGCGCCCGCGAGGCAGTGAGTCGGGAGTCCACTGGGGGTGCCGCAGGACCGGACATAGTGGCACTCGTTGGGGGAGGCCTATCCTCATCATAGCAGTCTTTCGGCTGAAATGACGAGGATCATGATATTTTGACATATCTACTTATAATGTAAATGATGTGTTTGAGACTAACCGATAGCTGGTATACTCAAGAAAGCGGCCAAGTGCGTGTCGGACCACGCACAACGAGGGTTCCGTGCCTATTAAAAAGGTCGTATCGTTACTGAAATCATACGGCACTTACGTCCTTTTCTTTAAGGAAGGCAGTTTTTTAGAAATATCTCAAAAACCTTTGAACCGATCTTGTTCAAAACAATTTTCGCTGAAAGAATTTAATAAGCCCAATGAGCATGATTTTCTTCATATTTTAAAAATACACGGTTCAAAAATTAGAGGGGGGGACTTACAATTTTAGTGACTTTCGAGGCGATTATCTCCGACTCTATTCACTTAATCAAAAAAATTGCTGAGAAACCTTATATTTATTTTCAAAGGCCTATCGATTGATGTGCCACACGTTGGCTTGCAATGAAAAAAAAAATTTTGACTTTCAGTTTTATGTATTTTCATTTTATTCCCAAAAAAAATTTTTTTTAGTAGTTTCATTACAAAACTACGTAGCGGCTAACAAAAACACCTCTTCTCAAAATTTTATTCAAATACACCTCATAGTTTTCGAGTAAAATGCCTGTGACATACGGACGGACAGACAGGCAGACAGACATGACGAATCCATTTTAAGGGTTCCGTTTTTTGCCATTTGGCTACGGAACCCTAAAAAGGGGACAGGTTTTTGAATAGTAGTACCGAGTACCTACGGTAGGTATTTTCTATACCTATGATAATTGTAAATATCCACGCGTACGGTGAGTGGTGTGGGGTCGGGTGAGAGATGTAGGCTGTAGAGGTGCTACGCGCCACTACGGTGGCGTAGAGCGTCTACGAGATGAAATGTATGATTTTTTAATAAATTCAAAATTAAATCTATATAATGATTGCACCTGCTCACAAAATTACACTAGAATCGGTTGAGACACGAGACCTGTACGAAGAACGTTGTTTGATGTCAACCAATATATTCACTTTTACTGTTTTTGTACAGATTATACAAAAATCCACACTAATCCATAATTTATAAATGCGAAAGTTTGTCTGTCTGTCGGTCTGTCTGTCAGTCTACCTGTTACCTCTTCACGCTTAAACCGCTGAACCGATCGAGATGAAATTTAGTATGGAGATTTTGAATCTCGGGGAAGCACATGGGATTTTTATCGGAAATTGTCTCCTGAGGGGGTGAAGTGGGGGATGACAGTTCCTCGCGGACGAAGTCACGGGCAGAAGCTGGAAGTAAATACTTTAATAAAACGAAGTAAGTAGATGCTGTGTAAAACAGAAAAGGCAAAAGACATGTTTAGAGTCCGCAGTAAGCTCGGCCGAATTTCACTTTCCCATGCAAACGGAGTTTCGTTCTCATTGTAAAACTACGTGTTAGATTGTGACGAAACGTTGCATACAATGACATGAAGTATATCTATGTCTGTAATTAGTTTATATGGTTACAGTTTATAAAACAAACGAAATACAGCAAAAACAAGTTTTGTATGAAAAACTTAAATTCGCTGTATTTTTGTTTACTATGGTATCTGATTACAGACCTGGATATACCTCATGTCATTGTACAAGTTTCGTTACAATCCAACACGTAGTTTTAAAATGAGTACGTTTGTATGGAGAATCGAGCTCACTGCGGACCCTATGTATATTTCTAATCCATGCATACTAATATTATAAATGCGAAAGTGTGTGTGTTTGTTTGTTCGTCCGTCTTTCACGGCAAAACGGAGCGACGTATTTACGTGATTTTTTAAGTGGAGATAGTTGAAGGGATGGAGAGTCACATAGGCTACTTTTTGTCTCTTTCTAACCCCCCACTTACCTAAAATGGGGGGTGAAAGTTTGTATGGAGCTACGATATAAACGAGTTCCACGCGGACGGAGTCGCGTGCAGAAGCTAGTATGTAATAAATGTTTATCAAGGGTTCTAAAATAACCTTACAGCAATGATGAAGCGGAGGCGGAAAGCTGGTTTAGTATACTCGACATTATTTAATTAGGCCGTTTTTTTATAAAACGGTCACTGGAATTTGAATCTTCTACCGTGGACGCTAGTGCTGCTTTTTGAACGGACTACTTTGATGCGATTCGGCCAACTCAATCTCAAGTATAATGTTATGAGATAAGGAAAAGAAAACATCTTCATTAAGTTCTGATTTAGCAAGCGATGTTATTTATGTGGATAACTAATCATAATATATTACCATACAGTTTACAATATTGTGACCATAGACTCATATAAGTATACCTACTGTCAATTACTGACCATCCATACTAATTTTATAAATGTGAAAGTGTGTCTGTCTGTCTGTCTGTTACCGCTTCACGCTTAAACCGCTGAACCGATTTAGATAAAATTTGGTATAGAGATAGTTTGGGTCCCGGGGCCTGTCCTAACATAGGATAGTTTTTAATCCCGGAAATTATCCCCTAAGGGGGTGAAAGTTTGTATGGAGCTCCTATACTACTGCACTGCGCTAGCATCGAGACAAACCAAACGGTTTAAAGATGCTTTTTTAATTTGTATACATTCTTTTTTTGTATGTTTCTAAATAAAAAAAACTATGAACGAGTTCCACACGGACGGAGTCGCGGGTAGAAGCTAGTATACTTCTTATTCATATTATTGATACGAAAATAGTTACTTTCGTCTTTTTTTCGTCTGTTACTTTTTCAAGCTTAAGGTGGTTCGACGGCCATACAAAACGTCTTTTGACATTCGCAGGCTGACCGCGGCGTGACAGTGTAACATACTTTCATAAATTGGCTTTCTATTTGCGCGAAATTCCCCTTTTTCTAGAATAAACTAGAAGAATTTGAGAATAATCGTTTTCCCAAAGTTACATGTACGTAGAGGTAGACAACAGGGGCCGTAGACAAGGTTACAATCGACAAGCGCTAACGCTAACGCTAACTAATAAAATGTATGGGAATGACAGATGTTAACGAAAAGTGTTTCGTCCGCATCTGTCATTCCCATACATTTTATTCGTTAGCGTTAACGTTAGCGCTTGTCGATTGTAACCTTGTCTACGGCCCCTGTTGTCTACCTCTACGTACATGTAATTGTATTGTTTCTCTTTCTAATGTGAGGAGTGCAATAAAGAGCATTTGTATTGTATTGTATTGTATCACGTGACAAACAGATTTCTCAAACTATTCTACTTTATATACTTACAAGTTTTTATGAAAGTTGACGTTTCGTAAAATAAGTAACTAAGGCAGGGTAACGGGAGTTAGAAATAATAATAAAATGTATATAATAAAATGACTGACTGTTGAGTTTTTCGTTTCTTCTTGACAGTGGTCTTCTGTTTCAGAAACGCTGGTAGAATTTTGACTTGTGAAAGTGCCATTACGGCCTACTTGCAGAATAAAATTAATTTATTCAATTTATTTATTTCATTTAATATATAATAATAGCCATCCTCTAACGCGATAAACGAGTTCTAAATAGACGAAGTCGCAGGCTAAAACTAGCAATACTATGTTGTACAGCAGTGACTGACCTCCACACAAATGAACCATTCAGGCCTCCGACTTCTATAAATAGAGCAACAACCTCAACCCACTTTATACCCTATCCTCATACATGTAAGACATAAAACAGATTGCAGCACGCTTGACCGTATGTAAATTAGGAGAGGTATTTTTTGATAGGACTCTGTTTTAAGGGGAAAAGGTTCAAATTGCAATGACAGGGTGTAGGGGTTAGTTTAAGAAGCGTTTTGGTAAATAAATGGGATGATCTTAAATTATAGTTACTCGTATTTGGTGGAACAGCAAAGAGCAAGGGAAACCAGATATATAATATTTGTATGCCCTACATAGACCTCAAATATAATAATTTTTATCCCGAAAATCATCCCCAAAGGAGATGAAATGTGGTGTTGAAATTGGTATAGTACGAATCCTTTTTCTAGACCGAATTCACGTCTCTTTTTGCCTCGTAAACAAAGCCAATGTCTTTCATTGTTAACAGTAACCGCTAATTGACACTGTAAAATAAACGTAGTAAACATCACCACTTTTTCAACCAAAAAGCCACTTAATGTCTAAAGAAAGAAGGTCGACATTAAACCATACTGCTTAGCAGTTGAACATTTTTTATTTCCGTTCCGTTCCAAACAAAATACTACTTTAACAATCATTTTTAGGGTTCCGTAGCCAAATGGCAAAAAACGGAACCCTTATAGATTCGACATGTCTGTCTGTCTGTCTGTCTGTCTGTCTGTATGTCTGTCTGTCTGTCTGTCTGTCCGTCCGTATGTCACAGGCATTTTACTCGAAAACTATAAGGTTTATTTCAATAAAATTTTGAGGATATGTGTATTTTGTTAACCGCTACATAGTTTTGTAATTAAATTACTAAAAAAAAATTGTTTTAGGGGTGCACTCCATACATAAAACTGAAAGTCAAAAAAAATATTTTCATTGCAAGCCCACGTGTGGCAGATTAATCGATAGGCCTTTCAAAATAAATATAAGGTTTCTCATCAATTTTATTGATTAAGTGCATAGAGTCGGAGATAATCGCCTCGAAAGTCACTAAAATTGTGTCCCCCCCTCAAATTTTTGTACCGTGTATTTTAATAATATCAAAAAAATTCTTTCAGCGAAAATTCTTTCGAACAAGATCGGTTCAAAGGTTTCTGAGATATTTCTAAAAAACTGCCTTCCTTAAAGAAAAGGACGTAAGTGCCATAAGATTTCAGTAACGATACGACCTTTTTTATAGGCACGGAACCCTCGTTGTGCGTGGTCCGACACGCGCTTGGCCGCTTTTCATTTAAATCTAAAGTAAAGGCGTGTTTGATGGATACCTTAATTAAAGGAAGTTAAAGTAGTTAAGTCGCACAAATACCTAATGTTTGTGTTCATCTTGCTTCATGTAATTAAGGTAAACGTCCCAGTGCTTGGCATTGCTCTAATAGTGGACAGTCAAGTGTCCGTCATTTATGCTGTCATTGGGAGGCAATAGGTGCGGTGAAAGGCACTTGGGACGTTTAACGTGAGGTATAACATTTTAGTTCTTAATATAATAGCTTAGTTTAAAAATCGGTTAAATGTAAAAAAGAGTGCTGTCTTTGCCAACAAACTGCATTGCAGTTTGGCGATAATAATCAATGTATTTGTTAAATAAATCTATTGTGAAAAAAAAGACAAAAAAAAAACCGGCCAGGTGCGTGTCGGGCCACGCGCAGTGTAGGGTTCCGTAGTTGCCTGTCTGTCTTAGTTACATCGACGTGCGGTGCGGTTGCGTCGGCCGAATTTGTACGAAAATTGGCCTTTCCAAGTACACATTAAGTTGGTCGACTATTACTCGGTAACTACTTCTGCCTACTTGTCCGTGATAGTTTTCCTTTTAAATTCATTATATGCACTGCTACCACGATTTTTTTCACATCCCCAGAAGTAGCCATTTAGCCGGCAGGGGGGGGGGGGGGAACATGACTCGAACAAAAATTAGGGCTTTAAAGCCCAATATCTCGCAAACGAATTACTGATTTGAAAAGTCGTTTTAAAAACCCATAATATTTTTCAATGAGCTATCCAACGATACCCCACACCATGGGTTTAACGAGAAAAGAAAATTACATCCCTGCTTTAGGTGTAGGGGAGGTACCCTAAAAAAAATTTTTTTCAAGATTTTATTGTACCGTTTTATCGGCGTAATTAATTTATATACTCATGCCGAATTACAGTTTTCTAGGAGTAATGGTTACTGAGCTAAGCGGAAGACGGACAGACAGACGGACGGATATGGCGAAACTATAAGGGTTCCTTGTTGACTACGGAACCCTAAAAATTGAGTTACTATTAGAGTAAAGTATTTATTGAAGCGCTTGTGGCACGTGGTTAAACATTTGCTTTGTTGGACTGATGGTCTTAAGATATGATCCGGTCTAAGAAAAGGATTCGTACTACATCACACTGATAAATTATTTATTATATAACGTAAGTAAGGCTTGGCGTTGCGAACGAAATCGCGGGCAAATCTAGTATTTAAAACACTAAAAAGATACAGGAACAAATATTCGTGTTAGTAACACATTACCCTAAACTTATTTTCTATTTTAAGCATGATGAGCTCATGTTACAGTGCAGGCCTTATCGCTGGAAATGGAACATATTTTTTAAGAAATACTTAAATGAATTTTATTCTGCAAGTAGGCCTTAATGGCACTTTTACGAGTCAAAATCCTACCAGCTTTTCTGAAAAAGAAGACCACTGTTAAGAAGAAACGCCGAAACAAAGTTCTAGTATGGCACTAGGAGTTAAGTTGTGTGTTTGTGTGAGCCAAGTCACAAAATTTTATTTAGCAAGCAAATCAAGATTAATAAGAATGCCCGGACTTGGCTCTACGAAATATCTCACAACATTTTAGTGTGGAAGAGTTTCGAGACTTAATTGACCTCTTTTTTACATGGAATGTTTTTTTTGGGATCTCACTTCTTTTTGTAGGTTATTGTGTTATCAATACATACAAATTACAAGTGCAGTCCCATTCTTGCTTTTTAATTTTTTGTCCCATTCACTGCAAATGTAACTTTGTAATCCTATCTATTTATTTTATAAGGATTATTTATGCAGTAAGCGTATAATATTTTAGTTTTCCCTTCATTTATACACTAAACACTAATTGTATTCTGAAGCTTCTATGTCTGCTAGAAGTGCCTTAGAGTTTTGATGATCGCGGTCAGTAAGTGAGTGACAAAATTGAGGAATTTTGACTGGTTATAATTCTTAAATTACTGGTTCAAATTGAATGAAATTTTAAATATGCTGTGTTTATACAATGCCTGCTTGGTGACTGAAAATTCAGGCTTCTAGTTTTATCCACAACGAAGTTATAGAGGGATCGAAAATGGCCTGAACTGCTTCGAGAAAAGGATGGTATGGTAAGTGGTTGTAAAAATAGTTTTCCAAATTGGACTACGCGTCTTCGAGCCTAACACCTCTCTTTGCGTCGGAGGTTAAAAATACAAGAATCCGACGATTTGAGAACCTCCTCCTTTTTTAAAGTCGATTGGTTACGGTTTAAAACATTCAGATACGTTCACAAGTACGTTAAATCCAGAACTGAATCTCAGTAACCGCATATTTCATTGATACGGGCATATCTTATCGATATAGTTTTCGATGGGAACCAACTCGGCCCTGTCAGTGACCTTTAATTCGATCGATACTCACCGCAATTGGCTTTTAAATCAATCATTATTGATACCACCCTCGACATGATGCGTCTAATAGTGAGCTGTAGACCTATTACTAAACCAGTGAGCTTCATCTTAGGCTCTGGCGTCGCTTACCAACAGTTGAGACTAGGGTTAATCACTGGACAGTCTTTTTTTATCTTGAAAAAATTGGTTGTCTGTAAAGTCAGTTTACGGACGATAATTTTACGTGATAACGTCGTCATAAGAAAACATTGATGAAAAATTGCATAGATACCTACTTTTATAAATAGAATTGAATTATCATCACTAAATTATCATTATTTTGTTGTACGTCCTAAAAAACCATAAAAACGACACCAATATTGATATTTAGACATTTCAACCCCATCGCACCCCAACAGGGGAGATGGTATTTCACGTTCGCCACGTTGGATTTTAAAATCGTTGTTTTTTTCGTAATCAGCGACCCGAAAAACCATAGAACGATACCCATGTTGATTTTCTAACTTTGTCACCACATTTCCCCCTTTTAGGGGTTGAATTCTCAAAAAACCTGAAACACGTATTCACTCAGTTATCGTTAGGAATACTCCTGTGAAGTTTCGAATAAAGTAGTCGATCTAATCTTGTTTCCCCATACAAATTTTGGACCCCCATTTCACCCCCTTAGTGGGTGAATTTTGGAAAATACTTTCTTAGTGCACCTCTAGACCTTATAAGGAACCTACGTGCCAAAATTGGAATCTCTAGAACCGGCGGTTTGTGCTGTCCGTTGATAGTTCGGAACGGGACAATGACGTCACACTTTTTCGTGCGTGCAGCCGGCGTTCATCGATTTATAAGACGTTATCAGAATCAAAACTGAATTGACGAAATAAGCAATAATAATTATTGAATCTGTTCACAAAATTTCACGACGATCGGTTGAGAAATACGACATATGAAAGTATTTAAGCCCAGGTGAAATAGGGAACGTCGTTCGCTGCGCTCGCTCTTTCAACAAGTACTTATGTACTGCTATTTTACGTCACACCTGGCCAGGAATAGAAGATTACCGCCCGTAACGGGTAGGTACGGCAAATCCCACTCCCTTCTCAGAGGAAGACGTACAATTTTGTACTCACCACGGGCGTAAAGAAAGTCTCAGATCGCACATTTATTACCCTTGCCTTCGACTCGGGCAGCTAACTGCCAACTGAGTCATTCTTAGTTTTAGCTCCCTAAGAGCCTTATCACACTTGCGATTTCCAAGCGTATTTTGTATGAAGGCGATCACGCAGCGTGTTCGCCGCGACTGATAATTGTATAGAAAATACGCTCGCAAATCGCAAGTGTGATAAGGCTCTAAGTAGTAATTTACTAAATAAAAATATTATAGCCTACATGTGACTCACGATTATGAGAAATCCAAGGGCACCTCATTTTCAAAATCCATCAAGCCGTTTGGACGGTCGTAGCCGGTGAAATATAATTTTCATGTCATACATACCTACATACATACATACGCTCGAAAACATAACCCTCCTTCTGAAGCACTCGGATAAAAATAGGCGAAATTTTCTGCACATTTGTGGGTTCCGATTTTATATGTGAGTCTTTTATTCAATCAGAACTAAGGGTACATTCGCGTAGTGAAAAATTTCGTCACTTTTAGACCTTAACTGCTTGAAATAAAGTCGAAAGTTGGCGAACACTCGTTGATCCTATTATGAAACTCGTTGACGCTCGTTTCATAAAACCACACTCCTGTTTTCCTCATTATGTATCAGTTGCATAAACTACTATTTTGTTGCTATAAATTATAATAGAAATATGAGGCCATTAGAGACTTTGTAAGCACAACGTTCTATTCGCTCTACTTTTTAGGGTTCCGTAGACAACAAGGAACCCTTATAGTTTCGCCATGTCCGTCTGGCCGTCCGTCCGTCCGTCCGTCTGCCCTCCGTCTTCGGCTTAGCTCAGTAACCATTACTACTAGAAAACTGTAATTCGGCATGGGTATATAAATCAATCACGCCGACAAAACAGAAGAATAAAATCTGGAAGAAAAACATTTTTTGGGGTACCTTCCCTATACCTAAATCGGGGTTGTAATTTTTTTCTCGTTAAACCCATAGTGTGGGGTATACAATACAATACAATACAAATATTCTTTATTGCTCACCAGACATAGTAAAAATAAAATAGAGGTAAATTCAACATAAACAATGGTAGACAACAGGCGGTCTTATCGCTAAAAAGCGGAGGGTATCGTTGGATAGCTTGTTCAAAAACATGGTTTCTTAAAACGATTTTTCAAATTAGTGATTCCCCAAAAAAACAGCTGTTCCATACATTAACTCACAATTAGTTCACAGTTAATGTATGGAACAGCTTTTTTTTTGCGAGTACCTGGTTGGTCCCATGAGAGAAATTGTTCAGTATCCCATCTTCTTCGCTTTTGGCCATTCCGGATCATGACCCCGAAATCACCCAGCGTAGTTTAGCTGCATGGAAACCTTTCCGTCCCTACGAACACATTACAAAAATCTGTTATATAAACCAGCCTGTCACACAGATATTTATAAGTAATGCCTACAATATGAGTATACAGATATACAATCAGCTCCCAAACGATTTAAAAACAGTAGAAGACACGCAATTCAAAACTAAATTAACAAAATGGCTTTTGACTCACTGTTTCTATAGTGTAAATGAATATCTGATTTTTAGTGTATATTTGCTGACTCTTAAATTGACATTTATAATTCGACATTTTTATCTATTATGATATCATTCATTAGCTATTAAGGTTGTCACCTATCTCTGGGATGTAATTTAATGTATTTTAATTTAATTTAGTAATTTAATTTAATATGATTTAATTAAAAGCTGACTATTCTTTTTCGATTTAAGTGACTCATTTGTCTGTAATGCAATGTAATGTAATCATCTAATGATAATTCTGTGAAATAGCATACCTCCACTCGGTGCATGTCGGATGTTCGACTGAATACTGAGACGTATTTATGAAGCACGTAAGATCCTTGTGAACGTATTCTAGCAAATAAACTATTCTATTATATTCTATTCTTTTCTTATTGTGCAAACACGAACACATCCAGAAATCTATACTCATACTCATACTCATACTCATAATATTTATTGCATATCACATTGTATCTTAACCTATACTCTAATAAGGCTAGTGTCGCGCGACAGTGCAAAAAGTCGTCTGTAACCGCTCGAGTAGCAAACCCAGGCTACGGTTTCCGTTCACATCGGCCGTACCCTTGTTTGCCTCCATGAAGTCTTAGTTTGGGGCTAAATTGACTTGCAAGCAAATATTTAGAGAATTCGTATTTCTTATAAAACAAACATCAAATGTTCCCAATTTATTACGCTGCTATAGCTGTCGCAATAGATCGAGCTCCCCCTTGTTTGAGTCTCCGTTCGATTTTGAACCTAATCTCGAATGATATAGGGTTGGTATTTACTTGCACATATGTACAGTATAGGGGCTTTTGATTTTTCATAATTTTATACTATTTTCAAGGCACTCACTCTATACGGCGGTGTTTATAAATATGTATACGTGTTGTTATTGGCTTGAAGCAGGGAACAAAATGGCATGTCTAATTGAACGATGGAGCGAAGCGAACGAAGTTCTTCGCTTCAGCTTTGGCCAAAATTCTTCCATATGTCCGTTTATCCAGCTACTCTCTTTTACGGGTCGCATTTCTCAACCGATTCTAGTGAAATTTTAAGAGCAGATTCAATAATTAATAGAGATGGGCCGACTATGGGTTTGGCCGACTAGCCGACTAGTCGGCCGACTAGTCGGCTAGGCCGATCGTGGACTTCGGCTAAGTTCGGGTGCAATAGGGAAACTTCGTTTCGCTATGCCGTCGCGCTGTCTGCATGCGTACCAAATGTGATAATCAATCTGTATTTGAGTAAAATATAAAACGAATGGTAAAAAATGGTAGTTTACTTATTCTATGTCTCGTTTTCCTGTGATCCATAAAGTGCCGACTAATCGGCACATTTAGCCGACTAGTCGCCGACTGGTCGCCGACTACAAATGAGGCCGGATAGTCGGCTTTCCCGACTAGTCGGTACATCTCTAATACCTAATTATATAGAACTCTTATTCTATTCTTGTCCTATATTCCCAAAAGGCACATGAAACTTATGTTCCAGCGCCACTTTTAGCAGGTTACCGCCAGTGTCTGAAAAATGGATTGTAAATTTTGAGGACAATGTATTTGATACATACCTACGAACAGACCAAGGTGGACTGAGAGTCCGCTGGATGCGGGTGGCGCAGGACCGGTCACTTTGGCACTCTTTAGGGGAGGCCTATGTCCAGCAGTGGACGTCTTTCGGCTGATATGATGATGATGATACGAACATAAAAGTCCAAGATATTACTCTCGTTTATGCGACAATCGGGCAAGAACCCTCCCTTCCTCAGTAGGTAAAATGTTACGACATATTAAAACCTTTGATCTTTTAGATTTAATAATCACTGCTTAGTTATTCAAGTTGTTTTTACTGAACCAATCTGTTTCTTGCGGAACGTACTCCAGAAAATTATTTTCGCTAGAAAAGTATGACGTCACTAAAACGTCTTCAAAATTAAAAACATGCTGACGGATCTCCGCTGAACGCCACATATATATTTCTCTTACTCTAAAACTATCTACTATCTCACTCCCCCCACCCACCCCCTCGCGCGTGTGTGCGTGCCCGTACGCTCACGCACTCACGCACACTCCGCTTTCACGGTTCTAATTTTTGGGGAATTTGGGGCATATTCGTAAATATGAAATGGAAAAAATATTTCGCGAGTTTGGCGAGTTTGCGCTTTATGGTTTACTTGATAAGGTCTTATTTTGAGTGGGTGAGGGTTGGAAAAAAATTACTTCATATGTCGTCCTTAAGACGGAGCGCGCCGCGCTTCGTATGTGTGTTCGGGACATAGTGACGATAGAGTCGTGTTATTATATATTTTTTGAATAACATTGATAAAATAGTACTATGAAGTTACGGTGACCTGGTAAAGGTCACGGGAGTCCATGGATGCGGGTGGCGCGGGACCGGTCATTGTGGCACTCTTTGGGGGAGGCCTATGTCCCGCAGTGGACGTATTTCGGCCGAAATGATGATGATGATCAGTCTACCTATGCTTCGTGTTATTTAAGAGGTTTTGTGCCCAACAGTGGGGCAAATCCTTGATATGAACATTGAGTGGACACACATGGTTCGCGACTACAGCGCATAATTTTTATTTTTGGAACTGATTGCTTTTTAAATTACCACTCCTGGGATCTGATAATTCTCAATTACTACCTTCCACGTTAAACTTATTTTACGCAACATCATGCCATAAAGTTGCAATTACCACCCGCTACACGGTGCGGGAAATCCCACTTCCGGGACCGGAGGAGACGAAACAATTTGTACTTACTCACCGCGGGTGGCTTTAAAGAAAACCTCAGCACGGTTAACACAAGACGCCGCGCGAGCTCTCTCGAGCTCTCTAGCACTATCCGTCTCTCTCTTGTTATAAAACTTAGAAAGAGACGGATAGTGCGAGAGAGCTCGAGATACCGTGCAGTTCTCATATCTATCGCCCAGGCCTTGGTACGGGCGCCAAATACCTGCAATCTGAGACATTGTTTGACACCCAAGGCACAGATTAAAGAATACAAGTACAGATACCCAATCTAATAGAGCAAAAGCGTACCGTCCTAATGTAGGCAACTCTGTATACAATTTTAGTCCCGTAGCTACACCAGTAGATGCAGTATCCGAGCTACCACGGCTATGACGCTGTCAGCCTACCTGATAGTTTTAGTAATACATTGAGATATCACCAGATGGCATTGACTTCCCGGGCAACAAATAGAGTATTTTTGATTTTTTTGATATAAAAGTAGTATTTTCGAGACAATATTACACATCACACAATATTATACATAACCAAACGCTTGGAGCCTGTGGTTCCATAGAACTTTCGCGACCAGTGATGGCGCCATCTAGTGACAGTACCCATTAATACGTGTAGCCAACTTAGCAAACTTACTTAACTCACACGTATGTACGAGTTACATGGATTTAGTACCAATTTTATTGCATTTACTAAACTTATACAATTTACCTATATTTTATGTACGGAAGGATGTTTGCGATATAATTAAGGTACGGTGAATTTATTAAGGTGTAAAAATCATTCTATCTTCACGATTACTGGTTCAATTGTTTCGCTCGGTACCTGTGTCGCCATCTATGAGTTCTTTTTAGGGTTCCGGAGCCAGAATGGCAAAAACGGAACCCTTATAGTTTCGCTATGTCCGTCCGTCCGTCCGTCCGTCCGTCCGCAGCTTAGCTCAGAGGCTCTTGATACTAGAAAGCTGTAACTTGGCATGAATATACATATTAGTCATGCCGACAAAGTGGTAAAATAAAATCTTGAAAAACATTTTTTTTTAGGGTACCTCCCATACATGTAAAGTGGGGATGATTTTTTTTATTGTCGTCTACCCCATAGTGTGGGGTGTCGTTGGATAGGTCTTTTAAAAATATTGGGGGATTGTGAAAACAATTTTTCGATTAAACGATCCGTTTGTGAAATATTAAGCCTTAAAGTGCTAATTTTTGTTAGACTCCAGTGTCCCCACCCCCTGCTAGCTAAATGGTTGTTTTGGGATATGTGAAAAAATTCATGGTAGTAGTACATATAACGAAGTTAAAAGGAAAACTATCACAGCTAAGTAGGCTTTACACGTTTACGAGTAATAGTCGACCAACTTATAAAATGTACTTCAAGAAGTAATAGTTTCGTACAAATTCTATTGTAACTTATTATTATATATAATGGTACGGAACCCTTCGTGCGCGAGTCCGACTCGCACTTGGCCGGTTTTTTGTAATAATTATACGTTGCTCGAGTTGGGAGGGCATGCCCAAGGTGACTAATGTAGGTAGTGGTTTTAATAAAGTTAGATCAAGACTGAAGTGTTGTTTTAATAAAGTTAGATCAAGACTGAAGTGTTGTTCTATAGAGAGCTTCCGCCCCTCCATTTCAATCTATTTGCTAAGTAAATGAATGCGTTACTACTTGTTCAATTTGTGGGTCGTGATTCATTAGACTTTGGGAGTAATCTCAACCAAGTATTATAACCACGTCAGACAGACAGGTTCCGGTTACTGATAAATCTCGGAAAGTATATTGCGGACCCATAAGAAACTAAAGAGTAATGAAACGTAAAGCCAGCTGCAAAAAAAATAACACTTTGCTATGAATTCAATGTCAAAAAAGTCAGTGTCAAGGTATTTCTGTGTGCATCAGGAGAATATACTATATTCTCCTGAGTATACTTCTTGCAACTGACGCACTTCTTAATACTTACCTACTTAAATTAAGTCAGTGTCACTAAAAAAATCGTGTTGATCCCGTTATCAAGCCTTTCAAGGAAAACCATTTAAAAACGCAATAGCATTTATATTCTTGTTTGAAAACCACTTTAGGATCTAAATAAGTAATCCTCTGTCTGTAGTAGATATTCTCCTTTGATATCCTAGATAAATGAAGAATCGTAAGTACACGAATTTCGAAAATTCTAATTATATATGGAATAAGGTTTGTGTGGCGTACCACCAATATGATAAAATAATAATAAATCAGCCTGTATACGTCCCACTGCGGGGCACAGGCCGCTCATGGATGGGGGGAAACGGCAGAACCAAACCAACATGATATTAATAAAAATAAAAACAACAAAACTAAACTTTAAAAACCCAAGTCGCATCCACGGCTCCCCTCGTCCATCACCAACAATATATATAGCAGCGCCGTAGCTATGCGAACAAATATATTATATTTTCCTATATGCTAGTTCCATCATTTATACTTTATTGCTATATATCCGTACAACTATTCATATGTCCCGTGTTTGTCTCTGTGCGGCGTGTGTGTGTGGGGAGGCAGGTCAATTAAAGATTTTTCCGTAATAAGATGGGGATGTATTATTTTTCTTTTGGCTACGCGAAAGTAGAATGGATTATGGGGTTCTCGGCTCAAATCAGGGACGATTCGACTAGTTAGAATGACGAGTCGTGACAACGACAAAACACTGATATACTACATAGTATATCAGTGTTTCTTAACTTTTTCAAGGTTGTTAACCTGTGATTAATATGGGATACTGATTTACCTCCATATTTTACCCATTCGATGCCAAGTAAAGCTACCTCCTAACTGTAGTCGAAATCACCTAACTATGGTCCAAATCAAGTCGAATGTTTTGCATGATTCGGTGTGACTATTGTGGATGAACTCTATGAGAAGCAATTTAACTACAAAAAGGCAAATAAAAACAAAGAAATTAACTTATAAAGTCCTTACTATTGGCAGAAATGATATACTCTACTTTGGATACGGTACGCGTGTTTCCGCTGTGTTGCGGAAATCGGTCGTAGATGACTCATATGTGAGTCATTGACCTTGAATGAGTTAAATAACTCCTAATACTGGTTTCAAGTACTTCTCGTCATCTAAAGTGGAAATAATTATACTAACTTTGTTGACTCTATAGAATAGCTGTTTTGGTACGGGGGTAATTACCTCTTGGCCCCGTATCATGGTCGGCCGCATCACGCAATAAGTGACAAGATAGAGCCTCCGTCTCGTTCTATCGAACGGTGTCAGCCAGTGACAGACGCTCTATCTTGTCACTTATCACGTGATAAGGCCGACCATGATACGGGCCTGGGCAAACTATTGAAGATGGAGGCTCGTCGAACTATGCACCCACCTACTCTTAGATATTATTAAAACTAAGGAACCTTCGTACCTTTTCCAAAAGCTTCGATTTGCGAACCCTCGTTCTAGACGGATCCCTCTACTTATCTGTCCTTGACACGGAAAGTGCGTCTTTTCGTGGCAGCTTTACCTATTCTGCCACGAAATGTTGGAATAACATCCCACCCCCCATCAAAAACACTTCCACATTGTATTCATTAAAAAATCTAAATATAATTTACTACATCAATAAATGAATCCAGCATAGCCTTCCAGTGTCTTTATGTGTATATTCATGTTTCTTATCGTACCCAGTTGGCAATTTATTCGTTCAAATGTAAGTTCTATAGGCATGTTTTGTAACTTTAGATAAAATTAATTTATTAAGTTAAGCATAGCGTGTCGTGCAGTTCTGTAGCACACCACATGTGGATCCACATAATACCAGCGTCGTTTCGCCTTATGTGGAGCGACATTAAATTATGCTGAGTGGATTCCAATTCCGCATCTAAACTCTAACCAAAAACGTTAAAATATATTCCTAGACTTTTTCTTACGAACGTATGATTCAGAAAACTGATGTTATGAGGGTTTGAAAATACGACGAAACGCTTCGAGGAAACGGAGGCCCTTTAGCGTCTCTTGGCATGATCAAACACCGAAATATCCACATATATGTATTGTACATTTCACAATTGTTACCTAAATAAAATTATACCTATTTAACCCTAACTTCAATTTGATGTTTTAAAAAGTCATGGTAATCGATCGATTTCAGAAATTAAAACGAGCTGGGATATGAAACATTGCGAAAAAAGGTAACCTGTAGGTTTTAGAAGCCACCATCATCAATGGTCTTGTTCTTCACTCCAGAATATCGTTGCCATTTTGAACCTTTTTGGTGACTCCTGTACCTAGCTTTCAACCCACCCTGTGTCCCTCAGAGCCGCGACTTGATCTGTCCATCGACTAGGACACCAGCCACGCGATCGTTTGCCATCCATCTTCCCAACCACTACCACTACCAGGTTGTCCGGTTTTCTGCGAGCTGAGCTGCGAGCTGCGAGGGATGTGATCAAAGTAACTAAGAACTATTTGGTAGCAGGCAATGGACAGTCTTCTTTGGATCCCAAGTTGATAAAGGATATAGAGATGTTGGGAATCATAGTTTTTCCGAAACTAAAAGATCCCTGGATATCATGCGTTTTCCCGGTTTTACTCTTAAGAGTAGACCGTAGGGGTCCGTTTGTGGTTTTACTCTTAAGGGACCGTAGGGCGTAGGGGTCCGTTTGTGGTTTTACTCTTAAGGGACCGTAGGGGTCCGTTTGTGGTTTAACTCTTAAGGGACCGTAGGGGTCCGTTTGTGGCTTTGGCATCCCAAGGTTTGGCGTAAATTCTAGTTTTACGAAAACGACGTCCATCTGACCTTCCAAACCATCGTTTAGTTTACTACGCGTTGCACTAAACCATCTGTAATCGTAACCGGTGTTCGTTAAAATCTGAATGTGTGGAAAGTTATACCGGTGTAAGGAAAGTTAGCCATATTTAACGTTGATCGGTCTGTAATCGTATGTTGGTGCAACTGGCCCTTAGACCGGTTTCCTCACGATGTTTTCGTTCACCAGATAGGTCCTGAATATCAAATGATATTTCACCCGTGTTTTTGTAAAAACCCATTGGTACGAGCGCGTGCCCACAACATCCAGATAAAGGCCAACACACACCTAGCAATGTGACTTGATTCAATTATTTCACTTTGACGGCGGTTGTTGTGACAATAAAGATTGAAAGTGTGCCTCACTGCTCGGCTAAAGGAACCTAGGACATTTATAATTTATCTTAAATATATACAGTATTATAGCGTAAAAAATCTAGTGTTTAGCTGTCTGTCCCCATTAACCCCAGACGGGTTCCGACTGAAATAAAAGTAATAACATACTTGGAGGTGTTTACGCGTTTTTATATTCAATAAATTGTAGGGCGAGGGCGTTCACCTGCCCCGAGCAAACATCCTTTGGCAACCTCTTATATCACCTTCAACGTTGTTGCAAATGCAACCTTACACACCATCAATAGAGTTCATATTAGAATGTGAGGAAAATAAAAGATGTGTTTTGTCAAAGACAATTTGTTTAAAATTACAACTGAACATCATACGAAGAAAAATCCCATTTATTTGCCAAATAGGGCGCATAAGAGTTATATACGGAACGTATTCAGTAGGTATGTGCCTACGTAGTTATACCAAGTTTAAAATTCGACGGTGGATACTTCAACCATGACGGGTCGTTGGGTTATATGGTCGTGGTGGTTACTGGTTACGCCAACTGGCTACTTTACCAGTTAACACATTCAATCAATATGACTAGTGACTCTTTAGTGCTCGCTTGAATAAATTGTATACCAGTTAAAACTATTGATTCAATAGGGATGCGGACTAAGATTTTTTTACGATGCCATTCGAACCAGTTTTTGGAGAGGAACAAATGTTTGTATGGGAGCAACTACTGGTATTTAATTACCATTAATACCCAAAAATTTGAGACAAAGATTGACGTCGCTGGCGGCAGCGCAAAACGCTTCATACTGATGACGTACCCACGTATGACGTCACTTGTACAAAGTAGTATCGTTATATGGAAAATCCGGTAAATTGTTGTTTCGGTCGCGAAATACTGCGTTTAAGTACATAGTTGTCATACAATTTTGTTTCTATAAAAGCGTAAGGATTCTATAGGCAGTTTTAAATTTACTCTTGGACAATAAAAAAAATGCATAATTTTTCTAAATTTTCAAGGTTTATATCTTTTTATGATTTTAATTACATTTTATAATTTATTTATCTCATTTACCTCATTTATCAAAATCGGTTCAGTATCTTAAACTGTGGAAACGTAAATACAGACATTAGACTGCTAAAAAGAAATTCCTTCCTTTCGGCTCTGTCGAGCTTAAACACGTATTAGCAATATTAGCTACAAATAGAAATAAGTATGAGTCAAAGTAAGTATAGGTGAAAGTATGACTATATATAATTCTTTATTATATATATATATATAATAAAGAAGACAACAGAGAAAAATAAAATAAACTTGACATTCAAAACAGATAATACATAGCATTATGACAAATGTTTATTAAGGTGAGGCCTCTTGAGGAAATTATCGCAAAGGTGTAAAATGGGGCTTCGAATTTCCTACTTTATTACACGAAAACTACATAAAATGTGACAGTTTCTTCTTTAAATGATATTTGAAGATATTTGCTACAATAATATGAGGCCCAAAACACGATTTGATCCATTTGCCTGGATAGATTAGGATGGCAAAGTTAGCTCTGATTTTGCGTTTTTTGGTAGCCCGAGTAGACTAAAAACCTGAACTATTTTTTTGCTCTTCAATTTTCAGTATTTATTTTTGTATCCTTTTGTTCCTTATTATATGTGTGACAAGCAAGTGGGCTCCTTTTATTTTTAATATACATAAATCAGTAGAATTAAGGACATAAATACAAAATCACGCACAATTCGGACACGCATAAGTCACTTCCTTTAAATTTTAGTAGGCAGATGGCCATAAGGCCTCGTACTGGAAGGACGTCTGTCGCGATTTTTTCGTTTAGACAATTGTTTAATTCACTAATTTAATACCAGCAATCTAAAAATAATACATTTTTAGGGAAAATTCATAGGGCGTATATGAATAGTATGTTATGTAAATAGTTAAACGTTCAAAATAGATTTTCTGTCATTTGTGCTACTATAATAAACCCAATATTACTTTCAAACCCTACCATTAGCCCGTTCTTAATCAAAAAAGTTCGAATACGTTTAATTAGTATGTGGAATATTGTTTTATCACACAGGACACATTATCTTATACGGTGTACGTGGGTGTACGTCTGTGTATTTGTCATAACATCTGACATATAGGTAGGTTTGACATTTGTCATTTATGTTGTCTTAGACACTATTGATTTTGCAAGTGCATTTGAATAAATAAAATCCCACCAAAAACATTACATGTAATGTGATGCCAAGACTCCATAGCTCATAAAGCTTTCAGCGTGAAAAAGATATCAGATCGCAATTAGCGCCAAGCTTCCACGCTCTACAAATTCTATATCTTGGCTAAAAAGTATAGCTTTGTTGGGCACATCCCGGTAGCCGCATAGACTTTCAAGCCCAATGAATTTATGATGATATTAATAAGTGACGGGTCTATACTTTTTAGCCAAGATATAGAATTTGTAGAGCGTGGAAGCTTGGCGCTAATTGCGATCTGATATCTTTTTCACGCTGAAAGCTTTATGAGCTATGGAGTCTTGGCATCACTTTACATGTAATGTTTTTGGTGGGATCTCATTCCTTTTTGTAAGGTAATTTCTAAAGAAGTGAATGGGAAAACCCATACAAACTTCCATCCCCTCATTTAAAGAGTGGGGGGTGATTTACTAAAAATCCTGAAATACATATCTTATTATTTATAACAAGGATAACAAGGACCTTCTAGCATCAAAATTTGCGGAAGTCTCATACAAACTTTCACCCCCTAGTTTAAGGGGTTGGGGGGGTAAAAGTTTCAAGTTTTAAGATTTTTTCGTTGTTTGTATACTATTACTAGCTTACATACCAAATTTCAGCTTTCTAGGACTTCAGGAAGAACCTTAAGAATATTGATGATCATCAGTGAGTCAGTGACGAAATCGGGGTTTTTTAGATATCAATAAAATCTAAAGTATAAGAGCTATGCAATTGAAACTTTATAGTTTTAATAAGTCAACCACTGACATCATATCCCGAAAATTTTGTTTAAATGGTATAATCCGAACCCAAGTTACGAAGGTTCAAAAATACGACGAAGCGCTTCGAGAAAAGGTAGGTAGTGCCCTTGCGCTTCGCTTGGCTCGTCTTGGCGGGGGCACTCCCGTGCCCCCAGATAATACTCGTATAACTACAAGGAACATCGTATCTTTGTACAAACTAAGGCGATTATGATAATACTATACATACGCCGTAATAATGAAGCCATCCAATGAAATTGTCGTGTTTTCTTCCTCAAAAATCAGCAGTGCCAACGAATTGAATATTGTGAAAATACATTGTCAGAATATTTATAATATCAACTCGGAATCTGCAAGCATGAAGCAAATTGTGTTATTGTGATCAATTCAAGACGAAATATAGTCACCCGATTGGATACAGTTCTTCAAGATACCTAATAACTAAATACACTTCAAGTCCATGTTTTTAACTGATTCACTAGCAAGAATTGCTACGCGCTACGCTCATTACGACACGAGTCATTTTTTCAGCGGATCCCGTGGTTTTCCCCCGTATGTAGCGGAAAGCGCCTACGGTGTCCAGGTCTGCCAGCAACCCGCATAGCGGGCGCCTGGCAGACCTGAGTAAGACCTGAGTAAGTAGTTTGAGAGTCAAATGAACAAGAAGAAGTAGGTAGCAAATATTTGTAATATATAAATGCAGCTAAATTAGCAACGTATTCCATGGCATTTAAATGTGCATTTACAAGCCTATGAAATTAAAATAATAGATATTTATTTTAATATTTGATGATGCAATTGTATGACGTAATTACACATAAATTACATTATTGTGGTATAAAACATACAAATGAAGTAATTGTTTCATTTTCTCTCAAGTTAAGGAATTCACTAGATCAGACATATTGTGCTGCTTTATACTCTGCTTGCCCCTTGGTCAAGTGGGAGCCGGACTAGTGCACGAGGGTTCCGTACCGTACTCGCAAATTTTGCATGTCTAGTCTAACGTGAGCTTCCGTCGTGAATTGTTTACCAGCGTTTTGGTACCCGCTTACGTTGGTTATACAAATTTTGAATGCGATATACCTAGTTATAAATTGACTTGACATTGACTTATCAATAGCACATATTTCATATACCAAAATGTACCCTGGGTCGTTCTTCTTTTTAACCTACAACGAATCGTCTTTTTTCTGTTTTTTGCGTTTTTCAATTATTGATAATTATGATTTTAATGTTTGATTATAATAAACGTTGCATGTATTTTTTATTAGGACTAATTAATGATGTTTTCCGTGGCGATAATGTTTTTTCTTTATGGTGGTTTTTCCATAGAATCGCGTGACAGAGTGGTAATCCAAAATCTGGTCTCCGCAGAAAACTACCACTCTGTCACAGTATTTTCTGAAAAACTGCCATAAAGAAAAAAAACATTATCGCCACGGAAAGAATAATTAATTAGTCCTAATAAAAAATACATGCAATGTTGTTTATGAAAATCAAGCATTAAAACCATATTATCAATAATTGAAAAACAAAAAACAGAAAAAAGACGATTCATTGTAGGTTAAAAAGAAGAACGACCCACCCTACGGAACTACTCAGAATACGAAACTGTCAACAAGTTTCTGTCATTTTTCAATAAGATGTTTTGACGATTTTGCTTGCTCTATGGAGGTCGGCGACTGATTTCAATTCATAATGTCACCAAAGAAAAAAAAAACAAGGTTAGTGACCTGCCGCTGTAAAGTGATATGGTGTGCGTGAAATGTAGTAGTGTGTGTCACTGGGGAAAATTACGATAATGTTGCGCCGCCTAGTGTTATTTTAGTGTCGCGTATGTAGCTTCATTCGACTTGTTTCGCCTTAAGTTAAGAGGCATTTTTTGTTCCCTTAGACGGTTATAGCCTTTATACTTCATTCTTTATTGAAACATAAAAGATCTCTGTGTCTATTTGACAACCATTTCCAGAACATTCGCTAGACAAAGAATCCTATTTTCTGTATCTGTATGCTCGAGCATCATATAACTTTTATAATAAACAAATTCATCGCGTACAATCGTCTTCTTCCTACGTTTTTCTATTACTAAATACTATGAAAAAATTGAAATCAAGAGGATTTTAAAAATCCTCGTGGCTCGAGGGTCGAACCAGGTGGGCTTTTAAATATCCTCTTGGTCCGATAGTCGAACTTAGTGGAATATAAAATTCTTGGTGTCCAACATGTCGGACAGCAAATAATTAAAATTCCACGTCGTCCGACATGTCGGGCACCGTTGCTGAACCACGCTGCGCAATATTTTTTTTGGATTGTCATTATTACTTATTTATTACTTACGTTTTAGTTTAATTAAAAACATGAGAGTTGTCACTTACCAACGCAATGTCTAGGTCCAAGGCCGAAAGGCAGGTGTGCGCACGAGTGCCTCGCCGCCATGTTTTCCGGGGAGGACCTCTCGGCTTCGAACATCTCAGGGTTGGGGTAGATCTTCTC
Organism: Epinotia ramella; assembly: GCA_947578815.1. Lineage (NCBI taxonomy): Eukaryota > Metazoa > Arthropoda > Insecta > Lepidoptera > Tortricidae > Epinotia > Epinotia ramella. Next base: position 16,334,347 of record OX388223.1, read on the forward strand.
GTCGTAATGAATGACGAGCACCGGAAGTTTAATCAACTGGTCCTTAATTCTCCACGGTCACATGAGTTCCAGGTATCTTATAAAAGCCTTAAGACTTTCTCCTCAAATCAGCAATGAATGGATAAGTACATTCTCAGAGTCTCATCAAAGACTCGTCCCGAATAGGATAAATCAGTGATCGGAATTAGGTGAGCCAAAATACCTATTCTTCTCAATAGACATAATATAGAGTGCTTTCAACCGGGTAGAAACATTTTTTTTTCTTGAATACCGGATAGGTATACCTTTTCGATATTTATCCGGATACTACTAGTCATATTGTCTTCTTCTTCTTTTTTTTATGGCGTTCTGGCCAACTATGTCGGCTCAAATTTGCCAGAATCAAGTTGTACGAGAGCTGCTCAAGTCATAATGTCAAACATACATATTTCGGTCGTAAGGATGTTTGTTGCGTTCCATGGCAGAAGCTTCATCTCTGCGCTCGAGCGGCGGCGCAATTCCACTCATTTGATACGGGTGATTGCATTTGGTGGACTTGAAGCATCCGGTAATATTGCAGCAGGTCTCATTGAGGGCTATGTCAATCCTTACTAATATTATAAATGCGAAAGTGTGTATGTTTGTCCTTCTTTCACGTCGCAACGGAGCGTGGTTTTGATGTGATTTTTTGTATGGAGATATTTTAGAAGCTGGAGTGACATAGGCTACTTTTTCCAGCGGGAAAACATCTAATCCCACGGGAAATTCAATATGTTACATTTTCCTATAACCACGCGGGCGAAGCCGCGGGCACCAGCTAATAGTTAGTGATAAACTTGCATGCAGTCAATGCAGGGAGGTGTGTGGAGGGAGGGTTTTTACACTGACTGCATGCAAAAATACGCAAGTAGGTACATGTCATCTCATGCTTCTCTCTCATTATAACTAACAACACAACTAGACAAGCACGATTTTTATAATATAAATAAGAATCATTAACATAAATAAAAAATAAAAAAAGTAATAAGTACGTACAATTTGCCGAAAATATCTGCGAACCTTGTTACCTGCGAACGTCATATAAGCCAGAGGGCCTACTGCGAAACGAAATCGAACTTCGTTCGAAGTTCTTTGGAGACCTTGCCACTGTTATCTACACTTACGAAAGTTGAGATTTTTATGTGGCTGACTTTTATAACACTTTAATTGCAATTTGCAATCTTTTACTCTGCCTAGTAGAGTTGCTTTTTGAATGGACTACTTTGATGCAATTCGGCCAACTCAAATAATCTCAACATTGGAAGTATGGACTTGGTTGGACTATGATTTTGCACGCCATCTAGTTTTGGCACTCGCAACTGGGTACATCGGCGACTAGTGAGAGCGACTCGTGTGCCGGCCGCCACAGATGATAAAATAGCGAAAGAGAAAAAGTTGAAATATTGAAAGACTGGAATGTAGATGGCGTTAAAATCGGAGTGTATTTTAAAGTAATTTTCAAAAGGAATGTTTTGCTATTTACGTTATTTCTAAACTGAATTTCATTAAACACGATATTCAGCCTGGTGGAACTGTAGCTAGGTAAATGTAGTAAATGCGGCTTTCCTATTCAAATTAAAAGACGAATACTCTAGTAAATTGTGTTTTATTTACGTTTTGTACTTCAACAATTTTAATCTCATACAATATTAAATAACATACAATTCATACATTTCTGTTTGTGTTTCGCCCGAATAACTTAAATATAATAATATAAATAGAAATATTTCGCTATAATAATGTCTTCAAATACGATACGTAATAAGGCACAAAATTGTTTTAATATCACCTTTTAGCTACATCTAATAAAGTATCATCGTACCAAGGTAGTAGGTATATCGATTTTCCAAAAAATAATTGTGTATTAATACATGCCTACCAAGTCCAATCAATACAATGAAATTTAAGAATTTGAAATAATCCACTTATAATATATCATCTAGCTGCCAGTACATTTCGTACAGTATTTCATTGTATAAATTAAGCCAATTCAATCGTAATTGCAAAACTCAATAAAGGATTATAAAATTTAAAATCTGCTTTAAATAATATTTTCAAAAATACTTAAGTATCAATTAGTTTTGACAAATAAAGTCATAACTACTTCAACTTCAAGTCACGGACGTATTCTGATAAATATTTTTACTAAACTATAATGTATTACATCATTTACTAAAACATAATTGACACTTAAAATGAACAATTATATTACCTACTAACATTATTTTGAGCTCGAATAGGTAATTAGGCACCATAGTTTCATATTGCGCGACACAAATAAAAATGTTTGCTTCCAAATTGCAAGGCTTCGTAAGTAATTAGAAGTCTAATATGTTACGTTTTAACCCCTGACAACACTATTAGTATCATTAAACAGATCTACGTTTATTCAAATAGTATATTTTTGTTGTAACTTAGGGTTAGGTAGGTATAGTTTGTTTCAGTTAAAATGACGAGTAGTACTTAAATATTTTATTGTTTAATTGTTATCTTCAAGTAGGGTTGTAAGACAATTACGCATAAACAATAGAATTAACAGTAACTACTCCAGTACAGGTTATCTTTTCCTTTTATATTTAGCAACAAATGAAGTTGTAAAATCCTATCCATTTTCGTCATTTTAAGTGAAACAAACTATATACTAACTTAACAATCTCTTGTGAAATCAAATATATAAAATTTCTGAAGAGAATTTTTTAAGTAGGTAAATTAGCACGTTTGTTTGCATATTGTGACTAACTTCGCATATCGCAGTGTCTGTGGTATTGTCTAATGGCATATTTATTTTATTAAATTAGTTCCGAGCGAATACAAACCAAACTAAACACTTTACCGCATAGATTAACTAACGAGCCTTGCTCGAAGTTAATATTATATTTATATATAAAACTATATACGCGCTTCCTATTAAGTAAGGTATACATATTTGTTTCTTCCTATGAGGAATGAAAGTTTTATTTTACTAGTACTCCATTGGGCTATATGACGAATTTATAACTTTATTTAGCCTTTTTGACAATATTATTCTTAATTATTTCACGATTAATATTAAATGGCTCAAAGTATTTTTTAAATAGTATCCTTTCCTTATAAAGTTAAATATTTGTTCGGCAAACATCGTTACACTGCTTAGGTCTCAAACAGTAACAATTAACAATAAATTCATCACAAAATAAAACTTAATAAATAACATGTGACCTACAAAACCAGTGTGTTCCAACAATTCTAGTAATTTTATTTACACGAAGTTAAAAACTTCTAAATATCTCTACTATCAAGGCACTTTGTTTCATACAAATTAAAGATATTGAAATAGGCTAAGTATGTACAAAAATATTTTTTTTATTATTTATTGATTAATTATCTAAACATATATTGTATCACATTTTTTCTGTATATAATATTGTGGTCCGTCAGTTATAATATCCCAGTTTATTTTTATAATTCAATTATAAAATAATTCATAATATCTCAAAAAGAGCACCATATTAAGGCATGTTTCCAAAAATATATAATTTTGTCAAAATTTATAATACTTCGTATAAACAGAATTTGCTAGTATTAGCAATGTTTAAAACATTAAATGTATGGATTAATACAAAGCAAGCAGTTTCTAATCTATTTAAGTAATTAGATGACAACGGTATCCAGCCAAACACAATATTCTAAAAAATATCGCTTTTTAAACCACTTCATAAATGAGCTGGTAACTTATTATCACGATTACTAAAACGCTTAAAATATCTAAGCTAGTTAGGAAGGATTTTACTAATATAAAAATAACTATTTTAGTGGAGTGACATTTTTTATAAAAAATGTTTTCTTTACTACCCAAATGTTAATGATCTCTTTGGTTTTTCTAAAATTAACTGGGACTCAAATCGTCTACAACGTTTAATGTAATTTAGCAAAATCCATAAATGGCGTACCTATATTAAAAACTATCAAAAAGTAGTCTAATTTAACCGATTGTGCCGATAGTCGAGTAATGAACACATTATAACTAGATTATTTTAAGAACATTATTTGAACACTATTTAGCTGAAATCAATTTAAATATTGTACCAACGCCATCTACATTGTGTTAGAGTAAATTAATCTCCAAAAATACTGGTATGATAATTATAAACTAATTTAGGGTTGGATGAGAGATGAACTGGTTATTTTACTCGGGTCGAGAAAAAAAGGATATCAATACGGTATCTGACACCAGTAAATATAAATATTCTTACATACTACCGAAAATACTATTTAACTTGTTTTTTACTATAGAAAATCATGACGTTACAGCAAGTATTTTCTTAAAAATGTTAGGGTTTTGACGTTTCATAAAAAAATTGATTTGACTGTTAGTCAAATAGCGTATCCAGTAGTTATCCTCCTTACCCCGGGTGAAAGCAACCTGTTCGCCTTACCCCACCTGGCCTTACCCTTATGTAAAAACGTATATCGAACCTGTTTTAGTTAAATGACATTGACATTTTGTTTTTTTCATCGCAACAATTATGTTAGCATGAAAGACCAAACTTATCTAACTAAAACAGACATTTTATAGTTTTACGAATAAGGGGGTAGTTTTACGATACAGGCGTTGAAAGCAAGATGTCAAAACCAATCCACAAAGTAGTTCGATTCTCCTAATTACGAAATTTAAACTGCAGTTAATTATTTATCAGAGCCAATCTCTGTACCGACATAATCTCACTGTCAAATGTTTCATACTATCTTAAAGTCCACATTTTTTTTTAATTAACACATTCAGGAGTCCTACCTCTTGAGATACCTTATACGCTTAACATCGGTAACCGGACTTTTCAACCACATTGGTTCATTTCGGTCCTGTGAGCCGGATGAGTGATGTCACTTTCAATATTAGGACGGGTTCCTGGGTCGCTCTGCTCGGAGGCGCTTTCCTCTACATGCGGGTTTTCCCATGTTATCGGCTACGAGCGTAGCGCTACGAAATCGTCGGTCCTGAAAGCGTTAATACCGGCACATGGTCTTCTAAACGGGGAAAATGGTTCGACCGGATCCATGGTCCTTCGAGGTGAATTTATGATGCTTTTAACGAAGCAATGGTATATAACACATTGCACGTAGAACAGATCGCCGGTGGAGCGAGCGGTGCGGTTCTCGAGTGGGGACCAAATACCGGAAGGCGCAGCGTGGGTAGACAGACCCCCAACAAGATGGATCGATGACCTGTTAAAGGTCGCGGGAGTCCGCTGGATGCGGGTAGCGCAGGCTCGGTCGTCACGGCATTCCCTGAGCGAGGAGTGCACAGCGGTGAACATCTCCGGCTGATATTCTCGAGCTAGCCGCCCAGGTCCACGTCGATGGCGAATGGTCCTTCGAGCCGGATGTTTAGAAGTTCCCAACTGCAGTGCTGGTCTGCTATGGCTAAGCGCCCAGGTCCATGTCGAAGCAGTGCTGGCGCGGATGCTCGTGCGGCGAGTGCGGCGCGTGGTGGTGCAGGGGCGGCGCGCCCAGCAGCAGCGCCGGCAGCGCGTCGCCCAGCCCCATGCCGCCCTCCAGCAGCGCCGACGTGCCTGCACCAGCACAAACAGTTACACTCCGATTCAGATTCAGATACCCTATCCTATTCCTATCCTATTAATATACTATCCTATACTATTAAACGAGCAATATTATGTATCCCGTGTATTATATTTGTAATCACGTTCTCAAAAACGGCTCTATTAACGATGGAATATGGGGATTTACGGCAGCGAAAAATCGATCTAGCTGGGTCTCATGTCTGAAAAAATTCGTTGGGCAGGGGCTTTATAAAATAAATGCAATATTTTACATGTCAGAATTGTACATACAATTGAATTAAAGTGTTACACTTACACTTATGTTATTTTACATTAAACATGATTTTATAATTATCGTAGCAATAAATTTAATATACAATTTTTGGGTCACCACACACCTCGACAAATTCGTCAATTCGCCTGATACGCTGGACAGACCAAACTCGTACAGCTTTCGATACGACAGTTAACGATGCTCTGCCCGCGGCGTAATACCGCACATGCCTCAGTAATGTGGAAACCGATGCAAGGAGGTAAGGAGGAAAAATGTGTTTGAGCAAGCCCTAATTCTCTTCCTCAGGTTACCTGCGCTGTGCGGCGAGTACTGCGCGGCCTCGTGCAGCATGCTGGCTATGCTGCGCTCCGTGGCGTCCACCACGTCCGCCAGGCTGCACAGCTGCAGGGTCGGCGACGAGCACAGCATCGGGTCTCCTGATGTCACAAATAGAATTCGATTTATTTTAAGCTGCGAGCGTTAAACAATCGGCATGCCTGATGAGAAGCAGACGCCGCCGTTAACGTGCGACACTAGAAGAATCCATGCGCATTGCACTCTTTATTTATTTGAGGATCCATTGTGTGGACAGTTGGCGTACTCGAAGAGAGGTTTATGCTCAGCAGTGGGCGATTACACGCTGATAATGATGATGATGGGTGGACAGCTAGAGACAAATGCACGTCCCGTACTCTCAACACAGTGCACCCTCGAGAGCTTCGGTTGTAGAGAGATAGGTAGCAGTTGTTTAGCGCCAGCTAGTGATGGACGGGATTCTAATTGTCAAGTTGCCACACTTTAAAAAAAGCCTATCCCATATGCGAACCGCAAAACCTAGGATACAGTGAATGTTACTGTGGCGTTGGAGAATAACGGTGGTTTATTAGGGTACTTTTTGGTGTTTGCAACTATGGCACTAACGATAGTAATGATGAAACCCCATGCCTGGTATATGTCACATATATGAAATCCAGTTTATAATTTCTTTAGCACTAGGGCATGAATACCGGAATTCCGAAATCTCGAAATACCGGAATTTCACCTGGATTTTTTCGATATTTCAATACCGGTATTGCAAGGGACTAATACCGAAATACCGAAATTCCGGTATTCATTTTTGAGTTAAAATTCTTGATTATTTTTGTAATATAGGTTGTATAAGCTAGTAAACTCATAACCATACCTTGTAAATATTGTATTATTGCCATTATAATGCCGTGTATAAAATTATATAATGTAGGGTGATTATGACAACTTAACACGTTCGTTGACAGTACTTTCAATTAAGCGTTGTTAAGCGTACATATGGCCCGCCAGTCGACTGTCAGCGAACGCGTTAATATATGTTTAGAACGGCAAGCACCCGTATCTGTCAGCGCTTGGTATTCTTCCTTCACAGGCTATCGGGCCGATCAAGGTAACCGGTCCACGGTACCAGGTATACGGTCTATGGAAGGAGTTTGTCGTTATCTCACTTACTTTGGCATTCAGGGTGGGAAGTAAAAACACCATGATGACAAATATCAATTAAGTCGCAAATGTCGAAAGTTATCTAAGCTGTCTTGAATTGTACGGTTCTTTTGGGTACTTTCCGTTTCGAGTGTTTCGACTGTTGTGTTGTGATAAGTGATTGCGATTTTTCGTGAATGTGGGAAGAAATCAAGAAAAATGTATGTAGTATATTTGTTATTTATATGATTAAGCTTATTTTTTAAATCTCTATCTTGAAATATTCAAACCTAGACCCACCTTGTGTCTAAGTTTGTAAGAGTCACACAAATATCATATTACATAAGAAAAATATATACGCTCGAAGTAGCAAACTTAGTTGAGATCAGAGAATCATTACTATTACAATCACTGTCGATAGGTTTGGATAATCTACATTAAATATGTATTGAGTTTATAAAGAATAGATTATACAGATTAAGTATACTACTACTACTAGATGGTTTTTCTGTAGAAAACTGTGAGACAGGTATCCAAAAGTTTAAATTAATCGGACTTTTAAAAAACTTTACCTAGTGAGTTAATATCACACCCGTACCATCCAAGAAATACAACGTGTACGCAAAGCGAATGTACTGCCTGGAAAAAAAAATGTCGGGTATGCCGTTGTAATTTAATGTGGTTGATGTTAGTCTATTATTTAAATAAATAATTTATTGCCTTGTTGGTGACGATCACATGTTTTTTAAATAAAAGTTGGTGGTTATTACTTACTTTGGCCTGATCGTTCTTTAATATTTTATGTCAATTTAATTTAAGAACCGACTTTTTTTATTAATAATTATAAGTACTGATTTTACCGAAGTTTCTTTTATTTTTAATTAATTTATAAAATACCCCAATACCGGTATTAATACCAGAATTCCGGTATTGAGGCCCAATACCGAATTTCAATACCGGTATTGCATGCCCGAGTTAGCACTGATGCTGCTGAAAAATCTACCTGTGGTAACGGGGTTATGTGAGTCATCATCCATGAGGTCTTCTATCTGCGCGAGATTGAGCACTGCGTCATCCCCGTTGCCTAGCAACCCAGGCGACGGCGACATTCTCATCTGTAACCAAATAACATGGATTCTAATGATTTTTGATTTTGAAACTCAATCAAAATAACAGTCTTCCATTTGGGATGACGTGCAAAGCTTCATAAACACGCGCTGTGCCAGACGAAAATAAATTAGAAGAAAAAAATGAAAAGCATAGGTCCAAACGTAGTGTTGGACATCCTTCAGTCAGATGGACCGATGACATGAAGAGGGTAGCTAGTAGTGGCTGGATGGTGAAAACGGGAGCGCGGATCTTGTGGCGTACCTGGGGGAGGCCCTACGTCCAGCAGTGGACTGCAATAGGCTGATGTATGTATGTGTGTATAGGTTCCAATCAGAAGATTGGGCTTAGCTCTCAATCATGAATCATATTTCTAGACAGGTTTTTCTCATTATCATCACAACTACCAACAAAGATCATCATCAATAAGCAGCAATAATAAGATGGGGTTTCTATTGGAAAGTTCCCTTATTTCCATGGGAAAAACCGCCCGCGTGTTCGTGCCGGAGGTTTCCCCTGGCATTTCCCCAGGGTACTGTCACACGCCTTCCGATCGTTTTATTGGGTCCGTCCTATGAAAGCAACTCCTCCATTCATTTCGAATGGACCGAAGCTAGCGCGTTTGCAACAAAAGTAGATTTTTTAAGACGGATCTATGTATTTAAATTCGGTTAGGTGCTCCACCGTGCACGTCGGCCACGTGATATTAGGCCTTCAGTGTTTCCCACAACAATAAACCGTTCCAAACTTTCGTCACACCTTTCCAAGCCACCAAGCAAAGCCAAGTATCAAGCAACAGTCAGGTTAAAAAAACCTTGGGAGAAGGGCCCGCAGTGGGACGTTATAGGCTGATGAAAAGCTTACCTTTATGTGTTTGTGGTGGAGGTAGTGGTCCGGCTCGGGCTCCAGACATAGGTCGGGCTCCAGGCAGCTCAGCGACAGGCCTTCCTCGCCCCTTAGCGGCGAAGACGAATCCAACTTTAGGCCATCTGTAATAAATAGTACTTGTTAAATTAGTCCTTAGATGTTCAATCCAACGGGGAAATTGTGTTAAACTGCATCAATAAGAAGAGTAGTCGGCAATCAATAGATTCAGGGGGCTACCATGAATCGGTACCAACGAAAAACATTGCTAAATCCAAAAGGTCATATCTTTTTTCGTAAGGCGCCAACGGTTTTTAAACCTGTATAGAAACATGCCTAAACCGTTTAGAAATATACTTCAATTCATCCAGCTGTATAATAAGATAATAACGTATGTAATAAGTTTTTATTTATTATTTATTATACACGAAGTGGAGGTTAATAATGTAAAGGTCGCGGGAGTCCGCTGGATGCGGGTGGCGCAGGACCGGTCACATTAGCACGCTTTGGGGGATGTGGATGTCTTTCGGCTGATATGATGATGATGATTATACACGACGGTTATCTTGTGTGATTTAGGAGTTGCTATGGACACTTTCTGTCTCCATCGTCACCGAACATACATAGGTACACCAAATTTCAGCTGAATCGGGTTTATTGGTTTAAAATCCAGTTGCAAGATTTCATCCGCCAGGCAAGTTAAAGCTAGAAAAATAATTAAACTTGGCAACTGAAAAAGCCGAATATTACCTAAAGCATCTGGCACTGAGAGGCAATCGGTAGACGGCATGTCCCGCAACAAGTCCGGAGGCTGCTCACCCAGCTCCATCAGCGGCGCGGGCTCCGTCTTGGGGAGCACCACCTCCTGAAACATTTATTCACACATAAGCCAAACGGTTTAAAATAAACATCGCTTTATTTTCTTCAGGAGTTGTTAACAATCTTCTTTGTTACTCTTGGGATTCTTGGGTAACTAGGCGAATTCTATATGTTGCAGCGCATCATTGTGCATTCTTTGTGTTGACGGCTAGAAATAAATGTAGGTGTCTCACTTACAACACACTGGTGAGCTTACTCACCACTAAAAACGACACACCGCATACTTACAGTGCAAAAGAAGGAGTGGGGCGTTTTCTCATGGAATTAACTAATATCTATATGTACGAGTACGTAGAGGATATCAGTAACGTACCGGTGCTGGCGGTGGCGGGGTTTCTTCAGCCTGCGGAGACGCCCCGCTCTCTGCTGCAGATAGTGGTAGACCGTGTAATCGAGCTATGCGCTCTAATTCCTGGAACGCCAACATTCACATTTAGTTGTTAAATATGGAAAGTAAATACAAACAATACTACTCATCTTACTCTAATGGTGGATTGCACCAAACTACCTACAATCGGACCAGTCGGACTGGTCGGCCGGATCGGGTCGGTTGGTGCAACCCGTCCTAAGTACGATGAAAAAGAAGCATTCAAAAGTCTATGGGGCGAGATGTGAGAGCAATGAGAGCACCATCATATCCGTCGAAAGACATCCATTAGGGCTTTCCCCAAAGAGTGCCACCCTTATCCAGCGGACTCCAGCGACCTTTACCAGGTTTTGAGGTGTCAGTACTTGTTTACCAGCCGACCTTGTGAGTGTTAGTACTATTCTGAAAAACAGTAATTGTGCAGGCAATCTTGGTGAGTTTTATTTCCCTTACCTGTATCCTAAGTGTTAATTTCCTATTATGCAGCTCAATCTGCTTCCTCCGCTGCTCGCTATGCTTGAGCCTGTTGACCTCGTCCCGCAGAACCTTGATGTAGTCGACGCTGCTCTTCAGTATCGTGCCCTTGTTGGGGCGGACGTCTCGGATGACCTCGTAGAAGGGGTCGTTGGTCTTCGGGAGCAGGGTCCCGAGCTCTTTGATGCGGTCGTTGATGTTGAAGCGACGGCGACGTTCGACTGGAAAAGGAAAATTAGGAATGAAATATGAGAGCGCCCGTAGACATATATACAGGGTGCAATCTTTTACGTGATACAAAATAGCAAAATGTGAATCTATCCATGATTCTGAGCAACTTTTATTATGGGACCAACTTTGTGTTATGCCAAAAAAAACACACCTGTTCATACATTCTTGTCAGTCTAAAATGAGCAGAGTTAATGAAATAGTTGGATTTTTTTGGCATAACACAAAGTTGGTCCCATAATAAAAGTTGCTCAGAATCATGGATAGATTCACATTTTGCTATTTTGTATCACGTAAAAGATTGCACCCTGTATATATATTATATTCGTATAAATGCTTCTATTTAATTGCTGAGAGGCTCTCATGAAGAGTGCAATGTAGCAGCCAAAGTTGATTACTCCTGGTGTCTCTTAGCCACTAAGCGTGGCCACTAGGAGCGAGCCCGACCCACAAGCTGCGGGGAGTGCGGCCACTAAATGCTCTTATGCACAATGAAAACAGCTTTCAACTGTTTTCGGGTCTACAGAACGTATCCTCTCATTTCTATTCCTGGTGATTGCCAGTTTAATGTGCACGCTCACGGTAAGATTGTCTTTCGTCAGTCAATCCTCGATGAATGCATGGATGAAAGTATCCACATGGTTCTTCGAAACGAACATCAGAATCTGAACCCTACTTAATCGTGTTATAGTCGTCTTTCATCTTCTAATCCTTAATTGTCTTTATTTTCTAATTCTTCGATAAAGCGATTGTCAACCGAATCTGAACCCTACTCACTCATATTATGGTTGTCTTTCTTCTGCCGGTCCTTAGCCAGCGCGTGCATGTCAGCGTCAGACAGCAGGCCGCAGTCGCCGGCGACGGAGCTGGCGCCCGACGGCGGGCCCGATGACGACAGCGGCCCGGCGCCGGCGCCGCTGTCGAGGGAGAGGATGTCTTCGAGGAACTCATCAGCCTGGAACAGAATATGTTGATAATCAATATCTGACAGACGTACAGTCAGCGTCATATAGTTAGTAGCTGCCAGTGTAGCCAAATATTTCGTAACACACCCTTATTCTTACAGTAATAAAGACGTGTACTGAAATATTTGACTACCTTGGCTGCTACTACTACTACTACTAAGTTGATCTATGGAGCTGTGTGGGCTGCTTCTTCTTGTAACTACTAGAGTTCTGGAAACGGCTTGGTATTTCGATTTAATTAAAGTTCAATTGGTGTTTGACCTCCTTTTCCGATATGCGGTCGAATGGAGCGTCAGAAGCCTAAAACAACGGTCAATAAATTCCTTGCCTTATGTGGTTTTCTGTGAACCCGTTTCATGATAGGAATCTTAAATCATCTTATCTAAGATCAGCAATGTTAGGTAACTCCAACCAAAATCACTACCTATTAGTCCCAATGTTCCACTGGACGGTTTTCACTGAATGTTCTGCGTCCTCAAATGGGCAGATGGCGAGGCGTACAGTACCTGCGCCCTCACCGACATTTTTTTTTTTATCGTATGTGTTATATTATTTTGGCCTTTTTAAAGATTGTCACTCTTTAGTGCCACCCAGGGGACACGTGCAGGGTTGTGGTAGGTAGCTCCTGCGGACGCGAGTGACAGTTGTCCCCCCTTTGTCAAGTGAGTGGGCAACTCGACTGTTAGAAGTTCTTAAGCCGCCCGAAGGCCTCTAACTCGGCTTAACGACTACTGTCATAGACAGCAGCCGGGATCAACTGCTTAGCGTGCCTTCCAAAGCACGGAAACGCTCATTTATATTAACCACTCAAACATCAGGCGGTCACCCATCCAAAGACTGACCGCTGCCATCTTTGCTTAACCTGCGTTATCGTTTCCGACTCGCAGGCGCCCCTAGGCTATGAGCGCTTCAACTTACTGACTTTCACCGCCATTGATCTTGATTAATAAAGAGAACAGGAAGCTGTTCAGGTGAGCCGGAGTCGGCTAACGATGCTGAGATTAAGAAAATGATCACATGAGCCATCCTTTGGCATTGGGATGCTTAAGGACTGAACTTACTTCAGAGTTGGTAGTGCCTACGGAGCACAGTCCGGGGCTGAGGAGGCTGGAGGAGGAACCTCGGTCGGGCGACGGCGGCGGCTTGGCGCCGAGTTCCGGCGCGGACAGCGTCGGCGCACCGCGGGGGGAGACTGACACCTGGAATGGAATAGTGAGGAAGTCTGAGGATTTGAGCGCAACGGAAATCGAAGATCGGAGAAAACGTCACTTCGACTTTTCAACATGGAATTCTCGAATTTAGCATGCAATCATAAATAGCAGGGTACGTTAATAGGGGTAATGCTACGTTAAACAAGTCTTTGAGTAGATGTAAGCTGGAGTTTATCGCACGAGATTTGCAAAAGATCCCACTGGTTGGAATTTAAAATAATAGGTGGGTTAGAGGTTAGATAATATTACGAAGGCTATGAGGCCCATGAATACGTGGTGTTAACAATATAAGTTTGAGGATTAAAACACACCACGAGGGAAACACACACAACTGCTTGTTGTTGCCGTTAATGTACTCCATCTACAGCTGGACTAAAGTCAGTAACGACCGCTTGTGCGGTACTTGCTTTAGGTGGATGCCACACTGCGATGCATCTCCGGACGTTTCTCGTTGTATGCAAGTAGATCAGTTTGTATATAAATTCCGTGTAGTACGACACACTGCAACGCACCTCCGTCCGGCGAAATTTGTATACAGATCCGCACCTCCATCCGTTGATGCGGCGCAGTATGACGACCGCCTTACCAACGCTTCCGTGATCTAGATCTGTCCACATTATATGGAGAATTTGCTACGCTGCATCTTTCTACTATCACCCTTCTATTTATTTAAAATTCGTAATGACTATGAAGGTTTGTTACTGACCTGTGTGTTAGGCTGGAAGGATTCACTGAGATACTGTCGCACCTGGCTCTTCTGTTTCTGTATCACGTGATACCGGGTGGGGTTCTCCAGAACTGTTCGCACCTGCAACGTCATCATCAACATTATTTATCATCATTATTATAATATTCATAATCATCCCCATCATGGTCACCTTCATTCTTTTGAATAAGATATTGCGATGATTGATGAAATTGCTAGTTAAAATGGTATTAGAGCCGAACGGAAAGAGCTGAATTTAGATCATGAATTCGTTGCCTATGCAGGAGAACAATGGAAATATTCTTCTATTGGCAAAGAATGAAAATAAAACGCCGAAAGGCTTAGTTATCTGTAATGTGACAAACTTCTCAATATTTATGATTCGTTGCCATCTTTAATGGGGTTTTACTTGACGCCGTTACGTTGGATATTCGTTGTCACAGTTAATTAGGTTGGGTATTCGATAACATCCTTAAGTTGAGTGTTCGTTAATCCAGCTCACCTGCAGAACCTGTGGCGGCAGCTCAACGTGAGGCACGACCCGCGACACGTCCGCCGGTACTGACTTCTTCTTCTCGTCCACATTGTCCTTGGACTGGCCCGCTTGCTGTGCCTAGAATGACACAAAATATAGCATTATTATGATGTCCTACATTGTATCTATCTATGTAATTGATTTATCGGTGAAACAGGTCCTTTACCGTTATGTTGGATACCGTATGTGTATCGTCACTTAAAATTACATTATTAGAATTCTGTGCCTCAAAAGTCAAAATAACCCCTACAGGATCACTTCGTTGTCTGTCAAGTCAAGACTCTTTTACTCATAACACGTGCTAGATATCAAAGTTAAAACCAACATCAAATACTCAGGTGTGCACAGTCACTTTGGGATATGAAAAAACAAACTTTTAAGTTAACGCAATTAAATGGTCCGCCGTTTATGCCTCATATATTTTGATACCAAACTACAGCAGTTTTATAATAAAACTCTCATCATCACCAGCCTATATACGTCCCACTGTTGGGCGCTGGCCTCCTCTTATGAATGAGAGGGAACGGACAGTGTCCCCACGCTGACCCAGTGCGGATTGAGGACTGCACATACATCTTTGAATTTATTCTCAGATATATGCATTTCCTCACGATGTTTTCCTTCACCGGAACGCTAACGGTAAATATCAAATAATATTCCGTACATAAGTTCCGGAACACTCATTGGTACGAGCCGGGATGCGAACCCACGGCCGCCGTTTGGCAGACGCATACTTGAATCACTAAGTAGGCCACCATGCCCACCATAGCTATTTTAACTTTAATCACTTTATTCTTCTGGTCGCATTTTTGGACGATGACTTGCGGTGACGCAAATTTGTTCTATTTGCTGACGGCACGAATGCGATCATCTCAGAAGATAATTTAAATGAGTTAAATAGCAGTCAACTTTGCTTTGAAGACATTTCATGGGCGGGTTTCTATCAATTAAAACTGTGTCCTACTAAAATACGTCGTTATTATTGTTCAAAGCTACTACGAAGGCTTCTAAAAGTAATGGTAGCCTAGTGGTTCAGGCATGCGGCTGTCAACCGGCGGTCGTGGGTTCGAATCCCCGCTCGCACCAATGGGGTTTTCAGAACTTATTTACGGAATATTTACCGTTAGCTTTTCGGTGAAGGGAAACATCATGAGGAAACCGGTCTAATCCCATTAAGGTCTCGTTTTCCCTCTGGGTTGGAAGGTCAGATCGCAGTCGCTTTCGTGGAAATAGAAACAGAAAAAACTATTGTATAAAACCATGTAGACGTACTTTGTACCTATGCATCTGTATACCTTTGTATACAGATGCATGTTATGGGTTCCAACAGTTAATTACTGACTATGCCAAATCTTGGGATTAGGTGTCAAAGCGACCCCCGAGCTTTTAGAGCACTAGAGCACAACCGGGAATAACGCTAGGAGGATAGACTACAAAGGCTTCTGATGTCCACACTAAAATGTCTCACCTGTAAAGATTCTCTGCGACGCTGCTCGTGCGCATGCTCGCGCATCAACTGTTGCTTCAGCTGCGTGCGCGACGTGGGCGTGAGCGTCTTGAATGTGGGCGGGCTGCAACAAACAAACACACACGTTAGTTTCGCGTACACAGACACAGATAGTTTTTATTTTATTGGATTTGGGGGTCGAAAGTTGCACCACCACAAGTAGGAATTGCCGACCACTACCCTACACGTGACCCCTGACCCCGTATCATGGTCGGCCTTATCCCGCGATAAGTGACAAGATAGAGCGTCCGTCTCGTTCTATCGAACGGTGTCAGCCAGTGACGGACGCTCTGTCGTGTCACTTATCGTGTGATAAGGCCGACCATGATACGGGGCAAAAGTGCAACAACCTGGCAACTGTAGGTACTGCCTCTTCGAAGATTTCATGGTTTTAAATACACTGATTTGCCATACGATAAATAATTGGAGTACATACAGAAAAAAGGTCTAAATATAGAGTTCATTATTCAATGAAAATTGTATGTGGTGGTAACCGCAAAACACCCTGAAAAGGTTACATTTTGATAAATGGCACGCCGGCCAAGTTATACATTGTGTATTGCTTATACTTGATCAAACGAAATGTGCGGATACTAGAAAAATAAAAATAAAAATTATAGGCCTATTTAAAAAATTAAGGCTTTTTTCTGATGAATATTTCCGAGTTTGGTTTTTAATTCATATCTTTGCGTCTAAACGGTGTAGTTTCTCAAAAGTAGTCTTG
Organism: Epinotia ramella; assembly: GCA_947578815.1. Taxonomy (NCBI): domain Eukaryota; kingdom Metazoa; phylum Arthropoda; class Insecta; order Lepidoptera; family Tortricidae; genus Epinotia; species Epinotia ramella. The sequence continues at coordinate 16,351,192 of OX388223.1, forward strand.
TTTTAAAGCTACAAAATGCAGCTAATCGACCAACCAAAAATAATAACAATATCAAACATAAACCTACAAAAAAAATGTAATTAGTAGAAATTTGTGAAAAAGAACAGTCTTTTTTTTAAATTAGTGTCTGTAACTTTAAAACTAGCAGTTTGAGGTAGACTTTTTTGCACTTTTTTGGCTTTTTTTTTTTTTTTTTTGGTAGGCTGTTTTTTTTTTTTTTTTTTTTTTATCGATATTTTTTGTCTAGTATCCGCACATTTCGTTTGATCAAGTATAAGCAATACACATTGTATTATTGTTTGACTTGAATGCCGTTATTTTAGCGATAAGTAGAAAAAAAACTCGGAGTAGGTACGACGCATCGTCCTAAATGAATTAACTCCCTATCTATGTTAAGCTATACTCCAATTCTCATTGTACATTCCTTAAATACAATTGTTTATGCCTAATTACATCATTTCTTATTTGCTTAAGTATTCATTATTTACTTTCTCATGTCCGTATATATCTCCATATGACACATGACATGATACATAGTTATCCCAGGCTAATTTAATATAGCATTTCATCGAAAACAATGTTTTTCAGAAACAGTAAACTTTTCAGGATTGTTATAAGAGGGTTCCGCACATTAACTTAAAAAGTTACTGATCTGAGAAAAAATATCGATGAAATGAAAACTCGGCCAAACAATGCATTCCGTAAAACGATGGTCGGAAAAATAAGGGACTCTCATATTACCACGCGATGGTTGCTGTATTGACACAAAAAATACAAAATTGATTTTAATTATAATTCCCAAGTAATATAGTACCACTACTACTATTATTACTACTACTACTACTACTAAAAACTGAGGATTGAAAGTGACTAAGCAGTAGTTACGCGTGTTTTCATCTTTATCTTAATAGTAAATCGGTACACAGGAAAATCCATCAAACTATATCAACAGTTACATCAAAGATACCCCCGCAATCGGAGATTGACAAAACTACGAACTTATTTTTTGAGCAATCTGTTCTGTGTAATCTATTTCTTTATTTCCACGATTTCGAAATATGTCTTTCTTGAAATAGTTCGTATTCTCCTCGTCTTGCATACCAGTAACCTTTTTCAAACGAATATTATGACTTTCATCGCCCGGAAAGAGGGAAACAACCTGGAGCGGCTGATGGTTACCGGCGAGGTGGATGGCAAACGACCAAGAGGGGTAAGTCCAACTAGATGGGCCGATCAAATACGCTCTACACTGGATACCTACTTGCATGAAGCACTCCACGCTGCTAAGGACCGGAACAGATAGAGAGACATAGTGCCGAAAAAACTAACTTCACATCGGGGAGTTCACGACCCTCAGCAGTGAGGAACACGGCGCAAGGAGGAGGATTATGTCTTTTCACACCTTTCATTCGGAAAAGTAAGTTTTGATCCACGACGAGAGGGATCAAGATGCTACTTTTCTAGTCAAGCTATTGGCAGTTAGCATTTACGCAATGTGCACACACACACACACAGATCTTAATAAAATAATCGATTATAATTTCATCGTAAACGATTAAAAACGAACATAGGTATTTCAAGTTTTAACTTTAACGACGTTATATATTTATGAATTTTTCGTAATATTTAATAAGTAGTAAGATAAAAATTAAGAAAATTTGTTAAAAATTGTTAAGTAATTTAACTTTTAATTTGTTAAATAATTTTAACAGCATCTTTTTTAAATTTCTTCATAGTCCGTGTGAATAATAGTGTTTCACTCGGTAGCAAAATTATCTTCGTCTCGGGCGTTAACACTTGTATTGTGTCCCTCACTACGCTCAGGATTCAATACACCGCCCTCGCCGTAAATATACTATTTTGCTCCCTTGTGAGACAAATAACAATTATACTTGATATTATTTGGGTTGGAAACCGTCCAAAGTAAAAGCAGTAGAAGATTACGATTCCAATGACAGTTTTATACAAAGTAGGCCAAATTAAATAATCTCATGTACTTATGGCAGTAATAGGGGAGGGGTATGGCAGTGTAGACTCGAAAATTATTTATTGCCCCAAAAGAAAGAAGGCAAAAAGTGACGAAAATCTCATTCATATCTCAAAGAATTACGAAGCTACAACCGTATTAATAGTGCTTGTTACAGAGAGAAAACGCAAACAGTGTGTGACGTCACGTTACGGGATGCTGCCGGGGGGCCGCGTCAACGGCGGCACCGAACACGATGGGCACGGCACATTGCCGTCTTCTAGTGACGTCACAATCTTCTTTGGACGCTTATAACTTCGTGATTATTTAACCTTTTGCGTTGATTGTTTCTGCATTTGACTACATTTTTAATCCTTTTTCGAGAAAATATGACATTATTGATTATTTTATTTAGTGTTTACACACCTATTCAATTCAATTTAATAAAGGTACGCCTTCCCCATTAGATATTTACGACTTATGTTAATTTGTTTATGTATTGCACGCCCATTTTAGTTACATTTTAGTTTGTATGTTTGTACGTCTCTAAAGTGCATGCATGTTTCATTATATAGTGAGTTGCTCAGGTAACCGAGTTTAATAGATTTATCAAACCCCGCAATCTAGTTAAACTTGCACGCAATTTCTTGCATGTGTCAATAGGGAATATTCATGACATTTTTTTATTTTTTTTATCTATTCTATAAGTAATTATATAACCGGGAAAAAATATAACACTTTCACAATATTATTAAATAAGCTAAAAAAAAAATAATTAAAATTACTATCATTTTCGGACGATCAAAACGCCACCATTTTGGCGCGCTCATTTGTGACGTCACCGTGCAGCTTAGTGCACGGCGGTTCTTAAACAAATCAACAACAAAGTGTTTGATTCACACTTTTAATAAATGTGAGTGATTAAAGCTTATAAGATCAACTTATTGTAATGGAAGAGCACACAAAAGCTTATTATAAATATTGTATTGTCCCTATGTGTGAAAATCACATTAAAACTGCAAATATTTTCATATGCCCAAAGGTGCAAATATAAGGATAAAGTGGTGTAAGGCGATGAGGAGAGATAATGTATCGTGCTTGAGTAGTTTATATTGTTGTGAAGATCATTTCGACGTGAGTATTAAATATATGTATGTACCTAAAATCTTTTTTATTACGACTCGCGAACAATATAGGTAAACAATAACCTAACCTCAAAATTGTATTATATACTTATTCATAAAACTATTCTGATTCCCAATTTTTTTAGTTATTAATGTTACAAATATTATGATTTTTGTTGATCAACAGCTGACTACGAGTGTTGATTTTGATCAAGAAACCTTTTAGCTAAGTTTCTTTGTTTGCACTGTTGATCGAAGAAAGTTAAAAGAATTTAATCCTTTTTACTGAGTGACCTACACAAATTTGTTTTATTTATAAGCCTTGACGAAAACAACCTAGTTTGTTAAAGTTCATAAAGATGTTCTCAACATTTAACATTCCTAATAGGTACCTACATATCTTTGATTATATAATACTAGCTTCTGCCCGCGACTCCGTCCGCGTAGAACTCGTTTATACTATCTCTATACCAAATTTCATCCAAATCGGTTCAGCAGTTTAAGCGTGAAGAGGTAACAAACAGACAGACAGACACACTTTCGCATTTATAATTTATTATTAAGTAAGTATATATAAAATATATAATATAACTAGCTTCTGCCCGCGACTCCGTCCGCGTGGAACTCGTTTATATCGTAGCTCCCCCCATATCCCCCAAAGGGATGAAGTGGGGGGTGAAAGTTTGTATGGAGCTACGATATAAATGAGTTCCACGCGGACGGAGTCGCGGGCAGAAGTTAGTATATATAATATATAAAGTTATAGTATAGTAAAATAGTATATAGTATGGATAAATATCTACTAGTTTTTTATTCCACTTATTTAACAAAGACACCTATTTGAAGTAGTTTAAAAGTCTAGCTATTTGAATCGCCAAAATAGGTTATAATTATTTAATTGACCAATCTCACGAGTATAAAAACAAGGAATATGAAAATTTATTGAATATCTGTAACTTATTTACCTTGCAGCTTTTACTCCTCTTAGTTCAGCGGACGTAAAGTCACAAATATTTGCGAAGTATGTATTAAATTTAGTCATCATGAACACATCAATTTTAGGCAGATTATCCGACTGTGCCTTGACAAAACCGCCTTCAGTCATTGTGGCGAGTCTTTTTTCACTTAATAATTACCAAAAAACACTGATTATTTATCATAAACAGCGGCCAAACAATGCGAATAACTTTCAATAATCATACTAACGACCTGCACTTTGACGTCACGTTTCGCTCCGCCAATAGCGTTGCGTTTTGGAAATTTGCGAGGGAATTTGAAAAATAGTACTTTTAAACAATTTATTTTATCAATAGAAACATGATAATTTGAAAAAATAATCATGTGTGTATATTTATTAAGCAATATAGATTACACGTGATTTTTTTTGTCCATTTCTAAATCACATGCATATTCCCTATTGCGCTATGTACCTGTATGACAGTTACGACAAAAGGCTTTCACAGGGAAAAACTTTTTCCCTGTCAAAAGTTTTTCCCTGTGAAAGCCTTTTGTCGTAACTGTCATAAGGTGGAATTTCACCTGAACTATGAACAAAGTTTCTCCACTAGACATACCTGTGCTAACCAATCACACATTTATTTGACATAAAATGGTGTTGCTTTTATCTCACGTTTTATCAAAGTTAAGTTTAACAAGTACACGGCAGCGTCGGATTAGAGTAAAAATAAAAATACACTATCTTATCATCATTCATTACTCAACGTAAGGCACAAGGAAAAATACTCCATTTATCTAAACTTATAGTAAAACGTCGGAAGACACGCAAGCAGTACCGCGACTTACGTCCTTTAGATCCGAGACAGGTTTATATGAAATTAGTTCTGCGTGCTTGAGAAATGTGTGTACAAGCGACAGTATTCATAAATACACCTTATTCCGTTTCATGAAGGTTCATCAATGATCAGTTAATAATGTTGTAAGTACAGTTGAAGAAGGGCGCAAGTGTCGTTAAATAAAAAGGTAGCCTTGAGTGTGATTGTGATTCTGTTTGTTTGCGAATGACAGTTACTCATCAATGCGTCGTGTCATGTGTGCGGCCTCTGTGCTGATTTTGCATGGCCGATGGAAATGCCGGCGTTCCTCCAAGCAGAGATGGGCAAAATGTAATAGACTAACGATTAACGATTAAGATTAACCTAGTTAATCGTTAATCGCGATTAAAAATGACGATTGATCAATCTTAGTCGTAAGAGTTTCGACTAATTTAGTCAAAATTAAATTAATCGTCGATTGAATACGAGCGGCTAAATCTTTAATCGATTGATTAGTTAGATTATTTTTCTCTCGATTATATCAGAAATGAATAAGTTTTTTTGCAAGTGTTTTTTTGTAATAAAATAAGTTTTATAGTCGTCGCTGCCCTTACCCTTAGAGTACTGCACTGTAAAAACCATCTTGTGTTACTGGAACAAGTTTATATCACACAGCATACTTACTAGAATGATTTCCAAGTGTAAAATACATGACAAGACATATTGAATTTTTGTAACGTGCTGTGTTCCAATTTTTAATCGAGATTTAATCGTGAAATTTAGTCGATTAAAATAACGATTGATCAATCGTCAATCGAACTCTGCGACGATTAAATTAATCTTGACTAAATTAATCGCGATTAATTTTGTGAAAATTGATTTTTTAGTCGACTAATTAGTTGACTAAAAAATGAATCGATTAATGCCCATCTCTGCCTCCAAGGTATCATTCTCCTATTAGCGTATTCCCGGTTGTACAGTCAGCATCAAAAGTAATGCGCAAACGAAGACTTCAAAAGTCGTTATTAAAAAGGAATAAGAGCTTTTGACGTCTTCGATTGCGCAGTTACTTTTGATGCTGACTGTACCCTAGAAGAGCCCGGGCTTCGGGGTCCGCTTTGGCACCTAGTCCCAATGCCAAGACTTGGCGTATTACCAATACGATTGCCGTCTGCCCTTCTAACCCAGAGGCAAAACAAGACATTGTGATTACACCGGTTTCCTCACGATGTTATCCTGTACCGAAAAGTTCTTGACAAATATCAAACGATATTTCTTATTTTTTTTTTAACCCAGCGGGACGAGCCACGTTTCTGACCCAGGACCTGACTGAAAGGCGCGTGCCTGACCACTCGGCTACCATAGCTCTTAATCGATTACACATTGCTAACGCGATACGGTATAGATAGAGGTGATTTTGACAATTTTGACAGATGATTTATGGCTGGTATCGCGCGATTGTCGCGCGTCCGTGAAACGCGCGTTTGTATCGCCGCAAAAAGTCACTGTTCTTAATATGCTGGCTTCACTTGGCGGTATTTTCCCAAAATTATTGTGTTGCATCTTTTTCCTTCACATGGTCGCTGACCAGGATTCGATTCCCGGCATATAGAGGTAACCACGAACACGCAACGCCAAGTGAAGTGCCAGCATTACGTATATACATTTGGTTCATTGCTCCTGGCGGCTATTTAAACGTATTTGTTTAGAAAGTGTCCGATAATCTGCAACAGTGAGGCATTTCACAATCCACGCATTGTCCGCGCCGCTTACGATTCCTCGCAGTGCGCGTACGCATCCGAAATGTTAACGCGCTGTGACGACACAGGCAGTCCATTCCATGGATGTGATTTGTACGATAGGACGCACAGGGGCGCCACTTGACGAGGAACCGAACTGCATGGAGGGCTGCGCATGCGGTCACGATCCTCAGTCATGAGGGATCGACTAAGGAGATAAAGAAAATATATATTTAAGATCATAGAACTGCTTGTTGATCATAGGAAATAGAAAATGTTGACGTCACTTGTTCCTATTTCCGTACAAACATCACACCAATAGAGCGTTATTGAAGGTTCTTAAAAATAATAGTGGCTTACAAAACACACCCATATTCCCAATTCCTATGGAGGATTCGAGTAAAATGCCTGAGCAGACAGACAGACAGACGGTTATGACGAAAATACTACTAAGGGTTCCGTCGTTGTTACCTACTTTGGCTACGGGACCCTAAAACAAAGAAATGAGGGGGCGTTTTAAAACACTGTTAATAAAGATTGAATCGTAAAACTAAAGCAAAGCGACCTTTTGCCAAATAACCTGTTGTACTTCATTGTACAGTTAGTGATAACGTTTTTGGCATGCAAATCGCGTTATTTGTTAAACGGGACAAGGAGAGTATGTTTTTATTACATAATTTTCGCTTTACGGGCATCAAAATATGTTTAAATTGAACCTTAATCCTTTGTATTAAGGCAAAAAGTATACATGTACGAGTATGCGACGTCAGGCGGGCAGGTAATTTATAGGAGACCGAATGTGTTCTTTTTATTATATGTATGTGTGGGTAGCGTTAAAGTTACAAGTTGTACTTAATATGATCTTCCTCATAAATATACTCGGACTTCACAAATTTAGTTCAAGGGTTGTAAGTTTGTATGTTCGGACCCTATCATCCGATGTTATAAATTCTTTCACCAGTATATAGAATGGATCTTCGGGATGGACATAGCCTATATTTTATCTCGTGGCATTGCCTGGGCTTTTTGTAAAAAGCGAGCTAAGTCGCGCGGGCAGCTAGAAAAAATATAATTTGAAAAGATCTTTAGGGTAAGAGGATGTTTTTGTCATCGAGGAGTCGTAGCTTTCGAGCGACTTGTGGGCCAGGGAAAGTTCAAGGGCACGGCGGCAGACCACGAGGCAGGTCACCGATGAGATGGACAGACCAGATTAAAGCTGCAGTAGATGCACCACTACACGCAAGCAAAAGGAAGACGACTGTCAAAGAGGAACGGAGGCCTGACCCCCTATGATGGTCGGCCTTAACACGCGATAAGTGACAAGATGAGCGTCGTCTCGTTCTATCGAACGGTGTCAGCCAGTGACGGACGCTCTATCCTGTCACTTATCGTGTGAACCATGATACGGGGTCTGTTGTGAAGCTTGCTACCAAAACCTGAAATAATGACCACGACCGCTCTCTCTAGAGTAAAAACGAAGAAGTAGGGTCAGAAGTGCCCTGCAGCGAAAAAGGACCAAGCTAATTTTTAAACATCGGAAGATGTTAGGCTGGCAATGGACAGAGAAAAGTGGCGGTTACTCCACCGACAAGAGCAAGGCTCTTAAGTAATGATGATGAACTTTGCGTTATTTTTGGGTATTCCCATAATGGTTATCTCTAAGATATGAACAACTCACAGCTACCATCATCAAACATTCCGAAACCGACCATCAATATTATCAGCAAGTAAAATATATGTTTCACAAATCCAATGTCAGCCGACTGACGGCTAGATCCCAGATAGTGGAAGATAAGGGAGATCTAGCTAACGCCGGCGCCGTTATCAGTACTTACTCGATTGATTACTAACAAGCTAACTTATAGACGTAGACATTTAAACGAGTTTAAACATCAGTTTTTTTATTTTTATTGAACAAGTTCTCCGCTTCAGCTTGGGCCAAAATTCTTACATATATTATGTCTAAACCTGTAAAAATAGTTGCTATATTGAAATAAATCAATATATAAATAAATAAATGTCCAGATGTCCCGCTGTCCGACTGTTCTTCCATACAGTCGCACTTCTCAAACGATTCACGAAATTTTGTGAGCTGGTTCACTAATCAGGTCCGTCTTACGAATTTTCAATCTGTCGAATCTTACGGTCACGTGACATCTTACGGTCACGTGACCTGTTGCGAGTACCTCTCGAATCTCACGGTCACGTGACATCTTACGGTCACGTGACCTGTGGCGATTTTAACAATTTTTCCCGATAACAAAAAGTGCACAGCGCCGCTAATCAAGTTTTCACTTCAAAAAACTGGAAATAAAGGCTTGTGAGTTCTACAGCTCCCAGAGCCACTTTTACTTTTAGCATAGCGTGACTGTCATGTCAACAGGTTAATTATAAACTAGTTAATGGTCATAACAGGGATATCTTTGTTAAATCTTTCCTGTGTCCCAAACCCAGTACCGATGTTAAATTGTACAAATAGGTAACTGTAGCCAACACAGAGCATCCCCAGCTCTTGAGACCATTCCCTCACTATCATCATCACCATCATCATCATCATCATCGTCATCATCATCATCATCAACAGAAAGGTCCACTGCTGGACGTAGGCCCAAAAGTGCCACAATGACCGGTCCTTCGCCACCCGCATCCAGCGGACTCCCGCGACCTCCAGTCCATATTATATGTACACAGAGTAAAATAGTGTTATTTTACTGGTCTTCGTTGTAACTGATGTCCCTATTACAAAGGTTACGTTTTACATATCGTACAACGTTTATTAAATTGTGTATGTTAATAAGTTTTTTACAAGCTTACATTAGCCTTCAAACAATTGATGAATAGACAGAGAATAATGAGTATATTTACGTTTATTTGTAGTCTTGTTATTGTTTTCATATTTTGTTTTGTATGAGTACGTATGACGCCCTTGTCTATTAATGACATGAGTAGTTTCGGAAATTACCTCTTTATTATTAGAATAGATAGTTGAATATCAATAATCACCTCAGTACATGTCAAAAAGCTTACTGTGGTGACACTTATTTTACACCTGGGGCTGTGCGTGGGGCCTATCGAAGACTGGCAGGGCCGGCTCACTTGGTGATTTCGTCGCGCCGCGACAAGTACATGCTGGCCCACCAGCTCCAGCCGGTATGTTAGCGCTGCTACAGCACGCACGCGTTCTATCGCAGCGCGTCGCATGCTATAGAAAGGGATGGCCACTTTAGGCCCCTTCGGCATACCTAACAGGGGTTTTGTTAACAGAGAACCTTCTGTACGTAGGACTATTATTTATTCTGTCCTAACTGTAATGCTCCGAACGTACGTTAGGACAACTCAACAGTCATTTTTCCATACTAAAAGTGACGTTTAGTAAAAGTGACCTGACGCGCGTACAATGCGTTACGTGATTGATTAGATTAGATTAGATTAGATTTATTTATTACACGATAAAAATTACAATATAAATTTGCATAAATGTCAAGATTACAAGAATTTCTACCATGTTCGTCAATTTTAATAATAAAGACTGAACGAATTGAGACGCTTTAGACTTGGTTACAAGTCTAAAGCGGCAAAATGGTCGTTATTGGTCAAGAGGCTCAGTGTGTTTAGAATTGTAAAATTGTAACTTTTCACCTCACCGGCTCGAAAAGGCTTGCTTTATTGCTCAAAATCTGCGCCCAAAAGCCCATTATATCCGTTAGCGTGGAAAGAGTTTTTGAATTTGGAACGTGACGGTCAATCGCCAGATCCAACTTTTTTCTATACAGAATGAGAGGTCATTATCCTGCGTTCAGAAACTGATGGTGTTTGCCAATAATTAATTGTTATTATTTTGATAAAATTAAATTAATAATACTTATTCTTTCTTAATTACATACGAAATATCAATATTTAGACTGATTTATAAGGATACAATACGAATAAATAATTTTAAAATGTGTTTTTTTTTTCCAAAAAATTTCGCTTTTTCCAATTTTGGAACGCACCGTTTGAAAGTTAATTTAAGAAAAAACTCATGTACCTACATTTAATTTTGTTTTGTTTTAAAGCCACAGTAAAACCAAAATAATGGTGGTTATTTATAGATTTTAGCGCAGAAGAAATACGTATATGAATTTTAATGCCTGCTAATTTAGCGGAAAAAGTGAAATAAGCGTATTTGAGCCTTAGTTTACCCGTGCGTGAGTAGTGAGTACCCAACAATACTTTGACTTTTTTAGTGTAGGTAAGAGTGGAGTTATTTAAAGATGCAAAAATGTTTATGTTACAGTTAATAATTATAAAATGCTATACCTTTATGAGATGTAAACAAACCTTTATTGAAAATGAGTATATGGTCCAAATTACTTCCATTACATTTACAATTTTCCTCGCGGTGGTGAGGTGAAAAGTTGTGTGTTTCGCTCGGCAGCAAAGTTGTTTGGCGTCTCGTGCTTTGAAAGCCTCGCTTTGCTCAGGATTGTACTTTTGAACCATTCGCTTCGCTCATGGTTCAATCTTGCAATACTTCGCTAGCTCGGCTTTCAATACAAGCACTTGCGCCAAACAACAACTTTGCAGCCTTGCATAACAAATAACTATTGTAGCTTCGTGAAATAGGCCACTCATCATCATATCAATAAACCGAAAGACATAGGCCTCCCCCAACAAGTGCCACAATGGCCGGTCCTGCGCCAGGCGCATCCAGCGGACACGCTCTACCTTTACCATACCAGCACGTCTATCATGAGACGGCCGCGACATATTCTCGATTTTAATCGCACTATACCTCTTGTTCTAAGTCTCCTAATAAGAAAGAGACGGATAGTGCGAGAAAATCGAGAGTATGTCGCGGCCGTCTCATGATAGACGTGCAGGTCATCAGCCATCTTGCACCAAATGGGCCACGGGCCTCGAGCCAAGTAAAATATACTTAAATATCGATTGATTCTATTCATTAATTATAGTGTATTTTAATGAATGATACAAACAATCAATGAATGGTAATTTAGCACGTTTAGCATGATAACTGTAGTTATCTGCACCAATTCATCTATGCACAGATAAAATTGTACCAAGTGTCGAAACCCTAGTTTGTATACTGTCAATCAAAAATAAAAACGGGCGACTACCAACCACACGTGTCTGTCACGGTATAACCTTTTTAATTACCACATTATTCATTTGGCAATATTTTGCCTGAGACCACATTTGATATACACACACCACATTGAATACAGGTTTTTGGTGGGTTTTTGATCACTACTGTTCACTTTCCATTTAAGGGGCTCCCATACGCCAATGACCTTCGATCTGAATCCGCTAGTTTTCTAATGTTTTTTGTAGCATATTATATTAACAACAACGGCTTTAAGCAATATATTATCCCATATTTACTTCAAAGTTCATTGTTTTCGAGATATTTGGCATCAAAGTTTAACAATTTTAGGCCAAAAAACTGGTTTTCTGGCCATAACTTTTGTGTTAATTAATAAGATTATAAAACGCATATCTATAGGTAAGTTCAGTATGTATGAGTAGGTATGAGTTTCGGGTGTATAAAAGTTATAATGAGGATGAAGTGTCGGGTTTTGTATTTTTACAGACCTCTCTTTAAAAATGGATAATTAATTCTGTATTAACATTTTTCAAGTTATTCAATATCAAAAATGTTAAACAGGAATCAAACTTTCCCATATCTGCACCTGGAAACCTAGCTTCAATAAACCGAGGACGAGTGTCGAAATGAAAACTACTAAATTTCGTTGATTTTTGACGGGAGCCCCTTAAACAGTGACGTAGGATTACTGACGGTTTGAAACAACCAAGCCTTAGCCCGTCAGTCGCCAGGCGGACTACCTTGGTAACCTTTGCGCGTGCGCACCCATGTGGTCGCCGCGCACCCGACCTGTTTGACCAGACGTCAGCCGTGACAGTTACATTTTACATACAATGAACTTAGTGGGTCGTGCTGCCGATCTTTTGTGACGGAGCAAATCAACAAGCATGTGCCCATTTGTCAAGTTATCTTAGCAAAGTAGATCTATCACAGTGCAAGAATTCTCTTTCTCTCACAACAGGAACCCAAAGTCGACCATTTTTAATTGTGTTCTTGAAATAGAACTTCTTTGAATGGGCGTGTGTCTACAAGTTTATCTAAGGAAATAAATCGTACTAAGGCATACGGCCAGCCTGTAAGTAGACAACAACACACCAGTGTAACACCAGAAGAGTAATTAAGGCTCTTTTGAAGCGCTCATAGCCTGGCGGCGCCTGCGAGTCGGAAACGATAACGCAGGTTAAGCAAAGATGACAGCGGTCAGTCTTTAGATGGGTGACCGCCTGATGTTTGAGTGGTTAATATAAATGAGCGTTTCCGTGCTTTGGAATGCACGCTAAGCAGTTGATCCCGGTTGCCTCTAACAGTCGAGTTGCCCACTCACTTGACAAACTGTTAACTGTTACTCGCGTCCGCAGGAGCTACCTACCACAACCCTGCACGTGTCCCCTGGGTGGTACTAAAGAGTGACAAACTTTTTAAAGTTAATCGTATGGCATATATTATTTTGGCCTTTAGGCCAAAATAATATATGCCATACGATTAAATAAAAAACCGACAATGAACCGACGTTTTTCTGTTTTTTTTGGTTATTGAACTACCTATCGAAAATTATGGTTATGGTATATGTTCAATACATGATTGAACATGAATGGTATCTTTAAATATAGTTATATTGTAGGTTTGCCTCCTGGCAACACCAGTTAGAAAATCTTACTCATACTTGCTCTACTATGTGGGCACATAAATATTCTGTATAATTACAATAAGTGTTTATTCTATAAATAAACATATTTAAAATATCCTACTCTGTTTGACTTATCCAACAGAGTAAGATCCGGTTCGAAGGACCACTTACTCTGTTGGATAAGTCAAACAGAGTAGGATATTTTAAATATGTTTATTTATAGAATAAACAGTATATAAGTATGCGATTTAAAAAAATTGCAGCTAATATATAAAAAAAACCGGCCAATTGCGTGTCGGGCCCCGCGCAGTGTAGGGTTCCGTAGTTGCCTGTCTGTCTTAGTTACATCGACGTGCGGTACGGTTGCGACGACGGTCGAATTTGTATGAAAATTGGCCTTTCCAAGTACATATTAAGTTGGTCGACTATTACGCGGTAACTACTTATGCCTACTTGTCCGTGATAGTTTTCCTTTTAAATTCATTATATGTACTATTACAACGCGTTTTTTCACATCCCCAGTAGTAGCCATTTAGCATTTAGGGGGGGGGACATGACTTTAAAGCCCAATATCTCGCAAATGAATCACTGATTTGAGAAATGGTTTTAGGAAACCCATAATAATTTTGATCGAGCTATCCAACGATGGATTTAACGAGAAAAAACATTACATCCACGCTTTAAGTGTAGGGGAGGTATCCTAAAAACTTGCACTCCGGGAGTGCCGGCAGAAGTGAAAACTCAATAACATTGTAACAGTTTTTCGATCAGGTCACGTGACATCTTACGGTGTCACCCTAAACATGAATTTGGCGCTTTATAAACAATTATCAATTATTTAGGCGGACGGGCCGCAAATTTTGAATGAAGTCGAATCGGCTAGCAGCAAAATATAAAAGTTTGTGACCTCCTTCACATCTGACGTCACAAAAATCTGTCGCGTATTTAACAATTTTTCCCCATCCCAAAAAGTGCTCAGCGCCGCTAAAGAAGTTTTCACTTCAAAAATTCAAGATTTTATTGTACCTACTGTTTTGGCGGCGTGATTGATCGGCGGTCGGGTATATACCCATGCCGAATCACAGTTTTCTAGTAGTAATGGTTACTGAGCTAAGCCGAAGACGGACGGACAGACGGACATGGCGAAACTATAAGGGTTCCTTGTTAAATATGTGACAAAGTGGACTTTCAGGAGGCACCGCATTTTGGCACTCACGGCTTTCTACGAAAAAAAAACGTATCAAAATGCTGGTTAGGGAAAGTTAAATATTAATTTATGTAAATCAATAAAACAATATAGACGTTCATTCGAACATTATAAAACCGTCAACATCAATACTCAAATCTGATGCCGTAAGAACAAGGACAGGCTGTTGTCCGTCGAAGAGAAGAATCACCCATCGTATAAATATCAGACACGATTTTATTCCTAGGGCGTAGGATGTGTATCACATATTCTTGTCCACTTTGTTACCTATGAAAAATATGAATACTGGTTTATGGTCAACGTGAACTGGCTACTCCACTTATATATGAACACTTACAACACATTCGTTACAGCGCTTCGATTACGCATACATCATAATAACTGTATGTACGTCTGTATGTGTTGATATCGCTCTGAATTAGCGGTCAGGGCCAACACGTTGTCGCTCGCTCCTTACCCGCGCACATTTACCCATAACTTGCTTCAGGCTAATCAGAATATGTCGATCCCTGATTACAAACAATTGTTATGGAAGCATGTGTCCAGCTATGGTGGTTGTGTGAGTTGAAACAGGTTGTGAATCGCATGTATGAGGCTTGTATGGAAGGTTACCTGAAATGTTTGCGCTTGTTCTAAACAAGTGGAGAAAGGAATGATACTGTATGTAGTCAAGCAATGTCAGGGTGTTATCTATATTGTATCTAATAACCTATTAACGCTTTCATAGTTTTTACACCATATCCGAGAAAACTTCAACATATTTATACTGTCAATTATCAAGACAAATGACTTATTTAATCAACTAATTGGTATAGAAATATATTCATTATGCAAGTAATTGTCAAGTATAATGACAAAATGACTGCACTGTTTGACAGAGCAACAGTAATAAACATAATACGCCTACTGACGTCTCATCGCCTCGACTCGTCTAATCGCCGTATTAATGTAATTACCGCCGTCAAGTTTCCAAAGAAACTATAATTTCCGTGCGTCAACATAGTAGCGTTCTGAGAAAAACTACTACTATCTAACCCCGCTGACCAATAATATACCTTACGTCTTTATAGAAAGGTTCGCAATTGGTTACGAGTATTCAGACACATAAGTCGTTCTAAGTAAGTGTGACACCATGGAAGTTTAAAATAGGATACACCGAACAAAATAAAACCGTAATACTTGGTTTCAAGGTTGAAAGATGGTTGCGTATGTGTTTTCACAAGTGCATAACTACGTTTTCAGTAGATACAAAGCTCCATTCAGTACTACTGACGTCGCACACAACAGCGACATCTATTGTGTAAGACAATTTCAAGTGTTAATGACGTAGTCAACAGGATACATAATAATATGACATGTGTAGAAGTCTCCGCGGGAGGAGACTCCTCTAAAATCGCCAGGGCCATTTTGATTCCGATTAAAGAGGCGCATGAAATATGGGGCACAATAAACCGAAGTGGGCATCATGAAACATGCCTGATAAAAATGTCTTTGGATCATTAATACACAAGGAGAGTAGTCACTTTCTCCGAGCTCCTGTTAGATCGTTATCAGCCCAGATTCGATCCATTGATAAACTTTCACTCATCTATAAATTACCAAAGCTCAGAAACTGAATTCGAGCCAGGATTCGAACCGAATCTTGATACAATTTTAAGTTAAAATACGGCTTAATTTCTAATTTCTAAAACCTCACAAGGACACTAGGCGTGCTCGACCTTGAGTGATGTAAGTTCTCATGCACCGATGGTAATGATGGTCATCGCCACGCGGAAATATCACTTCCCGTCATTACCGTAATCATGCCTTTGGTCATGTCAACTGACTACCTCGTCTCACGCACCCCATGCTAAAGCTGACCGACAGTTTCATAATAACTGTGTGTGAATGGAGATCAGACTTACACTGGGCTTTTTGGTTCAACTTGAGGTCTGTCATGTCAACTGGACCACCTTCTCTCACCAACCCGAGTATAACTTGACCCGCAGTTTCGTAATAACTATGTGCGATCGGAGATCAAGCTTATACTGGGATATTTGGTTCCACTTGAGGTCTGTCATATCAACTGGACTGCCTCGTCTCACAACCCTAGTATAAGTTGACCTGCAATTTCGTAATAACTGTGTGCGATCGGAGACCAACTTATGCCGGGCTATTTAGTTCGACTTGAGGACTTTGGATCACGTCAACTAGACAACCTCGTCTCATCTAGCTGACAGAGGGCCTCGTAACAACTAGGTTTAGTTGGAGATCATATAGTTAGACTGGTTCTTTTAAGCCAGTACTCACCGGTATACCCATATCCTCCCGACAGGCGTCTTCTTTCAATATGGGCTAATGTTAAGAATTATGTATGTGCTGTGCATGTGCACCCTTATAACACTTAGCTTTACTCTGTTGTTGTTGTTGTTGTTGTTGAGGTAGGGCACAGCGAAATGTCATCCCGCTCGAATTTGGAGCAGCCCAACTGGGGAAGTACCTCCGCCTTGCAGAAGACCACAGCCATAATAACATTAATAACACAACTACTTGCTTGGTAGTGGTGTTGTGTTCCTGGTGGTGAGCAAGGTCACCAGAGCTCCCGAGGATGCGTTGTGTTGAGAGCGAGGGAATTTTTCCCTTCAGCTGTCAACACGGCGAATCCTCAAACATATCAAGGGTCGGCAACGCCCATGTTACTCCTTTGAAGTTGCATGCGTCTATAGGCTGCGGTGTCCGCTTACCATCAGGCGGGCCGTACACTTGTTTGCCACCGTCATTGTATGTAAAAAAAAAAACTCTGTTGTCTCACTTGTCTCATCTGTGTAATGAGTCACTCTCTCCTGTCACATATTTCCTACTGAGCGGACGCATCTTCGATGTACGATAATTAAACAATCTTCATGTAAGTTGTGTGCCGTGCTATTCTAAGAATAAACTCTGCAGACAATCTAGACTCGTTTAATTTACTTGATTCCAATGGTACTTAACTAACCCGTGTAGCTTTGTCCTAATAGCTTATTGGTGCCTGTGACTAAACGAATTTCAGAAACTTGAATGCAAAATGGTCATGGAAAAATTCGAGAAAAGAGTCCGTAGGTACGTCCCAGAAAAGCCGTGGAGGCCATTTTGCCTCGACATACGTTACGATTCAATAACACAATGAAATATCATTATTATTTATCTTACGTGACTTTAGGCACACATTGCATTTATAATTCTACAGAATATTAGAAATAATGAAAAAAAAATGGTATGAAATAGCAAAATTAGAAGTATGCCTTAATTAAAGTCCTGAATTGGAATAAACTTTTTAAAAATGTTTTCAAGTAATCACAGCGATTTGAATAAAAACAAACGAAATCATACTGTCCCCGATAAACTTAATCATTGATTAAGAAGCCCATTACGCCAGTCAAGTGATGTGTATGATATGCTCCCACAATGTCATCACATTATCATAAGTATCATAGTCATAAGTCATAACCCTGAATATCACTGTAATTTACCATGCGGGCACTCTGCTTGATCCAATTCCCACAGACACTGCTAATTAACTAAACTACAATGAGTATCACACACCAGGGTTATTGAGCTCCGGATAGTAGGCAGCTTTGAGTGTCTCGGGGTTCTTTTATTTTGGACGCATATGGTTTTACGCTAGTGATGTTGTGAACAGTATTTTAAATTTAAGTTGAAGAAACGTCCAAATCGAAGCATTCTTTAAGTATTTAATTATGATGGTGATGTATTCCTGTTATCCCTCATTAGGGGCATAGGGATCGCGCTAGAGTTATCTAGTTTTTTTCCAGCCAATACCAGTTTAGCGTTGAGCCAGCCTCTTCATAGTTAACTCAATGACACGTAGTATCGAAGAGGCAGCCGTGTTTTGGAACCGCTCTGTGCAACCATCAAGCCAACTTGACCTGTGGCGGAAAATAAGGCTGTCGATTGAAACAGCGGTTGCCTGCAAGTGTGTACGCTGTTTATGTAATAAAATTTTAATGCCATCTCTCCTGGTGCGACCGGCGCAAGAAACCCTGTTACGCGAGCGAAGAAAAAAAAAGTTGTTAGGCAGCAGCTTGAAAATTGGCATGTCCTTCATCACATAAAACACTGGAACAAATTGCCATCTGCCCTGGCCGGTCGGTTATCAATCCGTCAGAGTTGGAATTCAATTGTTTTCCGGCTGCCAACACTCTTACCGCGTGTTCACACTGCGTCCGTTTCCGTCTCCGGGAGGCATCCCTCTTTTTCTCGCTTGCGATGTTTCGCCCGAGTGCGAAAGAGACGGATGCCTCCCGGACACGGAAACGGACGCAGTGTGAGGAACACGCGGTTATATGTATAGACTATCCGTTTATTTAACTGTTCTAATTAGATATAGCCTATCTCACCGCGAGATAGCTCGCGCGCCGTCTTGTGCTAACCGTGCTGATTAGATATATTTCGGGGTAATCGCGCAGTTAAAAAACTGCACTTAACAATGCTGTTTCGTGTTTGCGCCAGCAAAAATATAATGGACTCTAAATCCTTTGAGCCATGTTTTTAATTAGGGGTCTCTTTATTTGGGCTTTCGTAAATTAGCGATATGAATGGAGACACGCGACAGAATCACCATTCCAGATGTCTGCCAAGGACGTAATTGATTGGGATGACTGACATAAATAAATAAATGACGACGTTGATGACCAGAGTTCGGAATTTTAGGGACTTCTCGTTTATCGACTACCGATATTCATAATTATATCGATAAATTATAGAACACAACATATGAAACAAGATTAAAAGTCTTACTGAAATTGTTAAATGGAGATTTGCAATGAAAACAATGAAAAATTAACAGTTAACAATTTTAAATTGTATCAGTTCAGTTCAATGTTTTAACATTTATTAATTTCATGTTCAACTATAAAATATTGTAACTTCTTTATTTTAACTTCTATTTACAATTTCCTAGAAAAAAGATCGCCCAATCGCGATATGACTGCATGTTGTTTACCCATCACTCGTAATCAACTAATCATATTTTACATATATTGTATTCTGTATTTATCGATATACATATGTATAATCGGAAGTCGATAAACGAGAAGTCCCTATGACGGCTCAAAAGTGCTACGAAAATTCCGACCTCTGTTGATGACCCTCTAGTCATTTGTAGGTTTCAAGCCAATCGCGAGTTTGAGCTTCAGGGCATTTCTTGATCTAAAGAGAAAAATATTTTTTTGAAAAAAGAACAGTCTTGCGTGTTCTACAGCTCACAGAGCCAGTAATTTAATGTTATTCAGGAAATGCGATTTTTACATCATATTTATTCCGTATGTAAATAAATACGTTTTAAAATAACATTGTGATGAATTCGCCATGCATGGTGTCTTGATACGCAACCAGTTGTAACGAAGACTTATCAATGGAGGATGACATCATTCTGTCATAAAGATCCGAATGCTACAGAAATACACCATGCGACACGTTGTTGAACGATCAGTGCAATAGCTTTTGGAGGCCTATCCCCACTGACTGTTATGTTACAATAGTTTTGAAAACCACGCACGTAGAACCGATGGCTGTTGGGGCGGATATGTTCTTTCTGGCGACCACGTACCGGCAGGCGGTAGGTGCACTGATGACCTGAGGGGTAATCACGTAACGTTTTGAACGAGCGTTAGGACAGTCCAACTGTCATTTCTCCATGTAAAAATTGACATTTAGATCTACCTGACGCGTACAATGCGTTTCGTGATCGACCTGCTGGTAAAGGTCGCGGGAATCCGCTGGATGCGGGTGGCGCAGTACCGGTCATTGCGGCACTCTTTTTCGGCTATGATGATGAGTTATGAAAATGCACAGTTTTTCCATGAACTATGTAAATAAAATACTAAATAAAAAAAAATAAAAAAACTAAAGTCTAGGAGATTAAACTTTGTAAAAATCGTTTGTTACCGAAATTAAAAAGTAGGTACCTAGTTTGACCCTAGGGAACAATCATGCCAAGCGGTGTCGCCTGAGACAAAACTGCAGACTGCTCCATACATTGCTGCCATCAATTCCCCTACTACTCCGTCTGGTTTAGCAATTTGTACGCGAAAAGATAACAGTGTGAGAGACGTCGAACTCTTTTCCTAAATCTTTTCTTTCTTTCTTTTCTGAAATATAAACAAGAAGTATAATCGAGGAATGACAAGGTTTGCCGCTTTTCCGACTTCATTGTAACGTCAAGGTCGAAGTTACGACCCTTTTCGTTCCGCGACTGTACCGTTGCTCACTGTACCATTCCGTGAATGATTCCACGCTCGGAAAAAGCTAGTACATATTCCCATGATGTTACAGATCTGACCGGCCTTCCGCAGCGCGTCAAATTGCGTCAATGGCGTCAGCAAGGCCGGCAAATCGGCGTGAGAGCTCGTTATCGACGTAAACGTTTCCGCATATCGCCGGTGTTAGGGCAGACAGCGCGTTCACTACAACTGGGACAGTTTATGATGGGCACCCACTGGAGTCCGCAGTAAGCTCGGCCGGATTTCACCTTCCCATACAAACGGAGTTTCTTTCTCATTTTAAAACTACGTGTTGGATTGTGACGAAGCTTTGCATATACTCGTACAATAACATGAGGTATATCTATGTCTGTAATTAGTTTATATGGTTGCTGTTTATAAAACAAATGAAATACAGCAAAAACAAGTTTTGTATGAAAACCTAAAATCGCTGTATTTTCTTTACTTTGGTATCTGAAGCAACATAAACTAATTACAGACCTGAATATACCTCATGTCATGCAAAGTTTCGTTACAATCCAACACGTAGTTTTAAAATGAGAGCGTAACTACGTTTGTATGGAGAATCGAGCTTACTGCGGACTCTTAACACCACAATTCTCCAAAGTGGCTACTACGACGGTGGCCAACAAGCAAACGGTGGCCCTGACGGTAAGCAGACACCGTAGCCTATGGACGCATGCGATTCACGCGGCTGTCATACATTTTTTGGCGAGCATTTACTAGAATGATCTGTTATGAGGATTCTGGTATGAGTCTACACTAGCACCATTGCAGAGTATCCTATCCTATAGATTAGGCAGACCCCCTAATAGGGTCGTGACTCATCAAAATTGTGCTAAGTATACATACCCCCTTATTCATAAAACTTGAGGCGCCGTAGGTTCATGGTCTTCTCTCCCTCTCACTAAGCATAAGCGTGAGCGAGATGGAAGTGCGCGCTCGGAAGCGCGGATATCATGTTTTATAATATTAGTTTTTTGGCTGTTAAATAAATCAAAAAGTAATCACTGAGTTCTCTCAAACATAATATTGCCGATTTTTAGAAGCAATTTGAATATTTTTAGCTTTTGTGCATAATTTGTTACAAATATTATAAGTGTATTTTAGACCTATGTTCGTGATTTTTTTCTATCGAGCGAAAATTGCTTAATCATGTTTCGAATCACTGATCTCGCTGCAGAAAAGCCTTAAAATTACTATTCGTATTTTTTTGAAACCATATTATTATATACAGACGCATTATATTGTTTCAAAAACTCTGTTCGCTTAACTTCGCTGAACCTACGGCGCCTTAGAGCCTTATCACACTTGCGATTTCCAAGCGTATTTTGTATGAAGGCGATCACGCAGAGTGTTCGCCGCGACTGATAATAGGGAATATTCATGACATTTTTTTATTTTTTTTATCTATTCTATAAGTAATTATATAACCGGAAAAAAATATAACACTCACAATATTATTAAATAAGCTAAAAAAAAATAATTAAATTTACTATCATTTTCGGACGATCAAAACGCCACCATTTTGGCGCGCTCATTTGTGACGTCACCGTGCAGCTTAGTGCACGGCGGTTCTTAAACAAATTAACAACAAAGTGTTTGATTCACACTTTTAATAAATGTGAGTGATTAAAGCTTATAAGATCAACTTATTGTAATGGAAGAGCACACAAAAGCTTATTATAAATATTGTATTGTCCCTATGTGTGAAAATCACATTAAAACTGCAAATATTTTCATATGCCCAAAGGTGCAAATATAAGGATAAAGTGGTGTAAGGCGATGAGGAGAGATAATGTATCGTGCTTGAGTAGTTTATATTGTTGTGAAGATCATTTCGACGTGAGTATTAAATATGTATGTACCTAAATTTTTTTTTATTACGACTCGCGAACAATATAGGTAAACAATAACCTAACCTCAAAATTGTATTATATACTTATTCATAAAACTATTCTGATTCCCAATTTTTTTAGTTATTAATGTTACAAATATTATGATTTTTGTTGATCAACAGCTGACTACGAGTGTTGATTTTGATCAAGAAACGTTTTAGCTAAGTTTCTTTGTTTGCACTGTTGATCGAAGAAAGTTAAAAGAATTTAATCCTTTTTACTGAGTGACCTACACAAATTTGTTTTATTTATAAGCCTTGACGAAAACAACCTAGTTTGTTAAAGTTCATAAAGATGTTCTCAACATTTAACATTCCTAATAGGTACCTACATATCTTTGATTATATAATACTAGCTTCTGCCCGCGACTCCGTCCGCGTGGAACTCGTTTATACTATCTCTATACCAAATTTCATCCAAATCGGTTCAGCAGTTTAAGCGTGAAGAGGTAACAAACAGACAGACAGACACACTTTCGCATTTATAATTTATTATTAAGTAAGTATATATAAAATATATAATATAACTAGCTTCTGCCCGCGACTCCGTCCGCGTGGAACTCGTTTATATCGTAGCTCCCCCCATATCCCCCAAAGGGATGAAGTGGGGGTGAGTTTGTATGGAGCTACGATATAAATGAGTTCCACGCGGACGGAGTCGCGGGCAGAAGTTAGTATATATAATATATAAAGTTATAGTGTAGTAAAATAGTATATAGTATGGATAAATATCTACTAGTTTTTTATTCCACTTATTTAACAAAGACACCTATTTGAAGTAGTTTAAAAGTCTAGCTATTTGAATCGCCAAAATAGGTTATAATTATTTAATTGACCAATCTCACGAGTATAAAAACAAGGAATATGAAAATTTATTGAATATCTGTAACTTATTTACCTTGCAGCTTTTACTCCTCTTAGTTCAGCGGACGTAAAGTCACAAATATTTGCGAAGTATGTATTAAATTTAGTCATCATTAACACATCAATTTTAGGCAGATTATCCGACTGTGCCTTGACAAAACCGCCTTCAGTCATTGTGGCGAGTCTTTTTTCACTTAATAATTACCAAAAAACACTGATTATTTATCATAAACAGCGGCCAAACAATGCGAATAACTTTCAATAATCATACTAACGACCTGCACGGTGACGTCACGTTTCGCTCCGCCAATAGCGTTGCGTTTTGGAAATTTGCGAGGGAATTTGAAAAATAGTACTTTTAAACAATTTATTTTATCAATAGAAACATGATAATTTGAAAAAATAATCATGTGTGTATATTTATTAAGCAATATAGATTACACGTGATTTTTTTTGTCCATTTCTAAATCACATGCTATTCCCTATTGTATAGAAAACACGCTCGCAAATCGCAAGTGTGATAAGGCTCTAAGAGCGTAGAGTTCTTGCGTATAACGGCCGGTGTTTAGTCTATGGGGTGAGGACTGGAGAGCGTCTTCAAGGATTGGATATGATATAATGATGATCACTCATTATGATGGCTCCGTTTGTAAATTGTGAAATATAAAATACTAGCTTCTGCCCGCGACTCCGTCCGCGTGGAACTCGTTTATATCGCAACTCCATACAAACTTTTACCCCGCCATTTCACCCCCTTAGGGGATGATTTCGGGGATAAAAACTATCCTATGTCCTTCCCCGAGACTCAAACTATCTCGTTACCAAATTTCATCGCAATCGGTTCAGCGGTTTAAGCGTGAAGAGGTAACAGACAGACAGACAGACAGACACACTTTCGCATTTATAATATTAGTATGGATACCTACCATTTTTTTTTCTGACGGTACTTGAGAGAATGAAATAGGTGATGGTTTCCAATGGGACCGAAGATCGATTGAATTCTCTGTCGTATTTGCAGAACTATTATCGGCCCGAGTCGAATTTGACGACCGTAATTATAACTCACAATAAAACATTAAAGTGGCATTGTGTATTCAAGGATAACCTTATTGTACAATCGTCTTACGATTTCTAGTCAAGCGAAATCAGGCTTGAACATTTTTAGTTTTTGCTATGTTTAAGAAAAAACTTTAATACAGATGTGTTTATAATTCTTCAACTGTCATCAAACAATTACTTATTATTATAGTAATTATTATCTATTTATTATTGTAGTTTATTTCATTACAAGACGGTAATTAGGTATTTAAATGTTGACCTTGGAACTGTTTATTTTATAATCCAAATAGATTTACACACCAAACCTAAAGCCTAGAATATATTTTGGTAGCAGAATTGGTCAAGTACCTAATTCAAAATAGATTGAATTTTTCAGTTCAATAACATAGCTGTATGCGCTTCATAAATTATTTTATTTATTTAAACTTTATTGCACATAACAAAAAAAAAGTACAAAAGGCAATCTTAATGCCTCAAGGCATTCTCTACCAGTCAAAAATTATATGTTTAATAGGTACATAAAAGGCTTCCAAAGACAGATTTTTTCTGTTTTCAGTTACGACACGTACTGGTTTGTATTAAAGTCGATAATTGTACAAAAAGGACATCTCGGCGATCTGAGATTAACCGATAACAATCTTGGTTTAGTTAAAATCAACTTAATTTGGTTTAAGACAAGGTTCAAAGTTAAATAGCAATATTGAAAGCTAGTTTTTACAATATTTACACTATAAGTTAATTAAAGGACAATTTAAGACGCCTCGCGGGCGGATGCGAGCGATCTTCGGGTATTACTGAAGGTAATTAAGTCTATTATGCGATAACAGATTTGCATATAATGCGTCCATTCATGGGGCTGACCATTGATGGAGGTTGTAGTATTTCGTTGTGTAATATTTTGTACGGGTGTACAAGGTGATTATATGTAGTCATGGTAATTTATTGATAACATTATTAATATTATGTTAAGATTGGTGATGCGGTAAAGTACTTAGCGTAGGGTCTACATTTTATCACCATGCGTCGTAGTAGTAATAGTACATTACTTACCTAGGGCGGTAAAGACCAGATCGCAGGTATTTGACGCCACAGCCGAAGGCAAGGGCAATAAATATGCGATCTGTCTGAGGCTTTCTTTACTACTGCGAGATTTTCTTGCTTGTTGATTGCTACTTTAAGGCCAGGTATGAAGGTAATAGTTATTTACGATACAAGTGCCGAAAATAGGAAATTCGCAACGAGTAGTGATAAATTGCGACACGAGTTGCGAATTACCTATTCGCACGTGTATCGTACAACGTTTTACTGTACATATGGTTCTAGTTTCGACATATGCACGAAAAGTGCTCTTTCCGCACTAGTGCGGGAAAGTAGAACCATATGTACTGTAATAGTACGCACGTGTACGTAAATATGCGATCTGGGGTTTTACGTATTACCGCCCGTGGTGAGTACACAATTTTACGTCTTCACCTGGCCACAATGCGAGTTTTACCGTACGCGCAGCGTGCGGTATAACTCGCATTATGGCCAGGTGTGACGTAAAGGTACTTTTTTGGGGCTTAAGGTTTTTAACCTGACTTAAAAAGGTACTTCCACTCCACTTACCTACAATTAAAAATAACGCGATTTATTGTATTAATTAGTAATACTTTTAAATATTTAATACGGCTGTAAATTTAGAACCATATGATGTGCTCAAATCCGAAAGCCGAAAGAAGTCCACTGCTGGACATAGGCCTCCTCCAAGAACTGATTTCATATACCTAGACTGTGCTCTGCCCAATTTAAACCGTCGTACCTATCTATAATATCTCCTTGAGCGCTAATCAATGGTTTGTTCCCAATTTAACTGTCGAATGAAATAGCGCCGTAAACACAACGTTATTTTAAGAGATAAAAGTTAAGACTTCTTTTTAAAACGGGAGACTCCAAAAATATTTTCACTTGTACTAAAGCCAAAAAAACCAAGGTCCATTTTTTGCCCACGGGAAGGTCAAGATTGCAGCATTGCTAGGCCCATCCACAGAAACTAGTGCCTACACCATACGAGGGATTGGGTCCTTGGACTCTTTCAAGATTCAACTGGATATGAAGAACCCTAACTCTTCATCATTCTCCTAGCGTTATTCCCGGTTGTGCCCTAACGGAGCCCGGGGTCCGCTTTGACACCTAATCCCAAAATTTGGAACAGGCAGTAGTTTTACGAAAGCGACTGCCATCTGACATTCCAACCTAAAGGAAACCTAGACCTTATTGGGATGAGACCGGTTTCCTCACGATGTTTTCCTTCACCGAAAAGCCACTGTTTAATTTCGAATGATATTCCGTACATGATTTTTTGAAAAACCCAGCGGTGCGACTCTTGATTGAAATTGGCGGGCCTTACCGCTCGATTACAGTGGTTCAAAGCAAGGGAACTCAACAATCTCTGTTTCTTAAGTGACACGCCAGAATCGGTGGGCTGGGCAGGGCAGGTACACGGTACTGGCTTGTATGGTAGCCATATGGTAATCGCGTGCCAATCCGATCCAGACGATGACGGTAATCACCGCAGCCTCGCCGGCCGGATGGACTCAAGACCGACTGATGACGTATGCTAATCATGCAGTCATTACGGGTACTCTCATTAAACGTTATCCTTTTTTACAAGCTATAGTATGTACTTATGTAACTTTGTTCGGGTGGAATCTGGCAACTCAATGAAGAAGCAAATATCTCCAACGGATTGGGCTGTAATTTTGGGTTTGAGTATCGGAACAATTCAATATTATGGCACCATCGAGCTGATCTGATGATGGAGACAGAGGGTGGCCATGGGAATTCAGGACTTAACCCCGTTGAGTTTGGGCTCGTTAGAATCGTCTCAACGAGTAGTTGATGACGGTATACAGAAAAATACAGTTGGCAATAAGTATTCCGATTTACACAATTTTATTAGATTACTGTAACAAAGTATTCAATAATAAGCATCCATTCTTTTGTCGTACGGGAATTCACCTGTTCATTCGTAGAAACAATTTTAAAGTGATGAATGACTTAATTTTCCTAACCAATTAATAGCTTACTTAATCATCGGTGTATTATTCCGGTAAGTTTCATCCGCCGTTTTGGAAACTCCTATGGTTGTTATGGCAATGGGCAAATTACTATTACTTATTGAACAAGCGAGCAAAACGAACGAAGTTCTCAGCTTGGGCCAAAATTTTTTCGTATATACTTATGTTCGGATGTCCAGCTGTTCAGTACTGGTCGCATTTCTCAACAGATGCTCGTGAAATTTTGTACCTAAACTGGTTCGATAATTGTAAGTAGAGTTTTTTTTATCGTTTCAGTTTTGGTAATTTTTCATTTTTTTACCTAGGGTCACGAGGTCTACAGCTCAAAGACCCACTAGTTTATAAAGAGTCTTCTTAATACCATTGCCGTAGCAACAAGTACAAAACTTCCACGTTGATCAGCATTGTGCACGATTACATACCTGACAAGATTACAGTAATTGTGCAAACACCGAAAATGTTAATGCAGTTATAATTCTTAAATGCATTAACGCAGGAAGAACCGCGGGATAAAATATAGCCAGCCAGGTGAAAGAATTTTCGAAATCGGATAAGCGGTTCCAGAGATTACCCAAAACATACATACTTAAAAAACCCTCAAAACCTACATACTTACAAAACTCTTAAAACTTTCCTTCTTACAAAACTATCAAAACTTTCCTACTTACAAAACTCTCAAAACCTACATACTTGCAAAACTCTCAAAACCTACATACTTACAAAACTCTCAAAACCTACATACTTACAAAACTCTCAAACCTACATACTTACAAAACTCTCAAAACTTTCCTGCTTACAAAACTCTCAAAACCTACATACTTACAAAACTCTCTAAACCTTCCTACTTACAAAAACTCTCAAAACCTCAAATCACGGACGCTTCCTTTTTAAATAATATATACCTATACAGGGTGATTCAGGAGACATGAGCAGGATCAACCCTACGGATTCAATAGTTTATAAGCTACTCAGTCGTACCAGCATTGGTAAGATTAACGTTAATTTTTTTTTAGTTGTGTAGGGTGACCATGATTTATTGTGAATGAAACTTTCACACAAAATGTAAAAAAAAACTGTGGGCGTTTAATTTAATTACGATGGTAAAAGATCCATTAACATTAACTGTATGTGTAGGGTTGATCCTGCTCACGTCTCCTGAATCACCCTGTATATTTATTTATTTAATCTTTATTGCACAAAAGAAGAACTTACAGCACAAAAGGCGATCTTAATGCTATGAAGCATTCTCTACCAGTCAACCTTAAGGCAAAGCAGATAAATAGATAGATTCGTTGTAGACATTGAGGACCAGGTCAACTGACTCTCAAACTGCGGAAAGTAATGGGAACCTACTACACAATCATTCTAATCTTGTAGCTGATAAAAGAGCTACAGCGACAAGTCCTTCTTTATAACACAGTAGTTAAAGCCACCAAGCAATACCACCACTATAGTGTTAAAAGCGCAGGTGAGCCACTGTACCCGAGCGGTAAAGCACTTTCAATCTGCCGGTCGCGGGTTCGAACCTCGGGTTTCCGAGGTAACTACCTACCTACCACTGGGTTTATTCAAAAACTTATGTACGTTATATCATTTATATTTAACATTGGCTTTTCGGTGAAGGAAAACGTCGTGGAAACCGATGAGATCCGAATAAGGTCTAGTTTTCCCTCCGGGTTGCAAGGTCAGATAACAGTCGCTTTCGTAAAGCCTAAGGCCTATACCAAATCGGAATTGGTGCCAAAGCGGACCCCGGGCTCCTTTAGGGCACAACCGGGAATAACGCTAAGAGGATGATGAGCGTTAAAAGCGTAATAATACGGTATAATTCTAATTAATTAATTTAGTAGGTTCCTTCCTTGGTTGATTGACTAGATCCGCTTGATTTAAATCTTCCGTTTTTCTAGTAATTTTACGGTGCGTCGGGTACTCCAACCTTGGTTACAGTTCTATAGTAAATTTCCCCTTCTCTGAGGCTTTAAGTCATCGGCTTAGTAAAGTAACGGTGTTCAGGACACTGTCACTCGTTAATGTAATAATTGCAAAAAAGTAAAAAAGGGTCATAGAAAAACGCAACAAAATCGGAAAGCGTTTGTCAATTGCAAAAGATTTCAAGTTTGCGCGAAAGATGAACCGGATGAAACAAATTATTTTAATCGTAAAAGAAGGATATTTTATGTTTTTTATAAATGAAATGAAGTCCTTACAATGTTAAGAAATGTTCCAAAAATATGTGTGCGTGATGTTTATCAAATTTTAAATACGGAGTTTTCTATTAGTAATATAAGATTAATGAAACGTATACTCACTCTTTCTTATTGTTGACTACAATGACTAGCTTGACTTTCCTAGGGCCCTTGGTCATTTTGCAGATCTCTCTCCGCTGCTCCGTTGGGCCCTGGGTTACTATTTTCAAAAGTGGAATGTTTCTGCCGAGATCCACTCCGCCGGACGGCGTCCTTCGTCACCTCACTATCATCTTCACTAATTCGGTCCACTTCTCACACACATGTTCCAATCACTAATACTGATCACTCACAAATCACTGCTGCACAAATACTGTTTGATTCCGGCGCCACGCTGAAGAATAATAAAATTGATAATGATAAAGTTGGTGTTAAGTAATTTCAAAACATAATAGAGGATTACTATACGGTGATCGATGCAGTGATGACGTTTTAAGCTCGTAATTAGGTGATAGTAGTAATTGATGTTGCACGTGAATCCGTTCTGATTTGTGACGTAGCAGATAGGACTAGTGATGGCAAGGATCTAAATAAGAATGGCAATACTAAAGAAGTTACATAAGCGGTTACGTAAGAATACGGTACCGAAGACGACGTAGTAACTAATGTTATCAGATTCGCACATGTCTAAGCTAAGAACCACGTCGAGAGTCGGGATGATGAATGATGATGCATGGCGACACCGATTGCCGGCATGATGATAACAGTATCAACAGTATCAAATATTTAGGTAGCGTCAGTCGCTTTGGAATTTTTGGTGTTTAATTTTTTAGTGTAGTATTGTGTTTTTTATTTTACACGCGTCACTTGTGTGTCCGTGGCTTTAAGATAATTGTGTTTGTCGTTTGGTTAGTCATTCAATAAATATACATCGTTTTCTTCGAAGAGAACCGTTTTTGATTTATTTATGTAGATAAAAAAACACTTCTAATTATTATACACTAACATTTTACATTATTAATGGGATTGTTATTATTGTACCATTTAATCCGACGTACTACATTAGGCCTTAGCACTGAAAACATGAAAATATTTTAATTCCACGTGGCAACTAAGACCTCTGTTATACACAGTTATGATTTATATTTTTATAAGTTATTTACACAATTTAATATTTAAAACTATATATATTATATTTTACCCCAGTACATCGGTATCCTTCAGTTAATAAATTATAAAAAAATTAACACTTAAAACTAAAAAATAAGTAATTAATCTCAATCCTATTATTGAAGAAGTACCTACCTATTATTTAAAGCAAACAAATGTTGTTATATTTACTCAAACTAAAAACGAAGTCAGAAAAGTACTTATTTCCCAAGGCCAACATAAGCATATCCAAAGAAACCCCAGACGGTGCGCATTTCGATTTCAACGCGATAAACAGAGAAGTAAATAAGGAAATAGATTAGTTACTCTCGAAATACTTGTTAGAGATGAAGTGCGACTTGATCAAGGATGCCTTTAAGGAGCGACCACACCAGTGCGTAACGCTGCGTATACGCGTTGACTTGTCGAATGCGTCACGTATTCTTCATACATTTTACTGCGTTTACGGTGCGTTAGCGTATTTTGAGCAGCGGTGTGGTCGCTCCTTTACTTGAAGACGTATGAATAAAGGGAAATTGATTTGAACCGGATTGTACCGGTAAGACAACTTTATATATAATGTTATACAGCGGAAACCAGGCTTGTTCGGTATCCTGGGTGAAAACTCTGAAATATTTTTTCCCGGAAATGAGACTTAGCCAAATCGATTTTTTTGCCTCCACAATCCCCTGTGTTGTATTGTACATCTTGTTGATATCATTAAAGCTTTATTCGAGAACCTATTTAGATAGGTTCACAGGGGATTGTGGAGGCAAACAAATAAATAATGAAACTGCTTCTTTAACAATAATAGTGTAGGATAAAGAATGTACGAGTAAACTCATAAAAGAAGCAAAGAACAATAAGTATTTTACATGAACTGCTAGCCAATAACGATCAAGTAACGATGTATGTAGATATATTGGCACTATTTGTCGACATTGATTTGTGATCATTATTTCGGAAAAATATATTTCCAAACCAATTCAGTTTCAATTCTAAACCCCAATTTTATTCTGCAAAAAAAATGCGAGTGTTGATTGATTGTAGCTTTTCGAAGTATTTTGTGGTGAAATATGCCTAGTGAGTATACTGCAATTAACATGTCCGTCTTCTGTACTGACTTTTACGGCAGATTTTTAGAATAATAACATTTTGAAGCTGATAACGAACTAGTAGAACCCAAACAATAATTAGGTCACCTCAAGACCTTCGATTACTAAAGTAACCAAGGAAGGAGTTTGTATGGCGACGTGACCATACACATCAAAGTACCCTTTGTTTGTGGTTACACTTGGTAGGACGGTGTTAATGGTTCACGTTACAGACAGACTGATAAACGGTGTAACATAATTTGATAATATATAAAGGAGTATGTCTTAGTATCGGCCCGACATATTATGAGCGACTACCCCCAGAACTAAAAAACGGAACATCTGACATAAAATTTGAAAGCCGACTGAGAAACTTTTTATTGGAAAATCCGCTATATTCCATAATTAAGGGGCTACCCGAGGTTTTCATCGATTTTTGGCAAGTTTTGAATGGTATGGTATGGTTGTTTGGTTTATGTAATTCCCAGATTATGGACGACCCATATAAAAGCGATCTTAATTTTTAAATTTATTGACATGTTCATTTAGTAAGTTGTTGACATATACCTGTAAATATTTCCTTAATCGTATGATAATTTAAATGTTACTTATTTCATTTTGCTTAAAAACCGACGATAATAACAGTCTATGTTATGATCGTCGGTCCTAAAAATTGATTTTTCTCAATTGGCGTTGTGTTCTTCATAATGGGCTTCGAAGTGTCACGTTTCGGGCGCAGCAAGACGAGAGACCCGTAATGGCATTTTATACAAAATTGGAGGCATAGGCCTGCAAGATGGTCTTTTTTAATTTCCATTCCACAATTTGTGGCACAGGATCACGGCGTTCAGCCATGAAAATTAAAGTTTGATTTCTTGGAGGTTTTTTAATTTATTTCATTGCATGTTTGTGAAAAGCACTATACATACCTCGGTGTAAAAAGGGGTTGCCAGCCTCGTAACTATGCTACGCTCGGCCGGCAACCCCTTAGTTCCCAGCCTCTGTAGTAATGTACTATTGTGTAATTTTAAGTGCAGCTGTATATTGTGATATTTATAAATGGATCTGAACCTGAATGAAGAACTGGCGTCTACTCCTCTGACAGGAGCCAAACTCTTAAATTATGATGATGATATGATTGGTAGCACTCCATCCCTGGAAGAATCGTTGTGTTGACAGCTAGAGATTAACGTACGTCTCTCACTCTCATCGCTGTTAATGATTAGAACCAATGATGTAATATAAAAAAGAGGTAGATAGGTTATAAGTCCTTCAAAAGTGGCACACTAAAACTCAGCCAATTGTATGACCTTGCCTCAGAGTCACGTCGTCAATGGACACGTGTACAAACGTGTCTCAGTTGTCAGATTTGGTGGCCATTTTTAAACACGGAATTTAATATAGACAACGTTTCTACCTCTTTTTTTATATTAATGCATCATTGATTAGACCTGTTAATGTTAATATTGTTGTTGTGTAATAATGTCCCCTTGTGGCCTACTTGCAGATGTAAAAGTGCTTGTGGCCTATTTGCAGAATAAAGAATTGTTTTTTAGTTTTTTTTTTACTGCTTGTCCTGTACTTTCACAGTTCTTAAGTAATTACTGTTATGATGTAACTCGTTAAAATAAACAGCCATCCTCGGGTGTTCTGGCGACGTCACTCTCCACCAGCAACACAACACCCATACCTTCAGAGCAAGCAGTGGCGTGATCAATGCTGCGGTCTTAGCTAAGGTGGGGCTACTCCAAATATGAGCGAGATTAACAACGATTGAAATATCTTAATGACTCCACAATTAATGACGTTTTAACGTGAGTTAAATATATTTTCCAAATGCGTAGTTTCTATTATACCTATATCATAATTTCCATGAGCCCATTCGATAATAATATAAGTATATCAATCACAGTGATAGTATCTTTCCTATCGTGACCTACCTTCCAAGATATGATACTGTAGAGTTAATAAACTTTTCAAATAAGCAATTGAATTTTCATCTAAAATAATCATTCATTCACTTAAGTGTTTAGCTGCTTACTGAGTTGTCGTAGCTAATTCTCCGAAGCCCCAAACGAGGCAGTGTACACATGGTAAGCAAACAGCTACGTCTACTGGATAGTCATGTTAACACATGCCTAATTCCCGCTGTCCGTCAAATCAAAATACGCCTACTTATGTTGTGTAGTCAGTCATCGAACGTAACTTTTATAACATATACTTAGTTGTTGGCAAAGTTAGTAAAAAAGTTATATTTATGTAGGCAAGAATCTAAGATCTTATTTTTTTTTGTAGTATATGCCCTTTTACATGTTTGCTTACGTACCTATGAAACAGAGATGCCATTATGTCATATTTTACGCAAAAATACGATTCCATATTTGCCATACTTCTTATAATAATAACACAACAAACGTAATGTTGAATTGCAATCTATACTTTAAATCTATTAACGTGTCATTTCGTGTTTGAAGGTCTAATTATCTTTATATTGTGCCTGCTTTATAAGCTATACCTTCATCATCAACAACTATGCAAACCTCAAATCAATTCCTTGAAAATCGAAACTAATGCCAGCTCTTTACAAACAGAAGCGCACGATTTACCTCATTCAGTATCCGAGACATTATTTTTAGCACATCCTCATACTTGTACAATACCTCTCCTTGTCACTAGGCATTATTTATATTACGGCCACATTACAGAGCGAGAAGCATCATTAGAAACATTGTTTACTTCATTATCTTCGGCCATGTTTTTCTTGACTTCATTGTTCCTTAGAAGATTTATACCAACGCTTTTGTGGGCATAGTTTAGTCCATTTGTGACAATGGATGTGGTATTGAGAATAGGTTAGAAAATAGTCGGGAATTGGCACATGCACGTGTATATCAGGTATATTTATACGCGCATGTTAACCAACTTGGAAGGGGTGGGGTGCTGTTTGGAAGGGTAAAATACCTTTTCCCAGGAGGTCGCATGGTCATCAGTTCAGGATCTCATGATGGGATCCTAAAGAACTTTTATATACGTACGGAATTTCCCCATTAGTCTTTCTTTGCATTTTCTACCTTTAACCACTAAGTAAACATAAATTCATCAGGCGGGCCGTACGCTTGTTTCCCGCCGTCGTTGCATGAAAATAAAAAATAAATTGGTGACTGAAGAAGTGACCCATATTAAAGGTGACAAAACACCTAAATAGTTATACAATTATCTCATTACATTGGAATTACAGTATTATAAACCATAAAGAATGAGAAAATTCTATGTTGTCATGGGTTTTTGAGAGGAAGACATAAGTTATTTAATTAACCTAAGTAGTTCTCTAATTTCTGTACCTATATTGAATTAGTTAAGCAATATAAGCAAGCAGCTTTTGTCTCCTTCTCCTACACAACCGTAATGCAACGGTCCTATTCACCAAACAGCAAATACTCATACATATACTAAAGACTGTCCCTTCCAAAGTATATGTATGATCATTTGCTGTTGACGTTGACACCCCAGCGGGCGTAAAATGGTTGGCGTTTTATCACTTAATCGTTGTGGATACGACATCCGTCGCTCTCGCACTCGCATACTAGTCAGAACGTGACAGATGTCGCACAACGCCAACCTTCTCGCACCGTTCTCAGCCAAATTATCGTGTTATAAAAATACACACTATTTTGGTCTCAAAGATAAACACAATACAGAAAATACTTCCAATAGTTACCGCAGCTGCGGCGCCTTCGTAATGCCTCAAACACGATAACGAACGAACAAACATCACCTGTCAGATAGCGGTGACAGCAAACATGGGAGCAAGCAAATGTCACTTGACCTACTCCCTTATTGTTCCGAGCTGGTAATAGCCGCACGAATATATGTATTTCAATAATGAGATAGGAATAGCAGCCAAACACAGTGATTCCGCCAATAAAGAGCTGCATTTGAGATGCTCAAAAACAGATATTAAACGGGACTGCTAAACTAGACGCTTAGTACCCTGTCGTGTACATTAAGAGCTACACCACAACTAAAAAACTACGCTAAGTTATAAGTATTAATTTCCCTAATTCATGTCATGAACATGTCCATTCTATTACTTCTGCGAGCCTAAGATGGTTGTCAATCACTCATCGCTGTCGATAAGAGGTCCGTCAAGTTCTGACAAGTATGCGAGTGCGAGAGTGACGGGTATCCACAACGATAAGTAATCAAATGGTAACCATCATAGCCCCGCTGAATTGAAAATACTACACACAATTGTCTGTATAACTGACACGTATTATTATGACAAAAGTTAACAGCTTTTGAAAATATTCACTCAAATGTCATCGAATATGTTTGCTGCATTGATGACTATAATTTTATAGGAATCTGAGAAGCTCTCAAATCTGATATTTCAGAGCGCATTAAGGAAGAATTAGTTGTAATAGTCGCAATCGGACCGAAGTCACGTTTTGGCACTTCAAACCTCGCTGGTGAATACGATAATTATGAAACTTGCAACAAAATAACGTACGTCTACATAAGTACTTGTTATACTATCGCAGGTAGATACAGTACATATCTACAGTATCTACACATCAGTCTAGCCACAAGGCGCCCGACTTCCAATCTGGGGTCGCGGGTCACCCAAAACCTATGTACGCAATATCACATATTTAACAGTGGCTTTTCGGTGAAGGAAAACATCGTGAGGAAAGTTTGGTTTAATCCCAAGAAGGTCTAGTTTTCTCTCTCGGTTGGGAGGTCAGATGGCAGTCGCTTTCGTAAAAACTAGTGGGTAAATCTTGGGTTTGTCAAAGAATAACCGAGAAAATGCTGGGAGGATGATGGGTACATATCAGTCTAACGAAATAATAACTTGCAGTGAAATATCATGTTTACGAAGTCTGTTGCTGGTTTGCTCAATACTTTACTAGTCCTAAAAAAATAAAGTATTAGTGGTCTAACTAACCAGTAGCACTGCATGAACTTAAAACTAAAAATGTGTACGCCGTTGTACGAAATAAATTTCAATTTTTTTTTACGTTGGAACCTTTTTACGTATACTCTCGTCTTGAAAGGATCCAAGTTTAAGGTAAGTAGTATTTGTCAGGGAGGATTCGATATTTAACTACAATTCATTTCATCCCGTAAAAAATCTTGTTCTTACAAAACTTGATGATTGAGTTGATGGCTCGAGGTCACCCATTTACTCATATCATATCTCCAACAATCACTGAATATTATCGCTTCAGATTTCAACTTATCGTTGCGATAAAGCGAGCTAAGCTTTGTAATCTTTAAACCAGAAGTTTTTGTTATCTTAGAGGACACCTAGGACATTGCATGATAGACATTTTTACTGTACACGCATTAGCGAAACATTCCTAATTGTCTGCTTTCTCAGTAAATACAATTATTTCAAAAGATGAACAATAGTACATTGTTGTAAAGGCTAGAAAGTAGGCAATAGATGGACGAGTGGGTTCGGGAACGAGCGAGAAGAGACGAGTCTCGAAGGAGACGAGCCCATCTATTGCACTTTTGGCCGAGACATTACATAGTGCTTTTCACGCCTACTGCGAGGAAATTGCAAATAATTATAATTATAAGTCAAAATTAAGTACCTAATTAAAGATCATAATTAATATGAAACACTAGTGCGGCCGCTCGCGTGACGGAGGGCACCGCGCCGGGCCGCCCCGCGCGGTTAGGCTCGCGTGACGGAGGGCACCGCGCCGGGCCGCCCCGCGCGGTTAGGCTCGCGTGACGGAGGGCACCGCGCCGGGCCGCCCCGCGCGGTTAGGGTTGCCAGGTGGAAAAATACAAAAGCCGGACTCGGCCGGACATTTTACCCTAAAGGCCGGACGGACCTTTTTTGCGCTAATTATAGCTTTTTCAAAGCCTGACATTACGTTCTAAAAGCCGGACCATTCATAATAATGTTAATATAGCACTATAAATGCAAAACTAACCCTGTCTGTCTATCTATTCACTTTTCACGTCGAAACAGTCGTACCGGGTTACGCGGCCCCCAGGCAAAAAGCCTAACAAAAGCCGGACAGGCCGGACGAGTAAATATTTGGCCGGACACGGCCCTAAAAAGCCAAACATAGCCGGACACCTGGCAACCCTACGCGCTGTGCCCTCCGTCACGAGCGGGGCGGGGGGAGCTGTGATTGGTGAATCGCTGTTCAAACTGTCTAACGATAACAACCACTACTACAATGAAACATTGTAGTAGTACTTTCCAGATTGGTTTTAGACCATCTATTGCCACATTTCCGAACAGTGGCGTGAAAAAATACATCTCGTCCCTTTCAGACCTTTTAGAGCGTCCGTGATGAAAATATAATACCGAAAAAATATTTCCT
Source organism: Epinotia ramella (assembly GCA_947578815.1). Lineage (NCBI taxonomy): Eukaryota > Metazoa > Arthropoda > Insecta > Lepidoptera > Tortricidae > Epinotia > Epinotia ramella. Next base: position 16,389,649 of record OX388223.1, read on the forward strand.
CTGTAAAATCATACTGCGTAAACAACAAACATGCAAATTAATCGGTAAGACCGCAATAAGTATTATTAACAGTTATAGAATACGAGTATTATTTAAAGATATCTATATAAAAAAATCCCCTCAATAAAGATAAGTCAAGAATAGAGAATGGAAATCTTACCTAATAATTATCATGTAATGTGGATAACGATAATCGTGAAATGTTGGATTATTTGGATAGTAAATGGAAAATAACGACAGAACAGGTGATTTCCAACATTTATAATGTTTCAACCTTGTCGACTTGGTCGAATACAAATATATAACACATAACAGTTGATTATATACCTAATGCATCTTTCATATCAAAAGTTCAACGATCAAATGACATGTTAATTTGTATGATTTGAGTTTTCTCTATTTGAGTTACCAGAAAGAGCTTCATCGATTAGATTACATCGTCTATTTCCCTTTACTTTTAAGTTTTATATTACAAAAAGAGTATTAGTATCGTGTTATATAGTTCTACTTGCAAAACGGTTTTCAAGTGTTCAGTGTAATTCTAGCCGGGAACAAAATGGAATCTTTAAATTCTCTGCGAGTATTAAACTTTAATAACTTCTTTTCGTTCCACTCTTGAAGACTATCAAGTTTTCTATCGCGCGGTCTCCGCAGACGATAAGGATGATTGATCGAATTCAGTTTAGTTAACCCAGATTATCTAAGGTTTATTTTCGCCTTGATTCGCGATTGCACACTTGTGAACGCGATGAAAACAATATAGGACCCTGGGGGACTTACTTTAATTTTATTTTATTCTCTTCGTTACCTTACTCCAAGTTCCAACTAAACTTAACGACTTGTTTCGTATTCAATAGTGCCTTTGCTCCCTTGTACCCGATTAAAGTAAATATAATATTCTTTCTATACTTCTCGGGTCTGACAAAACTGGGGCTACACTTTTTGGCATTTCATGAATGCACAGCATGAATGACAGATGTTTTGTCTCAAGAAAATGAGTTGCATATACTTACGCCCACTTTCCGGAGGTATAAGCTGTTACTGTGAATCTAACATATATATAGTACATATAATACTAAAAAGACCTATGAGGCTATTGATGGGAAAACTATTTGCACGCCTATTACTTACCGTATTCGTCGTATTCACTATACTTATACTGAATGTAATACGTAAAGTTGATTTTTAATAGAGAGTTTTAGTGCACAATAGCCAATGATGGATAATCATGGCTAACACCTAAAAAGCGTTAAATTTAGCATTAAAACCGGTTCAAGGACATAACCTAGCACAATTCTAACTGTCCGGTATTACCGTGCCGAGTTACATCACAGTCGGCCTCGCATTACCAATTGTCCCGAAATTGGTGTGATTTGTGAACAAAAGTTTAGGTATGTCGGTAATTAGTGAACACATCCCTGAACAACGTTACACAGCGGCGCTACCACGAACTACGAAAGTCGAAGTTCGTAATACATGCATCCCTGTCACTCGATTAAGGAAGTGCGATAGAGATGGAAATACCCGAACTTCGACTTTCGAAGTTCGTGGTAGCGCCGCAGTTCGCTGGCTATAAGAAAATAGCCCCTAACTAGTACAAGGTGTTAAGTCATTTAATTGAGAATGTAGAGAGTTTGCGAGTTTGACATTTTTAAATGTTCTACTTCAATAGTTTGGTTCTTAGAAGACTTTAAGATTATGGCTGAAAGGTCTGATAGACGGTCACCAACACGCCCCTCCGACCGAGCGATCCTTGGTCCGGACCGACCGTGTATGTGTATGTTTTAAATAAATAAAATAAATAGTAGGGGACAATCTTACACAAATCGACCTAGTCCCATAGTAAGCTCATTAAGGCTTGTGTTATGGGTACTAGACGACGATATATATAATAGATATAAATACTTAAATACATAGAAAACTTCCATGACTCAGAAACAAATATTCATGCTCATCACACAAATATTTGCCCTTACCGGGATTCGAACCCAGGACCTTCAGCTTCGTAGGCAGCGTCAGCGTCACTACCCACTAGGCTAACCGGTCGTTTTGCTGCAAACAACTGTCTATACGGTCACCAAGTTCGCTCGGTCGGAGGGGCGTGTTGGTGACAGACGTTTAATGCATTCTTACCCATATTTTATCAAATAAAAATGAATACTTACTAGATTAGATTCACCGATCTATGAACAGTGATTTTGACTTGAGACCTACTCTAATTTCTTATTCTAAGTAGGAAGATTTAATTTGAGGTTTGTTCTTTTTTTTCTACGTAATTTGCAAACTTATGAAAGAATTTGCAGTCATAATTCAGAAGAAAGTAATCGTCGAGTGATGTTCTGGCCTATCAACCTCTTTGGTTTTTAGTTAAAAATATTAATGTAAGCGCTTTGGTGGAATACTGTGAGCTTTTTTTTAATACAACGACGGTGGCAAACGAGCGTACGGCCCGTCTGATGGGAGGCGAACACCGCATCCTATAAACGCATGCTACTCCAAAGGAGTAACAGGGCGTTGCCGACCCTTGATATGTTTGAGGATTCGCTGCGTCGACATCTGAAGGAACAAATTCCCTCGCTCTCAACAAAACGCATCCTCGGGAGCTCTGACGACCTTGCTCACCTCCAGGAACACAACACTAATACAGTGCAAGTAGTAGTGTTATTATGAGCTTATATGTGCGTGTCTATATAATAAATAAATAAATAAAGGGGTACGCAAAATACTGGGTTGAGTTAAAGAAAAATATATTCTAGAAATGGAAAACATTGGCGTTAAAACTCGACAACGCTAAATAAATCAAATGAATCAGAAAAAGAAGTCTATTAAGAAAATAAAATACCTACCTGATAAAAAATCTTTCCTAATATGCTTCGTTGAATCGGCTGATGGTTTTTTAATAATCGTGACAATTCATATGTGTATTTTATAAATCATACATCATTACGTAAGGAAGTGTTTATGTCTCGTACGTTGTGGTGCATTCTTATAAGATACATATAATTTGTTGAGACCTGCCTATTTGTAGATCATATTTTTTTTTTAGTTCTATGTTCCGTTTGATATTAAATGCATTTCATAAAGATGAATCATCTTCAGGTGAAGTTGAATATAGTTGTATTATTTTGTCTCGCCCATCAAACATTTCGCCAAAAATGGAATCCTACAAAAATTCAGAGTATATTTTCAACTAAATAAAATTTAAATAACGTTACTCGGTTACTCATGGCTTAGGGTCACTGGAATTGTACTACAAGTTCTCGTATTCAATTCTCCAAAAAGAATCGGATAAAAAAAAACTGTGTATGATTGGACTGTAGTAGAAATGTAGTAAACTTAAATGACGCAACGCATGTAAGCTTATTCAGCCAATCAGCGTGGTGTATAGTCGGCCAATCCCAAGGCATGACGCACGACATCTCTTGATTAGTAGCGTAAACTTCAGTAGAACTGCACATGCGGTCGATCAGAGACTTGCGTTCCACATTTCAATTGATATCAATATGTTTCTCACGCTCTTTTTCGCGCGCAAAGCGGGCGCATTAAAATGAACAAATGTTTTTCATGTCCCAAACAGCAAAGCTTGTAGCCTTGTACTTGGTACTAGACGACGATATACCTACTCAGATGTATCGATAAATATTTACCTTCTTAAATAAATAACAATAAGAGCATTCCCATTAAGTTGGCGAGAAAAACCTAAGTCTCTAATTGACTCCTTCTTTTCAGTGTTGCCAGTTTACTCCTCACGTTAAGTTACTTTCAGTTGCCGCTCAACATTAGCTTTATATTAATTAAGGTTTCATTGTAAGAAATATGTTAGTAGGCAGTACCTTTGCAATAAAGGATTTGTTTGATAGGTGCGAAAGCAAATAAGTTAAATTAAAACAATATCTATAAAGTTAAGAACGAATTGAAAATAAACGTTCACTTAAATAGTATGATTTGTAATTGTAAAGCTTATGTTGTAGTACTACTTTGAGTTGCAAATGGTAGCAACGTTGAAGAAAGCGTCTAGACTGATTATGCAAACCGTTTGAAAATAAACAAATGATGGAGAGAAGTTTTTGTTCAATGATAGCGTGGATAGCGGAAATAAACTCAATATTATACTGACCAAGAATAATACGCATTTTACATGTATGTCATTATGTATGTATTTAGTATTACTTGATAGTTCCAATATTACTTGATGTCAAGAGTGTAAAAAACACCTTTTTGTATGACATTGAACTGATCTTCGTTTTAACGTCATTTTCCTTGTGCTATATTGTTTTTGCAAGTATTAAATAAGCCCAGCCAAATCTACACAAATTATGTACGTAAGCTTTATCATTACGATTTTTATGTTTCACATGTACCTACTTTTGTAAGTTTTGAACTCCTCTTAGCTCTGTATGTCAGTTGTCAGTCGGAATTACAACCTGACTTTAAACGTAGGGTTGAAATAATTTAAGATGACCGTCATTTTATAAAACTGTCATTGGGATTTGAATCTAGTAGCTTGGATGGTAGAGTCGCTTTTTCAGCGGATTACTATGACGCAATTCGGTTAACTCAAGTATTTTTTAGTATACTGAGAACTCACCTTTTTGAGGAAGAAACATTCGACACTTCTTACACCGCGTGCCATGAAAACACTGCATTTACCTAACCACATGCTCATTACGAATCTCACAGATTGCCATTTGGTTTAAACATGTCCCTTTCATTGGCGTTTTGTATATGACAACTGTGAAGGTCATCCGTTGCTGCCTCAAATTCGTATGCAAATGAAAGTTTGAACAGTAAATAGCCATGCTATTTACTATAACACCGGTAATACCGGTACGTATTTGCCAGATTTGGGAATAACACCCTCTGCTTGTAACCATTGTCATTATAAGTTTATTTTTTCTAATTCCGCGATTATTACTCATTTAACAAAACTATTTAAACTGGCAATCGTCGCCTATTTTATGTATTTGTTAAATACATCCCGACGTTGACCGGTCCTGCGCCACCCGCATCCACTTGGCACTCTTTGGGGGAGGCATATGTCCAGCAGTGTACGTTTTTCGGATGATTATGATTATGATGATAACTACGTCACCACAAGCAGCCGCACGTCTAGCAGGGGACGGCCGCGACATACTCTCGATTTTTATCGCACTAGGTATACCTCTTGTTCTAAGTGTTCTAATAAGAGAGAGACGGATAGTGCGAGAAAAATCGAGAGAGCTCGCGCGCCGTCGCGTGCTAGCCGTGCTGGAAAGGGTTCAAAACGTCGACATGTATTTAATAAACAATATTCTCATTAAGGCCTGTTTCTATCGTTTTAATTAATTAGTATAACTTTATCGAACACCTAGTTGAGTAGTAGAAAAATACCTCATGACAATGAGCCTAAGTATCAACGAAAACAGTGATAACTTATAAACTATAACGCCGTGAGATAAAGTAATACTTAAAATCTCTTCGTATGTACTTTGTGTAACACACAGTTTTCATCGATAGGAATTATATACACTTGGCGCAGTTTGTTATTTTGTTTTCAATGTCCTTTTGCTTCAATTCGCAAATTGAATTGAACAAAACAGTAAACATTCGTCAGCCAATCTACAAAACACTAAAAACCAAACCGTCATTAACAAAACCTCAAAAAACCTGAACGTCACATCACTTAAAACCTCACCAGCATCAATCACGTTAACTTACAAACACTACGGTTCCATGAAACTTGCGTTCAACTTTCAACCCTGGGTAGCGTGAGGTTAAAGTTTGGTTTACGCGCGATAATGTGGGGTAATGCGTCAGGCTGCGACGGACAACCGCGCGGTACTGAGACTATGATAATCGCCATCGCTGATAGCGCCAGATAGCGGTCGCCGTACTGGGTGGACGGACGTATGCTTTAAGTTTGCGGTTGTTTAAGTTTAGCCGGAAAATTGCAATTTTATGACCTGGCCCCGCATCATGGTCGGCCTTATCACGCGATAAGTGACAAGATAGAGCGTCCGTCACTGGCTGACACCGTTCGATATCTCTATCTTGTCACTTATCGCATGATACGGGGCCAGAAGTCGGACTTTTCTAATTATGAACAATAACAAATAAAAAGTAGATGTAAACAACTGGCGTTCTTATAGCTAAAGAGCGTATTTTTGCAGACAACCTTTAGATAGCGGAGAAATTGTGCGTTATTTCTAACAATGACGCCAAAAGTCCGACCTCTGTTTATAACAAATACTAAGCTAGGTTAGTCTAAACGTGAGTGATATATTTTTAGAGTGAGAGATGATAAATTTTTATTTGTACAAGTACCTATTAACGTATTATTATGCTATCAGTGTACCAGCGTTAAGAGTGATCCAGTTTGTTTTACCCAGCTCTAAAAATGGTTAATGTGTGGAAAAATTAACAATTTAAGTAAAAAGTTAATTTTCTCAAAAAAGTTCGTTTTCTCAAAAAAGAAGAATCAAAGAATTTTATAACATAACAATTTAGCCCCGTAAATTGCTTAACGACACTAAAAGACACTGATTGAGTGTAATACAATAAGATGTTGATTCTCAGCAGACAGCTTAACGTACAACGTACTTTTACACCGAATCCTTGATGCATACGAGATAGCTCGCCACGAGTTACGCTTCACTCAATCGAAATAGACGTAAGCTATGAATGAATCTATTCCCATTTGTAACCAGTGTAACTACCGAGCAGTCACTATCGCTACTCTAGGCCATTGACATAGAGCATATAATTCCGTAATAGGAATCATTTTATGAATGACATATGTTTGCGTCCCTTTCCAAGAGATCATTAGGACGCCAGAGTTGACATTTAATTGCGCTGGAAATGACAGCCTTGACAGGCGGACATGTTCCGCCGCACGCTACGGGATTAAACTACTCTATGAATTACTTACCTTTAAGGCGCCGTTAGGTTCAGCGAAGTTAAGCGAACAGAGTTTTTGAAACAATATGATGCGTCTGTTTATAATAATATGGTTTCAAAGAAATACCAATAGTAATCTTGAGGCTTTTCTGCAGCGAGATCAGTGATTCGAAACATGATTAGGCATTTTTGGCTCGATAGAAAAAAATCACGAACATAGGTCGAAAATACACTTAAAATATTCGTAACAATTTATGCACAAAAGCTAAAAATATTTAAATTGCTTCTAAAAATCGGCAATATCATGTTTGAGAGAACTCAGTGATTACTTTTTTATTTATTTAAACGCCCAAAAAAAAAAAAAAAAAAAACATGATAATTGCGCTTCAGAGCATGCATTTCCATCTCGCTCACGCGTATGCTCAGTGAGAGGGAGAGAAGACCATGAACCTACGGCGCCTTAATGTGGCGTCACATCAACATAACATTATGGAAGACTTTGGTTAAGACGAAATTTTATCATCTTGCGTTTATTTCAGATTATTTAAACATTGCTATAGAGATATCGTTTTAGGTGACTGTGTGAATACGAGACCGGCATGATCTTCCACATTTTTGGCAGACGAAATTCATGCCAGGGAAGAGTCCCTAAATTTCAGTTTGCTGTCTACGCAAACTTCTATTGGCCAGTATCTCTTATGGCGCTGCTCGTGATTTGTGTAGATTGGACCTGATATAATATAACGCGTACTACCATAATATCATATTGATGTCACCGTCCAAATGTTATCTTGTTAAAGGCACGGCTGAAACAACTAACTGTGTATTGAATGGAGGTATATTGTTTTTAATTTTCAATGTGTTTCACGCTTACCGAGCTAACGAAAGCTCTCGATATATTGCAATTTTGGTATCAAATCTTTGTATGGAAGGTAAACCATCACACGAAATACACATTTTACAAGTGTTCAATGGTTAATTAAACTGCGTCAAATACTATCAAAATCTATTGTATTTTATTTATTTATTTCGGCATCGTCATAGCAGCGCAACCAAAAGATTGTTATTTGCCAGATTTCTGCGACTTAAAATATCTGATTATTTGCTGGATAATATTATAATTTTGTATTAATAATTGTATTGTCGACCGGATCAGGAACACGGAGCTGCGTGCCAAAACTGGCATCGTGGATGTGGGTGCTAAGACCGCGAAGCTAAAGTGGAACTGGGCCGGACATGTCTGCCGGATGCACGCGGAGCGATGGGCCAAATTAGCCACCGAATGGCTTCCACAAAATGGCTTCCGAGGTAGAGGCAGACCGAAAAGGAGATGGCGGGACGACCTTGATACGTTTTGCACAGATTGGCGAACACTAGCACAGGAGCGAGACGAGTGGCGGAAAAAAAGGGGAGGCTTTTGCCCAGCAGTGGGACACAATTTAAGCTATTAAAAAAAAAAAAAAAATTGTATTGTATTGTATAATCCTTGTTGGTTGAAATAAAGTATTTGATTTGATTTGAATATAGCCAACCGATTAAATTAGTTATTGAAGCCACGAGATGCATCATAATTTTATGTCCGTATAATAGTTAATATTATTAGTAATAAATACCGTAATTAAGCCGACCTAACGCCGCCGTCGCCGCCGGCGCACGCCACTGAACAATCACTTGTTCAATATTCATGATTAGGTTGAGAATGGCAGGACCGTAGAACAAAAAGCTCAACCTTCGTGCAAGATACTTGGCACTTACGTCGTTTTAATGATTTAGTTGGTAAACCGGCGTGGCGAAGCGTGCACTAAAGTGTAGTGTATTATTAGCTAAGAGCTCTATTATTCGGGCTGTAACTTTTAAAATATGGCAAAGTCAAACTCGTTTTTGTCTGAAAGAATATGAAAAAGAATTGCATGGTGAGTTCAAATCATTTGGTTTGCTAGAACGCCCGAAATATCAAGGCATAGGAGACCCAACATAAGTTGAAATCATTCCTTGCAGTTGTAATTGTAATTTTTTTTTTTTTTTTCAAATATTGTATCCTATGTCACGCACACAATTAAATATGAGCACCGCACCGATACCTCATATATATATAAAATCCATCAAGCCGTAGCCCGTGAAAAATAATTTGCATCTGCACATACATACATACATACCTACTTACGTACATACATACGCACGAAAAACATAATTCTCCTTCTGAGGCTGTCGGGTAAAAACAACATAAATATTTTCTTAGCTAGTCATTAGTCTTTAGTAATTAGAATACTGAATGTTTCTGTTACACCTACTATAATTTCCCCAAATAAAATAAAGATATATCATAAAAGAACAGAAAGAGTACCATGGCCTCAATGTAGGTTAACATCTATAATTTGTCTTACTTATCATTCGGTATAGAGATAATATAAGATACGGCATTCTTGTCAGGATTCTGATTTTGCAACGATACTGTGTTGTATTTGCACAGGTAGGTTATGTAACGAGAGGTGCCGGTTAATGTACAGCCATAATAATGCACGGCCAAAATAATGTACAGCCCAATAATCCGCGTCCATACTGTACATGGATTATCAGGCTGTACATTATTGGGCCGTGCATTATCACCCTGAGCAAACTTGGTCCGGGGCAATAATTGGAAGCCAATTTTGTACGAGCTGATAATGCACGGCCTAATAATGTACAGCCTGATAATCCATGTACATTGGGACAGTCATCTGTGCGGACTAATAATCTCCAGCGAGTCGACGCCACCCCGCTGCGCGGGGTGTCTATTTCTGGTCTGAGGGACACAAGTGAACCCTAACCTAACAGACCTAAGACAGAGTTCGCTTATCACAAGCCATTTTTGTCCGCCCTGATAATGCACGACCCAATAATCCGCGTCCACTTTTTGTGGATTAGTGGATTATCAGGCTGTACATTATTGGGCCGTGCATTATTGGCTCCCTAACGAGACGTAGACATTTTTATAATATTTATTACACGATCTGCGGATGTTATGTACCTTACAGTATTTATGCATAAAGTTGACACTTGATGTATACTAAACCTACTGGCTCTGAGATGTACAACTAGCGAGTTTGTTTAAAAAAAATATGAAAAAAGTAACTCAGCAAATTCTATATACTCGTAATTATCGAACCTGATCAAAAAATTTCACGAGTCAGTTGAGAAATGCGACCTGTAGAGAAGAACAGCCGAACAGTCGAACAGCGGGACAGCGGGACATCCGGACTTACGAAATAATGTTGGCCTTAACTGAAACGGAGAACTTGGTTGGCGTTGCTCGCTCGTTGAATAATTTCTGGAATGTACAACGCGAGATTTCTTACACTTTCACTTTTATTACCGCTTCTTTACATATTAGTCAAATCATATCATTACAGTCCCATAAAGCTGCTCTGATGGGACGGAAGGTTGCCATAGGAACTCCTCAATTACACAAGATAAACCCTTTGCATTTAGGTTAATTATGTCCTCTCAATATGTAGTTGACAATTTGAACAAAAAAAAATGTTGAGTAAAACATAACTTATGCAGATAAACACTTTGTTTATATACGCAGCATACATAGCATGGCATTAAAATCAGTAAAAAAAAACATGAAACTTATTGTTTTGTTACTTAAGATTACATGAAGGTATATCTATGTTTCACAATTACCATATGTTAGGTACCATGTCGGCCACTTCGCTGATATTCTGCCAGTAATTTCTGCTTTCATATAAAAGGCAACGGTCTTTGATAATATAATATGTAGGTAAAGTGTCTGGAATTTCTAAATCACTGATATCAGTTTAAAGTTATCTTAAGTTAAAAATATATTTTCACAGTAAAGCTTTTGCAAATTGACCCATCGTGAGAGAAATCTTACTAAGTGAAGTAAATGATACGGCACGATGTTGTGTCTGAAATATTTTTACATGACATTTTCATAATAAGTGTGAATTTTTGGAAACCTCTTTAAAAACTGTATACTCTTTTAACAACATGGTACTTAAGTAATGGCATATGTTTAACGGATCACCAGATATAGTAAAATATAACGCCAAAAAACACTTTTTACTGCCGAAAATAGTTAATGATCACCAAAATTTAATCTCCATAAAGCATGAATATAAACACTTCCACTTGAAATTTTAATTTTGTAATATTTTGCAAAACTTTTTAGCTATTATTCAATATATATATTAACTTAAATACAACTGAATTAACTTATGTACAGTTGAATATTCCTACAACATACAAAAATTGCATATTTTTGGTAGTCCGGACTCCGGAGGGGTAATCACGTAACGGTTCGAACGCACGATAGGACAATTTAACTGTCATTTTTCCATGTACAATGCGTTACGTGATCGACCTGCTGTAATAACATTTGATTTATAAATAAGTTGAAGATTAAAGCAAAAAAAATTGGCGGAAATGTCACACGATTTGCAATGCCACCTGTCATTCCATTAATTGTACTTTTGGTGCCGGTGACGCAATATTCTAGTGTTAGTTATTTTAAATGATCAATCTTTAATCATCAATAATTTAATCACGTTTTGTATATAAACTTTTTTTTAAGTACCTGTCTTCTTACTAAAATAAGTCCAATTTTACGGCTGAAATACGTCAATGTGCAACGTTTACCTAATGAATACAAAGTGCGCAAAACTGAAAAGTCAATTTGTACATTTTGACGCGTGTCGCAAGATGGCCGCCGTGCGCGTGCGCACTCAATTTGTGCGTCGTGATTGTCGTGAAGCCTCCAAGGTGACACCGGGATTTGGGGAGTGTGGCGCAATTTCACATTTTCTAGTGTATAACTGTAGTTAACCGTATTAGTCGGGCGTGAGTAACCTAACTTCAAGTAGGTTCGTCACCTTTGACAGACTCACAGCTTCGAAGATATTTGACCAGCGAGCGTAGCATGGTTGTCACTTATCGCTGTGGATAAGACATCAAACTGACAGATGTCTTATCCACGGCGATAAGTGATAACATGACAACCACGCTACGCCCACAGAACGAACATTAATGAATCATGAGTGTGATCTGGTGGGTATTGGCAGGGTGCAAAGCGGGTGGAGGGAGTAGCCTAAACGATCACAGCGCTCGCTACGGCTAAAATTTACATTTTTGTCGCTGACTTGAGCTGTCAAATCCATATTGCAGTAAACATTTTCTAATCGTTTTTGAGATAAATTTAATATTACCATCCTCACCACTTAGATGGTTGGCAGTCCTCAACTGTGCGCTTCTCCAGAAACTTCCTGCCTCGCACAGCTAAACTGTGGAATGGATTGTCGCCTGCGGTATTTCCGGACCGATACGACCTTCAAACCTTCAAGAAAAGAGCGTACTATCTTAAAGGCCGGCAACGCACTCACAACACCTCAGGTGTTGCAAATGTCCATGGGCGGCGGTAATCGCTTACCATCAGGTGATCCATGAGGTCTGCTCGTTTGCCTCCTATATTAAAAAAAAAAAAAAAAAATGGTCCTAGTAAGATGTGTTATTGCGACTTGTAATAACACCAAGAAGAATAGCGACAGTAAATTTTACCAATTTCCAAGACCGTGGTGGAAACGAGACCAAAGAAATAAGTTCGATACAAGTATTAGCTGTAAGTAAATTGATTTGTTAGACACAGAATAAGCTTTTGTTGAACGGCATCGGAACATAAAAATCTGCTCACAAACAAAGTTGTCGTGTACGCCGTTGCCGTGACAGAAGTTTGGCGAACCACTCGGGCTTTGATAATACAGGTCATATTGTCTCCTTGGCGAATGTCTTCAACCTCAAGGACATGCCCAGCTAGCACCAATTTCCTGCCTTTATTCATCGTCTCCGGTTGGAAAATGATTTCGTGGAACGAAACCCCGTTTTAGTCACCAGTAGGCTCATTTCTTACTTAAAACAACAATTTTAATGTTACTGACTATATTAATTAATTAAATAAGGGCATGTTACTGACTATATACCATCGTCCAAAATTGTTTAATATAGTAAAATAACACAAGATTTCATTATTTTTTGTCACAATATTTACTTACTTCTCGCTTGACAGCTGTGACAATATTGTCCATAATGGCCACCTGTCATGTGGCGCTGTCGTCGTGCACGGTCCCAATAGAGCAGTTAGGGTGAGTATCTACAAGAGTTGTACTGTACTGTGTTTCCAAATAAGTTGCATTTCATTAAAATTAAGGTGTTGAATCGTCCCGCAATCTCTAGGCATGTCCCGTCTGCATCGCCGTTGCAGAATGCCCCTATTCGGATTTCCGATGCATCCTACACAGACGTAACCGGCCCAGTCATATTTGAGCATAATAGTAATATTAGTAGGTACATTGCTTACCTAGGGCGGTAAAACAAAGAATGTCTCAGATGGCAGGTATGTGATGGCCGAGCCAAAGGCAATGGCGACAAATTTGCGATTTGAGGCTTTCTATGGTACCACCCGTGGTGGCTTGGTGAGTACAAAGTTGTCAAAACATTTGTCATCCCCAAAACATATGTCATATAAAAGTAATGTTGATAAAAACGTGTACACAGCGACAGATTCTCTTTTTTTCAAGACGAAAACGTCATGTAGACTCACGCGTGTTATTAGTTTGTCTTGGACTAACCATGCGTGTTAATATTTATTAAATAACATCCACGTGGAATCCATTAGTGCCACTAATTAGTTAGTACGTGCCTCTACGGGATTGTATAATGAATGACTTTTATGAATGGTAGGTTTTCCACACAGCAAAATATAACTTCAAACGTTTTGCACTCGTCCGCGCGGTTTTTAATATACTTAATTTGATCTCGTCATTCATAGTAAATAAATTGTGCGTGAACTGAGGTCAGTTATAAACTGGTTGGTGGCTATGCTATTAGCTTGGTTATTATGAATACAGCATAGACGTCAAAAATGAACAATCGCAGTTATTAAGGAACTTATTCACTGCGGTCGAAATGGATTGTTTCTTGTCTAGACTAGACCTTCGGCTACTATTTTTTTTATTTAAATGTAAATCAGTTCAGTTAACTCGGCTTGGCAAGCATGTGTTTCTAGTAACGATATGTTTATTCAAATTGGCACGATGATGGCAAACGAGCATAAGGAAAGAAGAGGTTGTGTAGAGTCGTAGAGTCAAACTTTTTAGCAACCCAGCAGCGTAGCGATGCAAAAGCGGCTTGAAAAGTGTGAACCGAAAAGGAAACAAGTTACCGTTATTTTGGAGAAGTTTTTTTCAACCTGTAGGAATAAGAATAAAAATAATATATTGATTGTAAATGTTACATTAGCACACATTTTATAAGAGAACCTGAGTACATGACCAACAATCCCAATCCAAGTATTAATTTATAGATTCAATCAATTAAATAAGCTTCAGAAGATACGGTAGCCTAACAGTGGTCCAGGCATGCGGCTGTTAAGCTGCGGTCGTGGGTTCAAATCCCGGCTCGTACCATGAGTTTTTCGCAACTTATGTACGGGATATTAACCGTTAGCTTTTCGGTGAAGGAAAACATCGTGAGCAAACCGGTGTAATTCCAATAACGTCTAGTTTTTCCTCTGGGTTGGAAGGTCAGATGGCAGTCGCTTTCGTAAAACTAGCGCCTATGCCAAATCTTGGAATTAGGTGTCAAAGTATACCCCGGGCTCCTTTAGGGTCACAACCGGGAATAACGCTAGGAGGATGATGAATCAAGTAAATAAGTTTCCAGATGAACCACAAACGAATTGCTCCTTTTATTGATTTCAGGATTTTTGTGTTGACAGCTCCCAGCTAGAGACAAGAGCCTCACTCTCACCACAGCGCATCCTCGTCATTCACATACCTACAGAAGTAGTGATGTTATTATGGTCTCAGTCCGACTGCTCCTAACAGCAATGCCAGTCCTGCCCCCGGCCCTCCTTCAGGCCAGGCCGCAGACAAGCCTACGATACCCTCAACAACGCTGCAGACAGGTTAACTTGGCCGCCAAGCGAAGATGGCCAACGTCCCCGCAGAGGGAAGTAAAAGCTGACCAGGACTCCACCACGCCGCAGACCCACGATATCCTCAACAATGACCAACTTGAGAGGCAAGCCAAGATGGCCGTCTCCGCAGAAAAAAGAAGTAAAACAGATGGCAAACAAATAACAGGTTAAGGCATAGTCATGAGCCGCGAAAACAAACAGACTAAATTACCCAGAATGTTCAGATCAGGTAGATCATCACGGAAATTTTCGAACGCACGTTAGGACAACTCAACTGTAATTATTCATACAACAAGTGACATTAGATATCTACAATGCGTTACGTGATCGACCTGCTGTACCACAGTCTGAAAAAGGAGAGTGTTTGAAGACTCTTTGTCGTGAGATGAGTTTCACTTTCAGTGCCAATAACCCGCCAGGTGGCTCTGCTCGGCGCTTTCTCCTACATACTGTGTTCCCCATGTTAGTATCGAGCGCTACGAGATCTGTGACGCTGAATGTGTTAAGATCTTAAGATTCACCGGCTTCATAAAACTGAAATCCTTGTACAATATAATGACATAACAAGTCAACAATGAAACACCCCGATTCGCCACACTCACGATCGTGCAAACGAACATGTCACGATACATGCTTGTTGGCGTATATAATGTAACAAGCACACATATATGTGTCAAGTGTAGATATGTTGATAACGGGCAGGTGTGCGCAACCTTTGATAGGCAGTAAGGTTAACTAGCTGTAAGGTTATTAATTCCTTAGGATTTCAATCGACTAGGGTGGGGTCACTGCTAATGAAAGATCTTCCTTTTTATGCACATTTATGCAAACAAAAATAAAACGACAAAAAACAAAAAAAAGGTTAAAGTAATTAAGATCTTCAACAAAAAAACAAGTAGCCCATTACATAGCTTTGATTTAATAGTATACTAGCTTTGCCCGCGACTTCGTTCGCGTTGACTTCCTTTTGTTGGACTTATACTGGGATTAAAAGTATTCTATAAGTTAATCCTCGCTATACTCTAATTGTATACGAAAATTCATCTGAATCCGTTCAGCCGCTTTTGCGTGATTTAGTAACATCCATACTTATGTATATTAGAAGGAAGGAAGTGGGATTCCTTACTAGGGCAGTAAAACAAAGAATGTCTCCGATCGAAGTTATTTGACGCCCGAGCCGATAAAGATGTGGTTTGAGGCTTTCTGCATTGCCGCCCATGGTGTGTGCAACGAAGTGGGATTTTCCGCGCGCATAGCAGACAATAATAAGCAGCTTTTAGGCGGCAGCGGCATGAGAACTAACAGACATATTACTGGTTTACTTGTCGATAAAGCTCCTAATACTTAGATTTCGCTCTTAGTTGGTGAAACAGCAGTTACTTCTACATAAACCAGTTCCTACGTTTACCTATTCTCGGGAAAGGATAGCCGGTGCAATGCAACGAAGGGGTAAAAGATGCTGAAAATTGCTAAAGGGGTAAAGGACGCTGTCTTATAATATGATAGACACACAGGACTAGTGCTCATGAAACCGTATATACTTCATACCTACTATAAATGTGAAAGTTTGTCTGTTACTCAATCACATCGAAAACAACTGACCGAATTCCTATTTAATTTGACAAACAAACAGATAGTTCATAACCTGGATTAATAGTACATTACTACAGAGGCCGGGAAGTAAGGGGTTGCCGGCTGAGTACATATAGATAGTTATGAGGCTGGCAACCCTTACCACGCCGAGGTATGCTGTGAGCGCCCGTTATGAGTGCCTTTATCAAACATGCAACGAAATAAATAAATAAAACTCCAAGAAATCAAACTTTAATTTTCATGGCTGAACGCCGTGATGCTGGTGCCACAAATTTTGGAATGGAAATTAAAAAAGACCATCTTGCCGGCCGAGGCCTCCAATTTTGTATGAAATGCCATTACGGATCTCTCGTCTCGCTGCGCCCGAAACGTGATTCCCAAGGAATTGGAAATGGGGAGTGGAAGTTGATACGGGAATTCGAGCAGACAAAGCCTCAGGCAAAAGATAGTGTATAAAAACGCAAAAGTGTTGGTATAGGTATGTACCGGTTGACGACGAATGTGTGACGTCACGGCGCGGCGCCGGCGTCAGTACATCATTTACTGTTCAGTACATAAAGACCATCATGTAACTCTAATACTCAGTCAAGGTCGCTGATTAGATGTCACATCTGATTCTTAATTATAAAATAGTGCGTATGTAGATAAAAGTAATAACAAACCATTCTTATAGTTCCTACGCGTTTTTTTTTCAGTCAGAGTCAGCCAGACGGCACAAGGCAATCATAGCCTCTACTTAAGCGTTTTGACACACGACATTTCATATGTTCTCCTATACTTCATCCTCCTCCTATATTCGACCGTCCAATGTCGTATTCAGATTCAAGCGCATTTTTATCACAACAGTAACTACAGTATAACACTTACATAGATTCACTTCACGCCTCTATTCCCAAAAGTGGTAGGCAAAGCACATGAAACTGCCAGTGCCACTATCGACAAAATGTGATATCGCAGTGATAGGTTGGTAGCCCATCGCCCTCAACACACTTTAACCCTGTTCCCTTAGTCGACTTTTACGACACTCAGGGGAAGAAAGGGGGTGCAGATATCCAAAACACTCATTTAATTTCCTTGCGTTCTTTGCACCAAACGCCATTCGTGAAAACTCAAATATTTCAAACGGTGTATAAATACACATCCAGGTACGTTATCAGTCAGATTGTAGCTCAATTTATCATTCTGTCAGCCTAGCTACAGGATATATGTCAAACGAGTGACACGGAGCATTAAATGTGATATAGATAGGTTTAAAATTACATGTACAGTTTAACTGAGGCCTTTACTACGGACTACGGAGTTGGCGCGGTGCAAGGGATGTGACAGCGCAGCGCCAGCGAAGCACGCACTAAATTGAGCTCTAACATGACAATGCTGTAACAAAAACACAGCCCTCCCGCAACACGAGGGTAGTGCAGCAACCGACTTAGTAAAGCGGTAGGCCTATAATTTGGATCCTATTGCGTATTGTTTAAGGGAGTAACCAGACTCGGGTAAACTCCCTCACTGGATTCACAGAAAACCAGTGCCGTTAGCACGGCTGTATCAACTGCATTGGTAAGTAGAGACCTTATAAGGTAATGTAGCACATCCCTATTTGTTGGTTCTTTGGGTGTATTGGAATACAAATGAATAAATAATCTTTCTATTTCTATTTATATCGCATTTGACGCCTTTTATATCACGGGAGTCAATGGACTGTTTTACAAACGGCAAGTGCTATTCTTATTTACCAACCACACGTTAAAAAACCAGCTAACAAACTTAGATAGAGTTTAAGACGTAAACTATAATATTCTGCACAGTCCGAAGGTCCTATAAACAATTAGACGACCTTCTTGTGGGTATCCACTGCATCTAATCGCAGAATGGACAGTTTTTGCGTCGCTTTTTGCGTCGATTGGGCGTGAAAATGAGCGGACATTTTTAAACATTCTACACAGAAGTATGAGACATAGATTTGCGTAGTCACTTGTTTCATTTTAGGTTTCAGTGGCAGTATTACTTCGTTACTGACGGAGATTCTACAGAGAATTGTAATTGTAACCTAACTCAACACGGAGTAACGTTTCCATTATGAGTTTTTCTAGTAAATTCAGTCTAAGAATCTTGATAAACGGTCTTAATGAAAGGGTGGAAACTTTTTAATAAAACATCAAATATTGTTGATGTTTACAAGCTTTTATGTAACGTGTTACTTCTCTGTTGTGTGTCCCACTGCTATCAGAAAGGGGTATCCAGGATCTCCACTCAACCGCCATAATCTCTGGCCAATCATTAGCAAATGCGTCCAGGTTATCTGCCATCACCATTGATTAAGTAAATAATAAATATTAGGTGGATAGACTTACACACAAATCATCCTAATTACAAACTAAGCTAAGCTTATAGTATGAATACTAGAAACGTAGGTGTGTATAGAGGAATATTTTTTGCCCAACCTAAGAATATTCGTGCACATTGAAGGAGTTATGTCTTTAATAACACTCGAACGTAGAACCGCTAGGTTTGTAGGCCCAAAAATTACTTCAGTATAAAATTTTACAACAAGTAAGTAGTTTTTAAAAGGCTATTATATAGGAGGGGTCACTATTGTGTTATTAACTGAACATGCATTGCACTATTGTACATAAAACATGAAAAAATGCGATGTCTTAGGTTAGCTAACCTTTGAGTAAAACACAAATATGAAAGATCACGTCGGAAAAATGGAATTTGTTTTTTTAATAAGTAAAAAATCATGGGCAATAGAAATTGATTGCAGGTTAAAAACACGAGCGCTGAGGCCGCGGCCTCGCCGTTCCTCGCTCCATTTATATTTTATTGTTATTTGTTATTGTTCTCAACTAAATTAGATTTTCCTATTATTTCCTTCGAGGTAAATTCATTGTGAGGATGCTGCCCGGTTGCGTGATACAATCTCTGAGAAATTGTTCGGTAATAAACGCAAGATGCCAATAACGTATTCTCACATACTTTAGACACTGCTCACGACGTTCTTCGTAGATATACTTAGCCATGAAAACTTGAGGGCCGAAGGTCCCGAGGAAGACCACCCGCCAAATGGAGCACGCAAATCACTGCACGCTTGCGACTACATCTGCACGAGGCCATACATAAAACGGGTGATAGGAGTATATGGAGAAGTCTGGTCATCAAGAATCTAACATGATGTCACGATCGTCAGCATTGAGGGAACCAGGGATGTTGCAGACATTCGCATCCGCAAAAATCGATGCGGAGTTTTTGCGGATGCGGATGTAATGTAGTGCAATTTACGACAAGAAAGGAGCCCAAGCGGCGCTTACCGCGCGCGTTTAATATATTTTCGCCGTTAGTCAAAAAAACTTCTTTTCGTTTCTGTGACCTCAGCAGACGCGTTTTTGGTTAGTTCGCAATATTGTAATTAATCCTCAACGTGTTTGATGATTGCGTGATATCATAAAATGGACGTTGTTTATTTACGTTTTTTAGTCTCAGACCCCAAAGTCCGCATCCGGGAAAAGATCACATCCGCGGCATCCCTGGAGGGAACGACTGATCACATCCGCGGCATCCCTGGAGGGAACGACTGATCACATCCGCGGCATCCCTGGAGGGAACGACTGATGATGAATAAACGCAAGAGCCATGTAAATGCGTATTTCTCATAATCCTGTACGAACTACCAGTTTTTATTGATCTGAAGTATCCATACTAATATTATTAATAAGAAGGTGTGTCTGTCCTGTCTGTATGTCTGTTACCTCTTTCCACTGAACCGATTGAGATGATAGTTAGATAATAGTTTGAGTCCCGGGTACATAGATTCATTATTATCCTGGAAATCATCCCCTGATGGGGTGAGGTGTGGGATGAAACGAAACGCGACCACGCGGACGGGAAGAAGTACATAATATTTCTTCTTCGGGATCAAAAACTATAGATGATTCCTAACATGCTTAAATAATCTTAGATCGGTCGTAAAAGCAAATCCTCGGAAATCATAACCTATCTACATAGCTACTGACAGACTTAAAACTCAGACGTTCTCTTCCAGTCAACCATACTCTGATTAAGGTGTGAAAGCCACGCCACGCAGATTTAGCGCGCATTGTCTTGCGGCCTTCGCTAATGTGACCGCCATGTTCGTTAAGGTAGAATCAGACGGTTCACTTTTCTTTCATTTTATTGTTTCATTTTGCATCTTTCACTCAAAGTGACACGTCGAACGAAAAGTGAAACAAAACATGAAAGAAAAATGAAGCATTCACTCGAGTGAACATTCATTCAAGTGAACCGTCTGATTCTACCTTTACCGATTAAGGAAAGTAATCACACAGTTTATTACAAAAAAACAATACGGGCTACGGTTTTGAAAGATTACTTTGCTCGGGTTTAATGCGATATTTATTTACCTTTACCGCTACGGAGACGCATCAGCTCGAATACCATACTGTATCATATCATATACAGGATGGTCGTCAGATGGGACTCGCCGTGGCCGAAGCATTGGGTGCAGCCTTATGTTTTAACCTATATTATTTAATACAATACTAACCCTAGATTTAAGTAAAATGTTACTAACACACCGAGCTATCGGAACAATTTGTCTCGGCCACTAAATCTTTCAATCAGTTCCTTCTTACAACGCCTTAGGGAGGCGTGTAGCGACATCTACCAGAAGACTTTAGGCTTCTTAACGGCACCAACGTCTCAAATTATATTGAGAAATCGTCAGTAACGATGTGCTACCCCATACTTAATTAATTTGTATTAAGCAGTAACGCTGCTAACGAAATTATAAATTTAAATTAAAGGAAAAATTTAAAAATTTTATGCTCCGAGCCGGATTCGAACCGGCGACCACATGCATTCATGGCCCGTCACTTCTAACCAACTGAGCTATCGTCAAGAGACAGTTGCCAAGTAGGTATACATATACCTACAACATAATGGTTACGGGTAATGAATTAATATCATTAACTTCTTGTTAATGCTGATACAGACCTTATAATAGATAATAAATTAATAAATAATAAATATTAGGGGACAATTTTACACAAATCGACCTAGTCCCATAGTAAGCTCATTAAGGCTTGTGTTATGGGTACTAGACGACGATATATATAATAGATATAAATACTTAAATACATAGAAAACTTCCATGACTCAGAAACAAATATTCATGCTCATCACACAAATATTTGCCCTTACCGGGATTCGAACCCAGGACCTTCAGCTTCGTAGGCAGCGTCACTACCCACTAGGCTAACCGGTCGTCAGAATTTATACCTTATATCGAATATCGAATGTAATGGTCATATTTTGCACTTTTGTTTTGTTTTCTTAACTCAGCGACATTTAGTTTGTTAACCGTTTATATCGGTCCTTAATTGCATTTTTTAAATTATTATTGTGTAAGATTATTATTATTTTATTGTAAATTACCGTCTGACATGTAAAAGTGCCCCTGTGGCCTGTTTGCAGAATAAATAGTTGATTTGATTTGGTATGCCTCGACTCTTGTGAACCTTGCCCGCGTGTTAGAGACACGTTTATGTCTTCCACGCTATGAATGAATGAATGAATGCTTCTTTATTTCAGGCAATAAACCCATTACAATAGTAATAAAAATGGTAAAAAAAGTATACATATACACAATTAAATATGATAATATAAATAAAATAAAATCCTTAACTAATACACTTAGGTATTTGCGATTCGGGTGCTATGAAGAAGCGTGCGCTATTACGAGCAAGTGCACCGTTAATTCAAACATTATTGACATTCGATGTCGTAATGTGTTGTTTATGTACGTTGAATAGATCGACATAGCTGCCAAGGCTATAGAAAGTCGATTGTATGATTTGTATAGTCAATTGAAATTTTACGTATGAACGAATTGAATAACAGTAAAGTCAACCGGCAACCTATTATAGTGAATGCAACTTCACCAGTTGTTATACCACGGTGGTGTCAAACAAGTATACATTTTAATGGTAACTAGACACCGTAGTCTATAGACACTTGTGACTCCAGAGCTACTGCGTCCGCATATTGCAAAGAACCCACAACGTTCAGTCTATACACAGATGATCGATGTGGTTACGGAGATTGGCACTTACTTAAAAAGTTTAACCTTCACAAAGTTATTTTTAATATTAGTACAGCTTTGGGCGATCTCTCATCTACTGTACGGGGATGCCGCGGATGCGATTTTTTTGACATCCGCGGATGCGGATTTTGGAAGGAGACACTAACTATAATAAACAGCGTCCATTTTATGATATCACGCAACCATCAAACACGTTGAGAATAAATTACAACATTGCGAACTAATCAGTCACAGAAACGAAATAGTTATTTACGATACAAGTGCCGAAAATAGGAAATTCGCAACGAGTGGTGATAAATTAAAACACGACCGAAGGGAGTGTTTTAAATCGACACGAGTTGCGAATTACCTATTCGCACGTGTATCGTACAACGTTTTACTGTACATATGGCTCTTTAAAGTTTCGACATATGCACGAAAAGGGCTCTTTTTCGCACTAGTGCGGGAAAGTAGCACCATATGTACTGTAAATAAGTTTTTTTGACTAATGACGAAAATATATTAAACGCGCGGTAAGCGCCGCTTGGGCTCCTTTATTGTCGTAAATTGCACTACATCCGCATCTGCAAAAACTCCGCATCGGTTTTTGCGGATGCGGATGTTGACTTTTGTGCGGAACTTCATAGTAACCAATATCAAAAAAGGAGGGTCTTAATTTATTTTACAGTACATATGGTCCTACTTTTCCGCACTAGTGCGGAAAAGAGCACTTTTCGTGCATATGTCGAAACTTTAAAGAGCCATATGTATTTACAGTAAAACGGTGTAAGATACACGTGCGAATAGGTAATTCGCAACTCTTGTCGATTTAAAACACTCCCTTCGGTCGTGTTTTAATTTATCACCACTCGTTGCGAATTTCCTATTTTCGGCACTTGTATCGTAAATAACTATTCTTTGTTATGTGTGTTCCTTGATTACTCGAAAACGCGTGGGCCGATTTGGCAAATTCTTTTACTGTTTGAAAGGGCATCCTTCTTGGGTGGTTCCATGGTTGTCAGGTCAGGATATGATTATGAGATTCTGGAGGAATCGAAAGAACTCTTCGAGTAAGGCTATTTTTTTATATTAAATTATTTAGCAGTAATTCTATTTTTAGCATGACATCACACACATCATCTTAAGATTAGCATCCTTCTGATAGCATTACTTTTACGTCAATAAAACATATATGTAGCACCATTACACACATAAACTACTCACGCGAGATAAGATTGACAAATTGTCACGCAATGCTGTCATGTCGTCATCTTTGATACGCATCTAAATTAAATACAGTGAGCCACAAAAGTCATTGGACACCAAGCCAAAGAAATTGCAGTCTTAAGAGGCTGACAATACCTAATTTGGTAAAATTGATGTTATTTAAGCAATTTTTTTAAGAAAAACTTTTTATTCTAGGACATCAAATAAAATAGGTATATGTTAATATTCACCATATTTCCAAGACCGTGGACGAGCTCGATAAATAATTGGACGAAATCGGCTCGATATAAAATAATTCCAAAGATTGGTCTTAAAATCACATTAAACGGTTCTATGTCTTTATTTTTGTCTGCAATTAAAAACATGCAGTCAACATATTCATACCTAAACCGCTAACGAGTCATATTTCACAAATAATCCACCCTTTTTTTTATTTCAATATTTATGTAATATTATCTTCAAAAACCGGGCTGCCCAGTAACACTCGCTCTCGTTTACTCCGATACAAATTGACAGTGTGCGCGCTATCCAAAATACTCAAGGGCATGTTGGTGTTGACAGCGTCTTATTACCTTACCTAGATGACGGCCCTTTCGGATACACTCCAGCCCAGTCGGATCTTTTATATATGCATTTGCGCCTTCCTTTATTGCCTAACTCCCAAGCTCGCTCCATCATTTCCACAAACCGGGTGACGAAGCTCAGTGGGTTGTGAAACCATATCCAAATATGCTATTTGGAGCAGCCCAACCGGGGAAGCTAAGCAAGGCTACGGTATCTGCTTACCACCAGACTGTATGCTTGTTTACCACTGTCGTAGTGTAATGAAAAAGAAAACATTAGACTTGCATTACCTATTCCAATTATAAATATCATAGAGGTACCATTAATTATCATTAATGTTGAGATGAATATTTTAGTATAGTAACATCAAATAAACACTGTATGTTGGTATGACTGTGTGTACGGTCTATATTGTCTTTTGACATATAACTTGTAACGGATGATTAAATAACCTTCTTCTCCGTAAGGCTTTCAACTGAACGACATTGTTTTATTTAATAATAGGTTATGGGCCATTTTATGCTCGTTAGAATTAGTTGAAAGTCAGTTTTATGTAGCTAACTGAGTTAATTAGTGCTCGAGGATTGTTATTTGTGTGATTCGTGTTTGTGCAAGAATTAGTATTCCGCTATGACTTCACATTCGTTCCTGACCAACGTACCGAAGTTGAAGGGGCGAGAGAATTACCGAGAATGGGCTTTTGCAGTGGAGAATTTGCTCATCTTGGAAGGTACGGCGGCGTTTCTAAACGTGGAGCCTACCGATGCAAAGATAATCCCAGAAGATGCAAAATCAAAAGCCAAATTAATCCTTACAATCGATCCGTCGCTGTATGTTCACATTAAGGACGCGACTACTACCAAGAATTTATGGACGAAGCTAAAAACCATGTTTGACGATTCAGGATTTGCCCGTAGAATTTCGTTACTGCGAAATTTAATTTCAATTCGACTCGACAACTGTCAATCGATGACGAATTACGTTACGCAAATCATCGAGACGGCGCAGAAATTGTCAGGAACTGGTTTTTCCGTGAACGATGAGTGGATCGGCTGTTTAATGTTAGCTGGTTTGCCTGAAAAATACATGCCCATGTTGATGGCAATAGAACATTCGGGAATCGCCATTACGGCAGATGTCATAAAAACGAAACTCCTAGATTTGACAAGTGATGACTGTGAAGTTAGCAACGCATTCCTGAGTAGAGGGCAGCACGGTCAACGGCAAAATTATAAAGTTGGCAGCTCTGGCAAGAATAAAATGCATCATGGCGGATCATCTATGTCTATGGGAAACGTCAACAACAACAATGGCGAAAAGAAAATTAAGTGCTACAAATGCAAGCAGTTTGGACATTATAAGAACCAGTGCCAGTCAAATAACGTACAAGCGGAGCAAGTGAAGAAGACACACGCATTCTCAGCTGTGTTTTTAAGTGGACATTTCAGTAAGGAAGAGTTCTACTTAGATAGTGGTGCGAGTCGGCATTTAGTCATTGACAAAAGTACGATGAGAAATACATGTTTTAGCCCAAGTATCAAGGAGATAATAGCAGCAAGTCAAGAAGCTATGCCAGTGTTGTGTTCGGGCGATGTTGACATCATGACTGTGACTCCAGAATGCCGATATGAAGTGACTTTGAAAGACGTGTTATGTGTACCTAACCTCACCACGAATTTGATATCGATCAGTCAATTGATTAAAAACGGCAACAGAGTTGAGTTTAAAGAAAACCACTGCATTGTTTACAACAAATACAATGATTTGGTGGCCGTGGCGAATTTAATCAATGGTGTTTATAGGTTAGATTTGGAACATAAACATTGTTTGTTTACGTCTTCACCTTCAGTCAGTTGCGAAGTATGGCACAGAAGAATGGGCCATTTAAATGTGAAAGACTTGAATGCAATGAGGGATGGTGCAGTTACGGGTGTTACATACAGTGATAAGTCAGTGATCAGCAAGAGTACATGCACTGTATGTTGTGAGGGTAAACAATCCCGTTTACCATTTAAACATACTGGAACAAGGAGTACCAAGGTTTTGGATATTATCCATGGTGATGTCTGTGGACCCATGGAGGCAACATCTATTGGTGGATCAAGGTATTTTCTCATACTTGTTGATGATTATTCCCGAATGACTTTCGTATATTTCCTCAAAGCGAAAAGTGAAGTTTTTAAATATTTTAAAGAGTTCAAGGCAATGGTTGAGAATCAACAGAACAGTAAAATTAGGATATTTAGAACAGATGGTGGCCTGGAATTTTGTAGTAATGAATTTGAAAGTTTCTTAAAGGCGGCAGGCATAGTGCATCAAAAAACTAATCCCTATACCCCTGAACAGAATGCATCTTCAGAGAGAAACATACGTACAGTGGTTGAACGAGCTCGTTGCTTGTTATTTGATGCAAATATGGACAAAAAATTTTGGGCAGAGGCCACAAATACTGCCGTGTATCTAAAAAATAGGTCAGTTGCATCGGGGCTTAATAACAGGACACCATTTGAGCTTTGGACTAATGAAAAGCCAGATTTAAGCCATGTACGAATATTTGGGAGTCCTGTCATGGTTCATGTTCCAAAAGAAAAACGGCTTAAGTGGGATGTTAAGTCAAGGAAACATATCCTAGTGGGCTTTCCAGAAAATGTGAAAGGATATAGAGTTTATGATCCTATAAAGAGATGCATGACTACTAGTAGGGATGTAGTAATCCAGGAAAATGACAAGATATGTTCAGACGTAAGCGTGTCAGTTTCAGTTGGGGATAATATGTGTCAGAAAAGTTCTGTCTGTGATGTGAAGCAGGAACACACAGAAATTGAGATGGAACCTGAACGCTTGGATCTGACCATGTCTGCTGAATCTGAGTATGATAATGCAGAGTCTGATCTAGACACTACTTTGCAGCAAGAAGTAGAAGAGGAGCAGCCACAACCAGAGCACCAGCCAGAGGAAGTTCAGCCAAAGCGTGTCAGGAAGCAGCCGGAGCGCTATGGATTTACAAACCTATGCATGTCAGAAAATGCAGGATGTGTTGGTGATCCCCTGAGCGTACAGGAAGCCCTAAACAGTCCTGATAAAGACATGTGGATTGAGGCGATGCAAGATGAGCTGCGAGCATTTGAAGAGAACCAGGCGTGGGTGCCAGTGGATGAACTGCCTTCGGACAAGATCTTAGTGAAGTGTAAGTGGGTGTTTAAAAAAAAAGTCAATAGTGATCAAAGTGTGCGTTATAGGGCGCGATTAGTGGCTAAAGGTTTCACGCAGAGGCCAGGTATAGATTATATGGACACTTTCTCACCTGTTGTGAGACACTCGACGCTAAGATTGTTATTTGCTTTGTCTGTGCAATTGAATTTAAATATTACCCATCTGGATGTCAAGACTGCATTTTTAAATGGTTACCTTAAAGAAGATATTTACATGGTACAACCAGATATTTCTTGTAATAATAAAAAAGAAAAGGTTATTGTAAAACTTAATAAAGCCATATATGGCTTAAAACAGTCATCCAGGTCGTGGTATGAAAGAGTCGAACAATGTTTGTGTGAATTAGGGTTTAAAAAATGTAAATTAGAACCTTGTCTGTTCACAAAAATGTATAATGATGTGAAAATTATTGTTGCATTGTATGTAGACGATTTCTTTGTCTATTCTAACTGTGAAGCTGAGACTGATAAATTAGTAAGTGTTTTGAGTTCTAAATTCAAGATTAAAAATTTAGGGCAAGTTCAGCAATGTCTAGGTATGCGTGTAAAAATTGATAAAGATAATAATGTTATTACATTAGACCAGGAGCAATACATAGAGCAGTTATTAGAAAGATTTAATATGTTAAATTGTAAAGGTGCTAGTACTCCAATGGAATGTAAATTAAATCTTGAGAAATGTGAGAATTGTGATACAGAAATTCCATATCAACAGCTGATTGGAAGTTTATTATACCTTGCTGTTTTGACACGCCCAGATATTTCGTTTAGTGTCAGTTTCCTTAGTCAATTTAATAAATGTCATACAAATGAACATTGGAACTATGCAAAACGTATTCTTAGGTATTTAAAGCAAACAAAAAAATTGTGTTTAAAATATGTGAATAGTAAAGTTGAGCTTGAAGGCTATGTTGATGCTGATTGGGCCAGTAATGTTGTAGATCGTAAGTCCTTTACTGGTTATTGTTTCCTAATGTCAGGATCAGCTGTTTCTTGGGAGAGCAAGAAGCAGAGGACTGTTGCTTTGTCCAGTATGGAATCTGAACTAATGTCTATAACAGAGGCAAGTAAAGAGGCTATGTATTTAAGAGCTTTGCTATGTGAAATCACAGGAGATTTGTGTACTGTACCTTTGTATAACGATAGTCAGAGTGCACAAAAGTTGGTGGCTAATTATTCTTGTCATAGAAAAAGTAAGCATATAGATATCAGATATTATTTTGTTAAAGATGCAGTTAGTGACAAAATAATTAATTTACAGTATGTGCCAACAACTTCTATGCCTGCTGACATACTCACAAAGGCTTTATGCCCTATTAAGCATTATAAATGTATAGAAGCTATGGGAGTAAGTCAGGGGTAGTCAACCTGTATTTCAATAAAAATATTTTTTGTGTTTTTTTTTAAATGTTTAGTTTATTTGCTGTAGTTGGGGTGTTGAGATGAATATTTTAGTATAGTAACATCAAATAAACACTCTGTATGTTGGTATGACTGTGTGTACGGTCTATATTGTCTTTTGACATATAACTTGTAACGGATGATTAAATAACCT
This sequence comes from Epinotia ramella, assembly GCA_947578815.1. Taxonomy (NCBI): domain Eukaryota; kingdom Metazoa; phylum Arthropoda; class Insecta; order Lepidoptera; family Tortricidae; genus Epinotia; species Epinotia ramella. Next base: position 16,418,724 of record OX388223.1, read on the forward strand.
TCTTCTCCGTAAGGCTTTCAACTGAACGACATTGTTTTATTTAATAATAATTAAGTATGTTGTCTTTTATTTTCATCGATTTCCAAAAATTAAGGGTTTATTTTACAAACTAATAAATTTTATTTTATTTATTTTTATTATATATAGCGTCATTATCTTCAAGATAATCACTTACCTACATGATTTGATATCTCACTGCGGTAACATTACTTAATTAACATTTGCTATGTTGTTATCAATCGGGATTAGTATTATCTCAATTAGGAGGAAAGTATGTTTCGTTGACGCATAACATAAGTACTTAGTTAAACGGTATTTAGCAACAGTGTAAAAAACCATTAGATACCTACCTATCAACGAACAAAACTTAAATACACGGAGATTATCAAGCTGCAACCTAAGCCGGTTTTTAAAGACATCAAAAACAGAAAAGGACGCTTTTTGCATGACTATAGAAATCTGTGACGTCACTGGTCTGTATTTCCCTACAATATTTGTATCCCAGCTAGCATCCCACAAGAAATGAAATCAGGGGTAGACGCACTGGGTGGTTTACCCGGACGAAGCTCGCGGAAAGAGACGGATGGTCTATCTCTCTCTCGCGGGCCAGCCTGTTATAGCCGTGAGTGATGTGCCGTTCCCAGGAATATTCCCCAGGTGGGAAGGGAATGTACGGGAATATTGAAATTGAGTATGTTGCTATCTTGCTATCAGGGATTCCATGATAACTCGGGCCCTTGATTATTTTACCAAGACATTAACCAGTGTAATTTACCCGCAAAAGTAAATTCCCAATGTTCCCGGGAATATTCCCAGTTATTGGGATTATTCCCCCAGACGAAAAAAACAAATTTTACAAAAGTACTTCTGCTAGTAACAAAAACGGTACAAGTTTAATGAAAAAATAACAATAAAATATTGTACGAATACAAAATATGAAAATATTCACATATTAAATGATAATTGAGACAAAAAGTCAGAATTAGTACAATAATGCAGTTTTTGGCAAATGGCACTTTATTTGTCGGGGCACTATTCATTTTAATTACTTTTATTACTACTCTAATTTTCCTAATTTGTATTTCAATATTCCCCGGCACATCACTAGCCGTGAAGCTGTCATTGCTGTGGCGAGAGGCACACTTAAAAACCCAGATTAAAAAAAAACAAAACATCCCAGGATCAATAGAACAAAACCACCATACCCACATCGCTTACAGAGGTCAAACAAAATCGTATCTACTCTATTTAGTTGCAAAGCCATAGTTGCAAAAAGTGACGTAACGAAGGCGATCGGTATTTATCTGAGACCTTCACCTTACCGTAACCAGGCCGCGCGTGCGGCCCTTTTAATGCAACCCATATGTGTTATGCTGCATATACACTGCCGGCCAACAGTTATACGACTCGTAGGGTGGTCTACCAGACTATGCGAGGCAGTGTAGCGGTGGGCGAGGAAAAATGCGCCTCTTTTAATGCAACCCATATATGTTATGCTGGCCATACACTGCCGGCCAACAGTTATACCACTCGTAGGGTAGTCCACCAGAGCTGTGCGAGACAGCGGAGCGGTGTGCGAGGAAAAAATCACCAAGTAGTGTTGCTAGCCCCCGATCACACATGTCTTCCTATTGGTGAAGTCCGCTCCGCACCGGTACCTCGTACAGCAGCTGATGGATAGTCACTCTTATGCTATGGCTACACCACCGGTTTTTAATGCAGCCCGTGTGTTATGCTGCCTCTACACTGGCAGTAAATAGTTAAATACGAAACAGGTCACTCAAGTCTTTGAGGTCTAATATCGCTCGACATGTTTCGAACCAATACGCGGTCCATATTCGTGAGCACTCGCGATGCCGGTGCGCTCAGCACATTTTTTGGCGTATTTTATTGCGCCCGTGTTTTCCTAAACGTGGTTCTAAACATGTCGAGCGATATTAGACATGTCTGAGACTCACGGGGAATTTTCTACATAAAGTTTAATATTACTCTTATGCTATGTTATAATGCAGCCCATATGCTACATTATGTAACATTCAAATCACATCGGAATGTATTAGCCGAAATAAATACCACACTTTTATTGACTCTGCTCTTTAAGTACATATGTTTACATATCTATAAAGTATCAATTACAGCCCGCTCCGCCTGCAAAAAATCCCTACTACGTAAATTTGTGCAATCACCACGATCGGCAAACTAGAAAGTCTCGGATATCTTATTTATCGCCCTTTGCCTTCGGCTCGGGAGTCACCTGTGATCTGAGACATTCTTTCTTTTACCGCCCCAGGTAAGTAATATAGGTACCTGCTATTAATGAAAGCTTATGTTCAACCTATCTATAAATTAGGTCAGTTCACCAAATTAGCTGTCATGACACTGCGCAGACTCCCGGCCGCGCAGTGTAAGCAGTCGAACTTGTAAACAGTGGCCTATACTATCCGAGTTCGACCGTAGGTACCAACTTTTTTAGAAATGCGCGTATAATTAAACCATTGGCTCTGAAAGCTGTATAACTCGCGAGCCTGTATTAAAAAAATATCACTTCGAAAAAAAATACTGTAAAAAAAACTACATGACTATTGAGCCTGCTTACAAAATTTCATAAAACAGCCGGAAAACAGTAAACTTTGTTCGTTTCGCTCTCTCGTTCAACAAAATAAAGAATACAAATTAATAAAGAATAAAGAATAAAATTCCATCGAATACAATCAATATTCTACGAATTCCAATTATAAGCTAAAAATCGTTTTGTTCCATCATCCATCACACTTACACAAATTGGTGGATCTCGCGAACTTTGCTGCGATTACATTACGTGGAAGGTGGTCAGGGGCAAAGTGTTTTATTATATTGCATTCTTAAACTTAGCTTTTTTGTTTGGTTGGTAGTTTGGCCCGCTGCCATATTGCCCTAAAACGCCCAGGGTCAAAAAAAAAAAATTATTACCTAACCGGTACCTAATACGGAGGGAAAGAACATAAACTGCATGTAAAACTACGGAAGGAGGTAAGGTATCTTGTTCTAGTATATATGGCTCTGTGAGCTGTAGAACGCGCAAGCCTGCATTTAGCAAAATGTTTTTGAATTTTGAAAAAGTGACTGACCCAAATTTTCACGATAATCGGTTGAGAAATGCAACCTTTAGAGTAGAACAGCGGGAAAGCGGGACAACCACACAACTGGACATACAAACGATTTTCGGCCCAATGAAGCTGAAGCATAGAGCTTCGTTCGCTTCGCACCCTCGATCGATTAGGCACCCAAAACAGATAACATTCATTACATAGATTGTAGAAAATAAATCAGGGGTTCTGGTTAGGAATGCCATCCAAAATATGATGCACAGCATGATTACAAGTTACAACGAGCGAAAACTATCCTAAAACTACACTAAAATACTCCATAACAACATGCTTAAGTAAGCAAACTAGATCATAAGTTACACATATTTTAAGCTCGACTTAATTATTCTTCAGTTTTCAGTACACCGCGCCTCACAGGAGCGTCACAAAGTCGATACACACCAAAATAAGGTCGTGCGCATATTATATAACTCCTACAAACACGCGTCACGGCCCTAAGAAAGTCGTGACTGGTGGATCGCCTCGCCTTGGTCCACAATTATCGTATTTTATTAACATTACCAATTGCTTTTTATTGCCTCGTTGGATACTTGTACTATTATGGCTATTGTGATAATGTATCGAATAATTAACTGTGCATTACGATTACGACATCCAAACACATTTGTGACCTTTCTCATATTTTTCGTGGTCCGTAACGATAAGAGCTCACTAGGATGTAAATTGGGAGTTATTGTTGTTGTTGTTGTTGTCCAATAGCACCCCAGATGCCTTCCTTAGCTCGCGACACGCCTTCCTGTCCTGGGCGACGTTCCTGGCCTCTAAGCTACTAAGCGTAGGTAGAGGTCTAGTTTCGTAACGGGGACCGGGGTGAGCGGCATTAGCGCGTAGCAAAGATTATTAAGAAAATAATAATCTTTGCTACGCGCTATAATCTTTGGCGCGTAGCGAACAGCATGCTCAGTCCAACTGATCGCAGCTCACTCTTGACTGCACAGGACGTCCACGAATTCGCCTTCTGTCCGGCTTCCCTCAAAAGCGATATTTTCATTATTTAGTTCCCCTCTTTGAATCTCCTTTATTGGGAGTGGCTGTACGTCTAGCACAACTTGCTGACAAGTCAATTTGCGCGCGACTGAGCGTCTCATTTCTCACTTGCACCTACAAATTAGAAAGAGGAGGGTAGATCTTTCTCGACTCGCGTCCCGGCACGGCGTCAGTTGTGCTAGCCCCGCTGAGGTTAATTTCCGTTATGGAAACAGCTCTGGCAACAGGCTATGGCTAGCTCCTTCGAGCGGGTTGCACCAATTTACGATTGCTGACCGATCAACGTAAAATATGACGCTGACGTACGTTAGGTCCATTTTCGGGTTCTGTGCCGACCTTATTCTCCTCGAGGAATATACAATATATACCTACTAACTACATACAGAATGCATTATGTTATTTGGCTGAAGTCGTTTTTATTAGTGGTTATACTTACTTCCCCAAGTTTCTGTAAATTTTAGGGAGTTACTATTCCATTTATACCGACGCTATATAACTGACAGCGAATTTTCTTATCAATAAAGATTAATTTTCCATACAACGAAACGCAAATCAGTATGTATTATCTAAACGTTTGAACTAATCCAGTCACAAGTTTTTATAAACACCAATCACAACTAAAGCACTTAGATTTGAGAGTTAGATTCAAATATCAGTTTTAATATGTCTGAACAGGATTTAATGTTCATTGTATATTTCTTATAACGGGTTATTACCGTTAATTGCTTGTTAATATTAATCCGGATGAACGAACACGTCCGATATGTCAATTCGTTTATGCGTCACATCACGATTGGCACCAACACTCAAGAACAAAAACACGCGTACATTATGTTGTGGAACGGATCCTGCCGTAGTTTTCCAGAGGGACAACAGACTGTAGGGTTCTCCAAGAGAGGAATGTACTTACAGGTTTTTGAAGGGACGACAAAGAGAAAGCGAGTCCCCTGGAGTTTCTAGCGTCCATAGGCTACAGTAACCGCTTACTTAGGCGTACGCTTGTTTGCCACCGATGTGGTATATCATTTTAATAAAATGCTGGCTGGAGTGGTTTCGATCACACAAACGTTTGACAACACAGTTATATATTATATTCCAGGAAGCCCTCGAGCGCGATTCCTGTCCCCTTGGAAGATCAGAAGCAGGGGACGAATCCTCAGCCATGACACACCGAATCCTAGGTCTTCTTATTGTCAATTCAAGCGCCCGAGAGGGCCCCTCTGGTCGACGAGGGGAAGGCTGTGGTGCTAAGTACGACGCAACCCAACCCCACGTCCAAACTACGAGCTGTGGTCAAAACGTTGTACGAAACAATGTGCGTGATATTTTTTGTTCTTAAAATGGATGTAAGGGACCTGTACAGTATAGATAAGCACGTGATGTGCCCCCTACGGTGGTACAACCGGATTATAGAGCAGGCAGTTAAGGCCAGTTGTTAGGAAAGATAGAACACTAGAATACTTATATACAATTATATTTCCACTTCATCGTGATCCTCCTCCCGTTTTTACAGGTTCTATTCTATAGTATAGTATCATTATCATATCAGCCGAACATAGGCTTCCCCCGGAGTGCCAAAGTGACCGGTACCCTTCCACTTATACGTTATTTATTATGTTATGTCTCTGACCTGACCTTTTCTTAGTTCATGTGAGGTGTTCAAATACTATATCGGTATACTTATTTGGTAAGCCGTAGTGCTTGTACTTTACGAACTGGTTTGAGTCAAATGGCCCAAAGATGGCGGCGGATTTGGAACGAGACAAGTTAAGAAAAACAATTAATCTCTTTATACGCGATTAAAACCTGTTTTAAAATAGCCAAGAAATATTGAAGTACAGTTCAACTGTGATTTTGACCCGTTTCCAAAAGTCATCGAAATACATCATCATAAAGTGACTACGGGGACCTAAAGTATGTACAGTCAGCATCAAAAGTAGCTGCGCAAACGAAGACGGCAAAAGTCTTTATTAAAAGAGAATAAGAGCTTTTAACGTCTTCGATTGCGCAGTTAATTTTGATGCTAACTGTACCTACTTAGAGTCAACAAAGTTTACATCTAAGCAGAAACTGAGTTACAAATATCTGGACAGTATAAATATTTTTTTTTTTTTTAAAAGCCTATAGAGTGTCCCACTGCTGGGCAAAGGCCTCCCCTCTCGACTTCCACTCTTCCCGGATTTGAGCAATCTCTGGCCAATCGCTACAAAATGCGTCCAGGTCGTCCCGCCATCTCCGTCTCGGCCTGCCACGTCGCCGCCGCCCATCGTGTGGCACCCACTCCGTGGCTATTTTCGCCCACCTCTGTGGATGCATGCGGCAGGCGTGGCCAGCCCATTCCCATTTCAGCTTGGCGGTCTTAACCCCAACGTCGGCAATGCGGGTTTTTGAGCGCAGCGTAGAGTTTCGGACACGGTCGATCCGTTTCACTCCCAGTATGCTACGCTCCATAGCCCGTTGGCAAACCTTCAATTTGGTCTTTTGTGCCTCAGTGAGTGACCATGTTTGGGCACCGTAGGTTAGGACGGGCAGAATACACATATCGACGAGTCTTCGCTTCAGGGTCAAAGGAAGATCTCCCTTCAGAAGCTCTTTTATAGACCAATAGCTTCTCCAGGCGTTCTGGATTCGTCTTTCAATTTCTTTATCCTGCCTTTGGCTGAAGGAAGCTAATTGGCCTAAATACGTGTACTCGTCGACGTAATGTATTGGCTGCCCGTCTACCTTAACCCTACGCTTCGTGCCATTGGTCATTATCTGGGTCTTGGATCTATTCATTGAGAGACCAGATTTAAGGCTTGCCGAGCTTAGGTCTTGTAACATTGCTTGGAGATCGTGGGCTGTTGATGAGAAAAGTACAATGTCATCGGCAAAACGAAGATTTGTTAATCTTTTCTCGCCGATGACAATGCCTTTGTTTTCCCAGCGGACCGCCAAGCTTTGAAATATTTGTTCAGAGGGTGCTTGTGAAAAGTTTAGGAGATAGCGGGTCACCCTGTTTTACACCTCTTTCGATTTTGAACGGCTGACCAGAAGATTGTAATTTTATGTCTGCTGTGCTATTGTCGTAGATGGAATTGAGTAGATCTATGTACGTGGATTCGATATTCTGGTGACGGAGTGCTGTAAATATGGAAATATGGGTGATACTATCGAAAGCTTTTGAGTAATCTACGAAGGCTAGATAGATGGGTTTATTGTATTCATGGTATTTTTCTATAATTTGGTTAAGGGTATGTAGATGGTCGGTGGTCGAGAAGCAGGGACGAAATCCGGCTTGCTCGGGGGGTTGATGTTTATCTAGTTGTCCAGCAATACGACACTCTAACTATTACTTTCATGAACGCCTTGTATAAATGCGAGACTAGGCTTATCGGCCGGTAGTTGTTGATATCGCTTTTGTTTCCCTTTTTGTGAAGCAGTATTATGTTTGCGTGGGTCATTTGTTTGGGGAGTTTTCCGGTTTGAATTATACTATTAAATAAGTTGTTGATGTGGGGTAGTAAAACGCGCTTTCCGAGAGTTAAACATTCTGTGCTGAGTCCATCTCCTCCAGGGCTTTTTCCAAACTTCATGGTCCGAAGAGCTTGGTTTACTTCATAGCCTGTAATTGGTGGGATGGATTCAGCACAGACATATTGCTTGGTGGTGGTGGGTTTTTGCGGATCTGAATAGAGATTTTTGTAAAACTTTGTACAAATATCCAATATTTTATCACGACTGTGTTGTTTGTTACCGTGTTCGTCGGTAAGATTATTTATCCACGGCTTCGTCCCTCTGTGGATACCTTGTCGTGCAGCTTTTAATGAAATATTTTTATTTAAAGCGGTTTTAACTGCGCATGTATTAAAGTTACGGATGTCGCTTCTAATGCTGCGTTTCACGATTCTGTCAAGACTATTGAAACTATGCGAGGCTCTTGGTAAAGACTGTCTCTGCTCTATTAATTGAATTGTGTGGTGTGATAGCTTTTTGTGCCTTTTGTTGTTGGTCTTGATTTTATTACTGGCGAGCTTTACACTCTTCAGGATCTTTTGGTATTGGTCTTCCACGTCGTCCATATCAATGTCTAAATTTTCAAATTGGTTCTGTAGTTCTAAGTTGAAGACATCGTAATTGTTTGTTAGTGTAAGTCTGTCAGGGTTCTTGCTGGTTCGGGATGAAAATGTTTTGTGACGCAATATTTTGAAATTAAAGGAAAGTTTTGTACGTAGAGGCCGGTGATCGGAACTAAACTTGATCCTGTTTATGGTACTAACGTCGTTGACAATGTCTAATTTGGATGCAAGCGCAAAATCGATTTCATTTCTGTAACTACCGGTCCGGTGATATCCAAGTCCAACGTCTTTGATCTTTTTTCGGGAAAAAACTATTGCAAACCTTCATTCCTTGTCCGAAAGCAAATTGAAGTAAACGGGTGCCACGTATATTCCGGTTTCCTAAACCATGTGGTCCAAGAACTTGCTCATCGCCCACTTCATTGCTGGTGCCCAGCTTAGCATTAAAGTCGCCAATAACCATATTCCAAGTTCCCCGCTGTTCGTCACAGGCTTTATTTAACGAATCGTAGAAGTCCTCAACATCTTCGTTATCGTGTGTTGAGGTAGGAGCGTATGCTTGGACTATTGTTAATATGTGGACTTTATTCAATCTGAATCTTAATACTGCAATTCTATCGGAATAGCCTCTGAACTCTAATATGTTGTTCTTCCACTTTTTGTTCACCAAAAATCCTACTCCGTTTTGACCGCTAGTGGTTCCGTAGTGGTAGAAAATGAAATCGTCTCTCTCTGTAGTCTCTTCGCCCAATCTTCTTACTTCCGAGAGCCCTACTACGTCCCATCTGATATCCTTGAGCGCATTTTCTAGTTCTAGAAGACGTTCATCTCTCAATAAAGTGCGTACATTATATGTGATGATATTAAATTTATCGAAATCCTTGTTGCGTGCCGGGTTCGTTTGACGGTGGGAAGCCTTTAACGTCCGGAGATTCTTAGCACCCCTGGCCCCCAGGGATGCTTGGCTACCGTCATCCCCAAGTCTCTGGGGACCGCCGGACGACCTTTGGGGCCATAACGGGGAATTTGTCATTTTTCATGAGGGGGGTGTGGACCTTAAGCCCACCACGCTGGTCCAGTGCGGGTTGGTGGGTCGTCAGAGCCTCGTTTGTTATTTGGCAGGATGTACCACGTGCAGGTGAGGTTGGCTTGGGGCCCGAGAGATGTTGTATGAGCCCCCTTACTCCCAGGACAGTATATATGTTCTTACAAATGTTTTGAACTGTACTACTAAAATACTTTAATACACTATACTAGTTTGTTGTTATAGTTTTACACATTAAATGTGTTCATTAGCTATTTAATGATTAATGATCAACGAAGTTAATAAACACTGAGACGTCAAAAATAACGTTGGACTAAGAGCGCTGCGAGTGGCATTATGGTTACAGCGCAAGACAGTTGACCATTTTAAGAAAAAACCCGGCCAAAAGCGAGTCGGACTCGCGCACGGAGGGTTCCGTACCATTATCTATAAAAACGGCAACAAAATCACGTTTGTTGTATGGGAGCCCCCCTTAAATATTTATTTTATTTTGGTTTTAGTATTTGTTGTCATAGTAGCAACAGAAATACACCATCTGTGAAAATTTCAACTGTCTAGCTATCGCGGTTCTTGAGATACAGCTTGGTGACAGACAGACAGACGGACAGCGAAGTCTTAGTAATAGGGTCCCGTTTTTACCCTTTGGGTACGGAACCCTAAAAAGTGACAGTCTAGGTTAAGCGATGGTGAATGAAATATTTTCAATAAGAAGAACAAGTTGTTTGTTATTTTATTACATGATAGATATGAGCTTCTTCTAGGTCAGTAATAATTATGTTAAACTTTCGCAAATGCAATGTATGAAAACCACTACACATTCTAACCAGCCCGTTTCAGATCACAATCGTGAAAACAAGCCCATAACACAACCTGTTCAGAAGCAATTTGCCAAATCACAGGTCACCGCAAAAGTGTTTAAATTTTACTCTTATCCCCATACAAATAAAGACCCAAAACGAATGTCTTACTGATATTTATCAGGGCGATTTTGAGCCTTAGGATTATATAACAAAAACAAGTGAAGTTGTCAGTCAAAACAACCTAATTTGAACCGTAACTTGACCCGGTTAGTGGTTGTAAGTGTCCAGTCGGTGTGCAGACCTCTCGTGCCCTTGACCGGTGCACTAGATCTGTCAAGAAAGTCAAGAGTCGTTGCGTAAGCCTGTCAAGGTGCTGTTTGTCATCTCTTTTCTTTTGTTTGTGGGAAATAAGGCAAAAGTTTGCCGCCGCCTCTGCCCCTCAAAGTCCTGGCCGAACTGTTAGATAAAGTCTGTCAGATCTTTTTTAGCGCCTGGGCAGAAATTCGAAGGAGTATGCGAAGGCCTTTGTACCTGTATATAACCTGTTCCGTCTGTATTTGTACACAAGGTGTACACTATAGGATTTAGTCCCCAACCCAGCATGGCGACTACTGCCCATTTCTTTTCATCCATGAGAGGACAGAGGAGACCTGCGCCCAGCAGTGGGACCTGCAGGCTGATCAGTGTTGGATACAGGTTTTTAGTTTAAGGAAGGCTTGTCTTTAGTTTGGGGCTTGACCCAGTTGAGGTTAGATTTAGGTTAGGACCTTAGGATGCTTAGGGTTTTGAGAACCCTAAGGTGTAATAATCGATAATTGAAGGTCACTGTTATTGGTAAACACAGACTGGTTTCCGAAACCGATCGTAATTGTTCTTTCTCCGTGTAGGTTAACCGCTCCGCTTCCCACGCCGCCGGCGCAGCTAGTCAACTTTGGTGTGGGGTAACCCTAACCAGTAACATGTCATCCATATACATAATGTAACGAGTTGAACATACACTCTCATCGATCAAATAATGAAAGGAATCCGTGTGGCGTGTGGTTCAAATTCAGTTTTTACTTTTTTCGTCGATAATCGATAACTGCCTCAGGAACAGGATCATGGGTGAGTTATCGATTCAAAAAAAGGAAAAGTGCTTAAAAATATTTCTATGTATGTATGAATATAAGATAACTGTGTACAGAACTAAAATGAATTTTGACCAATCACGAGGCTCGATTTCCAGAAGACATCAACGCGCAAAAATAAAAAAGCGGTTGGCTGCACTTCGTTTCAGCAGGGCGATTCTCAATAGATACCAAGTTTGTTTAATAAATTATTATTTCCGTTAACTCGTAGAAAAAGTATTGTATGCAATAGTTACATAATTAGCTTTTTAACTCTCGTACCTTTAACTCGACTGAAAAAGCATACATTATATAACGATTGCATAAACTACTATAATAGTTACACTGTATTACTAACTATTACTATTTATATATTGCGCCGTAAAACCCCTACACGTAATCGACAAATAGATGAATGAAAATCATTACACCACAGTAGGCATGTAATTAAGAGGGTCGTTGAACCCTAGACATTGTTTGTAAACAAAGACATTTAATGACGTGAAGTAGGTAGATACATGCGTAAGCGCAAATTCTGTGCCGTTGTTGAAATTGGAGCTTGCAGTTTAAGTTTTCGAATGTTTTCGAGCGAGCGAAGCGAAATTCTCCGTTCCTGCTTGGGCCAAAAATGTCCGGATGTCCGGCTGATCTCCTCTAGAGGTCCCATTTCTCAACCGATTCTCACGAAATTTTGTTTTGTGAGGAAGTTCGATAATTATGTAGTTTTTTTTCTGTCGATTCAGTTTTTGGAAAAAATATTTAAAAAAAAAACAGATTCCCGGGTTCTGCAGCTACTCATACATAGTAGGAACAGTCAGTACCTATATATCTTAGATCGCTGTTATTCCATAAATATGAGATCTGGGGCTTTCTTTATTTCAGCCCGTGGTAGGTAAGTACACAATTTTACCTCTCCCCCTGTCCAGGAAGTGGGTTTTCCGCTCGCGTAGCGGGCGTTGGGTAATATTTAACTATAACTTGCCTTTTTAAAGCGTACAATTCCTGCAATTGTCCCATTCGTTACGCTACCCGAACACGTGCCTAAAACCCAGTATGCGCATGTTCGAACTAACCGGCTGCCTGGCATATCTGACACCCCGCCCCCATCCCCGCATAATGGCAATGGAAATGGAACCCATTCTGTGGGGCCATTTTGCGGCGCTACTTAGACTTCTATGGTTTGTTTCATTCGCTGCCTTAGATATATAATTTACTACGTATGACTGTTAGGTCATTAAATTCATAATATATCTCGTGTTACTATGAGCACTAATCATGACTCAACCACTCTGGATGTAGGTACGAGTAGGTACGGTAATTAGATATATATATTACGTAGAATTTAGCACGCTATCCTACACCTTGGAGCCGGGTGGTACGAAATTGAGCTGTTGTATTTGTCATATTCATAACAATTACTACTTTTACTCATGTTATTTGAGAAAGTGAGGTTTATTAATTATTGCAGTGTACATAAGTAATAAGTAAATGATTAATATAAGTAATAACAGAAAAAAACCTACTTATTGTAAAGGTGGTTAAAGCGTAACTCCATATATTTAGTCAAACGTTTTTATTTCAATCAATTAATTTTACATTCAATATTTCCATTTACATTCAACTGTTTATTAAAATAATAAGGCCATACATTTCTATATCTATACCTTCAGCTTCCTATGTCAAATGGTCTTCGAGAAAACTGGCTGTGAGCTGTGACAGACGGACAGCCTCCGAGTGATCGCATAAGTGTTCCGTTGGACCAATTTTGGTAAGGAACACTAAAAAGCTAATGTAATATAGTAAACCTCTATAATGAATGCATGACAGATTTTCCAAACCACGAACAAGTGACTGATTACTTCTAGGTAGCTAATTTTAGTTAAGAATTTGTATTTTATTTTATTATTGTCATTGTGTATGTGATATGGGTTTATTGCCTGAAATAAAGAATTTATTATCATCTCCTTTATTAAATTTTCTTCTTAGACTAGGTTTTTACAATACATATATAAAAAGTAAAATATAAACCTATACATACAAAACATAAATCGTTATAAAAAGTTAAAAACCTAATCTAGGGTACCGCCGGCAGCGAGGCGGGGGCTAAGCTGCCGGCGGTCAGGGCGACAGGGACAGGAACCTCCTGACTATCCGCGCAGTATCCAGGAGTACCGCCTTCTGTATCTGACCCTTGATCCAGCCATCTAGCGACAGTCTCTTATTATTATTATAATATTATTATAAACAACTATAACAAGACGAACATACTTTTAATCCCCTTTATACAATTATTTTTGCAACGAATACCAACGAATAGGCATCGGTTCCCTGTTACAAAGCATGCAAATAAGCATATCAGTATTTTCTTGCTAAATGAACTTTTAAAACTAGATACATTAGGCAAGTATGTGTATGTTGCACCATTTATGCTTGTCTGGCTTGTTTTTAATGTCACTAGTAGAAAGGAGATAAGCTAGCTAACATGGCGACACGCTTAAAGTAAAAAAGAACAAGCTCAAAAGAAATTATTAAATACTCGTATCCGAATATGTATTTTCCCTATGACATGAGAATGACATGACATTCGTCTGAAATTAGATGAAGACGGCAGGATAAACTGTATTTACAAAAAACTTAATCAAAATTCATGTTGACACTTGTATGTGTTATGTAAACACTCTCTCCCCACAGGTTTTTAAATAGGTACCGTAAAATGGGGTGAGTAGGGGCAAAACTGACATTTAAACCTCGATAACATTTTATTTATATGCAAACTGAATGGTGTATATAATAAGTGTTCCGGACGTTTGTATTTTATTTTGGGTAGTTACATTTCATAACTTTGACGATAAACAGGAAAGCCCACCTCACCCCGTAGTCCCTCGTAATTGGGGTGAGATGGGATTTTATACAAAGGTGATATTGTAAGATTGTTGAATCGATTTTTTTTATTATGAGTATTACTATAGCTCCATTTTAAATTGGAATACATTATTTTTGTAGCAGTAGCCTTACAATCCCATCTCATCCCCCTTTCATCCCTTTTCTCCCCATTCATAACCCAACTCTCCCCGCGAACCCTACTCACCCCATTTAACGGTAAATAGCAAACAAAAAACTAAATTGAACAACAAGCACTGTCAACACAACACTCGGTTCAGCCAAATACTAATGCACGGACGAACCGGAGACCACTGCCCTATTCTGTAACTTGTTTTAAGCTCACCTCAACGCCCACCCACAAATATATCTTGACACCGCGAGGCGTAGTAACTAAGCGTAGGTAGAGGTCTAGTTTCGTGACGGGTGACCGGCGGGTTGAGCCGCATTAGCGCGTAGCGAATAACAGCCCAGGACGCACTATTTGATAGTTTGGCTACCAATCGGGTCAGTAGCTGAGACTGCATACATATATTAGGGTAAGGTTCTAGAAAGATCTCAATACTATAAATTTACGCTAATGCTAAGTAGGTAAGTATTAACATTAACCTATAGATTTTTTCCTGCAAAACGTTCATTCGGGATTTTCTGTGCAGTCAACAAAACAGGTGACCACGCACAACCGGTTCCGCACAGGAAAGTCTACGATGAATGGACTCTGGGGAGCCCCCACGGGCCCTTCGCATCTATGTTTACTCTAAAATACAAGAAGGAAATCGGAATCTATTACGTTAACTAATGCCTTACTCAGAGCAATGACGCGTATCCAAGAGAACCGGATTGAAACAATATTTAATTAGGTATATAAACAGCGTTCAGGCAACCGCTGTTTCAATCGGCTGACTCGCTAAAATATTCCTTTTTCCGCCCCAAGTCAAAGTTGACTCAGTTCGGGTTGCACAGGGCGGTTCCACATAACTTCGGGAGCTCAAATACCGCGAGCCATCCAATTGCCTCTTGGATACTGAAACTACACGTCATTGCTTTAACTACCTGTGACTTCGACCGTGTTAGTAGCTAACAATTCTACCAATACAAACTTAAATCTAATTTACTTTCTTGTCACTTTTTCTACACTTAAACCACAGTCACGGCTACCACAAGGCGGCCCGCGAGCTGTGTCGCCGCGACATATCGTCTCTTTTAATTATTAGAACGAGACGGATAGTCTATGTCGCCGCGACAGCTCGCGGGACGTCCTATACGTCTAGCACAACTTGCAGCTTCGCTTCCCGCGCGCCTGAGCGTCTCTTATCTCACTCGCACCGTGCAAATTCGAAAGAGGAGGGTAGATCTTTCTCGACTCGCGTCGCGGCGCGGCGTCAGTTGTGCTAGGCCCGCTGCGATAGTGCTGATGTAGATGAGATTTTGGTACATAGTTTGAGTTGCAATAAAAATTATCCCAACATTGGGCCCAAATTGAAGATAATTTACGTCCCGAAAATGGTACCTACATTAGGCAAAGAAATTAAATGGTAAGTCGCGAACAAAACTCATGTGTAAGAAAACTAAGTCACTGTCACAACTTTTTATTCCACGCAGACAAAGCCACGGGGAAACTAATGACATAAAAGACCCGTTTTCCTCTTCGCAAACGTGTTTACATTCATGACACTTCAAACAATAAGTGCATACATACCTATATTACACACAGTGTCCTAGATAAGGGACGGCCATTGAATTTGAATCGCAAATTGTACGAATCAAAATCTGACAGCTTTTGTTCACTTGGGGTTATGGATACAGATGAAAACACACAAACACACGAAATATAGGCAGAGTACATAGGTGCACTTTATGTCCATGGCATAAGGACCAAAGTCGTAAAACTAGGATATAATTAAGGTTCCAGGTAGGAAAGAGATAAATGTTGCTCAATCAGTATTTTGTTAGAAAATTAGTAGTGGAATTACCAAACTACCAGGTAATGATTAGGTATCATTGTCAAGCACCAAACGGCATCGTATTGGGAGCATGACCATAGAATTATAGTCCAGAACAGTTTGATAATGTTCGGGAGATTCAAGCTAATTATTTATATGCTCGGTGTAACTACGAGAAATTGTACGCATTGTAAACTTTACACCAATCCGTCTGTTGTTCGTTAAAATCTGATTGTATGGGAAGTTTGACAAGTTTCTATGGAATGACAGCTGCTCTGTCAGCGCCATATTTAACGTTGATCGGTCTGTAATCGTAAGTTGGTGCAACCGGCCCTAAGGTGGGTAAACTTTAAATATGACGCTGACAGCTGTCATCCCATAGCAAACTGTCAAACTTTCCATAGGAGATTTTAACGGACGTAACGTACGATTACCGTTCGTTTGAAACAACCAGCCCTAAAAGTGAGAGTTGAAAACTATCGACATAAGAATACATGAGAAGTTTCGAACTTCTCGTTAATTTAATTGATAATATTTAGCCTTTTTTGTTTAGTGACATTTAGTTTTGATAATCTGCAATTTTCAATTAACATATTTTCAATTATTGTTGTAAGAGTATTTTTTTATTGTAAATCACCGTTTGACGTGTAAAAGTGCCGTCTTGGCCGAGTAGATATTATGAGATTTTGAGGCAAAACAGAAGTTTTAAGTTAGTACACTACATATTTGGTTTCAATTCCACATATTGAAAATATTAAGGAAAGTGTTATAAAAGTAGAGTTTCGACCTTGCGCTTTCGCGACAGCGCATGCGCGAGGCTGTTTGTGTAATGAACCAATTAAACCATTACTATAGCAATATGTTTGTGAAACCAATATGTCGTGAATGGCTGCTTATTTGACACGTCGGCTCATTTTAAGAGGTTTCAAATTAAGCGAAACTGGACTGAAATTCGTCTTGCTTCAATGGAAGCCTACGATATGGCCATTACGTGTTACCACATTTTAAATGCGTATTTATGACAAGAATGGTGAACCCCATCCGATATTAGAACCATCTCATAGTCCTCATTGCTCAGTCACTACCACGAAGATACTGTTAAGTTTTCACTATAAAAATTGATTATTCAAAAACATTTTTTTATTAATTGATTAAACCTAATAGAATGTATATGTATAATTTTCACTCGTACATCGTCGACATCGAAAAAGGATCGTCTGTGCGTTATTTCAACTTATTCTATTACTGATTGTGAATCGATTTTCAAGTTTTTAAAGCACTAGTTTGGGAAAATGGATATCGTAAGATCGTACATATCCTTTATGAATGCGTATTCAATTTACGATATTAATGATGATAGTCCAAACAATTACACGTGTTAGATTATTGAACCGATACCGCTCAAGTGATTTTTAGAGCTCCTATACTTACCTACCCACCTACTTAATACTTACTACCTACACTGAACAAGTACCTAGTGCTAAACAGCAACCACACGAAACTAATAACATTATTATAGATACAGGAATAATACTAATTACTACTTCATCAGCATACGTCAGTGCCATGCGTTGCGCGTACTCGCTCTATCACGTTAGCTCGTCGCGGGTGGGAGCGAGCGCACGACACTCATTGAATTTGGAATATGAAGTTAGGTGTCAGATTGATTCCTTAGCACGAGCACAAGCAGCATCGAACACAATACAAGTCATTCCATAGAGAACTGTCAAATAGAACTAAAACATTTTCACTCCTGTTATTCAGAAAAGAGTTATTGTTGCCCTCAATTGAGGGATCAAAGTTGTACTTTTCAACCCTGATATTCTCTGTTTAATTTCAATCTTTCTCATAGAAGCTGTGAAAAGCAGCAGACAGGTATGTGCCACTCTATAACAAAATTGTTTCCATCTTGGGCATAAACACTTGAATCCCTCGTTACGCTCAAGATTCTATCGTCTATTATAGAATTGTTCGCTTCGCGAGAGTACACATTGCAATCTACTATCGATGAATTCATACACAACTTGAGATTAAGTCAATAAGTTGGCAGAATCGCATCAAAGTACTCCATTCAAAAAGCAACTCTAGAGTCCAAGGTAAAAGATTCAAATTCCACTGAAGGTTTTATAAAAAGTCGGCAACAATAAATAATCTCAGCTATACGATCGCCGATTGTTTGAGACAGCCAAACCTTAGTCCACACATTGGTGAACGACCTCGTGTCAACTTGTCATCTAGTCCATACATTTTTTCTGCACTCATTCAATAACAATTTCGTCACGTTATACTTAAAATTATTTCAGTTAGCCGACTTGTATCAAAGTAGTCCTTTCAAAAAGCAACTTAACCTTCCAAGCTATACCTACGTTTCAAAACCCAATGGTAGTTTTATAAAATTTGGGACGTTTTAATTTATTTCTACTACCATTCTAGTTAAACTGGTTCGCTTTCGCATAACGCCGATTGAATTGATGTTAAGTGGTTATTGAAATGTGTATCATCGGTTGTTATTCATAATGCGTCTGCGCATCGCTAGGAGCGAGTAGGCTGGCCTGTGATTGTGCATAGTTGTTAAGGCTTTGGGGGTCAATGTGTTCACCTTTGATATTTGTTTTGAGAACAAATGCTGCAGTTTTATTGTTTCTGTATAGTCATTGTTATGGTCGTTATGTCGACAGGTAAATCATTTAAATCAGAATTAACTTTTATTACTTTAAAGTAAACGACTGTATTAAGTATTGTATATAGAAAACTGTCGTGAGAATCAGACATTATTACAATTTTGATTCACGTTCGAAGCGGTTCGAAGCATGTCGAGCTATTTTCGACCTTAAATAAAAAAGGGAGTGACCCGTTTTCATTCGTTTTAATTTGTAATGTTAAGATTGAAATTGAATTTTTAGTGAAAAACCCCATTAGGGTTCCTTGTTGACTACGGAACAAGGGACCCTAGTTTTTTCGCCATGTCCATCCGTCCGTCTGTCTGTTCGTCCGTCCGTCCGCCTGTCCGTCCGTCCGTCTGCGGCTTAGCCCTGACCCTTGCTACTAACTAGAAAGCCGTAATTCGGCCTGGGCAATGTAAATCCGTCACGCCGACAAAATGATAGAATAAAATCTTGAATATTCTCTTTTAGGGCACCTCCCCTACTCGTAAGGTGAGGATGGGGATGTAATTATTTATTTAATGACCCGTTATACCTTATGTCATTAGGTAAGCAATGTCAGAAAAATTACTGAGTTACTATGTTTAATCTGACGGTCTCTGATCGGGATGGTAAACGGATTGTTATGAACCGGACCTACGTTTGACAAAAGAATTCATCCAGCATTACATTAAAACATCATTACTTTAAAACGTAATGTTTGGTTTAGTGTTAGTCTAGTGGACAAAAAATATGGAATTAGCGCTGATGGGCGTAACGAGCTGAATGAGCAATTTAGAGCAATCATCGGCGCGCGCGCAGGCTGTGTTCATGAAGCTCACAAATCGCCTCAGACGATCCAGGATACCCTGACCTCTTACTACGTTCAATTAACACGGATCTCCGGGTCTATTTAGAGGGGTCATGAAAGCAGAGACAGGATGTGAAGCGCAGTAGACGTTTCGCTCACTCAAGAGCAATGTTGTATTGTTTCATTTATATTGAATAGTTCTGTGATTAACGGATAGGTACATGGTATTGATATTGATCTATATGAGCAGTTATCTAAAACTTTTATTAATGGATCCCTTTCACTAATATGATATATTCCTTTCTTTCAATAATTAAAATAAGTGTCATGATTTTATGACCTTCGCAACGATCGTCACTTATTCCCCTTACGTCTATTGAAAAGAAAAACATAAGTACTTCAAATTTTTCAGGCTGAGCTCTGTGACAATGACAACACTTGAAGTTTTAAATTGATGTTGTGGGACTTTAGCAATTGGCACACTGTTTCTCTCTAATCATTAGATTAATATAGATACTGTTATGTAAAGCGGCTTGTTACAACTCGCACTCTTCTTGGTTCTGTTTAAAAAACAATCTAGACACCATTTGGTTCCATATTGCATGTCACAATTCACGCACTGCGTATGCGCGTACTACACGGTACATTTACTATGCGTATATTCTTGACATTATTTGAGTTGGCCGAATTGCATCAAAGTAGTCCGTTCAAAAAGCAACTCTACTGTTCAGGGTAAAAGCTTCAAATTCCAAGGTCCGTTTCATAAAAGGTCGCCAATATTAAACAATCTCACCCATACACATACTACATATTATACCTAGTATTTGTGATCCGTGTATCTCGCCGGGTTTACCCAAGTACCCGTATTCTCCGAATTAATTACTCTTCAGTGTTTTTAATTTATACAATCAGGCCTTGCCTCTGAACTTGGGTTACTGGATCATATCGATCGATATCATTAAAGGCGAGTTGATTATGCAGAATGTTAGTTTTTGAAGCGCCATGGCTCATAAAATATATTCTTTAATCTGTTTATGGAAATATAACCGGAACAACTTTTCCGATTTAAAAATGTCTTTCACCTGTTTATAGAATGGAGTTTCCGAATGGACACAGGCTGTATTTTTTTCCGCGAGCTTGCCTGCTCGATTTTAAATACGCAGGAGAGCCGCTCGGGCCGCTAATACATACTTAATATTATAAAATCGAAGTTGTGTCTGTCTGTCTGTCTGTTACCTTTTCACACTTAGACCGCTGAATTTGCTATGTAGATAGTTTGAATCCTGGGGAACCGCATAGGATAGTTTTTATTCCGGAAATCCTCCCTCAAGGGGGTGAAATGGGAGGTGAAGGTTTGTATGAATCCTTAGTTCCACGCGGACGGACTCGCGGGCAGATGGTAGTATTTTATATAGTTTAAAAATTGCCACGCAAGTGACGTCAACGACTATCACTTGTATGTTTGACTCATAATACGGCGTAGTCGGGAATTTACTGGTTTCCGTCGGCTATGGCGATAATTAATTATTCATAATGCTTTTGTAAAATATTCCTTACTATTTATTCCAAATACATAGGTATGTTTTATAGTTCTGTGAATAGGCATTTTTCCGGGTAAATTTGCTTCATATGGTCTAAGTTAATGGATAGCTCAGATCAGATCAGCTCTTGTACGCTTACATGTTTTAAAACATAGTTATGGTGTAAGACGATAATACAAATACAAATAGTTTATTTCGTCAAAAATAGGTAAAATAGGTAAAAGTTATAAGTAGTATTCAGTTATGATGTGCCATTGTGTGTACGAAAATTTTGTATATGTAACGATAAATGAGAATATTCAAAATTAGTTACGTAACCATTACCTTTAATTCGGATTTTCGTTAACCAGAAATTCGGATTTTATTATGTTGTATGTCTACAACACACAACACACGAAAACATCCCAAGTAACACAGAAAGCATTTTATCACACGAATAGTAAACTTATGTAGAACTTAAGGTCCGTATAAACTCTTATATAAGTTCACCGAACATCTTGACGCTTTATATTGGCATTTCAAAACCATTATGATGCTTTAGACTGTATAACGGTAAGATAATGGCATATCAAAATGCTTTTATAAAGCCTTTAGTTTTACTGCAGCAAACCACAACGCAATTGTACAGCTTTCAGCTGTTTTTAGTGCCATTGGATCTATAATAGCATTTTAAAGTAGTAAATAAATGCTTAATGCTATTTAATAGCATAAACGTGAACCATTATAATGCCATGTAAATCCGTTAAACAGCTTTCAGCTGTTTTTTAGGCCTTAGGGCCTACTATAGCATTTTTAAGTAGTAAGATAATGCCTAATGCTGCTGAACAGCAGAAACGTGAATAAATGTAATGCTTGCATTATTAAAGGTCACCCGAGTTCTGTTTTACAGCTAACAGCTCTTTAATCTAATACACGTGAGTGCGTGTAATGCGTAAAGCTGTATATAAACATTTATTTTACAGTATTCGTAAAACGATGTGTCCGTTAGTTATGTAGATAATGCGTTCAGAATCAGAAAGCCTTTTTATTCATAGGCAAACGGATTCCAACTGTACAAAAATTCTGAAATGGGTTTTATTGTTTTGCTCAAGGATCCCCAAAATTGCAATCAAGTAATGGCACTATTTTAGTCCACATCAAGTCTAGTGGCATACCGGTGAACCCATATATAACTACTTTATAGACAACGGCACCACAGTGGTTCACCAAAAGTCTTCTCTCTGGCCTCTGGCTTAATAATCGTTCACATGTGAGTATTTCTACTGCTTGCGGCATTAATTGGACTTTTTAAAGGCTCACCGGGCTGCTATAGCCCGACACCATTTTTTTTAATATTATAACCAAAAAATATTACCATGAGGACCTATTTATAAAAAAAAATATACCTGAATAATAATGATATAACTTAATTTAATACTGCCCAACGAAAACTATTATGTCAATAATGCAAAATTTGTTGTATACTAGCAACAAAAAAAATGTTTTGGTTATTTCACAAATATCTTTATATAACACTTTATATAAAAACCACAAAATATCGAAGGCGCGTGAAAATATTGAATGAAACATATATAGACATTTACAGTAAACTACATTGCGCAGTAATATTTGAAGGCATAATAGCTATTTACGATACAAGTGCCGAAAATAGGAAATTCGCAACGAGTGGTGATAAATTAAAACACGACCGAAGGGAGTGTTTTAAATCGACACGAGTTGCGAGTTCCTATTCGCACGTGTATCGTACAACGTTTTACTGTACATATGGCTCTTTAAAGTTTCGACATATGCACGAAAAGTGCTCTTTTCCGCACAAGTGCGGGAAAGTAGCACCATATGTACTGTAAAATAACTAAAGAGTCAAACACTTTACCATCTATCATAAATTTTGCAAACACTCGTCACTGCTGTCAGTTTTGAACACTCACGCATCCATATATTATATATTATTGCGAGACAATTAACATTTGTACTAGCGATGTATTCGATCGATGAAATTTTTATACTGATGTAGGCCTACATGTGAACATTTATAATTCTTTTAGTACATTCTAATTCTAGTCTAATGCTTTTGTAATGCAATTAACATGTTCATTATCAATAATATTGCCGGCTTAATGCTTCTGTAATGTCATTGGCAACTTCATTGACCATAATAATGCTGCTTTAATGCGATTGACACTTTCTTTGACCACAATAATGCTTGTATAATGCGCCAGTCATGCAATTAAACAACTATTGTGAACCTTTTTAGGATCTAAAGCAGTAAAATTTGTGCCCAAATAAGCACTACAATAGCCGTATAAACGTTTATAATGCTACTTTAGAACTAACTCAAAATGCCAAAACGATACACAAATGCTGTAACTCGGCTGTTATACTGCTTTGATGTGTTACTTGGGATACAACATAATAAAATCCGAATTTAAGTGTCAACGTTACTATTTTTTATTAAACATCAATAATATAATTAAAGTTATTGACGCTCTATACTCTTTTCAAAAAGGCTCAAGTGGAAATGGACGGGCCATGTATCGAGATTATACCGATGACCTTGACCTTGAGCGCCACGAAATGGAAGGGGCCATATGGTTCAAGGAATCGAGGAAGACCTAATAATAGATGGCAAGACGAAATAGCCTCAGTCGCAGGCAAAAATTGGTTAAAAACCGCACGAGACAGACCGACTTGACAAGCCTTGGAGGAGGCATTTACCCGCGAGGGGTCCATTCAGCAATCTACCTAACATATTTTGTAATTTTATTTTTTATCTTACTAAAAAGTTTTGCATGTTTAGCTAAGAAATTCAATACATTACAGTACATACTTAATTCATTACTTACTAAACTGTAAAAAACGCTGTAATGGAATGAATAAAGCTTTTTTATTCATTTATTTATTTTAATGTAATTTTTTAACATGTCAATAAATATCTACATATAAGAGAGGCGAATGTCTGTGCCTAGTGGTTAAAGTACTCTTAGTCCTTAATACCATAGTAACTTTATTCTATAAATAATTAACTTAGTAAGTAGGAACTTAAAATTATTTGTTGCTTTTAATTTGAGTGTCTCGGGAAGCTTATTAAATATCTTTGGAGCCAATAGCTATAAAGCTTTTTTTCATCAGAGCGGTGTTTCCCACGTTCAGTTTTAGTTTATGTTTCCTCTGACGGAGGTTGTGTGCCTTAACTATTAACAAGAGGATTAACTTCAACGTAGGTTATCTTACATGCAAATGTATTCAATTTGTGAGAACCCCACGTATTTAACATCATACTGATAATTACTCATAAACCTCAGGAAAATACATATCTCTAATTCTGTTTTTCCCCTTGGGTATATGTTGTCCATGGCCTAGGTTAATACTTGTAATGATGTCTTATACATATAACCTAGATAATAAGTAATATATTATGAACATAATTACGATATTTTATGTTAGTGTAAAAATAAGTAAGTCGTACAATACACATAGTCGACTAACTAATCCTAAGGACCTCTATGTACAATTAAGTCAAACAATTATAATTTTTTGTCATTCTATCTCGTTAGCTGGGAGACAACGTGACAGTTTCTTTGAAAAAAAAATACAAAGTGGAATAAAATGGCCTTAAACCAGGCCTATCCCATTGTCAATTTGGCGCGAAACGAAGTGTTTCTATGGTAACCTCCTGTGTAGGTGTAGCTAGGGCTGTAATATACAGCGTATCGCACAACATGACGTTTCATATATAAGGTGCTTTGGGGTATATTCGATATATTTTTGGGCGAGTTGAGAGTTCGTGTTTGCACTTGAAAGTCACAATCTAAGAATTATTTCTTACGAGCGATGGCATTTTTGTGTAATTGGATATACTTATTGATCAACGCTTGGTGAAAACACGGCTTGAAAATATTGCTGAATTTAGAAAATAAATTTAATTTATAAAATAAATTATTTTGAACATATTTTTTAAATAGCGGGTAATTTAGAAGTAGTATTCAAATGTTTCTTAAATGCATTATCACTATAATCAGTCTAAGGTACCAATTCCTTTTTTATTCTTTATATATAATTCTACTTAATTTAAAATATTTAATCAAAATATAAAATATCTCATTGAATTAAGTTTTAAAAAAGATATCTTTTTATTTTTCATTTAATTTTCGAAATTACCCCATGTCGTGTAAGGAACCAGGGATTGCTTTAACGTTAGATTGTTATTTTTAACGCATTATTGAGTAAGCCAGGTCCGGCTAACTGAAGTGTTTAACTGATGAATTTTCGAAAAAGTATCTATGTCGGCGGCAGATCGTTAAATACGCCAGATCACGAAATTCCTAGGCATATCGTGAAACGGCGCCATTTCATGATATGCCTAAAAGTCGGCTAGGCTTATCACGATGTGCCTGATAAACAATACGGCAGATCGATTAGAGCAACGCATTCGTCGATATTCCTAGCTCTATACCGGGCACATCGTAAAATAGTTTCTTTCTTGGCCACTGGTGGCGCTGCACATGCGATGGCGGCCGTTTTTGTTGGGGGCTAATAATCAGGGCGGACAAAAATGGTTTGTCATAAGCGAACTCTGTCTTAGGTCGGTTAGGTTAGGGTTCACTTGTGTCCCTCAGACCAGAAATAGACATCCCGCGCAGCGGGGTGGCGTCGACTCGCTGGAGATTATCAGTCCGCACTTCTTATTTTTTTTAATTTACCTAATTCAATTTTGGACACCCTACTTACGTATAACGGTGAGTATTGAACGATATGCCGGCGTTTCATGATATGCCTAGGAATTTCATGATCAGCCTAAACGTCACTGGCTTGGCCAAATCATGAAATGCCGGCGTTTCATGATATGCCTAGGAATTTCATGATCTGCCTAAACGTCATTAGACAAATCGTTAAACGTTAAGTTTTGAACGATATGGCGGATGTCCTTTAGCCAAATCATGAAATGGCGGCGTTTCACGATATGCCTAGGAATTTCGTGATCTGGCGGATTTTACGATCGGCCGCCGACATCTACATATTTTCGAATTTTACCCGTGGGGTAAAGTCGAATGCTTCTTTTAAAGTTCAGTTAGACCGCGATAAAAAATACAAACGAATGTTAAAACAATCACGAAATTATTGAACTTATCAGGTTCCTGAGTTAAATGACACGGGGTAATTTCAAAAGTCCTCAAGTGCAGTAAACTCGGGTTCGAAACACACGTATTTCCACAGCTACTGAACGGAGCTAACAGAAACGGGGGGACAGATAAACATGGCGACTTGGCAAGTGCTGCCAGAGTTTAAATTGCTTTTAGTTGTAGTAGATATTTGTGCCCCATTTTCGAGGTTAACCCAACGCACCTTGCGTTCCGTTTTACATAGTAACAATTTCATTGATCGCACACCGTTATACGAATTTCAATTTTACATCATCTTGCTAAAATGAAGAAAGAAGTAATCCCATTGCAAAATATGAACTGTTTTGTAAAAAACTTAACCTGTAAGTATTCAATTACTCGTATTGTTTTACTTAATCCTGACTTCCCGGCTATTGTATTATTTTCTTATCATATCATATTATTGTTTCCAAAATTTGATGATCATTTCGATAACAAACATAGGAATTAAAATAGTTATCATTTTGGATGTTTAGTTATCTGGTAGATACGTTAACAACCCTACGAGTATCTCACTCAATGCGAAAAAAACACAGCTAACGTCATCACTGAGGCAGTGGACCTTCTGTACCTTTAGGTTACTATTAATTATTCTGTGCTTAAACTTTTTAAAGTTTTAAACACAATCCCATATTTGATAAATATAAAGCACTTAAACCTAGATATTCAGTCTAAAAAAAGGGATCCAGTAGACGTAATCATGGCAAGTTAGCGACACACACAAAATGGATCCTCCCAATAATAACCTAACTTAAACATAAAATACCGACGTTTTATCCCGAAAATCATCCCTCAAATGGATGAAATCGGGAAGCAAACAAAAACACACGTTAATTATCATGTATGTTCTATGACGTGTTGCTCGCCAATTCTTTCTAAATAACAACTCCATAGGAACAACAAAACTGCATCGGCAACAAAGAACCATGACTTAATGCCTACCTACCAAGATCAATGGCGCGACATAGCACAGATTATTAACGCATTGCAAAATAGCTCTTAATGTTAAACCATAAAGTTTATAGTCCCATCCTGCTGAATATGGTATGTAGGCTATACAATAGGTTATGATTATGACTTATGACTGAGTGCATTTTGATAAAACTTACGTCATATTGTATGTTTAAAATATGACAAACAAAATAAATATTGTGGCTTAGTGTTTGATGGATTCGTTTGATTGTACTGACGGAAAAATAGGCTAAAAAGTAGTCAAAAATATATTCACACCATGAACCGACCGTTTCAGTCAAAAAATCTGTCTGAATGGGAAGGATGTGGGTGAGATGACGGGCTAAAAACAGTATGGAATACGTATAGAAAGATTTTTTTTTTTGTAAGACACCCTTGACACGACAAACATAGCTTATAAGCATCTCCACGAATGAATGACTCTACCTACGAATCTGGCGACCCCGTGTTCGAATCCCGGTAAGCTAAGATTTATTACTGTGACGACCACAAATGTTTCGTCATGAGTTATGGATTATGGATGTTTTCTACGTATTTAAATATGTATTTATCTAATATTATGTTTGTGTACGTCGTCGTCTTAGCAACCGTAACATATGCCTTATTGAACTTACTATGGGACTAGATCGATTTTTGTAGGATATTCGCTCTAGTTATTTATCGTATGTTTGTTTGTTAGTGAGGGACAAATTTTCCTGGTGATCGATTGAACTGAAATTTTGGTAAAAGTTATAGTTTGAATGACGGTTCAATATTATGGTACCATCGAGCAGATCTGATGATGGAGACAGAATTCTAACCCCGTTGAGTTTGATCTCGTAAGAATCGTCTCAATGAGTTGTTGATGACGGTACTTATAAAGAAAAGTACAGTTGGCAATGAAACCTTGTGTACCATTTTTTTTTGACAGTAAGTATCTTATTTATTTAGCTGACGGCTATGTGAAACGTTTTACTAAAACTGTAAAGGCATGTCATAAAATAATATTTAAACATGTCTCGACTCCAAAACAACGTGTCCATAGCAACGCCGCAGGGTAAGCGAGGTGACCGGCACAAAATGCTCAATAACTATCGTCGTATCAAATAGCATCGCGCATGCGCGATTAAACGAAATGTGTAATGTATCCTACTAATAATATAAATGCGAAAGTTTGGATGTTTGGATGTCTGGATGATTGGATGTTTAGATGTTAGGATGTTTGTTACCCAATCTCGCTTAAACGGTTCAACCGATTTGGATGAAATTTTGCACGAAGAAAGTGTATAGCCTGGATTAAAATATAGGATAGTTTTTATCCCAGATCCACGCAGACGAAGTCGCGGGCGGAAGCTAGTGCTATAAATGCGAAAGTTTGGACGTTTGTTATACTCAATCACACCCAAACGGCCCAACCGATCTGGATGAAATTAAGCACGAAGATAGTTTATAGTCCGGACCAAAATATAGGATAGTTTTTCAGGTCCCGGCAGACGAAGTCGCGGGCGGAAGCTAGTTAATTACCTACTTTTTGAACGAGCGAGCGAAGCGAACGAAGAATGTCTGTCCTCCTCTACAGATCGCGTTTCTCAAGTGATTCTCGTGAAATTTTGTGACTAGTTTTTAATTCTGATGACATATTATAACGAGCTTGTCATATTTTTTTTCAGAACACTATTAGTTACTGAAATCGCTCACTAATTTTCACGAGAATCGGTTTGGAGATACGACCTGAGAGGAGATCACAGCCGGACAGCCGGACATCAGGAAAATACGAAAGAACCCCAAGCTGAAACGGAGACTTTCACTCGCTTCGCTCGTTCGTTCGATAATGATTCATCATCCATCACCCAAACAGAACAATGACTCTATCTCGATGGGATTATAGGTAACTTAGTGATACTTCTCTATATATACTCGTAGTTATAAAATAGTAAATGTTTACTAATCAAACGTGACTTTCCGTAATATAAACACGATGTGTACTAGAAAAACCGTCACACAACTCAGACTGTAATGTGACACATTGGAAATCAATTACCTACAGTTTACTTCTATATTGCGTAGTGAAAATGACTAAAACTTCGCAGTATACGAACACCCAATCAGTGTAACCGAAGGTGTACATTTAAAAAACCGTGACGGACGCCGAATGATAACATAATCCGAACCACAGTCATTAAAAAGCAGCATCCTCTCATCATGACTTGAAATTACTCTCGCAATGATAACAGTGAAAATTTTATATCCTGCTTATACCGTCAAGCATGCACTCATAACTTACAATCAATGTTAATTGATAAAACTCGTCAATCCCACAGACACACCACAACACAAGTCTGTTTACACTGTTTATGTCACTGGACACTGCACTACGCATGCGCGACGTCTGTGCGCGGGCGCGCGGTTTGTGACACTGGCTGGCATTGAGTGCATGCGGCCTGGTTAAGGACCGCGTCCTTAACATACTGATAGGAAAGTGAAATTTGCCAGTTTTTGGCCCATTTCTGACGTTCGGATGTATTTAAACCGTCAAGTTACTATTTAAACCGAAAAGTTACTGTTGACCGAAGAGCTTTCTCGCGCAACGCATCAGCATTGCAATTCAGCGAGGATATTCCGCTAACATCCTCGGTACAATTCCTCGAGGGCCTTTTTTAGATTTAACTTAGCTTATTTAATTTAGTTAATGTTAATTATATACTTTAGAAAATAAATACTTGTAAATGCAGTTTTTTTGCGGTATTATATGTTTTTTTTTTTTTTTTATGATATAGGAGGCAAACGAGCAGACGGATCACCTGATGGTAAGCGATTACCGCCGCCCATGGACACTTGCAACACCAGAGGTGTTGTGAGTGCGTTGCCGGCCTTTAAGATGGGAGTACGCTCTTTTCTTGAAGGTTTGAAGGTCGTATCGGTCCGGAAATACCGCAGGCGACAATCCATTCCACAGTTTAGCTGTGCGAGGCAGGAAGTTTCTGGAGAAGCGCACAGTTGAGGACTGCCAACCATCTAAGTGGTGAGGATGGTAATGTTGTCGCGTTGGACGATGGCGAAAAGAAGCGGCAGGGATTAATCCGAACAATTCCTCGGAGCAATAGATCAAATTAATAAATAATAAATAATTAATAAATTAATTAATCAATTAATCTAGTAATCTTTATTCCCAACCAGGGTTTATTACAAGATCACCTAGTCCAAATAGTTTATATCTCAAGTTGTATTGATAAGACCTTATTCAAATTGGGTCAAATCAAGCTTTACTAATAAGACTTACCTTATAAGTAGGCATAAAACACATATTATATGCAAACTGCAGTTTTCCTCAATCAACTATATAGCTTCCTTTCGTTTGACGTGTAAGAGTAGATATTCTGTATTTGATTTGCACTTTATAAACCTCACATAGTTATTAGGTTAGTCTGCATTGTGATATTATTTAAATAAGTAATATTCTTTTTCTCAAACATGCACTGAAATATTGCCGTTGTGTTCATTATACTTAATAGGCTTCGAAGTAACACGTGTCGGCGCGCTGAATTTCATAAAAAAATTGGAGGCCTCTGTAGGCCTGTCTTTATTTAGTTGGCCGGCAATCCCTTTTTTCCCGGCCTATGCCTCCGTCTTCCAGGAGTTTGTTGTTGCCGTCTGTGTAAGCGTACTTGTGTAAGTAAGTCGCCAAGCCCATTGGAGATTCGTTGAGTACTAAATATAATAAAGCCATTTATTATTATTTATTTATTTTTCCTCATTTTAGTCATAGTAGTCATTCTTAAATTAAATTAATATCGTCGTCTAGTATACAAACATTCCTCAGTTTGGGAATGTCGACTCTTGTAAAATCCCAACTAACAAAAAAACATAGCAACTAACATTTATATCTTGGTCAGTCGATTCAAGCTCCACTCACTGATGGACGCTATAAAAAAACGTAAAAAAACATATTTTATAGTACACACACGCAACGTCGCGTCATATGTATATATGTTAAGTCCACGACTAGGTTAACAGTTGCAGTCGAGTCGGCTCATTTTCTACGAGGGACAACAGACCCATAAAAGCTGTCTAGGTTCATTGCCCTTCCTTCATTAGATACGAAGCAGAACAAAAATTATGTAACGACAATAGATTGAAGAAATAAACACCCCCCCCCCCCCCCCCGACACCAATGATATAATACAAAAAAGAGTAATACTAGATAATTTTGAATTCCCGGGTTTTTAAAGAGGTAATTCTGTAATAAGTAGGTATATTAATAAAAACACCGTGGAACACTTTAATAACCTGACGTGTTTACCAATTACATCTGTGCGTAGATCGATCGTTTTCATATTTAAAATAAAACAGATCTACTTGCAGTATTTAACACCAACTAATCTAGAAAAACACAACAGTATGTACCAAAAATGGGGCGTGAACCGATCAAAGGCATATAATAACAGGTATCGTGTTATGATAAGAACTCGCCCCAGTCGGCCAACGCTCCAACAAATGTAAAAAAATATCGCGTAAAAAAATTTATCTTAGTGTTTTCTTATCAGAACACGATACCTGTTATGCCCATGATCGGTTCACACCCCATTTTTGGTACACTCTGTATATATTGCGAAAACGAACCAAGGTATACAAATCTGTTGTTTTACCTGTAAAAAATGTTTGTAACAAAAACGTCTTATATACCAATATATGTTCAACGAAATAAATATTGTGCGACAATCCTGTGCCTTAGTTTCAGTGGATCTGCAACACTAATAAGAGGGTTCTGGGATACGTGATAAAAATAAAAAAGCAACCATTAAGCTGGTTTTCCAACGGAGGGGCGAGACGTGACGAGACGATGCGAGAATTGAAATCGTATGGGACTTACTACCTATTTCCACCGCGCGCGCGCGCGCTCAGTGCAGGTATTTTCAATTCTCGTCTCGCCTCGTCTCGTCTCGCCCCTCTGGTGGAAAACCAGCTTCACACGCCCACAGGACGTACATACAATTTGGTGGCAAATATAGCAATAGGGGTGTAGACACTAAATAAAATAATGCAACGCAAGAGGTTAAACAATCACAAAGTTTTAATAGGGGGTATGGTCTGTCCCTTTTCCGCAAAAACCACCTAACGATCGTTATTTACTATGAGGCTTGAGGATCGTGACGTTACGATCTCCTAGCGTTTTCTGTCTCTAACAAGCAACATTAAAACGGTTGTAGCTTCGTAATTATTATTATTTTGCCTTCTGTCTTTTGAAGTAATAATAAATTTTAAGTCTAGGTACCTCTGGGGGTGGGTGAGTCTTGAGAGCACCTAATTAAATAACCTTTTTAGACTAGCATTTGTTGTCCAGTTTTTTTTTTGTAGGTGAACTATCCTATTTATTCTGTTTAAAATTTAATTGAATATACTGTCACTGAATGCATGGATAACCGCAATCTGGCCCCGTATCATGGTCGGCCTTATCACGCGATAAGTGACAAGATATTAGAGCATCCCTCACTGGCTGACACCGTTCGATAGAACGAGACTGACGCTCTATCTTGTCACTTATCGCGTGATAAGGCCGACCATGATACGGGGCCAAATGTGGGCATAAATGGATAATTTCCTATATCTTTGACATGTGGCAAGAAAATTATCACATATGATTCTTAAGTAATCAATTCGGGCCATCATTCAATTTAATTTTATCTTTTAACATGAATATCCAACATATAGCCGCGTCAGTTAATATCTATTCATCTCTTAACTTTATATCGAGGGCATACAACTCAAAATGGTATACATATTTTTAGAGCAGACCGAACAACCCATGCAAATAATTGCGTGACAATCCCAAGATGACATGAAACTTTACACCACTGCCATCCCACAGCCAATTTCAACCTTATTAACAAAGATATAAGGTTGCTAATGTGACTGTGATAGGACGATAGGCTTGCGTGTATGGCGTTGCTAAGCCATATTACACGGGTCAGGGTATTCATAAAGAGCATTACAGACAAACCAAAAAGACTGGACCTCCCTGTAGACACGGATGTCGCACATGTAAGTCTCAAGTTACAATGGACGAGCTCACGGTAGATGACTCCATAAAAGTATAAGATACCATAAAACTAGACATTGAATTGGTTATGTTTTATTTATTTTTCACGCCACTGCTCGGAAATGTGGCAAAAGATGGTTAGAATTCAGGCTTCAAAGCTGGGGTTAGTTGGACGTCGCACGAACAGGCCATCTATGAGTTCAAACGTCCAACAATGTTTTTGTAGTCCAGTTTGAACAGCGATTCGAACAATCACAGCTCCCCCGGCCCTGCCCCCACCCCCGCCCGCGCCCGCTCGCGTGTGGAGGGCAGCGCGCGGCCGGCCCGGCGCGCTGCTGCTGCTGCTGGCGGGTGTTTCATATTGTGATCTTTAATTAGGTACTTCATATTGACTCATAATTATAATTATTTGCAATTTCCTCGCAGTAGGCGTGAAAAGCACTATGTAATGTCTCGGCCAAAAGTGCAATAGATGGGCTCGTCTCCTTCGAGGTCCTCACCTGCGGCTCGGACCTCGAACACACTCGTCCATCTATTGCCTACTTTCTAGCCTTTACAACAATGTACTATATTTAAACTTTATTGCACAGTAACAAGTTAAAAATACAAAAGGCGAACTTATTGCCGACCAGCCACACAGAAAATAAATCATATCAGAACGTCTATCATGAGACGGCCGCGACATACTCTCGATTTTTCTCGCACTATACCTCTTGTTTTAACTGTTCTAATAAAGGAGAGACGGATAGTGCGAGAAAAATCGAGAGAGCTCGCGCGTCGTCGCGTGATAGCCGTGCTGGTGCGGGATATGAGAACAATGTTTTGTCAAAAGTCATATGCGTAGAGGGTAAATTTAATTCATCACTAACAAGCATGTTTGATCGTTGTATTCGTATCACGCGCCTTCGTTAATATAATAACGACGTATGCATTCCACGAAGTTGTATATTGCGAATTAATCGTAACCATATTGCTTTTGACCGTATTGGTTTGCGCCATACGTAGGTACTGGAAGACGCAGCGAAGGCCCGACAAGGTGAACTATTGACCTGGTAAAGGGCGTGGGAGTCCGCTGGATGCGGGCGCAGGACCTGCCACTTTGGCACTCTTTGGGGGAGGCCTATGTCCAGCAGTGGCTTTCGGCTGGATATGATGATGATGATAATTGGTTTGCGCAGCCATGAAACTACTCATCGAGACGATTCTAACGAGCCCTGTCCGGAACCTTTTCATGCTTAAAATGCTCCACTAATTTTATTGTGATGGATGGAAAATCGTTTTTGATAGAAGCTTTTATTGCCGACTGTATTTTTCTGTATACCGTCATCAACTACTCATTGAGACGATTCTAACGAGCCCAAACTCAACGGGGTTACGTCGTTTACGTACTAAATTCCTATGGCCACCTTCTGTCTCCATCATCAGATCTGCGGCGCTACCACGAACTTCGAAAGTCGAAGTTCGGGTATTTCCATCTCTATCGCACTCCCTAACTTGAGTGACAGGGATATTACGAACTTCGACTTTCGAAGTTCGTGGTAGCGCTGCTGGTCAATGGTACCATAATATTGAATTAACATCCAAACTGACTTGAAGATGTCTACTTCAAAATTCAGTTGCAAGATTCCACCCGGACAAACAAACATACATACATACATTGCAAGTTAAATAAATAAAAGAAATAAATAATAAATCATTCCCCTAACAGGTTGAAAACTTGAAACTTGTGTTTCTAGTGAGTGAGGTCGTCAGAGCTCCCGAGGCTGCGCTGTGTAGAGAGTTATGTATTTATGTTATTATGTATACTTATGATTGTTATCGAGTCACACAAGCCTTCATGCTGGCAGGCGCTGTCTGCTTGTTAGGCAGACCGTACGCTTGTATCCCACCTCCCACCATCGCAGTACACACATGGGGGTGGAAGTTGGTATATGGGCCCCCCCACACTACCGGTGTCTTGTGCACGTTCTCATACAAAATTGTGCGTTGCGTCGACGCGGCGTCCACAAAAAAAAGAGAGAACAAGGCAAAACTAGTGATGTTTAAACCGTTGTATGTTGATGTTACCTGCAATGTTTAGTCTGGTTTGGAACCAATGCGCATGAGCGTAAACATACAAGTTTTCTGAGTGGTATCTACATATAGACTGATTGTAAGCGAAGATTAAAAGAACTGAAGACTAAACCCGTTAGGGTAGAGGAGTCCTTATAAACCAAACTTACACATCAAAACAAAACCCAGTAAAGACTAGTGCCACAGTGGCCGGAGAAGTCTTCCGTTCAAAAAACTTTTCATTTATAATTTCGAAAAACTGACTCTAACAATAAGAATCTTAATTATTGAATCTGAACAAAATTGAGAGATCACATCAACAGAACTGCCGGCCAGACGCCCAACGAAAGATTTTTGCCCAACCTGAAACTGAGAATTTCGTTCGCAGCGCTCGCTCGTCCAATAATGACTTTCCAACTTAGAAAGGGAAAGTATCCAAGACTTTGTTTTATGTTTGCAAAACGTTAGATTATTGAGCTTGTGAGCAATTATTTCCAGGTGGAACTGAAAAAAGCTCAAAGGAAGCGTCCTTTTAAATATTTGCCCCTGTTACAGGCCACACACTGTATATCTGTTCATCTGGCCTAGCCTAGTAGCATGATACGTTTCATCGTCGTTTTAAACATAAGTTTTACGAGTCGTTTCAGTACATTTTTGCCGTAAAACGGGACGTTAAAATAAAACCTATCGTGTACTGCATATGATCATGATCTTCACCTGGTATACGTCCTACTGGTGGGAAGGCCTCCTCTCATAATTGTTTCAGGTATGCGGCTGTCAAGCAACGGTTGTGGGCTCGAATCCCGGCTCGGACCAGTGAGTTTTTCGGAATTTATGTACCTACGGAATATTTACCGTTAGCTTTTCGGCGAAGGAAAACATCGTGAGGAAAGCGTTCTACCCCCAATAAGGTCTAGTTGTCCCTCTGGGTTGGACGGTCAGATGGCAGTCGCTTTCGGAAAACTAGTGCCTGTGCCAAATCTCGGGATTAGGTGTCAAAGCGGACCCCGGGCTCCTTTAGGGCACAACCGGGAATAAGGCTAGGAGGATGATGATGAAATAAGTTTATATTATAAAAATAGATGTAAATGTAACCGGGAACGAGACAGATTCGTGATATTTTTATCATCCGTCAGCTGTTCGGTCCGTGTCCGCAAATCCCTGCTGATAACTACACTGATAACGATGACATATGTAGGCGGGATTATGTGTAAAGATTATTTAGGTGCACAGTTTTAAAATACCTAGGTGTCTGGCGTGTTTTTTTTTGACAGAATGGCATGTAGCGAAATCAGGTTATTAATTTCCACCTGTTCCCACAGAAAGTAGGTAGTTACTACTATAATAAAAAATCAGACTATAAACGTCCCACTGCTGGGCACAGGCCTCCTCTCATGGATGAGAGGGAACGGGCAGTAGTCCCCACGCTGGCACAGTGCGGGTTGGGGACTTCACATACACATTTTCATTTCTTCGCGGATGTATGCAGGTTTCCTCACGATGTTTTTCCTTCACCGAAAAGCTTACACAAACACAAACACAAAACGACCTAATCCCAAACTAAGCAAAGCTTGTACCTTCGATTAAATCGATGGCTTGTACACTATGGGTACTAGACGACGATAAACATACTTAAATAGATAAATAAATACTTAAATACATAGAAAACATCCATGACTCAGGTACAAATATTCGTGCTCATCACACAAATAAATGCCCTTACCGGGATTCGAACCCGGGACCTCTTGCTTCGTAGTAGGCAGGGTCACTACCAACTAGGCTAAAGCGGTCGTCAAAGTTAACGGTAAATATCAAATGACATTCCGTACGTTACGTAAGTTCCGAAAAACTCATTGGTACGAGCCGGGATTCGAACCGACGACCGCCGCTTGACAGCCTGAATCACTAGGCTACCGTAGTTTTTTTTTTACTATTAGTTTTGGGTAAAAATCCCAGCTGTTGCCAGGTAACAAATTGGTGGTCAACAGAGTGATCATTAGTAAGTTCCTAATGGGACGTAGCGTTGATAACAGAACTTTTATTGCTCAATATCAATATTTTTTCCGAAAAATCATTCGTCTTTCGAAAGCCCTAAGAAAAACTTTGGCGTGATTTTTAAAATGTCGTTTTGATACTAAATATATTTGCCCGAATAATGAATATTAGATTAGATTACTTGTCCTTTGATATTGGTTTTTGGTAACTCATCAATCAATTGTACCCTTTATAAATAACTATCATGACTACCTCAAATTATATAGACTCATGGATCCCACAGTCAAACTGTGCAAACAGTTTTGTGGGACTTTGTATTTAATTTTAAGTCATTGTAAAGTGCTTTACTTAAATAATAAATAATAATAATAATGAGTGATAAAAGTCAGAAAAAAATCCCTATTTAGTGACTACTCTGAAATATAGTGACGATGAATTCAAATAGTACTTGTTTTAAACCCTGAACTAAAGAAATCAAGTGATTCTCATGTGTGTGTGTGTGTGTGTGTGTGTGTCTGTCATGTTATTGCGTAGGTTTTTAATTGTAAACCTTTAGTTTAATATTTTATAGTTATGCATGTACATTTTTGTTCTTAAGCCGCTATGTTTATGTTTATGGTAACCCTAAATGTCTCTGATTCCCACGATACAGGCTTAGCCTAGTGTGGGAGTCGCCGATAAAAACTGTTAAAAATATATAAATTAATGTTTTGGTAAATAAATATTTTTTTTTACTTTTTTTTTTTTATGCTGGCTACATCACAACGAAAAACTGAAGGCATTCGGTTAAAATGATAAAGTCTATGGTGAAAGATAAACGTCAATATTAAAATCAGCCATCTACAATGATTGACTATTTCTTTATTTACGGATGACATGTTTGGGTTTTATTTTGCCTAATCTCAAGTATGTAATATCCGGTCGTACTTTGATGATAAACAACAAAATAAATTGCAGTTATTCTTGC
Source organism: Epinotia ramella (assembly GCA_947578815.1). Lineage (NCBI taxonomy): Eukaryota > Metazoa > Arthropoda > Insecta > Lepidoptera > Tortricidae > Epinotia > Epinotia ramella. Next base: position 16,456,844 of record OX388223.1, read on the forward strand.
AACACACTCTCGTATCGAATCATCGTTTTGTATACCAAACTAGGTACTTTAAAGTGCATTCAGAGCTAAAAGAAAACGGTATAGATAACACCAATCTTATCAGCGATATATAACTGTAAAAACGAGAGCACAAGTCGCTGTTGCACACGCGAAAACAATACATACGGACACACAAACTGCTTTCCGAACGACCATAAATAGACCAGCGCATCATAACAAACCACAATCACAAATAACACAACATACACCAAAACATTTCAAATTCACTTGCATGGGCACACGCCCCCACGTTTATAGGGGAGAAAAAAAAAACAAAACACTTCAGCACGCGGGAAAAATCAAATTCCGAACCGCCATATTTGTTTTTCTTTTGTTTATGTTTGTATTCTTTTTAAAACAAGCGCGAGCGTTCGTGCAGCCGGCCCGTGGTCTAAAATAGACTGCGATTTCGAGACGCCAGACAGTTAGGTTTGGTCTAAAATTACAGCTTAGATACGTGAAGATTTACGTCTAAACGGGTACTCAAGGTAAGCAGCAGAGCAGGACTATAAATATATGCGGGACAGTTTGGAGTTCCATATTTCTGGCAGCGGCGCGTTTGTTTCAAAACAAACAAATTTCAGATCGGTGTTTTGGTGACATCTGTTTACTTGCTCTGAAGGGTATCTATTCAGCACGAACTCGGGTCTTGGTGACCATATGGCTAACTTACAAAACTTAGCAGTGTTACAGCGATATATATTTTTTTTTCGTTTTTTTTTAATCTTCCACATCGTCAGTGGCAAAGCATCTGCAAGGTTACCTAGGTCACAGACAGGTGATCTGGACGTATTTATTGAGATGTCGCTAAAACTTGGCGCTACGTAGGAATGAGATAATGATTTACTTTCAAAACAAAGTTTTAAGCCACTTCAATTTAGTACTCCGCCAAGCCACGAGAACATTTCCACCTTTCTTTTCCAATTTACCACATGAACTGATTTCTTTGTATAAAATAGAACCGTTTATTGCATATCACATTACAAAGATTGGATGGAATTAACACATACGAGTATAAGTAGGTATACATATGACACCCTGCTAGGGCACAGCAATATCAGAGCAGAGGCCTAACTAATTATTATACTTAAGTAAGTTTACTCATACAAACCGAATAAAATATTATTAACACAAAACACACGGTAACATTTATCACTTGCCGACATTATTAAAGTATTCCTTTAAACTATAAAAACATTTGTTTATTAAAAACAATTTCAATTGGTTGTTAAACCGTTTTGGATTTTAAGGTTTTTTATATAATTAGGAAGGGGATTATAAATTTTAATAGTCATATGATGGGGGCTACTGGTGACGAGTTTTAATTTCGAAAATGGCAGTATTAGTTGGTTGAGGTTGCGTTTACTTCTTTTAATTTGAGTTGTTGCTTACGGTGAATGTAAATTTAAGTGTTTCCTAACAAATTTACTAGATTCAAAAATATACATGGAAGTAACAGAACATTTCCGAGAGCAAATGCGTTGATTATTAATTATAAGAGAAAAAAAACCCAATCGCCGTATGTGGCCCGATAATATTTGAGGACTTCCGTCGGTTCCACAAGGATCACCTTTGACACTTCATTAGTTTCTATTTCAACGGAATCTTGTCAGAATCTGTGACGTACTTTTGTACTTTTAAGTACATAATCGAGGAATTCCATAAGTCATCTGTGGTCTTCATCATCAATTCCACTCCACCAAATTTATGATTTCCGGGTGTAAATACAGCACGAGTAAAAAACCAAAATAGAAAATACCAACATCACTACACGCGTGCCTAATAATTGAGGAGTTCCCTCAATTCCTCATGGATCCCATCAGCTCATCAATGACGGAGTTCTGTAGTAATTAAAATTGAAAAAAAAAATACAACCGAATTGAGAACCTCCTCCTTTTTTTTTGAAGTCGGTTAAAAATACAACCGAATTGAGAACCTCCTCCTTTTTTTGAAGTCAAAAAGGATTAAAATTATTGTCAAATGGAAAAAAAAAGTAAAGCAGGGGATTAAATTATCATAAAGTTATGTGTCCAAAGTTTTAAGAGGGGGTATATTCTGTCCCTTTTCCGCAAAACGCACTTCATTATGAAACGAAAAGATTGTTATTTACTATGACGCTCTCAGATCGTTTGATGATGAGGCAATTGATGACAAATATTAAAACGGTGGTAGATTCGTAATTCTTTGAGATATCTGAATGAGATTCTCGTCACTAGGCATATTTTTTTGCCTTTTTTCTTTTGGAGTATAAATAAATAAAAAAATAAAAAATAGTATATATATATTTTTTTTTTAATATCATAAATTTTGTGTCTACACCCGTATTGCAGTCCAGGATATTGTATTTTTACTTGTTACAATCATAGCTAGGAAAATAATCATACGAAAACGAGTTATTAGAGTAGTATTCCTCAGTAATTTCTTCTTAGCCTGCTCAATGGAGATTGGAGACCCGTTTTACCGGCTTTTGGCACCGATTATATGTTTGCTGTTTTAGCCGGCTCTATGCATCGTGTGTTTGTTCTATATTGACTATGCGTATGCGCATAGACAGAGGCGCCTGTGTTCAAAAGAGTGTGCAAAAAGAGTATCCGTAGGATTTGAGGACGTAACTGCCAATTTATGGTATTTGTACGAGCGAGCGAAGCGAACGAAATTTAACGTTTCAGCTTAGGTGGAAATGCGTTCGTATGTACGACGTCGGCTGTTCTCCTCTACTCACATTTCTCAACAGATACCTACTCTTGAAATTTTTTGAGCAAGCTTATATGAGTATCTGTTTTATTTTACGTTTTTTTTTTCGAAGATTTTCGAAATAAAAAAAATCTGTCTCGTGAGTTCTAAAGCTCACAGAGACATTAGTGTTATGTTGACAACCTGTCACGCTATTATATGTAGTTCAACACCAAAAAAAAACAATTGGAAGGTGTTTCTTTTTTTCGCTGAGAAAACCGAATAATAATTAATATTATTTTCCTTATTCCCCTCGTGGCACTACGCAGTATAATATAAATGGACAGCATGTTTTTATCCTTTTTCGATGTAGAAGATTAGCAGGATAATTCTGGCAGTCGAAGTTTAACTGTACATGCAATTAGGTAGATAGCTGGGTTAGATACATTACATGCGTCAGAAATAAAGGTAAATAAGTGTTGCGCTAGACCCATAAAAGGTCCATCCAGGCTAGAGATTCACACGTTCCAGCATGGCGGTATGCCTTGCAGTCCGTCGCGACATGCAACCTATAATAAGCAGATAGAGCGAGATAAGGAGATGAATGACCTTGGTTCTCGCTCTATATTTTAGCTTGCAGGACTGAAACGTGGCGTCTGAGTCTCAATAAGCAGCAACCGCAAAACGCCGACTTCGTTTTTGTAACCTTTATCTCTGTCGCTCGAATTTGCGAGTGCAATAGAGACATACACGAACTCCACGGTAGTTCTGGTCTCTGGTTCGCTTTGCTTGTTTTTGCTCGATCTAATTACAAACACCGAGTATACGGCGCTAAAGATAGATAACCCGCACGTGCGCAAGTTTCGCCGTCACGGCGACACGTGGGAACGTGACGTGTGCAGCATTGTTAGTGTTACTGCATAGGTGGCAGCGTGGTAGGTACTGTAAAGGTTGTGTAATAGCACTCATCTAGGGCGGTAAAACAAACAGTTTCTCAGATCGCGAGTAGGTATACCTATTTGACGCCTGAGCCTGCCAATGGTGAGTAGTACAACATTTTACGACTCCCCCGTAAAATTCTTGAATACAACGGCCATTTCCCGCTAAACGTAAATTTCTTAACAGAATACGTAAGTTAAGAGAGGTAGGGCGAAGCGTACTCGTAATGTCATCTCGCCAACTGTGGAAGGTTCTCGAGTGGCGACCACGTACCGGAAGGCACGGCGTGCTGGGTAGGCCCAAGGTGGACTGATGATTTGGTAAAGGTTGGGGGAGTCCGCTGGATGCGGGTGGCGCAGGACCGGTCACTTTGGCACTCTTTGGGGGAGGCCTATGTCCAGCAGTGGACGTCTTTCGGCTGATATGATGATGATAATGAACTGTGGAAGTACATCCCCTTTACAGAAGACCGCAATCATAATAAGTACTTGCTCTGTAGCTATATGGTGTTGGTTGGTGAGGAAGGTCGCCAGAGCTCCCGAGGATGTGTTGATAGGTAAAGACAAATACATGTCACTCTCAACTCTCAACACCGACCTCGGGAGCTCTGGCGACCTCACTCACCTCCGGTGGTGCTGGTAAATACATATAATGTATCCCTGAGCCCGACATTTGTCCAATACCTGACACTTTCAATCTTATGCCAAAACAATAGAGGTAACAAGGTGTCGAGCATTGGGACGTTTACCTTACCTATACCTATAGGTACCTATGCAGAAGACCACAGCCATAACAACACTACTACTTGCTCTGTAGTACGGCTTGCTCTGGTGTTGTGTTCCAGGAGGTGAGCAAGGTCGCCAGAGCTCCCGAGGATGCGTTGTGTTGAGAGCGAGGGAATGTGTTCCTTCAGCTGTCAACACGGCGAATCCTCAAACATATCAAGGGTCGGCAACGCCCATGTTACTCCTTTGGAGTGGCATGCGTCTATAGGCTGCGGTATCCGCTTACCATCAGGTGGGCCGTACGCTTGTTTGCCACCGTCGTTGTATAAAAAACCTATAGAACAAACATACACATGTTGCTTCCAGACAAATCATCGAAACGTAGTACTAGAAGCTGTAAGACTCTAAACTCTTTCATAACTTATGTTCCGGGTTGCCCATTCAAAATTTTCACGCGCCGCCACTGCAAGCTATAATCTTCAAAATGCAGAATAGAACCTAGCACATGCTTGTTTATAACTCGCCACGTGGGAGCTGCGCGTGCGCCGAATGACCCTCCCGTGGCCTAGATCATCGCGAAACGGAGATGGTGCATTAAGTGAGAGAAGGATAAGCGTTTGGGATGTGAAGATTACGTGCTCGTTGATTACTGTGCGAATTGGTGCTAGTGGCGCTTGCCGGTCGGTGATGATCGTGCGGTTCGAGCACGTTGCCCGGCACGGCCAACATAGGACGGCCCGCGACCTGTGTCGCGGCGACATACTATCCGTCTCTTTTTAGAAAATCTAATTAGAACGCTTAGGCGAAGAAGACGACTAGTCTATCTCGCCGGGACACAGCTCGCGGGCCCTCCGGCGATAGCCGTGCAGTTTTTAGACGAGGGACACCTTTTTGTGGTTACGGGTCACTCATGCCCTCTTGTGTGATGTGTGTATTCGTCGGCAGACTGGACATCAATGAAAAAGTTATTGAATGCGGGTTTTCTGAATCTATTATGTCACCAGCTGGCAGCACTATGGCGAGAGGTCTAGGTGTCAAAATCCACCAATCATATTCATCATCAATGTGATATGTCAGAAGATAGAGAAAATAGATTCAGAAAACCCTCATTGGTTAGAAAACACAAATGTTTGTACGACCCCTTGAACGCGGGACCAAGCCGTGTCCAGTGCGGTAGGGTAGTAGGGTTGCTACCGCGTTGCGACCGCACACGCACACGAAACGCCTGGGGTGTGAATGTGAATATACCGCGTCAACCGCGCTGCTACCGCCTCGCGCGGCGTTCGATGTGTGGAGGCCTTTAGACTTGTAAAATAGTAACTTATAGCTTCATGAAATTGGCCCTAGGAAAACGCTTAGAGAAGAGGGTACTTGTTACTACATGCGATTCATATAAAGTTACATAGTTGCAATGACGTCTTTACGACGTTTTGTTCTGCTCACTCATGTTGGCGTTTCTCACTGAAATTACTCTATTTTTTATGTGAATTCTAGATTACATAATAAAGTTGTTTGTTTATGGATTATATGTTTATATGCGTCGTATGTAACAATAATATATTCAGAGCAATGACGCGTCCATTTTTTTGGTAATTTAAACTTATTGATAGCATTCGAATTCGAACGTGTACTTGCTTCGCGCTTTTTTGGGGGTCTACTTTGAAATTCGATGATCGAAGTATGGATCGACCCATGTGTAATTTTTTCAGGTGAACATTTGACCTTGCGCCGGTCCCAATTTTCGGTTTTTTGCTTATATCTCGGAAACAATGCGTCCTAGCGACATGACCACGACCAATATACTAAATTTAAGCTGATTAAATTTACTACAAGTAAATATTACTCGGTCAAGTTATTCGATATCTTGAATAGTTTTAGATTAGTGACCTGCTCTTGAAAGTCTGTAGTTTTGGAAAACAACAACTACCACGTATCTACTCGCCGTACTGCCTGCATCTTGAAGTGGTATGGGGCTCCAACGAAAGCTCAACTGATTTTGCGTGATGACTATAACCCAACGACTGTCATCCATGTTAGGGGGCGCGAGCGACTCGACGTGATCCAGGGAAAGGTCGAGATCACCAGGCCGCGAGGCAGGTCACCAATGAGATGGACAGACCAGATTAAAGCTGCAGTAGATGAATCACTACACGCAAGCATAAGGAAGGCGACTGTCAGAGGAATGGCGGCGTGTTGTGAAGACACCAACACCTGAAATGATGACCACGATCACTCTGTCAAGAGTGAACGACGAAGAAGAAGGTGTGACGTGTGGTGGGATGATGATATCTAGTTGAAGATGATAACATTTACTAAAACTCACTCATCATCATCACTATAAAGTCCGAATCGCTTTTCTACAACGAACTCACAAAAATTAGGCAAAGCCATTGTCTTTCATTGTTAAGTGTAGGTAACCGCTAATTGTTTACCTTGTACCAAGTATGCTTTAACAACTAATAAAAAAATGTTAATGCCGATATACCTTTCGTTTTCATTTGAACCTCGCAACTTCAACAATAGAGCCACTATTCGGATAAAGTATTTATCAAACATGGCCTTTTATTTCCAAGCGTTTGTGGCACGTGGCTAAACTATGGTATTGTTGTACCGATGGGTCAGATAGGATCCGTTCTATAAGTGGGTCGTGCTAGTAGGTATAGCTATGTAAACGATAGACGATGCACACACACGGTATTTTTGCTAAGTCTATAAACCCCCGTGAATAACCCGCACGCATTTAGCCGCCATTGACGGCGGGCTGCGTACACGCATAATTTTAGCGAGCGACGTGACGTCTCTATACGTCACGTCTGCTGCAGTCGCTCCAGACGGGTAATTCACAACGATTGGATTCGTCGCACATATTCCTAGTATATCTTGACCCTGAGGTACCAGCACGGCTACCATATCACGGCCCGCGGCGGCTTCGCGGCGAGATGTACTGTCCATCTCTTTCTAATTAGAACGCTTAGAAAGAGACAGGTAGTCTATGTCGCCGCGACACAGCTCGCGGGCCGTCCTGTTATAGCCGTGCCGTTAATAGAGCCTAGCAACCTATCATGTGACCTAGTAGCCTAATAAATAACTTAAAAAGTGGCATTTCATATGCTCTTTGGTAAAAGAGGCGTGAGTTTATGTATTGACAAGTGTCGTTAGTGGTTACAAAATGAAACTGGTTCACATCAGAGGCTCTAGTATAGGTTTTAGAGCCTCAGGTGCATCGACAGAAAGCGTTGTGATTAATAGCTTAGCTAATTAGCTATACAATAATGGTTCAAGCAGCTGAATATCAATTGTAATTTGATCTCTATATTCTTTCAAACTGTTCAATATTAGAGTTCAGATATATACTGGTTGAGTAACAACGCAGTGTTAGTTTGTGAAAAGGACACCTGGCAAAGTGCCTCGTATCCAGACGTGGTGTGAAACTTGTAAAGATGTTTCACAATATGAATTCACAGTGTATACCCGTCATATTTATTGAGGTGGCGTAATAGTAAAGGTTTGTGTATTTTGATATCCCGGAGACTGAAGTCATATTTCACTTATGCCTGTATTTAGATTCCTAGTGCTCGCTTGGGAAGCGACGATACTTCGTGATATTTTGTAAAACGGTGTTTTTTCAAACAGTAGATGTCGACCCCCTTAGCTACTTCTATTTGTAAAACGGTGTTTTCTCAAACAGTAGATAGCGACCCCCTTAGCTACTTCTATTTGTAAAACGGTGTTTTTTCAAACACTACATCGCGACCCCCTTAGCTACTTCTATTTGTAAAACGGTGTTTTTTTCAAACAGTAGATCGCGTCCCCCTTAGCTACTTCTATTTGTAAAACGGTGTTTATTTTCAAACAGTAGATCGCGACCTCCTTAGCTACTTCTATTTGTAAAACGGTGTTTTTTTTTCAAACAGTAGATCGCGACCCCTTAGATACTTCTATTTGTAAAACGGTGTTTTTTTCAAACAGTAGATCGCGACCCCCTTAGCTACTTCTATTTGTAAAATGAAAGTGGTGAACGATTTGAAATTGGTAAAATAAAATATAAGCTAAGAAGAGTGTAGGGTGGGGGGTCGCGAAATATTTTTCCGTAATAAGGGGATCGTTATGCAAAAAGGTCGAAAAACACTGTTGTAAACGAACAATTTGTCATGATCGAGTATTTCGGTAACTATATCTTTTTTCCAGCAGAAGCAGAATATAGAATTGGTGATTTAAGCCGTGTGGAGTCAGTGGAGGAGAGGCTTGGCGCTACTAGCTATTTGATAACTGTTTAAAACTGAAATGAAAGTAATATGGGCTATGGAGTTTTGGTAATACCCTAGCAATGTCTTTGGTGGTTTTCTTGTCGACAAAAACAAATGAAAAGCTATGCTACGCCTATCGTTTCATCCTATCGTTTCATCCTCCATAAGTATTAAAGCCGCTAATAGCCTATAAAACCGCACAATGTGTAATATTCTCCACGTCACAACTCTCATAATTCCACCATTAGCTCTCCTCGGCCGGATACTAGGTAATAGGCTGTGACGTCTGCTTTAAAAATAAGACGAATACGTCGTCGTGGGCGTGACGTACTGTTTCGTCAAAAAATCGAGAAATAGTTATAGAAGTACCATCTCACAAAAGCGAGTGGATCATATAAGCATTTAGAACGATTCGGGTTTATATTTCTCTTTCGCTCTTACACGTTCTTTGCCAACATAAACGATTTCACCCGAACCTAGAGAACATGTAAATATGTCCTGCACACTTGGCAATTTGTTGCTACTTATATCAAACAGTAATCCTATTTGCTGTCCGATAACATGCATCTATAATATTGTTATCGATAACATCGATATTGCTCTATATAAAGAGGTATTGTTTATAAGTTATTAGCTTAATAATTTTGTGTGTTGGAGCCGTTGGAGGTCATCCCCGGAGCTCCTCATCCGATTTCAATCTTCCACTCCCATTCAAGCATCAAGATGCAGCCAACGTTTTTGACAACCGGTTAGCCTAGTGGGTAGTGACACTGCCTACGAAGCTGAAGGTCCTGGGTTCGAAACCCGGTAAAGGCAAATATTTGTATGATGAGCATGAATGTTTCTGAGTCTTGGATGTTGTCTATGTATTTAAGTATTTATATCTATTAAATATATCGTCGTCTAGTACCCATAACACAAGTCTTAATGAGCTTACTATGAGGCTAGTTCGATTTATTTATTTTATTATTTAAATCCAAAGACGTCCCCGTGACGTGGCGAATAAATGCCGCCAGTAAATGAGCATTCCCTTGATGCTAGGCAGCAGCAGTACTGGCCAAAGGTCGAAGAAGACTTCTGACAGTATTTTTTTCTAAGCAGAAGCTAACAAAAAACAGACTTCCGATGGAAAAAAAAACATCGCATATTTCACTTACGGCATGAAGACACTTCCGGTACAGCTTTTACTAAACATTGTGAGGCAGCGATTCTGAAAGTCTTGGGTTCGAATCCCGGTAAGGGCAAATATTTGTGTGGATGAATATTTGATTCCGGGTTTTGGGTGTTTTCTATGTATGAAATATATCGTCGGCTAGTACTCCTAACACAAGTTTTATTGAGCTAACTATGAGGCTAAGTAGTTCGGTTTGTGAGTTTAATATTTGTGAGGATAATATTTATCATTTACTAGCTTCTGCCAGCGACTCCGACCGCGTGGAAACGTCCAACTAAAATTAATGATGATCCTGCGATTTCTAGAACAACTTGAGCACTGAACACTTGTCAATGTTCTTGTTCAAGTAACTTTAATCAAACTGTCTCGTGTCTCATCTCAATAGATTTAGAATAGATAAGTCTCCCACGAACCAAGGGTCTTAATCTTAATACTCTTAATAATACCAGCCTATCCACAAATCAGTATTAAACACCAGTATAATTGAACCCCGAGACTCAACTATACGGCTGTACGTGATCGCAGGTCAGACAATACTGGACGTAATGGGTAAGGATCGTGAGTGACAGCCCAGTTTTAAATTCCACTCATTAGCCATTCGTTCGCGGCGGTCGCTAACCGGTTTCGTTCAGAACGAATCGGTATGAATGGGAACGAATGATTCAAGATAAGATAAGATATAAATTATTGTCAAAACTGTGTACATAACACGTCATAGAATATAATAAGTCTCAACAGTGCCCATTTCGGACGTACAATATTAATAATACATTTAAAATATAGAATTTACATCACAAGGAATATTCGTTCAAATCATAAAAGCATTTCCAAATTAACCAGTCCTTCAGTTTTCTCTTAAAAGGCCCATCTAACGACTTAATAATTTCCGGCAATTTATTATAAATTCTAATTCTAGTGGCATACTGTGCTCTTCTCGTAACTTGGTAGGCTTAACTGTACATAAGTCATATTGATATTGCGACTTACATTTATTATGAATCACATTTTTTTATAAATAACTTCTCGTGTTCTCTGACAAACAAATTTCTAATATATACAGGATGTTAACGGGGTCATGATCCGGAATGACAAAAAGCGAATAAGATGATCATACTGAACAAACTTTCCCATGGGACCAACCACGAAATCGCAAAAAAAAACCAGGTATTCCATACATTAACTCTCAATTAAATCGCAGTTAACTCACAGTTAACTCTTAATTGGCTCTTTTTTTTTGCGATACATTCATGAAGGTTCGTTAGTATTTAATAATATTATTAGTACCTACTTACCTAGTCGTTTTCAAGCCTATTTTACTGAACCAAATATGACGAAATGGTGCGTAGAAAGCGTAAGCCCTGCGGCGCTACCACGAACTTCGAAAGTCGAAGTTCGTAATACATGCATCCCTGTCACTCGAGTAAGGGAGTGCGATAGAGATGGAAATACCCGAACTTCGACTTTCGAAGTTCGTGGTAGCGCCGCTGAAGATGGATATAGGATACTATAATTTTTTAAATCCATCCCCTGTGGGGAGGAGGTTGAACTAGCACAGAGCGCGTATCGTACCTATATAAAATACGTATCGATTTAATCCTCTCATAAATATGTACCGAAACCTTAATCCGCTGATTTAAGAGCGATGGGTCATATTTTTTATGAGTAAGTTGTATGAACCCATATTTTTGGAATGTATATATACCGGTGTGAAATCGAATGAGTAGTTTCAGATATTAACCCTGAGAATTAAACTCACAAAGTCAATAAATATCCCATTCGGCGCCAATCACAACATCCAGGCGTCAGAACGCTACGGGCGTTTTTCGGTACATATAGAGATATATAGACATCAAGCTGCTACGGACTACGGCGTAGCGCTACGAGCGTAGCGTGGCAGTGAATGGATTAAGTTTAGTAAATACAACCTGTACTGTACCCGTTTTTTTTTGGGAGGTAAAACTTATAATGAAACTTACCTTGTATTGCAGAAGTTGAAGTCGCATAAATAATATAAAAATACAATGTAGAGCTATTTTTGATGTCGACCGTCCATGGGTACTTTCCGTGAATATGGGTATAATAACCAGAGCTCGGATAGGGTGAGCTGTTTTGAGAGTTTGCATTACATGGACATACCTGTCAATGGTATTTGTCCAAAGTGTAATTTAATTAGGTACCTTACTTTGTTGAATTATATCTATACTTAAGTCGATATCAAACGTAAGAAGAAATACGTTGAAAATAGTAAATATAGAAAAACTGATAGTTCTTTTACACAGAAACTTTATAATAAATTAAAAATCGTAGAGAGTACTCTTTTTGCAATGCATTATCATTATAGTTTAATCATAATCAATTAAAGTTTCGTTTTGTTTTAATATTTATTTTCAGGGTGTATCCATATTAATATTAACGCATGACATTAATGACATAAGAATAGCTCACCCTGTCCGAGCTCTGATAATAACCTTACCTGGAACAAAAATACAACATTTAAAAATATTTTGAATAATGATTGGAAATGGTATGTATACAGCAGTGGCGCGCGTGAACATTTTCGATGGGCAACCCGGAGCAAAAAAGCTATGAAAGAGTATAATAACTTATAGAAATAAATTTTAGGCAAGCCGATGGGAACCGGCTTGTATGGACGCTCCGCCACTGATGTATAAATACATAAATCAATAAGGGGACAATCTTACACAACACGACCTAGTCCCAAACTAAGCAAAGCTTGTACTAAGGGTACCTACTAGACGAATAAACAAACTTATATACATAAATAAATACGTAAATACATAGAAAACTTCCATGACTCAGGAACAAATATTCATGCTCATCACACAAATAAATGCCCTTACCGGGATTCGAAACCAGGACCTCTTGCTTCGTAGGCAGCTTCACTACCAACTATACTGGCATAGAGCAGGTTGTATACCTAGAATCTTGTAGGTTAGGTCATTAACCCGGCGAGCATGATGTGAAAAAAAGTTACATCAAGCATGAGGCGGGGTATGACATGCCCGAAATGTAATGTACCGTGAAATAGTTTTAATAAATTTAATTTCATTTTTTTGTGATGTATATTGTTTAATAATGGATTATTTAATGGATTTAAATAAAACACAATTTTTAATCATGAAATTATCTTTATTTATTCGAGTTTACCTTATGCTATGTAATTATAGGAACAAAATCTTAGAGATTTACAAAAATCAACAAATAAACAAATTAAACAGTATTTAGAATAAAAATCAACTTTTAACTAAAAGATAATGAGAGATCCTCTCGTTAAAAAGCCATAACAATATTTTTTTTATTGTAAATTATGGTTAATCACTGCCATCGACATCATAACAATTTCCGCATATGAAATTAGCATGCTCCATACATATGATCTTGCTGCAAGCTTTACAAGAATGTTTGGTTTTGCTCCATTTTGATGAAAAACTAAAACAAATCAAATAAACCCAAGCCTATATACATTTTAACCTTGAAAGTAACTAAGAATAATTACAAACAGATATTTAAATATCTACGTAAAAAAAATACGTCTAAAATGACGCAGGGTGTGACATACCCGAAGCAGGTCCGTGCACGAATATTCCGGCCGACGCATCGCTTCGCACTTCGGTCACGCCACTATCCCCTCCCGCACATCTCTACCTCCAGCTACTGAGCGGGCTAGTGTTGCCAGGCAAAGATTTAAAAAATGCCTACACTTTTTAGTCATGTCAGGGTATGACATACCCTGGGTCACGCTCGCCGGGTTAAACCTTCTTTAACAGTAGGAAAATCCGTAATGGATACCCCAGCACCACGGGGAGGGAGGTTATATAGGACTCGCACCAACTAAAACACCCACAATAGTCCTCCTCGACGCATTTCGGACGGCTCTGGGATCTCCTACTAAGGCGACGACTAGACTAGACTAAGACTAAGAGAGGGGTGCTATAAGTTTAACGTGTCTGTCTGTGTATCTGTCTGTGGTATCGTAGCTCCCAAACGGATGGACTGATTTGAATGGGTTTTTTTGTGTTATAGATAATTTTATCCCGAGTGTTCTTAGCTATGTTTCATGAAAATCTGTTCAGCCGTTTTTGAGATATTGGACTTTGAAATGAAAATGTCGGGGGTTTTTCAACTTTTCCAAGTTTTTTTTATACAACGACGGTGGCAAACAAGCGTACGGACCGCCTGATGGTAAGCGGACACCGCAGCCTATAGACGCATGCAACTCCAAAGGAGTAACATGGCCGTTGCCGACCCTTGATATATTTGAGGATTCGCCGTGTTGACAGCTGAAGGAACATTTCCCTCGCTCTCAACACAACGCATCCCCAGGAGCTCTGGTGACCTTGCTCACCTCCACAACACTACTACAGAGCAAGTGGTAGTTACTCGTGGACAAATACGCATCCCGCCTGACTGGGGAACCAGGACGGGTATTACGGACTCCCGGGAACCGCCCGGACTACCGTCTAAAACCCTACAGTGCTCTACAGGACGGGTATTACGGACTCCCGGGAACCGCCCGGACTACCGTCTAAAACCCTACAGTACAGGACGGGTATTACGGACTCCCGGGAACCGCCCGGACTACCGTCTAAAACCCTACAGTGCTCTACAGGACGGGTATTACGGACTCCCGGGAACCGCCCGGACTACTGTCTAAAACCCTACAGTGCTCTACAGGACGGGTATTACGGACTCCCGGGAACCGCCCGGACTACCGTCTAAAACCCTACAGTGCCCTACAGGACGGGTATTACGGACTCCCGGGAACCGCCCGGACTACCGTCTAAAACCCTACAGTGCTCTACAGGACGGGTATTACGGACTCCCGGGAACCGCCCGGACTACCGTCTAAAACCCTACAGTGCTATACAGGACGGGTATTACGGACTCCCGGGAACCGCCCGGACTACCGTCTAAAACCCTACAATGCTCTAGAGGACGGGTATTACGGACTCCCGGGAACCGCCCGGACTACCGTCTAAAACCCTACAGTGCTCTACAGGACGGGTATTACGGACTCCCGAGAACTGTCCGGACTACCGTCTAAAACCCTACAGTGCTCTACAGGACGGGTATTACGGACTCCCGGGAACCGCCCGGACTACCGTCTAAAACCCTACAGTGCTCTACAGGACGGGTATTACGGACTCCCGGGAACCGTCCGGACTACCGTCTAAAACCCTACAGTGCTCTACGCGCTGCCTTTTGGCGGAGCTACGGGAGCGGTTGCGCACACTTCCGCCACTCCGCCAGGACTGTAAACCACCCTAACTTAACCACAGGACTCTAGATTGTAGTTTCCGAGAAAATCGTCTTCAGGGCAAATTATGGTTGTAGCATACGTTACGGATTATGGAAAATGAAATTACGAAAACATTATGAATATACTCGTACTAGCAATCGTAAACATGTAAAAAATCTCCTCAGTAACTAATAATTGCTCCAACTAGTTCAATATCACACATAACACATACAATCCGTCACACATTCCACAATTACTAGAGACCGGCCATCTTGGTGCGAGAGCGGGACGCCGCTGTACAGGCTGTAGCAACGCGTCCCGCTCACACGGCTTGGTTAGTTTATAGTGCGCATATGGAAAAGTCCTAAGGACATATATTCGGGTCAAGAAGAGAACTGGGCCTACATACTAGGATTCGCGTGGATTTGCTTGCGATTTTCTACGTATTGCTAACATTAATCGTGTTGTGATGTATTTAATCGTATGGCATACTTTATATCGCCCGCTTTAGCACCACCCAGGGGACACGTGCAGGGTCGTGGTAGACAGGGGGACGCGAGTAACAGTTGTCCCCCTGTCCATCGTGCTGTGATGTGTTTATAAAAGACTGCTGCCGGTGAAATGCCTCGCATAATTCTGAAACTTATTTCACAGATCTGTGCCTACTCCATATTCCGCCAAAAATAATAAAAGATAATCTAGAGTATGAGTTAGATTGCATTTGCAACAACAAATAAAAGATCGAGACTTTAAACCCTCCCAGCGCTCAGTGACCATTAAACACGGCGAGATGTCACGTTACGCCGATTTTTCGCTTCATATGGAGATTAACCTGCTACCACCTGCTACTATCTACATACAAAACGTACCTATCTACTATATGAACCGTTACTTTCACCTTCAAAAAATGAAAATTGGTTGAATGCGTCCTAGGTTAGGTTCAGAACGCATTCAACCAATTTTCATTTTTGAATGCGTTTTCGAAGGTGCGTTTGAAAAACTATGCATTTACCCGACGCAGGTATATACACACAACACACACACAACAACACATTACACGGTACATTTTACAACAACACGGTACTAATAAGGTAGGTACCCAATTGGTAAGATGGATCCAGATAAAATTAAATAGGTAAGTAATTAAATAACTCTCGTAACCCGAGAGGCCGAGCTGTAGTTGGGGAAAACTCCGACAAATCTAATTTTTGTACGAAGGAAACCTAGTTAGGTGGAATTTTTTGAGAACCCGTTTCAAAGTATACAAATGTTGTTAAAAAGTATATGATTCCCGAAAATACTAGGAAGTATTCCTTTCAAGATAACAACAGTATCAAAAGCTTGTTTGCAAGGCAAAGTTCACAAAGACAAAGTTTATACTGGTGGTTTTAAGGAATTTAGATGCAAGTCACATACACAGATAATAATTATGATACGCAGAATAAAATAGTTTTCCCGCCATCTTTATTTCAAACAATCAACGCCATCTGCCGTAAAGGTAACGAAGTTCGTGACAAGGTAACTAAGCTCTGTGACTTGAACGTTGCGTTGCGTTATCTGCTATTCGCCGGAAGGTGGAGCCACGGTCACGAATAAAATCTTTCTAAGTACACCGGTCAATTAGGGCATTAAAATAAATGAAAGGTGTTCTAATTCTTTGCTAAAAATATAGATACCCTAAATATGGAGCCCTGAATATCGTATAATGTGAGCACGTGTGAGTGCTATAGTGTAGTCTCCATTATTAAATCAGAGATGTGTACCTAATCTTAAACATTCGCATCAACGAAAAGTAGCTTATATCCTCGTCTCTTTCGCACGCTATTGCCCCAACACATCGACGAGCCTGTTTTCAGCTTGTCTGCTACCGACGCCATTGATAGCCACACTGGTTGATTGAACTTATGAATCTTATGATGTTACGAAACTCTTGAAATTAATTGGTTTTAATTGCTGTAGATGTTTTAGGGACAATTCATTGTTGGTCAAAATGTTCCTACAACACATAACGGACGCACAACGCAATTCTCGTTATAGTTTACTATTATAATGCCAAGAAAACTGTTTTGGTCCTCGCAAAATGTGTCATATCATTGCCCGGTATAAAATGAAAGCAACTTCTGATACACATACATACATACATACATATACTCACGCCCGTATCCCATTGGGGTAGGCAGAGACTAAGGAACGCCAAATACTACGGTCCTTACATACTTCTTTCGCTTCAATGACATCCATACATCTTCTCATACACGCTCGTCGGTTGCGGGTACTCCTGACCTGGCCTTTTAACAGTATCGCTGAAATTTGGTCATGATACCCTCGCCTAGGCCGCCCCCTACGGACCCTTCCATCCATCTCCTGGACGTAAATCCTCTTAGTCAGTCTACTTTCACACATCCTCTCAACATGCCCAAACCACCGAAGCATACCTTGGTCAATCCTAGTAACTACATCGTCTTCTATTCCACATTTTTCTCTTATTATACTATTTTTATTCTATCATTCAAACGAGCTCCACACATACTTCTACATACACATACACTTCTGATACAGTCGGGTAAAAATACGTTAAAATTATATGGGGTAAATCGCACGTAACAGGCCACCTCATACTAAAAGAAAATTATGGACTTATTATACGACTGCCTTCAGTTGGCCACGTTATACTAAATAGAATTCTGTTTGTAGGGGAGTTCATTTTTAATATGAGGGGGCTAGTTATTCAAGGGTAGCCAGTTACTGGCGATTTACCCTTACTAGTGTCGTGGCTCTGTGAGCTTAGCAGCCTGACTTAAAAAAAAAACTATATTATTAACGAACCTGCTCACACACGAGAATCGGAGAGAAGAGGAGAACAGCCGGACAGACACCGGACAGACAAACGGTTTTCGGTCCACGCTGAGGCATAGAACTTCGTTCGCTCCCTCGTTCGATTATGTAGCGACCTGGCCCATGTTTCACCAAATCGAAGATTGTCGCCTGACACTACATGGCTGCGTCGACAGGTTATGTTGGTTGCTGAACAGCTAATTGACCCAACAATGTACGTGGAATTGTCATTGTCAGGTGACAATTGTCAACATGGTGAAATAGGGCAGTTGTCTCTAGCAATCAATAAAGGATCGGTAACGCGTTTGTGATACTTCTGGAGTCGCACGCATCCATAGGCTACTGCCTGCTTAACTACTTAATTTATTATGTAATATTATGTATATTAGTCGAGCGAGATTAACTAGAGAGCTCTAGCAATGAATTACTTTGTGTATGGGACCCTTAATGAGTCGCATCGTATAAAATCACACTACACAATGGAATTTGACCCAAATGCAGGTGATTTTGACAAATTGCAAGGTATGTGCCTTTAACCGAATTGTAAGAACGAGGTTCTGTGTTAAGGACACACAACAGACATTATATCTATTGTATAATTCATCCGTTAACGGACAATGTCAAGGAGTACGTACCGTAAGACAAAGATGATAGTGGAGCGCCGCTATCGATGAAAATTGTCGATGAGTAACAGGTATACGTAAAAAGGACCTACAACCTACTTAGGCAGATACTAAAAAGCGCCAAATACTACAGTCCTTTCCTTATACACTGCTTTCGCTCGTCGATTGTGGATGCTTCTGAGCTGAACTTTTTTTAATAGTACCGACCTACTTTATTTTATCACTGCCATAGGGTATTTGCGACAATAGAACCGAACCGGTGAAAGTGGGTGACAAAATATGAGTTTCAAAGGTACTTAATTGTTAAATACGAGTACATAGGTAGCTCGCCAGGTGACACTTAAACGTATTTGAGATGTGACTCTATTGTACACTGTTATACGCTAACATCTCGGAAATAAAATCCATTGGATATCATCAAGGATAGGACAAACGCCCGTCATTTTGAAAACTTAACCCTGTTCTGTACAGTAGAGACTTCCTAATGATATATTTTTTTTTAGAAGTTTACTCAAAATATTATAATTTAATGTACTTCAACACATTTATCAATAAATTACCTATTCTTCTATCATCGCATTAGACACTACTTGATTTCAATGACTTTGAAAAAAAAATAAAAAAAATGTGAAAATTTGGAAAAAATTGTGCTCATTCTTTTCCATTGGCGAAAGTAATTAATCGCCTTAATCATCGTCATTTGAATAATTTGTCACTGGAAAGGAAACATATAAATTATGGTACTTAAAATAAATGTATAAAACATTACTTTTGTCCTTTGTTTTGTATTTTCACGAATAAACTATTCTTATTCTTATTTAGTACCTAATTTTTTTTTATTAATATAAGGAAGTCTCTACTGTACAGAACAGGGTTAAGTTTTCAAAATGACGGGCGTTTGTCCTATCCTTGGATATCATTCACATAATTTCTTACTAAGTATAACCTCCTCCTGAGACAGCAAAAGTTCAGTCAATTTTAATATTTGTACAATATTTTGTACGCGGGGTCTTAGGGGGTTCAAACGTAATAAAGTACCAAACTTTACTTGGATGACGGTTGTCACTATAACCAAGGAATTTGAAATGCTCTTTAGTTGCGTTCCTCGTTAAATTTCATATACTTTACAGCTGTGCGACATTATTAGGGTTCCGTAGTCGACTAGGAACCCTTATAGTTTCGCTTTGTCTGTCCGTCCGTACGCGGATATTCTCAGTAACCGTTAGCACTAGAAAGTTTGGTACTAATACTAATATGTATATCAATCACGCCGACAGTGGTAAAATAAAAAGTGATTTTTTTATATTTATTAGGGTACGTAACGTGGGGAGTGTTTTTTTTTTTTTCATTTTAACCCTAACGTGTGATATATTGTTGGATAGGTATTTAAAAATGAATAGGGGTTTTTTAAAATACTTTGGTGATAATGTTAATATTTTCGGAGTTAATCGCTCCAGAAGTTAAAAAAAATGTGTCCCCCCCTCTAACTTAGAACCATAAGTTTTAAAAATATGAAAAAAATCTCAAAGATAGAACTTAATAAAAACTTTCTAGGAAAATAATTTTGAACTTGATAGGTTGAATAGTTTAAAAAAAAAATACAAAAACTACGGAACCCTACACTGAGCGTGGCCCGACACGATGTTTGCCGGTTTTTTTATACCAAAAGAGCGACCAACAGACATGGAGCCTGCCTGGTATACCCCCAATTCATTATCATCTGGGGGTTAATTGGGTATCTTCGGGTCAATTAGGGATCTTATCGATACGATAATTGCATGATAGAGTTCCGGTATTCGAAGCCGATATCGAGAACAGATCGAAGTGGAGAAGGAAGATAAGAAAAGTGAGATGTGAGAAGAGACATGCCAATAAAGAATAGAATCTCTCTCTCTCTCTCTCTGTCCCGTGGAAGACCAGCGCGGGCTATAAAGCTAGCATCAACTGCGTCCATTTCGTTACAAGACCTATAAAATATTTTTTTTCCTGTGTGTATCTGTGTCATGAATAAATCATATATATATAAAATATAAAGATATCTTATATCGATACGATAATTATAATTATATGTCCTTAGTGAAAGAGGCTGAAATAGCTGAATGAACGCAACAAACGATCGACAGGCCGCCTGTTTCCGGCCAGGTGTCATTTACAACATCAACAATATATTATATCGTATCGATAAGATCGAAACATCGATGCGAGCGCGTCACTAACTCGGAGACGCCGGCCGTGACCGCAAATTAGAGCGACCAATAACAACTGGACGGCGCTATGCAGAACGGTTCAAAACAAGATGTGTGTGTACAGTAGGTACTATCGAACCAACTGAATCATGACCCACCATAGAACCTTGTTACAATTAACGAACATACGTACGATCATATGACGTTAATTTGTCAGTTAACTGTAACAAGGTTCCATGGTGGGTCATGTCCCGGCTGCTGTCTATGACAGTAGTCGTTAAGCCAAGTTAGAGGCCTTCGGGCGGTTTAAGAACTTCTAACAGTCCAGTTGCCCACTCACTTGACAAAGGGGGGACAACTGTTACTCGCGTCCGCAGGACCACCCACAACCCTGTACGTGTCCCCTGGGTCACCTGATGGGTGGTACTAAAGAGTGACAAACTTTAAAGGGCAAAATAATGTAATACGATTAAATAAACCCGTATGTGGAGACGAATAATTCTATTTCACGGACTGCAGTCCAAAGTCCATTCATGGATTTTGACAAGTATAGCTGTCGTTGGATTCCTCACAATCGTAGGAGTGATTAGGCTCTGAAAGAGAGCTGTAGGGTTTTTTTTTAATCTCTTTGCTTTCGCTCGTAAACTTCTCAAGTGCAAAGTGTACCCTAGCCTAGCAGCCCTTAACTTTGGCTTTATGCATAGGAAATACGCGAAGCGGCAACCCGCATGCGAGTCCTCTGGAGATCCAGGCGTCCATAGGCTATGGTAACGGCTTGCCGTCAGGCAGGCCGTAGGATTCTTTGCCTCCGCCTCGGCCTTAAAAAAGGCATCCTGACTCCGCATCATGGTCGGCCTTATCACGCGATAAGTGACAAGATAGAGCGTCCGTCTCGTTCTATCGAACGGTGTCAGCCAGTGACGGACGCGCTAACTTGTCACTTATCGTGTGATTAGGCCGACCATGATACGGGGTCTGCTTATTCTATTTAAATGATAAAGAGTTCAATTATTTGCATAATTAATATGGTAGTGATCTCACAGCGATCTCAAAATAAGTAGCAAGATGCCATTGTCTTACACAATGGACAGTCGTGAGACATCGACGCGCTATGTAATATATAAGCCATCTCGGCTTATGTGCTTTTCGTCTAGATAATCTAACATACAATAGTTATCTGAGAGCGATAGTGTCGATGCAGCTGTGTATCAATGGGTAGTCGCAATGCGGGTATAGACTCGAAAATTATTATTACTCCAAAAGAAAGAAGGCAAAAAAATATGCCTAGTGACGAAATTCCCATTCAGATATCTCAAAGAATTACGAAGCTACAGAGAAAACGCAAACGGTGTGTGACGTCACATTACAGGATGCTGCCCCCCGGCAGCGTCGACGGCGGCGCCGACCGCGATGCGGCGCGCACGTTCCCGTCTTCTGTGACGTCACATTCTTCTAGCGTCATCGTTTCATATGAAGTTATTGAAGTTGCGTTTTGCGAAAAAGGGACAGAACATACCCCTTCTTAAAACTTTGGATACTTATAACTTCGTGATTATTTAACATTTTGCGTTGATTTTTTCTCCATTTAACTACATTTTTTATCCTTTTTCGAGAAAATATGACATTATTGATTAATTTATTTTGTGTCTACGCCGCTATTCAGTCGCGTGTTTGTGAAAAGTCGCTCTATACCGCGCAACCGCTCTAATAGCCCGACGTGTCCGACGTCCTCTACTCAGCAGCAGGAAATACAAATTAGAGCCTAAATGTTTTAGTGTATGATCCAGCCGTGACGCAATGTCACACCTCCAAATTCGGCGTCAGCAGTTCTTGTATACGTTGTTATCATACTAACGGTATTTTTCCACCAGCGACTGAATTGTCATTGAGGTTTCCAATCCGAATTTCGTCGCTGGGGGTATGAAAATTGAATCCAGGATTGTCAGCTTGAAAGAAAGATGTACGAACATGGTGGATTTCCCGTGCTATGAGGAAAACTATTGAAAGTCAGATCTAGAGACAGCTTGCGGTTATGAGAAACTAACGTAATGTGAGGTGGCTACAATATGCTAATTTTAAATGTTTTCCTTATGCCGAAGAAGTTCCACTAATGTGACGATTTGTAAACCTTGTTACTTAAGGTAATAGGCTGGTGAATGATCCTCGGAATTCTAGCTGAGGTGAACTATTGGACAATTGAAGTGAACAACAACTGTATTCTTTAACACTTTCGCAAACGGGCTCCATTTTCAGTCCACCAGAAACCGACAGAACTCACTAGGCGTGTAGGTTCATACTACTGCCCGCCTAGCGGGCTGTGCCGGCATCTGGGCAAACATTACGAGTGCCTACCAGGCGGGTTCTTGGTTGCGAACATGTTAAGTTGCGGCTAATTCAGTGCCATTGCCAATATTCCCACTTACTCTCGCCATTCCGGCTAAGTATGAGTATGAGTAGGAACTGTAGTCCAGGCAATGAACTGACAACTTGTATGGAAAAAATGTCAATTTTGGAAATAACTTATAATAGTCTTATGGATCAGGGTGTGAAATTAAATAATGGAACAACTTAATCAACTAATTTATTAAATACAAATCAAATGTAACGCGAATTATGATAGAAAGGCTAGATCTGCTATGCGATGGTCACGGGTCTAAGCTAATCGTCCGATCCCTAACGAGCGCGCCGCCGAAGTGAAGTCCGTCGCTGCTGCGGCCGCTTCCCCACCTCCTCACTGCTGGGCTGTGACGTAGGCGCAGCAAGCGGGACAGGAGAGCTTGCCTTCTCGCTCTCGCTTGTAGGCGTTGGTAATAATAGCTTATTTTTTATGTATAACGGATATATTATCAATTAAATAGTTACCCAGCGACAAAATTTCAGACATCAAAAAAATGATAAGTTAACTGGCTTCTAAAAAGTCAGCAAAAATATTAATAAATGTTTTTGTCTTTATTTTGGTTCATTTACATTTGCTCTATAATATTCAAGATAAATCGTACAAAAAAAGATAATGCATGCTTCATTTAAATCTACATAATTACTTCCGGGTGGAAAGTTTGTCGGATTCTTGACTAAATCATCTTAGAATAACATTTTCAAATGAAATCAACAAAAAAAAACGCTATTATAAATTAATGTTTTTCAAAACAGTATTTTGCCTGGAGTAGGTTGTGGTTGGCGACGCAGAAGGCAAAAGAACCCGCGGACGCTCGCCAACTAGATGGTCAGACCAGAGCAAGAAAGCACTCACGCAAATTCCAGCAAGCTGTGAGGGCAACCATAGATCGAGACCGATGGAGTCAAATCATCAGGGTCGCAAAATCCAACAGTGATCAGGATCCTCAGGAAGAGCTGTATGAGGTAGCAAAGCGGAGTGCGAGGTACAAAAAATACCAATGGCATTGCTAGCTTCGCTCACGCATCTCTTCCTATTGGTGTGATGGATTTCCTTTTTCCGCCCCTCGACTTCGCTCCGCTCGCATAGCTCTGGCGGACACTCGCCCTAAGTGACGGATCCAGGATTTTGGTTTTGGAGGGCTTGAAGCTGATTTTCCACCGGAGGAGCGAGACCAGACGAGGCGAGGCGATAGAAATTTGTATGGCGCTTACTATTTCCGCCGAGCGCGCGCGAGGAGAGAATTGAAAATTTGCCACACGATTTTTAAATCTCGCCTCGCCTCGTCTCGTCTCGCCCCTCCTGTGGAAATCAGCTTGAGACCCTACTAAATTAGATTTAGGCGGAATGTAAGATTTGTCCCGTAAGGTAGCTTAGGGCGCCAAGATCCTCGCACACGTAAACACGATTCTGCAGCGCTACAGTCGCGATACAGCATCGCTACAGTCGCGATACAGTAACGCTAAAGTCGCGATACAGCATCGCTACAGTCGCGATACAGCATCGCTATAGTCGCGATACAGTATCGCTACAGTCGAAATACAGTAACGCTAAAGTCGCGATACAGCATCGCTACAGTCGAGATACAGTACCGATACAGTTGCGATGCAGAATTAATTCAGACGCGATGCGACATCGGCGCAGTCGTGGCCTTCTCATCTTACTCTTCCTATACCCGTTGTCGCGCGAAACTGTCGAGTGTTAGTAGCAACACTGAATCAATCACACTGCGCCGCATCTCCGGACGATGATGCGGAGCTCGTTGTATGCAAGTACCTCAGTTTGTATATTAAATTCCGTGTGGTACGACACACTGCACCGCGCCTCCGTCCGGCGAAATTTGTATGCAGCTCCGCACCTCCGTCCGGAGATTCGGCGCAGTGTGACATCCGCCTACGACAGCGCGACTGCGTCATCTCAGTCGCGCGTTTGTATTGCTTCTGCAGTCGCGCGTTTCTATAGTAAGTATTGAAATGAAATGGCTTACATTACAACGTCTCATGCTCTGAGCCTGATCAACAATGTATTGTTTGCATGTATGAATCGTCGACGTAGATGTTTACGATTTTGCACCTTATACAATTGCAATAAGGCGAAAGCATATATCTGACGTCGATCCAATCAACTGGTTAACATTAATGGTCGTCGCTAATTGTCAATTAGCGTTGAAATACGGAGAACCATAAGTCTAAACCCCGATTACGCATAGTCGTTAAGAATCTAGAGGGAATCAAACTATACTATTGGCTCTGAGCCGTAGAACTCGCGAGCCAGCCATTTTTTTTAAGTTCGAAAAAAACAAAAAAACATCTAACATAGTTTTACGAGAATTGGTTGAGGAATGTGACCTGTAGAGGAGAACAGCGGGACCGACACCGAACACTGGAAGCGATCTGAGAGCAGACAAACGTTTTCGGACCAAGCTGAAGCTTGGCTCCGGTCGCCCGTTCGATAAACCGCTGATCCGGTAGGGCCGTGGGCTGGGGACGTACACAACTAGGCCCTAGCACGTTTGGGTGAGGGGTTAAACCTGTACCAACCCCTCCCTCCTTTTGCGCGAGGATGAACCCGGTGGTGTCTTATATAGTCGGGGCAGCCGGGGACCATCGTGCTGGTAGAAAGCATGCGATCCCTTGTTCCCCCCCTACACGCGAGGGTTAACGCCGCAGAGGGTTTAGTTGGTATTATTTCCCTTACGGAAGGGTGACCACATACCCCTACCCAATGGGCCATCCCTAGCCCGGGGGATGCGTAAACGAATACCCTGTGCGTGAAAAAAAAAGCGACGATCTCATAGACAAATATAAACGTATCGTGAATAGATAGACTTTATGCGATGGAGGTGGCTATAGATTTGGGATTAGACGCAATGACTATTTAACCGACTTCATTGTTTAATTTAAATTATCTGACGAACCTTATATCGTTTTTAAAGAGCTATCCGCTTTCGATTGATGAGCTATATGTAGACCCAGGTTTTTATCTTTCTACGCAATCGTGTAGCCGGCTTATAAAATACACCTACTATGTTCAAAATTTCAGTCGTATAAGTAACTAGTATTACCGACACACAATTAGATCAGAGAGAGAGAGAGATAGAGAGAGAGGGAGAGAGAGGCTCAAACTATTTAATATCACATTGATATGCGTTTGTCGAGTCAATTCGGCCTCCAGTTCGCGCTCCGTTAAGGGCACGGATGTTTGCCTGATCGCGCGAAATCAACGCCAAGTCGGCATTGGCCAACGCGAGACCAAAACGTGAGGAGCTAGTTATACTTCAAAGCAGTATATTGACTTCAACATGCTTCAAGCATTCGCGAAACTCAATGATATAAAAAGAAAGAAAGAATATAGCTTATTAGAGCAAAGCAAATTAGATAAAGCAATAAATAAGTAATATAAGCAAAATTTACTACCTATATAAATAAAATAAATAAATAAATATTAGGGGACAATCTTACACAAGTAAGCTCAATAAGGCTTGTGTTATGGGTACTAGACGACGATATATTTAATAGATAGAAATACTTAAATACATAGAAAACTTCCATGACTCAGAAACAAATATTCATGCTCATCAGACAAATATTTGCCCTTACCGGGATTCGAACCCAGGACCTTCAGCTTCGTAGGCAGCGTCACTACCCACTAGACTAACCGGTCGTCAAAATATCATATAAAATTTAAACAGAAAGAGCAGAACAGTGAGCTTAAATATACAGCATAATATATATCACGCTAAACGGTTCTTTGTGTCACGAAGCGAGCCACAAGACGCGCTCCGTGACGCATCAATCATTATTTATCAGTGACAAAATTACAAGTACGTAATTAATGGCTTTGAAACGCAGGGGCAACTTTGTAATTCGGTAACGCCCTAACCTATGATGATAAATACCTGTCGCTTCCAAATTGTTTATCCGAATGAAGCAGGCCAATTGAAAATAATACTACATTTGACGCTCCTGCGGACTTCTAAGTGTAGGGCCTGAGTGGACGCCCCGCTCAGAGCGGGGCGTCGAGCGTCCATATAAATTGGACTTGTTTTATATGGACGCTGCACGCCCCGCTCTGAGCGGGGCGTCCACTCAGGCCCTGCACTTAGCCGCATGATCATTTTACTCAATTATTTATCGTACAGTACAGGTTTAGCTAGCATAGCCAAGTGAAAGCGACTAATAGTCGAAACCGACGGTCCTGGGTTCAAATCCCACTAAAGGGCAAATATTTGTGTGATCATACATATTTGTTACGAAATCTTGGATGTTTTATACATATGTATTTAAGTATAATTGTTGTCTCACTAGCGGACGCAACAGCATTTTAGTCCTTAACAAAATCTTATCGTCTAGTATCCATAACACAAGGCTGCATCGAGCTTAAGTCATAAGTCATAAGTATTTTATTAGTAAAGCCAATTTACACGTCATAATTGTAGAACATATTCACATATGTCGTAAAAAAATTAAATATACACGTCAATATGACATAACATAAGTCGTGACATTAATAATAATTATTAATATTAAGTACAAAATTACTTTACATCCTTTTTGTGGAAATCTAAGAACTCGTTATAATCGTAGAACGGGTGCTCAACAAGCCAGCGTTTGAGGCGACATTTAAAAATAGCCAAACTTTGGGCGCTGGTGATGCTGTCAGGTAGGTTATTGTAGACGGCAGGCCCCATGACATGGGTGAGCTTGGTCGACCTGGTCAACTTCCGGCCCACGCCAACGAGCTTATGGGCGTTACGCGTATTGTAGTTGTGTATCATACTATTTGTTTTGTACGCTGTTAGATTTAACCGCACATACACAGCTACCTGTAGAATGACTATAGCTGGTAAGGTCATTATTCCCAGTTTTTTAAAGTAGGGTCTAGCAGGAGTGATGTGCGGTACTCGGGCGATTATTCTAACTGCGCGCTTTTGGAGACGGAAAATTCTTACCCACTCAGCACAGCGTCCCCATAGCTCCGCACCATACTGGATCAGCGAGTGCACTGTGGCAAAATAGCACGAGCGCGCGACATCATCTGACACCAGCCTAGTTACCCGTCCTAAAGCAAAACACGCGCTGCCGATTCTTCCACTGAGTCTGTCAATATGGTGGTTACTATGGGCTTACTATGGGACTAGTTCAATTTGGGCAAGAACGTAAGAATGATGTGAAGTCAACATACTGCTCATAATAATCAAAGTATTAACTGTCACAGCGTCTATTAACTAAACCGTCTATGATACTCAAACGTCGTACGACTATGGCCTCTAAACACAGTGGCAAAAAATCTAAATTCCTTCACATCGGATCACGTGGTTGTTAAGAAATCAATAATAAAGTCCTCTGTTAGTATTTCATAGTTGAGATTATATAAAACTTATCATTGGAATTGGAATCTTCTACCTTGGACACAAGAGTTGCTTTTTGAATAGAGTATGAACTTTGATGCAATTCGACCAACAAAATAATCTCAAGTATAGCTGAAAAGCAAAGTAAACCTTGTAGCGTTTCGCCTAATCTCGCATTTCACCTCGATCGTACATTTAATTTTCGCTTTGTGTTGCGATCGACAATTTTTTTGGTCGCTAATAATTTTAGTCGCATTTCACCTCGATCGTACAAACGCCAACACAGTTAACTGACCAACCTGTATTTATATAGAACCTTATTACAATGTACATAAAGTGCACGGATGGTCAGTTAGCTGTGTTGTCAATATTCGTAGTACCTACATTTAATTGTATCTCTTTGTGTCTCAATATTGAGGTAAAATAGTAGGTAATAATCTAATTGAATTGTGCCGAGTTGTGACTGTTTCGAGACAAATATGTATTTGAGGGCGCTTTTGTTCACCTAATTTAATTTTTTAAGTCCTATTATTAGAAGTCCGAAAATGTTCTTCATAAAATTTTACGCCATAATAATCGTTAGTCCTAATAATTATTATTCCTAACGATCGTAAGTCATAACCATTCGAAGTAATAATGACAATAATTATAAATTTCCATTTCCTAATATTTTTTTTTCATCAAACACTCACTTGTCCGTTTTATTTAAATTGATAATGACTAGTCATACATTTTTTAATCCTAAAATTGTTTTTCATAATATTATTCATCATAAATGTTACTTATCCTAATATACGGATAACGTTTTTTAAATGTCTAGTGACATTGAATAGGTATGTGAGTTGAACCGTGTAATTATTCGTATTATTTCAACATGTCTCACGAAAGTTTAAATTCGATAACGTTTTTACTTAGATTTTATTGTCTAATACTGAATAATCATATTACCCGAATCATCGAAACCGCCGAGGTCACCTATTTAACTCAACTAAAAACGTACTTTAATTCCTCATTTTCTTGTTCCTAATGAATATACGCTTTCGCTAAGTAAATTTTAAAAAAATGATCCTGGCGCTTCGCTGGCCGCTGCCGCGGCACGCTCGCTTCGCTCGCTCGGCTCGCGCGCGTAGGGTCGCGGTACAACTAACACTCCTCCTCGCTTCGCTCGTCGTCGTACCTACACGGACCTGCCTTAGGCTACGTCCACACAGACAGGCGGCAATAACATTAGAACATCTTATATTATATAGAATTATATATACGACTAGCTGGCCGTTCGGCTTAGTGAAATAAAATATATAATAAAGCCTATGTCTAATTCGATACACACATAGGTACCCACCTAGGTAGGTGGTGAAGTGTCAGAGATCCTATATACAATACAACCATTATAAAACTAATACAGCCGTCCAAAAATTACGCCTTTATATTTAATACTAGCTGCCGCCCGCGACTTTTTCTGCGTGGCCCGGATCCATAAAAAGTATTTTTTGCTTTCTGCTTCCGTTTAAGCGTGATGGAGTTACAAACATCCAAACAGCGTAGGATAATAAATAAATAAATACTAGGGGACAATCTTACACAAATCGACCTAGTCCCATAGTAAGCTCATTAAGGCTTGTGTTATGGGTACTAGACAACGATATATATAATAGATATAAATAATTAAATACATAGAAAACTTCCATGACTCAGAAACAAATATTCATGCTCATCACACAAATATTTGCCCTATAAGTATTTGGATAGATAGTGTAAATACTCTTAAAACATACCAAGAGTACGAGTAACTCTATTAAAGGTAACAAAATAATGCATGGTCTTAACGAAAACGTAACCATAAAATGTAAGAGGTCGTGGATATACAAAATAATGTGCAAGTTTAATGTTTACTTTCACCCGTTCGCTATCGTGCCGCGCATGCGCAAACATCCGCTACACCTGCGAGAGTTCTCTTTCATTTCTTGGCAATTAAAGTCTGCGTCACTGTTTTTACACCATTGCACCTTATTCCTTTCCAATCATCATCCTCCTAGCGTTATTCCCGGTTGTGCCCTAAAGGAGCCCGGGGTCCGCTTTGACACCTAATCCCACGATTTGGCATAGGCACTAGTTTTACGAAAGCGACTGCCATCTGACCTTCCAACCCAGAGGGACAACTAGACCTTATTGGGAGTGCTGAAAAACTCATTGGCACGAGCCGGGCTTCGAACCCACGACCGCCGCATCCGCATGCCTGAACCACTAGGCTACCGTATCCTATTCCTTTCTAACAAGGCGAAACATGTACTAAGTACACAGATTTTTGAATTTTTCAGTGGATTGTACAATGACATCAAGCAAATAAAATAAATAGGTCTATTACTTTTGAACCTCGTTGTACAATTATATGTAGAGTCCATAATAGAGGATTTCATAGTCCTAGCGAATGCCGAAATAGCCGAAAGTGCCGTAGAGTCGAAAAATAAGTAGTAGACAACTTTCGTGACTGTGAGATACGTGCCTGCCGCCGCCGCCACAAAAACTAGCATGGAACGAGAGAACTATGGAAATTTCTAGTTGGTTTATTTTAAGTAATCTACCACCAACATTTCAGTAATAAATAGGTACATAATAATTTAAGTAAATAAACACACTAACATTAGTTCACAACTTCGCAGTCTGTTCGTTTGAAGTCAACGCGGTACAAGCGCTTGCCGAACACGCAAACGCGAAACGTTGTATGTGTGTAAAACATCTCTGTAGTTACGCCCCTTTGGAACAGAGGGCGCTGTACGGTTTTGGCAGCCGCCATGTTTATTATTGCGCGGCTATTTTTGCGCGCGCAAGTTCAAGGGAATAGAAGGAGAATTCTTGTAGGAGTTCCGTTGGCCGGTGGAGTTTTGTAGCATCTACATGGGCAAAATGTTACGCTTTCTACGGCAGCAGTGGGGTTCTCTTCTCTTATTTATGAGCTTAAGCTTTTGTCGGTGTAGCTCAAAGTAGGCCCCTCCATCTACTCTGATCCCACGCAACCTTTTTGACATCTTGGTACCTACGACCTAACATTAATTAACTCTCTTTGTGAGTTACTCTACCTATATGTAGTTTATCCTAGGTAGTTTATCCTTCTTTATATTTCCTTCAATTATGCTGTGGCAGTGTAAAAAGGGAATATTTATCGTGACAGGGAATGTATTTTTTTTTAACCGCTAGGAAATGATATAAAAGCTCCTCTACACAGTGGGCCATCAGAGCCGCAAAACAGGACGCAGTTATGCGGTGGAATGAGATGGAAATATGTATTTCTTCCTTTAACGCATAGTTGCGTCCTGTATGATGTTTACGGTGGCCGATTGCCTTCAGATTTGAAGCCTTCAGCTTGCGTAGATGTTATATCAATTTGACGCTAGATGGCAGTGAGCCCTCCAACCGTCAAAGTCAAAACTATATCGCTTAGTCGCGAGGTTTATAGTTATGAGGTCTGGTAAAATATTTTTTTCAGGAACACCGCATCGTTCGTGTGCTTACAATGGAGGTCTTCAAAAACATGATGACTTTGATGACCTTAAGGCGGATTACTGGCAGCGGCTGGATGAAGAAAGCCTATATTTGTAATACGTACGTATTTAATATATAATTCATAACTAGGTTTTGACATAAAGTAAATATTAGAGCCTAATATAAACAGTTTATGTTGTAAAGGCTAGAGAAAGGGCCATTGAAGACTCGACACGACTTGGACTGGACTTCATTTTACAGTTCTAAACACCAATTGAATGAAATGTCGACGCGATGTGCATTTCGTATGTTGTTCTTTATGAATGGAGTCTGCAACAAAGTGTAGGTACACAATTAAAGAGCAATTAATTCTTACTCATTAACACTCCGACATGACGGATAGCCACCGCTTGAGTTGAGTTAAATGTGTAATTGTGCTGTCAATCGGGTGTTAAATGTGACTGGATTTTGCTACCAGCTCGAACCACCACCACTTTGAAAGAGGAATCTCACCGGGCCTCATCAAGGGGAAACGGACTAGAGGTCGGATTCCAACAAGGTGGTCTGGCTCTATCAAGAGGAAGTTTTTCAGGATACAAAGTATCCTGTGTCTTTCCCCGGACTTTCTACTAATGTCATAAGAAATTTCCTGTAAATCGGTTCAGCGGTTTATATGTGAAAATTACAAGCTGTAGAAGTCGGAATACCTCGTGTTTCTCTTGTATGTTTAGGAACGGAGATGTGTGTTGTTGCAGTGTCAGGTTGCTCGCCTACTGCCCACAATACACTTCAACCCTATACCCACCAACATCGACATCCAAGGTGTGGTGCTATTCTAATCAGACCCCACACAGAATATCTAAAAACAAGTAAGATTCTGAATATGTTAAGGTTACAAGGAGCAGCCAAGATAAGGTTATCTAAGTATATCTATTTCAGGGGTGTTCTATATAAGTAGGTATACAGACTCAATAAGTACGTGTGCCCACTGACTCCACTGAGGTTAGATTTTAGTAAGGATTCGCCTGTTCTTCTCGGCGGTAGGTAATTCATCGACATTTATAGGTGCATGTAATACAGGGTGTATCAAAAATGGGGTGCGAACCTAGCAAGGGCATATTCGGTAGCGCCTTGCGATTCCAAATATGCATTTGTTTATGTTTTTTATTATTCATTATTTTTGTTTGTACAGTCGAGGAAATTGAATGTTTAGCACTTTTGGACCTTAACGTCATTCAAATAGAGTTGACATGTGACAAACTTTCATTTTCCTCCACTATACATTGATATTTTTGTTGTTATTTACATTACAGTCTTTGTTTTTGTTGACATTGCTTGTGAATTGAAATGAATTTATCGTCTGTGACTCAACACCTTCAGCTTACACAGATCTTTTTTAGACATAAGTTAGCTGACACAATCCTGCGGGAACCAAAAGATGTATAACACACTAATAGGTAATAGATGTAATCTCATTCTCAAAAAAATCTCATTCCCATTCTCATGCCCTTGATCGGTTCACACCCCATTTTTGATACACCCTGTATGTTACCTAAATTGAAGAATAAATAACTTTGACTAATTGTAAGATGCTTTTGAGCCCCTTAGTGTTCAGACAAATCACATGTTAGTGTTTTTACACAGAGGTCTGTTAAGTTTTGTGAATAAGGGTAGTAAGGCTATCTATAATTTTACCGCTTCCACGTGTAACGCAACGCAAGGTGAAGCTCTCAGATCCGATAAGTACAATACTCTTTACATTCCTCATATAGATATGTTTACAGTTTCAATTCTGAATCTAAACCAATATTTTATCAGATAAATGAAGGTCAAGGAACTGAAACTTCTAAGATCCGATTCCACTTCTTATCCTTTTCTCACTTATGTTATGCGACTGGAGAGTGGCGAGGATAGAGATGTTGTAGGTAGGTACCTTTTTTTGGGAGCACGTAACAATACGAAGGTACACATATTAAGGTACGATAGCCTAATTTTCCGAACACGATTGTAGGGCTTTATTACAGTTGGGTAACATTGTACGATTGTATTGTGACGCATACATATAGTTATTACACATTTTTAGTGCGAGTTGAGTGAATATCTGGGTCCAAGTCTGTATCTTTGGAGGAACGCCAAATCTTTTAGTTATGGTTGAAACCCATTCGATATGTAGTATAAATGTTTTATAATGTTCTGTCAGTCCGCCGGATATGTATGTTTTCTTTGCCTCACGTTTAAATAAATCCATGATCTAAGCTTGGAAACAATAGCAACCTACCACAATTTTCTCCGAATTTTCTCGATTATAAATGTTTAAATCGTTTTCCCAGTTATACCTAAGTATATGCAGGATGTGCGTTCGAACGCCGGCTCGTACTATATGGGTTATTCAACAAAAATCTGAAAGTACGAAATATTATTTCATATGTAGTTAACAGTAGCTTTTCGGTGAAGGAAAACATAATGAGGACAAAATCCCAGTAAGGTCTAGTTTTCCCTCTGGATTGAAAGTTCCTACGGGAAATGGTGGGATAAGGTGCCTTAGCGGACCCCGGGATCCTTTGGGTACCTAACTAAACTGAAAAACGCTAGGAGGATGATGACGACAATTCTGATACGTTAACTTTTTACTGGCCAATTTAAATAACATTTACACGTAATACCAGTCAATCTGAGCCGTCCAAGCTGTCCGACTATGGAGCTCTCGTCCTCTAATATTTGACTAACTTGACTTAATGTCCTGTGTCCCCTAGATGGGGCAGAGGGCTTCCACAGTGCCTCGCCATCGCGTTCTGTCTTGGGTTGCGCGCTTCGCCTCGGACCACGTCAGCCCGATAGCCTTCAGTTCCGCTGCCACTGAACGTCTCCAGGTGTGTTTCGGCCGGCCACGTTTCCTCTTCCCTTGTGGTGTCCATTCCAGGGCTTGCCTTGGGATGTGGTTGGGAGCTCTTCTTAGGGTGTGACCGATCCAAGTTCACGTCCTCTAATATTTAGGACCGGCTAAATCTAGTGCGTCATTCAAACCTAATCTTATTAAACCATATTATTTGTCTCTACCAAAATACTCTGTTCTGGTCCCATAATACTCAGACCAGTGGCTGTACTTACATTATTGTTGGCTAACACTAAGTTTTTGGTATAGGTATGATGTTTTTGGCATCCTAGTAGTTTTGTTGCACCACCAATTACTTATGACTATTTATTTTCTCTCCACTACCCAAAGGTTGTCTGGAAGAGGTCGCTCTTTAGCGATAAGACCGCCTGTTGTTTGCCTCACTTGAACTAGCAAGTGCGGCAGAGAAGGAGATACACGAACGAAGTTCGTTTTCATTTCGCGGTAGACCCTCTGTTCTGTATTACTATTAAGGTGTGCAATACAGAGTATTGTATTGTATTGTCAATTTGTCATATTTGATCATTAAATTTCACTTTATTTCTTATATTTTTAGAAAAATCTGGTTACAAGGGGTTGCCTGAGGCGAGTTGGTAGGAAAGTGTTTTGAACACCTACCAGCTAGGCTAGTTGTTCGCTGAAACATATTATTTATGTGTATGAGCACGCACCCAGACAGTGGGTGCGACAGTTGGCTGCACGCCCGACAGACTGTCACATTCCATGCCTTCCGCTGTGATGAGTCTTTGTCGTCGTCGATACGCTCAATCTGAAACGCGTAGAGCTTTGCGTTTGTTTGGCGGGTGGCATACGGCGCGGCGTCTGTCTGATGGTGGTCTGATGGAACCACGATAGAGCCGTTGATCGGAACGTCGGAATAAGAGAAATATATTTTTTAAGCATGAGGCAAATCGGTCATGAGGTTGGTACGTCGCGAGTTCACTACTTATTCGGGTCGAACCACTAGTTACATTTAAGTTTTTTGTAGATTAGGAAATTAATACTTTTTTGTAATTTACATTAAGGCCATATGCGGCATAAGTACATTGCGATTATTGCTGAGCGTTTACAAGATATTAAGTATTACGACAGAAGT
The DNA here is from genome assembly GCA_947578815.1 of Epinotia ramella. NCBI lineage: Eukaryota > Metazoa > Arthropoda > Insecta > Lepidoptera > Tortricidae > Epinotia > Epinotia ramella. The sequence continues at coordinate 16,492,759 of OX388223.1, forward strand.
TAGTTCTTCGCCTTTACGTGACACGAGTATCCCGAACAGTCTCATTGTCCAATCTGTGTCGTTGTGAGGGTGTAACTTTGTATGGCCCCCTCCCATACAATCTTTAGAATTGCTCATCCGATTTCAATAAGTTCTTTCACCAGTATGTAGATGGCGTTCTGAGGAGTAGCCGCGCGGGCATGGAAGTCTATAGTAATATTATAAGGATGAAAAGTCTGTGAGATGGTTATAGGTTATATTTTATACCGCTGGTTTGCCTGCATCCTTTACAATACGCGGGAAAAGTCGCGCAGGCAGCTAGTCGCTTTATAAAGGCCTTAAACTCACAACCCCTCCTAGTTAGAAGAAGAAGTTAGGTTGTGGAAACGGACCAAAGGCGGTCATAATCATTTACTAGTTTAGGCTGAGGTTCGAGAATTTCACCGAAACGAGCATTTAAACCTGAGTCGGGCGTTGTGCCAATAATCTTATGCGTATTTTCATATAATAAGATTAAGCCTGATCGCTGGAAATGTAACATAGTTTTTCTAAAGAAATAAACAGTTCATAAAAAAAAACAATATTTACGTTTAGTTTAACACATCGTAATATAAAACTGTCCGGAGTTATATTGTACGTGAACGACTATATCTTCTGCATTAATATACCTAAATACACACGTTTCGTTTGGTGTAAATTAAATGCGCGTTTATCCATAGCTCTCGCAGATCCAACTTGGCAACTAATTATTTCTAATATTAACATAAATTAATTTTGTATGATTTTTTTTTTGTAATAACGCTATGCTAACGATATTATACATTTAAATAAAAGGTTTTTTTTATGTAATGCTCCGAGCCGAATTCGAACCGGCGACCACATGCATTGCATTCATGGCCCGTCGCTACTTACCAACTGCCACGTCAAACGTTTTAATAATTATGTATTATTAAAGTTAGTAATTAAATAACAGCAATTTAATTAATACGTTAAATAACACTTAATAATTAAAACGTTTCAAATTCTGGTAGAAAATTCAATCAATGTCAAAACAAAACTTGAAATGTGGCTGTTTTCAACAAAAAAAATTTTTTACCTACAGTTCATTTCAAACATTTAACATTTGGTATTCCGAAATAATGTTTCGTTTAGACGATATTATGTTTTTTTTTATTCCAACACAAGTTTGCGCTGGACGCCGCGACCAGAGGACGCCGCGTCCAGCGGCTTTCAGCAAACGCCGAACGCGACCTACGGCGTTTGTTGCAGACCAGGGCCTAACTATATGATGCTGACTGTACCTAAACAATCTCGAATCTCTAGCTCAAGTTACTGAACGACCTAGACTAGTAAGAAACGTACCCACAGTGAGTGGAGCAGTGTAAACAAAGGTTTCGAAAACGGAGCCTTGAGCTGCGCGTGCGCCGTTGTAGCGGGCTCACGACCGCGTTATCGCCCTATCTATTATTTAGGCAATAGGTAGAAATGAGACACTGCGTAAGTAAATAACGCATCATCACCTTTTTATCAACAAGTTAAATTTTATCTCATTTTATAAAGTGTGCATTAATGCTGGAGTAAAATAGGGGTAAGTACCTGAACTTCACTGTCCACTAACACTTTGTTGCCTACGCGCATGAGTCAACTATGGGAATAAGGTGGGAATAAGGTTCAAGGACGTTGTGGACGAAGTGCTAGCAACCCACATCCATGCAATATCACATTCTGTCCATTTTAAACTTACAATAGCTAGATGGACACTAAATTATGTTTCATGTGCTCTATTACCTACTCGTAGTAGAGCTGGGTCGTTTCGACTTTTCCGTAAAACGAAACGTAACCGTTTTTTTCTCTCACAAAACTGTTTTGAAAAACAGTTTCAAAAATAACTAGTTTCTCCCTGCGCTGGCGCCGTCGCCGGTCGCCAAACGAAGTGAAACGAAAAAACGGATGAAACAGTTTACAGTGTTCGAGTTACGTTTTCACGTTTTGCATTGCAACCGTTGCGTGTGACCGTTCGATCGTTTTTATAAAAACAGTTTGTGTTTCTAGCCACAAACTGTTATTCCGTTATTGTACGAGAAACCGTTTTTGAAAACGCTTACGGGAAAAAACGCCCAGCTCTAACTCGTAGGTACCCGTCTTGGGAGCACTGGCTTGAATCTATTATGTCATGTATGTTTCTTGTTATTTAGGCTCTGGGTCCTGTTTTAACAAGATTTCAACTGATAAACAGACAATCACATGATACCGCGGATTTCAGTTGTCATTTCTTATCGTGTTTGGCGTCAGAATAACCACCGCGTATGTTTATTTATTCTAAATATTAATTAATTAAGCATACCTACATAATATATTCATACACATTCACGCCTTTATTCCCAAAAGGGGTAGGCAGAGCACATTCAACTTATATTCCAGCGCCACTTTTAGCATAAATGTGGATATAAAAGATCGACAAAATGTGATATTGCAGTGATAGGTTGCTAGCCCATCGCCCACGATATATTTCAACCCTGATCCCTTAGTCGACTTTTACGACACCCACAGGTAGAAAGGGGGTGGTGAAATTCTAACCCGACACCATACGGAATTAAGTTTCATTGTATTATATATGGCTCCGGACGGCGGACGGCGCAGGACCAATCACATTGGCACTCTTTGGGGGAGGCCTATGTCCAGCAGTGGACGTCTTTTCGCTGATATGATGATGATGATGATGTGGCTCCGGTGGAATATAGACGGAATTTTCTGAGATGGTCTTTGGGCTCGACTAAATTATTATATTACTATAAAATAAATGGCTACCTAATTACACTTTCTCTAACTTTCAATAACTATAAATTCAAATGTTGTATTTAGTTGCTTGTTTTTAACCGACTTCAAAAAAACGGAGGAGGTTCTCAATTCTGTTGTAATTTTTATTTTTTCAATGTTTGTTACCTCAGAACTCCGTCATTGATGAGCCGATTCGTAAGATTTTTTTTTTGTTTATAAGTATATGCTTCCAGGTGGGTCCCATTTTTAGCAAAAATTTAGTTGGATGATGGGATCCATGAGGGAACTCCTCATTTATATTAGGCACGCGTGTAGTGATTTTGGTATTTTCTATTATAACTCGTGTATTTACATTTACACTCGGAAATCATAGATTTGGTGGAGTGGAATTGATGATGAAGACCACAATGACTTATTGAATTCCTCAATTATGTACTTAAAAGTACAAAAGTACGTCACAGATTCAGATAAGATTCCGTTGAAACTTGAAATAGCAACTAATGAAGTGCCAAAGGTGATCCTTGTGGAATCGACGAAAGTCCTCAAATATTATTGGGCCACTTACAGCGATTGGGTTTTTTTCTCTAATAATCAACGCATTTGCTCTCGGAAATCAGTTCATGTGGTAAATTGGAAAATAAATGTGGAAATGTTCTCGTGGCTTAGCGGAGTACTAAATTGAAGTCGGTTAAAACTTTGTTTTTAAAGTAAATTACAATTATTATTATTTTTAAATTAATGTATATTAATTATTAATTAATTAATTCATGTATATTAATTAATAATTAATATACATGAATTAATTTAGGATCAAGCGTTTGTTGCTAAGTACTGCACTTTTTTGCAGTCATCAATACTCATCAACTGGTCGTTAAGAGTGCTCCAATGAACCGAGAATGAACACGAAGGGTTGTGTTGCAGTTTAAAGAGTTGTAATTAAGTACTCACTTACATTAAGTATGCCTAATTTGAGCTGAATCGGATGCCCGCAGGTGGCTGACAGATTGTATTCTATTTTCCGGAGAAACGAAACGATAGTGAAGTATTTTTTAATCGACTTCAAAAAAAAGGAAGAGGTTCTCAATTTGGTTGTATTTTTTTTTTTTAATGTTTGTTACCTCAGAACATTTTTTTTTTGTTTGTAAGTATGTATATTATGCATCCAGGTGGGTCCCATTTTTAGGGTTCCGGAGCCAGAATGGCAAAAACGGAACCCTTATAGTTTCGCTATGTCCGTCCGTCCGTCCGTCCGTCCGTCCGTCCGTCCGTCCGTCCGTCCGCAGCTTAGCTCAGAGGCTCTTGGTACTAGAAAGCTGTAACTTGGCATGAATATACATATTAGTCATGCCGACAAAGTGGTAAAATAAAATCTTGAAAAACATTTTTTTTAGGGTACCTCCCCTACATGTAAAGTGGGGATGATTTTTTTTATTGTCGTCTACCCCATAGTGTGGGGTGTCGTTGGATAGGTCTTTTAAAAATATTGGGGGTTTGTGAAAACAATTTTTCGATTAAACGATCCGTTTGTGAAATATTAAGCCTTAAAGTGCTAATTTTTGTTAGACTCCAGTGTCCCCACCCCCTGCTAGCTAAATGGTTGTTTTGGGATATGTGAAAAAATTCATGGTAGTAGTACATATAACGAAGTTAAAAGGAAAACTATCACAGCTAAGTAGGCTTTACACGTTTACGAGTAATAGTCGACCAACTTATAAAATGTACTTCAAGAAGTAATAGTTTCGTACAAATTCTATTGTAACTTACTTATAAAACGTTGTTAGGTGTGTAAAAGAGGTAGTAAATATAAGTGAATGAACCATGTAAAAATATTGTAATATAAAATCATAATATCCTTAATAACAATAAATATATAAATAAATAATAATGTTTAAGCTCGAATGCTTTCGCATAGTGGTCGGCGCGCGGCAGAGCCGGGCGTGCGCCGGGCCGTACGGGGCGGGGATTTTATAACTCCTTCTTCAGTTACCATCGTCCTATGTGGGCTCGTTTTTATTATATATAATGGTACGGAACCCTTCGTGCGCGAGTCCGACTCGCACTTGGCCGGTTTTTTTTTTTTTTTTTTAATTTAGTTGGATGATGGGATCCATGAGGAATTGAGAGAACTCCTCAATTATATTAGGCACGCGTGTAGTGATTTTGGTATTTTCTATTATATCTTGTGTATTTACATCCGGAAATCATAAATTTGGTGGAGTGAAACTGATGATGAAGACCACAGATGACTTATGGAATTCCTCAATTATGTACTTAAAGTACAAAAGTACGTCACAGATTCTGATAAGATTCCGTTGAAATAGCAGCTAATGAAGTACCAAAGGTGATCCGTGTGGAATCGACGGAAGTCCTCAAATATTATCGGGCCACATACAGCGATTGGGTTTTTTTCTCTAATAATCAACGCATTTGCTTTCGGAAATCAGTCCATGTGGTAAATTGGAAAATAAACGTGGAAATGTTCTCGTGGCTCGGCGGAGTACTAAATAGAAGTCGGTTATAACCTTGTTTTTAAAGTAAATTATAATGTACATGCATTAGTTTTGGATCAAGCGTTTGTTGCTAAGTACTGCACTTTTTTGCAGTCATCAATACTCATCAACTGGTCGTTATGAGTGCTCCAATGAACCGAGAATTGACACGAAGGGTTGTGTTGCAGTTTAAGAGTAGTCATTAAGTACTCACTTACATTAAGTATGCCTAATTTCAGCTGAATCGGATGCCCGCAGGTGGCTAGCAGATTGTATTCTATTTTCCGGAGAAACGAAACGATAGTGAAGTATGTTTATATCTCCTTTTCGTACTGATTCTTTATTTGTATAACTTATAGGTATCTGCGTGACAACCAGAACGTGTAAAGCGCAGTTCATTGGTTGATAGGGCCCGCATGCGGGGTGCGGGGGAATTCTAAAACGCATGCCATAGGACCCGCATTAACTGCACGGTTAGCACAAGACGGCGAGCGAGCTGTGTCGCGGCGAAATAGACTTGTCGCTTTCTAAACATTCTCATTAGAAAGAGACGGATACGGAGACGGTCTTGTGATACTCGTTACTATGCTGGTCGATAGTGCCAGGGACCGCATGCTGTATATTCCCCGCATATTGTATGTTGTATGTAAATATAGTATTGTATCTTTGATGAAAATGAATGCGCCTTTTATCGTGGTCCTATCGCGTGACCATCATAACTAGAAGAGCAGCCTAGCTGGCAGGAGCGATCGTTATTATTTATTTATTTATTGATACATGGAAAACCAACAGCGCAACATATTTATAGACAAAATAATAAAACCATATAGCCAATTACACGACAATTATGTCGGACATAAAGCATCTTCCCTTTAGCACTTACCTATTATTCCAGATCATCATCATCATATCAGCCGAAAGACGTCCACTGCTGGACATAGGCCTCCCCCAAAGAGTGCCAAAGTGACCGGTCCTGCGCCACCCGCATCCAGCGGACTCCAGCAACCTTTACCAGGTCATCAGTCCACCTTGCGGGGGGCCAGATAAGATTAGAAAAATCGTGTGTACGTCGTGCGATTTCTAGGAAAACCATTTGGAAACGCAAAAACATTAGCAGGTATTGTTATGTTTGAAAAGCACTTAATGGTACAAAGTCCAAATAAAAAAACTAGCACAATAATTCCCTCTGATATCCAAGATACACGAAGAAACGTGAACGAATTTGTCCGTTAAAATTCGAATCGAACGAGCGAGCGAAGCGAACGAAGCCCCAGCTTGGGCCGAAAATCGTTTGTCCGGTTTTTGTCCGCATGTTCTCTACAGCACGTCTAGCACACGACGCCGCGACATACTCTCGATTCTTATTCTAAGTTAATCTCTTGTTCTAAGTGGTCTGATAAGAGAGAGACGGATAGTACGAGAAAAATCGAGAGAGCTCGCGCGCCGTCGCGTGCTAGCCGTGCTGCACAGACAACATTTTGAGGGTATGTCCGTGTATTACTTAACTCCAATGTTGTTATATAGAATTAAAGAACCACCGTTTCAGTACAGTGACAGTATATAATAATGTAATTTCCATTCACCCAGTCCAATGTAATTTCCGTTCATCATCCAGTTAGTCCTGTCATCTTTTATCTTATCACGTTGTAACCACAAATAGTGAAATGAAAACATGTGTAAATAGTCCGGAGGAAAGAAGCCGTAATATGTCGTGGAGACAAACACGTCGCGGTGCACCTGACTACGATACGCATAAGGTTACTGTACTGTAACCCTCAAAATGTTGTCTAATGAAAGAGAATCGTGACGTCACCCGTTCCTATTGCTCCTCAATCATCATAGTAAGGGTCTACTCATTTATTACGTACTAGCGACCCGCCCCAGCTTCGCACGGGTACTATATTATACATATAAACCTTCCTCTTGAATCACTCTATCTATTAAAAAAAAACACATCAAAATCCGTTGCGTAGTTTTAAAGATCTAAGCATACATAGGGACAGACATCGGGAAGCGACTTTGTTTTATACTAAATATGTAGTGAAGACGATTTTGGGGGGGGAAATGTTCATCAACGTCATATAGTTTTTATTACGCTGCAATAAATGAATAGTCCTAACAGAGCGTTTTTGACGTTTCATAAAAAGTAAGTCCTCAGCACGAGTCGAATCTCTAAACAAAAGCAGTATGGTTCTCATTTTAAAACGGCATGCATGCACACCGCAGCCTATAGACGCATGCAACTCCAAAGGAGTAACATGGGCGTTGCCGACCCTTGATATATATGTTTGAGGATTCGCCGTGTTGAGAGCTGAAGGAACTTAATTCTCTCGCTGCTACGTTTTAAACGGGCGAGATTAAATTAAACAACGTTTCAACACAACGCAACCTCGGGAGCTCTGGCGAGCATGAAACTTTTTATACACAATAGGGATGATGACTAACATTTTTTTATGTCATTCGAACCACTTTTTGGAGAGGAACAAATGTTTGTATGGGAATAACTACAATTGAGAGTCCCACTGACACAGAAATTCGGTTGTCCACAAGACGAAAAGACATTAAAAACACCATGGTCCCGAAGCTCAATGTTACGAAGCACGCCGCATACTATCAGGCTGTTTCTTTATAATAAGCTACCATTTGAGTTCAAATCGTTGACGAATAGTAAAGTTTTTAATGTGAGGCTTAAGCAATTTCTTCTGAAAAAGTCGAATTACTCTGTATCACAGTTTATAGCTGATGAATTTATTGTATTGTTATATCTGAATTGTTCATTGGATTATATAAGATTACTTAATAGGGAAACATTGTATTGACATTGAATTTATTGTATCGACATTTGAATTTATTGTATTGTCATTAAAATAAGGATTTTTATTGTATTATTATTATGTTTACTGTAATATTCTACACAATTTCTTTGTTATGAATAAATGAAATGAATGAATGAATTAAAGGACATAAATACCCAAAAATATGAGACAAAGATTGACGTCGCTGGCGGCAGCGCAAAACGCTTCATACTGATGATAGACACGTATACAAGTATATTGAAGTCACATTTGTACATTTTGTACTAATCGTATGGAAACTCAGGTAAATTGTTGTTCCGGTCGCGAAATACTGCGTTTCAGTACATAGTGCAATTTTGTTTCTATAAAAGCGTAAGGATTTTATTGGTAACTTTGAATTTACTCTTGGACAATAAAAAAAAACGCATATTTTTTCTAAACTTTCAAGTTTCATATTTTTTTATGATTTTAATTAAGTATATTTTATAATTTATACTTTATTACGATAATTTGATGGATTACTATCCATTTAGCATCACTACGTTATCAATTTGAACATGAGGGATGAGGCACCATGCCTATTGGATCCGCCATGTCTAGGCCGGAAACTAGTTGCAGTTGCTATAAATTATAATAGAGAAAAAAACAACAAGCGATTGGAGACTTAGTATGAAAAACGTTCTTAAATAAAATGAGAACCAAATTAGAGTCTAGCGTCCTCATCCTGGCGGACATGTCTTTACATGAAATAAAACAAAAGCTACGAAACCCTCGAACGCCCACTTAGTCGGTTAAAACAACCAATCAAAGTTCGATAGCGTCTTGTGACTCCGATTAATCTGTATCGCCAGTCGGTCGGCCAATTCAACTGATTCGTTTCAATCGATCGATTGTGACCTGCAGCTGATAGATATGTAATCATTATAGTCCTGCAGACGAATGCGTATTGCTTAACCTGTAGGGTACGTATCCTTGAGTTTTCATACGAATCGGTCATGAATATCATTCTGATGGATATTCAGCCCTTAGGGCAGATTCCATTTTTTTTCATGAAGCAGACCAATTGGGGAAGCACTATCATAATACAGGAGAGGATAAATACAGGGAAACGCAGCCGGTTTGGCTGCGTTTTCCTGTATCCATCCTCTTTGCAGCTAAGCCAACCGGTGGTACCACGCACAGGGCTAAGTTAACACCGAAGAATTGTCATGCACGTCTCTTAGAGTTTAATTTAGTTAGACTGAGTTGTTAGGAGGATTAGATAGTGAATCTCTCTCTCTCTTTGTGTCGGTCCCTCATGTCGGAGGAGCGTGGTCAGCATCACCGGTTTCTATCCTGCGCGTCCCTTATACGACCGTGTAGAATTCGGAGGGTAACGTGTTTTTTACTTGATCGGTCCATCTTGTTGGTGAACGACCTCGCGATCGATTTCCTTCGGTGTTCCAAAAATTGATTGTGGATGACGTATTCTAAATTAAAGTAGATTAAGCAAGACAGTTTGTCAAGATCGTAGCAAGTGAAACTCCGTAATCTCTGTCTACCCTTCTGGGAAACGGACGTGATTATAATAATATGTAGGAAGGCACGTATTCCAAATTTTGTTCGGCTCACAGACTATAACTATAGCTCTAAGTAAATAAGAGTAACATGACGAATTGATATATTCTCATGCTGATGACGACGAAAGGTGACCTCATTTATCGGTATCTAATACTGTATAATGAATGCTACTTTATTTACTGTCTCCAGTAGTTCTAAAGGCAAACAGTACCTACTCTGTTTAATACTTGACATATTTATACAGTGACAAAAGACGAGTGACGAAAATCTATTCCCAAGCAGGGTAAAATTGTATGAACCACAACTTACAGGTAGGCAAAAGTTAAGGATGGGTTGCATCAAACCGTCTGTAATCTTAAGCAGTGTTCGTTAAAAGCTGATTGTATGGAAAGTTTGACATATTTCTGTGGCATGACAGTAGCCGGCGCATATTTAACTTTGATCGCCCTGTAGTCGTAAGTTGGTGCAACCCGTAAAATACAGCGCTGTCATCTCATAGACCTGTCAAACTTCCCGTACAATCAGATTTAAGCGGACATAACTTATATTAACTGACGGTTTGAAAGAACCGCAGCTAACGGTTCTCAAAATCTGTTTTCTCTACTCCGACCTAAATACCCAATTAACTTCAAGATCGATAGCAAAAAAAATACATGATTCTTTGTCGATCAGCAAGCGGTTCACAGATCGATAGCGATCAGCGAAGTGGCGAAGTTTCATCCCATGTCTCCAAGACATTTTTATTAGGATTACGCCATAGGAAGGAATTAAAAGAGCGACTTAACTGAAGAGTTCGTAACTACGAGTGAAACCCACGATAGCTCAGTTGGTTTGAAGCATTGCACGGAACACATAGGTCGCGGAATCTTTTCATCTTTATTTAATTATACCTAAACATCTTGAAGTATTAGGTTCTGGCTATGTTTATATTAAAACTTGAGTAGCCTAGCCGCTCACCAAATCATTGAAGCCTTATTTCTAAATTGGCGCGTTCCTTCATTGACCTTTATCACAATTATTTAAGGTTGTTTTTTGCGCAAAAATACCAATACTATTTTCACGTGACTATGTCATTGTGGAACGAATAATAATACCTGCCTACGTTTCAGAAGTGTGGTTGTAAGTCAGTATAGAAACCGTTTATTATTATAAGGTTTCTCAATTGGACGGTTAGGACAATTCCTTAGCTGGTTATCTGGATCTGTTGTATGGGCAATATGCTGCCATTTGTCAATTTGAAGTATAACGTAGTAGGAACGGGTCTTTAGTCCGGCTCAATATGCTCAATATGCGGCCCGCAGGCGGAGACATGTCTTATGAGAATTCATACTTTACAAAGCAGCCGAACACGCACGTGTACGTGCTACCTTGCGGGTAAAGCCGCGTGAACAACCTTATAAATGAATAATCATACTTAACTTTTAGTGTTTATGATTTTAAAGATCCGAGGCCAAGACAGCGAACACTCAATAAACAATGTCAGGCAAAGTTAAGGCACGTTATGATATCCATTAAATTAACTACTGCGCCATTTTCAGACTCATTTGACTAATACGCAGCAAATATTTATAATAGCGATTTAAGAAAAGTGCAGGAAGACATATATATTTGAACAATAACTTTTCCGGACATGAAAATCAACTGGGACTAGGAACCTGAGTAAACGAACAAACAAAGTTGTTCATGTATCTCCGTTTCTGTCGCTCCATTTAGCAGGTGCGACAGAGGGTAGGTAGGTACTGTACTAGGTACTCGACCGAAACTTCGTCTTCGCTCCGTCCGTGTGTTTATATTCTCTATCGCACTTGCCCATTCGAGCGATAAAGGGAGTTACAAGAACAATCGAAGTTGGCATTTCGCGGTAGCGTAGTCGCTAAACCTGGCTACCAACATAATCGCTGCAATCTCACATTATCTCCGTCTCATGTTGGTTGCCATTATGAGCATCACCGGTGGGATCAAAAGCTAATTTTTCAGGGTAGTTATTGGGCGTGGGAGCAACCCTTAACTAAGGTGAAGTATGGTGGGCAGCCAACGTGTTAAACTTTCAAACTGTCAATTGGTACCTTAAACGGTGTTTCCACTCGTGTTTTGAACAGTTCTGAGCGGTCTTTCGGTTTAAATGAAAACCCTATTGAGTGAGCCCCGTGCCCCGTGTGGTGTCGGGTTAGAATAGCACCACCTCCTTTCTTCCCGTGGGTGTCGTAAGAGTCGACTAAGGGAACAGGGTTGAAGTGTGTTGTGGGCGATGGGCTAGCAACCTATCACTGCGATATCACATTTTGTCGATCTTTTGTACCCACATTTATGCTAACAGTGGCACTGGACACAAGTTTCATGTGCTCTGCCTACCCCTTTTTGGGATAAAGGCGTGTATGTATGTATGTATGTGTACTGTACTATTGAGTGAGCGTCGAGCGAACGTGGTTGGTCAGTGAGGATCGGTTGGACTCAGTGAGCGATTGCTCTGAGCATTCGCTCTGCGAGATAATTAAAATGTTGCAATAATAATTTCTGACATAAAAATATTTTTTGGTACAACCTTTTATTGCCGACTGTACTTTTCTGTATACCGATACCGTCATCAAATTCATTAAGACGATTCTAACGAGCCCAAACTCAACGGGGTTACGTCGGTTAAGTACTGAGTAGCTTTTTAGATGTCGCACTGAAAATTATTTATGTGCATTGCCGCTTGAAAATGGAAAAACTGGCGAGATTTTATGTATGCATACATAGCTACCCAGGGTGTGGCTTCCGATCGGGCGATCCCTGACTGAATGTTCACAAACAACGAGGAAGTTAATGGAAAACATGCAGAATAATCTGTTTTCATACGTTTTCCGGCTTCATGAATATGAACAGTAATACCAACCTACAGCATACACAATACAATGGGTACTTTAATACACTCATACTTGGTATTGGATGTGAATACGTAATCAATGCATGTCGGTTCTTGTAAAAAAGTTATATCTATATATATTCACAGGTTTATAACGATCGATTTAGCGGGTCTTTTTGACGAAGAGTTCAAGGTAAAAAAAACCGGCCAAGTGCGTGTTTTGAACGCGCAGGGACGCGCAGGGGGGGGGTTCACGAACGTCACCGTCAGGTTGTTCATGGACCATCAGTGGTTCACACCGTTCAGATAGACAATGTTGCATTGCATACAATCATGGTATAAACAGTTTCGACGCTGAGCCCTAAGGCCCTATTATAGTTTAGTACCTACTGATGATGTAATGAAAACTGGCTAAATCTTTCGATTCCGCGGCTAAACGTACATCTCCTATTTGTAGTGTACACCCTTGGAATAAGTATCTATTGGCTCTAGGAACCCCGTTCCAATAACACCTATTAGTTCTATGACGTCACAATATCATAGCTTGGGCAAATGGTAATGACCCCAATTGCCGGGAGACATAGGTACGCAATTGTGATGTGATCGCGTGAGGCTTTCGCGAATCGACGGGTCGAGTAATAGTCCAGCCAATGAACTGACAACTCGTATGGAAAAAAAGTCAAAGGAAATAATTTATAATAGCTTATTTTTAATGTGTAACGGATATATTATCAATTAAATAGTTACCCAGCGACAAAATTCGACAAAATTTCAGACATCAAAAAAACGATAAACTAACTAGCTTCTGAAAAGTCAGCAAAAATTAAATAAATATTTTTGTCTTTATTTTGGTTCATTTACATTTGCTCTTTAATATTCAAGATAAATCGTACAAAAAAAGACAATGCATGCTTCATTTAAATCTACATAATTACTTCCGGGTGGAAAGTTTGTCGGATTCTTGAATTAATCATCTTAGAATAACATTTTAAAATTAAATCATCAAAAAAAACGCTATTATAAATTAATGTTTTTCAAAACCGTATTTTGCCTGGAGTATAATATCTAACTGATCACGTCTGTAGCATACATCATCAACTACTCTGATTGATGTAAGTAGTCGTTTTTTAGTCAATCAAATATCGATTAAGTCAGGTACATCTGTAGCATCGCGTTGTAATCGTATACTTACGGGTAGGTACCTACCTATTCGATCCCAATGTGTCTAGACTACTTAAGGCGCCGTAGGTTCATGGTCTTCTCTCCCTCTCACTGAGCATAAGCGTGAGCGAGAGGAAGTGCGTGCTCGGAAGCGCAGATATCATGTTTTTTAATTTAAATTTTTTGGCCGTTTAAATAAATAAAAATGTAAACACTGATTTCCCTCAAACATGATGTTGCCGATTTTTAGAAGCAATTTTAATATTTATAGCTTTTGTGTATAATTTGTTACTAATATTTTAAGTGTATTTTTGTGTGTTTTAGACCTATGTTCGTGATTTTTTTCTATCGAGCGAAATTTGCTTATTCATGTTTCGAAGCACTGATTTCCCTGCAGAAAAGCCTCAAGATTACTATTCGTATTTTTTTGAAACCATATTATTATAAACAGACACATTATATTGTTTGAAAAACTCTGTTCGCTTAACTTCGCTGAACCTACGGCGAATCTGGTAAGGTCTTCAATTAATAAGATATGAGGTTAAAGTTCAGGGTTGAACCAAGACGGTGGATATCCTGGAGACTCACATAGCCGACGGACACTTGAAACTTTAATATTTTTGTAATAAAGTTCAAAATTTATTAAACATTACCTACTTTGTGCACGGATTCGCGTTTGTTTAGGAACCGTAGCTAACAAGCTACTCTCACGCACTTCCTAATTGTCTAACTCCTTTACCGATTGCGGTAAGCAAGTCAAAGCAAGGCATGTCGAATCGGATTGCAGTTGGACCAAATTTGTATGAATATGAACCTCACATAAAGGCAACGCAAATATAGGTTATGCCAGGTATTCCACTTGGCTCACGGGGCGGGGAGTTATTGAAGTTTCCGGCGCCTAGTTAAGTTTACAACACTGTATATTGCCGGCTTTACGATGTAGAAGAAAATATGATCTCTACTATATAGATCAATAAAAATACATCAAAATGTTCCCATTTTCCTAATGCTCTTATTACTTCTATTACGTTTAAAAATCTTAACCAAAACTATGGTAATTATTCATACTTATGACCTCAAGACACTCAAGAGCAACATAAACGGGTACATTTTGTGACTATTACATTTCCATAGGTATATCATAGTGTATGTACAGTCAGGATCATATAGTTAGTAGCAGCCAAAGAAGCCAAATATATCGATATCGTAACAACATCCTTACTCCTATAGTAATAAAGACGTGTTCCGATATATTTGGCTACTTTAGCTGCTACTAACTATATGATGCTGACTGTACCTACCCATTTTTTAGGGTTCCGTAGACAACAAGGAACCCTTATAGTTTCGCCATGTCCGTCCGTCTGTCTGTCTGTCTGTCTGTCCGTCTTCGGCTTAGCTCAGTAACCATTACAACTAGAAAACTGTAATTCGGCATGGGTATATAAATCAATCACGCCGGCAAAACAGTACAATGAAATCTAGAAAAAAAATTATTTTTAGGGTAGGTACCTCCCCGTACACCTAAAGCGAGGATGTAATTTTTTTTCTCGTTTAACCCATAGTGCGGGGTATCGTTGGATAGCTCGTTCAAAACTAAACTATTATGGGTTTTCTAAAACCATTTTTGAAATCAGTGATTCGTATGCGAGATATTGGGCTTTATAGCCCTAATTTTTGTTCGAGTCATGTGTCCCCCCCCCCCCTGCCGGCTACATGGCTACTACTGGGGATGTGAAAAAAATCGCGGTAGTAGTACATATAATGAATTTAAAAGGAAAACTATCACGGACAATAAGGCATAAGTTAGTTACCGAGTAATAGTCGACGAACTTAATGTGTACTTGGAAAGGCCAATTATACAAATTCGGCCGACGCAACCGCACCGCACGTCGATGTAACTAAGACAAGCAACTACGGAACCCTACACTGCGCGTGGCCCGACACGCACTTGGCCGGTTTTACCTTTTACTCTTGAGTGTAATTTATGGTCTCACAATAGTTTCGATGCTCATTATAGTTCTTGTAATAATTAAAAAAAAATGCTTAAAATTGACGGTAACAGTGATTATTATAAAAGCAAAACCGTTTGACCACTGAATCGCAACAAAATATTTTAACTCGTGATCCGCAGGCAAAGGAGGTCAATTCGGAAAGTCATAATACCTCACTAAAGAGACGGCACGACGCGCCTCTTCCCATGCAATTAAACTCGTATTATTATATTAATAAAAAACATTAAGCAAATAATCATAACTTTATTGCGACGTCTACCGAATTCGGGCGCCCGTAAAACTTAAACTGAAAAATGGCGGGAAACTTAAGCAAAAAAGTAAACAAACAATGTTACCCGACCTAAATCCAAAATGTCCCATTCCTCATTACTTTAATTTATTTCTACTCCACCGACTCCACTAACAAAGTTATATTGACCCGATTTAATAACGACCATGTAATTGTAAACGAATAATTAAGAAAGGTTAGGTAATTATAATGATACCCCGGAGATACCGCGAGGCGTCGATCTGCTCTTTCAAAATGTCTATAAAGTATAGCGAAGATAAACAAATGCACGGAACGGAGGGCTTGCCAAGTCCAGGTTTCAGGGTCGCGGCCGCTGACTTAAGAGAAATTGTTCCTCATTCACAGTGCCAAAAATATTCACCTAAGCAAACTTTACAAACTTAATTAATGTACACTCTTCTTCTTCATCTTATTGAAGTAACACTTACCTTTCTGTGATCGGTACGGCTTTTGACTTGAGTTCGTAGAACATAAAATCCTGGTGCTGTTGAGCGGCGGTCATCTCCTCCAAAATCTTCTGATCACCGAAATCATTCGTCAAAAGAGATGCGAGATCGAATGCCATATCAATCCCAGATTCATCCATTTTGAGCGAAAACACAAACACTAACTTCCACTATGAACAGATATTACATAAATTCACTTTAAAGTCATATTTAAGAAATAGAAAGTCGCTGTTTACAGAGATACCTCACAATCAGCATCCTCCCAGCAGCTGTCTGTAGACTTGTTGCTATTGTATCTACATGTTACTATAGCAGTTACGTAGGTATAGCTACCACATGGTTTGTTTTTAGGTTTGTGTTGTGACGTGTGACTAAAATCCTGCCAATTTTAGCATAGCAAATTTGTAACGTAATCGTATGCGCGACGGAGCTCTACAAATGAGTTGTGTAACAGATAAGATGGCTTTTTCTCAGTGGCAATATGACTTTTGGATAGTTTTCAACTATCATTTATTAAGTTTCAATCATTATTACCTTTTAAAACCGGAAGTTTATAAAAGTTTCTATTTTATTCCAACTATTTGGTGGACTTCCGAGCTCCAATGTATTTATTCCTTCCAATTTTGAATAGTAGCAACACCAAAAAGCACGGGAGTTAGGGTTCACTCAAAAGCATTCCCACTACAAATGAATGTTTCAGATGGAATAAAAAATAAATTTTTCAACATTCGCTGTATAATATGATTGCAAAAAGTGCCTTATTTAAATTAAACTAATTACCTTTCAAACTCTTACTTTTATTTTGCACAGAATAACTACTGTTTGTTACGTTTACAAATGCAGGTTCAAAAATAGTATTTGAACGTCATTTCTAACTATAGTATGACCAGCAAAATTACACAACTAAAATGGTAGCTAAAATAGTAAAATAATTGCTTTAATACTATCGAGTAATTTATGTATTCGTTTAGATATATAAACCTTGTTTATCTAGAGATAAGCGCATTTTTTGTAAATAATAAAAAGATAAGAGTTACTAAAAACAGATACACGTCACGAAATTGCTTTGGAACTTCCAAAGCAATTTCGTGAGTTTCTTCCAAATTGGAAGAAATGGCACAGTTTTACATGGTCACACTAAATTTTCCGGTTTGTGGTTTGTGTTGTATCGTATGCCGCCAACGTTTCCTATTTCCTTACTTAAATTAGATATTAGCGTAAACTAGGACTTAAAAAACCAAAAAAAATTGCAAAATGTCAAAGGCGCATCCCCCAGAATTGAAAAAGTAAGTAGACAATTCTCTTTATACGGGTTTTTCTTGATTTCAAGTAGGGGTCCCGCACGCCATTGTAACCTAACACGCTTGTTTTCCTGCATTTTGATGTCAAAATTAAGCTGAATCACCACTTATTCCAACATTATTTCGAATTAACTATCACTCACTATCGCAGTTAGTTATTCACTTAATTGACATCTTAAGTAGTCCCACTAAGACAACTTGGACATTCTAAGCAATCCCTTCAAAAATACTTGCTAAAATTGCGTCTAAGCTAAGTTCTCTGAAAAGCTGCACTCTTGTTGAATTCCCTTTTAACTCAATAAACAATACATATATCAGTCAGAGGAGACTATTCCATATTTAAAATCAGTTTGTCAGCTGTGGCATTGGAATCGCAGTACAGGGCTTCCAGCCTTTAATTTTTAGGCAAACGATGGGTTCTACCCAAACCAGAACGTTCTTTTTTCCGACTAACAATCAAACCATTTTCATTAAACCCATAATTTTTCCACATGGAAGTGATGAAAGCGGGGTACTTGCCATACATGCCGGAGAACCAGTTGTTTGTCTGAACTATGTGGGGTACTGTTTATTAACTTTATGGTTGTAAATCTGCAGGTTCATGGACAAGAAGCTGTCCATCAAGCTGAATGCCGGCCGTGCTGTCACTGGGGTGCTCCGAGGATTTGATCCCTTCATGAACCTGGTGCTCGACGAGTCGGTGGAGGAGTGCAAGGATGGCCAGAGGAACAATGTTGGCATGGTGGTGAGGAAACAACTGATTTATTGACATTCATTGCCAATGTTTACCTAGTGCTATGCTCATAGCGGGTGGCACAGGCCCGGTCACTTTGGCACTCTTTGAGGGAGGCCTCTATCCAACAGTGGAACTCTTTTCGCTGATATGATGATAATGATGCTCATGGACAATGGCATGGGAAAAACCATTTGTAGCGGAATGAGCAGAACAGCCATATTGTAGGTAACTATCACTGAAACTGTTGAGTATACAATGAGCCCATTTTAAGGAAAATGCAAGTGATCTTTATTTCATTTTTAGGGCTACACTTGCAGTGGAAGCCTTAAAGCAATCTTGAAACAGGCCTTATGCTAAATTGTATATTTTTTTTGTATGTCTAACCTAAAGTCACTTATTTAATTTTATTGGCTGACCATGATCAAATATAATAAACTAGTTACCGCCCGCGACTTCGTCTGCATGGACCCGGGATCAAAACTATCCTATATTTTAATCCAGGCTATAAACTATGTGCAAAATTTCATCCAAATCGGTTAACAAACATCTAAACATCTGTTTGAGGGTTGGATGGAACAGCAGACGGGTCTCTTCAATGATTCTTTGTGATTGTACAATTTGGTTTATTTATAACTTTAAAATATTGTATGAAATTACATTGGTAGTAGACATAAGAGGATCCTAAAACAATGTATGAAGTTCCGCCTCTTAAGGCGCCGTAGGTTCATGGTCTTTTCTCCCTCTCACTGAGCATAAACGTGAGCGAGATGGAAGTGCGTGCTCGGAAGCGCGGATATCATGTTTTTTAATTTTAATTTTTTGGCCGTTAATATAAATAAAAATGTAAACACTGATTTCCATCAAACATGATATTGCCGATTTTTAGAAGCAATTTTAATATTTATAGCTTTTGTGCATAAGTTGTTACGAATATTTTAAGTGTATTTTTGTGTGTTTTAGACCTATGTTCATGATTTTTTTCTATCGAGCGAAATTTGCTTAATCATGTTTCGAAGCACTGATTTCCCTGCAGAAAAGCCTCAAGATTACTATTCGTATTTTTTTGAAACCAAAAAAATAAACAGACGCATTATATTGTTTCAAAAACTCTGTTCGCTTAGCTTCGCTGAATAGTCTTAAGGGGCTCCCATACGCCAATGGCCTTCGATCTGAATCCCTTAGTTTTCTAATGTTTTTTGTAGCTTATTAATCTTATTATATTAACAACAATGGCTTTAAGCAATATAGTATCCCATATTTACTTCAAAGTTCATTGTTTTCGAGATATTTGGCATCAAAGTTTTCTGGCCATAACTTTTGTTTTAATTAGTAATCTTATAAAAACGCATATCAAAATTATAGGTAAGTTCAGTATGTATGAGTAGGTATGAGTTTCGGGTGTATAAAAGTTATGAGAATGAAGTGTCGGGTTTTGTATTTTCACAGACTGTTACATTATGGGCAATTCATGCGTCATGGGTTCTTTAAAAATGGATAATTCATTCTGTATTAAGGCGCCGTAGGTTCAGCGAAGTTAAGCGAACAGAGTTTTTGAAACAATATAATGCGTCTGAGAAGACCATGAACCTACGGCGCCTTAACATTTTTCAAGTTATTCAATATCAAAGATGTTAAACAGGAATCAAACTTTCACATATCTGCACCTGGAAAGCTAGCTTCAATAAACCGAGGACGAGTGTCGAAATGAAAACTACTAAATTTCGTTGATTTTTGACGGGAGCCCCTTAAAACGTAGTGGTTATATTCTCTTTAAAGTGAGCGAGTCATCGCCGCCGCGTGGCGCAAGTTGGAGGCTCCTCTTCGGTAGGTGTCCGCTAGATGGCGTTCAATACGCGAACACATCCAAACATCTAACTAAACATACAAACTTTCGCATTTATAATATTGGTAGGATTATTTGTCCGTTACTTGCAAGTATTTTTCTACTGCATTGATGGAGCTACTAGATAATTTTATCTTAGTTATTTATCTATGTTCCTAGATTTCCTTCCGGTTTAAAAGAACCCAGTCTCAAATTACACTATTACACAATACAACTGATTCTCATTTAACACCTATGGTCATATGAACATAAACTCAAAATAGCCCAGTGTCTATTTACCTTAGTCCCAAAATACCCTAAAACCAAAACGACTTTGTCTATATTATAACTATTACCAAGATTACCTAAAGTCATAAACGCTGAAGCTCAAAACAAACTATTCCCATAATACACTAATCCTGAAATACACCATTGGCCAAATACACTACTCTCAAAATACTCTAAATAGTTCAGGTCCTAATTCTATGTCGGCTTCTGGTACAAATTTACGCGTACACGAGTAAGGGATCAACTTTTGAGTCTTTTTCTTTTCTAAGTAAAATGAGCCTTAAAAAAAAATACGAAAATCAATAAATAAATAATTAGGGTATTTTGAGATTAGCGTATTTTGTAATTAGTGTATTTTGGGAACATTGTGTATTGAGTTTATGCTTTGATGACATTAGGTGCTTTCGACATAAGTTCTTAATAGAGATAGGTCGATTTGGTTTTAACCTTTTAGGGTATTTTGGGACTAAGGTAAATAGACACTGGGCTATTTTGAGTTTATGTTCATATGACCATAGGTGTTAAATGAGAATCAGTTGTATTGTGTAATAGTGTAATTTGAGACTGGGTTCTTTTGAACCGGAAGGCTAGATTTAACTTCTTTCTGTTTATTTTTTCAGGTAATTCGAGGAAATAGCATCATAATGCTGGAGTCATTAGACAGAATTTAGTCAACATTGCATCTTAAATTTAAGCTATTTTTAAGTCTGGTACAATTGGGTGTGTAAATTGTATTTTTAAATGACTACAATTTGTGATTTATGATTAGCTGGGAACATCCAGGTTATGGAATAAATTAACAGTTCAAGCCAATTTTGTATTATTTTAGTTTTAAGACATATATACGACGCAAATATTAAATTGACTTGATGATAGGCATCTGACATCTATTATACCTACTACTATCACAGCCATTATACTGGTAAACCTACAATATTTCATAGTACTATTGTTTGTCTTTTCACTCAGCTTTGCAGACGACACGTCGCTTATCTTCAAGGTAGACAGGAAAGAGAAAAGCTTCGATGGTATTAATGATGCTCTCAACACTGTTGTGAAATGGTTTACAGCAAATAATTTACAGCTAAATTCTAAGAAAACAAAGTGTATCAGATTCACTTTACCTAATGTCAAGCAGGTAAATAATACCAAGATCCAATTAAAGGGCGATGAGCTGGAATTTGAAGATGTAACAGTGTTTTTAGGTATCACCTTGGACTCAAAACTGCAATGGCATGCGCATATCGCCGCCCTAGCCGGAAAACTTAGTTCGGCAGCCTATGCAGTAAGACGCATAAGGCAGTTAACAAACGTTGAGACGGCTAGGCTGGTGTACTACAGTTACTTCCACAGTGTTATGTCCTACGGAATCCTGTTGTGGGGGAAGGCGGCTGATATCCAGACTATATTCGTGCTACAGAAACGAGCTGTACGCTCCATATACGAACTAAAAGCTCGAGATTCTCTCAGGGACAAATTTAAGGAGGCAAACATTCTTACTGTAGCATGCCAATACATTCTTGAGAATATCATGTATGTGCGGAAAAACCCTCATGAGTTCAAACTCAACAGTGATACTTATCCACGACTACAACACCAGAAGTAAAAACAAGATCGCAGTGAAGGCCAGTCGTCTCCGCAAGGTAAGCACGTCGTTCGTGGGGAACTGCATACGTTTTTACAATAAAATACCTACTGAAATTGTTAATTTACCTTACGGTAAATTTAAGTCTCATGTTAAGAGTAATTTGCTAAGCAAGGCGTATTATACTGTCAACGATTTCTTAAACGACAAAAATGCCTTTAAGCCAGTAATAGTCTGATTCTATTAGGAATATACCTAAATACATGTAATCATTATAAGTACCTACCTGAAATAACTGTACCGTTTTATGAAAGAAGAGAGCACGTAATGCTGTTTCTCGCCGAACAAGTCGCTTAATCTTTGCTATTATCAATGTCCGGTGGCTTGAATATGTCATGCTCGCTTAAAGGGCTTTGCTTACGGTGGCGTCGTTGATCGGGTCGCCACCTTCCCTAACATATGGTTGAGGGAGGCGATGGCTGAGATATGCGTCATACTCGTGATCGGGTGCTGTTTGTGGAGTCCGGACTGTTCATGCTTGCAAGGGCATAGTACCTAATTAACTACTTAAATACTAGTGTTATTATTATTATTATCGTATTGACGAGATACATCATTCTGATCTTGACACGTTTTATTGTTATTGACCCTTTACATCTCTGACAATATAACATTAATGTTCCTTTTTTGTTTTGACGCTTAGAGACCGTATACATCTCTTAGAATATTAGAATAATTATTAATTGTATTTGGACGCTCAGAGACCTTATACATCTCTGGAATACTGAATAATATCATTCACTTCTGTTAATGCTGGATACAGATCTTATATCGAATGTAATGGTCATATTTTGCAATTTTGTTTTGTTTACATTAACTTAGTGACATTTAGTTTGTTAACCTTTTATATATCATTTTAAATTATTATTGTGTAAGATTACTATTTTATTGTAAATTACCGTTTGACATGTAAAAGTGCCCTTGTGGCCTATTTGCAGAATAAATAATTGATTTGATTTGACGCGGGTTGTGCTTATAGACTCACTAGCTTCTGCTCGTGACTTCGTGGGTGTGGACCTGAGATAAAAACTATCCTATATTTTAGTCCAGCCTATAAACAATCTTCGTCTAAAATTTCATCCAAATCAGTTGAGCTGTTGAAGTGTGATTGAGTAACAAACATCTAAACATCCAAACTTTCGCATTTATAGTAGGACTAGCTTCGTCCCGCGATTCTGTCCGCGTGGAACTCGTTTATATCGTAGCGCCATACAAACTTTCAGCCCCTTACGGGATGATTTCTGGGATACAAACTATCCTATGTCCTTCCCCGGGACTCTGAAACTATCTATATACGAAATTTCATCCAAATCGGTTCAGTGGTTTATGCGTAAAGAGGTGATTTCCCCCATACAAACTTTGCACCCCTATTTAACTTGCTTAGGGGTGGGTTTTTCCAAAACCCTAAAATTACTTTTAAGAAAGAAAGAAAGAAAGAAAGAAAATATGTTTATTTAGCATATAAGGAATAAAAGACAAGAAATTACAGACATAATCAAAACATGCTAAAATGGTCGCCACTCAGCTTTGTGCCACGAAATAAGCCGTAAGGTTATATTCCGCAGCGCTGATTTTCAATGGCGCCTGGCTACCGGGGTAATTGTCACTTTCTGGTTTATGTTGATTTCATCTACAAATACAACTTTATATAATTTAACTAAGACATGCAGTAAAATAAAACATTAGGGAGTGTATAAGTGTGCGTATGCGTGTTTGTGTGTGTGTGTGTGCGTGTGTGTGTGTGTTTGTGCAAGCGTTTGAACTGTGGTAATTTTAAATTAAAGATTTATAATAATAATTATAATAATTTGCCCTTGATATATGTATACGTCATGGCTGCCTATTCTTTTTGTTTTTTAATTAAATATTGTTTGAGAGGGAATGTTTAAACGATGCTACGCTATTATAATTTCTAATTGGAGGTGGTAAGTCGTTCCAACACTTTGTTGCAGCGAAACGAAAGCTGCCACGAAAGGCAGACGTACGGTGTAAAAAAGGGCAAATAAGTCGTGGTGCTTGTCTAACGTGGCGTTGAGAAAATGATAACTTTTTATATATAAGTAGGACGGTTTTTTACTTTTTAATACTCCGAATAGTAATGAAGCAAAGTGCAAATATCGCCGAGCGTCCATGTTCATCATATGATGCTGATTAAGGTAAGGCGTAATGCGTGCTCGACGAGGAACAGGTAAACAGAATCGTATACAAGCATTTTGAATTCTCTGTATTACTTTCCTAGTCCTCATCAGCAAACACTCGGCAAAAACTGTATCTGTGTAATTTAGTTTTGAGAGGATGAGGGCTTCACACAAGTTTATGCGCATGTTTACAGTAAGGCAGTCGCGAATCCGGTATAATACTTTGAGCCTATAAAAACAGTTTCGCATCAGCTCAAGTACATGGCCCTCGAAGCGCAACGTTCCGTCCATGACAAGCCCTAGGTTACGTGCTTCATATAACCTTTCTAGGTGGTCTTCTTCTATGGATACTTCCATGCTATTTGCTTCAATTTTTTGTATTTGTGTTTGTGTACCTAAGATCATGAATTTAGATTTGTCGGGGTTGATAATAAGGTTATTTTTATTACACCAGCTGGATATATTATTTAGATCAGTATTTAGATGATTTACAGCGGTATCGGTAGAACTGGGGTTGAAAGATATGTAAAGCTGTATATCATCAGCATATATGTGATAATCGCAGTGATGTATATTTTTTATAATGTCTGCAGTAAGTATACAAGATAAAGAGAATTGGTCCCAAAATGGAGCCCTGTGGGACTCCTCTCACAACAGGCAACTGAGAAGATAGCATTTCCAAGCCGTCTTGGTTACAGATCTTCACATATTGCGATCGACCTGTAAGATAACTGTTGAACCACTTTATTGTTAAACTGTCGAAACCATAGTAAGCTAATTTAGAAAGGAGTAGGGAAGAGTCAATGGTGTCAAAGGCACGGGAAAAGTCAAGTAGAACTAGCAAGGTTCCTTTTCCACAATCTTGGGCAGCTAAAATGTCATCCACTACGTCCATAAGAGCCGTGGAAGTTCTGTGACTTTTCCTGAAACCGGATTGCTTCGAAGGAAGTACATTATTTGTTTCCAGGTAGTTTGTCATCTGGTCTGCAACTACACGCTCAAGAATTTTTGACAAAAAAGGCAAAATACTTATGGGACGGAGATCCTTAAAACCACTGGGGTGTTGAATTTTCGGAATAGGTTTAATCACAGCCTTTTTCCACTGCTCTGGAAAAACCCCAGTCTCAATAGATGTATTGACTATTTTAGTAATTACTTTTAAGGTTCTAGGTAATGTGAGTAGAATCATATTTAAGCTTAGACCGTCATTACCTTGCGCATTGGTTGAAATTGACTTTATAATTCTAGACACAGTTATTTAATTTACAGGCTGCAGTTTGAAAATACTATTACAAATTTACAATATCTATTATACTCGTAGTTCGTCAGAAGGGATATCTCAATTTGGTTGTTAATGGGTAAATTTAAAAAATGTTCATTAATTTTGTCGGGGTTACATAAATGGATAGGCAGGTCTATGTCATTTTTCTTAAGATTTATAACGTTTTTTTTAATGTTTTGCCATAATTTACGAGAATCGTGTATGTAATTTATTTGTTGATTGAAAAAAGCACATTTTTCACTGTACATAGCGTCATTAACAATGCCTTTAAGGTCCCTATAATATTGTCTATGCGTGTCAATACCTGTCTGTTTACATCTTGCGTGCGCGTCATCGCGTAGTTTCATCATTTTCTTTACAGTAGGCGTTATCCATGGGTAGGAGTGGTCCTTGACATAGGATTTTTTTGTGGGTGCATGCACATCAAATATTAATAATAAACAAGTGGTAAATAGACTGACCATATCGTTAACAGTCCCAACCACAATTTCCTCCCACGGCAGGACCATTAAGCGTGTTTTTTTTGTCTTTTACTAATTTTATTGCGTAGCTGAGTTTCCTCGTCGTGTTCAACTCTTTTAACTTTTTCCCTACTTCGCGGCATTTTCCTAAAAATTTTAAAACTCAAATGCTTACAAAATGTGGAACTACCCTGCAATAAACAATAAATTATTTTCATGACCCAAGGTTCAACAGGTCCGTTGTACCTTGGACACTGACCATGGTGACCATTCGGTATCCTAGGTACAACAAAGCGACTTTTAAGATAAACAAGCCTCGTAAATGCACTACAATTTGAGATTAGATTGAATCAACCACACTTTTCTGCAGCGTAAAGACTGTATACGATAAAATCTGGCCACTATTTTTCATATAAAAACTTTTTATTTATAAATCAATATGATAGTAATTCTGAGTCCTGTTGTCATAGAAACCAAACTACATAATTTCATCAACACTAATGGGTTTTACTTAATAATTATCAAGATGTCCTCAAAAGAAGATGCTATGCGTAAAAAAATTGTTTCCGAGCACCATCTGCATCCGTATTTGTCGTGTCGAAAGCTCGCGAAAAAGTTAAACGCGGCCAAATCCACTGTGTCTAGCGTATTAAAACGTTTTGAGGAACGCTTGACGACTACACGGAAACCAGGCAGTGGAAAGAATCGGGGCCCCGTTAGCAAAAGTAAGGATAAAAAGGTTATAGAGGTGTTTAAGAAGAATCCAAACTTATCCGTTCGTGGTGTCGCTAAAAAAGTAAAGATGTCGGTGTGGCGTATAGCCACCACAAATATATATGCGAGGGCAGCAGCTGTGCTGTGGCGAACCGACAGCTCGAGTCAGTCGCTGGCTAGCTGTCGGTGAGCGAGGTCACGTCTGCGCGCCTGAGCTAATAGCACCCAATGGTTGTTTTATTTATACGAGTATACCCTGAGAGACCCAAGGTGAAACGTCACATTGGCGACGAGTCCTCGAGTAAGTGACAAGCCATATTTAAAACATTCCTTGGGTTTCTTAAAAACGCTAAAAAGAAAAGAAGAAGCAAATACGAACCCGTGTGTGTCAATAAAATAAAAGTTATCGAGGCATAACAACTATTCAGTGTACCGTTCGTTGAGTGTTTATTCAGTGTTTCGTGTGTGTCGTTGTAACTTGTAACCTAGTTCTAGATATTTAATTGACGAGAATGATATTATTGGTTGATTTACTATATCAAAATGGTCATTTACAAAGTGGCAGAAAACAGAAATGAGAATACGAGGAGTACTTTAGCATTGGTATCTATAGATAGCAATTGTGCGTAGCTATTGCATACGTTGCGTACGTGGGACAAGTACGAGTATGTTCCTAGCTATAGTGTGCACCTTGCAGGTGCAGTCTTTTACTTAATCTCGCAGTGAGATAGCAATAAAACCGAAAACTCAACTTATTTAGTGTTGTGTTGTTTATGTTTTCTTTAAGTACCTACTTGGATACTCGTAGTATTTTAACGACACAGCAGAAGGTATTTATTAAAGCATAGAGGTGAATCAACTTTTTAGTGTCCTCCCCGTCATATTTGCTGTCTAAAAGGGGATTACGAGAAATACGATGTTGCTGTTGCTAACTGTCGTTGCATTCCTTACTCAATTAATTATAGCGTGAAACTAAATGACAATTGTATTAACAGATATTAATTTGCCCTCGACTGGTGCAATTGCACCAGTTGCCAGGAACGTAGAATGTCCCCGATTTGTATGAAAATTGTATTTGTCCCCTAGACAACCATGTTTCTGCTAAAATACGTTTTGCGGGATGCAACATTATATGTTCAAACAGAGTGTTTATCTGGCTATAAGAAAATTTACCAAATACACATGTCGTGGTAACTGACCATGAAGAAAAGCTAAGGGACAAGAAAAGTTGATTGACCGATAAACATACAAGTACCTTCTTTCAAAAAATAAAAAAATGGAATCGCACTAATTATAATAACAAGTGTGAGTTTAAATATATCTAAACCTATTGCGTTTAACTTCTTCGAGTAGCGTATTTAATAGGTACACTGAATAGGTAAGCCCCAAACAACAACAAAAGTACCACGGTGGAGGAAAGCGTTTAGATGTAGATGCTAGGTGCCTGGGAGCACGCGCTCAGTGTAAAATATGCCATTGAGCATATGGTGTAAAATATTTCAAGGTTCATAAAGTGATATATATATATATATATAAAATATATGATGAGGTATACATGAATAATTTCCTGTACCGTGTCTGTGGGGAAATAATCCAAGACAGGACAAAAATATGGAATATAGGTATTACATTAACGTTACTATCATACTATAAAGAAATCATCTATACCTATGCAGTAGTCATTGTTATCTATAGTTTTGTGGATTTAAATGAAAGGCCAGAATAATAATTATCATAATTAGGATCGTGCCCATCAATGAGGCGTGTTACATGATCGTTTTAAATTATAATCACATTATACAAACGGCATTTATATAAAGTGATAAAATCCTTATATCAATATTATTATTTGGCTATAAGTATCTAAACGGTAAATTCTAGTCACGTCTAAAGAAAGCACAACCTTACCGGCTATCCATGGTAGTACATTAATAATAACATATATCTAGTGGTTACGAATATATTTCGTAACTATGAAACATAAATTATTCGTGTATTCTAAATCAAAATTACCAAGGTTAAATCAAAAGCACCATACCCCCACCAAGTGCTAAAGAGCGAAATCTCCCCGAGCTCCACATAACTAGTGATATATGATGTATATCTGGTTATGCTATTAACATAAATAGTAAATAAATACACCAAAATGTGGTTATGACATGGGATGCATGTCACAAATAGTAAATAAATAGACCAACATGTGGTTATGACATGGGATGCATGTCACAAATAGCAAATAAATAGACCAAAATGTGGTTATGACATGGAATGCATGTCACATAAATAGTAAATAAATAGACCAAAATGTGGTTATGACATGGGATGCATGTCACAAATAGTAAATAAATAGACCAAAATGTGGTTATGACATGAAATGCATGTCACATAAATAGCAAATAAATAGACCAAAATGTGGTTATGACATGGAATGCATGTCACATAAATAGTAAATAAAAAGTTGATTTTGCTCATGATGTGAGTTAATACACAATTATGACATGGAATGCATGTCATATAAATAGTCAAAGAAAATGAATAAATAATTGATTCTGCTCATGATGTGAGTTAGTACAAAGCGTCAGTTGCTAACCCATAATGTGGGTAAAATTTTAGAAGTTGTATGCTAGTTTATAAGCAAGTCCATAATGTGGGGAAAAATAATAATAATAATAATAAACAAAAAAAAAAAAAAAAACAGCATGTGCTAATTTTATAAACCAATCCCATAAGGTGGGTATAGCAAAATAATTGCTGATTGAGATGAGGTCTCAAGAAAATAATGAAGTAAAATAAAAATATTCAGATACCTTTTTATTGATGGTTAGATTGCCAAGGGCAATCTGGAAAATATGAATTGGAGCAAGGACGGTAAAATTGGCTTTAAATATTTTTTTATAAACATATTTATGTGCTATCAGTCAACGTAATTAAATAATGCTATCCAAATCAAATTAGAAATACAGATAATATTTTTTGACTGTTACTGTTAGACAAGAGCAAATATGTAAAAGTTCTTATCTTGAAATTTTAGTTCTTTAACTGAAGACCTCATCTTAATACGTCCCGGTCATTTGCCAAGTAATGCCGGGAATAATTTAATGAGAATAAGTTAATATTCTTATAATAAGTATTGCTTTAGCTACAGTTGTGCAATGTGGCTGGTAACTAGTTAGTAAATTGATAGCCGTCCCTGGTTTATAATATCATAGAATAATGTATATTTTTCGGAAAAATTACATAAACCCAAAATTGAAAACTGAGAACAGACTGGCGTTTCTTCTCATCAACTTGATGACATCAGGTACTAGTACTACCTACATTTCCAAACGCTAAAAAGTGTGCGCCTCTGTGGAATAAATATCGATCTCTACAAGTGCATGACACGAAGTAATGGATACTTACATCAAATAATAAAGGTTAAACGTGGCAGTGTAATAGGTACCAGAAAAAGGCCACCAAACTAATCATTTTAATAGAAGTTGTATACTTCCATACCAAACTTTGTGACGATGTATGGAACTGAGATTAAAAACATATATGAAATAGTTTTGCTTGTATTGCTATATTTCATCAGTTTTAATTTATCAGATCATCAGTTTAATAATGAATAATATAAACAGGAAATACAGCTTCATCTCATTTTAATCTGCGAATTTAGCAACTTAGTCTCACCCAACACTGAGGAAATAAACGAATGTGAGATAGATACTAAACCATAATACTTCAGGGTATACTATGACTATGATATCAAGTATGGGGTATTGTAACCCTAATGATGTTTCAAATTTTAAGTTATAAATAAAAAATAAACATCTTGCAAAAAAAAAAAAAAAAAATCAGAACATCTGAAACTAAAAAATTAAGTTGTATGAAAGTGACTGGATCGGATTTTAATCCGTCGGATCGCGTTGACTCTTCAATACATGACCCATGATCAACCAATTACATGTCCAGCATACTCGTACAATTGTGGGTAAAATGTAGTCATTTTAGATGAAATTAAGTAAATGTGATCATTATTGGTGTGTCATTGGATAGATTAATAATGTATGCTAATTAGTAAGACATTGGTAAATATGAGCCGTGTAGTGTGTATGCAAATAAATAAAATAAATATATAGGAGCTACCTTACAATACATGTGTGCGTGATTTACCAGAAAAGTTAAAAATAAATTGGGTTTCCAAACCATAGTATGGTAAAATTACAATGCACTAATATTTTAATATTACAGATTCAGATTCATTTGCTCACAATATTAGATTACATGATTAATTACATGTCAATTTAAAAGAATCCCTATTGTTATCGTCAATAACATACAATAACATTCAATCAAAATAATTAGAAGAATAATAACTAACAATTGAAATATAACTATGTCCACTTAATTTAAATGTATGTCATAGTTATCAAAGTTCACCTAAAAGGATCTTCAGTACTTACATAATATAACAATAATTTAATTTAATAAAAAATAAACATTATAAAAGCGGTTATGTCAAAAAATCCACTTATAGAATACAGTGGAATTTCCAATAGAAAGTTTCTTAATCGACGCTTGAATAAAGGTATTCAGAAGAATATAATTACATATGTATATACATACCTACCTATACTTGGTCGTGTTTTTACGCTGGTTCTGCCCGTGGCTTTCTTTCTAACTTTCCGAACGTGGTAGTTAGTTACTGACATTTATAGGTGCACAAGCATTAATGGAAAAAGTGCTATACAATTAGCCATGAAATTTTATTATTCAATTTTACAATCGTATTAGCTAACATATTATTTTGCTAATTAAGACTTTATACTTCCACGAAATAAAATAAAAGCGAAGTATCAAAATCCAAGTTAAAAGTTATAACTAAACTAAATCTTAAAACAGCCTCTGGTGGCATTGTGATAAAGATGCTGGCCGCATTATCTCAATGAATAGCTAGGACAATAAATAAATAAATTATATCTTTCAAAAACCGCCTTATCCTATAGATTGTTAAAATGGCAAGTTTTAGTACATATGTTACCAATATTTGGGTAAGAAATACCCCTATTACTATAAGGTTGACAATTATTCACAATATAATTTTAGTAAAAAATATTGCAGGAATATTCAATTTCACTTGTTTACAAATCATAATCATAAGCGGTGTATAATTTATTCAGAGCGTATATGTTTGTGACATCCTCCTCCTAGAGGTAAATGTTATAAAGGTAATTTGTGTATTTGCAAAAATGAAATTTGAATTTGATTGAAAAAAAAAAAAGAGAGAGAGATACACTTAAGTTAAACTTAGTCACAAGGCTTTCGTCAATTTGATAAGGTATTCCTGAATTCTATTCTAGATAAATAAGGATATTTTTATGAATGTGTGGAATACAAATGCACCATTTAAATATTAATTTCTCGGTGTAAACTTGTAGACTAAACCGTTAAAGTAAAACTGTAATATTGTAAAATATTATGTAATTTGTAAAAAAAGGAGAGATGTGGCGTATAGCCACCACAAATATATATGCGAGGGCAGCAGCTGTGCTGTGGCGAACCGACAGCTCGAGTCAGTCGCTGGCTAGCTGTCGGTGAGCGAGGTCACGTCTGCGCGCCTGAGCTAATAGCACCCAATGGTTGTTTTATTTATACGAGTATACCCTGAGAGACCCAAGGTGAAACGTCACAGTCGGCATCTTACGTCCAAAAAGTTAAAACCAGGGCTGGCTTGAAGACTTTCAAGGTGCAAACTGCACCAAATCGTCGAGATAAACAAAACCAGTCTGCAAAAACTAGAGCTCGTAAGCTGTATGAAGAAATTTTGACGAAACACAGTTGCGTTATCATGGATGACGAAACCTATGTCGTGGCTGATTATAAACAGTTACCTGGCCAGGAATTCTATACAACATCGGATAAAGGCGGTCTTTCTGACAAATTTAAGAAAAAAAAGAAGTGTAGGTAAGTTCCCTAAAAAATTTTTAGTTTGGCAAGCATTGTGCACATGCGGTCGAAAAAGTCAAAGTTTCGTTACAACCGGCACAGTAAACCAAAATATTTACGTCAAAGAGTGCCTTCAAAAGCGACTTTTGCGTTTTATTCAGAGTCATACCGAGCCTGTAGCATTTTGGCCAGACCTTGCCTCTTGTCACTATGCTAGAACAGCAATGGCATGGTACGAGAGCAATGGCGTGGTAGTAGTACCAAAATCGATGAACCCACCAAACTGTCCCGAACTTCGGCCGATCGAGACATATTGGGCTCTCGTAAAGCGAAAGCTTAAAAATACGCACAAGGAATCAAAGGATGTTAATGAATTCAAAAAACAGTGGCGTTTGGCAGCAAATTCTGTGTCCCAGACTACTGTGCAAAGACTGATGATGGGTGTGAAGAGCAAAGTGAGGAAATTCTCCAGAAAGCCGTTAGAGTCCTAAAGTATATAATGTACATAGTAAGGTTACAGCTCGTATATTAAAGTTAATATATAACATAGTCCTTTGTATTATTTTTTCATACCTCTATAAACATTTGTATGTGGCCAGATTTTATCGTATACAGTCTTTAGTAACATACCTTTTACAAAATCTATTTATGTCTATCATAAGTTAATAACATATTAAATAAATGAGCTTGATATAAATCTCAAAATACTCACTTTTTACAGCAGAATTGGATTTTTTCTATTTTTTTCGACATTCACGCCACTCTCAAGTTTCGTAACTAACGGGTATTATCAATTTCATACAACGCGTCTTGTATGGGCGATAAAAGCGTTGCTAAATTTCCCTATCGATTCCGTTAGATAGCGTCACTATCGATAATTGTTAACAATTAGACTATTTAAGCTTCAGTTCATTTCATAGTTTACTATTATTAATTTCTAATAAATCTAAAATTATTCTCCGTTATAAATTAATGTTTCAGTTGTTTCTTTAAAACTATGAGGTCAGTCAGTCTGATAAGGCAACACTAGTTAGGGTTCCGTAGCCAAATGGCAAAAAACGGAACCCTTATAGATTCGTCATGTCTGTCTGTCTGTCTGTCTGTCTGTCTGTATGTCTGTCCGACCGTATGTCACAGGCATTTTACTCGAAAACTATAAGGTGTACTTGAATAAAATTTTGAGGATAGGTGTATTTTGTTAACCGCTACATAGTTTTGTAATTCACTTACTAAAAAAAATTTTTTTTCAGGGGTGCACTCCATACATAAAAATGAAAGTCAATTTTTTTTTTCATTGCAAGCCCACGTGTGGCACATCAATCGATAGGCCTTTCAAAATAAATATAAGGTTTCTCAGCAATTTTTTTGATTAAGTGAATAGAGTCGGAGATAATCGCCTCGAAAATCACTAAAATTGTGTCCCCCCCCTCTAATTTTTGAACCGTGTATTTTAAAAATATGAAAAAAATCATGCTCATAGAAAGGCTTATTAAATTCTTTCAGCGAAAATTGTTTTGAACAAGATCGGTTCAAAGGTTTTTGAGATATTCCTAAAAAACTGCCTTCCTTAAAGAAAAGGACGTAAGTGCCATAAGATTTCAGTATCGATACGACCTTTTTAATAGGCACGGAACCCTCGTTGTGCGTAGTCCGACACGCACTTGGCCGCCCTTTTTTTTTACAATGGTATATTACCGACCTACATTCCATTTCTTAACCTTATTAGGTTTAATTTTCATCTGAATTAATCCGTTCTCTCATTAAAAACCAAAACATTCTTCAATTGTACAAAGCTGTATAGCTATACGTATACAGGAGCATATACTGTATGTACAATAAGTACCGCATAAATCAAAGAGAATATAACCACTACGTTCTAAGAGACGGGCGGGACTTCGAACTAAGTTTTGAATGACAGTGACATTGTCATTTGATTTTGACAATTGAGTTTAGCTACTTTGCCATACCACATTAAAGGGAACACCCAAATACTCCGAAATATTTTATTCTAAATTTGCTAATTCCTAAGACTTATAATTTCGATTACTCAAAAACACGAATTTTAATTTGCCGAATTACAAAATCTCGATAGTTTGTTTTTCCGATTTTTATAACTCCGAACAATCAAAAGCGCGAAATGTCATTGGCCCGAAAAACAGTATTCCGAATTCCGATTATCAATTTTCCGAAATTTCATTGCTAATTCGGAAATCTAATATTCGGGATAATGAACTTCGAGTTTTCAATAATCGGAATTTTATCTCTTAGGAATTATGAAATTCGGAGTTTTGAAAATCGGAATTAGCAAATTCGGAATATAATATTTCGGAGTATTTGGGTGTTCCCATCACGGGACATACACGGGGAATAAAAAATCCGAAAATTACGGGTGTTCTGCCTTTTCCCCGAACTTTTTTTGTTCGAATTTCTTTTGCCAACCAACATTTCGCCGATGGTTCACTTTGACAACCAACTATTAGCAAATTTTTGTATGACAACGTTTCATTTGGCAGAATTATTATAAAGCCGATTATTGTAATGACTCAATACTTGGCATACTGACAATTTGTCAAATCTTTCACTAGGCCTAACAACTATTAAACGAATAATGTTAAAACAAAAAAAAAACCGTTAAAAAACATTTCACAGAGTCCAGGTAGGTGCGACGACGAGCGAAGCGAGGAGGAGTGTTAGGTTTAACTGTGACCCTACAGCGCCCGAAGCGAGCGTGCCGCGCTAGCGGCCGGCGAAGCGCCAGAACCGACTGTTTTTTTATTCCCTCGGCATCGCGGCCCCTCATTGGTCAAAAGTCGGTTCTATGAAACCTCACTTACTTATTGCTTAGAATCGACTTTTTATTGTTCATAAGCATGGTGTATAAAGTTCAAGTTTTCACGTAGGCAGTAGGGAACAGGGACTTACTTAGTGGCAAAACCGACTCGGATCGCGGATAGGTTAGAAGACAAAAGCGGGAGCCTCGCTCCCGCTTTCGTCTTCGAGGTTATTTTTTTTATAAAAGAGAGGAAAAACTTGTTATTAAAACTTGTTTGTAAACTTTTATATGGACCGTCCTTTACTATACCTACTGTGGCCCAACATAAAAGAGAACTTTGTAACTTACTTGCTTCTGATTCGAGATCTTCATTTACTACTAAGAAAAACATAGTATTATGCGTTTTGCAGTTTATGCGTTTATACAGTATAGTTAAATTGTTTTATGAGCAACCAATTTATGTCCATTATAAAGTATGCTTAAATAATTTTATGCGTATCAAATTTATGCGCATTACACAATATGTTCTTAAACATTATGATTAAAAACGTTATGCGCATAAATGTATGACTATTTACAGTTATTCGTAATGATGAGTATGTCGAATCCACGTATGCCTATCAAAAATAGGACTTTAAACTTTATGCAACCCGACCCCTACTGGCCTACTATGAATTTTCTGGTTAGGTACCCTTTGCTACACCCCGACCAAAATTTGATAGGCAAAACAATGCTAAATCGTGTTTGTTAGCTGCGGTAGGAGAAGAGTAAGATCTTAGACGTTGGGGGTTGTTTTAATGCTTATTTTAACAGTTATTAAGAACAAGAATTCGTAATTCAGATTTTTCGGATTTTTGATTAGTCGGATTTATAATTGGTCGGTGTAATGATATTCGGATTTTTGAAAATCGGTATTTTAATAATCGGAATTCGTATTTTTGATATTTCGGATTATTATTCAGTCGGACTTCTTATTATTCGGAATTTTGATAATCGGAATTGTAACCGATAAACCTTTTGAAATTTCGGATTTATAAAAATCGGATTTATGAAGAATCGGAATAGTTATATTCGGAGTTGTAAAACATTCGGAATTATGAAAATCGGTATTATGAAATTCGTGATTCCGACAATCGGAATTTCGTTTTTCGTATTTATGTAGTGTACCCCACATTAAAAGTTCAATACGGAAGTAAGTCGTACCAACATAATGGCACGAAAGGGACTAGGGATGTAGTACTTAACATTATCGATGTCGATAATATTAGTACGCAACGTTATCGACATCGATAAATTATGATGGTCAGGGTCTACTGCATGAAGAGCAATTATTGCACTAAGTATATCGACACTAACAAAGTAATAAAAGGATAATAAATGTTTTGTCAGTTTATTTATTTCACACCAATTTATTAATTATAAAAAATATTTAGGAGTAGGTATATTTGTTTACAAAATTTCACCAATTTGTCCATACTGTCTCTTTTTCGTTCGCAAACAGTCCAATGTATTTCCATAATTCTTCTTGTTATAAGACAGCTCCCGCTTGTATTATCCAAGTGCCGTAGATTTACAAAAGTAAATCAATGTTTACGCTCGATATATCGTTATTTTCGTTATGGGTAACTACTTACATATTTCGTTAGAACATTATAGGTTAAACAAACTTGTATGTACTTAGGTAGGTACCTAAAGTTCTTGGTATCTATTATGCTGGCTTTAAACTGGTTGATAACGAGAATCTTAAACATATGTTTATAAATTTGAAAATAATTAAGATCGTGTTGTATTCGTCAAAAGCATTGGTTGTTTGACACACATGTTTTCTCCTGAAGTTACATTATCCATGGTTACCATCCAAATGCCATAATGACAGAAAGAGAAAGAACGGACGTAAGAGATAGCATGTGTCCGCCATGGTAGAAGCACAGATAGAAAACTTGTCACTTGTTCTGACACTTGTCAGATTAGAGCTGAATTTGAGCAAATGGATGTCATTCTTCTTTTTGTTCCTAGTTGCGTGACACTGGCATAAATATGTATAGGTACATACGGTGTAGTCCTATCGTATCCCACTAGATGTCGCTAGTCAGTACTGGCGACTTATGTCTCTATTCTCAGTATATATATAGTACTCTTTGGTAACTAACTTCACTTGAATGGTCACAGATAACGTTTCAAATGACATAGACAACATAATTAAAGAGCGCGGGAATCTTGAAATATTGACAACTGGCCGAGGTAAAACTATGTCCAAGGTTCAACAGTGGTTCAAAAGTTTCCCCTAAGTTGATCAATGTTTTTCGCATGGTTTTATGAAATGGATAATCTATGATATTAAATATTTAATTAATCAAGTTGACTAATATGATTCGCATCTTAGCTTAGAGTATATACCTATCCGTATCATAGGTCCATGGATGGAGGATGGATTCACATTTTCACTTCACAGTATTATGTTGATGACAGATGAATAAACGCAGTTAATATAAAGAATGAGAGAAAATTAAATACCTCTCTGAATCATAAGCGAAAAGAATGGTAAATACAGAAAAACGCTTCATACTTTGACAGTTAAGAGAACGTTCAAGCAGACATTTCTACGCCATCTGAATTAGGATATAATTCGATATATACCTAGTTTAGCCCGTCTAAAATAAATAATAATTTAAATGAAGTCTTTGTAATATTTTCCTTGGACGGAAAGATATCACAGTATCTCCAATATACCTAAAAAAAAATTCGCCAACTAATTTTGCCATACTTGAACGTGGTACTAACTTACTTCCCGTCAAAATTTCCGACTTTGTATTGTAATTGTTTAAACTATCAATTCAATCCGATCCGTATTTCCACAGTTTATCATCCTTCTGGAAAAGATAACACACAATATTTACATTCGGAAACAAAGCAATGACTTCAAGCTGTCGTTACAGCTATGCTCAACTGCTGAACCAATAGTTATTACGCCCATTATTGAGGAAACAGTGAGTAGATATTTTGTTGTTCTCGTTCTAACAAAGCGGATTTATAACTGTTGTCTCACGCCGATCTTAATTTAACGCTAAAATAAGTTTGCGGCCTTAACGCTGTTGTTAATACTCAAGAACTTTCAACTGTGTCCCTTTATAACATGTGCTGTGAAGTGTTTTTATTGTAGTGTTTTGATGTGATGAGATCATTTTTAAGTTCGCAAACTAGGTCACAAAGGGACTTAGATTCGCGAGTGAACTTGCTCACGGCATTAACTCGATAATAACATTGATTTAACTTTTTTGTGTTGGAACTGGTTTCTGTGGGCACTGATTGTATTGTTATGCCAGTGATTGGCTACATAACTACTGCTTACTAATCATGTTAGGAGAACTGTGCCGTGTAACTGATTTGATTTACCTAGTTTCATAGGGTAATTAAGTTGAAGAACATTTTGTGCCTGCATTTGTAAAAAGGCTTCTTTAGTTTTTGGTATTATTCAGGCTAATTCAATGGAAGATATACATTTAAGTAAGTAATGTGCCACAATACATCTCAGTACTATTAACCCTTTTCTTGACATTGTATCATATATGATGCAAAATTGTTGTTGTTCTTTTTGTATTTTTGTAACAGACAATTTTTTTGGCTCTACAAGGCGCAAACGAGGCTCGAACACACATTTTTTTTTTTGTCAAGAAAAGGGTTAAGACCATTGCAATTAAATTCTAAGAATGGCCTTCCAAGTTTACTGGACTAGAACTGCTTCAAGTTTATTCTCATAATATGACTGAAGTACTTCGATTATTAAAAAAAGATTACACTGCTTTTCGTTGGGCAGTTGTGTAAAAAGGAATTATCAGAATTAAAAAGCGGTTCCCTCATGCAGTTTTGATTGAAACATCTTTTTATTTGATATTATACTAGTGGTTCTGAGCTGTAGAACCTATGAGCCCGTCTTAAAAAAAGTATTGAATTTTTGAATTTCGAAAAAGTGAATCCTCTAAAAAATGTATAATCCCGAGCTGAAGCATTTTGTTTGCTTCACTCACTTGTTCGAAAATACCAATGATCAACCCTCTTGCAACATTCACGCATTTGCGCCTGATTCGCGTAAATAACTTATTTTGGTTGTCTGCATATGCTTTGTTTTATCAAAATCAGAAAAATTATGTAATTTTTGTAGCCAACTTCTGCAGAAATTTGGTGTCCATTTTAGGCTTTATAAAACTAAGATTGTATGGTTTTAAGTTCACTAAACACTTAATTTAATTTATTTATTTTTAACCTATATTTTACCATATTTTAGGCATCTTAGAAGTCTGTGTTGTAACAATATTTTTAACCCATTTGCTGCCACAGAACCCCAGTTTGTTACTTCATACATAGTCAAAAAACAATAGTATTTACAACACTATTCCATACAAGAATATTTAATAGACATAGACATATAATATAACATAACAGTATAGGTATACATTTTGAAAATCTTAATTTTAATTATTATTATTCTATTTTGCGTAATTTGACATGAATTAATTTGAGCATGATGCATGATTAATATGATTATTTAATAATTTTGTTTCATATATTCTCATTTTTGTGTCATACATATTTATGTTATGTATGACTATTTGTATGCCTTATGGCGAAGACATAGTGAGACCTGTAAATGTTCAATAACACCTATGTATACGAACCTATGTTTTACGAATAAACGATTTGATTGATTGATTGATTGATTTAGGATTGCGTGGGGTGGGGATGCAGCTTCGATTTTTTTCTAAGGCGGCGAATGGTTCAGAAACTAATATTGTCTCCGGGCTTATACCTAGACAGAATAACAACAAGAAAACGTTGATTGATTTTAGACACAAAGCCCCCAATGGCGGAGACGCTCAGCCCCCTGTCTCCGAGCACGAACCGCGCGCCGCGGGGGCTCGTGGGCTCGCTGCGCGCACGCCTCGGCCGGGGCCCAGCTAGCAGACCTGTCGGAGAAGGTACGATCCACACATAATCACGCCTATTTCCCGGAGGGGTAGGCAGAGATCGCGGATTTTCACTTGCTACGATCTTGACAAACCTTTCTTGCTTCATTCACTTTCATTACATTCTGCATATGCTCGTCGGTTTAGGGTACTCTTGACTTGACCTTTCTTTAGAATTTATCCGACTTGGTACGAAACAATATGCTTTGTAACAGACTAGATGCTAGGCACGGCTTCGCTGGCGTATTGCAAAGTCGACAGGCAATCTAGTGGGAAAAAATATAGCCGTCCATGTCCAGCCTGAAGATTTGCAATAACGTTTACCTTTTTTTGGAAAACCCCCAAATAATATTTACTACAACTGAAGTTTATCTGTCCAGTGAACCGTTATACAAAACGATCACCTTGACCTAGCCGTCAATCTGGGAGTTAAGTTTCGCATTCCAATATGATTTCAATTTTTCAATGCATGACACTTCCAGCCTTCCAGCAATTTCACGTGAATCCATAATATTCTTAGATCTGTTATGCATTCCAATCTATAGTTTTAAATCGTAAGGTCATCTTTGGTTAGCCTATTTTGACATCAGCATACAAGATGTTTAGGGCGGAGAAAATGTTATGTTGCTAGCCCATCATCCATAACACACTTCAACCCTATTCTTACAGCACACGGGAAGAAATGAGGTTCTATACAAATAAATATCTTTCAATTGGCATAAGAACCGTAACTCTCAAATTGACCGTGGGACAACTGTTGACATTGTTTGTGTCCGAATAAACACCGATAAAGCATTATTAGTGCTCCTAAGGGAAGAAAGGAGGTGGTGCTAATCTAATAGATACCACAGGGATCAAATTAAAATACGAACAGTTCTCCTTTACCTCGTTTGGGTCAGAATTAACACAGATAAATATGAATGCCTTACGGCATTAAGTCCGCCATTTGTACTAGATTCTGCCCGCGACTCCGTCCGCGTAGAACTCGTTTATATTTATATAATTTTGTATGAATTTGCTATATCTTCGTATATAGCTTCATACAAAATTTCATACCCATAAAAACCATCCTATGCCCTCCCCCGGGACTCAAACTATTTCTATACCAAATTTCATACAGACACTTTCGCATTTATGATATTAATATGAATATGGATTGTGCAATCATTTTAAATATATAAATAAATAATAAAACCCGGCCTTACGTGTACGTCATCCACGAGGAGAAAAACCAACCCTTCTCGAATCTCTTGTACTCTTGCTAATGTAAATCATCGAGGAGAACCACCCCCTTCTCGAATATCTTGTATTCTTGCTAATGTAAATCATTGAGGAGAACCAACCCCTTCTCGAATCTCTTGTTCTCTTGCTAATGTAAATCATCAAGGAGAACCAACCCCTTCTCGAATCTCTTGTACTCTTGCTAATGTAAATCATCAAGGAGAACCAACCCCTTCTCGAATCTCTTGTACTCTTGCTAATGTAAATCATCAAGGAGAACCAACCCCTTCTCGAATCTCTTGTACTCTTGCTAATGTAAATCATCAAGGAGAACCAACCCCTTCTCGAATCTCTTGTTCTCTTGCTAATGTAAATCATCAAGGAGAACCAACCCCTTCTCGAATCTCTTGTTCTCTTGCTAATGTAAATCATCAAGGAGAACCAACCCCTTCTCGAATCTCTTGTACTCTTGCTAATGTAAATCATCAAGGAGAACCAACCCCTTCTCGAATCTCTTGTACTCTTGCTAATGTAAATCATCAAGGAGAACCAACCCCTTCTCGAATCTCTTGTACTCTTGCTAATGTAAATCATTGAGGAGAACCAACCCCTTCTCGAATCTCTTGTACTCTTGCTAATGTAAATCATCAAGGAGAACCAACCCCTTCTCGAATCTCTTGTACTCTTGCTAATGTAAATCATCGAGGAGAACCACCCCCTTCTCGAATATCTAGTATTCTTGCTAATGTAAATCATTGAGGAGAACCAACCCGTTCTCGAATCTCTTGTTCTCTTGCTAATGTAAATCATCAAGGAGAACCAACCCCTTCTCGAATCTCTTGTACTCTTGCTAATGTAAATCATCAAGGAGAACCAACCCCTTCTCGAATCTCTTGTTCTCTTGCTAATGTAAATCATCAAGGAGAACCAACCCCTTCTCGAATCTCTTGTTCTCTTGCTAATGTAAATCATCAAGGAGAACCAACCCCTTCTCGAATCTCTTGTACTCTTGCTAATGTAAATCATCAAGGAGAACCAACCCCTTCTCGAATCTCTTGTACTCTTGCTAATGTAAATCATTGAGGAGAACCAACCCCTTATCGAATCTCTTGTACTCTTGCTAATGTAAATCATCAAGGAGAACCAACCCCTTCTCGAATCTCTTGTACTCTTGCTAATGTAAATCATGGAGGAGAACCAACCCCTTATCGAATCTCTTGTACTCTTGCTAATGTAAATCATCAAGGAGAACCAACCCCTTCTCGAATCTCTTGTACTCTTGCTAATGTAAATCATCGAGGAGAACCACCCCCTTCTCGAATGTCTTGTATTCTTGCTAATGTAAATCATTGAGGAGAACCAACCCCTTCTCGAATCTCTTGTTCTCTTGCTAATGTAAATCATCAAGGAGAACCAACCCCTTCTCGAATCTCTTGTACTCTTGCTAATGTAAATCATCAAGGAGAACCAACCCCTTCTCGAATCTCTTGTTCTCTTGCTAATGTAAATCATCAAGGAGAACCAACCCCTTCTCGAATCTCTTGTTCTCTTGCTAATGTAAATCATCAAGGAGAACCAACCCCTTCTCGAATCTCTTGTACTCTTGCTAATGTAAATCATCAAGGAGAACCAACCCCTTCTCGAATCTCTTGTTCTCTTGCTAATGTAAATCATCAAGGAGAACCAACCCCTTCTCGAATCTCTTGTACTCTTGCTAATGTAAATCATCGAGGAGAACCACCCCCTTCTCGAATATCTTGTATTCTTGCTAATGTAAATCATTGAGGAGAACCAACCCCTTCTCGAATCTCTTGTTTTCTTGCTAATGTAAATCATCAAGGAGAACCAACCCCTTCTCGAATCTCTTGTACTCTTGCTAATGTAAATCATCAAGGAGAACCAACCCCTTCTCGAATCTCTTGTTCTCTTGCTAATGTAAATCATCAAGGAGAACCAACCCCTTCTCGAATCTCTTGTACTCTTGCTAATGTAAATCATCGAGGAGAACCACCCCCTTCTCGAATATCTTGTATTCTTGCTAATGTAAATCATTGAGGAGAACCAACCCCTTCTCGAATCTCTTGTTCTCTTGCTAATGTAAATCATCAAGGAGAACCAACCCCTTCTCGAATCTCTTGTACTCTTGCTAATGTAAATCATCAAGGAGAACCAACCCCTTCTCGAATCTCTTGTACTCTTGCTAATGTAAATCATCGAGGAGAATCAACCCCTTCTCGAATCTCTTGTACTCTTGCTAATGTAAATCATCAAGGAGAACCAACCCCTTCTCGAATCTCTTGTACTCTTGCTAATGTAAATCATCGAGGAGAACCACCCCCTTCTCGAATATCTTGTATTCTTGCTAATGTAAATCATTGAGGAGAACCAACCCCTTCTCGAATCTCTTGTTCTCTTGCTAATGTAAATCATCAAGGAGAACCAACCCCTTCTCGAATCTCTTGTACTCTAGCTAATGTAAATCATCAAGGAGAACCAACCCCTTCTCGAATCTCTTGTACTCTTGCTAATGTAAATCATCAAGGAGAACCAACCCCTTCTCGAATATCTTGTATTCTTGCTAATGTAAATCATTGAGGAGAACCAACCCCTTCTCGAATCTCTTGTTCTCTTGCTAATGTAAATCATCAAGGAGAACCAACCCCTTCTCGAATCTCTTGTACTCTTGCTAATGTAAATCATCAAGGAGAACCAACCCCTTCTCGAATCTCTTGTTCTCTTGCTAATGTAAATCATCAAGGAGAACCAACCCCTTCTCGAATCTCTTGTTCTCTTGCTAATGTAAATCATCAAGGAGAACCAACCCCTTCTCGAATCTCTTGTACTCTTGCTAATGTAAATCATCAAGGAGAACCAACCCCTTCTCGAATCTCTTGTTCTCTTGCTAATGTAAATCATCAAGGAGAACCAACCCCTTCTCGAATCTCTTGTACTCTTGCTAATGTAAATCATCGAGGAGAACCACCCCCTTCTCGAATATCTTGTATTCTTGCTAATGTAAATCATTGAGGAGAACCAACCCCTTCTCGAATCTCTTGTACTCTTGCTAATGTAAATCATCAAGGAGAACCAACCCCTTCTCGAATCTCTTGTACTCTTGCTAATGTAAATCATTGAGGAGAACCAACCCCTTCTCGAATCTCTTGTACTCTTGCTAATGTAAATCATTGAGGAGAACCAACCCCTTCTCGAATCTCTTGTTCTCTTGCTA
Organism: Epinotia ramella; assembly: GCA_947578815.1. Lineage (NCBI taxonomy): Eukaryota > Metazoa > Arthropoda > Insecta > Lepidoptera > Tortricidae > Epinotia > Epinotia ramella. The sequence continues at coordinate 16,537,612 of OX388223.1, forward strand.
ATGTAAATCATCAAGGAGAACCAACCCCTTCTCGAATCTCTTGTACTCTTGCTAATGTAAATCATCAAGGAGAACCAACCCCTTCTCGAATCTCTTGTTCTCTTGCTAATGTAAATCATCAAGGAGAACCAACCCCTTCTCGAATCTCTTGTTCTCTTGCTAATGTAAATCATCAAGGAGAACCAACCCCTTCTCGAATCTCTTGTACTCTTGCTAATGTAAATCATCAAGGAGAACCAACCCCTTCTCGAATCTCTTGTTCTCTTGCTAATGTAAATCATCAAGGAGAACCAACCCCTTCTCGAATCTCTTGTACTCTTGCTAATGTAAATCATCGAGGAGAACCACCCCCTTCTCGAATATCTTGTATTCTTGCTAATGTAAATCATTGAGGAGAACCAACGCCTTCTCGAATCTCTTGTTCTCTTGCTAATGTAAATCATCAAGGAGAACCAACCCCTTCTCGAATCTCTTGTACTCTTGCTAATGTAAATCATCAAGGAGAACCAACCCCTTCTCGAATCTCTTGTTCTCTTGCTAATGTAAATCATCAAGGAGAACCAACCCCTTCTCGAATCTCTTGTACTCTTGCTAATGTAAATCATCGAGGAGAACCACCCCCTTCTCGAATATCTTGTATTCTTGCTAATGTAAATCATTGAGGAGAACCAACCCCTTCTCGAATCTCTTGTTCTCTTGCTAATGTAAATCATCAAGGAGAACCAACCCCTTCTCGAATCTCTTGTACTCTTGCTAATGTAAATCATCAAGGAGAACCAACCCCTTCTCGAATCTCTTGTACTCTTGCTAATGTAAATCATCGAGGAGAACCACCCCCTTTTTGAATATCTTGTATTCTTGCTAATGTAAATCATTGAGGAGAACCAACCCCTTCTCGAATCTCTTGTTCTCTTGCTAATGTAAATCATCAAGGAGAACCAACCCCTTCTCGAATCTCTTGTAATCTTGCTAATGTAAATCATCGAGGAGAATCAACCCCTTCTCGAATCTCTTGTACTCTTGCTAATGTAAATCATCGAAAAGAACCAACCCCTTCTCGAATCTCTTGTTCTCTTGCTAATGTAAATCATCAAGGAGAACCACCCCCTTCTCGAATATCTTGTATTCTTGCTAATGTAAATCATCGAGGAGAATCAACCCCTTCTCGAATCTCTTGTACTCTTGCTAATGTAAATCATCGAGGAGAACCACCCCCTTCTCGAATATCTTGTATTCTTGCTAATGTAAATCATTGAGGAGAACCAACCCCTTCTCGAATCTCTTGTTCTCTTGCTAATGTAAATCATCAAGGAGAACCAACCCCTTCTCGAATCTCTTGTAATCTTGCTAATGTAAATCATCGAGGAGAATCAACCCCTTCTCGAATCTCTTGTACTCTTGCTAATGTAAATCATCGAGGAGAATCAACCCCTTCTCGAATATCTTGTACTCTTGCTAATGTAAATCATTGAGGAGAACCAACCCCTTGTCGAATCTCTTGTTCTCTTGCTAATGTAAATCATCAAGGAGAACCAACCCCTTCTCGAATCTCTTGTACTCTTGCTAATGTAAATCATCGAGGAGAATCAACCCCTTCTCGAATCTCTTGTACTCTTGCTAATGTAAATCATCGAGGAGAACCACCCCCTTCTCGAATATCTTGTATTCTTGCTAATGTAAATCATTGAGGAGAACCAACCCCTTCTCGAATCTCTTGTTCTCTTGCTAATGTAAATCATCAAGGAGAACCAACCCCTTCTCGAATCTCTTGTACTCTTGCTAATGTAAATCATCGAGGAGAATCAACCCCTTCTCGAATCTCTTGTACTCTTGCTAATGTAAATCATCGAGGAGAACCACCCCCTTCTCGAATATCTTGTATTCTTGCTAATGTAAATCATTGAGGAGAACCAACCCCTTCTCGAATCTCTTGTACTCTTGCTAATGTAAATCATCGAGGAGAACCAACCCCTTCTCGAATCTCTTGTACTCTTGCTAATGTAAATCATGGAGGAGAACCAACCCCTTCTCGAATATCTTGTACTCTTACTAATGTAAATCATCGAGGAGAACCAACCCCTTCTCGAATATCTTGTACTCTTACTAATGTAAATCATCGAGGAGAACCAACCCCTTCTCGAATCTCTTGTACTCTTGCTAATGTAAATCATGGAGGAGAACCACCCCTTCTCGAATCTCTTGTACTCTTGCTAATGTAAATCATGGAGGAGAACCAACCCTTCTCGAATCTCTTGTACTCTTACTAATGTAAATCATCGAGGAGAACCAACCCCTTCTCGAATCTCTTGTACTCTTGCTAATGTAAATCATGGAGTAGAACCAACCCCTTCTCGAATCTCTTGTTCTCTTGCTAATGTAAATCATGGAGGAGAACCAACCCCTTCTCGAATCTCTTGTTCTCTTGCTAATGTAAATCATCAAGGAGAACCAACCCCTTCTCGAATCTCTTGTACTCTTGCTAATGTAAATCATGGAGGAGAACCAACCCCTTCTCGAATCTCTTGTACTCTTACTAATGTAAATCATCGAGGAGAACCAACCCCTTCTCGAATCTCTTGTACTCTTGCTAATGTAAATCTTTGATGAAAACCAACCCCTTCTCGAATCTCTTGTATTCATATCCATATTCATTTATTAGTTGCAACCATGGTATTACAGATGTTCTTAAAATAAAGTGAGTACAATCATGGACCCTAGTCTAGGGCGTAGCAACATTTGTAAGTCTACTTACTTCTAGTGTACTCTTGCTAATGTAACTCATCGAGGAGAAACAAACCCCTTCTCGAATCTCTTGTACTCTTGCTGATGTAAATCATACGTTAAATCGAATTGGAATAGGAAGTTTAATTTTCAGATTGACCATGAGTCAACAGTGTACACCGTCCGGCTGTCCGAACCAACACCGATAGCACTATCAGTGCACCGGTGTGTGTCGCGAAGCGCGCTTGAGCACGCGCAGCGTTCAATCGATCATACGGTTAACTTAATATGTGTACATACAGTTGATAACAGTAAAAATGTATTATCCTTACATCCTACTAATATTATAAAATGCGAAAGGATGTTTGGTTTTTTACTCAATCACGCTTAAACGGGTCAAACGATTTGGATGAAGTTTTGCACGAAGATAGTTTATCGCCTGGATTAAAATATAGCATAGTTTTATCCCGGGTTCACGTAGACAAAGTCGCGGGCGGACGCTAGTTACTAATAAAAAAAAAATGAACAAAATACTCGGAGAACATCACTCTTTTACCGTTTTTTTTTTATATTTTAGAGATTTCGAAAAACTAACAGATTTTTTGATATTTTAGAGAATTCGAAAATACCTACATAAAGATCCCAATAATTGCATAGTATCGACCGTAGAAAATCGTGACGTCAATTGTTCGTATTTCCCTAGAAACTTAATACTAACAAAGCGTTTTTGACGTTTCATAACATAACTATCAGACAACATTCCATGTTGTGTATGTGACTTATTCCAACAGCATAATTCCTAGAACGTACACTAATTTGTATAACTGACGTGACCGCGGTGCTTTTAACTAACAATAAATATTGTATTTTTTAATTGGATACAAAATTAGTGTTGAAGAAGAATCGTGCAATGCAGTTAGCCTAAATTTGAATTGTATTGGTTTGTGCTCTCTCATTTGCGCAAGCGCCAACTGTGAGCGCGGGCGCACCCACCAATACGATTCGCATCTAATTTCAATAGAGCCCGGTTAATAATCCGCGTCAACTATATCTCTGTCTCTTTTTAACCCATGCCAAGAGAAAGATATAGTGGTCGCGGATTAGGCCGTACATTAACCCCTAAGTGTTATTTTGATAACCGCGAGGTGACAGTATTGATACGTAAATTATATGAACTGATCTATTCCAATCCCAAACGCATCGCGGTTGAACATGGACATTTAATACTCAGGACAAGCTGTACGTGTCGCTACAATGAGGGAAAGGATCTTCTTAAAATTTCTGATGGCTTACCATAAACAACCTACTTAATTTGGGCGGGTAATGGTTTATTTGCCACAGATTCATAGTAAATCAGTTGTGGCAAATAAAAAGTGGAACTATGACAAGGACAACAATGATATGTCCCTTTCTGTCACACGTATCGAGATTTGTATGGTATCTCGCTCGGTCGAGGTATTATTATTACCACAGTGTGTCCTGAGTATTAGGTCCATGCGTTTGAATAATAGTTTATTACGGGTAATAAAACTCCTTGTGCTGTTAATAATTAGGTACCTAGTTTAGAAGGAGTTCTGTATGTGTCATCCACAGAGTACTTTTCTATATATGTGTCATCAACCATCATATATTGAGTGAATAAGTGGTATCAAAGACTACAATATACATACTGAGATAGACAGGCAACTCAGCCAAATTGAGAAGGCATTTTATGCTTGCGTACAAGCGCCATCTGTGCTATGGCGTATAAAACTTTTCAAACGATAAAAAAAAGAAGGAACTTCTCAATTCGGTCGTATTTTATTAATCAGTATTTTAAATGTTTGTAATAACTGTTGTGAAATGAAACGTAAAAATGAGGAATACACAGATTTATTTAAGTTATTAACAATACATTAGTAACTTCATGCATGGAAAGGAGCATATTATTAATATAAAGCAAGAAACATTAAAACGACACGCTCATCCAAAACCAAGGTCACTCGGTACTACATTTTCCTAGATATTTCTCAACAAACCGCCGCGCTCGGTCGACTAGCGGTGTCTATAGCCCTTCCAGGTCCTCCAGTAATAGATAAATGCACAAATCACAAACAAACTTCGTTGAATATTAAAATTTTAATTGGATTTATTGACGCAAATTTTGTCAACATATTTCACGCAAAACGACATTATACTTATGTCAAGCAGACACAATGTTGTGTTACCATTATACAATATACTGTTCTCCTTGACGTGATATGATCTATTTGCAACCTCCTTTCTTGCCAACCTCTAATTTTACTCCTGCCTGCCATGTCATTGTCATTCAATATTTCTCCGTGTATTATTTCAAATAATGTACAATTTTATGTTTATTAAAACCTGAATACTACAGGTTTTCTCATTATTTAACTCCTCATATTCATTTACGTAGCACGTATCAATCTCCCTACATCAAATAAAATATTTGAATATAACAACACTGATATTTTAGTTCGCTACAGCAACAGCTACCTAGAAGTTTGCCGAGTAGGTGGCATCACCGTTTTCAATCAAAATCTGGATTTGCAATAGGTTCTAAGTTTCCATAGCATGAGTGGTATTACTAAGTGTTATCATGACTACAATGTGTTTTAAGTGGGCAGAGAGCTGTGAAATGTCCGCAAAGTCTAGCGAAGGTATTTATCAATATTCATATTCATGTTGGTGAATAATAGCTGCTTCGCACGGATTACCCATTTTCCGGTAGCAATTAAGCATTTTCCCGCCGTAAAAAGTAGCCTATGTTCATCAGGGATAATGTCGGCTTCTAACGGTCAAAGAATTTTTCAAAATCGGTCCAGTAGTTTCGGAGCCTAATCAATACAAACAAACAATCAAATCTTTCCTCTTTATAATATTAGTGTAGATCAGAGTAACGAGTATTTACAATAACAGATTGGTAGTTGAACGGATTTTGTTTTTTTTCTGTTAATTATTTTACTGGTTAATTGCTGTGGAGTAAAGATAAGCCGCAATTTGTACAGCCTTAATTGAACGAGTGAGCGGAGCGATCGAAGTTCTCTGCTCCAGGTTGGGCCGAAATTCTTCGTATGTCTGTCCACCTGTTCTCGCTCGCTAGTTCAATTTATCTGTCAGGGGCGACACCACGAAACTAGGAAGGTCGTGTATCTGAATCTCTGACACTCACGATAAATTAGTGTTTTATTCCCAATACTTCTTATAATCTGTTCTATTGATGTTGCTGAACTAGTAGGAATTTTATGGAACTACTGAGAAGAAAAATTCAAAATATGTAAACAGCTTGCATTGCATAGCATGTATTGTTCAGAAGCGTTATCCGTTAGTTATCCATAAATACATAGCTTATGCCGGCGGATGAAGAGTCCGCAGTAAGCTCGATTCTCCATATAAACGTAGTTACGCTCTCATTTTAAAACTACGTGTTGGGTTGTAACGAAACTTTGCATGTACAATGACATGAGGTATATCCAGGTCTGTAATTAGCTAATTAGTTTATGTAGCTTCAGATACCATAGTAAAAAAAAACAGCGAATTTAAGGTTTTAATACAAAACTTGTTTTTGCTGTATTTTGTTTGTTTTATACCATACACACCACCACCACCCACCACCCATACCTACCATACCACCACCTACCATACCATACCATACCATACCTACCATATTGGAACCATATAAACTAATTACAGAAAAAGATATACCTCATGTCATTGTATATGCAAAGTTTCGTCACAATCCAATATGTAGTTTTAAAATGAGCACGAAACTCCGTTTGTAAGGGAAGGTCAAATTCGGCCGAGCTTACTGAGGACTCTTAAGGTTTCGGTACTTTGAGAGGATTAAATCGATAAATATTTTTGCACTTGATTTTGAATTACCTAGACCATGTCTTATGTCACAATGTCTAATGCCTTGATCGGTAAAAAGCGTAACTAATAAAAAGCGGATGTCGTTGGTTGGAAATCGGTGTTTCCCAACGATGCCAAGGCTAATTGGGTGCTATTGTCGAAATAGCTACAATGCGTGGTTAGTTTTGATTATTTGTCAAATACTGAAAATAATAAAAAAACCAGATTAGAACAGAATATCATCATGACAAGAAGAAGGAGGGAATCAATCAATATTGAACATCCATGCATCAATTCAATTCTATTCATTTATTGATAAAATACAGGTATTTTACATGTCATCCATACTCAGATTCAGATAATTTTATTGGTAAAAGTACAGGTACATTTTCAAGTCAAAATTTTACTATTACTACTAATGTTATAAGTGGGAATGTAACTCTGTCTGTTACCTTTTCATGCTTAAACTCATGACTATAATTTGGTGGAGAAATAGTTTGACTCCTGAAACTACCGAAGTTCAAACGCACTCTAAGGAAATATGTGCCTGGTAAAGACTCAATTAAGTTGCTTGAAATATCTGGTGCTGTTTCCAGGATATGTGGAGTTCGGGGAGTTCCGCGCAGAAGAGCCCGGCGTCAAGAAGGTGGGCACCTTCGCCGGCGTATTCTGCCCCGTCGTGCTGTCCATGTTCAGCGCGCTCATCTTCATCAGAATGGGTGAGTGTTGCAACTCCCGCTAGGTGGTGCTGTTCCCGAGGAATTTTGGAGCAAGTTGGTTTGATTTTTACTGTAAAGTATTGACTAAGGAGCTCCAGGAAGTCAGATAACTAATTAACAAAGTATTTGCTTTTGAGGAGCTCTTCTAAAGCAAATATTTTGGTAATTAGTTATCTGATTAAGATCCCGAAGTTCAAACTCGGCTGCAATTTAACAGAAACATTACTCACCTGACCCCGATCACCCAGGGGAATTAGCGGCAATTATTTTATATTCAACTAGGAAAACATGATAATGTTCAGTTATGGCGCTTCGCCGAACGCTGCCGCGTCACGCTCGCTTCGCTCGCTCAGCTCGCGCGCTGTAGGGTCGCAGTTCACCTAACAACCTAACCGTTTTTTTCCCCTGGGGGATCAGGCTAGGGGAATAACGTGGACAACAGCGTTTTAATTTACTCCGAAATTATGAGTGGACTAATCTTAAGTGTAAAAGTCATTTGGTGCACTAGATATTTAACAGTAAGCTTTTCGGCGAAGGAAAACATCGTGAAGAAAGCGGTTTCATGAGGAGGTTTTCTCTCGATTGGAAGTTGAGATGGCAATCGCTTTTGTAAAACTAGTACCTACGCCGAATCTTAGGATTGGATGCCAAAGCCGGCCCTAAATATAACCGTAGAAAAGGGGGGAAAATAGAAGGATGGATATAGATATAGATAGGGGACGATAGGGATCGGATAATCGGGTAGATAAATGCCTACAGTTCCCGGAAAATATTAAGCTAGAATGGAATTGACTGCTCAAAACCACTCACTTGCTTGTGGCAACCACAGTTGCCAATTTCGCGCACCTCTAAACTGATGGTCGCAACTGTGGTTGCCAAGCGAATTATGGGCTTCTTTGATAAAGAGCAATTTAGGCTACCTTTTTTAAAATCCGAAATGAAGTGAGCGGTTCGTAATCAACAGCCGCCCCTTTTTTACGGGAACGGTTGTTGATATTTATCGGTGAGTGGCCTGTACAAATATCACATGGCCAAGTTAATGTGTGTATTCGATAGCTGAGGCGCTTATCATTTGGTGTTCAATAAATGCAACTATGTAACGAAATCGTGTTTTTAACTGTAGTCTAAATACTATCACACTATCACATAACAACGATACAAATATTCTAGGGTGATTTTCCACCAGAGATGCGCGATGTGTTATTTCACATCAAGCTGTCAAGCATTCGAGGTGAATATTAACCTTTACATCATCATCATCACATCAGCCGAAAGGCCCCACTGCTGGACATACGCCTCCCCCAAAGAGTGTCACAATGACCGGTCCTGCGCCCGCATCAAACGGACTCCTGCTACCTTTACGAGGTCATCAGTCCACCTTTTGAGGGTCCTCGCGGCACATTCAAATTACGAAACATAACAATGTTATAAAGCTAGTTGTAATTGTTTTGAAGTGATTAATGACGTTATCGCAATTCATGACACGTGTCAGTTAGCCGTGTTATTAAGATAGGCGCGTAATCACCCGCCTAACAAATAATCATGCTCAACACACAAATATTTGCCCTTACCGGGATTCGAACCCAGGACCTTCAGCTTCGTAGGCAGCGTCACTAGTCGTTAGGCTAACACATATACAAAATAATATGCATACACACTTATATATCTTGCATACTGAGACGGTCTTATAGAGCGTGAGTCTATCAGCACAGATATATAGAAAAATAGTAGTAAGGGTGGGTCGCACCAAACCGTCTGTAAGTATTGTTCGTTGAAATCTGAATGTATGGAAAGTTGGACAAGTTTCTATGGAATTACATCTTACCAGTGAACGAAAAAATCATAGCATCCTTACAAATTTCTACCCAAATACGTGCCTTAAACCCGGTATGCGCATGTTCGAACTAAACGGCTGCCTGGCATCGTTTAGACACTTCGCCCGCATCCTCGCATAATGGCAATGACCCATTCCGTAGGGCCATTTTGCGACGCTACTTGGACTCCTATGGGTTTTTTCGTTCGCTGCATCTGACGGCGCCATATTTAAGGTTTAGACCACACAAAGGCATGCTCGCCCCCTTCGGCCGCATACGAAACCAACGCTATGTAACCGTTACATGTGAAGAAATTCTTTCCTTGCTGCGAAACTAGTTACATACAAAGAATTTATTTTCTTCGTATGAAACCAGCGAAAATTTAATTTTTCGTGTTTGGATAGTTTTGACGAAGCCCTGCACGGCTATCACGCGACGGCGCGCGAGCACTCTCGATTTTTCTCGCACTATCCGTCTCTCTCTTATTAGAACACTTAGAACAAGAGGTATAGTGCGAGAAAAATCGAGAGTATGTCGCGGCCGTCCCATGATAGACGTGCAGCTTGGCGGGGCTCCTGTTTCTGGTCTGTTTGCCCTTCGGGCATCTGAAGCTACCTAACGAATCTAACCTACCTAGTGTTTTGCGATCCTAACAGCTTTCCAACGAGGAAGAATAATTCTTTGTACGTAACTAGTTGCGTACAGGGAATGAAAAATCTTCGATCGTAACTGGTTACGAACTTGCGGTTCCGTACGCGGCCGAAGGGTGCTCGCCAGGTCTTACGGCTGCGGTCGTCACTTTGGCTGAGGGCACCTGAGGGTTAGTAAAGTCAGACTCGAGCGAGATGGCCCCTCCCCTCTTACAACGCCTTGGCGAGCTTGCTTGGCGCTTGGGAGGCGTGTAGCGATTGAGGAATTTAGTTGCCGAGACAGATTGCTCCGATAGCTCAGTTGGATAGTGCCGACAGGCCATGTATGCATGTGGTCGCCGGTTTGAATTCGGCTCGGAGCATTAAACTATACTAAATGTCAATTTGAGGAAAGATACAGCATCAATTTTGTTGAGAGTTCTGAGATCTTAACCACTTTTTTTAACACGTTCGCAACCAAGAACCCGCCTGGTAGGCACTCGTAATGTTTGCTCAGGCGGGCAGTATCGATAAACCTACACGCCTAGCGAGTACGCTGGAGTAGCGCTGAGCGCCCGTTCTACAATTTCGATGAGTACATAATGTACAAAGAATGAATATAAATGAATTATTTATGACTTGAGTTAATGTAACACTTGGATTGGTTTGCTTTTACTATTATTAATATTTGTTATAATTATTATGATGCGACTAATTACTTTATGTATAACTGAAATTCTAAATGATATTTTTTTGACATGTAAATTGGCTTTATAAAATAAATGACTATTACTATGACTATGAGTTCGGTCGGTTTCTGGTGTATTGTTCCATTAAGTGTTGAAGAAATCTTCGTTCGTTTTTTAAACATGTGTTGTGAAATAAATAAAAGTAAACAGTTGACTTAAAACCCTTGTGCCCTATTGGCAGAATAAACGTTTTGAGTTTGTGTTCCGCAGGGTACCTGGTGGGCAACGCTGGTCTCCTAGTGACCCTCGCGCAGTTCCTGCTCGCCTACCTGATCGTGGTGTTCACCGTCACTTCCATCTGCGCCATCTCCACTAACGGGGCGGTCGAGGGCGGCGGCGTTTACTGTATCCTTTACGATGTAATAAATAACACTACTTTTTTATACTAAGAAAATGGCAAACAGGCATACGGCCTGCCTAATGGGAAGCTGACCCTTTAGGGCGGTTACACAAGGTAACTTTTTGCAGAGGTACAAAAGGGTGACTGTCGCTATAGATCACCTGTCAAAATGACATGTATCGATACAGTATCACGCTTCTATCTCATTTGTAACGCTGTAAAATGTCGTGTGCCTTTTGACGGTCGGTGACCACTTCTGCATTTGACCACTTCTACATTTGACCACTTCTGCATTTGACCACTTCTGCATTTGACCACTTCTGGATTTGACCACTTCTGCATTTGACTACTTCTGGATTTGACCACTTCTGCATTTGACTACTTCTAGATTTGACCAGTTTTCATTTATACAGTATGCAAACAAAAAATCGTCTGCGTTAACCTTCCGACATTTAAGACGCAAAAACATTCCCTCCCTCGTTAACACATGTTTTAATAATACACTCGTCGGGTCTATATCGGGTGGCATAAAATTGTTGGTCTACAATGCAAATTGCAAGTATGTTTTTCGGGCCGCAAATAGACCGTCTTTCATAGACGAGAAATGGAGAATATCCTCAACATCATCCGACGTACAATTTTTTTCAGCTTCAAAATTTTTTTCGTATATTTTTTACACCGGCTCGAAATTATTATAAACCTCCTCTTTGCATGCATTCAAAGTCAATAAACACCTCGTTATCAATTTTTCTTGGCGAGCACGTATGTGTTGGCTTTTTTATTATCGCGGTTTTCCTCTTTGTTTAATGTTATAGTCAGAGATGTACAAAATACTTTTAAAAAAGTATTTAAATACAAAATACAAATACTTTTCTAATTTAGTATTTCAAATGCAAAATACAAAATACTTTTGCTTTTTGTATTTAAATACTAAATACAAAATACGTATTTTCAAAATACTTTATTCAAATAAAATACTTTCAAAAAGTAATCGAAACAAAATTGAAGTCAATCTCGTTAAAAAGCGAAGCGTAACGTCATGTTGCACAGATAATAACGTTAATTTTGTTTTAACTGTCATATTGCACATATACTGTCAAAGTTGCAGCGCCTCTAGTGGCCATTTGCCGATTCGCTGACCCATTCACTTGAAAATTTCAGTGGTAAAGGTAATACTTTCGAAACTTAGCAGTAATAAAGTATTTATATTTGACAAATATGAAATACATTTCGAAAAGGATTTCAAATAAAATACAAAATACTTAAAAGAAAAGGGATAGAAGTACACAATATAAAATACGTTATTTTGTATTTGCATTCCAAATACAAGTATTTCAAATAAGTCACAACATAAGTTTTCTATTTCTGTATTTTTATTTGTCATTTATACATTTATACATTTTATACATTCATAATCACTTAAATACGAATCGTTAAAATAACGTATTATTTATTGCCTACACGGCATATTGTTTAAATACAATTTGTTTTGGCATTTTTTTAAAGACATTTCGAGCGAACAACACAGAAATAATGAAATAGCTGCCAACACTGCGAAACGTAACAGTGACTTTGAGGATTGTCAAGAGGGGTCCCTCATATATTATTGGTCAGGTTTTATATGCGTTTTGTTTCATCTGTCATTTTGCGCATAGACTTTCAAAGCTGCTGCGCCACTAGTGGCCATTTTTTGTTTTTACCGAATCGCGGAATGCTTTAGAAAAATGAAGCTAAGAATAAAAAAGTATTTTGTATTTTACAAACCATTTTACAAATACAAAATACGTCTCGAATAGTATTTCAAATAAAATACAAAATACTTTTAAAAAAAAGTACTTAAGTACAAAATCCTAAATACGTATTTTGTATTTTGTATTTGTATTTTAAATACAAGTATTTCAAATATGTCACAACTCTGGTTATAGTTGAACTACAAACATCTCTTCGAACACACCTCCATGACCTCCATCGGCTAGTACCGTTTTTGTTACACGCACTTAAATTATATCTGTACTCACATTACATACTATTTTTAAACTCTGAGCAGACCCGACCTACATCTAGATAAACAAGATAGGTTCTTTAGTTGCCTTTTCTCCCTCAGAGCAGAAATAGACACACGCAGCGGGGTGGCGTCGACTCGCCGCATGGCTATCAAACAACACAGACAAGCAAACTCTGTTTTAGGTCGTTTAGGTTAGGGTTCACTTGTGTCCCTCAGACCAGAAATAGACACCCCGCTGAGCGGGGTGGCGTCGACTCGCCGCACGGCTATCAAACAATACACACAAAGCGAACTCTGTTTTAGGTCGGTTAGGTTAGGGTTCACTTGTGTCCCACAGAGCAGAAAAAGAGGCCCCGCGAAGCGGGGCTCCGTCCACATGAGGGCGGGTCATAAATAATTCAAGTAATTGGCAATTCTGACCAGATCCAACCTTCATTTAGATTTGGACAATAAATATTTAGGACAATCGATATATATGCGTAACAAAATGTATGCACAACATTCTTAGAACATTAAATATTAGTAACATCAAAGTTATGTACATCAATCATTCTAAAAAAAAACCTTCGACACAATAAACATTCGGACAATAAATATTTAGGACAATCGATATTAGGAACAACAATTTCGACAAATAAAAAATATGCACAACAATGTTTATGCCATACGTTATTCGGCATAAAGTTGGTATGCGACAAAATAGTAGGACCAACAATTTTATGCCACCCGATATAGACCCGACGAGTGTATTATTAAAACATGTGTTAACGAGGGAGGGAATGTTTTTGCGTCTTAAATGTCGGAAGGTTAACGCAGACGATTTTTTGTTTGCATACTGTATAAATAAAAACTGGTCAAATCTAGAAGTAGTCAAATGCAGAAGTGGTCAAATCCAGAAGTAGTCAAATGCAGAAGTGGTCAAATCCAGAAGTGGTCAAATGCAGAAGTGGTCAAATGCAGAAGTGGTCAAATGTAGAAGTGGTCAAATGCAGAAGTGGTCACCGACCGTCAAAAGGGTCGTGTGTAGCCTACAGTGACCCAAGTCAATCCTGACACATGTCTCTAGTGATGTGACACGTTCGAATATCGTGTCGATAAAAGTTGTGTCAAGCGCGAGTTGGCTCAGACCTAACTATGTACTGTCGAGTTGTCCAATATCTATACTGACAACTGAAAGATTTATACCACAATTGCAGGAGATACAATAAAACGCGTCGTTCCGTTGAGGCTATTTAATTGAGACAAAGACTTCTCGGCCTACCGACATTATATACATGTATAACAAATTACTACCCTACATTACACCTCCACCATTAATATGTGACTTCACCTACAACAATAAATCCTTTATATAACTTTAATAAGCAATACTATATTTTAACGTAATTGTTTAAGCGTATACAAACGCATTACTATAAACTCACAAACAACAATATCTTAAATAACTAATTAACAATACAGTACCTATACTGAAAATAGCTTTGATAAGTACGAGGGACGGCTGAAAAGAAATCTACCTAAGTATGAAACAAAAGACTGTCATGTATGTATTTTTTTTATTTTTCAATATAGTCCCCTGCTAGTGAAATACACTTATTACATTTGTCAAATATTGACATTAACCCATGAAAAAAAAAATCTTTCAGTTTCTCGTCAAAAAAGTCACTAACTGCAGCCTTCATTTCGTCATCGGTCAGAAATCGTCTTCCTCGGAGATCTTTTTTGAGGTGTCTAAATAAAAAATAGTCGCATGGGGCTAGGTCTGGACTGTAAGGTGGATGGTTAACGGCATCGAACCCTAATTCCTTCATGGTAAGCATTGTTGTGCGGGCGGTATGCACAGGTGCATTATCGTGTAAAATCAGGATCCCTTTGCTAAGTTTACCCCTCCTCTTTTCTTTTATCGCGTCTCGTAACTGATGCAGTAAGCTGGAATAATATTCAGCATTCATTGTCCTTTTTTTTTGGTAAATAATCTATTAGTAAAATTCCTTCTGTATCCCAAAATACGGTAGCCATAAGTTTGCCTGCCGACGGCCTGACCTTAAACTTCCGAGGAGGCTTCTCATCCTTGAATTTCCACTGCAAAGACTCTTGTTTGCTTTCGGGGTCCCACTGTCGAATCCAGGTCTCATCACACGTCACCATTTTAGAAACAATTTCTTCCTCATTACCTCGACTCATTTCCAAAAACTCCTCACAACATTTGACACGTCGGTCCTTGTCAAACGCCGTTAACATTCTGGGGACCCAACGTGCACTCACCTTGGACATATTCAGATGCACATGAATTATCTCATTGACTCTTTCTTTACTGATGCCCACATCTCTAGCAATCTCCCACTGCTTCACTCGTCGGTCTTCTAAAATTATTTTTTTAACTTTGGCTACATTTTCGTTTGTAACGGCAGAAACCGGCCTTCCACTACGAGCGTCATCTTCCAAGCTCTCACGACCGAGTTTAAATTGTTTAGACCAAAACTTTATAGTAAATTCGGAAGGGCACGAACTACCGAACACACACATCATACGTTCTCGGATCTGTGAGGGAGTATTTCCTTCTTTTGTTAGAAATTTAATCACTGCACGATGTTCAATTTTAGCGATATTCATTTTTTCAACCGATATGTCGCAAACATTCGAGAATTGTAGAAAAATGGAACGGAAAAAACAAATGAACGTCAAATAATTCAAAAAAAGAATAACCAAAGAACAAGAATGCATTTCAGCCAGTATCATTTTCGCATATTTTTTTAACCAAGGAGATTACTTTTCAGCCGCCCCTCGTAGATACAAGTAATTACTTAAAAATAATCTTCGAACCCAAATCGACAAGGGGGTCGAGTTACTCGTTTAGGACGAGATTCAAGGTGCGCCGGCGGCGCGGTCCGCGATGCCTGCGATGTCGGCGTACCCTGAGTGGTCGGAGGTGCCGATTGCGGACTGCTTGAGCAAGAAACTCCCTCCATAGCTTGCGCAACCGGCATCTCCTCTCCCTCCGGTATGACGGCATGCTCACTCTCCTCTTTATTAATTAAATCGGAACCTTGATCCACGGTCGGATATAATAAACTTGATCTACGCCTCATTTGGTCTACGTGTTTACTCATTTGTCGACCGTCTTCCCCCTCAACCACGTAACCGCGGGTACCTTCTCTCTCTATCACTCTACCCGGTACCCATTTGTTAGGAGCCCTATAGTTCCTAGCCCATACCGAGTCACCTTCCACGAAAGTACGCGAAACGCCTCCAGCGGCGATTACTTGTCTTTGTTGTGCCTCCGAAACCTGACGTTCGCGCTCCACATCGCTACGCAACAAATCTAACCGCGACCTAAGATCTCGCCTTTGCAACAACATAGCTGGACTTTCGCCTGTTGTGGAATGCTTGCTGTTACGGTAATATAGCAGGTAAGTTTGCAAAGCCGTGTCTATATCTACTCGATCCCTTATCGCTTTCTTTATGGCGCGCTTACACAACTTCACTGCGTTTTCGGCGGCTCCATTCGATGCTGGATGGTACGTTGGTGAATGAGACTGGCGAATACCGTTATTGGCCAAGAAATGGCTGAATGCCTTACTGGAAAACGGTGGCCCGTGGTCAGAGACTACCTCGAGCGGTAGCCCGAAGCGCGCAAAAGTGGCCCTTAAAAACTTAATAACAACCGAAGCATTCGTGCGTGACATTTCTTCTATTTCCAACCATTTGGAGGTTGAATCGATCAAGACGAAAAAAGTTTTATCCTCAATGGGGCCCAAAAATCGATATGTAGCCTACTCCACGCCCGCGTTACGTAGGGCCATGGCTGCGGCGGAGCCCGAGGCGGCGCCTGCGCTTCTGCCGCGCAAGTTTCGCATGACTCGCATGTCGCTTCTACATCTTTGTCCAAATTAGGCCACCAAACATAACTACGAGCTAAGCATTTAGTTTTAATTATACCCATATGGCTCGCGTGCAATTGTGTCAGAACGGTATTTTGTAAGCTGGAAGGTATTAGAATTCGGTACCCCCACATTAAACAATCGCGATCTACATACAATTCGTTTCGCCTCGAAAAATAAGGTTGAAGCTCCTGGCTAGGGCAAGTCATGGGCCACCCCGATTGAACATGAGCTAACACTCTGCTTAAAACCCGATCTTTCCGCGTAGCCGTCCTAACATCCCCATTTGTGACTGGTAAAAAGTTTTCAACAAAATTTAAATATGTAACTTCTTTATCTTCGTTTGGTTTACCTTTATTACACGATTGGGGTAACCTTGATAATGCATCTGCACAATTCTTTGATGACGGAACGTACTCAATATCATAAGTATAACCCGTCAATATTATCGCCCAACGCTGTATGCGTGACGCCGCCATAATAGGTATACCGACCTTGGTACCAAAGATGAAAGTCAGAGGTTTATGGTCGGTTCTTAATATGAATCTGCGACCGTATAGATATTGGTGAAACTTCCGGATACCAAATATAATGGCTAGGGCTTCACGGTCGATCTGAGCGTAAGCTCGCTCAGGACGGGTGAGAGTGCGCGATGCATATGCCACGGGACGCTCGCCTGCTGGCGTCAGTTGCGATATCACGGCGCCTACCCCCACCCCGCTAGCGTCCGCCGTCATCACTAGAGGCAACTCTGGCGCGTAATGCATAAGTACCTTGCCTGACTTCAAGAGGAGTTTAATGCTCTGAAACGCCGCCTGACATTTCGAGTCCCATACGAACTGCACGCCGGTTTTCAATAGGTTGTAAAGCGGAGCCAGAACTGCACTAACATTCTTAATGAACTTTCCATAGTACATAACCATTCCGATGAAGGCTCTGAGCTCCGACACAGTTGATGGCGCCGGCGTGTTGTCTATGGCCGCAACCTTATCTGGACATGTGTGTACACCTTCCTCGCTGATGACGTGTCCTAGATAGTTAACCGACTTGGCGAAAAACGTACATTTATCCCTCCTCACTCGAAGCCCATACGTTTTCAAGCGCGTAAATACCTTATGCAGGTTTCCCATATGCTCCTTCGTATCACGTCCCGTTATGATGACGTCGTCCAAAAATACGCCCACATATGGCAAATCTGCAAAAAGTTGTTCCAGGTTTTTTTGGAAAATGCCCGGACTAGACGAAAGCCCATATACGAGGCGATTATATCGAAATAACCCTTTGTGTGTATTTATAACGGTGTATTTACTGGAATCGTCAAGCTCGAATTGAGCGTATGCCTGAGATAAATCTATTTTGCTAAAACGCTTACCGCCATGCAAGCGAGCCAATAAGTCCTCCATCTTGGGTAGGGGATAACGGTCGACTATGAGTACCTTATTTAGTGTCAGCTTATAATCGGCGCAGATCCGTATGCTACCATCTTTTTTTACCACCGGTACGATGGGTGTGGCCCAGTCGGAGCGGTCCACGGGAGTGAGAATGCCGTCGCGCACCAGCTGTTCCAGCGCGCGCTCCACCGGCTCGCGCAGCGCGTACGCCAGCGGGCGCGCGCGCAGGTACACGGGCCGTGCGTCGTCGCGCAGGTGGATGCCCACCGCGCCGCCGGTGAACCGCCCGAGCCCCTCCGCGAACACCTCACAATATCTGGAACTGAAATCCCCTAGGTTGAATTCATCACTATCCAAATTATTTACACAGCCATACTTTGTTATCTGAATATTTAGTTCCGATAACCACTGTCTGCCTAGTAACACACTTTTGCCATCATTGACTACATATAAATCTAGTATTTTTGCACGGTCCTCATATTTAACTAGCGGTCGCACCACTCCTACTGGCTTAACAAGTTCCCCTGTATAATATCTTAAGGTTAAACTAGACGGTTCAATATCTAAGTCATTAAACAATGTCTCATACAATTTATGACTTATACAAGATACGGCGCTCCCGGTATCACACTCCATAATTACATCTACACCATTAATATTCAAAGTTACTCGTATTGGTGGGCAAAGACTTGCACTAAAATGATTAATGTTCAAAATTACCTCGTCACTGCCCTCGTCCTCACTCTCACTCAATGCTGCACCGTCGGTCACCTCGACGCTGTAATGATGCGATAGATTTGGGCACACGCGTCGTAAGTGCCCCAGTTTGTTACAAACTTTGCACACATATCTCGTGAATTGGCACGTTGACATATCATGCGCACCTCCGCACGCCCGACACTTTGAATGTCGTCGCGTTTGTTGTCCCGTGGAAAACGTGCCATTGGCGCTGCCACCTGAACCGCCGCTGTTCCCGCCGCCACCGGGCCGCGCCGACCGCCACGCCCGGCGCGCGCCCGCCGGCTGATGAGCGCGCGCCGCGGGGCCTGCGCCGCCGCCAGCCGCGCCAGCCCTCATCACCTGGCACTCCGCCTCCACACTATTGGTCTCATAGACGTCGACTCGGTCTCCAATGACCGCCGCCGCGTCTTTCTCCGCCGCCTCCAAACCGACCGCGAGTTGAAACGCTCGTTGAAAACTAAGATTGTCCTCCGAAAACAGTCTTTGGCGAATTATTTCACTTGCAATACCACACGCGAACTGGTCCCTCAAGTTATCTTGCAATGTTACTCCAAAGTCACACGCGACCGACAATTTCTTTAACGCCGCCACATAATCTTTTATTAATTCACCCACTTTTTGTTTCCTATTGCGAAATTTATACCGCTCGGCTAGAATGCTAGGTCTAGGTTGCAAATGTTCTGCGAGTATAGAAGTTAATTCGCTAAACGTTTTAGTTTTCGGCTTATCTGGTGTGCACAAATTCACTAATAACTCATAGCATTCCGCCCCGATCACCGATATGAACGTAGACACTTGCAGTTTAGTATCGACCTTATTTGCTTCAAAATAATGTTCAATTCTCTCGACATACAGGTTCCAATTGTCCGTGTGAATATTGAATTCGCCAATTTTCCCTATCGACATTTTTAACACTTAATTTATTTCCGTTAAATATAGTCCACAACACACGTGAATAACGTTATTCGTCGCCACTGAAAGATTTATACCACAATTGCAGGAGATACAATAAAACGCGTCGTTCCGTTGAGGCTATTTAATTGAGACAAAGACTTCTCGGCCTACCGACATTATATACATGTATAACAAATTACTACCCTACATTACAACAACCTTTCAAAAATATCTACACATGTCTGTGTAAGTAACAATAAAGTGTCTGTATAGATATTTTGGAAAGGTTGTCTGTGTAGGTACCTATAGTTGATGACGGTGTACTGTTGGCAATGAAAGCTTGTTCCAAAAATGAAATGATTGACAGAAACTTATATTATATTAGTATAGATATAGATTAAGATAAGAGAGTAGGAGTTTTTTTTTTCAATAATGTGAATGTCGATTTGTATAGATAATGAAAATACTATCCTGAGCGCCCCACAGTCATGATAAGCAGAACCCTTGGCCCGGAGTTCGGGGGCGCCATTGGCACATTATTCTTCTTCGCGAACGTGGTGTCTAGTGCTCTCTGCATTTCGGCGTGTACTGAGGCGTTGGTAGAGAACTTTGGACCTCATGGTGAGTAGATACGGTCGTGTTTACCTTGGCGATGTTAAGCTACTTGCTTCGCGAGAGGTATGAAGTGTTTTTGGCGTTGGTAGAGAACTTTGGACCTCATGGTGAGTAGATACGGTCGTGTTTACCTTGGCGATGTTAAGCTACTTGCTTCGCGAGAGGTATGAAGTGTTTTTGGCGTTGGTAGAGAACTTTGGACCTCATGGTGAGTAGATACGGTCGTGTTTACCTTGGCGATGTTAAGCTACTTGCTTCGCGAGAGGTATGAAGTGTTTTTGGCGTTGGTAGAGAACTTTGGACCTCATGGTGAGTAGATACGGTCGTGTTTACCTTGGCGATGTTAAGCTACTTGCTTCGCGAGAGGTATGAAGTGTTTTTGGCGTTGGTAGAGAACTTTGGACCTCATGGTGAGTAGATACGGTCGTGTTTACCTTGGCGATGTTAAGCTACTTGCTTCGCGAGAGGTATGAAGTGTTTTTGGCGTTGGTAGAGAACTTTGGACCTCATGGTGAGTAGATACGGTCGTGTTTACCTTGGCGATGTTAAGCTACTTGCTTCGCGAGAGGTATGAAGTGTTTTTGGCGTTGGTAGAGAACTTTGGACCTCATGGTGAGTAGATACGGTCGTGTCTACCTTGGCGATGTTAAGCTACTTGCTTCGCGACAGGTATGAAGTGTTTTTGGCGTTGGTACAGAACTTTGGACCTCATGGTGAGTAGATACGGTCGTGTTTACCTTGGCGATGTTAAGCTACTTGCTTCGCGAGAGGTATGAAGTATTTTTGGCGTTGGTAGAGAACTTTGGACCTCATGGTGAGTAGATACGGTCGTGTTTACCTTGGCGATGTTAAGCTACTTGCTTCGCGACAGGTATGAAGTGTTTTTGGCGTTGTTACAGAACTTTGGACCTCATGGTGAGTAGATACGGTCGTGTTTACCTTGGCGATGTTAAGCTACTTGCTTCGCGAGAGGTATGAAGTATTTTTGGCGTTGGTAGAGAACTTTGGACCTCATGGTGAGTAGATACGGTCGTGTTTACCTTGGCGATGTTAAGCTACTTGCTTCGCGAGAGGTATGAAGTATTTTTGGCGTTGGTAGAGAACTTTGGACCTCATGGTGAGTAGATACGGTCGTGTTTACCTTGGCGATGTTAAGCTACTTGCTTCGCGAGAGGTATGAAGTATTTTTGGCGTTGGTAGAGAACTTTGGACCTCATGGTGAGTAGATACGGTCGTGTTTACCTTAGCGATGTTAAGCTACTTGCTTCGCGAGAGGTATGAAGTATTTTTGGCGTTGGTAGAGAACTTTGGACCTCATGGTGAGTAGATACGGTCGTGTTTACCTTGGCGATGTTAAGCTACTTGCTTCGCGAGAGGTATGAAGTATTTTTGGCGTTGGTAGAGAACTTTGGACCTCATGGTGAGTAGATACGGTAAACCTACACGCCTAGCGAGTTCTGTCTGGTGTATTGTTCCATTAGTCCGGTTGCGAAAGTGTTAAATATCAAAAAATGAGTCGTACATTCGTCGGAAGATCAAGGAGTCTTTTTCTCAAAAGTGCCTACTCCAAATGTTGGGATTAGGTGGCAAAGAGGACCCCGGGCCTCTCCAGCCGGTAAATACATTAGAAGACTTGAATGTTCTCGCGTATCGCCTTCGCCTTGCGCACTGAGTATACTCGGCTTTGTTCTCATTCCAGGCTACCTGGTCAGCCACGGGCTGCCGGACGGCGGGTGGTACCGGTTCCTGTACCGCTCCCTGCTGAACGCGCTCGGGCTGTGCGTGTCCCTGGCGGGCGCGTCCCTGTTCGCGCGCACCAGCCTGGCCATCTTCCTCACCATGCTCGTGTGCCTCGGCAGCGCGCTGCTGAGCTTCTTCATCACCGCGCCGGGAGTGGTGAGCTCCTCTGATATTGTAATCTCCTGGTACTTAGTTTGTAACAAACGCGACAATCATTCCTTCGGGCGGCTTAAGAACTTCTAACAGTCGAGTTGCCCACTCACTTGACAAAGGGGGGACAACTGTTACTCGCGTCCGCAGGAGCTACCTACCACAACCCTGCACGTGTCCCCTGGGTGGTACTAACGCTGGGGCCACACTAACGAGAAATGCCATTAATTATCGCGATAATCGTAATGTGGCTGATAACGTCCATTATTGCGATAATTAATGTCATTTCTCGTTAGTGTGACCCGGGCATAAAGAGTGTAAAACTTTAAAGGCCCAAATAATGGATGCCATACGATTGAATAAAATGTGTCGAGCACTTTATCGACCTTTAAAACATGGTAGGAGCTCCTTATGATGTCTGGTCGCCTGGTACCTCGACTCATGTAAGTAGATAATAATTTTGTGACGAACCATCCGTATCCCAAGTGATGTAGCCGAGAGACCTGCCAATATCGCCATACACCGCGAGTGGTGAGCTCTTGAAGTTATAATTTCCGTACCTCGTTTGTAACAAACGTAAAATTCTTGGTCGATTTTTGAAACATGGTGAGAGCTCCTTATGATGTCTGTCCGCCTGGTACCTCGATTCGTCTAACTCTAGCCTGGCCATGTGGCTCACCATGGTCGTGGTCGTGTGTCTTGGGTAACTAAAGTCCAGGCCTACCATCTCCGTGTCACTAGTAGTGTAGCTGACCAAATTCCTTACTTTATTCTGTTTTTGAATGTGACAAAAGTACATACAAAACATTTCCACAACGCAGGTTTCGTCAATACAACCAAACAGCATCTGCAACATGCTTCGTCAATTATCTACAAATTATAAATCCACCGCAGGTTTCGTCACCTATATTTAACATTACCACTAGTTCCTTACTAGTTCACATCCCACTCCGATACTCACCCAGACCAAACGTGCCAAAAATACCGGCAGCATTACCACGCTGAATGGCCAGTGATATTCGTTGGACCAGGTAAGAACCAGAGCGAGGGTCGCGGCCCCTTTCTCTTAAGCGCCGCCCTATGTCTTTGATGAACTTCTTGGCCTCGGTACACCACGGCCCAGCTGTCTCGACAGCAACCGGGACAAAATCATACACCAGTTCAAGATTTGCGTATTTATCGTGCTTGTATTTAGACGCATTTTCAGCCGCTCCACCCGCCTTTCTAACCGTGTGGGCGAGGTGAGTAGGAGCGAAAGTACTCACACACGTAGCATCCCAAAGCAAACTACGACCCTTTGCCCATGGAACCAGTGTAAGACCGTCCGGCCTCTTACCGTCCGTACGGCTCAGGCCATGGGGTTCCATAACACATGGCACGTTCGCCGAGACTAAAGCGCGCCTTATCAACTCATTGATAGCGCAGTGCCTGGGTATCCTGCCGGCACATCGCACGCAACTTAGGCCGTGGTGTCCATCTGTCTCGACCATCACCCCACATCGACACCGGTGTGGCTCGCAAACCTTACTTCCGAGTCTTAGGGCCACCGCCACCCGCAACGTGTCGTTGTCCAATAAAGTCCCCAATTGTGGCGACGGCAAAGCATGCAACCATGCACCGGACTCAGGTTCCGCGGCAGCTTTCAGCCGGGCCACGTCACTTCCAACAGCGTCATGCAGCAGACTACTGTGTATATCTCGACACAAAATATCGTCCCACAACCTTTGTGACGAGGGATTATCCGGCCATACAACTTCAGCAAAACGAGATGACCATTCGGACCGAGCTTCCTGTAAATACGTGATACAGATTCCTTACTTGACAACCGTCTCACTCTCCCTCCAGATCGCGCGGCCAGAAACCAACACGCTCACTAACGTGACAAACTTCACGTACACCGGGCTGTCCAGCGCCACCCTGGTGTCCAACCTGTACGCCGACTACGGGCGCGACTACTCGACTACGGGAGGCGAGTTGGTCGACTTCGCGTCCGTGTTCGGAGTGTTGTTTACGGGCGTCACTGGCGTCATGGCTGGAGCTAACATGAGCGGTAGGTCAACAGAATTATGTTATTATCTCCAATGCTTCAGATTTTAATTTTTAGTGGTACAAGCTTTTATTTACAGTACCACAAATATAAGTTATATCGGCAATCTTCGTCCACGCCTACGAGTGCTGACAAGCACCGAATGAAATCGAACGTATGACCATTTCAATAAAGACCTTGTTGCACTATACGTAAGGTACAATATGAAATACCAGGTGAACCCGCTCATGGCGCCAGACAAAATGGCGGGCGCCGGAGCTGCCGGCGTCGCGCGCAAAATTTTGGCCAATGGGTGTTGAAGATTTTACCCGCGCAAACGCGCTGCCTTATGATTGGTTAAAATGTTTTCAAAAAATGCTTTCTGCGCAAGTACATCGTTGTAACTTATATTTGTGGTACTACTGTAACTTGCAATTAGTGACCGAACGAAACATGTTATTTTGCCGAAACCGAAACCGAAACCGAAGGTTCGGTTTCATGGTAGTTTCGGCCGAAACCGAAACGGAACCTTTTATAAAAAAAAAAAGTCCTTAAGAAGTCGAAAAAATGTTAGTAAGCCCGTTTTTTTCTAAAATGAATATCTCGCCGACCTATAATTACATGTTTCTACTTTCAAAGATTTATCACAATGAAATTTCAGCACAGTTACAGAGGTTCTGTTTGAAAATTTAACAACCCTATAAAGTGAAAAAAATACCTTATTTGTAACACAAAGTTAGCGATTTTTTAATGGTGGTACATTTTTTACCTAAAACAATAAAATTATTCATTAATTAAAACAATTTATTTTACCGGATTAATCGCGTTTACTATTAATTATGTGTACAACCAAACCCAGAAGCCCAACCCTAACCCTAAGCGTACGTTACTCGTAAATCGTCAAAATACCTACTCACACCATTACATTACTCGCAACATTACATTAACACTACACGTCTATATTAAATTTAAATTAATAACTATTCACCTTTCATTTTATTGCATAGTACCTACAATCGTTATTACATTAATAGTACACGCAACTAAGATGAATTTTAAACTTTAATGAAGCAGGTACTTAATCGTGGCACTTACACCTTTAAAATTAAATATATTCGTCAATAGGTTAGCAAACTATTAAAATAAAGCGTTAAATATTAACTATGACATGACGAATTCACAACAAAAACAAACTAAAATACTTGATCAAACTACTTACCATTATTCGCGGAACAAACACAACACGTATTGACACGTCTACACGAGCAAAGCGCACTGATTTAGGTAGTTGCCGGCGAAGTCAGGCGAGCGACGCCATATTGCCAGCCGTACCGAGCGCGCCCGACGTTAGCCGAGCGCGCCCGACGTTAGCCGAGCGCGACCCGAAGGTACGATGTTGTAAGTTTCGGCGCGGCCGAAGGGTTCGGCAGTTTTTGGCCGAAACCGAAACTCGGGCCGAAACTTGATTTTTTGGCCGAAACTGGCCGAAACCGAAACCGAAATTTCGGTCGGACACTACTTGCAATGTATGTTTGTCCGGGTGGAATCTTGCAACTGAATTTTGAAGCAGTTATGTTCAATCGATTGAGCTGACATTTTGGGTAGAGGTATAGTTTGGATGACAATTCAATATTATGGTACCATCGAGCTGATCTGATGATGGAGACAGAAGGTGGCCATGGGAATTCAGTACTTAACCGACGTAACCCTGTTGAATTTGGGATCGTTAGAATCGTCTCAATGAGTAGTTGATGACGGTATACAGAAAAGTACTTGGCAATAAAATCTTGTATCAAAAATGACATTTTTGACAGAAACTTATTATTTTTACACTACGACCGTGGGAAACAACCATACGGCCTGCAGACCTAGCCTATGGAAGCTGGCGACTCTAGAAGAATCAAAAGCGCGTTGCCGACTTCACTGATTTGGGTATTCGTCGTCTTGACAGCTAGAGAGAAATGCAGGTCCTCTCCCTCTCAACATTGCACGTCCTCGGGAACAGCATATACCTACTGATGCTTTGTTAACATTAGTTGCTGTGGTAGATTATTTGAGCCTAAAGCGGCAACATTCTCTTCTGTCAACGACTTTGTCCAGCGCACACGCGGCATCTGTAATAATCACCAATCAATACTTATTCAACATATTTGCAGTTTAAAAGCGGAATTTATTTACTTGTATTTATTTATTTAAATCGGGCAACGAGGCCAATATTACAAATAATTTAAAGACTAACATACATATCAATATATAGTTGTAGGTTTTGCAGTAATCGGTAAAGCGGCAGTATCGGCGTAAGTAAGTTGAGGGGTCAACGTACTCGTACTTGCATGACGAGCGCGTGCGCGGCTCCAGCAGGCAGCAGCGAGGCGAGCGGGCCGCCGAACCGGCCACGCATCCAATACCACTCCCGAAAAAGATTCGATTATAATATCAACGCGAGGGATCGAAGTGAAATCCTGAGCATAACGAAGGGTTCAGACTATTGTAATATGTTGTTCCCCAGTAATAGATAGTTATTTTTGTCGTCAGGTGAGTTGAAGAACCCAGCCCGCAGCATCCCCCGCGGCACGCTGGGCGCGCTGCTGGTGACGGCGCTGTGCTACGGCACGCTGGCCGCGCTGTCGGCCGCCGCCTGCAGCCGCGACCTGCTGCAGAACAACTACGTCTACCTGCTGCCTATTAACGTGTGGCCGCCTTTTATTGCGACTGGTGACTACCATTATTAACATCGCTAGTCTTTTGCCAGCTGAGGCCGGATTCTCTGTATCTGACGTGTCGTGTCGTAACAGAACGATATTTCTATGTTATTCTCATATCCCATCCCAGCTATGATTGTTTTCAGTTTGGCCAATAGGTTGAGTAACAGAGAGTAAGTTCGCGTTTTGTATTTGTAAGTTGTTACTGTTCAATGAAATAGTTATTTACGATACAAGTGCCGAAAATAAGAAATATGCAACGAGTGGTGATAAATTAAAACACGACCGAAGGGAGTATTTTAAACCGACACGAGTTGTGAATTACCTATTCGCACGTGTATCGTACAACGTTTTACTGTACATATGGCTCTTTAAAGTTTCGACATATGCGCGGAAAGTGCTCTTTTCCGCACTAGTGCAGGAAAGTAGCACCATATGTACTGTAAAGTTAATAAAGATATCGTTTTCATACATTTAGTACGTTCGGTCGTGACAGCTCCCTTAGCCCCAGCTCCCAGACAGATTTCCTTCACCGAAAAACCACTGTTAAGACAAGTGATATTCCATACCAAAGCTCCGAAAAAGTCCCTTACTGTATCGAATGAGATTAATAAGTTGATCCATATTTGTTCCCAGGAATGTTGATGGCGACCTTCTCTGCCGGGCTGTCCAACTTGATCGGAGCGTCCAGGGTGTTGGAGGCACTAGCCAAGGACAACATTTATGGTAAATCCACGCCACCCACAAGGTGGACTAATGAAATGA
This sequence comes from Epinotia ramella, assembly GCA_947578815.1. Taxonomy (NCBI): domain Eukaryota; kingdom Metazoa; phylum Arthropoda; class Insecta; order Lepidoptera; family Tortricidae; genus Epinotia; species Epinotia ramella. The sequence continues at coordinate 16,565,346 of OX388223.1, forward strand.
CCTGGTATACTCGTAGGTCGCGGGAGTCCATTAGATGCGATTGGTGCAAAACCAATCTCTTTGACACTTTTTGGGAGAGATCTTCGAACAGTGGACGTCTTTCTGATGATAAGGTGATGATGATACGTATCTCTCTATACGAATCTCGTAGCATTCAAATAATAATAATTTGTATTTTAATGAATTGGCGGCTCAAGATTATTTCCGCAGAGGCAAAAAATACCGCGGAGACTGTCATAATTATGATTGGGAGCCTGCAGTGTCCCACCGCTGGGCAAATGCCTCCTCTCTCTTTTTCCAGTGTTCTCGATCCTGATTTTCTTGTGGCCAATCTTTTGAGAACGAGTCCAGCCCTAGCCCTAGCTCTAACTATATTCTTGTAAAAATATGTTTATTCTGATTAAGTATACACGGTGTTTTTTTAACCTACTTAGAGCCGAAGCTCAGTTAATGTATACATTACAAAATCCTTTTTAAAATGATTTTTGTCGTTAGTTTTATAAAATGTTTTTTTTTTTTGTATTAATATTAATTCTAATCATCCAGCCGAGTTACCGCTAGCCGCCATCTTTTGTAGATAGGTACGAACTCTAACCGGGTGAATGAACTTCGCGACGCGCGCCATACAAGATTTTTTAAACAGAATTACAATTAATACTAAAAGCTTAACTAATATGGTCAGATCGGGTATGTGCGCCACCGGGGAAAGTGCGTCTCATTCAACATTCAGTCATTTAAATCAATATCAGCACTTACCCCGGGGTCGCGCTTTCCCCTGTGGCGCAGATACCCAAACTGACTTTTATTTTTTCTGGAATGACTAGTACGTTTTAGATACTTTATGTGGGTTTCGGCTCTGAGGCTCTAGTATAAGTTTTACCGAAACAAAACTTTACGATCGCGTTTGCGTTTTACCCTCAAATTGTATGGGATTTGACATCTAAACGCAAACGCGGTCGTAACGTTTTGTTTTGGTAAAACTTATACTAGAGACTCTGGTTAAAAAACACGTTGTATAATGAAATGTAAATGTTGTTCCCCGTCCAGGCTTCCTCCTGCGGCCCATGGTGAGCAGGTCCGGCAACCCGGTGCTGGCCGTGCTCGCGTCCTGGCTGCTCGTGCAGCTCGGCGTCATCACGGGCTCGCTCAACACCATCGCGCAGATCAACTCGGTGCTGTTCCTGACCAGCTACTTCGCCATCAACCTGGCCTGTCTGGGGCTGGACTTGGCTGGGGCACCGAACTTCAGGTCAGTTCCAGCGCTCTATCGGTCTGGGTCAGTTGTTGTTGCTGTAGGTATAACTCGACAAAGTAAACAAGCGGCGGTCTGGCACGGATGAAATTATTACTATTGTTATTATTTAGTGTTTTGAGCGGAAGCCAATAGGCCCTCGTGCCAGACTCTCATCCTTCTCCACGTCGAGGAAAACCGCGGCGACATGCTCCTTCTTGGTCATCTTCTCGAACATGAAGGATAGGACGCGAGTGAGCTGCAGCGTTGTCTAGTGTTTTGAGCGGAAGCCAAACTGCTCAGGACGCGGCTCGATGAGGGAGGAGCCTTCCCAGCAGCAGCTATCCGAATATCTTGTATTTGTGCATTATAAATAAATGAGTATGAGTATGAGGTACTTATTTAAATTATTAATTAATTATTTTGGTCTTTACAGTTTGTCACTCTTTAGTACTACCCCGGGGACACGTGCAGGGTTATGGTAGGTAGCTCCTGCGGACGCGAGTAACAGTTGTCCCCCCTTAGTCAAGTGAGTGGGCAGCTCGACTGTTAGGAGTTCTTAAGCCGCCCGAAGGCCTCTAACTCGGCTTAACGACTACTGTCATAGACAGCAGCCGGGATCAACTGTATAGCGTGCCTTCAAAGCACGGAAACGCTCATTTTAAGTCTTTTTTATAGTCATGTTAGCAAACTGGAAATTGGGGTTTTTATCAGTGCTCTTAGTGAAATAAAATATCCTCGGTAACTAGTTATTTTGGTTTACCTAACCAATTCTTTATATGATTGGATCGTGGTTGTTTTTATCATCTCAGTGTGATATACTTCAAACTGGTGGTTTGACATTTGACATGGATGAATAAAGTACTCAATTTAATTGATACAAACACGTCACTTAATAATACAATAAACCACCACCAGGCACCATTCGGAAGTACTCGTATGTGCCGAGTTTTCACGATTAGAAAGGATTATTCACTACATCTGTACTTGGTCCGCCCCATACTCCTCTAACAACCAGAGGCATTTGTTGCGCACATAAGTGTTCGGACGCTCTGTTCGTAAACGCTTTACTCTGGTTACCGGGAAAATCATGAGTACTCGTACCCATAGCGCTATGAAATTATTGGCGCTGAACTAAAATCCAGTGTTCCAGATTCTGGTAAAGGTCGCAAGAGTCCGCTGGATGCGGGTGACTCCGAACCGATCATTGTGGTGCTGTGTCCAGCATTGTACTTCGGGTGATGATTTAATGATGATGTTGTTGCTCCAGGCCATCATTCAAGCTGTTCTCCTGGCACACGTGCCTGATGGGCCTGCTGGGCTGCGCGGGCGTAATGTTCACGTTACGGCCCGCGCACGCTCTAGGCGCGGCCCTGGCGTGCGCGGCGCTAGTGCTGACATTACACGCGCTGTCCCCGGCCGCGGCCGCGCCCGCCTGGGGCAGCCTCAGCCAGGCGCTCATCTTCCACCAGGTGCGTAATGTCCTCCCTATGGCCCGCGCGTGAAGCTGGTGAGACGAGACGAGACGCGCGCGGTGGAAATAGGTAGTAAGTCCCATACAATTTCAATTATCGGCACCGTCTCGTCTCGTCTCGCCCCTCCGGTGGAAAACCAGCTTTACTAGTGCTGACATTACAGCCTTAGACAAGCCCTCAACTTTTTTTTTGATCTGGAAAAAGATGACAGTGGCGTTATAGTCATTATATCCTAAAGAAGGATAGTGGCGCTATATCGACCACATACAGCTCGTCAAACATGTATCTTGAAAACATTCACTGCCAATAATCGCTACGCTCGTAGCCGATCCCGTGGTCTTCCCGCAACTAGCAGAAAATAACTGGCAGCGAATGTCTTTTTTCAACTGCTGGTCTGATTTATATGTGATGTGTATTTTGTTGTTCTTGTCCAGGTCCGCAAGTACCTGCTGCTGCTGGACCCGCGGCGCGAGCACGTGAAGTTCTGGCGGCCGCAGATCCTGCTGCTGCTCGCCTCGCCGCGCCAGCAGGCGCCGCTCATCGACTTCGTCAATGACCAGAAGAAGGTGAACCACTTGTCCGTGTCCAGGTCCGCAAGTACCTGCTGCTGCTGGACCCGTGGCGCGAGCACGTGAAGTTCTGGCGGCCGCAGATCCTGCTGCTGCTCGCCTCGCCGCGCCAGCAGGCGCCGCTCATCGACTTCGTCAACGACCAAAAGAAGGTGAACCACTTGTCCGTGTCCAGGTCCGCAAGTACCTGCTGCTGCTGGACCCGCGGCGCGAGCACGTGAAGTTCTGGCGGCCGCAGATCCTGCTGCTGCTCGCCTCGCCGCGCCAGCAGGCGCCGCTCATCGACTTCGTCAACGACCAGAAGAAGGTGAACCACTTGTCCGTGTCCAGGTCCGCAAGTACCTGCTGCTGCTGGACCCGCGGCGCGAGCACGTGAAGTTCTGGCGGCCGCAGATCCTGCTGCTGCTCGCCTCGCCGCGCCAGCAGGCGCCGCTCATCGACTTCGTCAACGACCAGAAGAAGGTGAACCGTCTTCCAACCTTGTGGGATGAAGCCTGCGACCTTCCGGCGCGGCGTTAGCTACTGGGTTCAAGTCCAGACCCGATAAGTGACAAGATAGGAGCGTCGTCTCGTTCTATCAAACGGTGTCAGCCAGTGACGGACGCTCTATCCTATCACTTATCGTGTGATACGGCCGACCATGATACGGGGTCAGGTGTATGTGTAAAAACATTCCTGAAATGTTTGCAAGGGCTAGAGTTAGCATGTGATGTTCCACATTTGACCCAAAATAAGCGTGTGCTATTAATTTGACTACACTACTTCTAATTAGCGATTAACATGTGTTGTTTACCATCAAAGCTGCAGATACTAGGCTACCTAGTGGTTCAGCCATGCGGCTGTCAAGCGGCGGTCGTGGGTTCAAATCCCGACTCGTACAAATAAGTTTTTCGGAACTTATGTACGGAATATTTACTCGGCTATTATATGTAGTCGCTTTCGTAAAACTAGTGCCTATGCCAAATCTTGGGATTAGGTGTCAAAACGGACTCCGGGCTCCTTTAGTTTAGTTTAGTTTATTTAATCTCATTATATAAATTTCACATAAGTACAGGTTATCTTATATTAGTTTTCATATAGCGATCGTTTACAAAAATACGCAAGTTACTATTTGATTTGATTATACACAATGGAAAACATGTCAATTTAAGATTAAATAAATAATAATGAAAAATAACAATACAGTCATACCTAGATACAGGTAGGTACTATTCATTGCAATAACGTGAGGCCTCTTGAGGAAGTTATCACAAAGGTGTAAAGTGGGGCTTCGAATTTCCTACGTTATTACGCGAAAACTACATAAAATGTGACAGTTTCATCTTTAAATGATATTTGAAGATATTTGCTACAATTATATGAGGCCCAAAACACGATTTGATTAATTTGCCTCGATAGATTAGGATGGCAAAGTTAGCTCTGTTTTTGCGTTTTTTTGGTAGCCCGAGTAGACTAGAAACCTGAACCATTTTTTTGCTATTCAAAGTTCAGTATTTATTTTTGTATCCTTGTGTTCCTTATTATATGTGTGACAAGCAAGTGGGCTTCTTTTATTTTGAATATAAATAAATCAGTAGAATTAAGCGCATAAATACAAAATCACGCACAAATCGGACACGCATAAGTCACTTCCTTTCAATTTTAGTAGGCCATAAGGCCTCGTACTGGAAGGACGTCTGTCGCGATTTTTTCGTTTTGACAATTGTATAATTCGCTAATTTATTACCAGCAATCTAAAAATAATACGTTTTTATAACAAAATAAATCATATCAGCCGAAAGACGTCCACTGTCCAGATATGGGCCTCTGATATGTGTTGTTGGTAATACATAATGAAGTATTGTTCCAGGGAGGTTTGTTCGTCCTGGGGCACGTGAGGGTGGGCGAGCTGGACGGCAGCGGGGACCCGCTCGCCGAGGAACACACATACTGGCTCAAGCTCATCGACCATCTGAAGGTAAAACTTAATACCCTTACTGCCAACGATTTCCTACCCTATAACATGCGATTCTTCAGGTAACAGTGTGAGTAACAGTCTTTTACAACCCGAACAAAAAAGTTATAAAAGAGTTGAGAGTATATAACTATAAGGCTTGCCTTAAAATAAAATTTAGGGAATCGGCTTGTATGGGCGCTCCACCACTGTGAGGTAAAACGTTCTTACATTGAACTTTCATATATTGAGGTGTGCAATAAAGAGTATCTGCATTGTATTGTATTGTAAACCTATTCCGTTGACGGTTAATACATTCACTGCCAACGAATTCGTAGCACTACGCTCATAACCGATAACGTGCGAAAACCCGTATGTAGAGGAGCAAGGGCTGTAATTGTTAATCGGTTGAAGTTTAAAGTGCAATGGGTAGTTCCCATTGGTACCTGTGAAAAGTAGATAAAATAGAAATGTAAAAAAATATCATTGTATCGTATGAGGAACAATGCCGTTTTTTCTTTGAAAATAAATGTAATGCGTTTGAAACCTAACTAACACAGGAAAGTTAACAAGTCTTAAAAGCATCACTGAAAAGGTTCCAAATGTGGGACGCTAGCCGTTTTCACGTTACTGTAAATAATATTCGTTTATAATTTATTCTATTTGACACATGATCGTAAAAGTTATTTTTATTTAACTTAAATTGGTAGCAATTTCGGATACGTTTTCTATATTTTCATTTGCCAACAGTAGTAAAAGTTACATTTTCAGCGCGATGTAATAGTACATTACGTACCTAGGGCGGTGAATTCGTGAATGCCCCAGATCGTAGGTTTTTGTGGCCCGAACCGAAGGTGAGGGCCATAAATATGCGATCTGGGGCTTTACGAAATACCGCCCGTGGTGCGTACACAATTTTACGTCTTCTCCTGGGTGTGAAGGGAGATTTGCCGCTGCGCCCGTGGGCGGTAAATCTCACTTACCGCCCGGAGTGACTTAAATTAACTTTGCATACAGCCCTGTAGGCCTAACTTTGAAATTAATGATGACTATGGATATCCGGCCATTTTCATAGAAAAACCCGAACTTTACGTGTGCCTTGTCTTCTCAGGTGAAAGCCTTCGTAGAGCTGTGTCTAGCGCCATCTGTGCGCAGCGGAGCCGCTCAGCTGACCCGCCTGGCAGGTCTCGGTGCCATGAAGCCTGACACCGTGCTCCTGGGCTTCCGCGACCAGGCGCCACCCAGGGACTTCTTTAGGGAGTGAGTTCCATTTATAGCACAATTGATTTCGAAAGAGAATTTCATCAAAAATACTATGCTTTTAAATATTAGACGCCAATCAGGGACTTTTTAGGGAGTTCCATGTTTGGTTCACCTGAATTGGGGAGAGAAGTTCCTATAAAACACATATTTTTTGTGTTTGGCGTCGTCTATGCTTGCTAGGAGTCCATATTATAATCCTTTTTTTAAGAAACTGTCAATTATGGTCTCCTGGCTTACCGAGACAATAACAACAAGAACATGATTGACCTTATTATAATTATAACCATGATCAAAATCAAAACACTCATTCTGCAAGAGCACTTTTACAAGTTCAAATGTACTATATTCTTTCAACTCAAGTTATACATCATTCGAAAGAAAATTAGATACATTATCAATGTTTTACATTTCATAAAACAATCATTCTTAGAGATTTTTAAGGTCTCCAACCAACTAATTTTAATTTTTTCATACATCTTTACATATGTATAAAGTCGAACGTCAAACCTTAATTAATAAGCAATATATTTCCAGTCCAACCTCCCCATACAAAACGGAGCAATTCGACACGGAGACCGGCGACATGTTTCCCCTCCGAGGCGCGGACTGCAAACTCAGCGCTCCCGAGTATATACGCGTAGTCGCCGACGTGCTCAGCGTGAGGAAGAACGTCGGGCTGTGTAGGCACTTCCACAAGCTGGACATGGCCGCGGTTGAGCGGTGAGTTCCTAATGTGTGTTCCAAATATGGTAAAATCATCTGCAAAGCGAAAATCATCTGAAGCGCTCGTAATGTGGTACGTAGTTTGAGAGAATTAGGGTTGTAGACTGATAAAGTATTATTACTCCGAAAGAAAATGGCCGAACAAGGAATTTAGTTAATAGGTTACAGCCTTCACATGACTCAATTGATGGATTATAGTCGACATCAAAGTTAACTAAAATCCACCTAAGGATCGCTGGCTAGAAATAGTTTACATGAATCCATTGATGGATTTTAGGAGAATTGTTAGTTCAACATAATCTATTGGGATTGTAGTGCTCAATAAAGTCTACTCAAATCCATTGATTGATCTGAACGCACAAAAGGTCCACTCGGATCCATAATGGATCCTACCAAATAGATTTTAGTGGACGGAGGGGAAAATAAAACATTAATGTCAAATATTAAATAACGTCAAATATTAACTTTAATATTTTAATCTTATTAAGTCAAAATCAAATTTATTTATATTGCTCTGCAACTGTCAAGATACAGCCTAGCACGCCTCACGAAAACACCTAAGCTATCGTGGAATATATCTGCATCAGGGATCTGCTCATATAAATGATTAAGGAGGAAAAGTGCCCTACGCGTAGGAGCATTGTCCCCCCGCCTCCCCTGTCCGCGCCGCGGCACGCTCGTCCGCGGCGCATTCACGAAGCTCATTGATAAGCGAACGTACGAGTACAGCGCGAACGCATGCGTTTCATAGCAGCGCGTGGCAATAGCTTAGTTTAGTTTAGTTTATTTATTAACCATAATGTAGCATGATCGTTACATGGTAAGTCAGCATTTCGCAATATTATACTTAATAAAGTATGAATTTACTATACAGAGTAAATACCCTTAATAATAATAAAATCTATTTACATATTGCGTCAATTAAAATATTTTTTAATGATAAATATTCAGTAATCGAATAGAAGGCATGGCTTTGGAAAAAAGTCTTGACTCTGGTTTTGAATAAATTAAAAGGCAAATCCGTGACATCTGTGGGCAGCTTATTAGAGCTTTATTTTTATAAAAACTCCCTGTTTTTGACATTTTTTTAGTCTTAATGATGGAAGTATTATCCTCGTATTATAATTGTGGCAATCCGAACGCTTAAGTAGATTGCTTGCTTTTTTGTGAATTTCTAACACAGAGTTGTATATAAACAATGATATGACCGTCATCACTTCAAGCTTCATAAAGTAGGACCTCGCGGATGTGCGCCAATTTACCCCGCATATTATTCTAATCGAGCGTTTTTGTAGAATCAATACCCGGTTCACATCCACTGCATTTCCCCAGATGGTAATCGCATAAGTTAGTACACTTTGGACATAGGCATAGTATACTGTTTTCAAAGTTTGTAGGTTATCTAGAGGCTTTAGTTTCGACAATGCGTAATTGTCGATGCTAATCTATTACAAACTTTATCAATATGCGTGCTATGTGTTAGTTGACTGTCAATTTCATAGCCTAAGAAACATGTATTGTGACTGTACTCAAAAGTGGTTGTTACATTGGTTTTCCTTGAAAGTGTCTTGTAGTTTACAAATGTACTTTTATTTTCATTTAAAACAATGCCGTTACATTCACACCATTTGTGCAATATTTCTGTGATGCATTTTAGATGTCTTTCCATCGATGGTTGATCTTTGTGGCTGACTCCAATGTGTGTGTCATCTGCAAAAAGGCTGATCTACGCCCATTCTGGTATATTCGAGGGCAACTCATTGACATAAATCAAGAATAATACTGGGCCCAGAATTGATCCTTGAGGTACGCCTATTTTACACATTTCAGGGGATGAGACATTTCTTCTAACTTCAACCACTTGCATTCGATTCTGCATGTAACTGACCATCATTTTTAAAGCTATGCCGTTAAACCCATAGTGGTGTAGTTTGTTAATGAGAATATCATTTCGTATACAGTCGAAAGCTTTAGATAGGTCGCAGAACATGCTTGCGCATTTCTGCGACCCATCCATGGACTCTAGTGCAAAATCGACGACTCTTCTTATAAGCATGGCTGTGGATTTCCCTTTTCTGAAGCCGTATTGGTGGTGCGAGAAGAGATCGTTGTGTTCAAAAAAATCCATTATTCTGGTTTTTAGCACCGCTTCTAAGACTTTTGAGAAGACAGGTAGTACACACACTGGTCTGTAGTTACTTGGGTCATTCGATTTACCTTTCTTAAAGATTCACTTCAATATTCTGGTATCCATGGCTTGTATGTCTTTCGATGTTTTGTTTTTTATTTTATTTATTGTCATGTGAAGTTCTTTTAGTGTTATAAGTTCGAAATGTATTTTGTTGTTTGGCTTCATAACAGAATTTAGATAATTTTTGGATTCCTTTGCATTAACTTTTAAGTGACATGTTATTTTTTCTGCTATTGTAGTGTAAAAATTGTTAAATACTTGTGCCATCTTAGAAGGATCATTTGTGATGTTTCCATTCTTGTCTAATACCTCTTCAATTTCATTCGAGTTCCCTGTAGTACACCGGTTTGTCTGTTCGTTCACAACCTTCCATGTTTCTTTGACTATACTATTAGAGTCCTGTATTCGTCCAGAGATTCCCAGACTCTTAGAGCAAATCATTACTTTTTTCAGCACCTTTTTATACACTTTAATCCGGTTTTTCCCATGCTCATCAGGAAAGTTTGCTTGTAGTATCTCCATTTTATTTAGATTCTCTCTTGAGGTTGTAATGCCCTTTGTGATCCAGGTATCATTTCTGGGCTTTGCAGTGACACGTTTTTCGGGAAAAGCTATATTATAATTATAATTAATGTTTGAGACCAGAGCATTCATTCTTTCGTTTGCATTTTCTCAACTCAATATTGTGCTTCTTAGTGTGACATCGCTATTAAACAGGAAGTTAAAGTAATTACAGCTATCATCATTAAAAACTCTAGTTTTAATCTTATTGTTTAACCTTTTGTTGTACTTAACTGTGTCTCAAAATGTATATTTTAATTCTATGAAGTTATGATCTGATATTTTATCTTCCAAAACTCTGCCTTCTACTGACTTATTAACAAAATTTGCTACTCTAAAATTATCAATACAAGTTTTACTATCTTCAGTGATACGTGTTGGCTTATCGATTAATGCTTTACATTTGTAGTTTCTTAGTAATGTTCTAAAATTTGCCGTATCTTTAGAGTGCGTTAGGAAGTCCAAATTAAAATCACCCGCTAAAACTATTGATTTGTTTTCATGACATAATTTCGTCAGCACTTTGGACATAGTGTCTTCAAAAACGTTATAGCCGTAATGTGCGCGATATACAGCTACGATAACAACTTTAGGTGTCTTAATTTCGATTGCCGCCAACTCACAATTTAGTTCTGATGATAACTTACTGATGTCGTTACGTTTTCGATATTTTAAACCTTTTTTTATTATTATTGCCACTCCGCCATGTTTACGCTTTGTTCTACAGAAAGAAGCGCCAATTTCATATTTTTCTACATGGAACATCTAGCTGTTGATTTGTAAGCCACGTTTCGGAAAGACAAATGACATCACTGTTAGTTTTTGAAGCGACGAATTCTAAATCTTCTACTTACTTTATTTTTAACACTGAACATTTGAATGAGTAATATGTAGTTAATACGCTTTCGTCAGTTTATTTGTTGGAAGTACACAATAGTTTTTTGTTAGACTGATTTTGACCCTGGCTGGTAACACGTACTAATACTAAAGTCCTCTCTCTTTCGGCTCGTTATATGAAAATCCGAGTCTAGTTCGTGTTTCTCATCGTAAGATTCAAAATCTGTTTCTATAAAGGTTATAATAACTGCCGCCGATATTGTTCTCGCAATCGTTTTTTTACTTAGGTGACTTGTCGGTCCGCTTTGCTCAGTGTGTTCTTGATTGAGATAGTTGATGTCTAAGTATTTTACTTTCTTATTTGAGTTTGCGATATGGAGCAGCCATTGGTTTAGATTGAGAATTTCCTGGTTGTTGCTGCCATTGTATTGGACAGCACAGATATGTAGTAGATAATATCTCCAATGCATTTCAGGTATTCAGTAAGGGATTCTTTGACGGTGTTGTAATCACTCAGAAGTAACACTGCAACATCATTTGCACCTAGGTTCTCAGTTTGGCTTTCGTAATTTTTTAGGATATGTGAATGAGGTGCATGTGGATGGCAGTTATTTGTCGCAGTTATATCCACGTTCTCGTTAGCTATATGTGATCCAAGCTTGCGACCAATTTTATCCGAAAAAATAACAACCTTCACTCCTTTGCGCTGCTTTTCATTTGAAGTGGCCCTAGCTTGGGGTGGTAAATTAGCATACCGACTCAGTGGGTGGCCTTGTATTGTAGCGGCGCAAAATCGCGAAATCCCTGACCACAGTTCATTTTCTCCCACAGGAAATCAGCGTCGCTGAAATACATCGACGTGTGGCTAGTCGAGCCGCTAGCGGCGCACGGCTGCTTCACAGTCCGGGCGCTGTTCGCTCTACAGCTCAGCGCCGTCGTGCGCTCCGCGCGAGGCTGGCGGCATCTACAGCTGCGAGTGTTTAGCAAGCCGGAGCCAGTGCAGGGCGTACTCGGTGAGTAGTAAATACATCGACGTGTGGCTAGTAGAGCACGGGTGCTTCACAGTCCGGGCGCTGTTCGCTCTACAGCTCAGCGCCGTCGTGCGCTCCGCGCGAGGCTGGCGGCATCTACAGCTGCGAGTGTTTAGCAAGCCGGAGCCAGTGCAGGGCGTACTCGGTGAGTAGTAAATACATCGACGTGTGGCTAGTAGAGCACGGGTGCTTCACAGTCCGGGCGCTGTTCGCTCTACAGCTCAGCGCCGTCGTGCGCTCCGCGCGAGGCTGGCGGCATCTACAGCTGCGAGTGTTTAGCAAGCCGGAGCCAGTGCAGGGCGTACTCGGTGAGTAGTAAATACATCGACGTGTGGCTAGTAGAGCACGGCTGCTTCACAGTCCGGGCGCTGTTCGCTCTACAGCTCAGCGCCGTCGTGCGCTCCAAGCGAGGCTGGCGGCATCTACAGCTGCGAGTGTTTAGCAAGCCGGAGCCAGTGCAGGGCGTACTCGGTGAGTAGTAAATACATCGACGTGTGGCTAGTAGAGCACGGCTGCTTCACAGTCCGGGCGCTGTTCGCTCTACAGCTCAGCGCCGTCGTGCGCTCCGCGCGAGGCTGGCGGCATCTACAGCTGCGAGTGTTTAGCAAGCCGGAGCCAGTGCAGGGCGTACTCGGTGAGTAGTAAATACATCGACGTGTGGCTAGTAGAGCACGGGTGCTTCACAGTCCGGGCGCTGTTCGCTCTACAGCTCAGCGCCGTCGTGCGCTCCGCGCGAGGCTGGCGGCATCTACAGCTGCGAGTGTTTAGCAAGCCGGAGCCAGTGCAGGGCGTACTCGGTGAGTAGTAAATACATCGACGTGTGGCTAGTAGAGCACGGCTGCTTCACAGTCCGGGCGCTGTTCGCTCTACAGCTCAGCGCCGTCGTGCGCTCCAAGCGAGGCTGGCGGCATCTACAGCTGCGAGTGTTTAGCAAGCCGGAGCCAGTGCAGGGCGTACTCGGTGAGTAGTAAATACATCGACGTGTGGCTAGTAGAGCACGGCTGCTTCACAGTCCGGGCGCTGTTCGCTCTACAGCTCAGCGCCGTCGTGCTCCGCGGTACGCTCGGTAAGCAGGAAGCGCTGATAAGTTAGTAACCACAAAATATCACATGTGCATAGTGAGTATTCACAACTTGACAGAAAAAAAGTTTCTGTCAAAAAATCATTTTTGGTACAAGCTTTTATTGCCGACTGTACTTTTCTGTATACCATCATCAACTAATCATTGAGACGATTCTAACGAGCCCAAACTCAACGGGGTTACGTCGGTTAAGTACTGAATTCCCATGGCCACCCTCTGTCTCCATCATCAGATCAGCTCGATGGTACCATAATATTGAATTGCATCCAAACTATACTTATACCCAAAATTTCAGCTCAATCGCTCACGTGAAGTGTGTCAAATTTAACGTGCAAGATTTGGTGACAAAATGGTGACACTAATTAAAAGCTTGTAATAACAAAGAGACTCTGTATACAGTCGTTTTACTGACTTTATAATACAAAAACAACAAGCAGGCTCTTTCCTCCACCTTTCTCTCTGTTTCTCATTTTTCAATGTTCCTGTCCCTATTTCAATCTGACTCTCCCTCTCTCACTGTACCTCCCTCTTCTATGTACGATCAAAAACATTTTCGAGAACCATGTACTCTTTCTAGTCCAGTAACTAACAAAACTTACAATAATTTCAATCATCCTTCAATAACTTCAATCATACTTCAATCATTTCAATCATACTTCAATCATCCTTCAATAAGTTCAATCATACTTCAATCATTTCAATCATCCTTCAATCATTTCTATCATACTTCAATCATTTCAATCATCCTTCAATAATTTCAATCATACTTCAATAATTTCAATCATCCTTCAATAATTTCAATCATCCTTCAATAATTTCAATCATCCTTCAATAATTTCAATCATACTTCAATAATTTCAATCATCCTTCAATCATTTCAGTCATACTTCAATCATTTCAATCATCCTTCAATAATTTCTATCATACTTCAATAATTTCAATCATCCTTCAATAATTTCAATCATACTTCAATAATTTCAATCATCCTTCAATAATTTCAATCATCCTTCAATAATTTCAATCATCCTTCAATAATTTCAATCATCCTTCAATAATTTCAATCATCCTTCAATAATTTCAATCATCCTTCAATAATTTCAATCATCCTTCAATAATTTCAATCATCCTTCAATAATTTCAATCGTCCTGGTTTTCCAGAGGCCGGTGTAACAATACCAGTGGGCGACGACTCGTCGCTAGACCCGAGCATAGCCAACCTGGCCCCGGGCCGGCCTGTGCAGGAGCGGCTGCAGCATCTGCTGAGGCTGCTGCGCATCAACGCGACGGCGCACGTGGTTAGTGCACCCTCTGTTGCGTCTATACCCGAGCGAGCTATAGCTCGAAAGACCCGAGCATAGCCAACCTGGCCCCGGGCCGGCCTGTGCAGGAGCGGCTGCAGCATCTGCTGAGGCTGCTGCGCATCAACGCGACGGCGCACGTGGTTAGTGCACCCTCTGTTGCGTCTATACCCGAGCGAGCTATAGCTCGAAAGACCCGAGCATAGCCAACCTGGCCCCGGGCCGGCCTGTGCAGGAGCGGCTGCAGCATCTGCTGAGGCTGCTGCGCATCAACGCGACGGCGCACGTGGTTAGTGCACCCTCTGTTGCGTCTATACCCGAGCGAGCTATAGCTCGAGCGACCCGAGCATAGCCAACCTGGCCCCGGGCCGGCCTGTGCAGGAGCGGCTGCAGCATCTGCTGAGGCTGCTGCGCATCAACGCGACGGCGCACGTGGTTAGTGCACCCTCTGTTGCGTCTATACCCGAGCGAGCTATAGCTCGAGCGACCCGAGCATAGCCAACCTGGCTCCGGGTCGACTATACTACTTATTATATACTATAGACTATATGTACTCGGCCGGCAACCCCTTACTTCCCGGCCTCTGTAGTAAGGTACTATTAAACTTTCACGGTTCTCTTTCATTATTACCTACCTATAATATTTATTTAAACTCACGATTCTCGCTCATTATTACCTACCTCATTATAGCTACCTAATCAAATAACAACTTTTTGGCCTCTTTATTTTACTGATATTGAAACTTGAGTTGAGTGTTTTTATACGCACTGGCCACGTATAAAAACATAACTAGCTGTCTTTGTCGTGTTAAAAACAAGATCGTTGGAAACAACAACCAATTTCTGTTTAATTATTTCTTTATTTGTAAATTGTAAATATAACCGAAGTAAGTATTATTGTTTCGCTTGAGCGAAGTCGCCATGGAGTCTATGCAGCCGTTTTTGTAGCAGTTTCCTTGTCTGATTGTAAACAATGAAAAAATGTGCTGCTCCTGCTGTCAGCAAAATTTAACAGCAACGAACGAAACATTAGTTGTGTTGTTTCATTTATTTGAGGAAAAATATTTTTTGTTAGAATAACATTACCCAATAAAAAACGCTATTCGTATCGTTTTTTAATATTTACATTATTTTTTGTATAAATAGCAAAAATCTACATATTACCATTATTACATTATTAAGAATAATTGAGGTGTTGCAATGTTGTTTTAAAAAAACATCCCATATGCGACTGCGTCATAATGACGTCACCGGCACCATAGTTTCGCTCCCTGGTGATGACAGCTGCCGGCACTATACTTCACGTTGATCGGTCTGTTATCGTAAGTTGTTGCAACCCGCCCACGTGTATAATTGACTTATTATTTACCTCCTCGAGGTTTCCCTGCCACGTACCTACCTATTTCCAGGCGTTCCATGGAATAATTTGATTTGCAGGTGTCGGAGTGGCCGGCGCTGGAGGACACGGGCCACTGGATGTCCGACGCGTCCGACAGCTCCGTGTACCAGAGGGTGCCTTCTAGATACATGCACAAGTAACTTAATTACTTCAACAAACTGTAACCCGACTGTAAGGGAAAATATTTGTGTGATGAGCATGAATATTTGTTTCCGAGTCATGGATGTTTCCTATGTATTTAAGTATTTATATCTATTAAATATGTCGTCGTCTAGTACCCATAACACAAGCCTTATTGAGCTTACTATGGGACTAGGTCGATTTGTGTAAGATTGTCCCCTAATATTTATTATATATTTATTTAAGTAATAACGTCATTGACGAGCAAGTGTGATGAAATAGTACATTGTTTAACGAGGGGCGTAAGTGGAATATTGCGAACAAGAGTCTAACAGAGGCTTTTGATGACTCGAGTTTGCAATATTCTTACGCCCGTGTTATACACAATGTTTTTCATCACATTTGCGAGGAAACAAATACATTTTAGATGAAATTAATACAAATCGTAATAAAAACTGCAACTTTTGTTGAATTTGACGTGAAGCGCGTATGGCAAAGACCCTTCGGTATACAGCCACGATTTGAAAACACTTTAAAACATTTTACATAGACACTAAATAACTACATATTAAATTTGTAAATAATTCAGTTAAACATGTTTAAGGAGTTTTTTAAGTTTAAATTCATTTATAAATACGTTTTCAGACATCGTATTTGATATAAAACCTCTTTGCTTCGTAACTGCCGCATGACTGACAGATACAATTTAAGAAAAAACCATTACGCCCGTGGGCGTAACACAGGCTATTACAGCTCTCTATGTCTGCGTATTATGAAGCCCTTTTTGAGCAAGTGTGAGGAAAAATAGTTAAACTCGCCACAGGTCACGTGACCGTAAGATTCGACAGATTGTAAATTCGTAAGGCGGACACGTTCATTGAGTTATTTTGTATATTTTTTTGTTTGGCGACCCCTGATTTATAGTTTTTTTCCAGAGTGAACAGCATCATCAGGAGTCGGAGCGGCGGCGAGACGGCGGTCACCTTCTTGCAGCTGCCGGCGCCGCCGCGGCTGGCGGCCGAGCGACAAGAGGCTGACAAGGCCCTCTGTGAACAATACTTACAGGTGACAGAAGTTAAAAAAGTTTGTCAAAAAAAAAACGTTTAGTTGCCGACTGTACTTTTTTGAAGTGAAAACTTCTTTAGCGGCGCTGAGCACTTTTTGGGATGGGGAAAAATTGTTAAATACGCGACAGAATTTTGTGACGTCAGATGTGAAGGAGGTCACTTTTTGCTGCTAGCCGATTCGACTTCATTCAAAACTGGACGCTATTCGTTAGAGTATAAAGCCGTTAAACACTTTTTGCAATAGCATATTCTGCAAATAAAATTGCAATAATACCAACGCGTCCTTCACCGTTTTTCTATTGAGAAAATTCGAATAGTTCGAATTTAGACGTTATTACTAAAGGGATAAAAAAGCTTTGAAAAATATTTGGCAATGGCAAAAACAAATAGGTATTGTGTTTGCCGCCGCCCGTCGGCGCGCCGGAGCCCGGCGCCGCGGCGGCGCGTCGGGCCCGTCGGCGTCGCACCCAACGCGCCCGCGGCCCGTCCGCCTAAATAATTGATCATTGTTTATACATTTGCGTCAAATTCATTTTTAGGGTGACACCGTAAGATGTCACGTGACCTGATCGAAAAACTGTTACAATGTTATTGAGTTTTCACTTCTGCCGGCACTCCGGAGTGCAACCCGGTCTTTTTTTTTTAAACCACCAAACACATTCGGCAGTCGGTAATAAAAGCTTGTAAAAAGGAAGCTCTTATATTAAGTAACATTTAAGAATTAAATTAATAGTTTAGACACAGAAACTTTCTTCCCAACATTGCGAGTCACTGCAGTACTCGCTGCCGCGAGGTCAGGGACTCATTATAACAAGAAACGTTTATAGATTAGATTTAGAAATGATACTTCTTTATCTGTACATGTGGTGATGTTCCATAAGTGATAAGGCGCTTAACTGTTAAGTGAAAATATAATTACTATCATGTCAGTGTACTTATTGTTGAAGGTCCAAATAAATAAATAAACAGTACATTTCTTTTGCAGGTGCTTGACGAATTCACGAAGGAGCTGTCCCCCACGATACTGGTGCGAGGCTTGAAACCTGTCACATCCACTGCTCTATGAGTAATGTAATTTATAGCAGGGATGTTGCACTTATTCGCATCCTCATTCGCAACCGCGGAACTACCGAGCTTTTTCGGCATCCGCAAGAAATGATGCGGAGCTTTTGCGAATGCGGATGTAGAGCAAGTTACGACAAGAAAGGGGTCGGTGCGATTAGATATTTTCACTAATGTAACCAGTAAGAGGTTAACCATTAATTTGACAGCGTGCGACTGGTTGGACAAACTCTTTGACCGTCGTTTTGTTTTTTCTCCTGACCAGAGGCTCTAGTATAAGTTTTACCGAATCAAATCTTTACGATCGCGTTTGCGTTTTACCCTCAATTTGTATGGGATTTGACAGCTAAACGCAAACGCGGTCGTAACGTTTTGTTTCGGTAAAACTTATACTAGAGCCTCTGAATCGTTGGTATTTCTGCGTCACCGATGGTAAATTAAAAACAAACTAAATTAGATAGTTACTTTATTTATTTTTCGACAAATTAAAGGTTAATGGTTTACATACCCATTATTGACGCTGAACATTTTAGTAAAATTCTAGACATATTAGTATAAAACTGATGTTTTAGGTGAACGACACGAACCAGTTTAGAGTAAGCGTTGGTATATTCAGTTTGATACGTTAACGCATTCACTACCAATATTTCGTAGCGTTACGCTCATAGCCGATGGCGCAGTTTTCCCGCTAAGTGGAGAAAAGCGTCTACGAACAGCCCCGCTAGGCGGGTTCCTGGCATTCAATTGTGACGTATCTATCTACCTGTATTGAAATTGGACGAGTTACTCTAGGCCGGTTTTTAACTTATGACAATTTGAGATTTATTTTATATTATCGACATATTATATTTCAATCATGTGTTCTTTTATGACTGCATTATGATGACAATCTTATGACCGAACTGAGTTTTAATTTGACATAAGTTTTTGTATCTCATTTGACATAAAGATATAATTATTAAATTATTTGTAATACATTTCCCAGGTGTTAGCATTATATTTTCACTCTCTTCCCCAAATATGCCGGTGGCAACAACTGGGATTTTTAGAGTTCTCCAATATCTGTACAAACAGCCGGTCAAAAGTATCTATACACAGTCTTTAGTGTGAAGCCACACGAACGTAATTTGTGAGCTGTGAGTCGCGTAATTTCGGTTTGCCCCTATATGGCCAAACTGAAATGTCCATCTATACCTAGCACTACCTAACTAGACTTCACCTGACTGTGCATTGCAGAGACGTGATTTATTATTATTATTATCTGTAATAAAAATATGTTTTTACCTCGACATTTCGGGCCTTTATTGTTACTGACAGGACGCATGTGTAGATACTTTTGAAAGATTGTCGTTATAGATATTGGAGAACACGACTGTACCTCAAACTGGTGGTACCAAGAGTGTGGGAGAATCGTACAGTGTTTACGAGTAGTTATAGTTAATCTGTGTAAGCGCCTAACTTAGGAAAACAAAATTCTAAAGCCAATGTACATATCATATTGTTACGAGAAAGATAATATTGTACACTTAACACGTTCGCAACCAAGAACCCGCCTGGTAGGCACTCGCAATGTTTGCTCAGGCGGGCAGTAGCTATAAACCTACACGCCTAGCGAGTTCTGTCGGTTTCTGGTGTATTGTTCCATTTTTAGTCCGGTTGCGAAAGTGTTAATGCAAAGATCGAAGCAGAGAGAAACATTGAAACTTGCACATTAGCGTAGCAGAGCGAGAATCGAACTCGGTGTCCTTGGATAACCGGTCCACGGGGCATCCTTTCTGCCGAAGTTATCCTTGTGCTTCTTCTATCGACCTTTTGTACCTGTCTCACGAATGTCATACGAATATTGTGTCAAGAAGAAAACTATCATAATCTTGATTGATCAATATAACTCTTTAAGAGTCCGCAGTAAACTCGATTCTCCATACAACCGTAGTTACGCTCTCATTTTAAAACTACGTGTTGGATTGTAACGAAACTTTGCATGTACAATGACATGAGGTATACCCAGGTCTGTAATTAGTTTATGTAGCTAAAAAAAATACAGCGAATTTAAGTTTTACATACAAAACTTGTTTTTGCTGTATTTCGTTTGTTTTATAAACTGGAACCATATAAACTAATTACAGACATATGTATACCTCATGTCATTGTACATGCAAAGTTTCGTCACAATCCAACATGTAGTTTTAAAATGAGAAAGAAACTCCGTTTGTATAGAAAGGTGAAATTCGGCCGAGCTTACTGCGGACTCGTAAACTTTCGCGCTTTGTACCATCGCCAACACAGTTAACTGACCATCCGTGTGTGTAATGTGCATTGTAATAAGGTTCAATATATATACAGGCTGGTCAGTTAACTTGGCGTTTGTACACATATTTAAATCATTATTTTTCACGGGTCTAACGCGATATTATTCACCTTTACTTTTGACTTTTTTTTATGAAGTTGCACATGTCAATGTTCTACCAGTTTCGACATGGTCATGATCGCAGATCCAGTGCTATAATTTAAATAGATTGATCAAACTAAAGATATTTTTCTTCAATAAAAGGTTAATATTTGTTAGTTTTCATTTGACGGCAACAATGACACTTTTCTGAATAACAGGTTTGAAAAGTGGTTACAGTTTAGAAGATCATAAAATATAACCCGTGTATTCGTCAAATCTAGATATGAGAGTTAGAACGTAATTATGTGTAGTACGAATGTCAATATCCAAAAAACGTCCAATTCTAAGGTCATTTGCTAAGAATAGAAAAAAATATTGTATGTATGTAGTAGTCTGTCCAATCACATCACTGTCAAGAAGTTTAGGTAATTTTATTTCTTACTCAGAAGAAAGGGATGGTTAAATGTTTTCAGCTTTACTAATATCATGACACTTGGTGGCCAGACTAAATAAATTATATAAAATTAAATATTACTAGATAATATTAAATGTTTTTACTAAGCAGAAACGTCCGCTAACGAAATTTCAAATTTCGATCATAGTGGAAAATTGAAAAATTATTATTCGCCACGAGCGGGATTTGAACCCACAACCTCTGGAATCCGTCCATTGCTCTGCCAATTGAGCTACCGTGGGTCCGCGAATGGCGACGAATCTTTCAATCCCTTCCACTATTGTATTTACACCTTAGGGAGGCTCGTAGCGACATCTACCGCAAAGTTATTACAACTTCGGAAACGGCATCAACGTCTCAAGTGGCAGAGCGATGGACGGATTCCAGAGGTTGTGGGTTCAAATCCCGCTCGTGGTGAATAATAATTTTTCAATTTTCCACTATGATCGAAATTTACTGGATAATCTTTTTGAGATAGGTAAATAAAATCAAAGATCATAAAAATCTATATATTTGTTTAGTAAGTTATGTTTGAACAGTTTACATCAAAGATATGTTTACACTGAACCTTATTCCAATGCAATAAGGCGAAAAATATACATATAATACTGTGACGCCGACTGTACCAAGTTATGTTTATTTCCTTATGCTCATTAGTACATATACTTATATTATATAAACATTGGTTAAGCACAAGTCCAATTATAATATTAGGGTTATTAATTAACAAGTTGAATCAAAAGATTTTTCAAAAATGTTCACATACATATACACACATACGCTCGAAAAACATAACCCTCTTTCTGAGGCAGGGTAAATATGCAAATTCAATTATTTTCACATGTTATTAGATTGTAAACTCCACTGTTTCTGTGCCTTAGGCCCCTTTATATTGAAGTTTAACTTACGTCTGCTATTAGTACATTTATATTTACTACCTGATAGCTCTCTCCTTACCTCGTAAGTAAAACTGGGGCCCATTCTACGAAATACAAGTTACAATATAACAATTCGCTTCCGGATTAGTCGTTATTGGTCGTTACCAGTTTAAACTTCATCATCCTATCAGCCGAAAGACGTCCACTGCTGGACATAGGCCTCCCCCAAAGAGTGCCAAAGTGACCGGTCCTGCGCCACCCGCATCCAGCGGAAGCAGTTTAAACTTATTACTCACTTATTAAATTTAAATTAACAACACTGAAAAACCAGTTATTATTGGGCTGGCGTCCGAGTGTTGCCAGTTTGCCAATAGGGGTGTATACACAAAATAAAATAACCAATATGTTTTCTAAATTCTCTCGAAAAGGGATTAAAAATATTGTCAAATGGAGATAAAAGTAAAGCAGGGGATTCAATAATCACAAAGTTGTGTCTAAAGTTTTAAGAGGGGGCATATTCCGTCTCTTTTCCGCAAAACGCGTTTTCATATGGAACTATAGTCATTTACATTCACTATGACGCTCAAGTGCCGTGACGTCGCCATCCCCTAGCGTTTTCTCTCTAACAAGCAATATTAAAACGGTTGTAGCTTCGTAATTTTAAGTCACTAGGCATATTTTTTTGCCTTCTTCCTTTTAGAGCAATAACATATCCTGAGTCTACACCCGTATGGTAGCTTACATACAAACTTACAAAAGACCTCTTAATGTA
Source organism: Epinotia ramella (assembly GCA_947578815.1). Classification (NCBI taxonomy): domain Eukaryota; kingdom Metazoa; phylum Arthropoda; class Insecta; order Lepidoptera; family Tortricidae; genus Epinotia; species Epinotia ramella. The sequence goes on from OX388223.1 coordinate 16,587,679, forward strand.
TTAGTAACTATAGCAAGTAAGGCCCATCGGCCTAATTTTAGGACAAAACATGTCAGGCTTAACACGTTCGCAACCAAGAACTCGCCTAGCGGGCACTCGTAGTGTTTGCTCAGATGCCGGCTGAGCCCGCTAGGCGGGCAGTATGAACTTACACGCCTAGCGAGTTCTGTCGGTTTCTGGTGAATCGTTCCATTTTTAGTCCGGTTGCGAAAGTGTTAACAGCCCAACTCATTCGATCTTTGTAATAAAATTTTAACTCTAATATTTAGGGGCTCTACATTTCAAAATAGTTAGTTATTTATGACCTAATTTTAGGACGATTGCAGATAATTCTCAAATATCAGACTTATCTTTTTTTATGAATCCGCAGGTCCAAATACGTAGCTTTAGGATGATGTGAAGTGAGCTAGTGTAAATGAGGCATAAAGTGAACTAAGATTTTGTAATGACGCTACTACAGTTATGAGAATTTCAGTATTTTGTAGCTTTTTACCTAATTGTGATATGACATTAAATTATATTTATATGATGGTGTTTTCTTTAACCCTTTGTTATTAACAACTAAGTGACATCAAAATATTTTTCAAAAAACCCAACTGCTTTGGCCAAATATAGCTTACATATGGCAAAATCCATCAAACCGTATGGACTGTAAGTATTAGTAAGGTTTTGGATATTTAAGTGACAATTGTTGTTAAGCGACCTAAATCCGAATCGTTATAAATCCTAAACGGTTATTTTGTTCCTCGACTTTATTTTTTTGCGTTTTTGAATTTGGTTACTGTCCTAGACAAGACTGTGTGCAGCCTGTGGTCGGACCATCTCGTAAGCCGTCGAGCGGGTCGCGTGCCTCACGTCACGAGGCTGTTTCTCGTTCACGATGCTTGGAATCACTTGCAGTTCCTAGCCAATAGCGTCGCAATAGTACATTACTACAGAGGCCGGGAAGCAAGGGGTTGCCGGCCGAGTAGGTACATATGGGTAAGGCCGTAGATACTGCCAGTTTTTGAAATTAAAGTGTTTCAAAGTTTGACTACATATAAAAAAAACTAACTAGTATTTTATAATAAAATAACTCTTATTATGTTTTGTAGCTTTCTATGTGATACAATTTTATCTCAAGGTTAAAATTCTCCACATAGTTTAATAACTAGAGTGAAATCAATTCGTCCAGCACGCGACGGCGCGCGAGCTCTCGATTTTTCTCGCACTATCCGTCTCTCTCCTATTAGAACAAGAGGTATAGTGCAATAAAAATCGAGAGTAGGTATGTCGCGGCCGTCCCATGCTAGACTTGCAGTCCTCCAAATTTAGCAAAAACAACGTGTCTTTTTGATGCATCCAAACACTGGGAACTACAAAATTAGTATTTTTTCTGTGGAAAGTCAAATTCACTAGACTCAACATACATTTAAGCAACTAAATAGTAATTTTTATCTTTAAAATAAGCTGAATTCATTAATGTATCGCAATTTGATATGTTGTCTCCGTATTTTTGCTTCTACGTTACAATTTGTTAAAATTTGTATTGACACTAGCAACACCAAGCATCCAGGCGCACCATTAAAAAAAAGATGCAATTTTGTTGTCGTCCGTGTTGTTGTGTGGTTCAAAAATTTGTGTACTGAATTTGGACGATTTGAAAGGTAACTAACAGTTTTTATTACACCTATTCCATATAAAAATATCCATACGTGCATAACGCATGCGTGACGTGTGTATTTGTTTCAAATTTAGCTCAAATTATCGATTTATGTTGAATTATAACCTAAAAAATCTCGCTTCTACGGTGCTTCTACGCTACTTCTACGTAACCGGTAACGTTGATTGTATTTTAAGGTAAGATTGAAGTGTTGTAAGGATCCGTACATATCGTGCAATTTAGTGTATTGATACTTCGATAGTTTTATTGTTGTGTTAATAAAATTGTGGTCAATAAACTGTACCAACTGTGTGCGAGACACGCGAGCAACAATAAGGTACCTAGGTACTGCTTTCAATAACCCTCCTTCGGCAGTCGGGTAAAAAGAAATACAAACCACATGTGGTCGATATCTTTTAAAGTGCTAATTCAAATTATTTATTTCGGACATGTACAAAGTATCCATAGAGTATTAAAAAATATTATTTTTCACGGGTCTAAGGCGAATAATTAAAAGTCATTAATAATAATAATATACAGTAATTTTAAATACGTTTACAAAGCGCGAGAGTTTAATTAAAGTGTTGTATCTGTTACCGTTATATTATGAACAGGGCTCGGATTTTACATCGCACGGTAAGACGAAAGAAAACTATGGAGTCGATATTAACATTACAACTTTACTCATATTCATACTCACTCATTTTCCTAGTCCCGTAATTATTATATATTTATCATGCTGTCAAATTTCAACTTAGTTGCATACCTAGTTATCCAGACCATATTGTTGCGATAGATATAGTTGCGGTGGGTACTCGCCGCTTTATTTAATTGCCTCATGTTTCAATCATTGACGGCTTTAGACGTGTCATTTATTTAAGTTTGCAATTAGTGCATATATATTAATTAACTTAATTATTTCGTGAACATTTTATTATTTAGCTTTATAATGTAATAAACATGGTGTGGCGGTAAACATTTGTATTTACAATATAATAAACTTTTGGTATTAATTAAATGAATGAGTATGAGTATGAATATGAGTAAAGTTTTAATGTTGATATCGACTCCATAGTTTTCTTTCGTCTTATCGTGCGATGAAAAATCCGAGCCCTGATTATGAACGCCCTCAGTTTAAATTCTTATTCGCTATATTATTAACTGTCGAAAAATTGTAATCTGTCAAATCCGTTCACCATTTAACGCATTTATTTTTCGTTAGTTTATAATCTATCAATATCAAATCGTCTATTTGTGAACTGAAATAAAATTCGCATGCCACAGAACGCACCCTGCGCGCTAATTGGTTGAACTAATTATTCCACTTACGTCAGCTCCCATCAGCCAGAGCCTTGTTTAATAAACATTACAATCCTACAATTTTGTATAAAAGTAACATATTTGTAAAGATTTTCTCAGTAAAACTACAAATATGTCACTTTTATACAAAATTGTAGGATTGTAATGTTTATTAAACAGGGCCCAGCTTACATCAGAATAATAATAATAATAAAGCCTTTATTCTCTACTACGTATACAATTTGCTTACTTCTAGTTGTTTCATGCGGTTGTAGTTATAGGTGGTTAATAATTGTTATAAATATTTTTTTTAAACGTGCATTTTTTCTGCTATATCTTGTAATATATTTTTTTAAATTATATAATATTAGATACCTACGTGCAGTTTATAGTTACACATTGAATAATATTGAATCCTTTCTGATTTAATCTTTAAAATGGAAATAATATTCAGATTTAGAGTTATTGATTAATAATTTATATATATTTTAATGAACATTATGACTGCTATGCTTACCATAACATTATCGTATTTTGAATTCTAATAATTTTTCATCTCTATATTACTTAATTGCATTAGTATTTAATTAATTGTTATTTATTTGACTAATATGATTAAGTATAGTATTTTACAAATTCATGGTATTGTTATTAAATGATGTTTCATATTTATTGTGGTATTTGTTTCAATTTTAGTCTTCTTCCTTGCTTGTAGTAGTCGCGTCTAGGACGTAGGCCTCCCCCATTTTCCTGTTTTTATCTCTTGGATTGGATCAACGGTATAGTTCGGGGGGTGGTTTTTTTTTAATGAATATTTTATTCAATTAATTTTGTCACATGCCATTGTCGACGGAGCTCCGCTGCGCGAGACTCCTATTTCTGGGCGGTTTGCCCTTCGGGCAACTGTACCTAGTCTTTAATATGCATTCCGTAGCATATTAATGTTATCTCAGTTCACAATTTGACGATTTGGTATTGACAGGTTAAATTATAAACAGTTTTGGAGTTCACAATTTTTCGACAGATTATGAGGAGATTATATACTGGCGGTGTTCGCAACCATACGGTGACATATCCATGATATAGATAGAATATTAGTAAGAAAACCAATATCTTAATCTTTTGTTAATATTTATACTGAAGCAATTGGAATGCACAGCTAATTCGTGATATAAATAAGGTGTTTATGACATATCCTAGACGACTTAATATTGATTACACTAAACATTCATAAAAAGTCCTAAATTAACAGCTCCCTAATCCAACAAAAAAACAAGCCATTCATTCATCATTCATTACATATAAGTAGGCACTCATCAAGTCATTAATTCATTACACATACGTACGCACGCTTTACACATACACTTAAACTCCAAAAACACCTGCGAAATAATAACCTCTTTTTTATGAAGTAGGTTAAAACTGAACTTCATAACTTGTGATGTATTTTTATCGCGTAATAATATAAATATATCATCAATGTCACAGATGCCGATGACTACAGCTGAGAAGCAAAAAAAATATCGGGAAAAGTTAAAAATAGAAAACCCCGCGAAGTATAACGATATAAAAAAGAAGGCCAAAGAAAGATCTGCACGACACTATCAGAAAAAAAAGAGTACATATACTGAAGAGGACAGAGAAAAATTACGTCAAAAATGGAAAGAAGACAGAAAAAAGGCAAAAGGTGAAAATTATGCACCCCAAAATGAGCCATCAACATCACAAGCTTCGAGTAAGCAACATTTTTTTATTGTTTTTGTGTGCGTTTTATTACTAAAAGTAAATGACATTTATTTTTTAGTTGCTGCTAACTAGGCTTAGGATATTTGGTAGCATACCGTGGTTCTAAAATCCATGGAGTCGCCGAATGTGAAATTTTCGAAGTGAACTTCAAAGTATGAAGTTATATTAAAGGCTTAGGACTTTTTGAAACATATCATGCTTCTATATTCTATGGAATTTTTAGTTGTAAAATAATATATAATAAAGAAAAAGGATCACTGTTATTTTGATGAGATATGCTATTGATATGGTTCATTCAATAGCATATCTTTTGTCGCTGTAAAATATACATCACATAAGGAACAATGAATACTATATTTTTCTTCATTATATTTTAATTCCTTAAATGGCTCTATCCAGTATTTAATGTCGGAAGTAGGAATATTATTCATTTTAGATAAAATCAAAAACCAATTTGACGGTCTCGTATCAAAAGTGTCAACTTATTATGTCAATATTTTTTAATTTTAAATTGCGATTTAATTTGCACTACTCACTAAACACGGGTATTAAAGAGGATGTATAACTCACGGAATAAAGAATCCATTTGGATTCTTTATTCCGTGGTATAACTAGATAAATAATATTGTAGCATCACATGTGATCAGTAATTAGTATTATTATATAGGTTTGTGATAACATTAATTACGTTCGATTAAAATGAACTCAGTAACGATGTGACAGTATGTATAAATCTTTATAGTTAATAAGACATCATACTTTTTGACTTTGACTTTGACTTCGAAATTTTTACACATGGCGACTCCAAAGATTTTAGAACCACGGTATGCTACGAAAAGGCCTAAGCCTGCTGCTAACACTATCACTATCTTACAACACTGTTTTTATCCATGCACATCATACGGCATAAAGTTTTATACCAAAAAGGTGCATTATGAAATCGGCCATACATACTTTTCTCGTTACTTTCGCGTTACTTATACGTTACTTCTACGTTACCGTAACGTTACTCTATGTTACTAAGTGGCAAAATCCACGGCCTTACCCATAGACGGCCGAGCGTAGCGAGGCCGGATAGTAATGAGGCGGATAGTTATAAATCTCCAAGAAATCAAACTTCAATTTTCATGGATGAACGCAGTGATGCCGTGCCACAAAATGTGGAATGGAAATTAAAAAAGACCATTTGCAGGCCTAAGCCTCCAATTTTGTATTTTTTTTTTTCCAAAAACTTTGTTACATTGCACAAACATACAACTTCGCCAAACTGCAAGACAGTTTGTTGGCGAATAAAACACTTTTTAAAATATATAAACTTAATTTTAAGTATGAAATGCTATTACGGATCTCTCGTCTCGCTGAGCTCGAAACGTGACACTTCGAAGCCCATTATGAAGAACACAACGTGTATATTTCATTGCATGTTTGAGAAAATGTGATTTGGAGGTATGGAAGAGTAAGACAAGACTAATGCAACAAATGTAACGTAGGGCTCTGTGGATCCTGCAATTACCAGTCTCACGTCCGTTTGTAGATGTAAAAACAAAATTGTAATACTACTTAGTTAGAGTAGGCCCACGATAACTCTGCATAAGATATTACGTGGCAACCCAGAAAAATAACGCTGGGGCATCATTTTGTTAATGTCATTGAGTTGTGAGTTTGTAAAATTTTATTCGAGGTTTTTAGCGAATCCTGCTTTTGAAATGGGTAAAACTATTAAAACTGGAGTTAGAGAACGTGAAAGAAGACATGGAGTCCGTCCGTGAGCAAAAATAGCAATGTTTACATGAAATTCTAACCTCTACGAGTGAGTCCGTAATAGTCCGTTCTATATTCTTGATATTTTATAACGGTTATCTGTTTCTTTTTAATATTAAAAATATGGTAGTCATTTCAACAAAACCACCTATTTTTCAATTGGCGGTAATGGGGTAATGTGATTGACTCAATATAATACAAATAACACCAAACAGCACGGTAGATAAGCAGAAGACTGACAAAATATTTTGAATGAAAAGCATCATGAAATGAAAAGGATCAAAACGAGTTGTTTCACTATAAATCAGTATTGCCATAAATAAACTTTTGATTTCTGCAGTTGTCAATTCATTGCAGTTATCGTGGGCCTACTATATAACAAGTAAAATTGTATAAATACCATAAATTACATTAAAACTATAAGGAAACCATAAATAGCTAGCACATGGTAAGTTAATATATGGCTAAGGCTCACAAAAAATGTACTTCGTCTCTGTTTTTCACGCGCCAAATTTCAAGAGGTTTTTTTTTTGGTAGGTAGTCGTTTATAAATAATCTAATTTATTTTCCGTGTTGAGCATTATTCACTTGTTAATATTAGTCCATTTAAATTGTGAATACTTTTAAATTTAAGCAAAAACAAACTGGTACAAAAAATTGGTGAATTTGTAGTTTCATACAAAAGTAAATTGTGTCCATGCCTAGTAAATTTTCTTTTTTTTCATTACTTCATCGTGTATGTAATGTATGGTATTTCTTAATGTTATGCCAAATGTAATTGCATAAAACTACTATCCTAATAATAAAGTGTCATAAAACCAGAACAAAAAGAAAAAAAACGATTGATAAATAAAATGTGTTCTATCTGATTCACGTTTGTTACAAAAACCGTGTTACGTAGTAGCTTTTTTGGTAGAAGCAATAGCAACACAAAAAATATATTTTTCACAATGGCAACATTATAAATTTCAATATGAAACGTCAGTGTCTAGTCGGACATCTTGTCTTGGTTTACGAGCAGTGGTTATTTTATTACTCTGTGTGTATTATTTTTCGTCAGTTGGATTTTATAGACTGAAGCAATTTTGCAAGGTAATTAATAATATATTAGTTGTTTCGTATAAAGATAGTTGAACGAGACATTAAATATTCTTAAATGATGATTTAGATTTCTTTATTTCATAAAATAAATTTACATTATAAGTTAACTTTAAGCTAATTTACACGAATTTAGATGCAGTTTATTACTGACTTGCTTTGCAACTAAAGATGCATATGAATTTTAGGTTATGTTATTCACGAGTGTGTGTTCACGTGTGTTCATGTGTTGCGTGTGTTATGAAGTTGTGTGACGTAACACGCGTGAAAAGTATAAAGCTTAGTTCACATTCAATAGGTATAGAAAAAAAGATGATTGTAAAATAAAATACCATAAATATTCAAAACCGCAAATTTTATTAAAAGAGAGATTATTTTATATTAACAGCCTAATAATATCGTTATTCATAAACGTCTGCGCAAGCTATTTAAGTTTAAAATAGGCTTAAAGTTTGTCACTATCTGTCACTTTGACATTCGTATTTTTGAAAAAGAGAAAAGCCATTTTAGTTAACATATGCATGTTACTTTTTATGGCCCTAAGTCAGAAAAAAAAATGAGGACGTTCTCAATCCGACTGTCTTTAGTATACATTATGTTACGTGATTTTTCCATATTCTGTCGACCGATTTCAAAAATCTTTTTTTGGTGGAAAGGGAATGCCTTCATGCGTTTAGGGTGGTGTCATATTATGGTTAGAAGTCGGTTATTGTTGGGTTTTTAAACCCGAAAAAGGTTATTATAGAACAAGAAGAAAAGAGAACTAAAGAGTTACTGCATTCATGGTTTTTATTTTGTCAATTTGACAGATGCCACTAACACCTGCTGAAAGGCAGAAACGCTATCGAGAACGGCTGAAAGAAGAATATCCTGAAAAATTTGAATCGCAGCAAAGAAAAAATGCAGAAAGAACAAAAAAAAATAGAAAAAAAATAACAGAATATCCTTCATCTGATCAAGAAATTATAAGAAAGCAGTGGAGAGAGAAGAAGAATAAAAGTAAGGAAGAACCTAACACTGAAGTAGGTAGTGCCTTCAGAAAGACATGCACAAATTTTAAAACAGAAGAGAAATTATGATAGAAAAGTTATTTATAGACTGAAAAATGAGAACACAAAACTAGAAGAGAAAATAAAAAAATATAGTATTAATTAAAAAATACAAATATCGAAATAAAAAATATTTCCAATAAATATTTTACACAAAAAAAAAACTACGTTATTCTAAGTACAAGTTTTGATCTGATTTTTGGAATAAGTAATTAGTGTCTAAAAAACCTAAGAAGTGATAAATAATGTTTTTTAGTTGGTGAGAAAAGTTTTAAAGTAAAAATTTTGCTGACAATATTGACATTTCTGACGATGCGTTTCGAAATTGCATTGACTCAACTTGTGCGTTCAGAATTATAGTCAACATCATTATAAAAAAACAAATGTTTTTTATGGAATTTTAAGATTTATAAGTACTTAAAATCATTAAATAAAGCTAAATTTGGTACTTTTTATTAAATTCTCAAACCATTTATTTAGTGATAATTAATATCGAAGGAACCATTATTATGAGCGTTTCACGTTTTGTTATCTGTCAAAAGCAACTTAAACACGCTCCAAGGTCAAATTACTTTCCCCACTAGTGGATAAAATGCGTTTTTACCCGCTTTTTTTAAACGATAACTGCTTTCCGAGGGGTAGTGAAGGGAATATTTCTTTTACTGGCAAGGAGTAATCTTTGACAACTCATGAACTCAGAAGTCACCGAATGTCACCGATGATGACCGATGTAAACAAACGAAAATATTTTGAACCTACACACTTGTGTAAATTCTTGTAAATTGCGTTAAACATAACATAATGTGGTGGTGGTACAGTCCAAGCAGAACTTTAGCTCTTTTAGAATTATTGGAATCCGATTCAGAGGAAAGTGACGAAGAAAGTATACATGGTAATACCCAACACAAACGTGTTATTTTTTTTGTGAGTAGTGTTGATGTCGCAGAAATATGTAAGTAATTGTTACTTAAATTGGCTTGAAAAACCTCGCGAGAGCCGAATGTGATGTAAATATCGTTAAAAGTGGCATAATGTTACATATCAGTGTTGAAAAGTCAACGAAATATATTGTGCATGTATATTGTGTTTAAAAAGCTATAAAAGGGCTAAACATTGTAAACTATGGTCATAAACAGTGTATTATCGGGAGATAATGGTGAAATTAAGAAAAGATTACTATTGAATTCTCAGCAAGTTTCCCAAGATGTTGATTTGTTCAAAAGTTTTGAATTTAATAAATTGAGACAAACGTTAAGTAGGTGTAACTTGAAACCGACACCGTTCGCCTGAATTCCAGAACCTACACAGACATGGCATAAATTGTATCCTAAAACCACCCTTAAGATAGGTAGTTTGATTCAGAGAAAGTTAGTTCTTAGATAGATCATGTGGTTCTAAAAGCCTTATTGATATTTAACTAAATAAATAAATAAATATTAGGGGACAATCTTACACAAATCGACCTAGTCCCATAGTAAGCTCAGTAAAGCTTGTGTTATGGGTACTAGAGGATGATATATATATAATAGATATAAATGCTTAAATACATAGAAAACTTCCATGACTCAGAAACATATATTCATGCTCATCACACAAATATTTGCCCTTACCGGGATTCTAACCCAGGACCTTCAGCTTCGTAGGCAGCGTCAATACCCACTAGGCTAACCGGTCGTCAAACTAAGATTTGATAGATGCCAAAACAATCTAAAAATTTAAGAATCTAAGCATTTATGACTTTGACACACAAACAAACAAACAAACAAATAGCCTTTATTCACTGACTTTTTTTTTACAATGAGTATTAATTTTAATTTATGTTATTTTAATTTGTCAGGTTGTCAGTTTTTCACTGACATAGGCCTCCTCTAAAGATTTCCATATTTCTCTGTCTTGTGCCAATCTTGTCCACTTGGACGGGAAGTCATCCTCCCATCTTTTGTGTTGCCTACCCCTTCCTCTTTTCCTGTATGTTGGAAACCAGTCTGTAATATTTCTGGTCCATTTCTCTGTCTTAGTTCTGGCCATGTGACCGGACCATTTCCACTTTCTCTTCTTTATGTCTCTGACCACATCTCTCACCATAGTTTTCTCCCTGATTGTGGTAAGTCGCCATCTGTCATTTCTTTTTATCCCCAGCATGCTTCTTTCCATTCCGTGCTGACACACTGCAATCTGCTGTATGTTTTTCTTTGTACATGTCCAAGTTTCACAGCCATATGTCAAGCATGGTAATAAACAGGTGTTGTATAGTTTGGCTTTGATTTCCATTGGTACGTTTTTATTCTTCATCACTTCTTTCATAGACCAGTATTTACGCCATGTGTTGGTAATTCTCCTGTCCAGCTCTTTTAACATTTGTTGCTCAGGTGATATAACTTGGCCTAGGTAAACATATTCTTGTACGTACTCTATTTCTTCGCCTTCAACTATAATAGGTCCGTATACACTATTCGTCATAATCTTTGTTTTAGCGGAGTTAATAGTGAGACCTGCGTTTGCGCTTTCATCTACTAGTTGTTGAAGCATGATTTGCAATGTGGCAGCTTTATTTGTAAAGACTATCAAGTCGTCAGCGAAACGGAGATGATTCAGGTTGTTACCATTTATATTCAGCCCATATTCTTCCCAGTTCAGTTTCCTAAATATGGATTCCAGAACAGCGCAGAAGAGCTTCGGGGATAGTGGGTCTCCCTGTCTTACTCCTCGGAATACTCCAAATGGTTCTCCCTTAGTTTCCAGCTGGACTACTGCGGTGCTTGCCTCATATATTTTCCTGATTATGGTTATGTATTTTTCAGTAATTCCTTGTTCTCTCAATGCATTCCACATATATTGATGATCCAGTGAGTCGAATGCTTTGTTGTAGTCAACAAATGACATGTAGTATGTTATGCCGTATTCTTTGCTTTTTTGGGTGAGCTGTTTTACTACATGGATGTGGTCAATCGTGGAGAAATCTTTTCTAAATCCCGCCTGTTCTCTGGGCTGGTTTTCATCCAATGTACTGGTCAGTCTTCCCAGTAGTATTTTCGAAAACACTTTATACACGTTGGACATTATGCTTATTGGACGGTAATTTCCTATCATGTTTCTATCCCCTTTCTTGTGGATTAGTATTATTGATGATTTGGTCCATTGCTCAGGGATATTGTCTTTGGTAATTACTTCGTTGAACAAGCTGGTCAGTGGTTGGCTTATTTCTTCTACGAGACCTTTTAATAGTTCATTTGTGATGTTATCTTCGCCGGCGGATTTATAGCTTTTTTGGGAAAGTATTGCTTTAGTAGTCTCGCTCACCAGTATGTGTGGGGCTTCTTCTGTGTTTATGTTTGAGTTAGGGGTGTTTGTATTGTATTGCCCTTTGTTCGCGCTATACAGCTTTTTGAAGAAGTCTGTTGCTATGTCTGATATCTGCGGTCTTGAGCAGGTGTTAGATTTTGCTCCTTTCTTGTCTTTTTTAGCAAGGTTTGGGATCCAGGACGTGTGTTCTCGTAGCTTGTGTAGTGCTCTTTTAGTTCCACCTGTTTTTTCTATTTCTCTTTTTATTTCTTGAAGTCTGTATTCTGCTCTATGCGTCTTTATACTTTGAGTTATTTTCTTGCTGAGTTCAGTTATTTTTTTTGGCATTGCTCAAGAGAGTTCAAAATAAAGATCTAAGTCAAAACAACATTTATACTTGTAGTGTAAACCAAAGATTACATGGATACTTATTCATTTTCCAGCGCAGGGTAATATTTGGTTTTAAACCTCACTGTGATGGGTGAATGATTAATTAATGATTATGCTATTAAGTAACTACATAATAACTTTTACAGAGTCCGACATGTCGGCGTCAGTAGATTCCTCAGTGAAGTCGGAGCTCGAAGATGCAATAGAGGAGGAGCCGGCAGCCCTGGATCCCGAGTATCCGGTGAAGCTGGAGCCTGATCTGGAAAATGAACCAGAATCTGATACATTTAATGGTACGTTGAACATGACCCTTTTGGACTAAAAAAATAGAGCCTACATATGTATAATTTATAACAAGAAAAAACGGAGGAAATGTACTGGCAATACTGAGGGCTTAGGTTCGAGTCCTGTCTTGGGCTTCAGATGATGATTGTTTATTTTTCCATTATATTGGCTTCAATTTAGTGCTTTGGCTTACAATATGCTGCTTTGGAAAAAAAAGCGGCCAAGTGCGTGTCGGACCACGCACAACGAGGGTTCCGTGCCTATAAAAAAGGTCGTATCGTTACTGAAATCTTATGGCACTTACGTCCTTTTCTTTAAGGAAGTAAGTTTTTTAGAAATATCTCAAAAACCTTTGAACCGATCTTGTTCGAAACAATTTTCGCTGAAAGAATTGAATAAGCCCTATGAGCCTGATTTTTTCATATTATTAAAATACACGGTTCAAAAATTAGACGGGGGGGGGACACAATTTTAGTGACTTTCGAGGCGATTATCTCCGACTCTATTCACTTAATCAATAAAATTGCTGAGAAACCTTATATTTATTTTGAAAGGCCTATCGATTGATGTGCCACACGTGGACTTGCAATGAAAAAATATTTTTTGATTTCAGTTTTATGTATGGAGTGCACCCCTAAAACATTTTTTTTTTTGTAATTTAATTACAAAACTATGTAGCGGTTAACAAAATACACCTATCCTCAAAATTTTATTGAAATACACCTTATAGTTTTCGAGTAAAATGCCTGTGACATACGGACGGACAGACAGACAGACATGACGAATCTATAAGGGTTCCGTTTTTTGCCAGTTGGCTACGGAACCCTAAAAAAGAACAATAAGTTGCACTTGTTAACCTTAAAACTTTCACTGCCAATGATTTTGTAGCACTACATGTGTAGCCGATAACATGCGACAGGGAGAGGGCAGGCGGGGCTGCTGCCCTGGGGCTTCCACTCCTATGTTGCCCCAGGGCCTGCAGACCCCACACCAGGCCCTGACATTGACCTAACAGGTGCCTAGCACTGACATTGTTAAATAATGAACCTGATAATAATAATTAAGTTTAGTGACATATTAATTTGAATTGATAATTAGATGTAATCCCCATAATTGTTGTTGGGCTAGAATTTGTATAATCCTTACCCAAGTTCTCTGCAATTCATGTTTCAGATCCGTTAAGATTAGAAGAAGCTTTATATTGTGGACCAGTGACAAGTATAACCTTGCAAGAGCAGCTGACTATTACACCCTTAATACTTAATATTATATTTGTAACTCGAAATACTTATTATTAAAAATAACTTAACAATAACTATTCATCATCATCATCATCATCATCATCATATCAGCCGAAAGACGTCCACTGCTGGACATAGGCCTCCCCCAAAGAGTGCCAAAGTGACCGGTCCTGCGCCACCCGCATCCAGCGGACTCCAGCAACCTTTACCAGGTCATCAGACCACCTTGCGGGGGGCCTACCCACGCCGCGCCTTCCGGTACGTGGTCGCCACTCGAGAACCAACTCCAACAGTAGGGGTAGGTCCAACTTCGAGAAAGAGGTCAATCGTCGAATCCGACTCGGCTGGGCAGCGTTCGGGAAGCTACGGCACATCTTTTCGTCCAATATTCCGCAGTGTCTCAAGACGAGAGTCTTTGATAACTATTCATTATTAATTAATCATTGATTGCAAAGCTCTTCGAGTCCATCTTAAGTAGGCATATAACTCCCCACATAAAACCCTACCTCAGTGAGGCTCAACATGGTTTCAGAACTAATCGTTCGGTTGAAACGAATCTTCTGACTTTGGTTGACTCGATCTCTGAACACTTAGACAGGGGGATCCAAGTTGATGTGTTGTACTTCGACTTTAAAAAAGCGTTCGATCGCGTAGATAATGATGTGCTGTTGAGTAAGTTGAATTGTATCGGCTTCTCCCCCAAATTACTTAGGTTCTTTGGCAATTACCTACGCGACAGACGACAGTACGTGCAGCATGGATGCTTTGTCTCTGAATCATACCACACCCGTTCTGGAGTCAGCCAGGGTGCGATCTTGGGTCCGTTATTGTTTGGAATCATGATCAATGATCTGGCGTCAATCTAAAGAGTGCCGGATCACTGCTCTATGCCGATGGCCTGAAGCTGATGTATGGCGTGCAACAGCTTTCAGACTGCAAAGCACTTCAGGACAACATTGATCGGTTATATCGGTGGAGCATTCAGAACAAGCTTGTATTTAATATAGACAAATGTTCAGTAGTGACCTTTGGTCGTATCCATAATCACATACAAGCCAAATATACACTAAGGACGGAACTATTAACTCGCGTAGATACCGTCAAGGACCTGGGTGTCATTTTCGATTCACGCCTCACCTTTCATGACCACATAAAAGCGTTAGCGGCGAATTGTTTCAGAAGGTTGGGGTTCGTGATCAGGAATGCGCGTGATTTCGCTATACAACTCATATTCACCGTCCTAGTTAGAAACAAACTTGAGACAGCATCTATAATTTGGAATCCGCATGAAGCTTCTTACACCTTATATTGATTTAAACTTTCACGATTCTCACACATTATTTATACTAAACGGGACTTAATCGCGTATAATTAACTTATTTTATTTACCTCACTGAGGTCTCCCGACGTTTCGGAAGTGTTGCAACATCCATGGTCACGGGACAACTGACCCGTTGTCCCGTGACCATGGATGTTGCAACACATCCGAAACGTCGGGAGACCTCAGTGAGGTAAATAAAATAAGTTAATTATACGCTTCTTACACCTTGCTACTGGAAAAAATCCAAAAAGCCTTTTTATGGTTTCTTTATAAGAAAAAATATGGATATTATCCATTTTTATATCCCACAATTCTTTTATTGGGCGTATTAGGTTTTAATTCACTTGAGGTGAAACGTCTTCTTTCTTAAAATCTTGCGAGGTGGTTCAGATTGCCCTGAGCTGGGTCAGGCGGTGCGTCTGCTAGACCCCTCACTGTCGAGAATCAATTTTCGTCCGCGTAACCGGCTACTGCTAGCACCTCCAGAGGCGCGCACCGTAGCGCGCAAAAACTCTCCTTTCGTCAGAGCTCTACACAGCCTTAATGCGCTTCTTGCATCAGCACCGGATGTGGAGGCCTTTGGAAGTAGTTGGGGAATTATGTATCGTGAATGCTTTTTAAGGTACTGTGAGATGATTGATAGACGTAATTCTTCTGTCATATATTAATATGCAGTGTATATATCATTTGTAATTCACAGTGACTTAGTTTTTAACTGTAATGCTGTGTAATTATTATAGATAAATAAATAAGAAAGTACCGAAAGACAGTGCAGTGGGTAGACACAAACTGATTTCATTATAAGTTACATTCATGTCAATTTATAAGAATCCCTATTGTGGTCGGTCGTCAATAGATTGGATAAATAAAATACAACAGAAATATAAAATCAAGACAAATCAGGCAATATCAATAAACAAGTAGGTACATTAAAACATAAAATCATTATAAAAACCTCACCTAGGGTGCCGCCGGCAGCGAAGCGGGGCCTATGCTACCGGTGGTCGGCGACAGAGAGAGGAACCTCCTGACTATCCGTGCAGTGTCCAGGAGTACCGCCTTCTGTGTCTGACCCTTGACCCAGCCGTTTAGTGAGAGGTCGTGACTTCGCTATTAAATCATTCGCCAAAACGACTATAGGCCTACATATATCGTCGAATCAACATCCCACATGGCGGATACTTCGTGAGCCAAGTGAAGATAATTGCTGGCTTTGTCAGATTTGTTTTTAGAAGACAAATCCGACCTTTCGAATGTGAAGATGGAGCTGGCATCTCATACTCATACTCATACTCATTTATTTATAATGCACAAATACATTAAACGTCAAAAAGTTAATATTAGATTAAATTTAATTAATTCTAATTTATTTATGTTGACAAAGCCAGTCAAAGAGTTAAATTATTTCAAAAATGTATACACATGTCAAATGAAAATAAAATTGGTAATAAAGTCCTATTTAGAATTCCATAATGAGGAAGAATATATTAAAATGTTTGAATGTTAGTAGTCACACAGTTCGGAAATGTCATAAAAGGCGTTATTAACCGGCCATTTTTTTCAGTTCACTGTAGAACGAACTGGCATTTTTAAGGTTTTTAATGCGGTCAGGAATGGCCTTATATATTTTAGGACCAATAACATCTTCTGACGATAGTCTGTCGTAGTCGCCGATCATCACCACACCTTTATTACCAGTATCGTCCGTCCTTCCGTTATTACCACAGACCATCTGCCGTCCGTTCTTTTGTTTTGATTTATATCAGAACTAGCTGATGCCCGCGGCTTCGCCCGCGTGGTTATAGGAAAATGTAACATATTGAATTTTCCCGTGGAAAAAGTAGCCTATGTCACTCTCCAGCTTCTAAACTATCTCCATACAAAAAATCACATCAATACGACTCTCCGTTGCGACGTGAAAGAAGGACAAACAAACACACACACTTTCGCATTTATAATATTATATTATTAGTAAGGATGTTTATTTATTTATTAATATTTTATTTAAGAGCTTTAAGTGTCCTACTGCTGGGCAAAGGCCTACCTCTTTTTCTTCCACACATCCCTGTCCTGGGCAGACTCCCACCAGTTTTGGTCAAAGACGTCAAGCTCGTCTCGCCATCTCCTACGTGGTCTACCGAGACGCCGTATTCGGTTCTGTGGGACCCACTTGGTGGTAATTGTAGCCCACAACGCTTCCGGCATGCGGCAGACGTGCCCGGTCCAGTCCCATTTAAGTTTTGCGGCTGTTTGTGCTACGTCAGCTATCTGAGTTTTGGAACGCAGTATTGTATTTTTAATGCGATCCGTTAATTTCACGACCAAAATACTGCGTTCCATGGCTCGTTGGCAAGGATGGACGTGCAAATATTTTCATTGTTGTATATAGGTTCTATTGTTTTTATTACTACATCGGTGTAAATAAAAGGTTGTAAAAAATCAAATTCAGGTCCACAAAACGTGCAGAAAGAAGTCCATAAATGAGGAGTGTATCCAGGCTGCCGTCAGGAAGAGTACGAAAGCCCCGGAACCTGCCCCGGGGGATGTTTCTGCTGTTGGTGGTGATCAACTTGATCAAGACACTGGTGGTGATGACTTAGAGCAAAACGGTATTTCACTCTGAACATATCATTCATTGGGTACTTTCCTCATGTTAACGTTTATAATTTATAACGTAGTGTTTATAGATAGTAAACCATCAAATTATTACAATAAAGTGTAAATTACAAGATATAATTAAATCTTCAAAAGATTTGAGACTAGAAAGTTTCAGTTTTGATTTTTGATTTGAATTGTGTGACATGAATTTATTTATTTCGAATTATTAATAATTTTTGATTATGTTAATTATTTGCACGCCTGCTCGCGGGCTGATACAATGTACCTAAATTTTAATGTAAGACCTTGTGAACTGTATCGGAGCAAATTAATATTTCTGATTTCAAATATGTATGTATTTTTTGTTGGAGCAATCAGCGCGTTTGTATGGACACGCTATGAGTGCGCGTGGGTGAGGGCTCTAGAGGTTAGGCTAGATGGATTGTGAAATGATAAGATACTACCTTTACTGTACTGTAGCCCCCGGTTTATTATATAGAGTCACATATTTTATATATGTATAAACTATACAGCCGAATGCTATATATTAATGTAATTAATTATTTATAACAGAGATAAATTTTACGTGCGTTCGCCATTGACAGAAGGGTGCAAGAGGAAGGAGTGTTGCCAGAGCAAAACTATCAAAGCTACATTACTAGCATACCATATGTAAAAATCTAAATGTTTCAACACTTCCCCTTATGCGTATAATGAAGCTATACATAAAACATAAACATGCGGAACAGAACCATGCAAACATATGCACACAATAGAACATTACTATGATACATTAAACCAATATTATGGTTGAGCTTCTACAATATTACACAACTCAGTAAATCTCTTATGCTTAACGGAGCTTAGAGCTTTCGTAAAAACGTCCGCTATCATTTGATCTGTAGGAAGATATTTTACATGAATTAAATTATTCTTAACCAAATCTTTCACATAATGATAACGGAGATCTATGTGCTTTGTTCGCTTGTGACAGTATTCCTTAACTTCTAAAAGCCTTTGGGCACTTTGGTTATCGTTATACAAAGTTATAGTTAAATGTATATCTGACATTTCTGACATGAAATTCTTTATGAAACATATATCCTTGCAAGCATCAGACATAGCTAGGTATTCTGATTCAGTACTAGAATGTGCTATACAGCGCTGTTTTCTACTTTCCCAATTAATAGTGTCATTGCCAAATTTAATAACAAAGCCTGTATAGGACTTTCTATCCAATTGGTCGTTAGCCCAATCTGCATCGGCATACGCAAATAAATTACAATTGTCATTTTTTGTAAACAACAAACAATAATCAATTGTACCTGCTAGATACCGAAGTATACGTTTGGCAGCTAACCAATGTGTCTGGTCAAAGCCATTATTAAATTGACATAATTGGCTGCAAGCAAAAGCGATGTCCGGCCTGGTGCATACACAGAGATACATTAAACAGCCCATTAATTGCCTGTAATTGCAAATGCTATCATCTAAACATTTCTCAGCTTTAACAAATTTACTATTTGGCAACATGGGTGTACACACGGGCTTACTATTTTGCATACCAAATTTAACAAGTAATTTTCGTATGTACTCTGACTGATCCAACTTTAATGTACCTTTAGACCTATCGCGAGTAACATTGATGCCCAAACAACTTTTAAGAGTGCCCAAATTCTTCACATCAAAGTTACTTTCTAATACATTTAATAATTCTTTGTAGATGGAGCTATCCTCACTATAGAAAACGTAAAAGTCATCTACATAGAGAGCAATTATTGTTATGTCATTTTGAGCCTTCTTGACATACACACAAGGTTCACATTTGCTCTGTGTAAAACGATTGGAAGAAAGCAAGTCATGAACTTTATTATTCCATATTTTACTGGCTTGCATTAATCCATATATTCCCTTTAGCAACAAACAGACCTTGCTGCTGTCACCGCTACCAAAGCCGGGAGGCTGTTCCATATAAATGGTTTCATCGAGCTTCCCATTTAAGAAAGCGGTAGCAACATCAATATGACCTATGTTTAAGTCTAATTTGTTTGCTAAGGAGAATAAAATTCTCATACTACAATGCCTGACTACAGGCGAATATGTTTCACTGTAATCCACTCCTTGTACTTGGGTAAAGCCTCTGGCAACTAATCGAGCTTTGTGCTTATCATATTTACCCGAAGCATCATGTTTAGTTTTATAAACCCATTTACATTTTACTATGTTTTCACCTGAAGGGCGATTTACCAATTTCCATACATTATTTGAGATCATGGAATTATATTCGTGCTGCATGGCTGCCTGCCATTGAGGACTATGAGGACCAGACATGGCTTCCTCGTAGGATTGAGGCTCAGTGAGTGTCATACTTTGAGCTATGAGGGAATAGTCCATGTCATAATCCTGATACCTGCACGGTGGCCTGGAGCGAGTGCTGCGCACGGGGCGCGCATCATGGAGTACAGGCGACAGCGGTCGACACACATCTTCCCCTACAGCTGACGGCTGGCACGAGGACACTACACGCTCGAGGCGCGCATCCGGCACCGGTGCTTCAGCGGGGCTCGACTCAGTCTCGCTGCCTGTGCAGTACTCGTCAGCTCCTGAAAGCGCAGACGAATTTAGATTAGTACTGAAAGTGGTTTCCGTTTTATTACTGGAGTCAGTGGAGCTAAATTGACTAGAATTTAAATTATTATTATCGTCACCGAGCACTTCTGCTTCGCTAGAAGAATAATCTTTAGTATTATTATTTAAATTCGATTCATTAAAATTGTCATTATATGACCATTCATAGGTAATAAATTCATTG
This sequence comes from Epinotia ramella, assembly GCA_947578815.1. Classification (NCBI taxonomy): domain Eukaryota; kingdom Metazoa; phylum Arthropoda; class Insecta; order Lepidoptera; family Tortricidae; genus Epinotia; species Epinotia ramella. The sequence goes on from OX388223.1 coordinate 16,608,203, forward strand.
TCTAGATTAAAATTTTCATTAATATTCATGTCAGTATTTTGTAAAAACTTATTTTCTAAAAATGCTACATTCCTAGATAGAATTACCTTTTTAGGATTTAGCGGGTCAGCCAATCTGAAACCTTTAGTACTGTCACTGTACCCTACGAACACATACTTTTTACTTTTAGGGTCCAATTTTCGTCGATTTTGCTTAGGAACAAGCGAGTAAGCAATGCAGCCAAATACATGAAGATGGCTGAGGTCAGGGCGACACCCAGTCCACACTTCTTCTGGTGTCCGTCCTGATAAAGCAGATGTGGGGCTTCGATTCTTTAAATAAATGGCTGACATTATAGCCTCACCCCAATATCGCTTACAGAGACCAGCACCTTGCAGCATGCACCTTGCTTTCTCGACCAATGCTTCTTCAGCGCTATAAGTGAATCCGTCTCTCATTTTTCGTCTTACGACCATATCATCCTCATGGGAGATTTTAATGTTGACATGCTTAAGGAGCAAGACTCTAGCACTAAAAAGGTAAAAGATTTTCTATACTGTCACAACCTCAGTCAATATATAGATCAAGCCACACATTTTACAGACCACAGCCAGACGTTGATTGATGTTATTTGTTCAAGCGTTGATCTTACCGACATATATATAGACTCCATTCCTGAACTGAGTAGTCATGCATTTATATCTTGCAAAGTAAACATCTGTAAAACAAAACTTCCCTCAAAATGCATTGTTTACCGCCCACTTAAGGACATCGATCTCGAGAGGTTCAATGCTGACGTTGACTGCATCAAATGGGAAAATGTTCTGTCAAGTGATATCGATGCCTCTGTTGGTGCTTTTAGCGCATTTTTACTTATTTTGTTCGATCGGCATGCACCTTTCAAATTCACTGTTCTAAAGGAGCATTCGTTTCCGTGGATTACTTACAACGTAAAGAAAATGATGGCTAAACGAGATGAGGCTCATAAACGATTCCGACAAAGTGGTCAAAGTGCTCATAAGGTATTTTATAAAGAAATGAAAAGGGTGGTAATTGATGCCATACATAATGAAAAAGCTGCGTATTTCAATACGTACATCATATCTCAAATAAAGAATTCCCGCGCTCTTTGGAAACACATTAAACAAAACGTAGCCGATTTTAAAAAGAAAGATGGTGAAATACCCCATCATTTGTTGGACCCTAATGGCATCAATGACTTTTTTCTACAAGTACCTGGCGAAACTAAAACTAAAATTTCTGATTTGACATACTTTGAATTCCATAGGCATAGCGATACACACTTCAGCCTTCAGCCGGTAACAGAGTTCACTGTCAGTAAAATAATAAGCTCTATAAGTACCCAGGCCCAGGGCAGTGACGGCATATCCCTTAACATGTTACTAATGACCTTGCCACGTACGCTTTCTGCCGTTACTGCTATTGTTAACCAGTCGATTGGCACGGGCGTTTTCCCCGAAGCCTGGAAAAGTGCCGTGGTAAGGCCCATACCTAAAGTGGCATCACCGGCGAATTTTAAAGATTTGCGGCCTATCAGTATTCTTCCTCTAATGTCCAAAATACTCGAGAAAGCGGTATGTATGCAGCTAGTTGAATACCTGGAACATAACAATATTTTACCATCTAATCAGTCGGGTTTTAGGAAGAAACGTAGCACGGCAACAGCTCTTCTTGATGTGGTCGACGACATCCTCGCCGCTCAGAATGACGGAAAAGCTACGCTTCTGGTTCTGTTAGATTTTTCACGCGCTTTTGATACAATAAACACAACACTATTGTTATCAAAATTGACGTACTATGGATTTGATCCCAGGGCAGTAAACTGGTTCGCAACATACCTCGACGACCGCACTCAACAGGTTGAAGTACAAAACTCTACGGGCGTGTCAATGGTCTCTCAAAGATCTGAAGTTGCCAGAGGCGTCCCCCAGGGATCCATATTGGGCCCTATCTTATTTATACTTTACAGTGCTGATATAGTAAATAGGATTAGTCTGTGTAAATATCACCTATACGCAGATGACTTGCAAATACATATCTCGTTTAAGCCTGAACACGTTAATTCAGGCGTCGCTGGATTAAATCATGATCTCAGTCGGATAGCAAACTGGTCTAAGAAAAACAGCCTAGTTTTAATCCCTTAAAATCCAAATTTATGGTATTAGGAACGAAACACCAAATAGTGAAGACTGTATCTCGTAACCCACAAGTCCGCATTCTAGACGAAAGCATTGTTCGGGTTACCGAAGCAAGAAATCTAGGAGTGCTTATGGACGAAAGACTGCAGTTTGAAAACCACGTTCTAGAAAGTGTCCGTAATTGCTTTTACCGCCTCACAGTTTTGTATAGGATCCGTGACTACTTGAGCAAAGACATGCGTATCAAGCTTTGTGAGACGCTAATCCTATCAAAGCTCAACTATGCTGATACGGTAATTGGAGAGTGTCTGCTATCGCGGACAAAAACGCAACTGCAAAGACTTCAAAATGCCTGTGCCAGGTTCTGTTTCCCAGTTCCACCCAGAGCTCATGTTACACCGTTCTTAAACAATGGCAGTCTTCTCAAAATGGAAGCTCGAAGGAAACTACATTTCGCTACTTTGCTATTTGGTATAATACTGAGTAAACAACCCTCGTACCTGTACGAAAGATTAATATTTTCCCGTAGGCATGTAAGACAAGCCCCCCGCCTCATTGGCCCGCGACACACGTCGGCTAGCTTCCGTGGTAGCTTCAAGTACGCTGCCACGCGATGCTGGAACAATCTTCCACCGCCAATAAGAAATTCAAGTTCACTGGCCACTTTTAAAAACAAATTGAAACTGCACCTGCTAAAGGAACAAACGTCTTCTGTCTAGCCGATGAAATATATACCTACTTTTATATATTATATTCTATAGCTCTTACTTATTCATTTTTATTTCTATTTTTACCATTATGTATTTATCCTGTTTATTAAAAACAAGCTGTATCTATACTGCACTTTTTATTTAGATCTGCCCTTATTCGTGTTGTGTTATTTGTGTTATGTTATATTTGTTATTGGTGTAAAGTGGATTCACTGAAAATCAGCGTCGTGGGTCCCCATGCTCCGACACATGCTGAGTGGACTCCTTTTTGAGACCACCCTCAACATTGTACTTCTTTTTATTTTTTTTCAGTTTTAAGCAGTTTGTATGTAATGTTGTGGTTGTGTTTTTCAAATAAATCTTTCTTTCTTTCTTTCTTTCTTTCAATGTACGGTTGGCTCGTTCGCTCGTTCCGTTCTGCGACTGACAGAATGGCACTGATTTCTGGTGAATAATACCCTGCTGTCGTAGATAATTATCCAGAGCTTTGTTGCAGTACTCGCCACCCGCGTCTGAACGAAGCTTTTTCAATGGCAATCCCAACTGCTTTTCTACAAGAGCTTTAAAATTTAAGAAACTTGACATTACCTCCGATTTGCATCTAAGTATGTATCCAAATGTCTTTCGAGAGTAATCGTCTGTGAATGTAACGAGATATCTCCCGCCACCCCAGCTGTCCTCCTGCATCGGACCAAGCACATCCGAGTGTACAAGTTCCAACGGCTTGCTGGCACGCGAAGCCACTCCCACAGGATAGGGCAGAGCACATTGCTTCCCCTCCAGGCAGGGCTCACACTCCTTTAGATCCTGCAAATCCTGAAACATTACACCGGTGACACAATCTTTTAAGGATTTTAACCCTCTGAGACTTAAATGTCCTAGCCTACGGTGCCAAAGGTCTATTGGCATCGTTGAGACAGCAAGCTTAGCACTCTGACTCTCTTGTCTAGTCTTATCCAGACACAAGAGCGAGGAAGAATGCTCTCCATGCGAGGATTTACCTGTCATCACACACTTACTTATCCAGTTTAAAAAGCCCATTAACATTAGTTGCAGTAGCAATCTGGTTACCAGAGACTTTGCACCCATTGTAGATGAAACAACCTTCATTATTAAAATGCACAGAGTAACCTTTTTTAACTAAAGAACTTACTGACAAAAGATTGGCAGTAAGATCTGGCACATATAAAACATTTTCAATTTGGCTTACCAAACTGTTGTTTAAATTGACATCTCCTGCTCCAAGACAAAGCAGTTTTGAATTATTAGCTATTGATACACTATGTTTAGAGTCTCTAAAGTTGTTCAGGTACTGGTTTGAGTTGCACATATGTCTGGAGCATCCCGAGTCTACAATCCAGTCTTCAGTTTTCACCAAAAAGGCTGATGCTATAAATGTTTTGGAGTCGTCATGATCCTTTTTCTTATCTTTCTTTAATTTGAAACATTTTGACTTCACATGGCCCTTTTTCTTGCAATAGTTACAGGTTACTACTTTACTCGATGACATGAAGGCAGTATTCGACATGTCCGCACCATTCGACGCTCTCCGCAGCTCCTCCTGAAGTAATCTGGACCTCACAAGTTCACTTGATAATGCTGATGACATACATGCAGTCTCCAGATTAGCAATGCATCGTACTCGGTGGGGAGCCCACTAAGCAGCAGCTCGGCGACCTCAGCATCGTCAATGACTTTACCAATATCTGCTAACTGTTGCACCAGCGTCATAATCTCCTGTATGTATTCACTCATCGTAGTGTAGACTGTCTTGTGAAGTTTTCTAAGTAAAAGCACGCGTCGGTACAGACCTTTGTCCTGAAAAACTGCCGCCAACTTATCCCAGGCCTCTTTCGCAGTCACAGCTTCACGCACATACTGGTAACAGTGCGTCTTAACGGCCAAACAGATGCGAGCAAGCGCACGCCGATCACGTGCCACGTCGGCACACGTGCCTTCGACGCACGACCAAAGACCTTCTAGGGTTAATATCATCCGCATGGTGAATTTCCACGTGTTATAGTCGGCCGTTCCATCCAATTTGTCAACAGACGACACACTAATAGGGGCTACAGGCGCTACAGCAGCCGGAACAGGGACCGGCGCGAGGGGCGCGCGTTCATCATCACTCATTTTAAATAGGTAGTAGTAATACTTATCTTCTCTGCAGAATGCCCTCTTTGTAACTGGGCTAGATAACCTGTTGGAGCAATCAGCGCGTTTGTATGGACACGCTATGAGTGCGCGTGGGTGAGGGCTCTAGAGGTTAGGCTAGATGGATTGTGAAATGATAAGATACTACCTTTACTGTACTGTAGCCCCCGGTTTATTATATAGAGTCACATATTTTATATATGTATAAACTATACAGCCGAATGCTATATATTAATGTAATTAATTATTTATAACAGAGATAAATTTTACGTGCGTTCGCCATTGACAGAAGGGTGCAAGAGGAAGGAGTGTTGCCAGAGCAAAACTATCAAAGCTACATTACTAGCATACCATATGTAAAAATCTAAATGTTTCAACATTTTTTTCATCTGCCATGAGCAAATTATAAGACACCAATTGAATCCTTACACTTGAATGAAAAAAATTTTGTAGGACAACCATCTACGTAAACGCAGTATTTCACGTCCAAAACAGCAATTTACGTGATTTGTAATACAACGATTACTCATACAATCTCTACTTGTATGAGGCGTTTCTGCTGTCGCCAGCGAAAGCTCTTTTTCTGACGTTTTCTAATTGTAGTTAGTCGGCAACGCGCTTGTGATTCTTCTGGGATCGCATGCTTCCATAGGCTACGGCGTCTGCTCACCGTACGGTCGTTGGCAACCGCCGTAGTATATAAAAAAAGTTGGGTTACATCTCCCTTTCCCACGCTGCATCAAAAATTGTACAAGTTACAATCTAGTAATTATGATCATATTTCAGGATCAGTGGTAGGAGGTTCAGAGTTATCGGAGTCTGAACCATCAGGACCGGAAGCGTTGACACCGGCCCCGTTGCAATCGGAACCCTTCTTGAAAACAGAGGTAATACTTATCTTAGGAAGTTTAGGTTTTTAATTAGAGGGACAAAATAAAAAAAAAACATTGTTTCAAGCTGGATTCTCGTAAGAGACTGGTTGTAAGATTCGTTGAAACATTGCTGGGGCCGTTCGACCCCCTGTAACATCGTTGTGGAAAAAACTAGATGTATTTTCAAATTACATTAAATGTGAACCAGTAGTATAAGAATGATTGCAAGTCAAACTTCCTCTATTTTCTGACTCGGTCACTCTCACCGATCATCTAAATGCTAAGGAACTTCTAGCAGACCTACAAACTTGAAATTTTGCATGCGGTTAAGTGTTAGGTGTACAGTCAGCGTCATATAGTTAGTAGCAGCCAGAGTAGCCAAATATTTCGTAACACACCCTTATTATTACAGTAATAAAGACGTGTACCGAAATATTTGGCTACCTCGGCTGCTACTAACTATATGACGCTGACTGTACAATGCACTAGAAAACTATACAACCGTTATTTGCGATTAGTAAAGTAACATTTACATCTGAAAAAATATGATTTCCAGCTGCATTCATAATTGTATGTATTGACACCTTAACCTACAGAAAGAAGTGAGATCCCAAAAAACATTCCATGTAAATAAATAGGTCAAGTCTCGAAACTCCTATACATAATATTATGTACAGCCAAGGCAGGCATTGTTATAAATCTTTATTTGCTTGCTAAATAAAATTTTGTGACTTGGCAATCGCACTTGGAATGTTTTTATGGGATAACATTATATCTTGTTCACACGTGTGTCTCTGCCTTTATTTTTGTCACTCATGTGCGTCTGAGTCCCTCTTTATATCCTTTCTCTATGGAAGAAATACAATTTACTCGTGTAATTTTCACATAGTAGCCACCCATTTCCACATAAAATCTATTTTATTAACCCCCGACGCAAAGAGAGGGGTGTTATAAGTTTAACGTGTCTGTGTGTCTGTCTGTGGTATCGTAGCTCCCAAACGGATGGACCGATTTAAATGCGTTTTTTTTGTGTCATAGATAATTTTATCCCGAGTGTTCTTAGCCATGTTTCATGAAAATCTGTTCAGCCGTTTTTGAGATATTGGACTTTGAAATGAAAATGTCGAGAGTTTTTCAACTCTTCCAAGTTGAAGTTATTTTATTTATTTATTTAAACAATTATTGCACAGTATTACAGTTACAAAACGAATACACTGTGAATCTTAATATAGGGTAAGTCCGGGGTAGTTGGCCATAGTTTTTTTGGAAAACTGTTAAAATAAAAGCTTACACATCACGAATACATTTTTTATGTTTTATTAAACTTTGGTTAATTAACCTATGATTATTAAACAAAAAAAATCACGATTGGCCATCTCTCCCAAAGTGTACGGGTGTTATGACCATACCTTTACAGAAAAGATGGCCATAACTTAACTCTCTCAGTTTGTATGTTTTTCGTTAAAAAAAATATTCTTAAGCACGTGTCCTCGAATTCGGTGCAATTCTTAGGTAGCTAAAACTACACTGAAACCAGTCTTCGAAGAAGATAACTTATAATAGGCAATTATCCCCACAGCCGCGGTAGTTTCTTTCGTTGACACACCAAGCTGGCAGTTTTGTATATTTTTTTCTTGTTTGCTTTCCTGGATTGTTTTATCCTCTCCTTTTATATACTCTTCTTTGACACACATTCAGCATCATATGGCATACCGACTAAAACTAGCCAGTGGCCATCTCTCATTTTCTTGCGGGAGAGATGACCACACGTATAATAAATACAAGTCGTCACACGACTTGCCAAAATCTGACCTTAGAACAATGAGACACTCGTAGACTTTGCAACAAATACAAAAAACAGCATTATTTTGAGAAACTAACATCATAACCTGGTAAAACATGACCTCTCCAAAAAATATTGACACTAGTCTAAACAATCAAGGACGATTTTACTTACTTTGTGCTTTTTTTCGCCTAAATGTTAATTGCACCCGTGCTCCCACGCACAAAGCGAAGCGAAATAAATAAAAACTTACAAAATTAAGTCACTGGTTCCATGAAATGTTTCGATGGGCCATCTCCCCCTTATGGCCATCTACCCCGGAATTACCCTACTAACGAAGACCGATGGTCCATCGCCTCGCAGAACCTCAAGCACCACGTATTTGTCAATGTGCCCTGCCAAAATATTTGAATGCCTACAATTTGTTACTCCAGGAATTCGACTACCTGATACAGTGCCTGTTCTGCGGTGGACAGGCTGCGGGCCTGCCGGGCCTGTCGGGTCCGCGGGGCCGGGTGTGCCGGGTCCGGGACCGCGGGTTCGGGCCCCGAATCTACCGGACGTCGCTCGACTACCCCACCAAAGATACTGAGGAGGTCGGTTTCATTTGGCGTAAAGTCTGATGATAGCTTTATAAGTAAGGGAAGCGTGACGGTGAGTAGAGTAGAGAACGTAGCCTTTGCGCAGAGGACGAGGCATATGTCTAGCAGTGGACAAGAAGTGCGGAAGTAGAGAACTGATTTGAGGATTTGTGGTGTTGGCAGCTAGAGACACAAGCAGGTCCCCCATCCTCAACACAGTGCATCCTCGGGAGCTCCGGCGACCTTATATACTCACCACCAGGAACACAACATGCCTACAGACCAAGTTGTAGTGTTAAAGGTTGGGGTCTTCTTTAGGGTGTAGGGATTTTACTCTGAGTGGCTGGCTACCAGTTAATTAGTAACCCCCTTATTCATAAAACTTAAAATGCCTCTGCTAAATAAAATGTGCTTTTTTCGACAGAAGTCGAACACAAATATCAAAGTGACAGACAAAGACAAACGAATTTTAACGGCATTTTAGTTAAAATGGGCCTGTAGAACGTTTATGAATATGTATTTATTAAAGTTTTGTTAACAGACACTAAATGGTAAGAGTGAATTTAATCTCTGACACATTTGGCAGTTTTTAACACGCTTTTATTAGGTTGACCTGTATGTATGTAACTAACTATGTAATGGAATCTAATAAGGTGACTAAATTAACCATCTTCCAAGAATCGTAGCGTCATGAAAATTGGCAGCTGTATGTAGTTCTGATGACAATACAATAATATGGTACTGTCGAACTGATCTGATGATGGAGCCGGAAGATATGAACTGGAATAGAACTTCATGATGGAACATCGTATCATAGCTGTGTTCGGATTTGTTAGAAAAGTCTTGTAACTAACTTTGACCACAATTAGGTTAAAAGCGTGTTTTTCTAGTGTTTTTTAAACTATTAATTATTAACTATTATGAAAATTATTCCCTTACACGACATAGTTCACATCGTTCCGAATTCTATCTTGTTCTAGCCATAGATCTAATTATTTTTCTTTCCCAAATTCTGTATTATAGATGATTGTCGTAGTAAAACCGATTCAGTTTTTATTCGTAATATAAGATTACATTATAAATTGCATGTCCATTCACAAGAATCCCTATTGTGATCGTCAATAACATTCAATAAAAATAACTGAGGTGTATGGTATAAATCAACTCAAGAATTCCGTTCTTTTTCAGTTCCGCAATAGAGTCAAGGACAAAGACTTGGTTGCGCTCTGCGCTCGCTACCACTTGCCGTGCCGCCGCACATTCATGCTCCCGTACAAGCCACAAGGCACGCTCAAGCGCGGCCGTCAGCCCTGCCCCGACCTGCAAGCCAAAATGGAACTTGTGTACGACCACATAGAGAACAACTTCGACGATTCACAGTTCGCCATCGAGGATATATTCAACGCTACGTCAATCAGTGATTCGCAACGCACTTTGGTACGCAAGATTGAAGAGCGCTACGGCATATTGCGTCACGGAACCAGTATAGTTATTAATCCGCCTCCTATGAAGCTTTTCGAAGAGAAGTGGCATGAACAGAAGTTGGAAGATGAGAGAAGTGAAAAACTAAGGATTATACGGACGGCGGCCAACATTATCCTAGAAGACATTAGAGCGATCGCCTTCGATACCGAACACTACACGTCTCCGTCTTCGTTTTCAAATGAAGTTAACTCTGTAGTTCCAGAGACGTTGAGGACTTTCATGGAAACTGTCGTCACGAAATATAAAAAGAATCCTGAAGCTTTAGATAGTACTGTGGCTGCTTTGAGTCACTCTGTGATGACGGCTGCGAGGCCGAGAACCTTCAAAAGTCCTTTACTTTTAGGCATCGGCAGTTTAATTCATCAAAAGTATGCGTCAAAAAGTTTGATAGACTTGTTGTCGTGTATAGGGTTTTGTGCTCCGTATAAAGAAGTGACGAAGTTTGAAGTGTCTGCTGTGTTCCACAATCGGCCGGAAACGCAGCCTGAGTTCACGCAATTTGTGTTTGATAGTGTAGAAAGTGCTAACGGAGATATAATTGTCGGAGTACAATGTGACACACCCGGCGCTGGAGACACTCCGATAACAAGACTGGTAAAACCGCCTGCTGATGTTGCTGATGGCGAATATAAGACGCTTTTGCGGCGATATTCACGCGGCACATCTGTCCTCAAGGATATAATGATAGAAGACCATAGAGACGACATAGCTACACTCCCGACTAGAGGTGATGCTCTATGGCTGTTTGGAAAAACTGATCCATCCATTAACATACCTGGTTGGGATGCTTACATGAGCAAAATGCCAAGAGACGAACATCCCATGTCTGAAATTCGCCCTCTACCGATCATAGACGCCCCGCCGGCATATGATTCCATCTATACGGCTCTTAAAGACGCTCAATTGAATACGAAAGGGATATGCGTAGTGACATTTGATCAGCCCATGTATCATATAGCCCAAGAAGTTGTAAATTCTGATAGTGAAATGTCCAATGTCGTCTTAAGATTGGGTGGTTTTGATGTTTTAAAATCGTTTCTTGGGGTCATCGGGTATATTATGTCGGGGAGTGGATTGAAAGAATTATGGTGTAGCATTTATGCTGCAGAACACATTGAGATGATGACGACGGGCCATGCTTATGCTAAGGCTATAAGAGCGCATTTCCTGACACGTTCTGCGCTCTTCAACATAATAACCAAAGATTTCGACCTAACTCCAGAAGAAAGATTAGAAATCGAAGGGATTTTAGAGGGAGACTGTATCCCTCAAAGCGAAAGCCAGGCCAGGTATCAGGAACCGTTGATAATAACTTTAGAATTGCTGCTAAAGCGTGGCCCGGTCGCCCAGTTGTGGGTTCAATACTTCCGTATGACGACAATAATTGCCCAGTTTATAGAAGCTGAAAGAACTGCAAACTGGGACCTCCACCTTTCGAGCCTCAAGAAAATGTTGCCACATTTTCACGCTGGTGGCTATTTAGAATACGCCAAATCATGCAGCTTGTATTTACAAGAGATGCAAGCCCTTCAGTCAAAGATGAGCGTAGAAGAGTATGAGGGTTTTACTAAAAAGGGTTATTTTGCTGTTAGATGGACGGAGAAGCTTTGGGCGAACAGCTGGTCGGACCAAGTGGTAGCCAAGACGATGGCGATAATGAAAAGACCAGGAGGGATTACCAATGGGAGAAAAGTCGCCGATTGTGCTTTACCGATGTGGCTTGCAGCATGTCCTCTGCTTAGTAAATGTTCAGACCTGGTCGAAGATTTTTGCAGACCCTCGGAAGAGGCTACTAAAAACAATGACAACGAAGACGCAGCCAAATTGAAAAGCTGGTTCGAAAAACATAATCCTTTCCCTGAAACTTGGAAGCTCACTTCACTCACGGGGCTAGGGAGAGAAGACGCAACCTGCCACAAAGCTGAGGAGGTTGGGAACCTAATGATGGCCGAGACAATTGGCCAGAGCTTTCAAGAGGTTATCTATAAAAGAGATAAATGCGTTCTCCCTTTGTCTTCTAGTGTCATTAAAATTGAGAACTGTGTGGTGCCAGTCGAGCCAGACACTATTCTAAAGCGCATTCCTATTACGGATGAGAATTACGAAAAGTTCCAGCCTTTCTTTGAATACGAGCTAGCGCCTTACCCTATGTCGTTGTTCAACGACCATGGGATGTTGGAGGCGAACAGGGCCAGTCTCTTCGAGGTGTTCGTGCCTGTGGAAGTCGTAGAAGGGACTCACTCGCATATTGTCGACGGAGAATTCCTCTTGCATAGACTCAGTTGGAGAGAGGCTGCGACTGTATCGGCCATTGCTTGTTCGTACGTCGAATATGTGAAGACACATTTTTCTAATGCGATCGTTGTTTTTGGAGCAAATAAAGGATCAGACACAACTCGTAGCAAAGCTAAAATTGAAAGCCCGATTGTGGAATTCCAGAAAGATACAGTCATAACGATTGGCCGAGAGAAGTTCTTATCGAATGAAAGGAATAAGGACAGGTTTATACAATTTTTGATTATAGATTTCGCTCGTTCCGGTATTAAGGTCAAGTTTAGCTCTAAAGATGTGCACACCGAAGTTGTGCATACTGCTATGGACAGCGCCTGCACAAACGACAAAGCATGTGTCGTCAGCGACAATGTCGATTTACTTATTGAAATGTCCATCATTTCGGACGGGGAAAACATGTGTTTCATGAAACCTGGCCGAGGAAAGGAACCGCCAATGTATTACCACGTAGATAAGTTCAAGAGCAACAGAACAAAACACAGCATTCTCTTTATACATGCTGTTTCGGGCTGCGATACGACTTCAGGAATATTTCGACAAGGCAAATTAAGCGCCAACAAAACTATAAACCGAACAATGGCCTCTGGTGTCAGGCATATCATGTCCATCTTCTCAAAACCCGGTTCTGACAAAGACGACATAGCTGAATTGGGAGAGGCTTTCATCAAACATCTTCACGGCGACCCTTTGAACGATTTAAAAGATCAAAGATACTACGAGTTCGCTGACAGCGAGACTAGAAGCAGATATGATCTGGCAAAGGTGCTGCCTTCTAAAGGTGCTATCAGACAGCATATGTACAGGACATACCATCAGGTGCAGAAATGGTTGGGGAATGAGTTGCCGCCGACGGAATGGGGGTGGAAGGTAGTTGAGGGTCGTGTAGAACCTATACCGACCTTAGAAGATATCGCACCTAAGGAGCTATTGGATATGATTTCTTGTAAATGCGATGGTGTGTGTTCTAGACTGTGTGTTTGCAAGCGTGCCGGCTTGAAGTGTTGTGTTCTTTGTATAAACTGTAACGGGAAATCTTGCCATGGCGTGGATATGGATGAAGACTCATTTGAAGTAGGCTATAATACTCTCTTAAGGTGTGACCCGTATGGGAACCCCATGGACGAACTTAATGTCCGTAATGATTATGATAATGATGATGATGACGATGAGGGTGATCAATCAGAAAAGGGTTCTGAGCCCCCGTCGCCGACGGTAAAACGGGTCAAACAGCACGATGAAGCCATGAGTCGTGAGGTACAAGTATATATACCGAAGGAACACGATAGCTAGGATGAAACCAAAATAGAAATGTGAATTGTTATATCTCAGTTTAGGCTATGTACTTGTGTACTTTGTTATAAGATTAATGTAAGTTACGACTAATACGATTTCAAGATTGTTAAATATGATAAGTCTCATAGGATACTCTTTGTTTCAAATACACGACATCCAAATCTAAATAAGTACATGTTTTGTGTTATTTTTCTCAATATAAGGCTATAAAGGCTGGTTTTCACAGCTCGACCTGCATGCGAGTAGTAATACAGCTGACGGTCCAGGAGCCCAATTCTCGGGCAGATGTAGTAGCGCCTGAAAAAAGCACCACACCACTGACAGATCCTATGTTAAAGAAAATCAGTGATAAAACTCGATCGCTACTGACCACTCGTTGCATCTCGAACGCCGGGAGTAGACATATCTCAACCGTGACATTTTGAGAATACGGAAATTGCTTTTCGATCGACATCCGCCATTTCTTTTTGACATCATCTCGAGGCCCGAGAATTGGCTTCAGGACCTAAGTCATCACTTTCTTGCCCTTATCCCATGTACTTGGGGTCGGCGCAGCATGTCTTTTTCCTCCATACCTACATATCGTCTCTCACAGAGTCAATCCCCCTTTCCCTTCCACCCTGCTCCCTTTCCTTCTCAGTGTAAGGCCTGAGCGCATGCCCCGCTCGCTCTTAACGCGCGCGTGCACTCAAGGGACCGATTTTTGACTTTCGAGCGCTCGACTCTTTCACTCGAAAACTGTCAAAAATTATGAAATGCTATTTTGTAATAGCGATAGAAAATTGAAAAACGAGTGGTATTGACCACTCGTAATTAATTATATTGGTAGAAAGTAAGTGCCTGCCATTTTGACACTACAAACGTATTTACTTTTATTTGATTTTCGAGCGCTCGAAAGTCAAAAATCGGTCCTCAGGACTGCTCATAGACCATAGGTAAGTTCACATGGCAGCCGCAAGACAACAGCCTGTGCAATAAGTTAAGAGCAGTGCTTGTTACAACGGGTGCGTAATCCATACTTCTCTCTTAAACCGCTGAACCGATTTAGATGAAATTTGGTATAGAGATAGTTTGAGTCCTGGGGAAGGACATAGGATAGTTTTTATCCCGGAAATCATCCCCCAAGGGGATGCAGTGGGGGGTGAAAGTTTGTATGGAGCTACGATATAAATGAGTTCCACGCGGACGGAGTCGTGGGCAGAAGCTAGTGTTTCATATAATGTCAGAAAAACTAACATACACTTGATAGGTACCTATAAGTACATTAAATTGGCATAAAGTTATTTAGTTCTATAATGTAACTTTCTTTAACTCTTTTGCTTTACTCTAATTATCGATTGATATAATAGGCAAAATGACGTAATTTGCAAGCAGCTGCCCGGGCCCCTGCCCGTACTCGCTACGCCCTTGATGACGTCACAATCTGCCATTTGCAATCGTTGTATGGAAAATTAAGTAAATTGCTGTTTCGGTCGCGAAATACGGCGTTTAGGTCCATAACTGCCATACAATTATTTTGTTTCTATAAAAGCGTACCTAAGGATTCTAATTGGTTTGGTAACGTTACATGTACTTAAGAGTAGGTGCAAAATGCATAATTATTTTAAACTTTCAAGGTCCATTACTTTATATGATTTGAATTACCTATATTTTTTTTAATTTATACGTGATATAATTTCCTGGTTTACTATCCATTTAGCACCACTACGTTATCAATTTTAACATTCTATTCCAAAGTACATTTCAATAATTTAACGTGAAGAAACTGTTGTTCATTTTAGCAATAAAGGTTTTCAGTACCGTAAAATGCTGCAACTTTGCCTGGATTTTGACGTTTTTTTCTTATATCTGTGAACCTATTTTTCATTATGAGTTTAATGAGTATTAGTCGGAAAACATACCCTATGTCTTGCCAGATAAGACTCAAATCTCATTACCTAATCATACTGTATTTCCGATTTACAAGCAATCAAAGTGGCAGGCAAAGTTGTAGACCTAAGACGTAACTTTGCCTAGGCGGATATCTCAATAAATAATGTGTTGCTATTTGTAATAATATTTACTCGTGTGCATGAGACATTGGGCTTGTCCCTGGCAGTCCAATTATTGCCATAAGCTTAATACTTTTTTTTTTACAGGCAATAGGTAAAGTTGTAGCAGGTTCCACAAACTTTCTATACAAAAATATTGTTAACTGTAGGGTTGTGCCAAAAAAAAGATCATTATTTAAATAAAATATTTTTATTTTTAGTTACAAAATAATCAACAAACAATAATACCCATTTTTTTCCTTATTTTTTTTAAACGGAATAACGCCTAAATAATTGATAATCGTTCATAAATTTGCGCCAAATTCATTTTTAGGGTGACACCGTAAGATGTCACGTGACCTGATCGAAAAACTGTTACAATGTTATTGAGTTTTCACTTCTGCCGGCACTCCCGGAGTGCAACCCGGTCTTTTATTTATTTATTATAAGTACATTGCAAGTACACTTTTTTGCTAATTCACAATGCATTATTATAGTGTAAAGTTCTATTTCATTGTAAAGTTCTAATCACCCATCACCTTTAAACTCCAACTGTAGGTAATCGACCTGACAACCCATTTGATAAGAAAGATAACTGCAAGACAAATCAAACGAGCCTAAACACAGTGGGTTTATTATGTGTTGTTTATAAGTTTCTATCTTCGGTCTCCATTATCAGACCATCTCGATGGTACCATAAACATTGCACTGTCACCCAAGTTACATAAGTACGTTAAACACCTCGCACTTGGTCGCTAATAAGTGGTTGAAAAATTTATTGCTAATCTTGAACTAAAAGACAAACATACAACATAATTATAATACAATAGATATACAATTTGCCAGTAATTACAATAAAAATAACTTAAGTACCTTTAAGTTTTTTTGTTAACGTTAGTTTATTACTGCATTGTCAGCAGATCTACCCACACTGAAAGTTGGTGAAAATCGACTTGCAAGATTTGACTTAAACCAACAATAAAAAGCTTGTAATAAATAAACTCATTTAAGCAGGCTTATTTTTACTATTTTCTGTACATTTATAAAACCCAGCTAGTGACAGCCCTAGACCCAGGCAAAATTGTGTCATTCAAGTTTCCAAAACACTGCCCAATATTGCCTAGTACGTTATTATGCTGAAATCATGTCCTTTTCTTGAAAATATTAAACTTACGGAAAATAGACAGTCTTTACTTACCCTGGAACGTTACCACTTCTCAAAAAACACCTTTTTTGTAGATAAAAGTTCAAAAGTTGCGAGACACTAAAAAAATGCTGCCACTCACTCCGACTTATGATGCGTAACTGGCGGAGCAACAATGGAGTTACCATTGTAAAAAATTAAATATGTGTTGCCAGAATAATGAAAATTCCTACCAAATGGTAAAAAACAAGAAAAAACTTAGCAAATTCGAGAGGTCATAATTGAAACGAAATAGGCAAAATTGAGTTTAAATGGCAAAGTTGCAGCATTTTACGGTATGAACCATCAACGATAGCGACATGTAAAACCACTGTAAAACGTATGCAGGTAGCGCCATCTGGCGACTGTTAGTGGCACTAGACTCTACACTGGTGAGGGAATGGGGACTAAGGCGTCGCGCTACACCTACGTAGTTATGCACAGGCTCGATAGAGGGCGTTAAAAGGTGTGGGGTGTAAATAACAATTAAATTCTATATTGGAATGGTCCTTTTAACCGGGAACAGGCAGGTGGCATCGCTACGACCACATGAACTAACACAGCAACAAGTGAAATTAAAAGATAAATAAATTACTAACTGCTTTCAGAAAAGTAGATAAGGCAAGGTCGAAACTGCGACCGTGGCCATTATGGTAGTTTATGCAACTGATACGTAATGAGAGGCCTTAAAGTACGAGTGACGCGAGTTTCATAATAGGATCACACGAGGGTTTTAAGGCCTAATTATGTACATTTGCATACCCTACTTTATCTACACACATATCATAAGTATTTACTCTAAGATGGGTTCACAATTCTAATTTGATAACAGAAAAAACCAACAAACAAATGACCACAGTACCTAATGGCGGCAATTCCATCCTCCGTCAAGATGACTGTTTTTTTTTAAATCATACACAAACGAATGAAGTTCCTATTCTCATACCATTCGACATCAAATGTTCAGTTTGATTTATTTTAAGTAGGTACTTATGTTAAGATTGACTATCATTAATAAGCTTTTTTTTGGCAAATAATGACTGACTGCTGAGTTTGTTTCGGCGTTTCTTCTTAACAGTGGTCTTCTTTTTCAGAAACGCTGGTAGAATTGTAAAAGTGCCATTACGGCCTATATACTTGCAGAATAAAAATTCATTTTCTCAAACATGCTCGGAAATGTACGCGTTAATATCACGAAATGAAGACGTGAAGTTTCTTGTTTATGGCTCCCTACATTACTTCTTGGCCTTACGCCAAGAAGTAATGTATGAAAACCCTAAGTAAAACCATTATTGTCCGCTACTCTAACTTTATAAATTTGCTTACTAATATTAAACTGACAAAGGAAAATTTACATACTGCCAACCACCACTAGACACTGTAAGCATACTTGCTTCATAAAAAAAATAAAAATAATCTATGGTACTATACTTTATGTGCGGTTAAACATGGTGCTCGAACGGCTTGTTCAAATGGCATGTTTTAAAAAAAAAAAGTCGCAAATTACCTATTATTTAATTCATTACCTAGTATTTATTTTAATTTTAATATTTCCTCACATCGTTTGAGAAAAGTACTATACCTACAATCCTCGGCCGGAACAGGGATTGCTGGACTCGTTGTATTCGGCCTCGTCTACGACTCGGCCGTCTACCCTAATCTCGTCCAGCAATCCCTTACTTCACGGCCTCTGCAGTAATCTACTATTATTTAATTTATGTACATTATTGTCATAGGTACCTATATTATGCGGTTTACAGCGCTCAGGGTCAAATAGGGACTTGTCGGGCTATAACTTATTAAAGTGTGATGTCTCTAGAACTACACTACTCTGTTTGCATACTAAACGCAACTGCCAAACGTCGAGCAAACACGAATCCCAGACTAACCTAATGAAAGAGAGCGGGACACACTTACACACTCCCGGTAGCACAGAGCGAGACGACCGTATGTGGCGGCCGAAAGCGCATCACAGCCGCGAGACGGCTGTATAGGAATTTCGCTGAGTTAGAGGGAGGCAGGTATATGGTCTCAGTGTGGAAGGTTTGGTGAATAATTTAGGCGACCGCCCTTTCGCCGGGCCTTTGTGGGCGAAGTGTATTGGTTGGCGAATATGTTTTTGGACGAAGTTATTTGGTCTATGTGTAGAGACAATTACCTACTTCACATAACCTGACTTTTAATTGTTTTGAAGTAAGTAAACCCGTGATAGTAGTAGCAATGGGCTACATAAAGAACTAAATAAGCATTTATAAAACAAAATGGGAAATATAGGCACCTGTGTAGACGGAGTTTTCCTGCAGTCGCAGTCGACCATTTGGGCGTAGACCCCTGGTGGTGATTGTAACTAATTCCATCTCTCACTGAAACCAATAGAGCAATTTTTTTTTTACTATCAATAAATACTAGAATTCCTGTTTCGTCTTCGCAATCGAAGGCTTTGATAGAGCAAAAATAGATGTTGAAAAGTACATCTTTAACATCATATAAAGTGAAATATGATACCTACGTTCAGTTCAGCCCTGGTCTCTACACATATATCCTGCATAACCTCCTTATATTACTTATGCCTACCTACGTTAACCTACTTACCTACCTTCCTACTCGCAATTCTGTTTTTAAAAAGAATCGAAATTAAAAAATAAACTGAATTGACAAAAAATGTGTAATTATCGAACCTGCTCACGAAAGTCGGACAGTGGGACAGCGGGAAATAGCTACGAAAGAACTTTTACCCAAGCTGAAACGAAGAAGTTCGTTCGCTTCGCTCGATCGTTCAGTAATAGGTTTCAGGATAGCCTTGTTATCTGCCGACAACCATTAGGCATTACACAAACTAATCATCATCATTCATCATATCAGCCGAAAGACGTCCACACTGCTGGACAGGCCTTCCCCCAAAGAGTGCCACACCGGTCCTGCGCCACCCGCATCCAGCGGACTCCCGCGACCTTTACCAGGTCAGCAGTCCACCTTACTACCTACTACCATTAAGTACCCACTACTAATAATACTAATATTTCATAACATCTTAGTATACCTACCTACACTGTATATCTCTGAAACGTAGTACCTAAGCTATTTACTTACCTGTAAATACATAAGTATAGGTATAGTTACCTACGAGCGCGGCGCGGCCCCGTTTCCACCGAGATCGATATCCGTTACCAACCGTTACTGAGCAACGTTTAGATACGTAGGTACCTACTCGTACGAGTGACTCGACTTACTAAGTTAAACTATAGCTTCCGTCCGCGACTTCATCTGCGTGGACTCGGTATAAAAACTGAATCCAGGCTATAAACTATCATCGTTCAAAGTTTCATCCAATTCCGTGATTGAGTAACAATCATCCAAACTTTCGCACATGTATAATCCTTATCCTTACTAATATTATAAATGCGAAAGTGTGTGTGTGTGTGTTTATATGTTTATCCTTCTTTCACGTCGCAAAGGAGCGTCGTATTGATGTGTTTTTTTGTATGGATATAGTTTAAAAGCTAGAGAGTGACATGGGCTACTTTTTCCAGCGAGAAAACATCGAATTCCCACGGGAAAATTCAATAGGATACATTTTCCTATAACCACGCGGGCGAAGCCGCGGGCATCAGCTAGTATTATAATAAGTAGGATAAATAATTTTGTATTTGTACAAGTACATTGATTGGTAAGTACCGGTTTGTTTTAAAAAAGTCTTGGAAGGGGTCGACCAGAGATCCTGAAGAAAGGTCAGGTCAAAAGTACCCAAAACCACAGGATAAGTAATAGTACTATACCTGTTTGAAGAATGGTATGAAAGTGAATGAAGCAAGAAAGGTTTGTCAAGATCGTAGCGAGTGGAAATCCGCGATCTCTGCCTACCCCTCCGGGAAATAGGCGTGATTATATGTATGGATGTCGTGGAAAGATTAAATTAACATCGAATTGCGTAGTTGGCCTGTTAATGTTGGGTGCCACGCGCTGCTAAAGGGAATGGGCGCGTTCGCGCTTAAGGTACGTCTTTCGCTTATCAATTCGCTTTGTTAATGCAACTTTTACTAACATTTTCTGTCGACAAAGAAACGCAAACATTTGCTTGATCCTACAGCGCTATGGACGATTAGTATCTACCTACTTATTATTTATTCTGTCCTATTACAAGTATGTGGCGCTGAAGGTAGCCATCAGGGCTCCCGACGACGTGCTGTGTTGAGATTGAGGTTCCTATACTGTCTCTATCTAATTCTCACACATTATTTATACTAAACGGGACTTAATCGTGTATAATTAACTTATTTTATTTACCTCACTGAGGTCTCCCGACGTTTCGGATGTGTTGCAATGCAACATCCATGGTCACGGGACAACTGGCTTGAGCGGGTATCAACATCTTCTTGCTGCGCGGGTTTTCCGAACTACCCGCATTTGGTCTTTATTAACCACTTGTACACTAGGGTTGTCACCCGGCCGACACACAACACTAATAATATCCGGTGATATAACGGACGATGTTTTTTGACGCTGGCATTTACTTATGATAGGATTCCACGAAGATGAAATCTTAAAACCGTCGTCCCGGTTGAAATTACGATGTTTTCTTATACGCGTTTAAGTCCCGTTTAGTATAAATAATGTCTCTATCTAAGTTGTCGAAACAACGAATCCTAGGTAGGTCACGAGACTGCTCTCTCTCACGCGTCCATAGGCTGCTCAACCATCAGGCAGACAGTAGGTACGTACCTTCCTGGGTCGCTTCACGCCTTCCTAAAACGTTGGAAGAGGGATCTGGTCGAAAGACTTTTCGACCAAGCAGATTGTTCCAATAGCTCAGTTGGCTAGAGCTCCATGAAACCTGCTCGCAGCGATACGTTTTTCAATATTTCCCTTTAATTTGAAATAACCTATGCTTGTTTGCCGCATAGAACATCAGTCAATCTAACAGATCAACCAATTAACCAGGCATTGTCAAGTACCCTCAAAACAACTAATATTTCCATCCACGAACTTATTAATATCCCGCACATGTTCGATCCCAATTCCCCACCCGATTACAGCCCGCAAATATTTGCCGTCGACTGTACGTCTCGCTACTTACACAACCTCGTAATGCCCACTACAGTACACTTGTAAAAGCAAACTTAGTATGAGCCTTATAAAGTTTATTTTGGAAGGCAGGTGCAGGGACAGATGCGAGGGTGTGTGGATGGTGGATTGCCCCCGCGTCGTGTTTGCCACATCGGTAAATACTCCATTAATTTTCGATCGCTTGCCGTAATAAATCCGTTTGCAAGGCTATGAATAAAGAGGGGATTAGATATGTTTGTATGTTGTGATTATTTCCCGGCAAGTTTCCAAAGCTGGTGAAACAAATAAAACGTATTATTCGAGTGAGAAATCATTTGGTTTTAGAGGTAGTACGAACTATCGACAACACAGCTAACTGACCAGCCGTGCACTTTATGTGCATTGTAATGTAATAAAGTTCTATATAAATACAGGATGGTCAAACTGTGTTGGCGTTTGTAAGTACGTCGTGAAAAGGGTGATAACTACAAAAACAAATGTATAAAATTAAGTAAATTGCGCGTAATATACCCTAAGCATTACTCACCTTAGGGCGTAAAACAAAGATCGCAGGTATTTGGCGACCACCTGAAGGACGAGGTTTCTTCAATTTAAGATTCAAAAGACTCTAAACAAACCGTGAGCCAAAATGATACGTGAGTACAAAAAAACTATATCCTTTCAGTTCACCAACACATCTGCTGCTGAGTGGTCGCAAACCGGTACCTACACTTCATTAAGATGATGGTCGCTAAACGGCGAAACTACCCTGAGGCTGAATTACCTACGTTTTCTATTGAGCTTTATCCAAATCTTGCCTAATTTGTTTCTCTATTACTATGTCACCTTCCCTCTAAGTCCAGATTAAAATCGGGGACATAACGTCCCCTCCGCAGTCGGTCAAACTGTATCCCGCGGTATCGGCGTTTAGTTTTAATATCCCGTTTATTGGTGGGACGTTCCCACTCCCGCCCGCAACGGGAACGGGGTGGGATCGGGTAGTTAATTCCATTAGTTTTATATGTGTTAGCGGTTTTTAGGGTTCCGTACCCAAAGGATAAAAACGGGACCCTATTACAAAGGCTTCGCTGTCTGTCTGTCTGTCCGTCTGTCACCAGGCTGTATCTCATGAACCGTGATAGTTAGACAGTTGAAAATTTCACAGATGATGTATTTCTGTTGCCGCTATAACAACGAATACTAAAAAACCGGCCAAGTGTGAGTTTTGTGTGCGAATTTGTTGTGTTTTAGTACTAATTTTATCTGGTAGTTTATTATATATTTTTATGGGCATAATTACCCGGATGAATGTAGTTACAATCGGGATGGTGGTGCTTAATCTTGTTTTATTTCTTAATGCACATGGTACAGGTGTGTCTTCTCTTTTGGTATACAATTCTGAGTAAGTAGGTACTTGCGTCTGAGTATTTGCGGACAAATGTTACATATTTCTAAGATGTAGGTATAAGGATGGTAGAGTGAGTATTCTGTGTTTTATATAGTGCGGCGTACAACTGTCTATTTGTTTTAGGTTTACAGTAGGTATTCTGATAAGTTTTTTCTGCAAAGTGAAGATGGTGGGAGCATCGGTGCTATTTCCCCAGAGGATAATTCCATAGCTGAGCCAGGCATAACTGTACGCGTAATATGTTGCCAGCGCGGTTTCAGTCGGTGGTTTTCTTTATTTCCCGTAGCGCGTACGCAAATCTGGAAAGTTTTGTTTTAATAAGTTTTAAGTGTGGTTTCCACGATAGTTGTTTAGTATTAGGGGACTATCTTACACAAATCAACCTAGTCCCAAACTAAGCAAAGCTATATGGGTACTAGGCGACGATATACATACTTATATAGAGAAATAAATACTTAAATACATAGAAAACATCCATGACTCGGGAACAAATATTCGTGCTCATCACACAAATAAATGCCCTTACCGTGATTCGAACCCGGGACCTCTTGCTTCGTAGGCAGGATCACTACCAACTAGGCTAAAGCGGTCGTCGGCGTTTGTCTATTACGATTCCTAACAGCGTAAATGTCCCGGCCACCTCTAAACGTTATGGAATTGTGGTTAACAGTTGATTGTTCCCGGGTCTTTCTGCTATGGGTGAAATGTCATTAATTTTGTCTTCCAGTTAATTTCCAGGTAGTGGTCGTGCATCCAGTCTGTTGTGACTTTATCGAGGAATGTATTTATTTTATTATTTACTAGCGACCCGCCCCGGCTTCGCACGGGTACTATATTATACACTAGCTTCTGCCCGCGACTCTGTCCGCGTGGAAATCGTTTATATCGCAGCTCCATACAAACTTCAACCCCCCATTTCATCCCCTTAGGGGGTGATTTCCAGGATGAAAACTATCTTATGTCCTTCCCCGGGATTCAAACTATCTCCATACCAAATTTCATCGCAATCGGTTCAGCGGTTTAAGCGTGAAGAGGTAACAGACAGACAGACAGACAGACAGACAGACAGACACACTTTCGCATTTATAATATTAGTATGGATGGATGGATATGGATATGGATTTAAACCTTCCTCTGTGATTCTATCTATTAAAAAAAACCGCATCAAAATCCGTTGCGTATAGTTTTAAAGATCTAAGCACACATAGGGACAGACAGCGGGAAGCGACTTTGTTTTATACTATGTAGTGATATGTGATGTATTTTGACGAGATGTTAGTGTAGAGATATCGTCAGCCAAAAGGATTGAAGGTTCTTGAATAATTTTAGGAAGATCATTGATGTATATGAGAATAAGAAGACAGTCGATTACACTTCCCTGTGGTATAGAGGATGTGGTGGTCGTAATGTCGAAGCTTGCTACGAACCAGGGCTGTGGAGGCAGTCGGATGACCCTCAGATTTGGAAATCACAAGCATTCCTGATTGTGATTACGAAACCAAGCCGTTTGAAGCATTCGGCAGGTAGTTTCTTAATGTGGTTATGGAAAGAAAAGCTTTCGTCAAAGCGGATCCCTAAGTCTTTGACGGCTAGATACAGCCCCAGATATACTGTCTTATCCCAATCTATAGGCAGTATATGGATCGGGTTTCTCGATCACTAAAAGTTACTACTGTGCACTTTGGCTATATTGAAATTAAATGACCCTGACACACTTTTTATGGATTTTGAAAAGGAGGTTTGAGATGGACAGCTCAACAGCATTACCCCATAGTATTAACCCATAGCTGAGGACAGATGAAACATATCCGTGGCATGCCGTCAATGCAGCATCAACTGAAACAATATCTCCATCTTTTGTTATGTTGTTTCTAGTGTGAAATAATCAAACGGAGGTCAGAGTTAAATTATGTGAATGTAAACTTGAACGCAAATAGACAGACACGTCGTCCCGCACCGGATGTGGTTAGCCGACCAATTGATTGCTCCGACGGCCCCAGGCCGAACAGATTACGTATATAACCTCTGTTCTGTACCTACATAGGTAGCTATTATTAATGATTAAACGAACTTACCTGTAAGTGAAGTTCTATCATAATTATATGAAGCGCCTCGTCCGAAGAGATTAGTAACTGAAGATTTATAATACACATGTAGTAACGCCAGGTGTCACCACTCCCTGCACTTAGTTTGGAGTTTCTTTTTTTTTTTTTTTTTTTTACTAGAGGGTAGGTCTAGAGCCTACACCCCACCCGTCCATCGTTCCGCCGGTCATTAAGTTGAGAGAAATGTATCTATTGATTGATGTATATTTCTATATAGACCCTTAAGGAGGTAAGCGAAGCGATGGGTGGGAGGGACCTAAGTTACTAATCTCTTCGGACGAGGCGCTTCATATAATTATGATAGAACTTCACTTACAGGTAAGTTCGTTTAATCATTAATTATACTTCGCGCCTCGTCCTCGAGATTAGTAACTGAAGATTTATAATACACATGTAGAGTTTGAGAGTAATATTCAGAAATATCATCAATCGTTGACAAATATACCTCAGGATAATGCAGCTACGTATTCAGCCACAATTAGATAGGTATATTTGGTATTGTATGTATGATTATAAGTTAAGGTATGAATATATATGAATGTACTCATAATAGTATGGTAGAACATGATAAAACGAAATCAATGTTGGCTGTTTATTAAACGCATGTTAAGGTTTAGATGATTCGATTCTGTTTTTATTAGATAATAATTAACTCAGGATATGAGGGCTGTGACTTTGCAAAACAAGAGTAGTTCAAGCATATTAGGTTTATTTATAACAAAACAAGAGTAGTTCAAGCATATTAGGTTTATTTATAACAAAACAAGAGTAGTTCAAGCATATTAGGTTTATTTATAACAAGAGTAGTTCAAGCATATTAGGTTTATTTATAACAAGAGTAGTTCAAGCATATTAGGTTTATTTATAACATAATTATCATCGACATAATAGTAAATTGAAGATACAATTATTGATTATAATAATTGTTGCAATTTATCCACTAATGATTGTCAAGGTACAATCGTTTCAATCATCTTTGACATAAGTATGTATGTAGATAACGACATAGCTTAAAGGTAAGTCTAGAGATGAACTAAGACATTTTTAAAGCATGGCTTTGCGCATAATGATTAGATTGAACATTACAATGAAAAATCAAGAATGTACTATTTATTTAAGACTGATAGCGCTAGGGATGTATTTTCTTCGCTACTGAGAATCGGCCTTTGATAAAACTGCGAAAGTATTAGACTGTCCGCTCCACCCTGCACAGTTGCGAATGGCGTCTACACTGACGCCGCGCGCGTGCGCGTGCGACGTGGCGGCGTGCCGCGTGCTGTGCGCGCTGAACACCGCCGCGTCGATCCCGCACTCACTCAGTGTGCGCTTAATCCATCGGCTGAGCGTCTGTGAACCGACTGCTTTATGTGGCTTTTTGGTACCAATGAACAGGCTGTCAGAGCTTCTCAGAGACCTAGTTCTATCTAAATATAACAGCACCTGTGCTGGACATATCACGGGGTTTTCGATGAAAAAGGGCAAGTATATGATAGGTTGTTTACAACCGAGTCTGGATGTTTTCAAAATATCGGGTATTTTAATTGTAATTTTTTCAGCAGAGATTTCAATGTTTTTAATATTGATTTTAGATAATGTTTGGACTCTGTGAGCCGTAGTGAGCGCAAGTAATGTGACAGTTTTATATGAAAGTTTTTCAAGTGTTAATTCGTTATTAGGAGGCCAATCGCTCAAATGATCCAAGACAGTATTGGTGTTCCAAGTTACATTATATTTAGGTCTTGGAGGTCGTAGACGAAAAACGCCTCTAAAAAACCTCTGAAGCCTATCGTCATTGGTTAATGTCGGTCCCAGAACTAAGGATAGCGCCGATCTGCAGGTATTCAATGTCCCATATTGACAACCCTCATTAAACAAATGAGTCAAAAAATATACTACTGTTGGAACAGACGCGCCGTACACACTAATTGAATTACTATGACAAAAGTCCCACCACTTTTTAAGGCAAACATTGTATTGTTTAATCGTGTTTTGTGACAACTATGCTATCATAATGTCTAATGAAGATAGTGGCAAGCTCCTTCTTGATAATGCGATCCGCATAATAACCCTGCAACCAGGGTAATCGACTTGTGTATGTGTCGGGAGCTGGAATGAGAATTTAAGACATTGTTATAAGTAATGGTTGAAAAGTTAAGACTTCGCTAACGAGGAGGCTTCTAAAGACATGGTACCATGGTTGAGTTGGCCACAAGGGTACGACCATAATGCCCTTAGCTTTCTCCGAGATAATCTTTCGGAGAGCTTTCAATACGACCGAGAATAGGGAAAAAGCGTAGAAGAATATGTTCGTCCAGGGCATCGTAAATGAATCTACCGCAAATGCGTCAAGATCATTGTGCCAAGAGATGTATTCGCATTCTTTATTATCTAATGCGACTTGCAAACAAATCTATCTCTGGGTAGCAAAATGTAAATTTTTCGATTTTACGTAAATACTAATAAGCTAAACGCCCAATCTGTATACTCCCATTCTATGTCAGGATGAGATCTGCGTGATTCTAAATCAGCTACGATATTGTCGCGGGACTTAATGTAAGATACGAATACGAACACATTTCGGTGTTCGCACCATTGCCAGAATTCTCTCGAAACCTGAGTGAGATGAGGGTATTGAATACGGAATTCGGGAGATATAAGCTATTGCAGTAGAATTATCTAATCGAAGTAGCACCTGACAATTGTGTAAATTGCGCGCAAATATTTTTAGTGCAATAAAAGCGGCCAGCAGCTCTAAGTAATTAATATGCTTTTCTCGTTCAGTCATAGACCACTGGCCACTTGCCGTATCACCCTCATGCTGCCTCCCACCCCGTAGTTGAGGCGTTAGAATATATTTGAATTCGGTAATCGTCGGTGAGAATGTGTCGATGGGAGTTATCGATATTCATTAACCACCAACGGATATCAGGGAGAATGGACTCGGGTACGCTCATTATACGATTAAAAACAAAACCATCCGTATTCAATGGCCGGGCATGCTGAAACTAGCAGGCTGGTAAGTCGCGCTAGTTGCCTAATTTAGCAACATTAGAATTTTTAAAAAGGATTCTAATTCTGATTGAATGAGAGTTTGTCGGGAGGCAAACTTAATCGAAAATGATGCGAGTCTATAATTATGCCTAAAAATTTGCATGACGTCATGGGCTAGATACGCTTTTTTCTTCGTTGACAAAGAATCCTAGCGAAGTTAAAAGTTGTTGTGTTAATTTCGTAAATATATAATATATCTCTTTCCTTCAAATACAAACGAAGATACTTTCTCGATTCATCGTGAACTTTTATTAAAACATAAGTGTATTTTAAGTCGAGGGTGGCCATATAACAATCCGGAGTTAGAAGTTTGACAGCTGTTCGCAAATCTTCGAGTGTAAAATAATTAGAATTCTTTAAAGTTTTTAAAGTATAAGGCGCATTTTACCGTTCGGCTTCTGTATTAGAAAAATACTGGAAACGAATTGGCCATCACATGGGCTTTATTCGGAAATAGTATTAATTTGCAGTAAATTATGTATGCGGTCATATATATTATGTCGCCTCTCCTCGTGAGAATACTCAGATATCGAGGGTAAGGAATACTGAACGACAAGGCTCAGGACGTTAATTTTATAGCCATCAATCCATGAAAGTATAGTGCGGTCGTTCGTAATGAGCGCCCACTGTTTACAAAATAGAGACAAGCGGCCGGCGTACTTAACTGTATCTTCTAATAGCGACGCTGCTGGGGCTGGTGCGCGTACGACGGCCTGTAGTAGCGCGTGGGTGGCGCCAGGGGCGGCGGGTGCGGCGCGCGGGGAGCAGGCGCGCGACCCCTCGGAGTCGGAGCCGGCGGCGGCGGTCCCGGCGGCGGCCTGCGCGGCGCGGGGCCTCTGCGGTTTAAAGGCCGCGAAACGGTGGAGTTTACACGCCTGTATTGCAATGGCGTTTGCTTAGGCGCAGCAGCTTTCATTTCACCGCCGGATTTGATCACGGCCTTCGCCGATTTCAGCGTTTCCGTCAAATTTTCACCAAATAAGCAAGTATCAATCTTGGTGTTCACCAAATGGTCCTTAAGATCTTTCTTCAAGCTGAAGAGTATGAAGTTTCGCCTGGTTACGGTATCGGCGTATTGTAAGTCACACAGAATACGACCGAGGTCAATGAGTTTTTGTAATAGGTCGTTATTTTTGTCTTTTGAAATTAACTGAGATGTAATAATTTCACCGAGGCACGATATGGCACTGGCCATTTCCTTTTGCTTGGACTCAATGCCCTTGTCACGTTTAGCAAAGTTTTCCGAAATGGCAGCATTAATCTCTGGATTTAGTTTTGGAGCGCCTATTTTCACACAATTAGCCGGTATTAGATATTTATTGATGAGATCTTTACGAATTTCTTTCGTAATGCCCTCAGTAGCAACATGTACAAAGCGAGTAGCTATTTCTGTACGTATGTCTTTACCATATTTTATGGCTGACGAAGGGTCGTCGCCTAGAATTTGCAAAACGTCCTCGTCTAAATTGGCTGTGTTTTCGTCTAAAACTTGACAGTTGTCGTCAGGCTCCACTATTGTCGTACTCGTGCTTGTACATGGTATAGCACTGGTGCTTGTGCCTGCTTTGACACTAGTGCTAGTGCTTGCTAATGCATTGTTACTTGTGCCTGCTAATGCATTGGTGTTTGTCTTAATTAAGGCACCGTTGCTTGTGCTTGCTACAGCCGGAGCGCTGGTCAGTGTACACTGAGCACTTGGTTGAACCTCGACAGGCTTTGTCTGATCCAGAATGGGATTTTGTAGGTCCCCGAGAGGAAAGTTGTGTTCCTCTGCATCAGCAGTGTACGGCTGGACAATGTCTTGATCAAGTGGGTCGTACACTAATTCCTCATATGGAAATAACCAGTCGTCTGGTCGTAAAACAGGTGACGCTGAGAACAAATAGATTTTTTGTTGTCACCTTTTACTTAATAATAGATTCGCGTATATACGTCCCAATGCTGTGCACAGGTTTATTTTTTATCTAATCGAACATTAAAGTTAACTGAACGATTTTACATAAAAAAACGTCTAGGGAAAGTACTCTGATATCGTAATAACGTATAAAACATATTATAAATTATGAATATTATAAATTGAGAAATATACGTAGTAAATAAATGCAATTAGGTAATTAACGTGCTATGCACCTATTATCAAACCTGAATAAGATTACTCTTTCCGTTAAAGTTAACTTAGTGATTATTATCACTTAGATAACGCTTGTTATCTAGTCGAAAATGTTAGGTGACAATCCCCAATAATTGTACGCCAACCGTAAAATCATGCGTTGATTTAGCCCCAATGACTAATCGAGATGCATTGACACCATTCAATTTATAAAATCAGGCATACGTGACAACCATATTCGGTTTAAATATTATTTCCATTTAGTTAGGTATCAATCCCCAATGAATTGATCGCCAACATATAAATCTTGCGTTGATTAAGCCCCAACGGCTAATCTGGTGCAAACGATAGGTATGACTAACATAGCTATACCTACCCTGTAATTGCCAAATCAATTTAAACAAAATCTTAAATAAGGTACCTGTTTCCTGTGGAATCAACTCCTCCTCATCACCTTGTGATGAAACACTTTCACTACGATCTCGTAATTTACGTTTTAGTTTACGAACTTTATGCATTAAATTATCTAAATCCTCTTCATATTTCTTAGTACGTTTACGTTTAGGCATTTTGCGAGAATACACGAACAAGAACCTAGAATTTAATTGAAGTGACTGGAGTGGTCGAGCACTTGATTGCGTATGACCGGCGGAACGATGGACGGGTGGGGTGTAGGCTCTAGACCTACCCTCTAGTAAAAAAAAAAAAAAAAAAAAGAAACTCCAAACTAAGTGCAGGGAGTGGTGACACCTGGCGTTACTACATGTGTATTATAAATCTTCAGTTACTAATCTCGAGGACGAGGCGCGAAGTATAATAGATACTGTGCTGTAGAGGTTTGATACACAATTTAAATGGAGTTGCCGAGCCGTCTTTAAATACAAGAAGTTTGAAAACTTCAAGTCAACTTATTATACTCGTACTCTTTGCTTCAAGTCGCCCTCGAGGCTTTGGCTTCCGGGCCACGCTGCAGCTCTGTGCGCCGGCTCTACCGGTAAATAAAACAAGTTAAAAACCTTAGCGTACACAAACGCTCAGGCTTGGCGCCATATATACATCATAGGTTACAATAATAGCTGACGAAAGACCTTGATATTGACATATTCATCAGTAATATTCCTGCTGTGAGGCGTAAATTGACGAGGAGTTACTTTGAATGAGCGTAGCTTCAATCTTTTAGTTAATCATACTGTGTTCCTATCCGTATGATGTTGTTGTTTAGTTAAGTTAATGAATACATAAGTTTCCACATTTTGTAACCCCTAGTTAGGAAATCTCACAAATTCAGTGTAAAAATAGTGATCTCACAAATGTTTACTGCGATGCTATCGGTGGGAACCTGTAATTGGCTTTTTGTATTTTATCTATATAATCAATGTGTTTCTGTAGCTGTTGGTTCTCCAAATAAATAAATAAATAAATAATTTCAGGTAAACATACCTACCTCCACTAACAAATTAAGTACCTAAGTACCAAGAAATGCATTATAGGAAGAAGCGAATATGTCCAGATTTTATTCTCTTGGATGGAGCGAATCATCCTATACTTGAAAATATAATTAGATTCCACAAAAATAACCTCAAAATTTCCTCCTGAATTGCCATTAAAATGAAAAAGTAACCGGCACTGGCAGACTTACACTCTTCCAAATGATGGACGTAAGTAAAAACTAGCTACGCTACGTCCAACATTTGGAACAGTGTAAGTCTGCCAGTGTCGGTTACTTTTTCATTTTAATGGCAATTTTGAAGTTATTTTTGTGGAATCTAATTATATTTTCAAGTATAAGTCAAGTCTTCCTAATGTTTGTTTGTGTGTACCTCTAACTTAAACTACTTATTGCACAGATATTATTACAAGTAAAGTAAAGTGGACCCCGTAGATAAGGGTGCAGCAATAATGTGACTCCTATAGGTTTTACCTAGGTACCTACATATAATGGTTAGAGCTATTATATAGGTATCTAATGCCAAGTTTCCATGTTGGTCTCCATGTTAGTCTTCCATGTAAATCTGAGGGAGTCCTTATTCTATGATGATGATGAATCGGTCTAAACACTAGTTCTCCAGCAATAAATAGGTACCTATCTATACATGTACCTAAGCTTCGTAAGCCGGGCGAATAACAACCGGGCGGGCCGCATTCCCAAGATACCATACCTTCCTTTTTTGTTTTGACGCTTAGAGACCGTATACATCTCTTAGAATATTAGAATAATTATTAATTGTATTTGGACGCTCAGAGACCTTATACATCTCTGGAATACTGAATAATATCATTAACTTCTGTTAATGCTGATACAGATCTTATATCGAATGTAATGGTCATATTTTGCAATTTTGTTTTGTTTACATTAACTTACTGACATTTAGTTTGTTAACCTTTTATATATAATTTTAAATTATTATTGTGTAAGATTACTATTTTATTGTAAATTACCGTTTGACATGTAAAAGTGCCCTTGTGGCCTATTTGCAGAATAAATAATTGATTTGATTTGATTTGATTGACCAAACCGGTAGGTACTGTTGGCGCACTTCTGACTTGCTTTTACATGATACGAAAGTCGTGTTCCCGGTTGTACCCTAAACGAGCCCGGGGCCTGCTTTGGCACCTAATCCCAAAATTTGGGCTAGACGTAGGCACTAGTTTTACAAAAGCGACTGTCTGACCTTCCAACCAAGAGGGAACAACTAGACCGCGGACGTTTGCCTTCACTGAACAGCTACTGTTCAATAGGGTGTAAGTAGTTTAGGAAAAAATATCCAAACCGCAAGAAATCAACAGTGAAATCTATAACTCGTTTTAGCCAGAAGGTTCAAATTTCAAATATTTCATCGCGTTGGTTGAATTATTTACGAAGATAAGGGTCAAATTATACTAGCCAGTTCGTAGCCGAGTAGAGTCCTGATGTTGCATGACTAGCGCATGCCGTTCCACTCGACTGCACAGGCAATAACGCGGCACGCGCCGATTACTCCGCTTCACGATAATGCTCACTAATTAATGACTTTATTCAAAACATTCCACTTATGTCAATAATCAATTTCAAAGATGTATAGGTTAGGTACCTACAGATTTATAAATTCCATTTAGATCCGAAAATTAAAACGCCCGAAGAAAGGTCTCTTTCTTTTTTTTCTCAGCTCTTTCTTGCCAGTTTCGTCAGATTCCATGTATGACAGGATTATTACATACCTAAGGTTAGTTCCTTAGGTAGCTTCATATTGCCGAAGGGCAAGCCGCCCAGACATAGGAGCCCTGCACAGCGACGCCCGTCGAAACTGGCAAATGACAAAAAATTGTCAGAAAATAAATCCTATATCCTATAGTATAGTATAGGACCTATACTATTAAACGAGCAATATTTGTATACTTACTTATATATTGTATGTCACCTTCTGTCAATTATAATGGAAGGAATAGTTACCGGCCCTACAGTCTGAGGGGTAACCACGTAACGTTTCCAACGCGCGTTAGGACAGTCCAACCGTCATGTTTCCATATACAAATTGTCATTTAGAACCTAACGTATACGTACAATGCGTTACGTGATCGACCTGCTGGTACTGAATAAAAAATAATAGACAAAACCAAAGTAATACGGTATAGTGTATCTACATTACACGATGGTTTACATTGCGGATACCTATTAGATAAGAGTGATATTTACCTACACTCTACCACAAGCGTATAGGTTCCTGGATGAGGTATTGCCAGCAATGTACAAATTGCAGAACATTCCCAAAAAGCGGAAACGTTCTCGAGAATGTTCTCAGAACATTCCTGCAACATGGAATCTACTTGAAATAAAGTTTAAATAAGCATAACTTAAAACTAAATGTTATTATGCATGTGTTATTGTCTATTACAGTTAGCTATTTTGTTGATAAGTGGTAAGTATTTTCAATTGTTACTTTTCCTTTCTTCTTTTTCTACTTGTATGATTATTAATGTCCTTTTAAAGTACTATGCACACTGTAACTCGTTTTTGTAAAGATTACCAACTCGCAGGGCGCCCAAGATACAGGCCCAGCCTAGTTTGGGGCCCGCTATACAACTATATTTATGTTACTGCTTTTTTTGTCTCAATAAAGATATTTTCATTTCATTTTCATTTCATTTTCATTTCATTTCATTTCAAGTTACCAATAAGTTGTTAAATTCTCACTGTATTTCACAGAACATTTCGACTTTCGGACTTCACACTTTACACTAGCCCTGACTTTTTAAACTAAGTTACCGAACTATTTCTTGATGCGTGTCTTTGGACTCTTTGATCGTGTTGTGTCACTCGTGTCAAATAAATAAATAAATTCTCGTTCTCGAGAACATTCTCAGAAGTTACCGAAAAATTCTCATGTGGAAAGTTTCGCAACTTTGGAAACTTCTCGTGAGTGCATTGCTAGGTATTGCAAACAATGAGAGAATTGTGCAATCATGAACAATGCCCACTCGAGTGTCTAGTATTTTCATTTCTATAGGTACCTACTTTACTATTTTATAACTTTTTCGAGTAAAAGTTTGTTCATTAGATAAGAAACAATCTAAAAGCGGAGGGTTGCCGCCAAAATGGGATTCTCCACGTTCCCATTGTTTTAGATTGCGATCATTATCCTCAAACATAAAACATTTTATATTCGACTATACATCCCCAGTCCAATATGACCCTTATACTCGTAACAACTATGCGTAATGGAAGGTCAAAGTTTTACTGGTTCGTGTAGCAATGTGTGGGAAGCGTTGAGAATAATAGCCCTCGCAGTCCCACGGTAAAACGTGGTTAAAACAATGCCGCGTGCCGACGCGCCCTGCGGAAGTAATACGAACAGTTTACCTTGCACAAGCTTCACCCAGTCGAGCATGTTACAGGAATCCCATCCCTGTTCCAAAGGGGTTAAATGTTGTAATTCTAGCGCTGGGATGGTTGGATACGAGGGTGGGTAGTTTGTGGGCCGTAATGAGAAGTTTTGCGGCACGCGCGAGGCCTGGTACCGAGAGCGCGACGCGGAGTGATTAGAACAGAGGCTATTTAGGTACCCGTACGTTGGTACTATATGGTTAAGTTAAATGTTAACAGGATTAACATGCAACATACCACACACGCACCCACATATAACGACCGGTTAGCCTAGTGGGTAGTGACGCTGCCGACGAAGCTGAAGGTCCTGGGTTAGAATCCCGGTAAGGGCAAATATTTGTGAGATGAGCATGAATATTTGTTTCTGAGTCATGGAAGTTTTCGATGTATTTAAGTATTTATATCTATTATACTGTGTGGAACAGATCGATGGACTTTTAAGCAAATGGGATATAGATCAGGTTTAGTGCTTTACTTCTCACCTAGTAACCATACAACACCGTTACCAACCGTTATATTTCTAACGGTTACCGAGATACAACTTGTTAAACATTGGTGAAAAAAACTGTATGTTTCAACCCTATCCAGCAGATTCAATGAAGTCAGCAAGATTCTTGTGACTTGTGACATGTGTCAATTTCAAATGAAAATAATAACGATTTTTATGTTTTTTTTTTCTTTTAAATCCAGCTTAACATTTATAATAGATCGTTTGTACGTCACTTATATAACACTGTCCTTTCAGCTTAGTCCAAGGAAATGTTCCTCCCTGTATATATCGTCGTCTAGTACCCATAACACAAACCTTAATGAGCTTACTATGGGACTAGGTCGATTTGTGTAAGATTGTCCCCTAATATTTATTTATACCAATTACTTGCTTACCTATGACGGTAAAACGAAGAATGTCTCAGATGGCATTATAGCAGATATTTGATGGCGAAGGGAAAGGTCAATAGGTATAATGTTGAGGTTTTATCTTATAGATAACCCTAGTCTTTGCCCTAGGGTTAGCCTGCAGTGTACTAAAGTTTACGTCTATCCCTGGCCAGGTAGTGAGATTTTACGTCTATCCCTGGCCAGGTAGTGAGATTTTACGTCTATCCCTGGCCAGGTAGTGAGATTTTACGTCTATCCCTGGCCAGGTAGTGAGATTTTACGTCTATCCCTGGCCAGGTAGTGAGATTTTCCGCACGAATAGGGGCCGGTAATTTCCATTTTATGTACAGGTGTGATTTATGTGTTTTACGAGGTTATTTCTCGAGCGCCTTAGGCTTAGCTAATGTACCACAACGAGCGCGCAACATTTAAATAAAATCAATATCAAATTGCAATCCGTCACATACGTCTCCCTTCGGCCTTCTGGTAAAAAACTGACTAAGTATCATATGTTAAAGAGCCCTCGCCCTGCTCGCCCGCGGCGCGCGGCGGCTATGTTGATGTTGACACTTCATAATTGGAGCTGTAACATCGCCCTAACCTAAACAGATGCTCCCAGTTGGCAACATCTATTGTCATCTAGTTTTCTATTACGGGAACCGGGTCGGAGGAAGGGACGAATTACATTTGTAACAGCCGCCCTGTAATGAAAATGAGTAGGTATACAAGTTGTACCCGTTTTCATTCCTCCTGGGTAGGTACCGTTTTACTTATTTACGTACGTAACGTTTATTTATATTAGGATTGCATAGAGTAGAGTGAAAGTACCTAAGGTAAAA
This sequence comes from Epinotia ramella, assembly GCA_947578815.1. NCBI lineage: Eukaryota > Metazoa > Arthropoda > Insecta > Lepidoptera > Tortricidae > Epinotia > Epinotia ramella. The sequence continues at coordinate 16,645,020 of OX388223.1, forward strand.
TACTTAGTAGGAACCTACCCGACACCATCACTCGAAAACTTTAAATCTCAATTTATAACGCTTAAGGCGCCGTAGGTTCAGCGAAGTTAAGCGATCAGAGTTTTTGAAACAATATAATGCGTCTGTTTATAGTAATATGGTTTAAACAAAATACGAATAGTAATCTTGAGGCTTTTCTGCAGGGAAATCAGTGCTTCGAAACATGATTAAGTAAATTTCGCTCGATAGAAAAAAATCACGAACATAGGTCTAAAACACACAAAAATACACTTAAAATATTCGTAACAAATTATGCACAAAAGCTAAAATTATTAAAATTGCTTCTAAAAATCGGCAATATTATGTTTGAGGGAAATCAATGTTTACATTTTTATTTATTTAAACGGCCAAAAAATTAAAATTCAAAAACATGATATCCGCACTTCCGAGCACGCACTTCCATCTCGCTCACGCTTATGCTCAGCGAGAGGGAGAGAAGACCATGAACCTACGGCGCCTTAATTAAGAAAAACCGGCCAAGTGCGAGTCGGACTCGCGCACGAAGGGTTCCGTACCATTATACAGGGAGGAACATTTCCTTGGACTAAGCTGAAAGGACAGTGTTATATAAGTGACGTACAAACGATCTATTATAAATGTTAAGCTGGATTTAAAAGAAAAAAAAAACATAAAAATCGAAATATTTTATCTTAGTGACAACCCTAAATACATAGTTATTATTTTCATTTGAAATTGACACATGTCACAAGTCAATCTTGCTGACTTCATTGAATCTGCTGGATAGGGTTGAAACATACAGTTTTTTTCACCAAAGTTTAACAAGTTGTATCTCGGTAACCGTTAGAAATATTAATATGGTTATTAGGTGAGAAATAAAGCACTAAACCTGATCTATATCCCATTTGCTTAAAAGTCCATCGATCTGTTCCACCCAGTATATAATAATAAGTTACAATAGAATTTGTACGAAACTATTACTTCTTGAAGTACATTTTATAAGTTGGTCGACTATTACTCGTAAACGTGTAAAGCCTACTTAGCTGTGATAGTTTTCCTTTTAACTTCGTTATATGTACTACTACCATGACATAACAACATACACATATAAAATAATGTATTTTATGAATAAAAATCTGAATCTGAATCTGAACCATGAATTTTTTCACATATCCCAAAACAACCATTTAGCTAGCAGGGGGTGGGGACACTGGAGTCTAACAAAAATTAGCACTTTAAGGCTTAATATTTCACAAACGGATCGTTTAATCGAAAAATTGTTTTCACAAACCCCCAATATTTTTAAAAGACCTATCCAACGACACCCCACACTATGGGGTAGACGACAATAAAAAAAATCATCCCCACTTTACATGTAGGGGAGGTACCCTAAAAAAAAATGTTTTTCAAGATTTTATTTTACCACTTTGTCGGCATGACTAATATGTATATTCATGCCAAGTTACAGCTTTCTAGTACCAAGAGCCTCTGAGCTAAGCTGCGGACAGACGGACGGACGGACGGACATAGCGAAACTATAAGGGTTCCGTTTTTGCCATTCTGGCTCCGGAACCCTAAAAACCAGAGTGTCAACTATTAGAATGCAGGTGTCAAACATCGAGACGTTTAGCTAAATTTGCCTTTATTCATGTAAGTACATATATCAGCCTGCACTTGTAAGTAAGTGTTAGATGGGAACTTCGACTAGCTAAACTACAAAATCACCTACATACAAGGAGATACACAAAGCTTTCTATTTCCGATAAAAACTACGTAAGTATGTGTATTGAAATTGAATCATACATCAATGAATCGTACATCATCTGTATTCCAAGAACTTGCCTTATCCATTTAACTCTACATCTGTCCCTGTCCCCCAAGTGTTGCCCGACTGGAGGGCGAGAGGGACGCAGTCGATTGTGGTCGTGTCGAAAGCCGGCGTGCTCCGAGGATTAGCCTCACAATGTTGCACAATGTCGGATCCGGAGGATGCGGTGTTAAGGGGAGGCGTTTTGAAAAAAGTACAATTTTGGAAATAATTTATTGCTGATTTGTTCTATGTACCTAATGGATATACTATTATCTATTAAATAGGAATCCATCATTTTACCGAAAATAGTTTCATCGATTCAATAACACTTTTTTTTTTATACCACGTCGTTGGCGAACAAGGCCCACGGCTTAAGTGGTCACCGTAGCCTATGGACGCTTGCAACTCCGGGGGTCTTACATGCGCGTTGGCAATCCTTAACTACCCCAACCCTACCCTATCCCCCCCCCCCCCCCCCCCCCTACCCTACCCTAGCCCTACCCTAGACTATTCGCAGAATTTTATCATCACTTGGGAATCATTCATCGAGTTTCGTTAGATCGCTCATACATTTGCTCGAATTACCTTTTACACGAGAATCAATTCATCGAATTTTACTTTATAATATTATTTGTCCATCGACATAGTCGTTCATCGAATCGCCTTTCCTATAATTTCGGTTTAACATAAGTTTCAGTTCCCAAAATTCTTATATTTTCGTATAAGGATCAGGTCAGAGCAGCTAAGATAAAGGAGGGCTGACGGGGTGACGTCGACACGCTGGCGGTTAGTTTAGTTTAGGTTAAAATGCCAAACCAACAATACCAACTCAGAACCGTGTTTCATTAAATTTATTTATTTTATTTATTTATTTTTATTGTTCGACACTTACGATTAACACGTTCGCTGCGGTATTAGGTCGATCGACCTTATAAAATATATGGTTAATTACAGTTAAATATTTTTTCCGCGGTGAAGGTGTTAATACTATAAACAACGAATTATTCTGTGACAGGTAAATTCGATGAATCGTTACGCTACGATTTGATACAAATTTTAAACGATTAACGATGAAAACTTGTTTGATTAAATAAATAAATAATAAATAAAAATCGTTTATTTACCAAACAAAAGTTGCACAAAAAACATAGCTTACAATTATTTGGTTAAACTTATGAGTAAAGCTTGTACACTGGTGAGAATTACCATCGGGCCCAAACTAGGCACAGCCTGTATCTTGGGAACCGAGTCACTAGATTTGACAATTCAAAGTATAACAATAAAGAATAGTACGGCCGTTTTTGGAAAATGTAATGGAATGTTAAACAATAAAAAAGCGGGCTATAGAAAAAAACTAAAATTAAATCTACTTAATTAAAAACCTGGTGCATGCGTGTTTATATAATATGTATATATAAGTGAGTGTGCTTGTGAGTGTTTGTGTGTGTGTGTGTGTGTGTGTGTGTGTGTGTGTATATATGTGTGTGTGTGTGTGTGTGTGTGTGTGTGTGTGTGTGTGTGTGAGTACAGACACTCTAGTTATGCTTTAATAATATCTTCGGTTTGATCGTATGAAAGGGTAAGAAGCCATTTTTTTACTGTGGTTTTCAGTCGTGCATTAGGAATAGTGTCAAAAGAGCATATTTTAGAAACCCTGTTGTAAATAGTGGGATGTAGGTAATCGGGAAAGCGTTTGGCAAAAGCAGTCTTGACTCGGGGGTGCTGGAGATATAAATGTTTAAGGCGTTTTTGAACACGTCTGACATGATCAACTGAAGCAATAGCCTTTTGGTGAGATTCAGCAACAGCTTTGACAATGAAAAGTTGGCGAACTCTAAGGATCGGCGCTACTTCTTTATATAAATCATCGGTAGGGAAACGGAAAGGTTTCCTCAACATGACTTTTAAAACAGCACGTTGAGCCCGCTCCAGCCCAATCATTGTAGTCTTACCTGCTCCGCCCCAAGCCGCAATGCAGTACTGTAGAATAGATTGACAGAGTGCAAAGTATACCAACATCAGAATCTGCTTAGGTGCGCCACCTCGCAGGAGTTTCATAATGTAGATGACTTTTCTAACCCGGCCAGACAACGTTTCAATATGTTGTCTAAAGGACAACTTCTCGTCAACAATCACTCCCAGGTATCTTACCGCCTGAGCTCGGTCAATCGATTCGTGAGTACCTTTGCTAGAAGTCAATTTTAGAACATTACAAGAGAGGGGGGCTGATGAAATCGTTTTATGAAACGTTAAAAATTTGGTTTTTTTAGCATTCAGAGTTAATAAGTTACCATCTAACCAATTCGCTATACCCGATAAACCAGCTTCGGCCATACAAATTGCTTCATCCCACGAACTACCACAGAAAAGGGCAACAGTGTCATCAGCGTAACAAATCAATTCGGAGTTTTCCATCTGAAGTGACAAAATATCGTTCATATAAATTAAAAATAGAGTTGGTCCAAGAATGCTTCCTTGCGGAACACCGAAACTAATCGATAAGTCCCTACTGACACTGTCGCCGACCTTGACATATTGGCTTCGGTTTGTGAGATAACTTTGAAACCATCCCAGTGCCGAGCCTCGTATGCCAGTAAGTTCAAGTTTTTTTAGGAGGATCGGCACTGAAACGGTATCGAAGGCCTTGGCAAGGTCAAGGAAAACTCCAATGCACTTGTTTCCTTGGTCGAGCTGTTTTGCGATGAGGTTAGACAGCAAAACCACGGCATTTTCTGTAGACCGCTCTCGCCTAAATCCAAATTGCCTATCGGAGAGAAGTTGGTGTTTTTCTAAGAATTCTATCAGTCGCTTGTTAACTATTTTCTCCAAAAGCTTAGAAAAAATGCAGAGAAGGGATATCGGGCGATAATGGTCTGGGTTATTTTTTTGACCGCTTTTAAAGATTGGGCATACCGCGCTTTTTTTCCAAGCTTCAGGAAAAGAACCTGAGGTCAAACTAAGATTAAAAATATGTGCAAGTGGCGTGCAGATAAATTCACTTATTGCCTTAATTAACGGGGGTTTGTGTCCGTCTGGCCCAGGTGCACTGTCATTTTTAAGGTTCAAAATGAGCTTATGTATTTCGTGCGGGTCAGTTGGCATAAGAAATAACGATTCAGACGGATTCCTTTCTACCGCACAAGCCGAAGCCAAATTCTGCTGTGTGGTATTGAGCCTCTGCAGTATTCGATCCGCCAAATTGGCTCCAATCGAAACAAAATGCTTATTGCAATAAGTAAGAGACTCCTGACTATCTGCGGAATTTTTCGTGAGATCACTGGCATCAGAGTTGCGTTTAGGATACTCACACACTCGCTTAATTGTGCCCGAAAGTTTTTTAGGATTATTCCTATTGCTGGTGAGATCTCGGTTGTCATATTCGGCCTTTATTTTGCGCAAGAGTTGCCCATAAAAGTTTCTATAACGTATGTAGCTTGTCTTCAAAATTTGATTTTCAGGGTTACTTTTAACTTGTAAGTGGAGGCTATCGCGGTGTTTCATGCATCGAATTAAGCCGGGAGTCATCCACGGCTTCAAATTAAAACGACTACGGCTAAGCTTAGATGTGTAGGTGTGTTTTTTCACAGTGTTGTTGATAATCTCATCAAATAGCGTTACAGCAGTATTTAATTCCACACAGCTCGTAACTGGGGTCCAGTCAGTGTCACGAAGCTCTGCTGCGACTGCTTGATAGTGAACACGGGAGATATTACGGTCACAACTATGCTTATTTATGGGGGATGAAACGCTGAGTATTGTGAAGTCATGGTCAGTGATCGCAGTTTTACATACAATACCTGTAGGAATGTTATGGGTTTTAATAAAAATGTGGTCCAGACACGCCTTACCTCTGGTAGGAGCCGTGATGGCCGGTAACAATCCATGGGAGGCCATTAAGGTTAGATAGTCACCAGTTACAGAGCTCATCGAGTCAAGGATATCAATGTTAAGGTCCCCCGCCACAATGATGCAAGAACTGTTACTTATACTACTTAATGTCGAGTCAAGAGAACTATTAAAGGCAGTAAAGTCAGTTAACGATGGGGAACGATATATGCCTAATACAGAAACGTTATCCACTTTGACAAGTAGGAAGTCAGCCCCCAAAACTGGCGGTTCGTGAACAGAAGGGCTTAAGAAGTCCCTGTAGGTATAGAGAAGATTGACGTGTGGTTTGTCTCAGCAAGAAACGGAGACACGTGATTGACCTCATGAAACAGCTGTTCTGATAAGAACAGCTGATTGCTCTGACAAGAGCAGTTTTCGATTGTCCCGAGAAGGACATTTTATAATTGTGAAGACGCCGGCAATGCAGCATCACTATCGTCGAGGTTCTTCAGCTTCGATCTTCGAGCACGGAGCGACAGGGCAGCGATGTGTTCGTCTCGACGGCCGGCGCAGAAAAGGATCGGAATTTGCGCGCCAAAATCTTTTATAGGCGAGCGAGCCGCGCGCGTTGCCACGCGCCGCCTACCTCCCTCTCGCTCGTGCGCATCCGTCCCGCTCTAATCATGTTATTGTTGCGGTTTAAAACTGTCACTAGTTGTAAGCTTTTTTATTGTATATAGTTAGCCGTATTTGTAAATAAAATTATTCCAGTTTCAAGTATTCTACAATTAACAACAGAGTTTTACTTAACTACCTACAAGTCTCCAGCCAAGACTCCCTGCACAAACCTCTGTTAAAGTGGTGACCTGCCGACTCAAGAGCACAGAAGCAACCAGCATCAAGATTTCAAGCATGGCCGGAGAAAATGGAGCCAACTCGGGAGGTATACCCGTTCCGCAACCCAACGCTGGCGATCAACATGAAGCTCAACATTTAGCAGCAAGCCACGACGTGTCCGCGATATCTCTCTCACTCCGTGTACCACCGTTTTGGCGCGACCAGCCGCTATTATGGTTCTGCAGTTTCGAAGCCGCCACCACCGATCTGAAAAGAAGCCAAGCTCAGCTCGCACAAATGGTCATCGCACAGCTCGAGAAGCAAGACATCCAGAATATCGCAGATCTCATCTACTCGCCGCCGGAACAAAATTACTACCAGGCCATCAAGGATCGTCTCATCTCGCTGTACGAGGAATCAAACAGCGCCCAGGCAAAGAAACTGCTGTCACAGGTCGAGCTCGGCGAACAGAAACCTAGCCAGTTACTTCGCAAGATGCAGAATCTTAACCGCGAGAAGTTCCCCGAGAGCACAATGCAAATGATGTGGCTCGATCATTTACCGCCACACGTCAGATCCGTACTCACCGTCAGCGAAGCATTCAAAATCAAGACTACGCTCGACGACCTCGCTCTCCTCGCCGACAAAATGATGGAGCACACGCCGTCATCCCACGTCGCCGCCATTTCGTCGCCCATTCCGATTCCGTCAACATCAACACAGCCGCCACCGCTGCTACCTCCGTCACAAGCTACCTACCAGCAACATCCGCATCTCGACACACAATATCTCATCGGCGAGATAAGAAGATTGTCGCTCGAAGTCGCCGAACTACGATCAAGGCCGCGTGAAAACAACGATCGTCGCAACAGCCGATTTCACCGCCGTTTCCCGTCACGTTCCCGTCCTCGCAGCGCATCGCAATCGCAAGACCGAAGCCGCAACAACTCGCCCATGCCATATTGCTACTACCACCGTCGCTTCGGCATGGACGCGAATAAATGCACGCCACCGTGCAATTTCAAGCCGATCAACTCGCCGTCGGAAAACTAAAAGTAACGCTGGCAGCGGCGGAAACCGGCGTTACCGAAACATCTCACCGCCTTTTCGTGACCGACAAGACATCCAAACTTACCTTCCTGGTCGACACTGGAGCGAACATATCCGTGCTGCCACGAAGAAAAGGCACGCAAGAGCAGCCCCTCCCGTTTCAACTTTACGCCGCTAACAACACCGTCATACCTACCTACGGTGAAAAAACGCTCGAACTCGATCTCAACCTACGACGAGCATTCAAGTGGAAATTCATCATCGCAGCCGTATCGAAGCCTATCCTGGGAGCCGACTTTCTCAAGTTCCACCACATCATTGTGGACATCAAGAATCGACGACTGATCGACGGAAAGACGCTACTCACGACTAACGCTCAACTCTGCGCCGCTAACATACCTACCGTGCGCAGCATAGACGTGCAGCAGTCGTATCACGATATACTAGCCGATTACCCTGGAACTACGCGACTTACATCTATGAAGCTTAGCCCGAAGCATAACGTCGAACACTTCATAGAAACAACTGGCCCGCCCCTTCACTGCAGGCCACGCCCCATCGCACCACATCGATACGAGCTCGTGAAGAAAGAATTTGCCAACATGATGGAGCAAGGCTTATGTCGTCCCAGCAAGAGTCCATGGTCCTCACCGTTACACGTAGTACCTAAGAAGAATGGAGACCTGCGTGTATGTGGCGATTACCGAAGACTCAATGCCATCACCAAGCCCGATCGCTATCCCATACCACGGATACGCGATTTTACCTACCAACTCGCCGACAAGAAATTTTTTTCGACACTCGATTTGAACCGTGCTTATCAGCAATTACCCATCAGCGAGCAAGACATCGAAAAATCAGCGATAATAACTCCCTTCGGATTATACGAATTCCCGCGTATGTGTCCTGGACTGACACACTGTGACACCGCAGCTCTTGTTGAGATGATTGGACGTATGGAAAGAATTATACCCTGGAAGTTGATTAATGATAGAGCTGTCATGGAGCCAACACTCGGAAAGGACAATTATATCAAAGGAAACCTTAAAACGTTTGAGCGCTACTGCAAAATCATTAAAGTTGCGTTGGAGGCTTCTTATATTAAAACAAAGTATTTTAAGTTTGTTGTTTGTTAGAAATTGGGAACAGGATTCAACACCGTCTATCGAATGACATTGAATAGTAAAAGAATTATCCAGATCAGCACCTAGTTCGTCGTTGAATGAAAAGCAAAGAAAGGTTTTTTTAGGTGAATCTTGAAGAGGGAGTCACTCGATAAACGGACTCGAAAATGTGTTCCCGATTTCTTGTGTACTAATCCGCAGATCTTTTTTGGAGCAAAGAGAACCGGAGTTTTATAGTATGTGTGTGTGTATGTGTGTGAATAGAGCTTGTGGGATGCGTGTAGTATGCGTGTTTGATAACTGTTAAGGATGTTGTATTTATTACGTATTAAAAAAAATGTTTGACTTATTGACATGCGTATAAAAGGTAAGAGCGGACACAAAAACTCAGTAAAAAACTCAGAAAGGCTACGCTGTGGGTTCCGTGATTGGGGGAAGACCGACCCGGGCATCCAGGTCCACTGAGCACCTGATGACCGTAGCTTGTGCACCTTCCTTCTCTTTGACGAAGATTGTTCCATTTTTGGTCCAACAATATTTAAGACTGTAGTGCTTGGCGCGCAGCCTGGCGTCACGAAATAACTGGCGGTTCTTTTTTGTGAGGTGTTCGTTAAAAAATATTTTCCGAGGTGGACCGGATACTTCTATATCGGACGAAGATAAGTTACGTCGTGCTTTGGCGGCGCGAAGGAAGGCGTCGCGGATGGATTTCCTTGCTAAGCGAAGCACAACAGGACGAGGCTGCTTGTTTTGGTTTGCATTACTGCTGCTTGACGGCACCGCTCGACGGGGACCCACGCGATATACCCCGTCAATGTCGCTATCCTGAAGAGTTATCCCGATTTTGTTGGCTGTGACAAGAACCATGTGTGTCAGGTTCTCGTTAGGAGCCTCGTTTATGCCCATGATTTCTATTTCATTACGCATGTTCCACTGCTGGTGAGTGTCCACTTGATCTTGGAGCATCACGATTGTAGCTTGCAGCGACGAAATTTCAAGGTCCCGCTCACTTTCACGCTCTTCGAGTGATAGGATTCTTTGCTCGTGAGAGTCTAAGCGATTATTGCACTGAGCCATAGCCGCTGTCAAGCTTTTTAGGCTTGATTTAATTTCATTCATGTCTTCTCTGAGCATGCGTATCTCATAAGTGAGACAGCCTAGGGCGTCATCGGAACTTAAAGAAGCCCCAGCTGTATTGTGGTTACGATTTGAGCCTCGAGTCGCAGTAACGTTCGGGTGAGGAGGTCCGCCCGGGCCAGGGCGTACCGGTGTGTGTGTGTTGTCTCCTCTAGGTTTCTTACATTGACAAGTAGGACACACCCAGCTCGTCCTAGCATCCGCTGACCACTGCTTAAATGACTCGCTTGTTATATTTACACAAAGCTGGTGGAAGGCCGAGCCACAGCCTGCGCAAGTTATCGAACAGGAATCCTTCAACAGCAACTCGCAGGCAGCACAGACGGGGGCCATTTTCACGCCTATAGACCCAGTTATAGGTTCTATTTTATTTTATTTTCAGTAAGAAAAATTTTGATAGTTGAAGTTGTTTATGGCATAAAATACAAAACAAAAATAAAAAAAAGAATAAATATTGTTGTCCCCGGGGTTCGAACTTGCGTCACTTCAATGCTTGTAGTGATATTCACGCGGTGGAAACCACTAGACCAACCGCTCAGTTGCAATAGTCAACGAAATTACGGTACATATGACAGGTAAAGTGTTTGTTCAAGTAAAGAGCAGGTCCAAAGTTCAGCTTTTGTTATCGCGGAGCGCTAGCACTTTCAAGTTATAGGGTAGACCATTAAGATTTTTGGACTGTTTTGCACTGTTTAACACTCTTATTGCACTGTTTAGGTCACAAAAAATATTTTGTTCGAAGCGGCGGGTTTTAGCGAGTCTATTGGTGTAAGTTTTATGGTCTAATATGCACTTTGAACACGGTTCTACATTTTTAATACGGAGCGAAACAATAGTATGTGTTAACTTTAAGACGGACGACCGACGTACCCTTTCGTTAAACCGTTTGATTAAATAAAAAACAATGTACCTATAAAAAGCGTAATGCAATTCGTGGAATAGTTTTCGGCGACATGAAAATCGACTTAAGACATTTCGATAAAATGATAGACACCCATATTAAATAGTTACCTAATGAGTCTAAACACAAAATCCAAAAAAATGTAGACATCAAATAAATGATAACCGTGAAACCCACTTTTTTCGGAAAAAACATGAATATGTCATATATTTTTATCAATTTTTTATCGATTTTAATCGCGGGTAAATTTATTTGGACTTTTGCCAACATTGACCATGTCGAACTATTGTCGCAACTATAGCTCTTATGATGTTGAGTTGAGACAAGACTCAGTTCAAAATTTTGGACAAACATAGCGTTCCATTTTAACATCTTGGTCTTAAGTAAAACTTTTCGTAGTTAAGACTCTTAACTACGAAAAGTTTTACACAGTAGATGGGGCAATGTTACCTACGTATTTTCAACTCAAATCCATACACGTCACATTCCACAATTCCTGGCTGAAGTTAAAGACATGTAAGTCTGACTCAAAGTAAAGTCATAAATATAATCTAGTTTCTACTAAAAGTAGTAAGGTTGCCATAAATATAAGAAGACCAGATTTGCTTTTTGGGTAAAGTTTTGCCTGGCGCCAAGTAGGCATGTTTCACGGAACTTAATTAGCTTCTGAAAAGTCAGAACAAATAAGTATTAATAAATGTTTTGTCTTTTTTTTGGTTCGTTAGCATTTGCTCAATAATATTAAAAGATAAATCATACGAAAAAAAAGACAATGCACGGTTCATTTCAATCTATATAATTACTACCGGGTAGAAATTTATTTCATTAAAACTATCAGCGTCTTGACTTAACTTACACTAGACTGAGTACACCTTTGCAGTAAATACTTACAGGTCTGCCTTGCCGTTCTTTACCGTGCAGCTGTAGGTCTAACCTTACCTATTAAAATACTATCTGGGAGCGCGTCGCCTTAATAAAGATGTATAAAAAAACGAACTACTTAATCCGTTGTAAAGTTGTAACACCTCTCAGACAAGCCGCCCACAACAACAGCCAGCTGACAACACACGTTATTTTATTACTTAAAAACCAATACAAAATCCATACCAGTGAGTATTCAAGCTGTTCTCGACTTAAGCATATGACGATTAGTATCATTTTTGCGTGAATATCGAGAGTTAAGTTTGTTCCGTCGGGTAGAGCTGGCCACAAAGAGAGTTCCGGGTCGGAACAGTCTGCCGGAACCTTAAGGGCTTGGATTAGGCGGCTTAAGGCGCTGCGGTCAAGACGTGAGAGGTTTATTGAAGCATTGGGTTCTGTAAGTTTTGTTATGCTGGCTTTAGGAAACAAACGCAATCTAGCATGACATGTTTTCTTCGCAAAAAAACAAAACCCATTCGAGTTTACGCAACGCTACCTGTGCTACGCCGTAGCCCGTAGCAGCATTTTTCCACTTTGTAGCGGAAATCGTTCGTAGAGACATGATTCATATGTGAGTTAAGTGCAAGTTGGGTTCAACCGTACCATTAATCAGGTGGCAGTAGGCGGGCACATTGCTCGTAAAACCGTTGGCCGTTGGGTCGGAAAGGTTCTCGATTAGATACCGGAAGGCGCAAACTGTGATTACCTGGGAAAGTTCGCGGTAGTCTGGATGTGGATGGCGCAGCGTTCATTGTGGCGCTCTTTGGCGGAGGCCTATCCAGCACTCCAGCAGGGGACGTCTCTCGGCTGACGATGATGATGACTATGTTAATTAATCAAGTACGATATGCTGCCGCCAAACAGTACATACACTGCTGTCTGTGATATGTCAAATTATTCCAAAGAATGAACTCTATGTACCTATTGACACATTAAATTCATTAAAATGCAGACCAAAATACACGATAGTAATTAATTTGTTATTTTTCTAAAGACACATAATATACTGTAATAAATTATGGCAATCGCTATAACGCTTGTCGGTTAAAAATGTCCGAGTTAAACAGATCGCAGTGCACGATAAACTTCTAGAAGAAGGTTGAAACATAAACATTTCAGACAGAAGTAGTTCCGCCTCAAACTGATCTCTGGGCTGAGGTGTCCAACTCGCTTAGTTGTATACCTATTGCAATAGGTATCTAACTTAAAAGCGGCCTGGTACTACACTGGGCACGTTGGCTTTGATGGGAATGTAGGAGTTTTGAACAGCGTTCTATTCTTGTGTAATAGAGTTGACCCTTACGCTTTTAAATTATGCTGTCAATATACAGAACCCTAAAAGCAGGGTAGATGACAATATTGTGATTCGGTGTAATTCGGGGGCGGCGCGCCATTGTGCAACGGTGTAGCCGCCGATTGTAGCGTAACGACGGCAAAAAACGGCCGCACGTAATGAAATAATGCGAGGTGCCGCCCGGCCGAGTCTTGTCACAATATGTTGTAAATTTGAGTTCAATCGATACACGAGTAGAATTCGCTATTGTGACAGAAGCAGCGGAAAAAATACGGGAAATAAGGGATTGTCTGATAATCCCGATATGAGGAATGTCCGGCTTTATTGTGCTTTACTCAACCTCCTCGCGACCAACATATATTGAGAAGTATTTTCTTAATAATCTTTGTCACGACATACTTTAATATACTTGCTAGCTGTTCGCGCGGCTTTGACCCGGATGAAGTGTATTGGCTATGTCCATCCAGAAAGTCGAAAGATATCGAATAAGTAGCTCCGGATATTGCCGGCTAATAAACTTGGGTGCGTAACGATCGATATAAAAACTTTTGATATATTTTCACTGGATATAACGATTAAAGGATATAATGCACTTTTGATATAACAACATTTGATATATTCTCATGAAATATAATTATCAACAGATATAATGAACTTGTAATATAACAACTATTAATCTAACAGTCATAACGTATAACACACATGGGTTATAAGTGTTATAACTTTGTTCGATATAAAACTCAGTTGGTATTAATGTATTATTGGCATAATCTGGAATACTTATATACCTACTACTATTATTTCTTACATATTTTACTCTAAGGCAGGTTGGTGTAGGTACGACGACGAGTAACCACTGAAACACAACAGTATAAACTAGTAACACATAGTATATTTTCGTATAAGGATTATAGTATAGAAAATTAAGGATAGGGCAGCTGTAGAAAGAGGGGCTTGGGGGGCGAAGCCCCCGCTGTAAAAAAACGACAAATAATTGTAACAATGGTATTATTTGTAGGTTAGGTTAGGTTAGCTTGTGTCCTTTAGCGTGGAAATAGGCATCCCGCGAAGCGGGGTGACGTCGACACGCTGGCGGTTAGGTTAGGTTAAGGTTAGGTTAAAATAATTAACGTGTGTGTGAAAAAAAAATGATATCTTACAAAACATTATACCACTAATACTTATATCCAATACTAGCTTCTGCCCGCGACTTCGTCCGCGTGGAACTCTTTTATATCGTAGCTCCTTAAATACAAACTTGCGCCCCCTATTTCGCCCCCTTAGACGATGATTCCCGGAATAAACACTATATGTATACCAAAATTCATTTTAATCCGTTTTTGCGTGATTGAGGTCCAAATTTTAGCATCATAGCCTAGCGGCGGCTGTGAGTCGGAAACGATAACGCAGGTTAAGCAAAGATGGCAGCGGTCAGTCTTTGGATGGGTGACCGCCTGATTAATTGAGTGGGTGGTTAATATTTAATATAAATGAGCGCTTCCGTGATTTGGAAGGCACGCTCTCGGCTGCTGTCTATGACATTAGTCGTTAAGCCGAGTTAGAGGCATTCGGGCGGCTTAAGAACTCCTAACAGTCGAGTTGCCCACTCACTTGACAAAGGGGAGACAACTGTTACTCGCGTCCGGAGGAGCTACCTACCACAACCCTGCACGTGTCCCCTGGGTGGTACTAAAAAGTGATAAACTTTAAAGGCCAAAAATAATGTATGCCATATACGATTAAATAGTTTATAAATTAGGTTTATTCACGATTTTCGCTACGGTGATAGAATTGTGCTCAAGTTTACCAACAAAGTGAAAATTTAATTGATAAAATAAGTATAAAGTCAAGGATAATCCTACTAATATTATAAATGCGAAAGTTTGGATGGTTGGATGTTTAGATATTTGGATGTTTGTTACTCAATGGTGCTTAAACGGCTCAACCGATTTAGATGAAATTTTACACGAAGATAGTGTATAGCCTGGATTAAAATATAAGATAGCTTTATCCCGTGTCCACGCAAACGAAGTCGCGGGCGGAAGCTATTATTAAATAAGGGATAAAACTGGCCGAGATGGCGTCGGACTTTCGCAGCGATGAAGCGCGCCGGGTGACTTTGAACGTATTAAAAGTCTTAAAACTAACGCAATTACAGATCTTTGTTACAACGGATATTAACAATAATATATTCATGATTATAAGTCGCAAATTCAATGAAAAAGAAACATTATTAATGCTTGAAGTATATAATGATAGCACCATCTAGCGAGCATGATTTTGATACAATTTCAGTTTGATAGAGGTCGTTGATGTTAGTTGTCGATTGGCGCCATCTACCGAGCTTAAGTTTAGTCCAATTTCAGCTCGATAGATGCCGCTTATATTATGTTTTTGATTTTATTTAGACTCATAAAAATAACATACCAAACCATATTAAATGAGTTTTATTTGATTCTAAAATTATGAAAGGAAAACTAATGTAAAACTGTAAATGTTTCTAAGTATAATGCCATACAATATTTCCGTAACTTCGCAAACACAACATTTTATCAGTTCATATTTTAATTAAGTTTGGCCCAGGTTGGGGTCACGTTGGAGAAACTCGGCATACATTAAAAACGCTAAGACTGCATGAATGCATTCAAACCCACAACCGTCAATAGGTATTGTTATTAATGCTTAAGCTTTGTTTTTTTCCGGGGACCGAGTTTTTCTCGGCTGTAATACTACGAAAAATTGATTTCTATTCAAAATTAAACAAAAAACCAATAACTGATCGTTTACCAAAAAAAAAACGAAATAAACTGATAGAAAGAAAACAAAAAAACCTCATCGCTGGGGTTCCAACTCGCAGCCATCAACAAACCAACCATTGGGTATCCATTGGTCGTCATCGAAGAGTAAGCCTGCCTTTTGCGAGAGAATACAGAAAAAACTAATTTTCTCGAAAATAAGACGAAGCTAGATCGGTCTCTCGGCCCCGTAAACCCCTATACTGCACATTTTACAAATATATATAAACAATTTTACATCCATTGTTTTTTCACGTTTTATCTATATTTTGCTGAAAGTTTGAATAGGTTCTTTTTAATTTCTAGTCAAGTATATGCTTGCCAATTTTCAAGTAGCTCATAGATTCAAGGGGTTCCCATACAAACTTCAACCCCATTTTTAACCCTTTTGCACTCTTACCTTTATAATTTTTATAACCTATTCCGTGGCCGAAGATCCATTGAACGTTTTAGTGAAAGTTGCATATTAATCCATTCGATAGTTTTCCCATGATACCCGGACAAACAGAAAACATAACACTCCTTTTCGTTGGGCTGTCGTAAGATGGCGCTGTTGCGTAAAGTAAAGACGATTTTATCCAAATATTCTCAAATTTGGCCTGTCGGTCACCGTAACTCAATCAAACTTTTTTATACGTTTAATATGGTTTGTTGGAGTTCAGACGCTGACAAAAATCTGGAGAATGACCTTCTAAATGCGTGGAAACTGGTCAAGTTCTGCATCGCGCTATTGAAGTTTTTAATGTATGTAACATACAACAACATACAATATGTTGTATAAATACAATTTCCTTCAAGCTCTACTTATATGTCTCACTGACAACCTCAACGAACTTTCACATTTATTATATGTAGAGATGTTGTTATATCCAGTGAACATATATCAAATGTTGTTATACCAATCATTACACACCCAATAAACTTACAAAGCTACATTACCACAGACTTTTACTCTTTATAATATTAGTAGATATAGGTAGGAACTTACTTCCTCTCCTATATATTAGGTACCGACGTCTTTATGAAAAGGGAAAAACTAAGATTTATTAGGTACCTAGTACTCGTTGACCTCGGCACAGTAATAATTAATATTACTGTGTCGAGGTCAAAATTACGCCACACGAGTTTAGGTACCTATGCTTAATAACGAAATAAAGATACATAAGTAGGTAAGTACGTAGTTACGTAGTAAATTGGAAGGCAACTGTGTCCCTTATTGAGTTCACCCACATACACACTTTCAGTGTTAGAAACGCGCTAATTGGGTGCTCTGATCCTATAGGCGCTTTCCTCTACATACAGTTGTTCGCATGCGATCGGTTACGCAATTTACGCGCTAGGAAAGCAGTGAACGTGTAGCAGCGGTGACAACTGTTCCCGGGTGATCGGAACGCTAATAGGCTTACCCGGCGTTGTCCGCTAAGCTGGAGTTCGGTTTGGGGCAAATCGCGCGTTTTCGCCGCCTTTACCTCGCGGGGTGTTTAGGGGCCACGGGAGTATTCTGATGGCCTCGAAACATCAGGATTTGACTAACGATTACTACTCGTACCTACAACATGTATAGGTACTAATATTATAACGAGAGAAAGTCTTCGAGATTGATTAGATAGATATTTATCTATAGCTGTAGAACTCGCGAGCCTCGAATACTTGAATACTTGAACTCGCGAGCCTAATATATGTTAATTTAGAAAAATAGTTAGGTACGAATAGAACCAGCTCACAAGTTTTCACGAGAATCGGTGGAGAAATGCGACATGTAGAGGGGGACCGCCGGACAGCGGGACATCCGGACATACGATATTTTTTTGACCCATGTGACATGGTGAAACGGAGGACTTCGTTCGCTTCGCTCGCTCGCTCGTTCAGTAAAGACGTTATATGCGTGAAATATAAGTTTGTATGTAGGTGGAAATCTCCGAAACTACTCATCAGATTACTTAAATAAATTCGCCTTTATTTATATAGATTGGCCCTTCAGGGTGGACATCCATACTAATATTATAAATGCGAAAGTCTGCCTGTCTGTCTGTTACCTCTTCACGCTTAAACCGCTGAACCGATTTGCATGAAATTTGGTATAGAGATAGTTTCAATCCTAAGGAAGAACAAAGAATAGTTTTTATCCCGGAAATCATCCCCCAAAGGGATGAAGTAGGGGGTGAAAGTTTGTATGGAGCTACGATATAAACGAGTTCCACGCGGACGGAGTCGCGGGCAGAAGCTATAGTAGCATATATTTCATACCGCGAGTTTGACACAACATGTTAATGTTAAGGGCATCCATTAAATCAGTCTACGTGATACGGGGTGTAAACCACGCAGGGGTGAATATATGATTAAGCAGGGAATTAGCTTAACCAGCAATTATTTTTAAGTAAGGTAAGTATGGTTGCGTAATAGATATCCGCTTAGACGACATATTGCGAATTCAAATGAAATTATGAGACAGGTATAACTTAGTAATTAAGTAATATAAATTGCTTGCTTCTGCCCGCGACTCCGTCCGCGTGGAACTCGTTTATGTCGTTGTTTCATCCCCCTTTTCACCCCGTCAGGGATGATATTCAGATATAAAAAGTATTCTATGTCCTTCCCCGAGATTTAAACTAGCTCCATGCCAAATTTCATCGCAATCGGTTCAGCGGTTTAAGCGTGAAGAGGTAACAGACAGACACACTTACGCATTTAATAATGTTAGTATGGATATGGACTTTGGATTTTTTTTTGGTTTAGTTACAATTTACAGCAAAAAGGTTTTAATCATTCTGAGAATTGTGTATGTCACATCACAAATGAAATTCATACATTTTTTCCATTGCCATGGCCGTACTGACGACATCACTGTTTTGTGAAATATTATGCTTTCGCTGTTTCATCGATCTATGTAGGGTCATTACGCTGGTTACGCGACCACCTTCGGTTAGCGACCACCTGAAGGAGAAGGTTTTTTCTATTGAAGATAACATCAATTCTACAGCCCTATTGAGAGAACTAGTTGTACATGCATTTGTTTGTTGTTTCAGAATAGATATCTACTAAAAAACCGAGAATTTAAAGTTAAGCAAGCTAAGTGGTCGCCAACCGGCACATGAAATTAGGTGGTCGCTAACCGGGGAAATGACCCGATGTCATTTGTTACAAACTCAATTTTTCCTCCAAATTGGTCGCGTAATCGACATTTTTACATATGTAGGTATGTCATATTAGTGAAATAGGCAGGTAGATAGATATTAAAAAACCGGCCAAGTGCGAGTCAGACTCGCGCACGAAGGGTTCCGTACCATTATCTATAAAAACAGTAAAAAAAAAAAGTTTGTTGTATGGGAGCCCCCCTTAAAAATATTTTATTTTGTTTTGCGGCAACAGAAATACATAATCTGTGAAAATTTCAACTGTCTAGCTATCGCGGTTCTTGAGATACAGCCTGGTGACAGACATACAGACGGACAGCGAAGTATTAGTAATAGGGTCCCGTTTTTACCCTTTGGGTACGGAACCCTAAAAAACCTCAAATAAACGTGAACACTGTTGTTAAGTCTTATGACTGATGAATTCAATGGTTCAAAAGCTATGACATGGCTCTCCGTAAAGTGATGTTGACAACGCGTCGGAATAACCCCGCGCACATGGCTGGTCCCACGCCCACCGCTGGCCCCGCTGGGTGAACCACTACAATGGCCACTATTGTTCCTTCATACGATTTGTACAACTTTGCCCTAACTACGTAAAGACCACTGGAACTATAACTTGGTTGGACAGCAGGCCGGTGGAGCGAAAAGACGATTGAAGATAAATCTTGTAGTTACTCGTAAGTGTGTAATCGACCGCATTTTTCGGTTTACAAACTGTGCATTTGCCCTTGATTTCGTCCGCGTGGACTCCCGTATCAACTGCCATCCCCATCGTATCTGAGGATGATTATGGATTATGGGGATAAAATGTAGGTATCCTATGTTTATAATCTATCTCCATGCCAAATTTCAACTTAATCCGTTCAGCCGTTTATGCGTGATTGAGTAATAAACATCTAAACATCGAAACTCTCGCATCTATAATATTATTAGTAGGTACGAGTAGGATCAGTTTTAGTTTAACCCTGTCATAGAATACGCCGCATAATACAGTCGCCTCACCTAAAAGTTTGAACCCACCGTTCCTTAGGTACCTACAGGTCAATTTTTTATGTAAATAAATTACTATATTCAGATATTGTCCTTTCTGCATGATTCCAGGCAACGGGAAGTAACTTGTAGGTTTTGATTCCCTGCGAGTGTCAAAATATGCGGCAATATGCGTCATAAGCGGCCATACATTTTGATTACGTTAACTTAGAAGTTTTATTTTTCCTCAGCACCAGGGATTGCAAACCTATAAGTATTCGATTTTAATTTCAACTTGATACATCCGCCGTTCCTGACAAAAAGGCTCTTGACAGAAGGGTTTTTGTAATTTTTTTAACTCATAATTTACTTTAAAAACAAAGTTTTAACCGACTTCAATTTCTAGTACTCTGCCAAGCCACGAGAACATTTCCACATTTATTTTGCAATTTACCACATGAACTGATTTCCGAGAGCAAAATGCGTTGATTATTAGAGAAAAAAACCCAATCGCTGTACCTATGTGGCCCGATAATATTTGAGGACTTCCGTCGATTCCACAAGGATCCCCTTTGGTACTTCATTAGTTGCTATTTAAACGGAATCTTATCAGAATCTGTGACGTACTTTTGTACTTTTAAGTATACCTACATAATTGAGGAATTCCATAAGTCATCTATGGTCTTCATCATCAATTCCACTCCACCAAATTTATGATTTCCGGGTGATACACACACAAGATATAATAGAAAATACCAAAATCACTACACGCGTGCCTAATATAATTGAGGAGTTCTCTCAATTCCTCATGGATCCCATCATCCAACTGAATTTAAAAAAAATGGGACCCACCTGGAAGCTTATACTTACAAACAAAAAAAAATACGAATCGGCTCATCAATGACGGAGTTCTGAGGTAACAAACATTGAAAACCAAAAATACAACCTAATTGAGAACCTCCTCCTTTTTTTTTTTGAAGTCGGTTAAAAATTGACTTGCAAGTTAAATTCGATGACAAGCTCTCACACTAACAAAACCTAAACTAATCGATTAAATTATTTGAACCTTAATAAAGTTCGAGTGCCCTCGACGTGCCGGCCCCGATAGTGCGCCCGCACTCTCAGTTAATAAATAAACAGTTAATAAAAACGGTTAATAACAAACAATTAACATTGTAAACAGCGAGGGTCGCAATAAACATTACGTTAACCACACTCCACTGCGCAGGGCTCATGATAGAGGCAAAGAGGGGCGACGTAGAACCGACCACCCGTCTAGGGGGTTATAAAAGGAAACTTGCAATACGAAATAAGCGTTTCCTATTCGGCAGGTTAGAACAAACAGTTAACTGGTTGCTTAATTATAGTGACATACCTAAACTACTGTGAAGTTAATAGCGAACCACATTTTCACTTCATTGGGGCCTTCTCCGTAAACTACTACTACGGTGCACTCATGTGGGGAGATTCTTATACTACAGAGGCGCGCCCTATGTACAATGGCTGGAGTCAAAACAAGACACTCATGCAGGGGTATCTTCATTGAAACCCGTATTATGACGCACTGCTCACTGTATTTGTACGAAGTTTTAATGTTTGTTAAAAGTAACTTGTCGACATTCACGAAAGTCAAGGTTTCTAACAAAGTGATTCGCTCAACGGGGCGCCTGAGAACGGTCGCGCGTCGCATGGCACTGGCAGGCAAAAACCCGCGTGTCATTGGCCCGACATTTTACGAGCGCCTACCCCAAGCACTAAAAGAAGAAACTTGGAACGAGATATTTAAGAGACGACTAAGAAACTTTTTATTGGAAAATCTCTTATATTCAATAGATGAGGATTATGACATCACCAATTAGAGTTATTACTTATATTAAATTGTATCTTTATTGACATCAGAATTGTATACTCAATTTGAATTCGTTTAGGTATTCTTAAACCAATGACGACCCGCATACGGTGATTTTATTTTTATATCATTTTGTAACTTCTCATGTCAATCATTCATTATGTTTAAAATATTTGTTATTATAATTTTTATTTAATTATTTGTTATTGCTTTTAAAATTTAATGTAATTTGAAATGAAAAATAACCGACAATCACAATATAAATTCCTAAAAATGATTAAGTGTAATAGTTTTAAGTGAAATTGTATATTGTGAGATAAATAAATCTTATCATATCATATCATACCATAAACTGAACTTATTTCATACAAAGCGTCAGGTGAGTGTTCCTTACGTATTTTTCACTAATTGCTTTTATGCATTTTAGAAGAATATTAATTGGAACGCTGTCTTGTGCACATATATATGCCTATGCTATGGGCCTTAGTTGCCTGAAATAAATGTTTTATTATTATTATTATTATATGGTCTGTGCGGCATTGTGGGTGTCATACATCAAATTGTCAAATACCTCCTTCCATTTGTGTTCCTTCCATGTTCCATAGCAACAATTGTTCCTTTCATTACAACCAGCAGGTAGTATAGTAAGTACCTACTAGGTACCTTTTTATTTTAAGACACATTTGACCAGGCTTTTTGGTTGAGACAGTTTTTTTTCAAAAATCGGCCTGGTGACCGCTAAGAAAGAATTAATTTCCGTCTCTTTTGCTTCAGATTTTCCCTCACTGCCACGTTTGGATAATATACCCTGTATCTGATGGTGATTAATGTCTAACAACAATATTTAGCAGTTTTAATAGTGTAGGCACAAAACTTCCACCCTCTGCCTCCCCGCTCTGGCCCGGGGCGTCAAGAGTGCGCAGATTTGTAGTATTGTTCCCTCGGAGGGCAATATGCTCGTCGAGAGGGCTCACCTGATCGTCAGCGTCGCGAGGCTAATGCGGACCGACGCGAATATCGCGGGGAACGCCACAATGAAATATGAAATAAATAAGTACTTACTTAAGAATTTTGAAACTGAAGTAGGTAATATTGTAGTTTTATTGGACTTATACTATATTTTTTTTAAGATTAGAATTATCTGTCAAACGGGTAAACAAAGAAGCAGTGGTCGTAAACCTTCCTTCTTCGATTTCGACCGATACCACTGAATTTCTCGGAACTTATGTACATATCATTTGATAATTACCGATAGCTGAACGCATAGTTTTCACATTTATTACTAATTTGTTGGCAAAACTGTAAGTTATAAGTGTTTATAAGCAAGATGGCGCCAATAGAAATAAAATAAATAGAAATCGCAACCGACTCAACTGACTACAATATGAACTCGAATGAAAAACCCACATGAGTGATAGTTGACAGATAGTGACAGTGATGTTTAAAAATAGACCATTGTGTGAGAACTCTGCCTCTTGAGGTTTTTTAATGTACAACCTTTCCATGAAAAATTGCAAACGCAATTTATTAAAATTCTTATCTTTTCATCTTAGAATATAAATTAACTAATATTATGTTTCTTATCTGTTCACAACACTGAGTAATATATGTATTAATAAAACATGGTAATAAATACGTGATATTTATTAACACTGTTCGATCCGCAGAATGTGCCCGATAAAAAACCTTATATCTCGTTCTGCAAAGGTCTCTCTAATGCTAAAAAAAACAGAGTATACTTTAGTTTGATGTTATTTAATTTTACATTGTAATTTTACTAACATAGATTAATTACGACAACGAATTATTAACAGCTACGGTAGCCTAGTGGTTCAGGCATGCGGCTGCTAAGCTGCGGTCGTGGGTTCGAATCCCGGCTCGTACCAATGAGTTTTTCGGAACTTATGTACGGAATATTTACCGTTAGCTTTTCGGTGAAGGAAAACATCGTGAGGAAACCGGTCTAATCCCAATAAGGTCTAGTTTTCCCTCTGGGTTGGAAGGTCAGATGGCAGTCGCTTTCGTAAAACTAGTGCCTATGCCAAATCTTGGGTTTAGGTGTCAAAGCGGACCCCGGGCTCCTTTAGGGGCACAACCGGGAATAACGCTAGGAGGATGATGATGATAGATTAATTACGACAACTGTACAGTCGCGGAATTAAAAGGTTCGACATTGTTGGACTTTAACATCGCTAAAATAAAGCTGAAAAGCTTAGAACTTTATGCGTCACACAGTGATTTAGGCCCGTGTCTCTTATGTGGATATATATTACCAAAGTCAAGGCCTATAGAGCCAAATTTTTGGTTGACTCCATGCGAAAAACACATTTAATTGGTACTTAGGTATGCACGCGAGCGCGCAGCGCTTATATTGACCACTTTAGTCTGTTCGGCTCTGTATGACCCATTATCCAACCAGCGAGTGAAGCGAGCGAAGTTCTATGCTTCAGCTTGGGCTAAAAAACCATTTGTCTGTCCGGCCGGCGCCCGGTGTCTGTCCCGCTGTTCTCCTCTACATGTCGCGTTTCTCAACTGATTCTCGTGAGCCGGTTTATTCATTATATTGTCTTTTTGTCGAGCTCTTGATTCGAAATTTTATTTAAAAAAAAGCAGGCTCGCGACTTCTACAACTCACTGCGCCACTATATATAGTTATTATGTATGGCTTGTGTGTGTCTCTGACTTGAAGTTTGTAGCTTAAGAGTCGGCAAGCCGTCCGTTATATCCGACGTCCGTCGGGTGGATGTGTGTGTGGATGGGTTGCATCAAACCGTAGGTATCTATGTACCTAATCGTATTCGGTGTTCGTTAAAATGTTTACAAGTTCATAATCATAATATTTATTGCAACCATGGTATTAACAGATCTTAAAAATATAAAACAGTGTCACATATGGGCCCAGGGGCCGTAGACAAGGTTACAATCGACAAGCGCTAACGCTAACGCTAACGAATGAAATGTATGGGAATGACAGATGCCGACGAAACACTTTTCGTTAACGCTTGTCGATTGTAACCTTGTCTAGGCCCCCTGGTAGGCTATAGGAAGAGAAAAATACATAGAATAAATACTTTACATATCATTTTCTTTCTTGGTTTTCTATGCTGTTATCTTATTTTCTAGTTTTAGTTTTAATTTAGTTTTCTTATTATTTTCTTAGTAGTTAGTCTTAGTTTATATTTTTTATTGAATATGTTTTGCGTGTTTTTAACCATAATCTTATTTGTATTACTTACTTAAATTAATTAATGAAACGAACAATTAGATACAATGTCATTCACAATTTGACAGTTTCTACCTTTCCACGTATTTTACCTTTTACTATGGTGACCGCTTTCGACAGTTTTAAGTATGGCATGGTCGGCTGTTAAATTCTATATTATAGACCCAGTGTCAATCTAGAGAGCCCTGAGCTACTTACTAAAAGTGTTCTCGTTCATTTCCGGCGGCACAAAATCAATCAAAATTCCGTCGAACCATCAATTTAGTCAACAACCTAAGCACCAATCGCCGAACCACCCTTCAATCAAAGCTAAATTGGTGTCTTCCGTAACACTTGTGTCCACCACACACAGCACGCGGCGCGTGCCAGACAGTCGTGACGCTCCTGACGTGACGTGACTAATTGCCGTTGTGTCACGCCATGTCGTGAATTGGTGACACCCAACTACCAGGCGAAATGGAACCTTGCGCCGATGTCACAATGACATGGCAATTGAAGGAGCCAATTTAGACGGTGTGATTGTGACAGGTGTCAATGCACAATAGATAAAGGGAGATGATGCGCCCCTTAAGAAAGAGACGAAGGATGCTTGGCTGTCTGAATGCTATAAGACCGCCTGCTGTTATTTCAATCTTAGTGGCTGTACTCGTACGAGTATACCCGCACTACCACCACTAAGGATGTGTCGAGTACGTCTATGATGTCTGGCATTAGTTTATGTTAATCAATGTAGATATTTTTGAAATATTTAGACTATTGTTTTTCACGGGTCTAAAGCACACACACTGGGCCAACGTTGGCGCGTGAGCAGAAGGCAGCCATGCGTTAGAGGGAGTTGTCAGTCATGGATAGCAACTGCAGCGCGCCTAGCGATGTCGTCCTGAACTAAAACAATCCATAACATAACTATACGTAGAGCACTGTAGGTACATATAGGCGCACGGGTTCTGTTCTCACTTGTATTTCGTCCTGAACTAAAACAATCCATAACATAACTATACGTAGAGCACTGTAGGTACATATAGGCGCACGGGTTCTGTTCTCACTTGTATTTCGTCCTGAACTAAAACAATCCATAACATAACTATACGTAGAGCACTGTAGGTACATATAGGCGCACGGGTTCTGTTCTCACTTGTATTTCGTCCTGAACTAAAACAATCCATAACATAACTATACGTAGAGCACTGTAGGTACATATAGGCGCACGGGTTCTGTTCTCACTTGTATTTCGTCCTGAACTAAAACAATCCATAACATAACTATACGTAGAGCACTGTAGGTACATATAGGCGCACGGGTTCTGTTCTCACTTGTATTTCGTCCTGAACTAAAACAATCCATAACATAACTATACGTAGAGCACTGTAGGTACATATAGGCGCACGGGTTCTGTTCTCACTTGTATTTCGTCCTGAACTAAAACAATCCATAACATAACTATACGTAGAGCACTGTAGGTACATATAGGCGCACGGGTTCTGTTCTCACTTGTATTTCGTCCTGAACTAAAACAATCCATAACATAACTATACGTAGAGCACTGTAGGTACATATAGGCGCACGGGTTCTGTTCTCACTTGTATTTCGTCCTGAACTAAAACAATCCATAACATAACTATACGTAGAGCACTGTAGGTACATATAGGCGCACGGGTTCTGTTCTCACTTGTATTTCGTCCTGAACTAAAACAATCCATAACATAACTATACGTAGAGCACTGTAGGTACATATAGGCGCACGGGTTCTGTTCTCACTTGTATTTCGTCCTGAACTAAAACAATCCATAACATAACTATACGTAGAGCACTGTAGGTACATATAGGCGCACGGGTTCTGTTCTCACTTGTATTTCGTCCTGAACTAAAACAATCCATAACATAACTATACGTAGAGCACTGTAGGTACATATAGGCGCACGGGTTCTGTTCTCACTTGTATTTCGTCCTGAACTAAAACAATCCATAACATAACTATACGTAGAGCACTGTAGGTACATATAGGCGCACGGGTTCTGTTCTCACTTGTATTTCGTCCTGAACTAAAACAATCCATAACATAACTATACGTAGAGCACTGTAGGTACATATAGGCGCACGGGTTCTGTTCTCACTTGTATTTCGTCCTGAACTAAAACAATCCATAACATAACTATACGTAGAGCACTGTAGGTACATATAGGCGCACGGGTTCTGTTCTCACTTGTATTTCGTCCTGAACTAAAACAATCCATAACATAACTATACGTAGAGCACTGTAGGTACATATAGGCGCACGGGTTCTGTTCTCACTTGTATTTCGTCCTGAACTAAAACAATCCATAACATAACTATACGTAGAGCACTGTAGGTACATATAGGCGCACGGGTTCTGTTCTCACTTGTATTTCGTCCTGAACTAAAACAATCCATAACATAACTATACGTAGAGCACTGTAGGTACATATAGGCGCACGGGTTCTGTTCTCACTTGTATTTCGTCCTGAACTAAAACAATCCATAACATAACTATACGTAGAGCACTGTAGGTACATATAGGCGCACGGGTTCTGTTCTCACTTGTATTTCGTCCTGAACTAAAACAATCCATAACATAACTATACGTAGAGCACTGTAGGTACATATAGGCGCACGGGTTCTGTTCTCACTTGTATTTCGTCCTGAACTAAAACAATCCATAACATAACTATACGTAGAGCACTGTAGGTACATATAGGCGCACGGGTTCTGTTCTCACTTGTATTTCGTCCTGAACTAAAACAATCCATAACATAACTATACGTAGAGCACTGTAGGTACATATAGGCGCACGGGTTCTGTTCTCACTTGTATTTCGTCCTGAACTAAAACAATCCATAACATAACTATACGTAGAGCACTGTAGGTACATATAGGCGCACGGGTTCTGTTCTCACTTGTATTTCGTCCTGAACTAAAACAATCCATAACATAACTATACGTAGAGCACTGTAGGTACATATAGGCGCACGGGTTCTGTTCTCACTTGTATTTCGTCCTGAACTAAAACAATCCATAACATAACTATACGTAGAGCACTGTAGGTACATATAGGCGCACGGGTTCTGTTCTCACTTGTATTTCGTCCTGAACTAAAACAATCCATAACATAACTATACGTAGAGCACTGTAGGTACATATAGGCGCACGGGTTCTGTTCTCACTTGTATTTCGTCCTGAACTAAAACAATCCATAACATAACTATACGTAGAGCACTGTAGGTACATATAGGCGCACGGGTTCTGTTCTCACTTGTATTTCGTCCTGAACTAAAACAATCCATAACATAACTATACGTAGAGCACTGTAGGTACATATAGGCGCACGGGTTCTGTTCTCACTTGTATTTATTTTGCTTTTTTTTTGCATTCCGAATGAAAAGAAACACAAAGAAAAAAAGAAACACTTTTATTAAAGTAACAAAACAGAACAACACAAAATATACAAGAATTTTGCGTAGGAAAGTTTCTTTGCATATTCCCGTGTCCGCTGTACACAAGGCACTGTAAGCAGGGAAAGGTTACATAATTATATGATCTGCAACAAATGAGAAAGCAGTGAGAAATAAGAAATACTCAGACAGAATAAGATATAAGTAGTAAGATTGATAAAGTAATGTTATTGTCAACAATAATCAGGGTTTGGATAGAATGGCCATGATCATGCAATGTAGAAGAAAGTGGGATCTAATTGCGCTGAGCACTCTTTTTTATTTGAGCAGATGATAAAATAAATAAGTAGGTACTTACGCGTTTTACCGCCATTTAACCATTGTCGACGGTATCCGTATCGTAATGAAGATCAAGTCCAACAGTCAGTCAAAAAGGGCAGGGAATCGGAGTCCAAGGATAGCAAAGTCCTCGTGTAAAATGTGAGAATATCAGAGTCCAAGAGTAGCCAAGTTGTAACCAATAATCAAAACACAGAAAAGAGAAAAGCACCTTCACACGCGGGAGACAATACAGCCATTGACAGTTAAAACAAAAACCAGTATAACGTTCCTTTTTATAAAATTTGCATGAGTAGTGTATTTTAAAAAGACCTTAATTATTTATTTACGTACAACAACACTATTCTCATGTTATTGTATTTTATTTTTATTACTTTGAATAGGATATTTTCTACATAAAATTTCATATGTTGGGAATAAAGTTTATGCATAGAATGAAATGTAAATATCAGTGATGCCAGCTAGCAGCATCAATGAATAATACCAGCGGAAAAAATAAATACAGTAAAGTGGGCTCTACACTTTCCATTCGATAGAATCGGAAGGTGTGGAACCCACTTAAATTAATGAATTAGCGCCATCTAGCGTCAACGTCTCTAAGTACTATTTTCTTCATACAATCGGTCTTTTGTACGTAGTGAAAACACTCTGCCATCTACGACCATGACCAGTGCAACCCCTGTCGAAACGTCAGAAATTAAGCGGCAATTACACTGCGTCGGTCACCTAATGCGGTCGCCGCATTCATTTTAAACTACTTACCAACAAACGTCGTCTTCACATTAGTCTGTCCCCCTACTATTACTAGCCTGTCGATCGCCGAATGCGGCCGACTATATAACGTGTTCTTTACACTTTTGCGGTCACCGCATGCAGCATGCTGCAAACGACGCAGTGTAATTGCCGCTTTAAGGTAAATAAATAGCGCGTTAGACCCGTGAAAAACAATTATTTAAATACTAGCTTCTGCCCGCGACTCCATCCGCGTGGAACTCGTTTATATCGCAGCTCCATACAAACTTTTACCCCCCTATTTCACCCCCTTAGGGGATAATTACGGGGGACGAATTACTATCCTATGTTACTCTCCATCCCTTCAAAAATCACGTCAATTCGTCGCTCCGTTTTGCCGTGAAAGACGGACAAACATACAAACAAACAAACGCACACATACACTTTCGCATTTATAATATTAGTATGGATGTGTAGGTACAAAGCGGGGCGAGAGTGTAAAGTGTTATATTTTTGAAATAAGTAGTAAATTAGGAATGGAACCGATATATAATCGTGTAATATCATTTTACTTAATTCTTCTCATTGGTCCTTGTATGCAATCAAATATTCAAATTATTTTCTGTGTATACTTAGCTAGCACCTATTTATTTTAACCGTTAAATATTTATTGTCCTACCTACTACTTAGTCCGCATCCTCAAGGGTTGATTGCGGGCGAGGGCCGCCGCGAGGCGCTCGCGGCCCACTCGTACTGACAACAGTGTCATCACCAAATTGAAGAAACGGCGAAAAGTTCGTTTTATGATTTAAAAACGTCTAAATATTCTGATGAACAAGAGACCAACTGCTTATTTCAAATAACATGGGCTCCTATGTTACTCCCACGATTAAGAGGAATCCAAGCCGTTTGGACTGTAGCTCGTGAAATAGAATTTTTTTGTCCATGTAGGTACATACCTACATACATGCTCGAAAAACACAACCGTCCTTCTAGGACAGTTAGGTAAAAAAAGGAAGGTCTGTAATAGTGTTTTGGCAACATTAACATTAGTTACTTTGGTACACACACGCGCTCCGTCCGTAATAATCGCCAATAAATAGATAATAGACATGTACATACTGTGTAATTGAAGAAAACCACTCCCGAACAAATAGTATAAACAAAGACAAATAAAACCCGTACTTGTCTCCTAGCTGACGATACAACGAACCCTCAAATCAATAAAGGGGAAGGGGCCCACAGCAGTCGCGAGCGTTTATATGCTACGCCTAAGGTGTCCGCTTACCATAAAACAGATCATATACTTGTTTGCCACCATCATGGTATGACAAAAAACTCGCACTGATAAATATCTTGAAACTTATCCCAAGGACATTAGAGTGAGGTCAGTGTCAAGATTTGTTGAGCGCATTTGTAGCGTAAGAGGTCAATTAGGCTCGACGTATAGTACAGTATTAAATTTACATTTTCAACACAATTGCTCGTAACGTACCTCTTATTGTATCACTTTTAGTCTCATAATCCTGGCTATTAAACACGCGTGTTTTATAACATTACGACACTTGTGTGTTATGGTTATATCCCGATTAAGTCAAGTTGGCACCTTGCAGCAAGATGACATGCATGCACACGGTGCATTCTTAAATTAACCGGGTTGTACAGATTGTAAAGCTTTTTTTAAAATTCTCGGCAAATGGATTCTTACTCGACTAAACAAATTAACCAAATTAAATCCTTTTTGATAATTAATTGACTACTTCTTTTTGGATATGATATATAAACGTTTAATTTAGTAAAACTATTCACTTTTGATAACATTATACCTAAATTAATAAAGATAACATTTTGAAACGAATTTATTATTTTATTTTGTATTGGCTGTTTAGAGATTTCATCTAATGCGCGCGCTCTACGCAATCATCACGAAAAAAAAACTGTTGCGCGCCATAGGGAAAGATTTTTTTGTGACGTCATTCGAACCAGTTTTTGGAGAGGAACAAATGTTTGTATGGGAACAACTACAATTAAAGAACATAAATACCTAAAAATTCGAGATAAAGATTGACCTCGCTGGCGGCAGCGCGAAACGCTTCATACTGTGTGTCTATACAAGTGTGACGTCACATTTGTATATTTGTACTAATCGTAGTATGGAAAATCAGGTAAATTGTTGTTTCGGTCGCGAAATACTGCGTTTAAGTACATAGTTGTCGTACAATTTAGTTTCTCGAAAAGCGTAAGGATTCTATTGGTAGCTTTTAATTTACTCTTGGACAATAAAAAATAATGGATATTTTTTCTAAACTTTCAAGGTTCATATCTTTTTACGATTTTAATTATATTTTATAATTTATACTTGATTACGATAATTTGATGGTTTACTATCCATTTAGCATGACTACGTTATCAATTTGAACGTGAGGCATCATGCCTATTATAGGTTATTTCACAGATATTTGTAAACATTGATAATGCGTGTTTGGTTATTAACAAAAATGTTGACTCGTGGTGAATAGAAAAGTGATAAATAGAATGGACGCTACTGGAAATTCTTGGCGATGTACAACATGTGAGTAAAAACCTGTTGACATCAATAAGTAAAGAAAAGCCTGCCAAGTTATGCAGGCCTATAAAATTTTCATCTTATGAAAAGGATTTTTTCGTCGCAAAATGTGTTGAAAAACGTCGTATGAAACGCGTGAACTTTGATAATTACATCCTCGGCTCTCTTATCACGCTCACCTGCGGCTCGCGTGATAATTCCGCCTCTGATGTAATTATCAACATACCTCACTTGTATCACAATGTACTATTAACGGTCGCGCTCGCTTTCACAATCGCCCTAACAATATATACATACATATACTTTTTATAGTACACTACATCAATCTTTCAACCGGACCCCTTTTACAACGCCAAAGGAAGGCGTGCTCTGCTAATTACTATATTAATTCAGGTACTTAGGTACTTATTTAAATATATTTAAAAAGAAAAAAGAAAAGAAAAACATTTATTCGTGACACACAAAACGACGAACATTGAATAAACTCACAATATTTGAACAATATAGGTACCTAAATGACAAAAACACCTGTCCGTGCTCATCAGCTAGGAGTAATAGAGTACTGTACAGATATATTCAACATTTGTTTCGTACGCATGTTAATGTTGCGGACTGTACAGGTACACCGAAAGTTCCCAAGCTCTCGCCAGAAACAAAACGCGAGAATCAAAAAGCCAACTCCAACAATAGCTATTTATAAAATACGGTTGACGTAATTAAAGGCAGCATTGTGTGCAGTTATTATTGGAGAGGAAACAAAGCGCGCGCGCAGCTTGCTTCCGGCTCAAAAGCGCAGCGAGACTCGCGCCGGGGCATATGTGCACATACAGGGTGAGCGATCAGTGTGGGTCAGTATTCAGTATGCGAAGTAGTGAATTATCATCCAGCATACCATAACTAGTTATAAGTGAATACCTACCTTTCTATTTTATTTATTATTAAATGATAGGAGTCACAATAGCAATTTCGCTTGGCCTGATCGCGTTTATTTGAGTTCGCTGCAGCATGTTATTTTTCTTCCATAACTCTCTACTGTCTCTACTTACTTCCTCGTTACGTCTTCACTCACGTCCAGCCAGTTCGGATTGTCTCTCACGTGGCCCTTCTACCTTTTCCTGGGCCTACCCCTTCTTTTGACAACCCTCTCCACATTCATCAAGTATGATATAAAATGTCAAACAGCATCTTATAGCACGATTTTTGTACAATGCACTCCTTCGAATTTAAACTTTCGTGAGACATGTTGAAATAATACTAACATTTACACGATTCAACTCACGTATTCAATGTCACTACGGGCGACATGTTTCGGTTTTGTTTATTTGTGTTTTGTCTTGTTTTCGGGAACTCCCGAATGTCGCCCGTAGTGACATTGAATACGTGAGTTGAACCGTGTAATTGTTAGTATTAAAGCACACCTTATTATTTGCCAATGTGCTGTTTGATGCAGATACATTGGAAACTATACGAATTGTACGTTTCTTCCAAACAATGAAATGTTAGCTTGCTTGCACAACAGGGAGAAGAAAAAAAACGGAAATTTCCTTAAAACAGATTTTTATAATACTATAAATTTATAAACTTCTCCACTACTAAGTACGAACTGGTTAAAAAAAAATCTTCTGCATAAGGACCGCTTAGACCGGTGAAAGCTTCCTGCTTTGCTGTCTGTTGCTGTTCTTGTATAACAATATACCTACGCTTGATGTCAAAAGTAAAATGCAATAATTATTCTCTACAAAACAAACCCACACAATTATTTTTCGTAGCAAACAACTTCCAGAAGTTCCACCCATTACCGGGTTCCATTAATATCCGAGTAATCCTGATCGTTCATGAATGTTTGTATGAAAATTTAACACATACTTCATCATCAATCATCATATCAGCCGAAAGACGTCCACTGCTGGGCATAGGCCACCCCCACATTTATGAGTAGGTAACTCTAAAATCAACGT
The DNA here is from genome assembly GCA_947578815.1 of Epinotia ramella. Taxonomy (NCBI): domain Eukaryota; kingdom Metazoa; phylum Arthropoda; class Insecta; order Lepidoptera; family Tortricidae; genus Epinotia; species Epinotia ramella. Next base: position 16,678,894 of record OX388223.1, read on the forward strand.
CTAACAAATCTATCCTTTTAATTTCAGACTTCTCGATATTCTTCATCATCATGACATTTAAGTTTTATTCATGTCGTACAGCTCTCTTATCAGCTACAACATTGGCAGGACATAATATGCCGATATTGACCAACATAATTGTTCACCCTGTATACCCGCGAAGTTTCTCCGCCACCGATATTCTGCCAAATTTGTTCATACATATTTTTTCATTTGAACAACGTCGTATGCGCGTTTACCCTGTATAGGGGCTTGTGACGTTTTTGAAGGGCGGGCGTTACTTCGCTATTATTTTCACTAAATAGCGCCGATGATTGTGATTGCGGGCTCTCGGGTTACGGGTGCAGTTCTCAAACTGTTAACTAACGGTTCTTTCGATTATGCAGAGTTAAAAGAGCAAATTACTGGTCAAATTGATCAAACTGTGATTGGCCGGGGGTTGGAAGTTTATGCCGGTTGTACACATTGGGCCAACGTTGGCGCGTGAGCAGGATGCAGCTATGCAAACGCGTGAGAACGATACTTTCTCTAACGTATAGCTGCATCTACTCACGCGCTAACGTTGGCCCAATGTGTACAGCCGGCTTTAGATTGCATTCGCATTCGCAAAATGACGCCCAATCTTCGGATCAGGTGTCAAAGCTGACCTTGAGCTTTTTTTTGGGTTGGCACAACCGGGAATAACGCTAGGAGGATGATGATGATTGGTCGTGAGTTTGACACGCTGCTTGTTTCAACTGTGATTTAATCTTGTGATGGCGGTGATGCCGGCTGGTTAATATAGCCAGTCCGAGATGGCAAGGCAAGGTCATATCACTGTTGCCACACTGTCCTAGATGGCAAGACAAGGTCATATCACTGTTGCCACACTGTCCTAGATGGCAAGACAAGGTCATATCACTGCTGCCACACTGTCCTAGATGGCAAGACAAGGTCATATCACTGCTGCCACACTGTCCTAGATGGCAAGTCAAGGTCATGTCACTGTTGCCCACTGTCCGCAGGCATTATTAGAGATTTGGGTGGGGGTGTGTTGTATTGGTGGACAAGGTGGATTGATGACCTGCTGAAAGGTCGCGGGAGTCCGCAGGATGCGGGTAGAACAGGACCGGTCACTTTGGCACTCTTTGAGGGAGGACTATGTCCAGCAGTGGACGTATTTCGGCTGATATGATAGTGATGATGATGACGTGTGTTGCATTAGTGAAGTCCATGCGAGGAAATGTACTTCGAAGTTTGAGCAACACCGGAATCGCAGAGGAGGCGGCGCGCGCGGCGCTGCGCACAAAGCCCGCAGCGGGCGACGACGCATGCGCGAGGACCACCCCCCAGCCCGCTTCGAAGCGTCGTAACTCAGTATACAGCCCGCGTGGAGATACGACGTTTTAATTTAACACGTCGGCTTGGTTTACCGGCAGTTAGCAAATTATAGTGCGTTGAATGCCATTTGGCGACGTTAATGTGTAGTTCCCACATCGCGGGGTTTACAGCCGATAATGGAGCAATGCGAAATAGGTCTACTCTAATTATTGAGCTTTTTCTCGCCCAGTGCTCCTATTTCAACAAGTTGATAATTATTAAGTACTGACAATTTGCCATATCTCAAACGACGTATCCACCCACCGTCGAGTACTATAGGGCCTCTTATACTACGCCACTCTCCTTGGTCCTGTTCCATCCTCATTCACTGCAAACCTACCTACTTGCCGTACGTCTGTAGTTATCGGTTCATTGGTCTGATGACAATTGTCTAGTTGGTGAGATAGGAGCCTGACTATTTTCACCTCAGGGAAAAACATATATTAATCGTTACACTGCGTTTGCACCTACAGAATATAGTAATAGGATAGGACCTTAGGCCGGTATCCGATCATTTCATAAAAAAACGTTTCATAAAAATTAGTCGTTTTATAAAATATTGTTTTACAAAGAATTCATTAGACAAATCATTTAATTGAAAAAACATCATATTATAAATCATTATTTGACAAATTACTCATTTATTATTCGTGACAATTGGCAAAGTAACGTTTGGTTAATTAACCTTTAAGAAAATGCATTGTTTGGTAAATACCTTATTTAATAAATCATTGATCGTCTTGATAAAGTTTTAACCCACAAGTTGTATAATTCTATACAGGTATCGTATAAGTCTGTATGAGCACACGGCGGATAAGTCTAAAAGTGTTTAGCAAGTAAGTTATCATTCCTAGCCTAAAAAACAACTTTTAGGTCTTAAAATGCGGGAGCGGCCAGCGAAGCGCCAAAACCGACCCTATGTCCGGCTTTATATTTAAATACTATACTTTTTATGAATTTACTACAGGCTAATAGATACCGTGATATGATAGATATTTACTTTAATGAAACAATCATTTATCAATCGACGATTTGTAAAATGACCTATTTTATAAACGATTTATTTGGTAAATGATCATTTTTAAAATGACAATTTAATTCATTTTTATAAAGTATAACATTTGCTAAATGAATATTTGTCAAATAATTATTTATAGTTTTGAGGAATGATAGGTTTGTGAAATGAATAGTTTGTGAATCGATCTTTATAAAATGATCATTTTATGAAACGTTTTTTTATGAAATGATAGTGAACGCCTTAGCCCTTGTGCGAATCTTATCGATCGCACCGCTATGTGTGCTACGTCGTAGCGCGTAGCAGTATTTTTCCGCTTTGTAGCAGAAATCGCTCGTACTGGCATGACTCACATGTCAGTTATTTGCCTTGAATGGGTTGAGTAGAGGAGTCGGAAGAGCGGTTGGGCAAGCGAGACTTACATTATCCGAGTCTATAATGCCAAACTATTTCACTGGCCACATTAAAACATCGACACTTGCGTCTAATTTACCAGTATTATCTATTATTTATTCTAGGCCCGTATTTAAGACAATAAATCAAAGGCTTTATTTAGGACGTATAATATCTTTAATTACATTCAATATTGCAGCTGAACTATAACTATAAATATGTATATACAACTACTTACATCACAATCGTACTGACCGACGTTAAACTAAACCATTTAGATATTTTCTAACGTATATATGTATTTTATTAATTTACTGTGGATACATTATATACACATCCCTCACATTAACACAGAGAGAAATTCAAAAAGGATACCTCCTGGTTTATCCCATCACGTGAAAATGATCGTCGCTACATACTTTTAACACTTTCACGTGGGTGATCACTGCTTGTAGACGCTTTTCTCTACATACAGGTTTTCGCATGCACGTATTAAGTATAACAATAGGTAAATCCACACACCCCGCGTACAGAAGACAAGCAAATCGGGGGGATGAAATATAGCCTATGTCCAAATTGTCCAACCGGTAGGTCCATATACTGCTGGCTACTGGTCAAATTATTTTAGTATTCGGATGAGTAAAGCTTCTCACAGACTGGTGCGACCTGGCCGCGGCGGTCAATAGTAAACTTGTCATTAGCTGTCAAATTTACTATCGACCGCCACCGCAGGCCGCGCCAGTGTGTTGCAGGCCTAACACGCGGCACTGCTTTGAAAATTTCATTGACATTGGTGATATTTTTATTATTGACACATTTTGTGTTATAAAAAGTTCAGAGAATGGATGGATTTTTTAACATCCAAATATTTAACACGTTCCTGGTTACCTCATGTCGAGGGAGCCCGATGCATTTGACACTTAACAACTTCCGACACTTAAGGTCCAATTACCCACGCCAACAAAACAGCAACGGAATAATGCGGAATCCAATCATATAAATGGATAGGTAGACTCTATCTTGTTCATCATAAAAGCTTAACTCTGCCACTTCTCCTCTTGTTTTCTTCTAACTCCTTATTGTAACATCGAAAGCACGAGAATCACTGGATCCATTTAACATTTCACTAACAAACTTATTTACATCCTTTACACTTTAGCTACTTCAACTACTCAATCGCTACTTTCTCCGAAGTTGTTGAAGTAAGCCGCGGGTCACAAGAGCTTAGAGAAGAACGTGTTGGGTGCGGGCAGTCGCGCGTCCAGCAGCCGAGGGTACGGGGAGCCGAGGAAAGGCCGGAAGGCGACACGGGCCTCCTCGGGACTGGCCTCCTGCGTCGACTCGTCTTGAGTATCTACTGATGAGTCGTTGTTGGACGAACTAGCTCCCAAGTGCAGCTTTCTCGTATGCTTCTTCAAGTCAAAGTTCCTGCAGAACCCTTTAGCGCAGATACTGCACGTGAACGGTTTCCGTTCGTTGTGTGTGTGCATGTGGAACGTCAGGTTATAGACCTGATGGAACGCTTTATTGCAGATACTGCATTTGTACGCTTTCTCGCCACTGTGCGTCAGTCGGTGGTTCTTGTAATTCCCTTTCTGGTGAAATCCTTTACCACAAAATTCACAAACAAAAGGTTTGTAGCCGGCGTGGATGCGCGCGTGTGTGTTAAGCGTTGAAGAACGATTAAAAGCCTTGCCACAGGTCAAACATTTGTGGGGCTTCTCTGAAGTGTGTATGATCTTGTGCCGACACAACGTCGACGCCTGTCGGAATCCTTTCCCGCAGATTTTACAGACGAATGGCCTCGCTCCTGTGTGGACAGGCATGTGGCGTGTCAGGTTGTAATGCGCGTTGAACACTTTGCCGCAGTCTCCGCAAGCGAAGCTCTTGTTCTTAGCTGGGGATGGAGTAGGGCCGGTTGTGGAGGAGACCACATCTGCTGCAGGTGCTCGTGGGCTCGGCGCCCGAGGTGGCGACGCGGGAGGCGGTCGGGGCAGCTGCAGCTGATGCGCATACGTTAAAGACACCAAATCTGGTCCGTAGTACAGTAACGGATAATGCGAGACCAGCTGCCTCCTCGCCGCGGGGATGTACTGCTTGAACGCAGAGTCAAGAAGCTGCGCTCCGTAGGACAGAAACGGCGGCGGCGGCGGCTCAGGCGACACAGACTTCTTGCGGTCTGGCTCCATGAGGCGCGCGATGGAGAAGTTCAGCACAGGCGCGGCCGGGGTGGCGGGGGTGTCGGGGGAGGAGGCGCGGTCGGGGGAGGGCTCGCGGCCCTCGCGGGCTGACGACTGGAACGGCTGCATCTTGCGCCAAGGTGTACAGAATCTGGGAACAAAATATTATTGTTAGTTTTTACAATATCACATCTCAGTTAATTTTATTTGCTAAATAAGTTATAAAATATAACTACTTACAATATTAACAATTTGTTACTTTAGTTTAAATATTACTGGGGAAGATGAGGAGTTTTCGGAAAGACGTAGCAGTATCAACACGCCTGGTTACCTGGTACAGGCACCGGTCAAGCTTCTAAGAACCTTATCTTATTTCAAGATGGCGAGTCAATATGTATATTCGAGTATAAAGATGTGCCTATGCATATTTTTTCCCTATTTCATTGTCCCCTATTTCTTAGTCAAGTCAACACTTCGAGAGGCTAGGTAGTTGTTAGTTGTACTGGAAACGTTTTTGTGTTGAAGCTTCATAGTGGCATCTGGTCGAAAGGGCCCGATTACATATATTATGATTGATCAAACTTCACTAGTTTTATCACGTACATACCTACGTTCTTTATTACACTCAATTTTAGCCTGTTTTCAAACTTTGTTGATAGAAATAATCGCGATGAAATTGAATAGAACATGTGTAGTGCAGGTTCAATGAAACATCCTTTGATTCAGCGATAATGGAACGCGGTTCCCCGGCCTACCCTTTTTAATTCCCGGCGGTGGGGAGTGTCGCGACTCGCAAGTGCTCGAGGGGTATCATTGTGCTTGTTTTAAGTAAATTGGAAAGCGCCTTGGGAACCCTTTTCGAGATCCTGTGCAAACAGAGTGTTTTGTGCGATTTGTGTAACGACCGTGGAACACAGTTTGGGCGGTTTATAATTATAGCTGGGTGTTGCGTAGTGCCGACAGAAAGTAAAAGCCGTCAGAAAATGGTAGGGAAGGTTTTCTATACGCTGTGACATAGTTTTCACATTTTCATAAATAACTGTCATGGTAAGTGTTTAAAATGTTTAATAGAAGCACGGTTTTTACTGTTTTAAACGTTTTAAAACCACTGAGTTGATTGAGTATGTATAGCCCGTCAGCAATAAAACATAGTATTTCTAGTATTTGACGACCGGTTAGTCCAGTGGGTATATATAATATAGTGACGCTGCCTACGAAGCTGAAAGTCCTGGGTTTGAACCCTGGTAAGGAAAAATATTTATGTGATGAGCATGAATATTTCTTTCTGAGTCTTGGGTGTTGTCAATGTATTAAGTATTTTTATCTATTAAATATATCGTCGTCTAGTACCCATAACACAAGCCTTATTGAGCTTACTATGGGACTAGGTCGATTTGTGTAAGATTGTCATCTAATATTTATTTATTTATTATAATATTCTAAGTCAAAGGTTCAAGTTAATTCGAACTTAAATGAATCCCGTCAACAGGTTTCACCATATAGGTATTCTGCATATCCAACTATACAGAAAAATTACCATACGAGAAAAATATGTGAAGGGGCAAAGGGGTTTAAAATATGTGAACACGACTTCATTGTTATGGGTAATATGGGTTGCACAGTTATTTTTGAACCTTTGGGAACATATATAGATATAGGTAGGTACATTTATCAAGACATGACATTAGATCCATAAAGCCCGGATCACACTGATTAGCTGTCTACTATTGACTGTCACCGCAGGCCGCGCCAGTCTGTGAGAGGCCTCCACTGAACATTATTAATTTTATATATTAAAATGATCATCATTTTTTTATTAGAAATGAAAATGAGTTAGTATATCTTCCGACACAAGTATGGTAACCAGATTTTCGTTCCATAAAATAAGCATACTTTTAAGGCCATACAGTGCAGCACGTCATAGAAACCACCCGCCACGTACAGTGCAGCACGTCGTAGAAACCACCCGCCACGTCATAGAAACCACCCGCCACGCAAATAATAATTTTAATTTGCAGTCACATCTCAATCGTTTGGAGCGGCACTCGAGCGGAGAGCGGAGACAAAGCGGCGGAGGGTTAAATATGCTCGCGATTGGGCATTGTGCGGGTTAAGCGCGGTCGGAACTTATTGCGCGAGTTAGTGTTGAAAAAACGTGGGATTGTTTTATTTGTTTACACGTTTCGCTTTTGTTTTAAATTCAATAGGTAGTTGTTATGGAATACTGTGTAGTTTATTTGGTGCAAGCACTGGTTTAATACTAGCAAAATTCTAGAAGGTAAAGAGAGAGGGGGCAAGTGCGCCCCCGGGCTAAGTGCACCTTTCATCAAACATATACATATACATAAGTACTTGATGTTTCCACATACAATGTAACATTGTGAACTCCGTTGGCAATCCTTAAATAAATAAATAAATATCGAGATCTACAGATATTTCACAAATAACGACATCTTACATGCAACAAACTAAAACAAGTTTATTGCATGGATTTCTGCGAATTTATTGATTTAAATGACTTGAATGATGAACGAGGCGCACTTCCCCCCCTGGCGCACCCGAACTGACCATAGTATATTTCGACACCGACTCTTTTTAACCGACTTCAAAAACAAGGAGGAGGTTCTCAATTCGGCTGTTTTTTTCTATACGACACAATGTCAATTGAACCGATTTCGCAATATTTTTGAGTGCGTTTGTAGCATACCTAACCTAGAATAGTTATTTACGATACAAGTGCCGAAAATAGGAAATTCGCAACTCGTGTCGATTGAAAACACTCCCTTCGGTCGTGTTTTAATTTATCACCACTCGTTGCTAATTATCTATTCGCACGTGTATCGTAGAACGTGTTACTGGCTCTTTAATGGCTCTTTAAAGTTTCGACATATGCACGAAAAGTGCTCTTTCCGCACTAGTGCGGGAAAGTAGCACCATATGTACTGTAAAACATTTTTTGTGTAAGTGACTGTTTGAATAAAAACGATGTAAGATGGTAGATTTGATCTGTAAGTCGCATTTGCCAATAGGTAACAGTTACTCTAGGATAATTAAATTCAACAACCAGTTCTTTGCTCCCCGGCGTCCATGCGTGATATAGTGGAGTTTATCTACAAAAAGATGACCTAGGTATGTGAAAAAGAAAAGAAAAAAACACAAATCTGCGATTTTTTTAGAGGTACCTATCCTTGTTTTTTTTTAAGTATTTTACGTCACACCTGGCCATAATGTGAGTTTTACCGCACGCTGCGCTTACGGTAAAACTCGCATTGTGGCCAGGTGAAGACGTAAAATTGTGTACTCACCACGGGCAGTAAGAAAGAAAGCCCTCTATCGCATATTTACAACCCTCGCCTTCGGCTCGGGTCACAAATACCTGCGACTTCGGGCTTTCTTTCTTTTACAGCCCTTGGTAAGTAATGTACTATTTTATAGCCACAAGCAAGTGAGTAGTTACTCGAGTATATTCGAAAGTCGCATTTTTAAATTTATTTTCCTGGGCCCATGGTCATCAGTCGATAGCGCAGCCGTTCTTCCGCTTGCTTCAGAGGCGGTATAACGACCAGTGAAATCTATCGGTCATGGTCAATTAGTGGGTAGTTCGGGAAGGAGAGCATATACATGAATATATGGCATGCGTTTTGGAAACCTCACGCGGGCCCCATAGACCAATGAAAATACGCCTTTCATCATTATCATCATCATATCAGCCGAAAGACGTCCACTGCTGGACATAGGCCTCCCCCAAAGAGTGCCAAAGCGACCGGTCCTGCGCCACCCGCATCCAGCGGACGCCCGCAACCTTTACCAGGTCATCGGTCCACCTTGCGGCGGGCCTACCCACGCCGCGCCTTCCGGTACGTGGTCGCCACTCGAGAACCTTTCCGCCCCAACGGCCATCGGTTCTACGTGCTATGTGCCCCGCCCACTGCCACTTAAGTTTAGCGCTCCGGAGGGCCACATCGGTTACCTTAGTTCTCCTGCGATGTGACGCCTTTAGCTCTGATTAATTGCGCCAGAGTTTTTTTAATCTAGTCATCGTAAGGCGCACTTAGTCGGAACACAGCTAAAGCACCAAAACACGCATTGTTTCACACTCCCCGCCAGGTGGCGTTGTCGGCCAACAATGCCCGCGCCGCATTGTGCGGTGAAGGAGGCGCTTGCGGGCCCCTCCGGTCTGACAATCGGCGGTAATAATAAGTGGGCTGCCAATGTGTTATCATCAAAGTGATTGCAGTTATAGTCATATTGGTCCTTCGAGCCAGTTATTTTCTCACTTCATGCATGTGTAAATTATTGCTTAAGTATGTTATTTTGATGTATAGTACAAGCTATATTACGCAAAATGTCAGCAAAATAGTTCGGTAAGTAGGTAGTTGCGTGGCAGATTAAAACAACTCCACAAACTTTCGCACGGCAAGCGAACCTATAGTTATTAGCAGAGCTCAAGATGATTTCTGTTTAATTCAAAATGACGGCGATCTTTCTAATGAGTTTCATGATTGTAGATTTTTTTCAGTGTACTAAATAGGTACTTACCCTTTGCTAGCACCCTATTTGCCCTAGTAGGTACGAAGCTGCCCACGAACTTGACGATCCTGGGTTCGAATTTCGGTAAGGGCAAATATTAGTGTGATATTGTTATGAGTTTTCAATGTTTTCTAAATATGTATAGCGTCGTCTAGAAGGTAAGTCTAAGTACCCTTATTGAGCTTACTCTCGTACTAATTTGATTTGTGTAAAACTGTAAAATTGTTCCCGGTCGACAGAGATATTCAGCGTCGAACATACAAAAATACAATAAGGGTTCTATAGAAAGGATTTTTGTAACTATAAGGACCATCGCTATCAGTACTTCCCTTATCTTTAATCAGTCAATATCCTAATTAACCCTCATCTCACTATCGCTTCAATCTATCCACCCCATCTCGAATCAAGCTATTATAGACTCTTTGTCCTCGCCACAAGGTCCTCGAGACGGCACAAATGACTTGGCTGATCCCTCCTCTTTAGATAATTCGCAGATTAGGCAGGTTCCACTTCATAAACAATAGCTGGCACTCGATTATATACCTTAATGACCACATGTAAAGCACAAAATGAGATGACTCTTCGATCTGGTTGTTCTTTGACGACGAGATGAAAAGTGTCCTTTTCAGTGGAAATAAGATTGATTTTATTTTGGATAACAGTTACCTACTGGTCGTCGTCAAGGCAATTTGAACTCGATCTAACTGAACTTAAGCTAAGTTTTCGACTGTAAAGTGTAGTGAACGAGATGCCTACGTCACTTAAGTAATTGACACGTGTCGTCAGGATAGATGCTGATTGTGCGAGCTTTGGCGATGACTGATAGTGTCCTGAATGAGATGATAACTGATAAGAGATAACGAGCTCCTGAATGCGTCAAGCATTGAATCTACTGATTTCGAGATAGATCTTTGAATCCTACTGCTTTCGTGTCATGAGTTTGTCATAAGTATCATGCAATCTAACTGCATCAGTTTTATTATAAACATTTCACGGTGTAAAGCCTACTAAAACAGAGTGGGCATTTTATTTTCCTTTTCTTACTTCCCAAGGTGGGCCCCAAAGGGGCCCTGAACTAATTACCCTGTCAACAGAGTAGGTAGGCAGTTAAGTTCTGTATACTTCAGTTGTCATTTGTTTTGAAATAAATACTTTTTAATTGAATTGAATTTGGTAATACCCATCAGGTATGAGTATTATAGCAGAGCTCACAAAAATCTGGTCACAACCTTATGAATGAATGAATGCTTCTTTGTTTCAGGCAATAAACTCATATTGATATTATTATTATATTTATATTCTTAAGGCAAAGCGCGTTAATATTATATATTGTTGAGCACCGTTGCACCTTTAAGTGTAGGTATGTGAATATGATTTGAAGTAACTAAGTTACAGAAATATCCCAGTAGGTACTTAATACAAATCCTTAAACCAATAACGAATTACTTACACGTCAACACCACACTTCGGAAAATAAAATAAACTAATTGTTCGTTCCGAAGCGCCGGCAAAAGCAAAACGCTCACAACCCAAAAATCTGAATAACAACGGCGTGACATCTGTCAAGGCAAGACGCCTCTCATTAGAGCCGCGACACCCGCCTAACCCGGTCCCTCTCCCACTTGGGATTACAACTATGCCCGTCCCGCTCTCAATCCGATAATCCCATGTTGTCGACAGAGGTCATTAGTTTCAACCAGCTTTTTTGGCCCCGCGCGTGGGAGTGTTTACAGTTGGATCGTGGTTCGGACAACGCTGGTTTTGATTTGATTGTTTGGTGTAAGATTGGTTGGGGCGACGGTAATTTGACGTCCATTATTGGAATACGAAAATTGTTTATTGCACGCGTAAGTGGTTTTCGGTGGCTGTCGGCTGACGGGATTATTGGTGACGTGGAGAGGAAATTATCCGAGCGTTGGCAAAAAATGCGAAGATATAATTTGGATTGGATGACAAAGGTCGGATTTTATGGTTGATTTTATTGATTGACAAAAATTATGATAAAGAGCCTATTGCTAAAAATGGGCATTGTGTTGACGGGACTTCTATTTCTATTTGTAAAAAAATATTAATAGGTTATGGCGGTTGATAAAAAAATTATATTGGATCATCAAACTTCGTTATTAATAAAACTTATTCTTTCATCTGCCTGTAGAGCTGTGATGATAGAATGTGACTTATGTAACAGACATTTTAAGAATCACATCTGATAGTTATAGCTAAATAACATTTCTTTCTATTCAATTGAAGTGAAGATACTTTATCTAACGCATTCAGAATGTGAGTCACCGTCTTATTCAACGTTATTGATTATTGCAAGAACAATGCTATTGTTTTAAAAACCCACAGAACACAACATTCTAATGGCCGTAGTACACACACGTTCAACAAACCCCATTTTACTTTGTTAAAATGCCGGTAAAATTCGTTTGTCACTTTTGCATTAGTGTCCGTAAGAAAGGGACAAAACTCATTTTATTTATCAGATGCATTTTATGTTTTATGAAAAGGTGGGTACTTAAATATTTATTGGGAAAGCAGGTATCAAGGGCTCTTTTACATATCAGAGCTTAAAAGTCCAATTGGGTACCTAAAATGGTATCATACATGGTATAACAACAAAGGTACTCTCTTCCGAGACTCGCGAACCACGTGACTGACACAAGCCTACGTCATCATGCTGTTAAATGCCGTTTGATGACGTAGGCTCGTGTCAGTCACGTGGTTCGCGAGTCTCGGAAGAGAGTACCTGTGTTGTTATACCATGGTATCATAAATAGATAGCAACCATAAACTATGTAATAGACAAAGACCTATAGTATTAATATAGTTATTTTACCTACACGCTCCATAAACTTACGCTACGTAATGACCAGATACCTACGTTTACCAGCTTAGAAAAACTCTTTCTCCCTCTTGAACATTAATAGTCAGTAAATTCTTGTCCATTGTAGTGTTACTAATATATTCGGATTAACGTTAATAATAACTACTTACAAGCCTTATAAGTGCGACCAGCTTCCGGTATTCCGATTGCGCGAATCCTACGCACGGTGTAAGCAAACCCATTATAGATCTTACAAAGCAACTTGCCGCTCCAGTGGCGGTGTCTACGGTCCTTGGTCTATGATCTATGAATGACATCATAGTGAACGCATCGGTAGTTTACTCCGTTTGTCACTTCCGACGGAAACCGTTTTTTTTTTCAAACTTGGAATCGCACAAAAGAGTACTTACGACACTTTCGCTTGTGGCGTGTTCTAATTGTGTGTGAATTTAATTTTTCTGTGTTGCTATCACTTTCTTTTTTGGACTCTTATTTTTTATTTAATAATAACGTAGAGGTGATATGGACGAATCGTGAATTTTCTGTATGATATAGGTATCTGCATAGTCAAATGTACATAGATACTAGATAAGATAGGTAGGTGCTTAAGTAACTACTTATTTCTCATTTTAATAATTGAAAACGCACACGCGCACGCAGAAGACAACACAACCTTTCCGATTTTTTGGATTAGTTTAACTTAATTAGGTATACACCGCATTATATTTCCTAGATTTACTTATATTTAGTAGATAGGTACCTATAGGACCGGAAGGCGCGGCGTGCGTAGACAAGGTGGACTGATGACCTGGTAAAGGTCGCGGGAGTCCGCTGAGTGCGAGTGGCGCGGGAGCGGTCACTTTGGCACTCTTTGGGGAGGCCTATGTCCAGCAGTGGACGTCCTTCGGCTGATATGATCATGATGATGATGAGATGCCTAGGTAGGGTAGGTATCTACTACATATGAGGGTAGACCCACACACCTACCTGCATACACGTACATTGCAGCAGTCGGGTACCGAAACCGTGGTTTGCAGCCTAATATTGTACTAGTTTAGTTTAGGACGACCGGTTAGCCTAGTGGGTAGTGACGCTGCCTAGAATAAGATATTGTCTGTTTCTACTATTTGTTCGTCGTTATATTTTAAATTAATGTCAAAACTGCCGTTACGATTATAGAATTGTACATATTTTGTTTTTTCTAGATTAGGCTGTAAATTATTCATTTTCATCCACATTATCATGTCATTAATTGTGTTATTTATGTCCTTATTATATAATTCAATATTATTTACAACGCAGGGAATAATTAAAGATATGTCGTCGGCAAACAATATACTCGTACATTCATGACTGGTGATTGACCGTGGTGACATTGACCATGTCGAACTATTGACGCAACTATAGCTCTTATGATGTTGAGACAAGACTCAGTTCAACATTTTGGACAAACATGGCGTTTTATTCTAACATCATGGTCTTAACTACGAAAAGTTTTACACAGTAGGTACATGGGCAATGTTACCTACTTACCTACGTATTTTCAACTAAAATCCATACACGTCACATTCCAGAATTTGCTGCAAGCTGTAAGTATGACTCAAAGTAAAGTCATAATTATAATCTAGTTTCTACTAAAAATTGTAAGGTTGCCATAAATATGTTTTGTTTTCGTTCATTATTTATATTTGTGTGATGAGCATGAATATTTGTTTCTGAGTCATGGAAGTTTTCTATGTATTTAAGTATTTATATCTATTATATATATCGTCGTCTAGTACCCATAACACAAGCCTTAATGAGCTTACTACGGGACTAGGTCGATTTGTGTAAGATTGACCCCTAATATTTATTTATTTATTTATTTAGTTCTGTATACAAATCTGTAGAAATGAAATAAGTTTTTCGGTTACAACACACCTTGTCTCATAATTTCAACAGTGCTTCATATTGGTCTTTCATTATATTACATCCAATGAATCCTATTTCGCCAATAATTAGTCCACAAGCCCGCACGCGTGTCTCTCGCGTCAATTTGGTATTTCTCCATTCATTCAGTAATTGCATTTCCGTCCCGCGGACAATGCGCGCGACGCATGACGTCACAACACGTGACGTCACCGGGGCCTGGCACAATCACAACGGCAAATATTTGCCAAAGTCAGGGAGGAAGCGATTGACTTGGCATTGTCAAGTCGAGGTTGAGAATTATTTCCAGCTTTGCATGCGATAATTACCGGTGGCCGTTGGGGCGGAAAGTTTCTCGAGTGGCGACCACGTACCGGAAGGCGCGGCGTGGGTAGGCCCCCCACAAGGTGGACTGATGACCTGGTAAAGGTTGCGGGAGGCCTATGTCCAGCAGTGGACGTCTTTCGGCTGATATGATGATGATAATTGATGCGCAAACGGATTGTTCTCAAAAAGGCGTTTTTAATTAGAAGTGATATCGGCTACGATAGCCTAATGGTTCAGTTATGCGGCTGTCAAACGGCGGTCGTGGGTTCCAATCCCGGCGCGAACCAATGAGTTTTTCGGAACCTATGTACGGAATAGTAGTTTGATATTTGCCGTCAGCTTTTCGGAGAAGAGAAAATGTCGTAAGGAAACCTGCATACTTTTGCGAAAAAATTCAAAGGCGTATGTGAAGTCTCCAACCCGCACTGGGGCAGCGCAGCATGGGGACTACTGCCCTTTCTTTCATCTATGAGACGAGGCCTGTGCCCCGTAATATATAGGCTAATTTATTATTATTATCTCCGATTTCAATTCACGAGGCGAGCCCCTGAAGCTGTACTTTACTTAAGAGGAAACTTCCATAGAAACGTAGACCCCTGTTTTCTCCCTGGATAATGGCAGTAGAGCAATATTATTTTTCCCATAAATCTATGGCTACTATTGACATGTTCCTATGTTTTCCTTTTTTCACGAATTTATTCTTAAAAGAGATATTAACCTCCAAAAATCAGAGAAAAATGCCAGATTTTCCGCTGTGTTCAAACATCCAGAAATCAATTTTGACTAGATTACTTAAAAAAGCGGCCAAGTGCGTGTCGGACCACGCACAAAGAGGGTTCCGTGCCTATTAAACAGGTCGTATCGTTACTAAAATCGTATGGCATTTACGTCTTTTTCTTTAAGGAAGACAGTTTTTTAGCAATATCTCAAAAACCTTTGAACCGATCTTGTTCAAAACAATTTTCGCTGAAAGAATTTAATAAGCCCTATGAGCATGTTTTTTTTTCATATTTTTAAAATACACGGTTCAAAAATTAGAGGGGGGGACACAATTTTAGTGACATTCGAGGCGATTATCTCCGACTCTATTCACTTAATCAAAAAAATTCCTGAAAAACAAAGTCAAAGTCAAAGTCAAAGTATTTGCTAAACATAGGTTATGTAGATGTTATAAAATGCAGCTTGGTATCACTATGTCTTACCCGAAGGTGTAACAAAATATAGAATGAATAGGCTTAAATTAATATGATAGCACAGTTTTCATGCATCATGCTTTTCCTAATACATAAATTATTTATTTATAACACAATTAGTGCGAATTTAACAATCATCTTTTCTATATTCGTCAATTGAGTAATATGCCTTTTCCACTAGAAGAGCAAACAATTTCTTTTTGAACACCATCAGATCTTCAGCATGTAAAATGTTTCTTGGCAACTTATTGAAGATTGTTGATGCCATCCCAAGAACACTTTTTGAGAGCATGGCTGTTTTACATGAAAAGGTATTGCAGATCTTACCCCGTTGACGCGAACTGTTAAAACTAGGGAACTGTTTTTGATTAAATTTAACATAACAAGCAATTTCGTAGATATATACTCGTAAGCATGGCAGAGTCCATATACTTAGTCTTATAAAATGTGGCTTACATGATTCCATTGGCGGGATACCACATATGGCACGAATACATTTTTTCTGACTTCTGAAAACTATCTCACGGTCAGTGCAATTACCCCAAAACATAATTCCATATCGTAAAGTCGAAGTTACGTATGCATGATATGCTACAAGAACCGCTGATTGACTTACTACTTTTCTTAAATTATACAAAGCATAAGAATATTGGTTAAGTTTTTTACAAATTGTTTCTATTTGGTTTTCCCATGTCAGCTTATTGTCTACACTTAAACCTAAAAATTTAGTTACATTTGTTTCCTCTATTACATGGTCATTATAAGCTACAGTCAAGTTGGATATTTTGTTAGTCCGTTGTTTAAAGTTCATTATCTTGGTTTTGTCAAGATTAATTTTCAAGTTATTGTTATTGAGCCATTCTATTACCATTTCTAAAGTCCTATTTATGTCATATTGATAAGTATTTAAATCTACATTAGCATTATCTGCTGAAAAAATAATTGTGCTGTCATCCGCAAAGAGTACCATCGGAAAGTCAATAGCCTTAGGCAGGTCGTTCACATAAATTATAAATAGCAGAGGGCCTAGTATGCTACCCTGCGGAACTCCATATTTGATGTCTCTAAATTCCGATGAATATGTCATTTCAGTTTTGGATTTAACGCATAATCTACTGATTTGTGTAATTTGTTTACGGTCACTTAAGTACGAACCTTAACCTAATATTACCTTAAACCTTATATTTATTTTGAAAGGCCTATCGATTGATGTGCCACACGTGGGCTTGCAATGAAAAAAATGTTTTTGACTTTCAGTTTTATGTATGGAGTGCATCCCTAAAAAAATGTTTTTTTTTTGTAATTTATTTATAAAACTATGTAGCGGTTAACAAAATACGCCTATCCTCAAAATTTTATTCAAATACACCTCATCGTTTTCGAGTAAAATGCCTGTGACATACGGACGGACAGACAGACAGACAGACAGACAGACATGACGAATCTATAAGGGTTCCGTTTTTTGCCATTTGGCTACGGAACCCTAAAAAGGAAAAGAAACAAACACGACCAAAGCCTTTTTTCTCTGATTTAGAATAAAAAAAATAGTTAAATAGGTCAAGTTTTGGAGAAGAAATCAGGGGACTACGAAACGTTGATTACTTTTAATAGCTATTTTCGGTCCAAGCTGTCTCTATCGCGCTCTGCGGGCGGAGGCTTGAGGTTGGCGCGACAGCAATACATTTTACAAATACCTATTTCTCAATTATCTCGCCCTTAGTGTTTCCTCTTAAGGGTGGTATTCCACTAGTCCAAGATCTTTGTCCAATGTGAATTGCGTCTCATCATATCAGCCGAAAGACGTCCACTACTGGACATAGGCCTCCCCCAAAGAGTGCCAAAGTGACCGGTCCCGGTAGCTTTCTCCAGTCCAGAGTCTTGAAAACGTCCTCCAGGGCAGCGGTGAATTACGTCTCACTCATTCTTAAAGCAAAATGTGAGACGCAAATACACATTGAACAAAGGTCTTGGACAGTGCAGTCAAATTGAATTCAAAAGTGCCCCTAGTGGGAAAGTTTTGGGGTAGTTCTGATTTCTTTCATTCTTGATGCATTTTGGGGTGCTGAATCCGAATCTGAGGTTTGCTAACAAAATTTCGTGACGCAACATTGACAAAATCACAAAAAAAAGTGAAAAATTTCTGCTATTTTTCAGATTTTTGCTTAAAACTCGGAAACTATTAACTTTTAGTATATGGCATGTTTACAGAAATTAAAGTTCCTTAATTTATCTACAAATATCACTATCTAGTTTTTATTTTTAAAGAACCGTCCGGTCTTAAGTGTGAGTTGAAAATTGGCATATTTCGGCGGTCTCTGCAAAAACCACTTTTTCCACTCGAAAACTTTACTTTTTTATTAAAAGGCTGGCATTTAGTGAATTTCACCTAGTTTTTAAGTTATTTCAATAAAGACCGAGGACACGGAGAATTCACGTTATGATTAGGTATTCTTTTTATTGTTGAACAGTTATTATAGCTACATTGCAAAAAAGCAAAAGATCTCAGTTAAGGGCTCTTCACATTCCAATCGGCAACAATGTGCTAACTTTCTGTAGTATGTGTGTGTGTACGGTCCAGTAACACCAGCGCACACTCGCGCACTATAAACTGGTTACGGGGTCGCACCGCACACACACACACAGACGCGGAACTTAAATGGCTTGCTCCCGAGGAAGGAAAGGTTTCGCAAAGCCTCTACAACCCTCATCTGGCTGCTGAGAAAATCCTATTGGACCATATAACTACTGTTCCTGCATGCGATGAGTGGTTGTGATTTTACTTCTGCATTGTTGAATCAGGGGAAACTGAATTCTCTTAAAGTCCTGCAGAAGAACAAAGACTTGCAACCAGTTATTGAAGATTTCAAAGACCCTAATGCACATCAAGATGAGATTGCTACAGCAGGAAACAAAAAAAAGAGACCAGTCTGAACGATTAGAGATACAGACAATACGTATCTTCATCATACAAAAATAAGACCAACATTGCCTCATTACCCCCCACCCAAGCTGCTGCATGAGAACATTCACTGAGAGTTTACTATCAGGTGCAGCAGTGGTGAGAAAGGTCAAGCCACACCTGATGAGCAACAAAAACCCCCAAATGAGTGGGTGGGGGTGGAAAAGAACTAGTAGTGATCTCGTGCCAGTGCCAACTACTTTGGCCCCTGCACCAAACTCAATACTCCGGTACATTTCTTGTAAATGTATGAAAGGCTGCCAACGCAATTGTGGATGCAGGAGGGCGGACCTCCATTGTTCCCCATTCTGTACATCATGCGAAGGACTGTGTGAAAACGTTGAGCCCCCCCCCCCCCCGGAAGACAGCTCTGAGATAGACGTAGAAAAGAGACTGAAGAAAGAGACAGAGAACGGAACGAAGAAAGATGCGTACACAATGCGGAAGGTATGTCTAATCTCACAAGTTATTTTGTAGTCATTCGGCTCTCCTCGATATACTCGTATGATCAGAAGTCAGTGTCTCACCACCTCTTCAATTTTCCAGGAGAACGACCCCCGACGCTGACGATGGAGCAATCAGACCCTGAGCCGATGCCATCGAACAACATCGAAGGTATTTTTAATCAGACAATCTATTTTGCAATCCTTCATCTCTGCTTGAGAAATGATCATAAGTCGTCATCTCACCACCTCTTTTATTTTCCAGAAAAACGACCCGTGTGATGCTGACGATGGAACAACATGTGCCGGGACCCATCGCCAGCGAAGAACCTTAGCCAGAACCTTCTAAACGACAACGGCTCATATAATTTTTGCATATTATAATACTCGTATTTAATTTGCGCTTTTTATAATAATACTTATATAATTATAAGTAACAATATTTTAAGTTTTATTTTGTTAGTCCTAACTTTGGATTCTGAATTAGTATAATTTCGTACATTGTTTTATTATTAATTCCTTGTGCTGAGAACTCGGAGAAGTTTATCAAAAGACAGAATTTTAATTAAAAAATAAGTTTAGGAATGTAAAAAGTGGGTTTTGCAAAAACCGCTGAAATATGCCAATTTTCAACTCGCACTTGAGACCGAACGGTTCTTCTAAAAAAAAAACTAAGTAATATTTGTAGAGAATTTTAAGTACTTTAATTTCTGTAAACAAGCCATTCCCTAAAAGTTAATAGTTTCCGAGTTGTAAAGCAAAAATCTAAGAAAAAGCAGAAATTTTTCACTTTTTTTGCGATTTTGTCAATGTTGCGTCACGAAATTTTGTTAGCAAACCTCAGATTCGGATTCAGCACCCCAAAATATATGTAGAATGAAAGAAATCAGAACTACCCCAAAACTTTCCTACTAAAAACACGATTTGACTGGATCAAAGTCGAATACCACCCTGTTCGGGCCGACCGCCTCCTACGAGGCGGGCTGTCTGGTTGGAACTGCTCTTTCAGAAGCCGTGCAACGGTTCTAGGAGATTGAGGAACCACCTACCGCGTCGCGTATGAGCCCCGAGCAGGAAGAGTGCGAACGGTTTTACCAAAATAATACTGGGCGCCTCTGCTCTGGTCGGTTCATAACACGACTTCCTCTGCTCATCCACCGACCTCCTCTTGGAGCGTCACGTGAGATGGCTGAGAAGCGGCTGGTTTCGATGGAACGCCGAATGAGAAGAGATGCGCTCTTCCGGCAGAAGTATGTGGACTTCATGAGGGAGTACGAGGGTTTGGGACACATGTCGGTGGCTCGGACGGACTGGAGTACAGTGGAGCACTGCTTCCTGCCGCACCACGCGGTCCTAAAATCCCCGGAGTCCAAGATTCGCGTGGTCTTTGATGGGTCCGCGTCCACCTCGACTGGGGTGTCATTGAACCAGTGTTTGCATGCAGGTCCTAAGCTGCACAAGGATATCACGGATATCCTCACAAATTTTAGGAAACATCAGGTGGTGTTCGTCGCCGACATCCGGATGATGTTTCGGCAGACAGTGATCCATCCTGATGATCGTCGGTATCAGCTGATCTTGTGGCGTGAGAGCCCTGATGAACCGATGTTGGTGTACGAGCTGAATACGAATACATACGGCTTGAAGAGCAGTCCGTACATTTCAATTCGAACTTTGTTAGAATTGGCGTCTCGAGAGAGACTGAGGTTCCCTCGAGCGTCCGCCATTTTGGAACGGGACTTATTTGTCGATGACGTGTGCACCGGGGCAAACAGTGTCGAAGAGGCTTTGGTTTTGCGGGATGAGCTGGTGGAACTCTTGCGGACGGGTGGATATGAATTGCGCAAATGGATGTCCAACTCACCGGCCGTGGTGGCCGGCCTCCCCGAGGATCACCAGCAGGATCCGCACCTGTTCGAAAATGTTGAGAGCCCGCACATGTTATCAGTCCTAGGCGTGCAATATCGACCAGTCCAAGATGTGTTCACCTATCGGGTGGAACTGGATTCCCCGAGGGTCTGGACGAAGCGGCTTGTGCTGTCCACGGTGGCCAGGACGTACGATCCGAATGGATGGATCGCGCCGGTCATCTTCACGGCGAAGGCATTTACGCAGCGCCTGTGGATGGTCCAACTGGGTTGGGATGATCCACTATCCGGAAATTTGTTGAGCGATTGGGAGGTTTTCTTCTCCACGCTCCCGGAGATAAATCAGGTCGAACTGCCGCGTAAGCTGTTGCCGGCAGGGAAATGCCGAGTAACCCTACACGGGTTTTGCGACGCCTCCGAGCGAGGGTATGCAGCTGCCGTTTACTTGCGGACGGTCAGCTCCGCCGGATCGGTCGATTTGCACTTGGTAATGGCGAAGAGCAAGGTGGCTCCCCTTCGCACGCGTTTGACAATCCCAAAAATGGAATTATCTGGAGCGGCTCTTCTTGTACGCCTACTGAACCACGTGGCCTCTACCTTGAAGGACACCGTGAACCTTGAGGAGAGTGTCTACGCATGGACTGATAGCCAAATTGTATTGTGTTGGCTGCAGTCGTCATTCCATACTTTGGAGGTCTTTGTGGCCAACCGGGTCTCGCAAATCCAGAATTCGGAGACTGCCTTGGTTTGGAGACACGTGCCAGGTGAACTGAACCCAGCGGACGTGGCGTCCAGGGGTTGCACGGCCCCTGAGCTTGTTGCCCACTCACTGTGGTGGAGACCAGATTGGTTGTTGGAACTGGAGACACTCTGGCCTGCCAGTTGTGTGATTGGGACCCCATCCTCTGGCTTGGGTGTCCACCTTGTCGAGACCGCTCCAGTGTCAGACACTGCTTGGTTGCTAGAACGGTATAGCTCTCTCGACAAGCTTGTTGGAGTGACCGCCTGGGTCAAGCGATTTATACACAATTGTCGCCACCCTGACAACCGGTCACGCGTTAGAGTTCTCGCCACAGAAGAGCGGAATGCCGCCCTACATCATTGGATTAGGGTTGTGCAGGAAGAACACTTTGGGGACGTATTGAAGCCCCTGCGGCAGGGACGTCCTAAGCTACCGAAGGCGATAGCACGCCTCAACCCGTTCATTGACGAGTCGGGTACACTCCGGGTTGGAGGACGGCTCCGCAACGCTAGCTTGCCGTACTCGGTGCGCCACCCCATTTTGCTGCCTAAGAAGGGGCATCTGGTGGAATTGTTGGTGATTGACCGCCACATAAAGAACTCGCATGCCAGCTGCAACGCACTCTTGGGCATTTTGCAGCGAGACTTTTGGATATTGAACAGCCGACGGGTTATTCGGAGCATCGTGTTTCGGTGCTTGCCTTGCTTTCGGCTCAAGGCAGCCACGATGCAGCCCCAGATGGGGGACCTTCCTCCTGATCGGGTCAACGAGGCTAGGACCTTCTCTAGGGTGGGGACCGATTTTGCGGGACCTTTTTTAGTGAAAACGTCGCGACTTCGAAATGCGAAGGTTGTAAAAGCGTATTTGTGCGTTTTCGTATGCCTGTCGACCAAGGCTGCTCATCTTGAACTTGTTGGTGATCTTACGACGGAGGCTTTTATTGCGGCATTGGATAGATTTGTATCCCGTAGGGGACTCCCATCTCTGATCCGGTCAGATTGTGGAACCAATTACAAGGGTGCCGACCGTTATTTACAAGATGTTGTAAAATTTTTATTTGAAAATAAGATTGATATTGGAACAGACCTCTCCCGTCGGGGTATCACCTGGACGTTCGATCCGCCAGGCTGCCCCCACTGGGGTGGAATCTGGGAGGCTTGCGTGAAGCAAGCAAAAGCCCATATGTATCGGGTAGTCGGTCAAACTGTATTGACTTTTGAGGAACTCGCGACGTTGTTTTGTAGAATTGAGGCCGTCCTCAATTCCCGTCCGTTGTGTCCGCTCAGCTCCGACCCAAATGACCTGGAAGCGCTCTCTCCAGGCCATTTCTTGATTGGTCAGCCACTTGCAGCGTTGCCGGAGCACCCCCTCCGGGACGTACCCTCCGGTCGTTTGTCGCGCTACCAGATGCTGCAACAAATGGCTCAGAACTTTTGGACCAGATGGTCATTAGAGTATTTGCATGTTTTGCAGCAGCGCCTCAAGTGGACTGACAGAACCAGTCCCCCCAGAGTTGGAGACCTTGTGCTAGTTAAGGATGCTAACCTTCCGCCACTGCGATGGCGCCGGGGGCGCATCGTTAATTTGTTTCCCGGTAAAGACGGGACCCCTCGGTTTGCCGAGGTCATGGTTGGGGACTCGGTTCTGAAGCGAGCGGTAGCAACCCTATCGCGACTTCCCCTAGTATAGCGGACCGGCTTAGAGGCCGTTCCGAGGCGGGTGATTGTTCGGGCCGACCGTCTGCCCGCCCCTTAAACTCCTCACGTGTGTACGCCTCTTGAGTCTGTGGTTTTGACAGTGACACTTCTTGTCAAGGCGGACGAAAAAAAAAGATAACCTCGTTTTTGCAGACCCGAGAGGGACGAGTGGTTTTTTGGGTAATTTGGAAACGCATTTTCCTTGTTTTGTGTAATATCGCTCGCTTTGAAGACACACGGGTGTCCGAGTGTTTTGTGTGGATATCCAGGTGATATCACAACAGTTGGTGATTTGACGCCGCGGATTGTTGGCGAGACTGCCCCGGAACACCACGGCTGCTTCTTCAGCCCCGGAGACCCTCTTGATTGAACTTGACTTGACCTGACAGTTGACTGAACCTTGACAGATACTAACCGGAGTTGAAGCGAACATCGCGCCTCCCGGAATCAGGTGAGTTGAACAAGTTTTGTAGCCAATCCACTGGCTTATATGACCCGCGAAACGCGTGGCAGTTCACTCCACTCGCACTAGGCGAGGAGTTTGAACACACCCTAAATTGAGCGCGTGACGGTGCTACGTCGTAGCAAGCGGTAGCCGTAGCGCGTAGCCGCGTAGCAAGCTAAACTCAACGCTGCGAGTCTTCTTCGCAGAAAGGGATGCAATTCTTTGCTAGTTTTTACACCACGACGGCGGCAAACGAGCATATAACGGCCGGTTTGGTGGCAAGCCGATATCATAGCATATAGACGCAAGGAGTTACACCGCAAGCGCCTATATGCTACGGTATCTGCATAGCACATTGACGATCGTTTATTTTACCACGCACGGGCTTGTATGTGTGTTTTTGGAACTATTGTATTTACTAGCTTCCGCCCGTGACTTCCGTGTGGACCCGGGATAAAACTATCCTTTATTTTAATCCAGGCTATAAACCATCTTCGTGCAAAATTTCATCCAAATCGTTTGAGCCGTTTAAGTGTCATTGAGTAACAAACATCCAAACATCTAAACTTTCGCTGTTGTCCACGTTAATCCCCTAGCCTGATCCCCCAGGGGAAAAAAACGGTTAGGTTGTTAGTTGAACTGCGACCCTACAGCGCGCGAGCCGAGCGAGCGAAGCGAGCGTGACGCGGTAGCGTCCGGCGAAGCGCCATAACCGAACATTATCATTTTTTCCTAGTTGAATATAAAATAATTGCCGCTAATTCCCCTGGGGGATCAGGCTAGGGGATTAACGTGGATAACGTGAAACTTTCGCATTTATTTATAGTCTTTTCCGAGATCTCACTGTTCTAAATACTGAATTTGCCATACGATAAATAATAAGTAGGAAGTAGGATAATATACCGGCAATTATTTTGATTCGTCAATCATACGAAAACTATTGTACCTACTTATACGTTAGGGAACGTTAGCACAGTGAAATCACATTGGATGTGAAGTGATGAACCAAATTGACCTCCTGGATATTACTTACAAAACGCATGATTTTTAAGAACACAAAGTATTGGCAATTTTGTTTTAGACCGGGTCATACCTACGAGTTATCTTACTTTGTCTGTTCATAGATAAATTATCGTTTTTAATTAGAATGTTCATAATCGGCATTGATTTAATACCAAAAGGAATGTAATTTTTATACCCGAAATAGTAAGTATTTGTTGTATTCATCGTGATTCATGATAAACGATTTGCAAATAGTGCGGCCAAATTATTTACAAGGAAACTTCCTAAGATATGAAATACTTTGAAATGATGACTTTGTACTGGTTATGATAATGATTGTAACGATGCTGAGAGAGTGCTTGTAATTTTTTCTGTGAGATAAACACTCAACAGTGATTATATGTTATTTTCATTCGATATTTTTTAGACAAATCCGGAAATCCGTGATCGCTGCCTACTCCTCCGGCAAATTGGCGTGATTTTATGTATGTATGATGTTTATATGTATTTTCTCAAACATGCAATGAAATATTGACGTTGTGTTCTTTTTAATGGGCTTCGAAGTGTCACGTTTCGGGCGCAGCGAGACGAGAGACCCGTAATGGCATTTCATACCAAATGGCAAAATACGGAACCCTTATGGATTCGTCATGTCTGTCTGTCTATCTGTCCGTCCGTATGTCACCGGCATTTTACTCGAAAACTATAAGGTGTATTTGAATACAATTTTGAGGATAGGTGTATTTTGTTAGCCGCTACAGTTTTGTAATTAAATTACTAAAAAAAATTTTTTATTGAGGTAAGTGAGTAGTGGATACATAAAACTGAACATTTTTTTTTTCATTGCAAGCCCACGTGTCAACACACACGTGCACACGTGTAACATCAATCGATAGGCCTTTCAAAATAAATAAGTTTTCTCAGCAACTTTTTTGATTAAGTGAAAAGAGTCGGAGATAATCGCCCCGAAAGTCACTAAAATTGTGTCCCCCCCCTCTAATTTTTGGACCGTGTATTTTAAAAGAATGAAAAAAATCATAGACATAGGGCTTATTAAATATAAAAAAAATACGGTTGTAGCTTCGTAATTCTTTGAGGTATAAAGAAAGAAAGAAAGAAAGAAGACATTTATTCACTACGCAAAAGACACACAGAGACAAAGGGAGTACAAATACAATACAATTTACACAGAATCTAAGAAGGTATCTGAATAGGACTTTCGTCACTAGCCATATTTTTTTGCCTTCTTTCTTTTGGAGTAATAATCATTTTCGAGTCTACACCTGTATTACTGTAAGAGTAGTATTTCGTTATTTATTTTCCCGCTAACTCAAATTTTATTGCAACTAATAGATATGGATCCAAAAACCTAAAATAAAAAAAATTAAAAAGTAATTGAATAAGATGAAATAATTCACGAAAGCTTGCACAGGTGGAAATGAATATATAGGTACACGATATGATAAATGATATATGTACCTACTAGTATATACAATTATCACCAACATCAATATAAGTGCTGATCGCGATGTTTGTAAGCGAGTTGGTGTACACTCGAGAGCAAATACTCTAGGCAAAATACGGTTTTGAAAAACATTAATTTATAATAGCGTTTTTTTGTTGATTTCATTTGAAAATGTTATTCTAAGATGATTTAGTCAAGAATCCGACAAACTTTCCACCCGGAAGTAATTATGTAGATTTAAATGAAGCATGCATTATCTTTTTTTGTACGATTTATCTTGAATATTATAGAGCAAATGTAAATGAACCAAAATAAAGACAAAAACATTTATTAATATTTTTACTGACTTTTTAGAAGCCAGTTAACTTATCATTTTTTCGATGTCTGAAATTTTGTCGGATTTTGTCGCTGGGTAACTATTTAATTGATAATATATCCGTTAAGTATACATAAAAAATAAGCTATTATAAATTATTTCCAAAATTGTCATTTTTTCCATACAAGTTGTCAGTTCATTGCCTGGACTAAAAGGTTTCGGGTCACTACCATCCTACTATCACCTAGCTAAAATAAATAAATTGAACCTTATAGACAATTTAATAATTCTTTCATTACAAGTATACAAACCTATTGGTTGGCGTGACGTAATTGGAATTAAAAAGTTATAAACATAATGATCGCTTTTTTCTCAAATTAGAACTTCTAATTTTCGCAACACTTTGCTTTTTTTTTGTTTTGTCATAAAATGTATCTATAAGTAGTCTCCCAGGTATCCAATAGTCATTATTAAAGTAGTAATTATGTCACTCACACCCGAGGAATGTACGAGAATCCTCACAATGCTGGAAAATGGGAGCAGTCAGCGAGAAACAGCAAGAATAGTCGGTGTATCGTTGTCTACAGTTCAGCGTGTTCGCCAGCGGTTCCTAAAAACTGGTTCGGACCTACGCAGACCAAAAACAGGCTAACCCAGGTGTACGACAGCACGGGAAGATCGATATCTAGTCAACAATAACTGCGAAATCTGTTTCTTACGTGAAAACCACTACTCATCATTTTTTTGGGCTTGGTGGAAGCAATCCTAGTGCTTGGACTGTACGACCGCGACTCGGCGAAGATGCGACGGGATGGTAATTTGAAACCATTTAGACCCGCAAATGTTCCGAAACTCGAGTCACTATCGTATAGCAAGACGCGAACGCGAACGCTCGGATTGGACGAATCAAAATTGGTGAAATGTCGTGTTCTCTCTCGGGCGAATCATAATTTATTTCTGGAAATAAAGGAAATTCTGCGGAAAGCCGAACAGAGCTAATACTGATCGAAATCGGTACTCGTAAGATCGTGGCGTAAGATACGTGGATGAAATCCTTAACAAGCACCGGGTCTATTTATGGCAAGACTCGGTGAGAATGCCATCTTTATGCACGATAACGCCCGTCCCCAGACTGCTCGTGTAGTGCAAGACTGCCTTGATGAGGTGAATATTCGTCCCATGGTGTGGCCAGCACGTAGCCCCGACCTCAACCCGATCGAGCACGCCTTGCACGAGCTCGGACGACGTGTAAGACAACGAGCAATGCAGATGAATGGGAAAAAAATCCCAACAGTGTTTCAGAAACTTGGTGTACAGCATGCCAAATCGCAATGCAGCAGTCCAGACAGCACGTGGGGGTAATACCAAGTAGGTACTAAACTGTGTTAAGACTACTTGTAAATATAAAAAGTTCTATATTTTCAGTTTTGTTCTTGCAAGCAAATTGGCGCCGTTTTTAATTTGTCATTTTAAACAAAATAAAATAAATGATCAGTAATAAATGAAATCCATTTTATTATAGTAATATTAAATTGTCTATAAGGTTCAATTTATTTCGTGATACTTAATAGCTTTATTCGTTTTCAAGATATTGAAGTAAAAGCCAGTGACCCGAAACTTTTGCTCGCGAGTGTATTTTAATTTAATTAAACAGTTTTAAATAGTATGTTTCTATTCTATTCTATTCTATAAAACTGTCATTGGAATTGGAATCTTGTATCTTGGCCGGTAGAGTTGCTTTTTGTAGTCCATTCAAGACTAATTTGATGCTATTCGGCCAACTAACGTATACCTACGTCAATAACTTATTCGATAAAAAAAAACAAAATTTCAATATTTTTAAAACTGATATTGTCTCGTCTATTGTTCCTTCTAAATGTCTAATGAGGTTTGTTCGCCAACATTGTTAGTGTAACAGATTAAATTGTACAGTTTTCAGGTTTATTGAATTCTGATTTGTTCAAGAACTTTCGTTGCCGACTGTACCTATGGCCACAAAAAAAAAGAATCATCTGACGAAACATTCAAGCGCCATCTTAGAATCTTTTTATTAGAAAATTCATTTTAAGTATTCTGTTAATGACTTCATGAAAATTAAATATGTTGACATTGATTATAATAATTGATTCCTATTAAGTAGTTATAAGTATTTTAATGTAGTTAGTGTGATTATTATTAGGTATTTAAGTTTTGACGAACTAAGATAATCTAAATTCGCCTATACCTACTAACATTATAATTTGTACTTTTCTATTTAATTTTTGATTCTTTGTTTAATTATTAATTATTTGACGATTATAATATAGTCGTGTAGCTAAATTGACCTAGTGCAATTTATATTGTATACCCTTTTCTTGGCAAATAACAAAAAAAATGTCTGTTACAAAAATACAAAAAGAACAACAAAAATTGTGTATCATATATGATACAATGTCAAATAAAGGGTAATTAAATAAATAAATCGAATCTATGTATAATAAGGAGAATATATATCCCTAAATAATATCTATCTGGGTAATGACTAATGAGTTTATTGCCTGAAATAAACATGCAATCATTCATTCATATTGTAGATCATACAGGGTGCGAACGCATGTGATCCCTTTTAAACTATCAACACGCCTCCCTTTAAAGACAACTTCATAATTTAATCTGCACCCTAAATGTAACCCATCCTAATAAAGCTAATAACCCCTTTAGGGTGCTAATGACGCCCCCGCACGTGACGGGTGACACCCCAGGTGCGGAGGTGACGGCGCGGAGGTAATCACCTGGGGTTTTGTTGATGTGTAATGGGGGTATTCGACCGTGTTAGATCTTTGAGTGGGTGTATCGAAGACCCTGTAATTTTATTTTTAAATGTACGGTATAAACAAATCCTCACAGTGCTAACTACCTATACACATCACTACATAGTATAAAACAAAGTCGCTTCCCGCTGTCTGTCCCTATGTATGCTTAGATCTTTAAAACTACGCAACGGATTTTGATGCGGTTTTTTTAATTAAGAGTGATTCAAGAGGAAGGTTTATATGTATAATATAGAACCCGTGCGAAGCCGGGGCGGGTCGCTAGTATGTTACCTATAAAGTTGTCGCGGTTTGAAACGCCTTGGGAGAGATACCAGCAGTTTGTTCTAACGTTTTGTTGAACAAGAATTGAAAAACCTCATTTTAGATATGAGGAGACTTTTCTAATAACCATAGCTTGGAAATACTACGCGAATTATTCAGTTAGGTAGGTACCTACCGTAGGTATCTCAAATACATAGTTAGTATAGCAGCCAAAGTGGCCAAATATATCGTAATAGATCCTTACTCCCATAGTAACATACACGGAATACAGAATCCATTGGAAGTGGTGAGTGGGCGTTCCCGTGTCGCCGAACATGAGCAATAATAAGCATACTTCTTGCACAGATTATTGTCACTCACCTAGCGACCGCACGCGGCGTATGACATGAGAGAATATTTGTTTATTTTAGTAAAATGCCGTATTGCGCTATTAAAAGCTGCTCCAACAACAGCACATTAAAAAACATGTCTCATGGAGGTATTTCCTATCATCGGTAAGTATTATTTTAGAATACGTATAAAGAAATATTGAATTTTCAATTTCTTAGACAACATTTGCGTCTGTAGTCAAGGAAATATCAGTCCTATTTCTTTAACAATAAAGTTCATAATCCTGTGTATTATTTAGCTACTCGGAACGTGAAATGCACGGCAAACGCCTCGAAGGTTCGCTACTCAAATGCTGTGGCTAAGGTCGATAATTGTTATCGATAATTCAAAATGAAAAAGATATTTTTTTATGAACCCTAAGAATATTATAAAATATGTGAAAGTTTAGATGATTGGATGTTTATGTTTGGATGTTTAGATGTTTGTATGTTTCGATGTTTAGATGTTTGGATGTTTTAGATGTTTGGATGTGTGTTACTCAATCACGCTTAAACGGCTCAACCGCTTTGGATGCCATTTGTCACGAAGATATTTTATAGCCTAAATTAAAATATAGGATAGTTTTTATCCCGGGTCCACGCAGGCGGAGTCGCGGGCTGAAGTTAGTACCAAATATATAATATCTGAATGTTACGTCATACACAATAAAATGATAATTATAATATTATAGTTTTCCTAAAGACACGAAAACAAAGGAAAGATGGATTGTACTACGGGGAGAAAGGATTGGTTTCCGCAACGATGCAACACCATTTGTTCGGAACATTTTGTTGAAACTGATTTTTGGGTTTGGCCAAAAGGAAAACGCTTCATTCATGAAGATTCAATTCCCACGCAAAACATAGTATGTAGCGTAAGCGCCGAAAGTACGAATCATTTTATTATGATTAATTATTGTTTCTCTATTTGCATACTTATAATGTTGTAAAGTGCATTGCTAGGCCAATATATCGAACGGTGGAGGCAGTGCAGTGGGCCATACAAAGGAGCGAGCAACGCTCCGATTTCTCATATGACGCACCGCTTCCAATTATTTATATTTGACGACCGGTATAGCCTAGAGGCTGCTATGACTAGGGGCATACAAAGCTGACGGTTCTGGGTTCGAATCCCGGCAAGGGCAAATATCTTTGTGATGAGCATGATTTCTGAGTCTTGTATTTTTTCTATGTAATTGGGTATTTGCATCTATGAAATACATCGTCGTTTAGTATCTATAACGCAAGCTTCATTGAGCTTACTATTTTATTTATATTGCATGTAGACTGAACTCAATAAAACGGAAGAGCCAGGACCTTCGTCCAAGCGGGCATCCACAGAAGGAACGGGAGATGGTCAAGGTTCTAAACGACTACGTATCGAGGACTTTGAATTACATAACGCCCAATCCGTTTGTGATGCGCCGTCACCGTCCAGTTCGACGATTTCATCCCCACGTAAATAAAAACTAAAAATTTCATTAAAAAAACTGAAGAAAAATTCAAAGTCCAGCAAAAGAAAGTCAAACGTCTGCAAGCTCAGAATCGTAGTCGTATCGAATAGTATTTAAGATGTGCTTGTATTATATTTAACAAATTATACTCTTTGTTTATTAGAAATAGTGTTTAATTGCAACAACATTTATAACAAAAGTAATTAACTATAAATGTTACCTAATTATATAATAAACGAGATTTAATTAGAAACAATTTGTAACTAAGTCATAAAGTAACCTAAGTCTGAGCTTAATATTTACCGTATGAATATCATAAAAATATCGATAGTCAAAATCATATGTACCCACATCCCTATTCGAACGTCGCATCTCCATAGTTTTGAAAACACCGCCATCTTGCGTCGAGTAGCCGAACGACCACGTCTCTTGCAAGTCTTGCAACGCATATGGTAACGGACGTAAGAAATATTTACTTGACACTCTAAATGAGACCGTAAATAGTACCATTTAAAGTAGATTTTGCATATAAAATTTGGTACCGTTAACAACATATTGTCACAGTATGATTTAACAAATCGAAAGCCTATTGCAATTGTGTGTTCGTGTATTATTGAAGTGTGTTTGTGTGCGTGCGGCGACAGTGGTTCTCTATGAAAATCGGTTGAATGCCACTTCCAATGGATTATTTATTCCGTGGTAACATAAGACGTGTTGCGATATACATATTTTGGGTACTGTGGCTGTTACTAACTATAATATGTATGATAGACGGGTAACGTGATGGCAGTAAAACTTTGAATAGCACGACGGTGAAACACAAACAAGCATACGGTACACAACACACGTATCCTATATAGGTAGTATTAGGTAGTTAATAATGTTTATTTCGTAAACATTGGTAGGTATAAGTACCTACCAATGTTAAAGAAAAAACCTCGTCAAATAGAGGTGTATAGTAAGAAAATTCGTTCCAGTATGTTTTGCCTTTCGGCAAACATAAAACATGCTACATGCTAGCATAATATTAGTGTACATTTTTTTTTATATACCTATATTTAAAAGTCTTCATTCTACAATACCTAATTTAACTTAATTTATTTTATAAAATTATTCAATATGTCAACGTAATAAGTTTATTACCTAGTAGGTAGCTATAATACCTAAGGGTTTTACCAAACCTCTTTATTGATCTAACGACGATTCGTTAGGTAAACAGCTAGAAACGAATCCAGTCCCTCTCTCAATACAGTACAGCACGTCGACACAAGAAACTGTTTAAATCATAACGAAAAGAATGTTGTCTTTAGCTTCCGCCCAAATATCTCCGCTACTTACAAATCCTCCTAATAGCTTTTTTCTATGCAAAACATATCACTAACTACAAACAACCCTTTAGCCCCGGGTGTGAGTATCCGGTCGGGTAATCCTTACGTCACAAGAGCAGGCCGCGGTATCGGTGAGTTGACCATAACCGACACAGCTAAGCTCTTGGCTTTTCATGTCTCTTGAGCCGCGAATACACGGGTGGAGTCCAGTGATGTGAGCTCATGGTATACCTACCTACGCTATGAGTATAACCGCAGCACAGAAAGTGTTTCTGTATCTATAAGGAGATAGAATAAAATCACAGGTCGAAAGGTCAAACGTATACCTATGTATGTGCCTACTTATGCCTTTCTCAGACACCTGATGTGAAAAAGAATGTTCTATCTTGTTCTTTATCTATGTTCTTTCTTTCTAAAAATATTCACACGGAAGTAAAAACCCGCAGACTGTCTTGCGTGATAATTATACAAGTAATAAACGCCTTTACCTATTCCTAGCTTTTTTTTACGTAATGCATCGGCCCACCGTCCTCCACCTCGGCGCTCAGCATACCTATAGAATAGTAGGTTAGGATAGGTACGAACGAATTATTCGTGTATTTATGGATGCAAAGATCGAGTTTTATCTAAAGATGCCGCGTTCGACAATGTTTGCGGAAGGATTAACGCATTACCGGGGATGATACAATTGATTGTGGCATTACGAGGCTTTACGATGGGATTTGCGGCGGAACTCGGAACTCGGGGGTTTTGTTGAGGTGTTTGGTGATTGTTGTCGCTATACCTATAGAAAATCATCTATATCGGTGAATTATCGCCGAATAGGTGCGCGAAATGTAGGCGATTGTGTAGCGCTTTGAGAGTTATCATGATAACTAAGATTTTTGAATTGGTGTTTCTAGGTACTTAACGAGTTCAAAACTCATATGTAGTGCATAATTGTTTTCCATCGTATTTTCTTGGAAACGTTCGTATTTGTCATGCTACTCCAGTCAACCTCAGTACTACAAATAGCAAGACACGTTCGTACGTTTCCGTGAAAATACGACGGGAAACAATTAGGCACTACATCTGTAGATATGTAGGTATTTGTGGGTAGATATAAGCAAAAGGGTTAAGTGCAATTCTGCAAATTTATTGATTTAAGAGTGCGCTTTTTTCAGATGCGTTTTAAAAAGAAGATTGTTCGATTTCTTTGATCCTTGTAAATCATAGAATTTCACTTTAAAAATTTCTGTACCTAAGTAATTAAGGTTAGTTACAGTGACCGCAGGTTTATTATGCTTTCTTTCGAGGAATTATTTTATTATCACCTAAATGTTGACAGAACTCGTTGATGTCGCTTTGGCGAGGGTTGGTGGTAGTTATTACTTTACTTATAGGTCAGTAGGTAAGTACTTATCTATAATAACAACTAATTTGATGTTTCAGCCTTGCCTATAAATATTGACTAACACACGCTCAATATATGCATTAGTACATTTAGTACCTATATAGCGTTATGTTTTACGTGAAGTTTCAGTACCTACAGAGATATAGTGGACGCCGATTATTGGGCCGTAACCTTTATTAGGCCGTAAAATGTGACGTCAAACCTGTAGTGCTAGCGGGGCTGGAACCCGCCAGGTGGACGCCGTGCTCGTGGGAGATTTCTTCTACAAACGGTTTTCCCGATGTTATCGGCTACGAGCGTAGCGCTACGAAACCGTATGAGATTCATACTTAGTCTTAATGATTCTTGACAATGGGCGGGGAGTTTTGCCTAAAAATAGATAAATTAAGTTTTCAAGATTTTTAGAAAGTGCAACGTAGGAGGTACCTACTAACTAACCAGGTAAGTATTACCTATTCTGAAAAATCAATGACTTCAGAAACTACCGTTGCGGCGTGTAAAACTGGGGCAAACATAACCATTCGTACCTTTAGCTATAGGTACCTAATTGGGAGCTATAGATTTTCCACTCTCACAGGAATTTAGATAGGTACCTACTTATAGGTAGGTAAGTAGTTAGGGATATTCTTGAGTTAAGGTTGGCCTTAATTAAGTGTGTATTAGGTAGATACTTAGGTAGGTAAATAATGCTGGTTTTTGTTTATGATAAAACTACCTAGTTAAACTAAATTAGAAGGTACACTTAGAAGGTTCACTGGGTGGTTTTACATAGGTACCTACCTAAGCGTACCTACCTACTAGATTTTTTAAATCATGACCTATATTTTTTTAACTACTTAGTAGGGAAATTCGTATTAGGTTTTAACTTTAGTTATTACTTTGTTGGAGTAGCACAATTATGTACCTACCTATATATTTATATACACGTTTTTAAACAATTGCCAGAAGTATTTTTCTCCGTTAGTCATCACTACAATTTATTTATATTTATACATAAGTATTATAAAACAAAGTCGCTTCGTCCCTATGTATAGATCTTTAAAACTACGCGCCGGATATAGATGCGGTTTTTTTTAATAGATAGAGTGATTCAAGTTTATAGTTTATAGTACCCGTTCGAAGCCGGGGAGGGTCGCTAGTTACCTATAAGAAGCCAAAAAAACCACCCACCTTTATCACACAATCACAGTATTCATTCACTTCCCATCACTATCACAGTCTATGGTCTATGGTCACGAAATGCGCATCACTCAAAAATCGCGCAAGATGGCGGCCGGCCGGAATTGGTGTGACGGCGGAAAGGCGCGCGGCAAGTGGCCGCGGCAAACACCGCCCGCCCCGCCGCCCGCGCCGCCCCCCGCGCCACATCCAGCCGCCTCAATAATTCACCAACAGCGCCAACAGTCTCGCCCCTCCCTCTCGCGGCTCAGCGATCAAAATCTCGCCGTCTCCGTCTATTTTGTTGCGCATTTCTGCGCGCACGTGTCTCGTGCTCGTCTAACGCGCGGGGTGTATGTGCTGGCGTCTCGCTCGCACTCATTAGGCGGGTCGGACGGCTGCATTATGCAGCGTGTTTGGCGAGGGTTTTATGAGGTTTGCGCAGCGCGGGCAGAGTAGCGCGGCACAGAGGCTGCAGTCTAGAGCTCTATATATTTGTACCTACAATATTATGTTTGTTGGGGAAACGCCCGCTTTAATAGTTCTGCAAAAACTCATTCTAATGGAATGCAAAACGCATTCTAATGTTAGTATTTTTTCATTAGAAAGAAAGAAAGATACATTTATTCGTGACAAACACAAGGCAATTTACATACATTGACAATAACGTAATTTGCCACGAAATGGTCGCAACTCAGCGTAATGCTGGCGGAGCCAGCGCTGGTCTTCCGTTGCGACCATAAAAAAAAGTACCTACCTAGTTTACCTAGTTAAAGTAGAAGGTAACTTCTATACCTACCTGTTCTGGCAAATCGCCAGTGCGAAGCGTAAGTTATTGACTGAAAAAATGAGATGCCACTATTGGAACACCTTGGTGAGAAGAGATCAGCTACTCAATACGGTACGGTAGGAAATACGGTACGGTACGGTATCTATGTTCCTACCTATTGTATTGAATGTAGGTACCTAATTGCCTAATGGTATATTGTTGTAAGTCGTAGCGGAAGATATTGGAGAGAGAGTGAAATCTGATGTTCTACAACACGATGCCAATTTTAGAAAAGATAAAACGTAATCGAACCCGGTCAAATATGTCTAAAATCGGAGTTAGTTAAAAAAAGCGGCCAAGTGCGTGTCGGACCACGCACAACGAAGGATTCCGTGCCTATTAAAAAGGTCGTATCGCTACTCAAATCTTATGGCACTTACGTCCTTTTCTTTAAAGAAGGCAGTTTTTTAGAAATATCTCAAAAACCTTTGAACCGATTTTGTTCAAAACAATTTTCGCTGAAAGAATTTAATGTCGATGTTTTTTTTCATATTTTTAAAATACACGGTTCAAAAATTAGAGGGGGGGACACAATTTTAGTGCCTTTCGGGGCGATTATCTCCGACTCTATTCACTTAATTAAAAAAGATGCTGAGAAACCTTATATTTATTTTGAAAGGCCTATCGATTGATGTGCCCCACACGTGGGCTTGCAATGAAAAAAAAAAAATGACTTTCAGTTTTATGTACCTACCTACTAGCTTCCGCCCGCGACTTCGTCTGCGTGAACCCGGGATAAAAACTATCCTATATTTTAATCCAGTCTATAAACTATCTTCGTGCAAAATTTCATCCAAATCGGTTAAGCCGTTTAAGCGTGATTGAGTAACAAACATCCAAACATCTAACCATCTAAACTTTCGCATTTATAATATTAGTAGGATGGAGTGCACCCCTAAAAATTTTTTTTTGCAATGTAATTACAAAACTATGTAGCGGCGAACAAAATACACCTATCTTCCAAATTTTATTCAAATAGGTACACCTTATAGTTTTCGAGAAATGCCTGTGACATACGGACGGACAGACAGACAGACAGACATGACGAATCCATAAGGGTTCCGCTTTTTGCCATTTGGCTACGGAACCCTAAAAAGGTCACCTTCATTTATCTTTGTTGACTGTAGGTACCTACAACGCATGAAATCTGTTAACTTTGTATTAAGTACCTAAGCATTATCAGCATATATATAATTATCGGAAAGTATGTCAGATAACGATGACATAGAGAGGGAACGTAGGGCATTGTGTGTTCGTTGTAACATGCTGGCCCGCAGATTTGCACGCTGTAGTAATGAAGTAAAGCTAACGCTTTTCAAAGCATTTTGTCAAACATTCTACACGTGTAGTCTGTGGTCCAGTTTTACGCAGCGCGCATACAATGCTCTGCGTGTGCAGTATAATAATGCGTTTAGAGTGCTGTTTGGCCTGCCGCGTTACTGCAGCGCATCGACAATGTTTGCCGAGGCGCGCACCGATAGCTTCCAAGCAATAATAAGAAAGCGGTGCGCGTCGCTGCAGAACCGTCTTCGCCACAGCTCAAACAGCATTCTGAACATGCTGGCGCAGCGCTGGGACTCGCCGCTGCTCGCGCGCTGGGTGCGGCTGCACGCGCCTGTCGTCGCCGCACCACGCCGCTATTAACTTTATTTTTAGTAATTATTGATTGTCACTAACATAGCATATTAGTTTCATTGTTACTAACATTTTTTATGGATAACTATCCGAAATAAAAACTTTGAATTTGAAATTTGAATTAACGCTGACTAACGATATTTCAAATTAAATGAAACATTTAAAAAAGCATCTCGGCTCGGAACATTATTGAATTTTTCCTTCAATTTGAAATGTATTAACTAATATGTTACTTATTTTTTATATTTTTTCTTATTCTTACTACTTATGTATTATTTTAACTTAAGTAACAGTTTTACCGATAGCGTTCTCTACAATTTGTCTTATTCTCACAGTTCCGTTCTTACCCCAACAAAGAGGCAGTATTAGTTACTTATATAAGTACCTAATATGGAACAGTTTCATTGCCGAACCCGCCAGGTGGGCGCTCTGCTCGCGACCGCACATACCTACGCAGAGGAAACCCTCTAGGTAGGTATGTGTCTACGCGGTTCCTCCTGATATCGGCTACGAGCGCTACGAAACCTCTTGCACTGATTTTGTTACGTTGTTGGTATCAAGATAATTAGTGTCTCATCTAGGTACAACATGATTTGAAAAACAGTCCAAAAATATTGATAAACAGCCAAAACGGATTTTAATGGATGAGGTCTCATGCAATGAAATCACTGTTTTGTTAATTAGGTACCTAAATTTAATGATAATGCTAACACTAATGTCCACTGAATGTTTGGTCACCCTACATTTCTTGAAGTTAAGTAGATAAGGTGGAGTCTTGTAATTGCAACTATCTGATAATTGCAACTAAATTTAATAATGCTCCCTAGGATCACTATCCTAGAGGGCATTAGTAGATTTAGTTGCAATTACCAGATAATTGCAGTTACAAGACTCCACCTTACGTCAAACACACATACCTCAACTTTTCGCAAACTATCGTTAGGGTGACAACGATTTTGAATTATAAAGTAATTCCTTATTCAGTTTTATTCAGAAAAAAAAGAACGTTTGTTTTAAGTAACTTCGAGTTAATCGTGTTTGGTAATAGGTATCAATTACAGAATTAGAAAAATTTACTCCTGATCACGTATCATCGTGTATACCTATAGGTACGTCCCACTCCCACTCAAACGCGGAGCACGACCAAGGTGCCCTTTTTCCACGAAACAAATTATTTAATGAAATATTTTTGTTTCGTGTTATTTTTAACGAGGAAGTTACCCCGATCATTTTATAAACGATATGATACAGAGACAGAATATAATGGAAAAATAAACCATCTTCGTCTGTAGCCCCCGACAGGATACGAACCTGCGACCTTTCTATTAACGCTAGACTGCTCTACCAACTGAGCTACGAGGACAGTGACGCAAGTTGTATATTTTTCCACTATATTCCCGCTAAGACTAGCGCCCTCTCTGTATAGAATTATAGACTTGTTTCACAGTCTTGGCACCACTCTAATGTCGGGGGCTACAGACGAAGATGGTTTATGTCTCTGTATCATATCGTTTACGACCAAGGTGGTGTCAAAATTTATAGAGAGAAGTTTTACTTTAAAACATTTGCTGATGACATCGCAGCGGTTGCCGAAAATTCTGTACAACATGAACAGCTCGTAACAGAAATGGACCTCATTTTCACGGAATTTGGACTAAAAATAAATAGAAATGAAACCAAAACATTAATTGCATCTTATGCAAACCAAATAATAGATCCCATAAAAATTAGAGGTTCAGCCATTGAACAAGTAAGCTTTAAATACCTACTTAGGCAGCATTATAACCTGTGACTGTAGATGCACTTCGGATATCATCGCACGCATAGCCATGGCCAAAAAAGCTTTCAATGCTCAAAAGCAAATAGATATTAATAGCGAAAATATCTCGAAATACCAGAAACCGATTTATTATAACTAGAGATGGGCCGACTACGGGTTTGGCCGACTAGCCGACTAGCCGACTAGTCGGCCGCCTAGAAGGCCGACTAGTCGGCTAGGCCGATTGTGGACTTCGGCTAAGTTCGGGTGCAATCGGAAAACTTGGTTTCGCTTTGCCGTCGCGCTGTCTCAGCTATCTGCATGCATTCCAAGTACCAAATGTGATATTAACTCTGTATTTGAGTAAAATATAAAACGAATGTTAAAAAATAGCAGTTTACTTATTTTATGTCTTGTTTTCCTGTGATCCATAAAGTGCCGACTAATCGGCACATTTTGCCGACTAGCCGCCGACTAGTCGCCGACTACAAATGAGGCCGGATAGTCGGCTTTCCCGACTAGTCGGTACATCTCTAATTATAACCTACAATACTGGAGCATGGCGTTGTACGGAAGTGAGACGTGAACTCTAACAAGCGTGATAGAGAGAGACGGACGTATTTGAAATGTGGCCATGGAGAAGGATGGAAGGTATTAGTTGGACAGAAAAAAGAACAAACGAAGAGGTTCTAAAATTGATAGGAGAAACAAAATGGCTACTAAAAACTATTGAAAACAGAAGGGGAAATATGTTAGGGCACCTGATATAGGGTCATTTCGCCGGTTAGCGACCACCTAATTTAATGTGCCGGTGGGCGACCCCTTAAGCTGAGTTGGTGAACTGTAAGGATATTTTCTCGGTTTTTTAGTAGATTTCTATTCTAAAACAACAAAAAAATGCATGTACAAGTAATTGTCTCAATAGGGTGTGTAGAATTGATGTTATCTTCAATAGAAAAAACCTTCTCCTTCAGGTGGTCGCTAACCGAAGGTGGTCGCGTAACCAGCGAAATGACTCTACTACTAGACAATTAAATAAAAACTATAATTGAAGGAAAGGTAGAAGGAAGGTGAGGCAGGGGAAGACCAAGACGTTCGTTTATGGAGCAAGCTAAAGAGAAAGTTAATGTAACATCGTACCAAGAGCTCGAAACAGTGGTAGAGAGAAAAACAGAATGGCGATTACTCCACCCACAAGAGCCCGGCTCTTAAGATTATGATGATGATGATACGTCCCACTGCTGGGCACAGTCTTCCTCTCAAGGATGAGAGGGAACGGGCACTAGTCCCCACGCTGACCAAGTGCGGATTGGGGACTTCACATACACTTTTTAATTTCCTCACAAAAATTAAGATTCTGGATTGTATGCAGGTTTCCTCACTATGTATTTCCTTCACCGAAAAGCTAACGGTAAATATCCAATTATATTTATTTATTGGAGAACAAACAGAAACAAGTGTAGGTACCTACAAGTAAACGTATATAAACAAAGAACACATGGACACTAAGCCGTGCACTTATTTCCTAACTAGCTCTCACTAAGACACATTTGGGTATTACACTTAATTAGTACAACGCTATGGTGGTTACACTGGAACTGAACTGATCACTAGATACAACATTAGTTGGTTGCTATTAAGCAATAATGATTAAAAGTAACTATTACGAATAAATAACAAAACACGTGAGAGATGAGATTGTATGACGACACAATATATCCAGGGTGAGCATCAATTAGATTTGTTTCCGGAACCGGATGGGAGCGGAGGATGTGGGCACAGGGGACAGGGCGGTCGAGCGCGAGCGGCTCCGACCAGGGACCCTGAAGCGGACACACTCCAAGAGCTACAGTGTGGTTGCATCCGAAGCCGAACACTTGCGCCTCGTCTCTAACGATTGCAATTTGTAATGGTGCGTAGTGTTAAGTAGAACATTTCCCTGTCAATCGCCTGTGCAATGCCCGCAAAAACTTTTTCTGCGCCATTTCTATTGATTTGGAATATTCCGTCGTAAGTTCCGAAAGTCATTGTGGGACGAGCCGGGATTAGAACCCACGACCGCCGTTTGACAGCCACATGCCTGAACCACTGGACTACCGTAGCTCCACCACACAACATGATGTAGTAAAAACATTATTTCACTACTAGATAACTAGCTCTGTATCTGTAGATAAGCTACGAGTACCTAAGGATTGTGGGGAGCCTATAGGTCAAATCTTATTGACATCAAGCCTTTGTCACTGAAGTAGCATCGTTGTACTTGTTGATAGATGACGACTGTGTAGATCTTATTAATTTATTCTTCTGACAAACTCCAAACTCGAAGCTGTGTAAAAAAACCCGGTCAAGAACACACCTGAGTCGGGCAGCGAGGGTTCCGTACACTTAGGTACCTAGTTACTTGTTGTAAACGATTTTTGATGTAACCCGTTCACTTGCACCCTTGCACGTGCAGACGTCGCGACTATAAGGCTTAACTTACGACTTATTAGATTAGATTAGATTAGATTATTTATTTCATGATAAAAAATTACATTACAGATTTGCATACATGTCAAAAAAATAAGAATTATTATCACGATCGTCAAAAACAGAGAAATATTAAGAGAATGTCAACAAATGTAAGAACACAATAACAAGGAAATAGAAGAAACAAACCAAAAGCCAAAGAACACAAATATATCAACCTCTAGGTATCGTCATTTTTTACAATATTTTAATACGTGACACAATACATTTAAAGTCAAATCATAATCATACAAATTTAAATAGGTAATAATAATAATATATATTTATTATTAATAATATATATTTGGGTACCTATATATCTTACGTGGACGAGTAAAAAAAACTTAGGTACCTACTATGGTATTTACTATTTACTTACCTGTACCTACAATTACAATTTTTCTGTAGGTAATATTATCATTAATACCTATAACCACAGTAAAAATAAGAACTTTGTTTCAGAATGTGCAACTCAAATGCATTTTCAAATGATACCCCACTTTGTGATCCGGCTCGAAGACCAATTTTCTGTTGCGAATAATCTTTCCGCCTTCTACGGTATTCAGGAACAGCCAACACAAACATATTATTATACGCGAGGATATAGCAACTGTGTTGAGGCGAACCGACAGCACCTGAGTCGGCGGCGTCGCCGCCCAGCTGTCGGTGAGCGAGTCACGTCTGTGCGGCTGAGCTAATGGCATCCAATGGTTGTTTTATATACGAGTATACCCTGAGAGACCCAAAGGTGAAACGTCACACCCTAGTAGGTATTAACTAGATTTAGAATGTTGACTCCCCGTCATCTTGGGTTGGCCTTGTTTAGGTTAGGTTAGGTTCTATCTAGTTCACTAAGTTTCCAAGATATTAAACAATGTGTCAGACGCACAGAGTCGCACTATAGGTAGGGCTTCCTTGTAGGGAACCCTAAAAAGCGGCCACCGCCCGCTGGCGGCGCGAGTGCGATGCAAATGCCGCTCGTTACCGCTTTGATTATAATAAACGCGGGTTAGCATGACGCCTCCTCTCCGCATACATTACCGAGCTTCAACCATCCACATTTTTACTTTGTTTTATGAAAACGTTGGGCCCGTGTTCCTAGATACCTACTTCTCGTAACTGCACCCACGGTACAGTCAGCGAAGAACTGTGGTCTACCACTTTTCAACTCAATTATTTTTACAATGAGGTTCTAAACGACTGTATACGTACCTACCTGCCTAAGTACGTACCTACAATACCTACATACAATACAATACAAATGTTCTTTATTGTTCACTAGAAATAGTATGTATGTATGTAAATACT
This sequence comes from Epinotia ramella, assembly GCA_947578815.1. Taxonomy (NCBI): domain Eukaryota; kingdom Metazoa; phylum Arthropoda; class Insecta; order Lepidoptera; family Tortricidae; genus Epinotia; species Epinotia ramella. The sequence goes on from OX388223.1 coordinate 16,722,377, forward strand.
TTATTTTACACAAGACACAGGTAAAAATACAGACAAAAAAAAAGTTAGTTCGGTACAAAGGCGAACTTATAGTATATAGGTAATAGAAAAATAGAGGTAAATTAAACATAAGCAATGGTAGACAGGCGTTCTTATCGCTAAAAAGCGATCTCTTCTATACCTACTTGAGTTAGTTCCTAGTGAAAGATGGGATGGGATAGCGGTATGGGGTGCACATAGTTTTTGTGTCACATCACTGCTCTCAAAATATCTATAAACGCATCATGATGTTTTTTTTCGTTGTATTCATATTCAGTTAGACTTATTTTAAATAGGTTAAGAAACTATCATTGTAATAAGCTTTTTTTGGCAAAAAATGACTGACTGTTGAGTTTTTTTCGGGGTTCCTTCTTAACAGTGGTCTTCTTTTTCAGAAACGCTGGTAGAATTTTGACATGTAAAGGTGCCATTAGAGATACGGCCTACTTGCAGAATAAAATTCATTTAAATTCCATTTATTTTTGCCATTTATTACCTATAGGTAGAACTCTAGAAATTCTAGATGTAAAACCTGCAATTGCAATGTTTTCTGACGATTGCTGCATCATGAGTCTAAGGTAAGGCTAGGTCTAGTATACAAACTATAGAGGTGATTAAATCACTGTCAAAGAACCGCTGTACTGATAGCTATAACAACGAAAATCTAAATTCGAAGTTCGGACATCGTCGTCTCTATCGCACCTATGGTACCTACTTGAGCGACAGAGATGGAGATAAACGAACTTCGATATCCAATTTTTGTGGTAGCGCAACTAGTCACGATCACGCCACTGCTCGGAAATGTGGCAAAACATGGTCAGATTCAGAATTGAGGCTTCAAAACTGTGGTTAGCTGGACGTTGCACGAACAGGGGCTGTTATTCTTTACGCGCTCATTGCATCTCACCTCACCCGTCACGCCTAACGAAACTAGACCTTTACCACAGATATAGATATACATAGATCACGCAAATGCATCTACTTCGCGTGAAGAACTCGGTCTCCAAGTTGGCCATCCGACTGACATTCCGCGCGCGTCTGTTGTGGTAGCCGGTTGTCCGTGAATATTAAGAAAATGCCTTATTGCAGAATCGATTTTGCGCGGACAACGGGGAATTCACATCACTAATTCGCCCTTGTGACGTCACAGTAGGTAGAAAAAAGTGACACGGTCGGTTTTCATACAGATTGAGGTGATTAAGTTATGTAGTGTATATCTGTAGGTTTCTGTGACCTTTACCTACCTACGCTTAGTTACTACGGATCGCGGTGTCTAGATCCGCTCACCCACAAATATTTGGAACTTAAAACAAGGTTATAGAAAACAAGTTATAAAATAGCGAGGCATGCGATCTATAAATTCAATCTGTCCAACAATGTTTTTGTAGTCCAGTTTGAACAGAGATTACGTAGACCAACTCACGAGCCGCGCCGGGCGATTGCGCCGCTATTTTGTCTGTTATTATATGATCTTTAATTATTTGCAATTTCCTCGCAGTAATCGTGAAAAGCACTATAATGTAATTCAAATGATTTATTTCAGACCAACGTCCATACATGGTTAGTTACATTAAGAAAGAACTTACGAGCTACGTTAGTAGGTTATTACAAAATTGGTATATCCACTGACCGTCAAGATTACTTGACGTAGTCAAAGTAGTCCTGCAGGTCGATCACGTAACGCATTGTACGTACCTTAGCTAGATCTAAATGTCATATTTTATATGGAAAATTGACAGTTAAACTGTCCTAACGTGCGTTGGAAATCGTGGTTTAAATCTTCCAGCAATATAGGTAATGTCTCGGCCAAAAGTGCAATAGGACTCGTCTCTTTCGAGGTTCTCACCTTCGGCTCGGACCTCGAACCACCCGTCCGTCTATTGCCTACTTTCTAGCCTCTACAACAATGTACTACTTATTAACTACCTACAACGAATTTATGAGAACACATATTAATTCCAGCGTTAGTTAATGTCAGTATAGTAGGTACCTAACTTATTAGAATTAAGAAAAACCCTCTCGTCTGAGACAGCCTGCGTCCTCCAACTGCGGCGCGGACAAAAGGGAGTCCTCGTGAAGAGTCAATTCAATTAAATAAATCCTTTAATAGGCAAATAAGCAGAAGTGAGAGCGAGATCAAAGAGCGCGTCCTCTCCCTCCGTACGACGTAGGGCTGCCAACTTGCCAGGGCTACTCGGATGTTTGATAACTCCGAGATTTTAGTGAAAAAATGTAGTACGATCCCAAACAGACAACAAGTCAAAACTGTCACGTCTTATCTGAATTTATTTTGTAACTTTTTAATGAGAAGCATATGTGTCTTTAAGTATTTATTTATTTGTTTGTTTTTAAATGGGTTTTGTAAAAGACTCAAACGATTTCGATCTAGACAGGAAAATAATATAAAAATAAATCGGAAAATCGATCTAGATAGTAGGTCTCATTCACAGGAAAATACGGTTTCTAAGTACCTCTACATATGTGTTTACCTGCTCGGTCTTCCAGTTGTTAGAGAATACATTTATATGGTTATCCAAATAAACTTTTTTAACTAACAAAATAATCCGCAAGTTTAATCAAACATTACCTTCTTATGGCTTACCATATATTAGTCATATATTCCCTTACTTTGAACCCCTCTTAAACCCCATGGGATGAATTTCAAAATACTTTGAAATTTAAAAAACAAATAAATAATAATAAATAAATAAATATTAGGGTACAATCTTACACAAATCGACCTAGTCCCAAACTTAAGCAAAGCTTGTACTATGGGTACTAGACGACGATAAACATACTTATATACTTAGATAAATAAATACTTAAATACATAGAAAACATCCATGACTCAGGAACAAATATTCGTGTTCATCACACAAATAAATGCCCTTACCGGGATTCGAACCCAAGACCTCTTGCTTCGTAGGCAGGGTCACTACCAACTAGGCTAAAGCGGTCGTCAAATTCCTTTCAACTCTCTTAGGGGACGAATGAAAAAAAACCGCGCTGAAATCTGTTTTGTAGATAAACAGTAGCCGATATAGCCCTCCGGATCGCTAAACTTAAGTGGCAGTGGGCGGGGCACATAGCACGTACAACCGATGAGGCGGAAAGGTCACTTTGGCACTCTTTGGGGGAGGCCTATGTCCAGCAGTGGACGTCTTTCGGCTGATATGATGATGATGAAGGTGGTTAAAAAGGGGTGGTGGTTAAGACCAAAGTTAAAAACATATCAAGGGTCGGCAACGCCTGTTACTCCTTTGGAGTTGCATGCGTCTATAGGCTGCGGTGTCCGCTTACCATCATGCCATGATGGGCCGTAAGCTTGTTTGACACCATCGTTGTATAAAAATAAATATCTTACTTTAAAAATTACTTTTCGCTCTATACAAACTGAACCTCTTTTACGCCTATAGGGGATGAATTTCAAAAAACTCTGAAATTAGTTTTATAGTCTACATACAGACTAAGACCGAAGTTACAAATCTCATACTATAACATTTTCTAACCTTGAATCCCGTTTTAAGGCGCCGTATAAAATGGTTTCTAAAAAATACGAATAGTAATCTTGAGGCTATTCTGCAGCGAGATCAGTGAATCGAAACATGATTACCTAAGCAATTTTCGCTCGATAGAAAAAAATCACGAACATAGGTCGTAAATAGGTACACTTAAAATATTCGTAACAAATTATGCACAAAAGCTAAAAATATTAAAATTGCTTCTAATAATCGGCAATATCATGTTTGAGAGAACTCAGTGATTACTTTTTTATTTATTTAAACGGCCTAAAATTAAAATTAGAAAACATGATATCCGCGCTTCCGAGCACGCACTTTCATCTCGCTCACGCTTATGCTCAGTGAGAGGGAGAGAAGACCATGAACCTACGGCGCCTTAACCCCTAGGGATGGAATATTCCCAAAACGCTGAAAGTATTTTTTTATTCTAATAAGTAATCTTCCTACAACGTTTCAAGTATAGCTCAACAAAAAGTGTTTCTCATACAAACCTTGTACCCCTTGATAACCCCCTTTCGGGATGGAATTTTCTAAAACGCTGAAGGTGTTTTTTTTGTATTCATATAAGGCATCTTTCTACAAAGTTTCAAATCTAGAGATTGTGTGCGTGTTGTTGTTGTGCAAGGTTTCCTATACAAACCTTGCACCCGTTTTTAAGCCCGATTGGGATGGCATTTTCTAAATCGCTGAGTTTTGAATATATTTGTAAATCTAATTAAAATTGTAACCTGAATAATATCTGAACACTCTAAATATTATTATTACAATTAGTCATATTCATAGATTTAGATCCTAGTAATTATTTCGAGTACCTATTATATTGAGTAATCTAACGTTATTACATATTATTTAACATCTGTAATTTTTTTATTATAGATATCCAAAATATTTCGATTATAAAATATGACTGTATAATTAAGCTAGACTAGACATCCAATTGCTGTTCCCTACCAGGGTCCATGAGAAACCTACTTTACTAATGTGAGACCGAAATGTAAACCATGGATGCAATAAACAAATAAATAAATAAAAGTACTTTTTTGTATTCCAATAAGTAATTTTTCTACAAAGTTTCAAGATTCTAGCCCAAAAAAATAAGGTATCCCCCATATAAACTTTGCACCCCTATTTAACCCGCTTAGGGGAGGAATTTTATAAAACGCTATACCTACTTAGTACTTTTTTGTACCTATTCTAATAAGTAATCTTTCTACAGTTTCAATTTTCTAGTTCAAATAATTAAGTTTCCCCGATATAAACATTGCACCCCTATTTAAGCCGTTTAGGGGTGGTGGAATTTTCTGAAACTGAAAGTACTTTTTTGTATTTTAATAAGTAATCTTCCTAGCTACAAAGTTTCAAGTCACTAGCTCAAAAAAAATATTCCCAACACAGTTTTTGCACCCCTATTTAACCCCCTTAGGGATGGAATTTCCGCTCCCATTCCTTTGCCTACGTCATAAAAGGAAGTTCTGGTGTAAATTTCAAGTTTCTAGTCCGAGTAGTTTCGGCTGTGCGCTGATGATCTGTCAGGAAGTCTTTTTTAGATATACAAATATTGCTCGTTTAAAGCTGTCAATGAACAGTCAAATAGCGGCCACGACACCAGCACGTCTAGCATGGGATGGCCGCGACATACGCTCGATTTTTATAGCACTATACTTCTTGTTCTAATAAGAGAGAGACCGATAGTGCGAGAAAAATCGAGAGAGCTCGCGCGCCGTCGCGTGCTAGCCGTGCTGGCAACCCTGGACGTGACTTCCTTTTAGCATATTGATGCCCCTCTCGTATGCGTATCTAACGACCTCGGGTATCTTTGATTCCGACGGCACTTGTTTTGCATGACCCGCTCCGCGACTTTTGATGTTCCGTTTTAAATTAAAATCAGTACACTTGGTAAAACAAACACTTGCCACTGTGGTGATTAATGACGTACGTTTGGCTCTATATGCTTTAAAGCTTTCATAGCCTGCACTCTATCGATTTAGGTACCTAATAGGTACTATTGGCTAAAATTATGGTATGTCAATCAATACATTTGACGAATACATAAAAATGACATCTTAAAAAAAGCCCGGGTAATAATTTGCCTAACAATAATTTATCAAATCATTAGTTGGGAAATGATATCAGTGCGCAACGTTGAGTTGGGAAATAACTTCGCCCAAATATTAATATGGGATAAATAGTTTGGGAGTTAAACATTCGCTAAATATTTTACAGTACATATGGTGCTACTTTCCCGCCCTAGTGCGGAAAAGAGCACTTTTCGTGCATATGTCGAAACTTTAAAGAGCCATATGTACAGTAAAACGTTGTACGATACACGTGCGAATAGGTAATTCGCAACTCGTGTCGATTTAAAACACTCCCGTCGGTCGTGTTTTAATGTATCACCACTCGTTGCGAATTTCCTATTTTCGGCACTTGTATCGTAAATAACTATTTCGCCGAAACATTAGTGAACCATAAAAAATATTTTAGACTAGTCTCGGAAAAAAGTATTTTTTGTGCGATATGATACAGAGCGAAACAATATACCTAATGGAAAAATAAACCATCTTCGTCTCTAGCCCCCGACAGGACTCGAACCTGCTGCGATCCCTCTATTGCCGGTAGAGTGCTTTAACCACTAAGCTAAGCTACGAGGACAGTCGCGTATCTTTCAACTATGCTACGAATAGCGGCCTCTGTATTCTCTTGAAAGGCTCATAGCTTTTAGGACCACTCTAATGGGCGAGCTATGCGTTAGGTATATATTCTTACAAAACAAAAATATTTAAATAAATAATTAGAGTCGTTAATAAATTATAAAGTATTTTTATGTTTATTACCTATAGGATTTTTATGTTTCAATTAAAAAATAATCGTTATAATTTGTAGGCGCCGTTTATAGCACCCGACGACTAACGGATTCTATTTTTTTAACCTTTTCTGTGCTTGTTTGTGGCACAAACAATTTTAACAATACGGGTGTAGACTCGAAAATTATTATTACTCCAAAATAAAGAAGGCAAAAAAATATGGCTAGTGACGAAAATCCCATTCGGATATCTCAAAGAATTACGAAGCTACAACCGTTTTAATATTGCTTGTTGGAGAGAGAAAACGCAAACGGTGTGTGACGTCACGGGGGCCGCGTCGACGCCGGCGCCGACCGCGATGCGGCGCGGCACGTCGCCGTCTTATGTGACGTCACATTCTTCCACAGCGTCATCGTTTCATATGAAGTTGCGTTTTGCGAAAAAGAGACATACCTACCCCTTCTTGAAACTTTGGACACTTATAACTTCGTTATTATTTAACCTTTTGCGTTGATTTTTGAAGCGAAAACTTCTTTAGCGGCGCTGAGCACTTTTTGGGATGGAGAAAAATAGCTAAATACGCGACAGATTTTTGTGACGTCAGATGTGAAGGAGGTCACAGACTTTTATATTTTGCTGCTAACCGATTCGACTTCATTCAAAACTGAACGCTATTCGTAAGAGTATAAAGCCGTTTACACACTTTTTGCAATAGCATAATCTGCAAATGAATTTGTAATTTTGTCCACGCGTCCACCGTTTTGCTATTGAGCAAATTCGAATAGTTCGAATTTGGACGTGATTAATAAAGGGATAAAGCTTTGAAAAATATTCGGCAACGGCAAAAACAAATTGGTATTTTGTTCGCCGCCGCCGTCCGCTGTTCATGCAAATTCGAATAGTTTTAATTTGGACGTTATTCCTAAAGGGATAAAGTTTTGGAAAATATTTGGTAATGGCAAAAATAAATTGGTATTTTGTTCGCCGCCGCCGTCCGCTGTTTATTATATACCCTGGTTTTTATAGTAGGTACCTAATTGATAATTGTTTATAAGCGCCAAATTAATTTTTAGGGTGACACCGTAAGATGTCACGTGACCTGATCGAAAAACTATATCCTTTTTCGAGAAAATATAACATTATTGATTATTTTATTTAGTGTGTACACCCTTATTACTTCTCTCTAAAACAGATGACATCGTGAAAAACTAGGACACTAACCTGTTGTTCCCTAGGGCATCTTCCTCTAAAGGGGTGAAATGGGGTGGAAAGTTGGGGAGTGCGTTTGGGAAACAGATCGGACCTTCCGAAACCAACTTGTAATCTTTCGTGTAGGTACCTTCCTAACTACGGGACCGGAGATCAGACATATAGAGCTAGGTAGGTACCTACTTATACGCACTGGTTCGCCAGAAATACATACCTAAGTTGTCGGCAAGCTTGTGAACCACCCCTTATCCATCGTGTTAAAAAGTTAATTCATTAGCAATTTCCCGCGTTATCGTCAAAGAGCGGGTATCTGCCATCTACCCCGGGCCGCGCTCAATAGCTGCAAGTATCGACATGATGTGAACATGATACGGCCTGTTCCTGTAATCAGATCATCGGTATAGATAAGATAGCTCAGAGGAAGAGTCCTATATTGAAAGCTTGCCACGGAAAATCTTCCATACATACACATTGAGGAAACAATTTGAAACAACACTCTTAATTTGGGGGGGGGGGGGGAGTGGGGCAAGGCGGGGTGACGGGTTAGCGGCTTTATATGGCGACGCAACTGAGTAATGAGAATCCAGCTAGTGGCTGATGATGTTAATCAGTTTGCACAGTGACCGGCTGGTTGGACAAACACTGTCATTATCTTTTTAATTGCCAAAAACAGGTAGTTGCCACATTCCTAAATATTTTTGCGTTGCATTTGGTTCGCGTTTGTTGCCTTAATATAACCAGTTTTAGTGTTAGATCAACTATTTATTTATTTATTTATTTATTTAAACTTTATTGCACAAAAGAAAACTTATCGTACAAAAGGCGGACTTAATGCCATATGGCATTCTCTACCAACACTATCACGCCAACAGATAAGGTATTGTCTGGTTTCAAATACGGCATTGTTATTTTTTAATAATTTGCCGAATTCCTTTAGGCACGCGGAGGCAAGATGGAGTCTTGCATAAAAATATACAAAAAGAAAAGGGTTACCAACGCTAAAGCTCGTTAATCGACGCCAAGTAGCAATAAGTTGACAGGTAGTGTACAATAATGTAGGTACATTGTTTTCTGCAACGATGCGCGTGCACTTGCACTAGCCCAAAATAATGTCATTAACCTCGCACACGCAGCACTGTATCCGACGTGTAATTATAAACATAAGTGTAGCAATATAAACGTTAGTGTACGATTGACCAGCTAGAATAAATCACCTTTCCATTATGCGCAGTCTTTTACTCCTCGGCCTCCGTCCTCTCAGTGACACTTTACTGCATCTCTATACAGGTAGCTTTTCGCTTATGGCTTTTTGTAATAAGTATTCTTAAAATATGCACCATGTCTCAGTACCCCATCTTACCCCAAAAGGATGTATACCACATCTTGTCCCATATGGGTACCCGATCTTACCCTATCTACGGGGCATGATGGGGAGACGGCTCTTTTTTTTTATTTTGAATGACTGTAACCAGAGATAAATAATAAATAAATAAAACTTAAAAACAATAGCATTTTTAGTTTTTATTAGTGCACACGTAGCACACAGAGGATCCCGTGGGTTCTGTACCTTCTGGCAGGGGTAGTGTTGGTGAAGAAATCAAAGTCAGGATCTCAATATATACGCACCGATATATTACAATAAATATACGGAGCAAATACAGTCGTCGGATTGTTAAAACTTATGAATAATATCTTGGATTATTATAGATTGCTTGGAACGAGCCCAACACAACAAGCCAAACACAAGTTACACGGGCATGGTTCAGAGCGAAAGAGGACGGTGACAGTTCGTGCATATTAGATACAGCCCGATTCAGTTTAAGGTGCATACACACTTCACAACTCTAGTAGGACTTGAAACGTTAACTACCCCGTCTTGCCCCACTCTCCCCTAGTTGAGTTAGTTTGCCTGAAAACCTAATCATTCATCCTTACGCCCTAAAACCTAAATGGTCGCGTACGACACGGTTTCAGATAAATTTCCTCCCTCGGACGCTCCGGTTGTGGTATGAGCTCCCATCCGAGGTTTTCCCGAGGGACTACAGTAGGCATGGAGTTCTTCAAGAAAGGTGTGAACTTAAAGGGTCGGCAACGCGCATGTCACTTGCAGCTCTAGATGTCACATCTAGAGCTGCAAGCTTCAATACCACTAGTGAGCACTTAACATCAGGCGGGCTATTTTTTTGGTTATAACCGACGTGGTATTTAAAAAAAAACAGTTTTGGAGCAAATGGGCGATTTTTAGACACACACCGGCCGTGTATGAGGCATTTTATAAAATATTTGTATGTAGTTTTTTATTCTAGAATCGGCCTCGTAAGTACAAAATTTCTTATAGTTTCAGATTGACCTTCACGAAAAATACATTCTGTATACAAAGGAACTTTTCTATTTACCTGAACTACTTTTACTTACTTTAGACCGTGCCGCCCTCTGTTATTCAAGCGTGTGCCTTATTATTAGTATACCTACTAGCGAGATACAATACATAGTACCTCTAGCGCTCCGAGCGCCATCTACCTATTGTGGTCCGTGAACCATTCACACCAAGAACGCGTTCGAAGTGGGAAATCGAGCAAGTTCAACCGCCCCTACAGAGAGGTCGCTACTGCCTCATATAGGGTGCAATGCATGGATGGAAACATCGAAGGTATAAGGACCAAAGTTAAGTTAACGGATCTCAATATACGGCCCAATAATCAACGTCTAACGATATTTAAGTCTTTTTCAGATTGTGACTCCGAAGACTGCGACTCTGATGTGTCGCTTTCAACACCGCCGACCTCATTAGGTATAAAACGTTCGGTCTGGGATTCGACTAAAGGACCGTTTTCTATATTCGTCTTCAATTTTTGTAACTATATTTTAATAAGAAATTTCAATAACCAGTTTAATCAATACCTAACGACGTCACTATAAAATGTCAGTACCGGTCATGTCAACAACCAATTTCAAGACATTGTTTATAAAAATATTAGACAATCCGGCATCCTTTTTTTGCTGTAAGTAGGTAAATATTCAATTATACTTATTCAAAATAATCTTTCTGACATCACTATGGATTAATCTCAACATATTTATTGTAATTTATTTTACAATCGCGAACTAAGTATTTCGTCTTTCTTGCTGTTTGTTTACATCGGTGACATTCGATGACTTCTAACCATAAATATACTTATTTATACTCTTTGCTTCTAACGTCTGTTGTCAAAAAGTACTGAAGTACTCCTTGCCAGCAGTAAAAGAAATTAGTTCCATTAAAAATCCGTAACATGGTTAGGGTCAAAAAGAGCCTTGTCAGTTCATAAGTCCTGTTTCTGAGACACAACTACCTACGTGAGGTGTAGACAGCTACTTGATTCGGACTTTAAATAAATATTAAAATTTAATAACTATAATAATAATCTGTATAGTTTTAGTTATCTATTAAAATAAACAATACAACAGTTAATGTGGTAGGTATAGGGAAGTAGTAAAATAAACCTCCAGCTCACACATCTTTATTTCCAGTCTCTGTCGCTCAAACTTACCAAACGCCTCACCTACATAAATAATTCACGCCGATAAAATGTCGATGAATATGAACTTTAAAATAAGTAGTTACAACACTATAAGTGTCAACTTGACGTTGACGTCTCGGCAGCATTGTTTACTATTTTATTTAACACTGTGGTGGGCAGTACAGTCAGCGTCAAAAGTAACTGCGCAATCGAAGACGTTAAAAGCTCGTATTCCCTTTAGGGCCGTTTTTTCAATTCCCAGATAAAAAAGATGGTGATAATTTTAACTGACGGATAACTTTTCTAGAGATTGCAAAATCGATCCTTAAATAAAGACTTTTGACGTCTTTGTTTGCGCAGTTACTTTTGATGCTGACTGTACATGGAGACAAGTCGTTAATATACTCAAAATACCGTACCTACTATTCATCTCAGCTGCCCATAAGGCTGGAAACAGTGCTCGACCGACGTCAGCGCGTACGGTCGGTCGCGCGTGTTTTACTATGGCCGCATACGCGCTGACGGTGAGCATCGGTCTGAACGCACAGTATGCTTTCTACAGCGATAGCTACGCCCGACCGAGCATACGCGCTGACCGTCGGTCGAGCACTGTTTCCAGCCTAAGAAGTGACAGAGACAACTATATGAAACATCGTCTTGCTTTATACTGCACTGCGGGTCTGTAAGTCTGAGGATTTAACCCTTCGTATGCTTAGATACGGATCCATTTGTTTTACATTTTAAAGTCACCAATAAGGTTGGCCAATTTTGACATCCTCACACGATGGGTTAAGCGGAATAAGGAGCATGAAATAACCAACAGTATTTTTGTAATTTATTTATTTTTTCACCATTTATCGTAAAACTGTCCTACGGCACACCGCGCACCAATACACCATGTCCTTGTGTATGTCGAGCGAGACTCCGCGGCGCGCGCGCCGTGACGCAGCGCATCATGCGTCATGTTGCTTAAGTAACCCGTTAGTGCCATGCATTTGTCACATACATCATCGTTACTAACTCGCTGCTGATTACCTAGTCAAGCGTTTCGCGTACCTATATGCGTCACATGACATTGGGTAACTTGAGTAACCCGCTATCGTCGTAAAAGCGCGAATTTGCGTCACCATAAGTAGCATTGTTTTACTAGAGTAGGTAACCCACTGTACAAAGGTTAAGGGGCTCCCATACGCCAATGATCTTCGATCTGAATCCCTGAGTTTTCTAATGTTTTTTGTAGCTTACTATATTAACAACAACGGCTTTAAGCAATATAGTATCCCATATTTACTTCAAAGTTCATTTTTTTCGAGATATTTGGCATCAAAGTTGAACAATTTTAGGCCAAAAAACTGGTTTTCTGGCCATAAATTTTGTGTTAATTAGTATTATAAAAACGCATATCAAATTTATAGGTAAGTTCAGTAGGTATGAGTTTCGGATGTATAAAAGTTTTAATGAGGATGAAGTGTCGGGTTTTGTATTTTTACAGACCTCTCTTTAAAAATGGATACTTAATTCTGTATTAACTTTTTTCAAGTTATTCAATATCAATAATGTTAAACAGGAATCAAACTTTCCCATATCTGCACCTGGAAAGCTAGCTTCAATAAACCGAGGACGAGTGTCGAAATGAAAACTACTAAATTTCGTTGATTTTTGACGGGAGCCCCTTAAGCTTCACATGTATCGGTGTGCCTTGCATCACATAATTATATTTAACAAGCTTCTACCCGCGACTTCGTCCCCGTGGAACTCGTTTATAATAGCTCCATAAAAACTTTCACCCTACATTTCACCTCCTTAGGGGATGAATCGGTTCAGCAATTGCGTGTGACGAGGACAGACAGACAGACACAGTTTCGCATGTTATAATATTAGTATGGAATTCATATTGTCAAAATATGTGTCACATAAGTACGTTAGATCCAAAATACTACCTATGTTAGACGAGTAAACCGCGAGTCATTATCGTAAATGAATTTGTGTCCCTTGTGTAATATTAGAGTGAATCAATCATCCAATGCATTGAGTAATCCCACATGACTGCGAAAGCGTTAATTGCCCGGTTTTTCTTTGTGTTGTTCTGTCCTGACTGTCATGTAAGCGAGGAGGGAACGGTGACGGAGTTTCTTAGAAACAAATGATTTGTATTGTCTCGAGCCACGTTATGTAGGCAACAAACTCCTGCTGTATCTCCGTTACGTGCGTCATTGCGGCACTAGAGTAACGAGCGATTAATTATCGTCAAAGCTTTTACATATGTTGTTCACTGCGTCAAAAATATCACTGGCGTCACGACTTACTCATGCAACATGATTATTATATTTCCAAAGCGTTACATGTAGTCCACTGCATCACGCCGCACCGCCGTCACACATCAAACCTGCGCCACGTCGCCACGGACGTGTGACGTGACGCTCACAAAAGGGCATGAAGTTACACATAAACAAATACTAAAATCAGAAACATGGATCTCATTCGGCCGAGTACTATCGATTCGAATCGTATACAAAATAAATAGGCGTCACACTTTTAGTATAAGAAAAAGAAAATAATGATATCCTTCGTAAGTACACAAGCACCACTGCAGTTACACTGCCATTCCTTACTCGAGCGCGCCCGCGCCGCCGTCTGCCCTTTATAAAGGCAACACACTGCGCATGGGACGGGGCGTTTTCATACTAGTGAAATAATCTGTGTACACAATCGTTTATTAGAATGTAGCGTTTCGCTGAGTTTTCATTTCGTTGGAAACTTTATAAGTACCAACCGATTTTCGGAAGATGCCATCATAAAGTACCTAGGCATTCTTCAGGTTTGTAAAACCAACAAGTTTCAACGGTTTCTGTAAGACTTGATATATATGATTGGTTGACATAGAACATTCCATGAAGCGTTTGTCTTCTTGAAGAGTAACCGATATTATTTCTGCCCGTCGCAGTGGCTGTACGACTGTACTCAACCTGTTTCACTGGGCACTCGCCACGGACAGACGGCGGGCGCGGTGACATTATATGCCAGAGCGCGCGCTCACATAACTTCCGACATCCCAAAAAATACATAGTGATATAAAGGTCGCCGCGGGGATCGCATCACCGCGGCGCGCGAGCCGCCCGAGCGCTCGCCACAATTTCGGTACACACTTATAACAGCTAAATTTTAAAATCGATCTGGAGATCTGTCAATGTTCCAAACATTTTCGATACGAACTAGTGTCAAACAATAGAAAAATAACAAGTATAAAATACTAGTATAATAATAATAAACCTATAGGAAGTTATACATCACACTGTACAATCTTTGGATACAAATATATCACCCGGGTCGAGGCCGCGGCAAGACGCGGCGACGGCGTTAGTCGCGCGACAGTCGCGCCGCGGCCCCGCCCGGCACACATCGAACCAGTCTCAGAGAGAAGCGAGCCGTGTCACACACGAATTGAAACATTTTAGAATAATCCAAACAATCCGAACAAAATTTATCCTCATCATATGAGCCCCCATCAGTCCCACGGTTCCGAATTCTCGATATCAAAATTACCATTTACTTTTCCAGCGCATATTGGGTGCCAAGTCGAATAAAGTTCGTAATAGCTTCACTAATGTAACAGAGCCTAACTATCTTTCGCGGCCTACCGAGCCGCCGCCTCACAACCTCTGCATACGCAAACACCCAATATGCCAACGCTACTTAACCTAACAATTTTTGTATATAGCAATCTAGGCTTTTTACAAGTTAGCTCCTCCTGCGAACCCCATTCGCTCCTAATTACTTACGCCGCCGGGCCGCCGCGCCGGCCGCCGGACGCCGGACGCAAGCCGCCGGACGCCGGACGCAGGCCGCCGGACGCCGGACGCCGGACGCCGAGACGGCGGCCCGGCGCCTGCACTATCTATCAACGCCCTGTCGCTCGGTACACTACGGAACACAGTTTGTATCCATCGTCCTCACCCTAAGGAAACATGTACAAGGTGGCCCGCTCGTCCAAAGCGCGTGTGTCGCTGCCCGGTGGCTAGTGTCCGATACTATGAGAGAAGGCACGAACCTGATCGCCCGTGGGCCGGAGCGGCATTTGAACGACACCCGGCCACCGTTATCGATACTATACATAAAATATTCAGGACACAATATTTCGAAATCGTTTAATTCAAAATAATAATCATTATCCATTATTATTATAAACCTACAATCGATTGGCAGTATTTGTTCAACTTAACTCCCCGCTTCTGATGCGCCGCGCCGCAGCGCGGCCTCCTAGCCTACACGCGTCTGTCACTCGCTGACAAACTGATTCGGAACCGATGTCGTGTCCCTCAATCGTTCATCTTTTTTCAACAGATGAAAGAGTCAAGCTGTTTCACCCTCTTCCCGACGGCGCGCGCCGGCCGAGCCACGGCACGTCACGTCCGCGTCACGTCCACGTCACGTCCGTGTCCCGTCTTCGTCGCATCTCGAACAGACGGCGCGCGCCGCCGCTCGTGTTCCCTTCAACCGTTTAGCCTAACCGCTAACCTGCCGATGCGTCGACCGACTTGTCTCGCGACTGATTCAAACTGCTCCCAGACTATTGCTATTGCTGACCAATGACCATTACCGACTTCCGGTGAGCGCTCCATCTATACAAATACGAACGTTGCAAGATCCGTTACTTTAATTACTTTATTTGACAATATTTAACAATTACAGAAGCCTTAGCAGGATCGACCACCCGAAACTAAACTGAACGTCCACCGAACCGCGCTGTGCTCGACCACTATTTCCGTACTATTACATTTTATACTCTTTTTTTCCTTAATTTCAGGTACTGTGGTATTGCTTACGTGTAGTTAAAATCGTGTATTGCGGGAGTTCGATGCCGCTCGGTCGGTCGGGCCGGTCGGGGCCCGGCCGCGGACGAACGCGGAAATAAAAACATCGATTCTTGTCTGAAATATAATTAAAACTAACGTACTATTATAACTTTGTTTTTTTTAGGATTTTTTGTTTATTTTAAAGTTTCGCGGTGTTGTCGTCCCAACTAGGGGGGATGCGGGCGGGGGCGGGCAGCACCGCTACAATAATTGACTATGGGGCGCCGAGCGCCCGCCGGGCCTGCCGGGCCTGTCGGGCTTGTCGGGCTTGTCGGGCCTGCCACGGCGTCGCGCGGCACCGGCAGGCCCGGCAGAGCATACAGAAGAAGTGAAAGCTGGCTGGCGTGGGTGCGGGGGCGGTATCACAGGGCAGCGCTGCACTCAGCGCAGGCGCCGCGCCGGGCTCCGGGGCCCGAGGGGGCTACAGGGATTAGCATCTCAAATACGTATTGGAAAAGATTAGTGAAGTGTCCAGTAGGGTCTTTGATTTATGTGACTCGAGGAAGAGATAAGGGCATTGAAAATTGTTAAGCCTATTGAGTGGTCAACGTTTAGATTCCGATGGGAAGTGAACGACGTTATAAGTCGAGAAGGTTGGCCTCGCAGTTGGCAAATGACTCTTAAGACTGCGGGAGGACGGGGAGAGGACTGAGACAGGACTGGGAGGGACCCGGACGCGCGTCGCGGCCTGCGGCCGACGTAATCACCACGCGATAACTAGCTCACAACATATAGATCTATTTTAACATTAAATTTATGTTACTCCTCACTCGGATATACATATATGTAACATTAATTATATTTATCGACGATGCTAAGTCGGTTTTAATCACTTTTAATCTTCTCTAAATATAAACTCTGTAGATCTTAAACGTCTATGGAACTAAAATTACATTTTGTACCATAAATTGTTGTTAAAATTAAGCCACTAGTCGCGGAGAGGCGGCTCGCCGCCTGCCTCGCGAGGCTCGAGGCACTCGGCTCGAGGCTCGATGCACTCGGCTCGAGGCTCGATGCACTCGGCTCGAGGCTCGAGGCACTCGGCTCGAGGCTCGATGCACTCGGCTCGAGGCTCGAGGCACGAGGCGCGAGGCAGCGAGCGCATCCCCGCGGCCCGCACAAGGCCCCGCGCCGCCCCCGCCGGCAAATATATTTCTATTTTATCGTATAGAGAAGTGATTTATTTTTTATATATTTTATCTTTTTTTTCTATATGTAACATTTTATCGGACGTCACAAACTTATCCCACACTATGTATATGGTCTCCCGAGGAAATGTACTGCATTAGCTTACAGGCCTAACTCTAGCTCCGTAAGGTCAACGTACTCTAGGTATCGCCTCGCTCGCTCGCTCGCCGCGGCGCGGGCTACACGGACGACAGGACGGGACACACAACTCGTGAGTCCCTTACATTTGTAGACAAAAATCAGAATCCCGCGACTGCTTTGGAGCGCGATTGTGTAAAAGAAAATAATGTAAAATCACTGGTTTAGGCGCTGGCGGTGACTTTGAGTTTACCTTCAGTAGTGATCGTATGAAACATTGGTTTGTTTAATACTTTATGTCGAGGGAGCCGCGGCGAGCGAAGGGAAGCGACGACGAAAGGGATCGGAGACATCACAACTGTCGGCAACGTACCACTAATAAAAAAAACATTACACTAGTGTAATACTAGTATTTAGTAACACAATAAAATTTTAAAAACGAGTTACTACTAACTTGACTCGAATTCGTAGATATACATAATATTACATTTATAACGAGATAACGCGTCACGGACCCGTCGCCGGCGCGAGAGTTACCAATAAAGGGTGAAAACGGGTGATGCACTTATAGTAATAAAAAAACAAAAATGCTAAAAGAAAAGACATTAGTAAATAAAGGCACGTCCGACGCCCGGTGTAGTGCTGAACTTAAACTACGGCGGAGCGGCGCGGCTCCCGCGTCACGCAGCGGATTCGCGTCACACAGCGGACTCGCGTCACACAGCGGACAACGGGCAGCCGCGACGCCGCGCGTGCGTCCCGCGCACTCATGCATACATACATATATATACAACACGCACACTGCCACTCCGTCGCGCAACGATTTGTCGATGGATCCGCTAATCGGCCAATTTCATTCGTTTCTAGTTCATTAAGAAAATGTCATCAAAATCGGTTCCATCGATAAACCCATGCGGGACTATACACAGGGTGCTTACATCACGAACTTAACCTACTCACCGGGCCCGACCGGGGCGCGGCTATAGGCGGAAACATGTAAACCAAACCGAACCCCACGCTTTTGAAGCCAATCCTTTCATAATAATTTTGAAATTTAATTTCGTCCCCCGCGGAGTAGTGCGCTCCGGCCGAGCCGTCCATCGTACTCCGTACAAAAAGTTGTAAACCCTCAGATGTACCGCTATATCACAGCATGCGTACCTTACCTAATGATTCGAGATGGCCGCACTGGAGCGCACGACACTGACGCCGACCAAACATATCGACTAACACATTCGTAAAAGATTTAACGCAGAAGATTACATGCCTTTTATTACTTTGTCTATCA
Organism: Epinotia ramella; assembly: GCA_947578815.1. NCBI lineage: Eukaryota > Metazoa > Arthropoda > Insecta > Lepidoptera > Tortricidae > Epinotia > Epinotia ramella. The sequence goes on from OX388223.1 coordinate 16,740,836, forward strand.
CGTATATATACTCATATATTCGTAAAATCCAGAAAAGACTTGTATTTCAACACAATTTTAAGAAAAACAAGTTCGTCGTGCTTTTATTTATATGGAGATACAACAGAAAAGTTAGTTAACAATAGTTATTTATGAAAAAAGGCATTAACCTCTGCTACGTCAACTCGATCGAGTTTACAAACCACGCCGGCAACGGTTAGACCGTCGGCGGCCCGGCGTCCCAGCGTTCTGTATGACCGCACCTTTAAGGTGCAACAAACATGGCCGCAGTGTTCCTCGTGTCGTGCGCCGCGTGGCCCCGCCCTGTAAACACCCGGTGCGGCGGAGAACCGCGGCCGGCGCATACGTGTGTGTGTGTGTGTGTGTGTGTGTGAGCGGCATCTCCTGTCACAGGTATCTAATATACTTACTAGGAGATACCAACCTTTGTGTAACCTTTGAAGTTTAACGAAAATAAACATTATTCATTGTGATTTTTATTTCATGTGTCTTTGTGGGTATGTGTGTTTGTGTGTGTGTGTGTGTGTGTGTGTGTGTGTGTGTGTGTGTGTGTGTGAGAGTGAGTGCAACTCACAACTGCACTCATGGCATGCGCTGGCCGCAGTCGCCCCGCGCCTCGCCTCATCTCCCCAAACACTATCATTAAATAATCCATATAAAAAAAATCATACTCCTACGAACTATATAAGTGGCATTTTACATCAACGTAACTCCTTATTATGTCGTTAGGACTCCGACCAGGCGTGCACGATTGTTAAATTAGATTTTTTTTTACATTTTTCAAAATCTCTTTTTCGATTTAGCAATTTTTATATCCTATGTTACTCGTCGGCGGGAGCGCCGGGCCGGGCTCGGCGGCGCCGGCGAACGTTCGCGCGCGCTCGCTCTCAACAAACGGCAAACGGCACGACCCCGGGTACTCGGCTACGGCGACGACTTGCATTAAAGCCACGCGCGAGCGACACGTGGTCGCTGGTCGCTGGTCGCCCGCGCCACCCTCCAGACTCGACGACCCACAGAACGCGCGAGCGACACGTGGTCGCCCGCGCCACCCTCCACACTCGACGACCCACAGAACGCGCCGAGTCGCTCGGCCGAGCGCTCCCACCCTAATACTTGACAAATTAATTACAATTATACAAAAAAAGATAAAACAATAAAGCTCAAAAACGTGTTTTTATCACATTAATACCTTAACAACTAATGCGTCGATCGAACGCGTCAGAACGGAGGATGAGACAGAGGTCGGAATGTCCGCGCGAGTCGCGTAGCGCCTAACTAATAACATACTACCATACGTATATAAAATACTATATACACATAATATATACCGCTGCGGGCGACCGCGGGCTAGGGCCGGGACCTCGGGCGGGAGCGGGAGCGGGAGCGGGGCTGGCGGGGGCTGCCGCATCACGCGCGCCCGAACGGCTCCTGCAACCGACAATCACAATTACAGGAGGCGCTGCTGACTAGCTCGGTTGACTCACTAACAACACCCACATTGCACCCTCAAACTGCACGTTGTCACTATACTATCTCCTTCCAGACAACTCCCTCATATCGAAGGATCAGTTTTAAGATAACCACGACAAAGCAAAAAGGAATTTCAATGCAAACTTGTAAGATGCTCGAATTATTATTTCTCGAAATGGTTTTTTACGATAGTTTCTTGAAATGTCTAGAACACAAAAGTTCGCGTTAATATCTAATTGTTAATTTCTGACCTAATTTAAGTAATGAAGGTATCGAGTCTTTAAACCTCACTCAGTTTCCTTGAAAGTGTATTTAATAGGAAATTTCACGTATGAAAAATAACAATATCTTCCATATTTTTATCCTCATCGATTTCGAGTCGTTGTACAGTCAAGTGCATAAATATGTATCGATAACATCCTCTCATAAATAAGTACCAAAACCTTAAGAGTCCGCAGTAAGGTCGGCCGAATTTCACCTTCCCATACAAACGTAGTTACGCTGTCATTTTAAAACTACGTGTTGGATTGTGACGAAACTTTGCATATGCAATGACATGAGGTATATCCAGGGCTGTAATTAGTTTATATGGTTCCAGTTTATAAAACAAACAAAATACAGCAAAAACAAGTTTTGTATGAAAAACTTAAATTCGCTATATTTGATTTACTATGGTAGCTGAAGCTACATAAACTAATTACAGACCTGAATATACCTCATGTCATTGTATATGCAAAGTTTCGTTACAATCCAACACGTAGTTTTAAAATGAGAGCGTAACTACGTTTGTATGGAGAATCGAGCTTACTGCGCACTCTTAATCCGCTGACATAAGGGTCATGGGACATATTGATGAGTAAGTTGTAAGCACCCATATTTTTACACTTGACTGTATGAGAATTTAACTAGTGTGAAAAAATATGGCATATCAGAAAAAAAAATGTGCTGTGTGTGTGTCTGATGCGATGAGCTGTTTATCCGTAAGTAACCCGGGACGAGACAGAATGTTAGCACATCTCCGATGATACGGCCTTAGAAAGGCACGTTTTGAAAAGTGCATTTTTTGGAAAGTAAGTAGTGTTTGTTTATCGGTGGTCGTATTATTGACGATGTGCTGAAGTTTGTACGTCATTTGAACAAGAATGGAAGCCAATCCCGTCTATTACAAAATATGCAAAAATAGTTTCGGAATTTATTGGGACATCTTTAATAATACGATTTCCGAAATCTCAGGGGCAGTTCGCTCGAGCCTACTAAGACGCTCTGCTAGGGACTACTAAGGCCCGGACCCCGGTTGACGTAAAGCATGTATGACGATGTGTGCGTGTGCGTGCGCGTGTGTGTATGTGTGTGTGTGTGTGTGCGTACTGACCGTGTCGGCGCCGGCGGGCGCGACGCTGCCGCCGGCGCGGGCGCCGCCTCCGGCCTGCAACAACACAACACACTCAACTTACGTACTTCAACAACAGAATAACAATTACGCTAACTAGAGAAGACACTACCTATACTGGAGGTACACTTGCCTACTCAGAATATGTACTTTGAGATACGCCCTTTCCGTTTCGGGTTCCGTGTCCAAAATGGCAAAAACGAAATCCCGACTCGCCTATCTATCTATCTAGCTGTAAGCGTGAATACATGGTGAGAATGTTATAAAGTTTTTGGGTTCAAGGCAAAATGCTTGCGGCATACAGATAGATAAACAAACAAAAAACCATATCATGGTCTAATGTCGTACCGTAGTGTGGCACATGATTTGAGAGATGTTTGAAAAGTCGCAAGATATGATGGATACCGACCTGCACGTCGGGGTGCGCGCGGCTCATCTTGTCGGTGTAGTCGGCCATGATGTCGCGGAAGCGCGCCCAGCACTTCTCGGGCACCGTGATCGCCGTGCGGAAATTGCTCTTCACCTGACCACACAAATACAAATTACTTTATATGTATAGCTTAGTACATTACAAGGCACATACTTCCATTCTTGTATTGCCATATTGAAAATGTAATATATCTATTAGTAATTCAATACGTAAAAGACATCATTTGAGTCATTAGACTTCAAAATAGCCACCGAGAGCGATTACCAACTTAATTTGAATACATTCAAGTATAAATAAAACCTATTTTATTACAGTAATAAATGTTGTAGAAGAATTAACTTCGCAGCTAATTGACTTCGTAAAAATGTTCAACAACTATGAAAAACTTAAAGAAGTTAGTTAGTTACCTCGCTGACTTTCATGTAGACGCCGCGGTTGTTCTGTCCGATGTCGAAGTAGAAGTTTTTGTTGTCGACGCGCAGGTGCCGGCCCTCGGGCAGCTCGCCCTTGAAGCTGGAACCCGACACGGATCTACGTCAACGTTGGTGTGTTAGTTGTTGTTGCACTCGTCGGTCGCACAACGGCGGGTCTGAAGCGACGCTAGACACGGACCTGGGGACCGATTATTGACTTTCGAGCGCTCGACTCTTTCACTCGAAAACGGTCAAAAAATATGAAATGGTATTTTTGATAAACGAGTGGTGTTGAAAACTCGTATTCAATTCTATCGGTAGAAAATTTTCACTTCACTTGTACCTAATTAATTTTGGACTAACTATTAATTTAAAAGATTAATATATTTAAATAAAATATATCGATTCGATGCTAAGTTATTTTGTGGTTGAAAACCAACATCGTTAGTCTATTGGCGGGAAAATAAGTGTTTCGTTTACTAACTCACTACTTACTTTTCATTTTTTTTCCGTTATAAAAACACTTAATATATTTAAAATTAATCAATTTACTATATTATAGATACAAAACTTCCAATAAAGTACCTACTATTCCCTATATTAGGTATGTTAAAAATACAAATTTGAAAAACCGGTAATTATCTACTTTATGCATACAACGAAACGCAAAAGTATCAATAGCCAACCTAGCTCTCGAGTGATGATCTAGCTATCGAGTGATGATCTAGCTCTCGAGTGATGATCTAGCTATCGAGTGATGATCTAGCTCTCGAGTGATGATCTAGCTCTCGAGTGATGATCTAGCTGTCGAGTGATGATCTAGCTATCGAGTGATGATCTAGCTCTCGAGTGATGATCTAGCTCTCGAGTGATGATCTAGCTCTCGAGTGATGATCTAGCTATCGAGTGATGATCTAGCTCTCGAGTGATGATTTCAAAAATTGCTATTATTGGGTTCATGCGAAAATAATAGTGACAAATTCTCGTGTGCGAATATTTTCTACCGCTCGCTTTTGAATTCGAGCGCTCGAAAGTCAAAAATCGGTCCCCTGTACCCTCCTCTATCTAATGTGCACAGTGCGAGGGAGATGGGGGTCGCTGAGCTGCGCGCGACGCGGCTTGGGGCTTGTCCATAGGGTAAGTCCGGGGTAGTTGGCCATAGTTTTTTTGGAACACTGTTAAAATAAAAGCTTACACATCACAAATACATTTTTCATGTTTTATTAAACTTTGGTTAACTTTGGCTTATTAAACAAAAAAAGTATAATATCTATATAAATCACATCGAAAAACACTGTTGAAAAAAAAACACGATTGGCCATCTCTCCCAAGGTGTACGGGTGTGATGACCGTATGGTCATGGTGGTTTTTTTTTTAGAGTTAAGGTATCTTAACTCTCTCAGTTTGTATGTTTTTCGTTAAAAAAAATATTGACACGTGCGGGTGAGCACGTGTCCTCGAATTCGGTGCAATTCTTAGGAAGCCAAAACTACACTGAAACCAGTCTTCGAAGAAGATAACTTATAATAGGCAATTATCTCCACAGCCGCGGTAGTTTCTTTCGTTGACACACCAAGCTGGCAGTTTTGGATATTTTTTTTCTCGTTAGCTTTCCTGGATTGTTTTATCCTCTCCTTTTATATACTCTTCTTTGTCACACATTCAGGATCATATGGCATACCGACTAAAACTAGCCAGTGGCCATCTCTCCTTTTCTTGCGGGAGAGATGACCACACGTAAAATAAAAACAAGTCGACGCGTCGAGGCGACTTGTCAAAATCTGACCTTAGAACAATGGGACACTTGTATACTTTGCAACAAATACAAAAAACAGCATTATTTTGAGAAACTAACATCATAACCTGGTATAACATGACCTCTCCAAAAAATATTGACACTAGTCTAAACAATCAAAGAAGATTTTACTTACTTTGTGCTTTTTTTCGCCTAATTGTTAATTGCACCCGTGCTCCCACGCACAAAGCGAAGCGAAATAAACAAAAACTTACGATGGGCCATCTCCCCCTTATGGTCATCTACCCCGGAATTACCCTATGTTACGTAATTTTTTGTCTATTTTGGACCCCCCTATATGACTACCGTCCGTCATGCCATGGTCCAGACCCAGTACGACCCTCCACGCCTCCTTCCTCCACAATACAACAAAATATTCTCGATAAAATCGCTGAGAAGCATTTAAGATGAAAACAGGCCAACTTGTAAGTAATTTTGATACTAACTGCCTGTTTTTATTGTTCGTGACTAAAGTAAATAGGTGATTAAGTTTATATGTCAGCAATTGTATACGTTTAAGGCCTGACGCAGTAACATGTGGCACTGCGCCAATTTTTTACGTTCTCTGAAAACAGATAAAGAATATCGACCGCACGTGGCACGGGAGGCCGCGCGGCCGCCGCCGAGGCCGCCGCCGAGGCCGCCGCCGAGGCCGCCGCCGAGGCCGCCGCCGAGGCCGCCGCCGAGGCCGCCGCCGAGGCCGCCGCCGAGGCCGCCGCCGAGGCGAGTCTGCGAGGACGCTGCGTCAGTACGCAGGCTGCACCAAAGCTTATCAACTTTCTATGGATCGACCGCTGCGGGCGCCATAATTATGTAACGTTGATCGGCCTGTAATCGTAAGTTGGTGCAACTCGCCTTAACGACCCGGCCACGACATTGCGCGAATTGCGACGCGGCAAGCGTTTTATCCCCATCTGAGATTCATCAAACACCGCTCCCTCTCCAAATAGAGGATCATAAGTTGAAACAAAACATTAAAAACCATACAGAAAGAGCTCGAATCAACAAGCCGAAGTTGCTGTTGCTGTCGGATTCCCATGGAGTGGATTTGTTGTTACCACTGTCAAAAATTAGAAAAAATGACTACGACGCGACTGCGGATGTCATAAAGAATGGGACTACAGATCGAATTCTCCTTAACTTCAAGGAAAAAATAGCGGACTTCAGAAAATGTGATTGTGTAATTATAATGTGTGGATCGAGTGACTATAATGTAAGTCCCATATGTAAAACTATTGATCTCCTGAACGACGCTATTAAAACAGCATCACATACAAATGTCGTCATATGCAGTATACCCTATAGCTTAAAGGATTACCATAGTGATTATAACAATTTCGTAAAAAAATTCAACCTAGCTATACACAAAAAAATTGATAAAGCTACTAACATGTGGCTACTGGACCATAGCATGCATTTTCAATGGGAGGATTACAAAATAAATAGTAACCAATTCAACTGGATAGGAAGATATAAACTTGCTCACTTAATCAATAACGTATTGAAGAATGCTAATGAATCATTTTACAACAGTGAATATTTTTTAGATGTAGCTATAAAATGTATAAATCCAAAAAACTAGTTGATACATCAGGTAGATCGAAACCCGATACGAGCCGTAGTATGCAATCACCACAAATTAGAAGGGTGTCGAGGCCACACTCGCGCAGTCATAGTAGCGGTTGTGGCTTCCAGGCTACTGGAAAGACAGAGAAGAACACAACATACCTCAACGTCTTCCATCAAAACGTTTGTGGCATTTCTAACAAAAAGGATGAGTTGGAGATTTATCTAAGTACTATGACTAAGGATATTCATTACGTGTGCATTAGTGAACACTTTTTAAATAAAATATCTGTACTAGTTTTTAACCTGCCTTTGTACAATTTGGCTGCACATAATGTCAGGACAAATAAAAAAAGAGGAGGCAGCCTTATTCTGGCACGTTCTAACAGACGTACGGAAGAGTTGCCCTTCTGCAAATCACTTTACGAGGCGGGAAGTTTTGAAGTATGTGGAGTCAAAGACTGCGTTACTAATATTTTCATAATTTGCTGTTATCGCAGTCCAGTCGATAATAACTTAGATAGCTTTTTAGAAAAATTAGAACAACTACTGGAGTTTTGTTTTAATAAAAATTGTGTTATATGTGGGGATTTCAACATCAACCTACTAAAATGTGATAAAAAATCTGCTGCCTTTAAGTCACTCCTCAAATGTTACGACTTTATGCCCCTTGTCAATGATACAACTTTCAGAAGAAATCAGTGTGAGTCTTGTATAGATAACATTTTATCAAACATATCTCAAGATATAGTAAAGAGCACATGGGTTGACCATAATGGTCTAGCTGACGGTCATGCTGGTTTGTGTTGTGAAATGGAACTTAAATGTCGTAGTGGCAAGATGGACGTTCCAGTGATTTACACTGAACGCCGCATGCTAAGCCATAACAACAAGGTGGCTTTCAGACTAGGGCTGTCCCAAGAAAATTGGGATAATATTGGTGTAAACACCTTTCTACATAAATTCAGTAGCCTCTTTAAATCCTGTTTTAAGAAAAAGAAAAAAAGAGTAGTTAACAATAGCACATATATTCCTTGGATCACGAAAGGCATCAAAACAGCAAGTACAATGAAGCGCTTCCTAAATACTCTTGACAAAAATAACTGCAACGTTTCATTAGACACATATCGTAAAAAATTTCTAACAATTTACAGACGGGTAGTGAGGTATGCGAAAAAAAACGCTGTTCAACGGGAGATAAGTAGGGCAAGTAACTCGGCAAAGCATATCTGGAAAATTGTGAATAAGCACAGATCTAAATCACGAGCTAAGGCTGATGGCAAACTCGTCCTTAGATCTGATAAAGTAGTCATAGATCCACAGGAACAGGCTAATCTATTCTCTAGCCAATTCGACTATGGTAAAGGGACTGCTACTAGCGATGTGGATACAGCCCTAGACATATTGAGAAAAAACACACCAAGGGTCGAACAACCTATGAGTTGGGAAAACGTAACCCCTAATGAAGTTTCTCTGGTGGTAAAAAATATGGAACCCAAACCATCGGCGGGATACGACGGAATTCCCATAACCTTAATTAAGGATAATATTGACTTGTTATCGATACCACTTGCGTATTTCTATAATAGCTGCTTTGAGTTAGGTGTATTTCCAGACCAATTTAAATTAGCGAAAGTGTTGCCTGTATTCAAGAAGGGTAGTCGTAGCGATCCTAAAAACTATAGACCAATATCCTTGTTACCAACGACATCAAAAATATTTGAAAAACTAATAAAAACCAGGCTCCAAAGACATCTCAACCTTCATAATGTCTTAAACAGTAGGCAATTTGGCTATCAAAAAAGCATAGGTACGAGTGAAGCCATTGACACTCTAATCCATGATGTGGTAACAAGGTTGAATGACAAACAGAAAGTAGCTGGAATTTTCCTGGATCTTAGTTCCGCCTTTGATACCGTAGACCACAATATTCTATTGAAAAAACTTGAGCACTATGGTATTAGAGGCATTGTTTTTAATATGTTTGAATCATATTTAACCAACAGACGACAGTTTACTGAGCTGAAGGCTATACAAGGCGACACTGAACAAGTATTTAAGTCAAAGGCGATAACAATAAGTCGCGGAGTCCCTCAAGGCTCGATACTTGGTCCAATATTCTTCGTCCTGTTCGTGAATGATCTCATAAAATACATTGAAAACACCCAATTACATACCAAGTTAGTCGTTTTCGCGGACGATACGAATGCTGTAGTGGCGGCTAACAATATGACACAGTTGAACGAGAGAGCCAACGCAGGTCTAGCGGCTTTGGATAAATGGTTCACGGTAAATAATTTAAAGCTCAATTCTAAAAAAACCAGTGTCATCTTGTTTTCCGCTACAGCAAACAAATCGGATGCTCTTGATATAGGGTTAAATGGAAGCAAAATTGCGCAAACTGATCTTGTTAAATTCTTAGGAGTCCATATAGATGCACTGTTGAACTGGAAGTATGAGATACAGACATTAAGTAACACCATAAGTTCTTCTTGTTATGCCCTTCGCTGTCTGAGAGACGAAATTCATACCACTCAATTAAAAATGGTATACCACGCTCTTGTAGAGGCTAAGCTGCGTTATAGTATCAAGTTATGGGGAAATAGTTATAACTACAACACTGACGCAGCCTTCAGACTCCAGAAAAGAGCTATCAGGACCATTATCCGCATACCTCAAAGGGAATCTTGCAGAGAGCACTTTGTCAAACTCAATCTACTTACCGTGCCGTGTCTTTACATACTAGTACTCTTGACAGACCTCGTAAAACATCTACACAAATATGAGAGGCCCACTGACACAGAAATTCGGTTGTCCACAAGACGAAAAGACATTAAAAACACCATGGTCCCGAAGCTCAATGTTACGAAGCACGCCGCATACTATCAGGCTGTGTTTCTTTATAATAAGCTACCAATTGAGTTCAAATCGTTGACGAATAGTAAAGTTTTTAATGCGAGGCTTAAGCAATTTCTTCTGAAAAAGACGTATTACTCTGTATCAGAGTTTATAGCTGATGAATGACATGTTAATTGTATTGTTATATCTGAATTGTTCATTGGATTATATAAGATTACTTAATAGGGAAACATTGTATTGACATTGAATTTATTGTATTGACATTTGAATGTATTGTATTGTCATTTGAATTTATTGTACTGACATTAACATTAGGATTTTTATGGTATTATTATTATGTTTACTGTAATATTCTACACAATTTCTTTGTTATGAATAAATGAAATGAAATGAATGAATGAATATCTGTTCATTGTGCGGTCGAGACGCGCAACGCACTGTGGTTAGTTGGGATCACACGCAATGAATTAGAAAAACCGCTGCCACTCCCGCCGCCGCGCAATGTGGTGGCCGGGCTGTTAGAGCGCCGAATGCACCGACAGGCCGCCATAGGTGGAGATAGTGCGATCTGGCGCGTCAGTGTCAGCGAGTCGTGAGTTGTCTGTACGCACCCGCCGTCGTCCGTGCCGAAGTCGTCGAGCAGGTCGGTGAGCGCGTCCCGGAACTCGATCATGCCCTGCGCGGGCAGCGCCACCTGCGAGCGCGGCCCGCCGCGCGTGATGGTCTGCGACACGCGCAGGAACCGGCCGCGGGAGTTCTCCTTTAAGTCCAGGTAGTAGCGCCGGTTGTCCTGCACACACGGTACAACACAATACTAATCTAAACTACGATTGAACACACCTAAGTGATCGACCGCACCGGCGCGTAACGCTGCGTATACGCGTCGACGTGTCGTGTCGTTTTCTTGGTTACATTATGCGTTTAGGGTGCCTCTGCGTCTTATGCGCAGCGGTGTGGTCGCTCCCTTAGGCCAGGCGCGCACTACGATTTTTTGTCGTGCGATAATCGCGAAGCAAAAATGCAACGTATGTGTTTATATGTCAGTGCGCGCACATGCACATGTACGCGGCTGGCCTTATTCTACATACGCTTAGAAAAAACAAATCATACATTAAACGCGCATGCTAGTTTTACAATGAAAAATGTATGAACGCCGATTTGTTTGGCAGTTCGCTAATAACATTCAAAAAACAAGGTTAATCTCTATTAAACTAGTGTGAAAAACGTTTTAAAAACGTACTTTACTTTACTTAACTTTGTTGTAATACCATGTAAGAATATACCTGTATTGTACGAGGATAAGGGTTATATAGTGATTTAGTTGTGTAATATAAGGTTTAGTTATATTATTAATGTATAGCTTCTAGCTAATTACTTTGTATATATTTTAACGGAAACGATATTGATATCAAGCAGCGAAACGAGGCGAGGGTTTTTTCAAGTGGTAACCCACACTGACTAATGTCAGAAACAGAGCCCCTAATGGCCGGTTCCAATAATCAGTCCACCAATAGTTTTCCTTACTGGCAGTTACATTTTGACCGATTACCCGTAGAAAATGTATGAAATTTGGATGAAATTTTGCACGAAGATAGTTTATAGCCTGGATTAAAATATAGGATAGTTTTTATCCCGGGTCCACGCAGACGAAGTCGCGGGCGGAAGCTAGTAACACAATAAAAATACTGCGGTCAGGGTGGTAGGTCGTAGACATCGGTAATCTAAATGCCTTCCAAATGGTTGAGGATTCGCTTCGATCGAGGACAGCTTAAAGGACACGCAGACCGCTGTCAACCTAGCGCACTCTCGGTTATTTTACCTTGATAGGCTACGTCACCTGTGAACCATTTTTTCTTTTTGTCCAATCATCGTGGTTAAAATCAGCCAGAATGATGATGATGATGATGATTTTAGCATGATCTCTGACTGGGCTGCTAAAAAATGATAATCGGGAGTACTGAGAAACAACTGTCGCCCGTAGCGGGAGAGTGCAGCACCGGGAGTTTTCACGGACAGACCGAGCCACCGAGGCAACACCGCGCCCTCATACATTGCCTTACTTACCTTGAGCATCATCTCTGACTTGAGTTTCCCGTCGTCGGGCACGTTGTCCGGGTTGGGCGGGCCGAGCGACGAGTAGTAGTCGCTGAAGCCGGAAAGGTGGTCGCGGAACTCCGCCGCTGTGGACATCGCCAGGAAGATCTGGCTGCGCCGCCCGTCGGCGCCGATCTGAAAACAGAACATCGTTGAACATCGGGTTTTGAATCCCGTTCCCAGGGGAGCTGGCGGGTGACAGACAAGACTTCTGTCAAAATTCGGTACAGCCTGTGAGCAAGGAGAGGAGTATGAATTCATACCGTTTCTTTCAATTCATAAATTAACCCATTATGAATAAACTATATACTTATACTTTGGCACTCTTTGGGGGAGGCCTATGTCCAGCAGTGGACGTCTTTCGGCTGATATGATGATGATGAATAAAGCATTACTGAACAGAGTCAGATAATAAGAAGTTATTATTGTAGTTAATTAGGTATGTGACACGTTGAAAAAAGGTAAAGTAGTATTATTAGCTATATTTTCGATGACCGACATTTCATTTGAAAAATAATACTTAGAAAAGGCATAATTTTTCGTCAGCACCTTATTGTAGTGTAATATTAAACGTAATACGACACGGCCCTGGTTAGATGTTCTTTTGTTTACCAGCAGCGAATGAAAAAACCATACAACGCGAGCTCCATACAAATGTCTACCCAGACACGTGCCTTAAACGGCTGCCTGACATCTTTTTGAAACCCCGCCCCCAACCCCGCATAATGGCAATGGCACCCATTCTGTGTGGCCATTCCGCGGCGCTACTTAGACTTCTATGGATTTTTCGTTCGCTGTTTACCAGTTGTCACGAAGGCTATGTCAGTTATCTATTCTTGTCTAAAACCGATCATCGAGGTAAAACGGAGGAATAGATAATTTGTATATACTTGTGTGGTAACTAAACGCCGTCTCTTTTCCCCTACTCTCTTGGTCTTGAAATATAGTCATGTGAACTAGTGTGTGGTTTAATATAAAATAAAATAATAATATAAAATACCCTGGTATTAATTAATTACTGGGTATCCAACCACCCCGGGACCAGCAGCGCATCCAAATACTACACGGGCGACGAGAAGGTTACAAATCCACGCGGATAACGTATGTATTGAAACTTCGATCTTGAGGTTATCGCCGGAGCAGAATCGTCGCGAAAGCGAATCGGTCGGTAAAGCAGTACACGTCTGCGGAGCTTCGCGCGCAATAACGGAACGCAAATATTTACGCCATGCTGAAAGCCTGACAGGTGTCGGTAAAACAGAGAAAAGGAAATAAAAATATAATTTTCATTTATGCTGCTACAATGCAATGGAGGAATATATAACGAAGATTTCCAGTGGGAAAACAGCTTGGATCCAAGATTTATCTAAAGAAAAATTAGTGAAACTGGTGGTAGAATTAAATATAGAAACGAGTACCGACCCAAACATAGAGGAATTGCGATCATTACTGCGGGAGTACGTAAAGGTTAGAAACGTGAAAATGGCGGTAAATCAACAGGGGATTTCGCTATCTAGCTTGGAGAACTTTAGTGGTAACAATTGGCGTACGTACGAAGAGCAATTAAACTGTTACGTATTATTACACGACATCCCGGACACGAAAAAAGTGCCATTGTTGTTAACAAAACTGAGTGCCCAAGTGTATGAAAATTTAGCAGGATTATGCTCACCGGTTTCTCCTCTAAAATGTACGTACCAGGACCTATGTAATAAACTTCAAGAATATTATCATCCTAAAACAAATCTGGCAGTTTACCGAGCTAAGTTTATGGACCGGAAGCAGGAGGAACGCGAGAGCATAAAAGATTATCTGTTAGCTTTGCGGAAGTTGGCGAAAGATTGTGACTTCAAAGAATTGGACGAATGCTTAAAGGAGCGGTTGTTGAATGGGGTCTACAATGAGACAATAAGATATGAAATACTAAAAATAGCAGATGCTCCCCTATCTAAGCTGGCAGTGGTGGCAGAAACCGCTGAGATGGCATTTAAATTGTCAGCTAGACCTGTCGAGGTTTTTAAGGTAGCCGCAGATCGGGGGAAGAATAGCCCACAGTTTCAAAGGAAGAATCAACAATCGCAAGTTAAGTGTTTCTGTTGCGGGAGAACGGGACACATGCGTGACCAGTGCACCTTGCGATACAAATACTGTTCTGAATGTGGCAAGAAAGGACATATTTTCAGGGTTTGCTCCATGAAGAAGGCTAATGTTAAAACAGTGGCCTGCTCCCCGGATATGAAGGACCTTGAAGAGGATAAGACTTGTGTAAATTATGAGCATGATGATATGTATCAGGTACTTAATTTGGATTGTAACTGTAAATTATTCAAAAAGGTCCCATCTATGTTTTTGAAATTACAAATAGAGGGTATACCATTTGATTTTGAAGTGGACACAGGGTCAGACATTACTACATCTACTTCAAAACCAATTGGGGTACTAAAGGACCTGAATGTAGTATATAATAAGGCAAAATATGATAATTTGACATTAGTAGTGGTACAAGATGGGTTACCAAGAGTGATTGGAAAGGACTGGTTAATGCAATTAAAATTATGGCCATTAAACTTGAACCAACATGTGAATGTGTGTACCACTGTTCATCTTAAACAAGAATATGTACAACAAATAAGAAAGGATTACCCTATTGTGTTTGAGCCTGGCTGGGGTAACTTTAAAAAGTCAAATATTACTCTAAAATTGAAACCAAATGCAAAACCAAAATTCTTACCAGCAAGAAATGTACCCTTTGCATCCAAATACTACAACTTGGAACAGAAAGTAACATAATAGTCCAGTCAATAAACTGACAACTCGTATGAAAAAAAGTCAAATTTCGTCATAATTTATATAGCTTATTTTTAATGTTTAACGGATATATTATCAATTAAATAGTTACCCAGCGACAAAATCCAGACATCAAAAAAACTATAAACTAACTAGCTTCAGAAAAGTCAGAAAAAATATGAATAAATATTTTTGTCTTTATTTTGGTTCATTTACATTTGCTCTATAATATTCAAGATAAATCGTACAAAAAAAGACAATGCATGCTTCATTTAAATCTACATAATTACTTCCGGGTGGAAAGTGTGTCGGATTCTTGAATTAATCATCTTAGAATAACATTTTAAAATGAAATCAACAAATAAAACGCTATTATAAATTAATGTTTTTCAAAACCGTATTTTGCCTGGAGTATAAGTTATACATTACACCCTAAAAAATCTTGGCTCTCGAGACCTATGCCGTATTTCCCAGCCACGAAGGCGAAAGCTATAAGTATATATAATAATCCCATTCTAAGATAATCGCGTATTTGTATAAATAATGCGTGCGGGTGTCGATGTCAGTATCATATGACAGCTGCGGAGCTGTCGGTGCGGAACGGAGGCCGTGCGAGTCCCCGCCTCGGCGCGTGCGCCGGCTCGATCCTGTTAGCTTCCCATTCCGGAACAATATTTACAAAACAATGGCTTTATTCATAAACGTTCAGCAAACCTATTTCAGCTACAATTCCTTTCAATTTCGTTTGTCTCTGTCACTTAGACATTTGTATTTGTGAGAAAATAAATAAATCAATCAATACATTTTTTTTGCCAGAATACAGTAGGTATATAATAAAGATGTCAATCAGATTCCACAGCACAGTGTGCAGCCCACATGCAGGCATGCAAATGTCTTGAGTTTCGTTACATACTCGTAGGTGCGTAAATAATCAATTCATCATATCAGCCGAAAGACGTCCACTGCTGGACATAGGCCTCCCCCAAAGAGTGCCAAAGTGACCGGTCCTGCGCCACCCGCATCCAGCGAACTCCAGCAACCTTTACCAGGTCATCAGTCCACCTTGCGGGGGGCCTACCCACGCTGCGCCTTCCGGTACGTGGTCGCCACTCGAGAACCTTTCCGCCCCAACGGCCATCGGTTCTACGCGCTATGTGCCCCGCCCACTGCCACTTAAGTTTAGCGAATAATCAATTACAACAAGTCAAAATTACACAAAACAATGTCATAATAATAATAATAATCAGTCTCGACCATCACCTCAAGAGACTCTCGCTAGACGGCTGGATCAAGGGTCAGATACAGAAGGCGGTACTCCTGGATACTGCGCGTATAGTCAGGAGGTTCCTGTCTCTGTCGCCCTGACCGCCGGCAGCTTAGGCCGCGCCTCGCTGCCGGCGGTACCCTAGATTAGGTTTTTATAATGATTTATGTTTTGTATGTATAGTTTTATATTTTACTTTTTATATATTTATTGTAAAAACCTAGTCTAAGAAGAAAGTTGAATAAAGGAATAATAATCATAATATCCTATTGCTATTAAAGAACTCCGAACTCACTATAATAACAAATGTTCAATAACCAGTCCGTCAATTTATGCTTAAAATGGGATACGGTTGTATATGTATTTCAATACACATGTTATAAATGTTTCTCCAATAGATGTACTTCTTAGCATGATGGTCTATATAACTTGTTTACTCTATTTTTAAAATATCTTTGGTTCCTAATGCGATCGGGTTTAGCGACACCTCAGAGGTGTACCAAGCTACTAGAGGTACGGCCTGTCAAGGGTTCAATAAAACGTGTAGTCATTTCACTAGGATAATGACAGAGAAAAGCCCAATGACTTGGTATTTTCGGCTCCGGAGAGGGCGTCTCGGTTATCAAAACACACCAGTTATCAAGCGGTGCAGATGATTATTATATGTTTAATTTCATATACTTTTCAGCTGTTGCTATCAGTGATAGCATAAAACTGCTATCGGCTTACATAATAACTTTCAAGGCGAAATCACTTTTTTAGGAAATTAATGTTCATATTATATTATATTGTATCGTATTTTACTATATTATTCATCCCATCTTTAGATAAAGACTTTTTGTTTTAAATTAAGTCGCACTGCCCACATTTTATCTGCTTTGCCTTAAGGTTGACTGGTAGAGAATGCTTTATAGCATTAAGTCCGCCTTTTGTACCGTAAGATATTCTTTTGTGCAATAAAGATTAAATAAATAAATAATTAAATGTTTGTATAGCAATGATTGTGTGGACTGTGACTATAAATTATCAAAATAATCTCGAATTTTTTAATGTATTGTACTGGTAACCCGCGCTAACATTTATTTATTTATTATTAATTCAAATAGATTTAAGACTACCTAATATTGCCCTATCAGGGTCCATGTGAATCCTAAAACTATATGTAAGACCTTTGTCTTGTACTACCATGGATGCAATAAATTATGATTATGATCAATAAATATTTTTTCCTTCTCACAAAATAAGCCATTGTGTCAACAGCAAAAGTAGATGATTATTTTCACTATTTGACGCATTCCAACTGTCGCAGTGATGTGATGTAGTCCCCGCCGATTTCGGCCACAGCGTCTGCGTTCAGGTATGCTGCCGACGGTCGTGTGCTCGCATGTAACTTCTATAAGTTTCCTGGCTACATACATACCTATGTATCTAGCCAGTCTTCTTGGTGAAGGTCCTCGCACATAGCAGGCATGTGAGCACACCGTGTACACAATTATAAGTGACTGCCGCAGGTGGTCTGGCTTTCAATGCATCACGCTTCGAGTCTAGCTCAAAGCGCCGCTCGGTTTCAAAATCAGATATTAGTGATTTAAGAGGCTCCACGCGCTTTTTGGCTAGTTTTGAAGAGTTTGAGTTGATATTCCTCCCTCAAAACTATAGGTATATTTATGCACCCAAACACTTATCGGTTCATCAATTCTTTATCTACATTTGCACTAGTTTTAATGTTTTTATTTTATTTTATGATTTATTCAAACATGGTCCAAAAAAGCCCTGTTTTTGATATTAGTAATTAGTATGTTGTTTATGCACTTTTATATATGAAATCTACACATACTTGTTCCTTATTGACGTCTCTAACAACCCACGAGAGATTTTTAGTTTTAACTCATTTTCACAAAAGTTACGACCAAAAAACTAGTTTATTGGCCTGAAATGGCCAAAGTTTGGTGCCATGTATCCCGAAAACTGTGAGTTATGAAGTAAATATGGAATATTATTTCAGTAAACCTCGTTGTTATTACGATAAGCCATAAAAACACGAATAAACCGACTTTTACAGATCGCAGGTCATTGGGAGCTAGGAGCCCCTTAATAAGCTGTCGCCACTCCGGTCTTTTGGCAGCTTGCTTCTCCCACAGCGAGGGCTCAATCAACTGTCGCAGTGTTGTTACGTTAAGGGGCTACCCGAGGTTTTCATCGATTTTTGACATGTTTTGAATCGTATCTCCTACTTTTGCACTACAGATAGAATTATAAATCAAACGGCTACCGGTTCTTCAATCTTTTATCTCCATTTTGGTCCACCGGATTTTGAAACAAATGAATACTTAGTTTTGTATGATTTTTTTAAACATTGTCTAAAAAATCACTTAATTTCGTATCTCTATTGACGTGAAAGATCTAACATATACGACGGCCGGTTAGCCTAGTGGGTAGTGACGCTGCCTACGAAGCTGAAGGTCCTGGGTTCGAATCCCGGTAAGGGCAAATATTTGTGTGATGAGCATGAATATTTGTTTCTGAGTCATGGAAGTTTTCTATGTATTTAAGTATTTATATCCATTATATATATCGTCGTCTAGTACCCATAACACAAGCCTTAATGAGCTTACTATGGGACTAGGTCGATTTGTGTAAGATTGTCCCCTAATATTTATTATTTTTTATATACGAAATCTACATATTTGGGTTAGTCTGTGACGTCTTTACAAACTGGTCCAGGGTTTTCATTTTAAACCAATTAACACAAAAGTTGTGGCCAGAAAACCAGTTTTTTGGCCTAAAATTGTTCAACTTTGATGCCAAATATCTCGAAAACAATAAACTTTGAAGTAAATATGGGATACTATATTGTTTAAAGCCGTTGTTGTTAATATAAAATAAGCTATATAAACATTAGAAGACCAAGGGATTCAGATCGAAGGTCATTGGCGTATGGGAGCCCCTTAAGTGCGACAAAGTACTAAAATTATCATCTCTATTTGCTGTTGACTGTACCAAGTCGAGGGCAAAAGCTACAGTTACACTACTGCATACAAAATTGCATCCTTTTGGGGACAGGTTTAGGAATAAAAAGTTAAGTTTCATCCAGGATATGAACTATCATCTACATACATACATGTATAGAGATGCATACGAGTACATACATAGGCCAGATTTCATCTAAATCAAGCAACCATTTTTGCGTGATTGAGCAACCCATTCTAACTTCCACATGTGTTCGTTTTTAATTTAATTTACGGAATTTTATTCTTAATACGAGTGTTGTAACAACTCTTGTATGTCTGTACCTAGATTTAATTAATGTGATTGCTGTTAACCGCACTGGCAGAAGGCCAAGGTACAGAGCCTAGTTTGGCCTCTGATGAAACAAAGTCGAATGTATGTTTTGTTTTTTGCTAATAAACCTTTTGTATTTGTATATGGGTTAGCAGACGAATCAAAATTAAAATGAACTTGTACAAACACTCGCAATAATAACTGACAACAACCGTTAATAATTTTCTGAAACTCCCAACATTTCGTGTATGTTTTCCATTATCCTTAAATAAAATATATAGTCATATAAGGGCAGTAGAATCGATTAGTAATGATTAGGTGCACAAATACTGCATTTATTAAATAATTAATTTTAATGGTAGCTCCAACCTTAATTTATCTCTGTAACTATTAATTTTTACCATGACAGACTTGCTTCTCGATAATTTGTCAATTTCACTGTTACCTATTCAGGGTTCAAGCAAAAATCGACTTTCCGGTGACAGTAATTGCTGTCATCCCTTGAAACGGAAATTTTAACATAGTTTATTTGAAAAATTGTAAACTATCCTCCTCTTGCGGGAAAGTCCATCGTTCCGTTCCACGCTGTATAAATCGATCTTAAAACGTTTAATTCCCGCTTTATTAACTTCACTTGTAGCTATAGTCAAACCAACTGTACATTATTACTTACAAATCGATCCGCTTGTTCTCGAGTGTAGTAATTCGATTCATCCACCCAACCCAAGTTGACAAGTGCCGTACTAACTAGTCGCGTCACCGCGTCGTGTCTGACGCGCGCCGATACTCACCTCCGCGACCTTGATGAACCGGCCGCGGCGGTTCTGCTTCACGTCGAGGTAGAACCGCTTCGACTGGATCTGCAGCATCTTCGTCGCCAGCTCCTGCTCCTGCGGCTGCTGGCCTGTAACAAACAAACCGTGACAGTTATAGCAAGGGCGGTTCACTCGAATTTAAACTTTCGTGAGACATGTTGAAATAATACTAACAATTACACGGTTCAACTCACGTATTCTATGTCACTACGGGCGACATGTTTCGAACTCTTCGGGAGTTCTTCTTCAGGATGAGTGTTTTCGCGGCGGTGTCGCTTGTCCTTAAGCGTGAAGAAGATGGATGTTAGGAACTCGGCGGTAGCAGAACATGCGTGCGATACAGGCGCGTCACATTTCATTCGTTTCGACAAGGCGAAATTGCTGGTACGGGAGAAAGGTTATGTGCCACGCAAGATTCGCGAGGCGATTGAAATTGGGCGCCGCCCAAATTTTAATCGGGATGGTGGCTGGATGTTACCGCCAGCATGGAAAACTATCATTCCTAAATTGAAGTGGACAGTGTGTTGTGACAACCCCGTGGACACAGTGAGTTCAGTGTGCGTGTCGTCTATCGGAGGAGATGACCTCCTGCCGCAATCTCACTCAACTACTCCAGCGCTAGACTGCCCCCTCCCCCCGCCCTGTCGGCGCGTGCGTCACGCGCCGCTCGGCGTTCGGAGCGAGCGCGGGCAGTGATACAAGCGACACCGCCGCGAAAACACTCATCCTGAAGAAGAACTCCCGAAGAGTTCGAAACATGTCGCCCGTAGTGACATAGAATACGTGAGTTGAACCGTGTAATTGTTGGCGGTTCACTCTTTACATTTCGTCGCGCCACTACCTATACAAGTACATGCCGGCCGGTTGTTTATAAACGGTACATTAGTGGTTGCTGTTGCCGCGCATCGCTACAGAAAGCACGCGTTCGCGCTTTAAAACGTCATTCGTCACGTGAAAATGCCTAAATAAAAAAAAAGCTCAAATATACTGTACCGTAGAGGTATGTAAGAATAATGTCAAAAAAACGTTTTTTTTTTTTTTCTGTTGTCGGTACAGTCTAAGTCGGGAAAGGAAATGTGTGATTCTATACTGTTCGTATTGCAGGTACCTACTGGATACCTAGATATATATCTTATATACCTGCCCAAAGTAGCTAGGTATTTTTTTAAAATAAATTACAACTTAAAGAGGAAAGGCGGCACGTTCCTATATTTTTAACATACTTAAAAGATATTAACTGCTTGATATTAAAATGTATTATTCATTTATATAGGTAGTCATTTACGTATCCTATCAAATTAATCGCGCAGCAAAAAAATAGTTGAAGGCGGATTCGGATCCTATCAATTTTGTTTTAGTTAAAAAAACATAACACATTGTTCACGCTCAATTGAAAATTTTGTCAATGATATAATTAGTAATGAATATAACGTATAATTTAATAGGTCGAGCTGGCGGCAACCCTAGGGCTCCTAGCTCTAATGCTCTAAGGCTCCGCCCCGAAAGAGCGCATTGCATGCGATAGAAAGAGACGGCCACATTTAGGCACGTCTGGCGTACCTAAACAGGGAATTTGTTAACAGAGAACCTTCTGTACGTAGTAGTATTACTTATTCTGTGGTTATAGGTACTAGGCTCACAAGACGTCAGACAGACAGAAGAGATGCGAGACGAGGCCGCCGCGGGGGCAGGTGGCAGTTCGAGGACTCCTATGAATTATGTTTTTAACCACCGACGACGAAAACGAGGTGTTTAAAGTTAACATGTGCATTATATGCACGTGTCTGTCTGTGGCATCATAGCTCCCAAACTAATGAAACGGTTTATTTTGCGGTTTTTTAATTAGGCCAATAGGAATACGCCACTGACATCGAAGAGACGAGTCTGCGCCCCGTCACTGTATTTTTCGCGTGGCAAAGTGTACCGTCTGTACAAAAAGTGAAGTCGCAACGATACGTATGATATTGGCAAGTTAAAACCCTATATGTCTTATGAACACTACTTGTTAGAAGGAGACGTATGTTTTAACATATCCTAATAACACACACAGGCACGCTCCAGCAATAAGTACACGAGAACACGAGGAATGTGAACCGACATTAAAACTTGATATAATATCCATACGTCAGATCACAAACACAGGAATCTCGTGGGAGGCAAATTTATATTGCCTCGACACAAACTCTTCACATAACATCAAAGCTTTCGGAATAATTACTCCTGATATGCCCCATTTTCTAAAAATATAACAATAATGGAACGAAATTTTTGCCGCATAAGTTGAACCTTTATTTTCGTGGAGTAAACCTGCGAACCTGCTCCTAGTACCCAGCTCTCGGGGGAAGTCTAGGTTATGTGGTATTTCTACCCACTAAAAACTCCACGTCATCTGCGCTAAGTGATTCTGAGGACTCAAGGATCTCAGGTTGAACGCACTAGAGTCCCCCTGCGGGCTCGCTCTGGGCATCTTTATCGCCTTCTCTGGGGTACACGGCCATGTGCTGTGTGTGGCCCTGCCACAAAAACCACTGGCGACCCCGTTGACCCCCTTAAGTCTTGTTTGACGGCAGGCGGGAGACCGTACACCTCCTCTTGTCCGATTGTACACGGTTAAATTAAACCAGACCTACTATACACGGTGGAATTTAATCGGTGATCAGGAATCCAAAAATCTTAATTATCAATCTACACAGAAACCAATACGTGAGATCTCGTGCAATATAGCTCACAATCTAATTAATCACACTTAATTAACATCGGTAAAATGTACACTGACTGAATAAATGGACACCCTACTTTTATTGAAGGGAAGTTACTCGTAAGTGTACATACGTCAAGTGCTTGCTGGCTTTGGCGGGAAACTAGACAGATCAGACGATTTGAAGCAATTTGTTATGAATTTGACAATGACAAATTGACAGCTTATTGCTCATTTATGTTTCAAGTTTCTATGGCTGATAGTTTGAAAAGAGGTATTAAACTTTTCAGACTAAACCATTAGTAGGGTGACAATAAATTTTAATTAAAATTGAATTTCAACTTAAAAATTAGTTATGATAAAAAAAAACTTGGTTCCACTTAAGTACTACATAAACGTGACCGCCATCGATTACTGAATTAGAAAAATGGGTTCCTGTTCACCGATTAAATTCCACCGTGTATAGCCCCGATGTCACCAATTAAACAATAGGGGTGTAGACACTAATTAAAATAATCAATAATGATGTATTTTCTTGAGAGAGGATTAAAAATGTAATCAAATGGATAAAAAAGCAATGCAAGAGGTTAAATAATCACTGTCTAACTATCACGGTTCATGAGATACAGCCTGGTGACAGACGGACGGACAGCGGAGTCTTAGTAATAGGGATAATTTATCGTACCTGTGCCCTAGCCCCAGATACAAGCTGTTATCTCGCCCAGACGCCTAGCCTGCTGTCGCCCTGCCTTGATTGATGACGGGCCCTAAGGCGTAGGCGTAGGCGGAGCGTTGACATTGAAGGTGACACTCATTTATCATCAAGATATATTGATTCAGGTACCAACAGGTGCGACATTTTTAATGGGGTTATTAACCTCATATTTTTAGTCACAAAAGTTAGAAAACTAAAATAATAATGCGGAAGTTCGTAGTAATGTAGTAGTATGGTGAGTGACCGGTCCTGCGTTACCCGCATCCAGCGCATTCAAGCAAACACTCTTTTTTTTTTTTTTTTTTTTTTATCTTTATTATTTGGTAAAGGGGTTTTATCCATTATGATAATGTCACCCTTATTGTTACAAATCACTTAAATAACTAGCATCTTCGCTTGATACCTACATTTAAAATTTTGTACAATTCTTTAGCTACGTTGGATAGAGGGTGTGCTAAGACACTATTACATTTGCCTGTTTCAAACAGGTTTACCTTATACCTACATTCAAGCGTATTCCTCTCAGTTTCGTTCCGGATGCATTCCACCAGGATGTGAAACACATCCTCTCTCGTTCCACACTCCGCGCAGTTCGGTGAAGCAGACTTACCCATCAAAAAAGCAAAGCTGTTCAGTGGGATGTGTCCCGATCGTAATCTGAGAGCTAATACTACATCTTTCCTACCCATGCCCGACCCCCTAAACCATGGCACTTGACAGAGAGTAGGTTGGATAGTTCTGTACCATATTCCTTTAGTTAAAGACCGCTCATCAAAATGTTCTTTCCATAATTGCTTGCATTTACGTCGTACCAGGTATAGACAGTCAGTATGGTAAGGTAAGTATGAGGCTATTGTTCCATCGGTGACTGCTTCTCTAGCAAGTCGATCAGCTGATTCGTTTCCCTTGAGGCCAACGTGGGATGGTACCCATTGAAAGTAAATCTTTATTTTGGAAATCGCCAACGCGTGCACAGACTTTAAGATGCTGTAGGCTATCGGTGCTCCTCGAAAACTCGAGGTGCATCGAGCCAAATACTGTAATGCACTTCTGGAATCTGTACATACCACGAAAGTACCGGACTCAAAGGATTCAATAACAGCTACCGCCTCAGCCAGAGCCACCAGTTCTATGCCCATTATAGAAATATTTTCATTTACTTGTAATTTTATAGACCCATTTGTTTGTGGATCAAAAACTGCCAAGCCTGCACCATTAGAATATTTTGAGCCATCTGTGTAAATATAGTAAGCGCCAGGATATTTCGACGTTAAAAAATGTTCACACGTTTTTTCTAGAACCCGTACATTATACCGTTTCTTAGCTTCCTGCACCCCATCAATGTAAAGACATATAGCGCTAGAAAGGTCCACGCTGCTAACCCAAGTATCCAACGAGAAAAGTTCAAGCTGACATGACGTATGTATGGGAGTATTTTCCAAATTTTCGTGCACTAAAATTAATAATGGTCTTTTCTTACGTCTCCAATACATGTTACTTGTTAAACTGGCAAGTAGGTTTAATTTTTCAATTAAAATGTTATTAGTGTACGATTTTGTTTTTAACCAAAACTTGCTCGCTAAATAGTACCGTCGGATGAATAGTGGTGGAAGACTAAGTTCCGACTCCATGACGTGAATTGTTGTACTTTTTATAAAACCTCCAATTGTTCGCATACACTGATTTTGCAGCCTGTCTAGTTTAGCTAGAGCAGTTTTGGTACTGTTTCCATATAAAAAACATGCATAATCTAGTCTACTACGAATTGTGGCAATGTATAGCTTTCTTAGGTGTTCAGGATGAATTCCCCAACCTGGCCCTGCCTGCAACACTCTTTGGGGGAGGCCTATGTCCAGCAGTGGACGTCTTTCGGCTGATATGATGATGATCTTGCACATGTGTAATTGGTATTAACGGTTGAAATATATAATTAAAAAAATATACAGATTACCGCTGTGACGAATGCCATAAACGACGTAAAACCATGGTATAGTCGACCCGCGTTAGACACAGCAGCTTGCAGCATCCATTATGCAGCGCAATGGATCTGCGCCCCACAAATCGACTTTTCAACAACTCCTGCGGGACCCGGCAGTCAATTATACGACCGATTTGTACACTCACGTGCATTTATGTCTGACATGACAAAGCGTGCAGTGCAGCTATAGAAACAATGCATCTTGTCGTCATTATAAATCTGTCTGTATTTGGATTCGGCTATCGACAAGTAAGGGCGGGTTGTACCAACTTACGATTAAATACCGATTAACGTGAAATATGGCGCCGGCAGTTGTCATTTTGTAAAAAAAATGACAAACTGTCCATACATTAAGATTTTAACGAACACCGCTTATATGATTACAGACGGTTTCGTGCAACCAATCCTAAGTCTTTCAGAAGCATGAGGTGAAAACGTTTGTCTATGTCCAGATTGGGTATAATTTTTGGGGATCCCCTTCATTGGCATAATTTTTTTTAGACTAATATAGTTTCGCATAATTGATTTGGCATAATTTCTATTGGCATAATAATACTGTCGCATAATAATACTTTGGCCTACTACTTTGTTTGGCATACTATGGTTTTAGAATAATTTTACTTGGACTAATTTATATTCGACTAATACTCATTATGCATACTATTGTATGGGCTAATAATTTTGAAGCATAATTTCTGTTTTCTAAATAAATAAAACACAGTTTCGTTGTTAGCGTGCATTTACACTTTTCGTGGACGCGGATTATTGGGTCGTGCATTATCAGGGCGGATAAAAATGGCTTGTCATAAGCGAACTCTGTCTTAGGTCGGTTCGGTTAGGGTTCACTTGTGTTGCTCAGACCAGAAATAGACACCCCGCGCAGCGGGGTGGCGTCGACTCCCTGGAGATTATTAGTCCGCACAGATGACCGTCCCAATGTACATGAATTATCAGGCTGTACATTATTGGGCCGTGCATTATGCTTTCATTGCTTTGTGTAATGCATGATTTTATTTTTTAGGACACAATTTTTATGCGTTTTGTAATGATGCCAAGTAATTATTATGTCTTTTTGCATTTATGCTATCTGATGTTAGTCTTTGTGATGGTTATGCTATTTTCGTTTATTCTTTTTAATTTTATGCCTAAAAATGTATGCCATAACATGATTAGGCTTAACGCTAATTCGGCTATAAAAAATTATGCGTTATTATATTATTCCAAATGATTTTATGCGATCCAATAGAGAACGTAATTTTTGAGGTCCTATTTGTGATGTGATGTTATACGAGTCATGGTAGCGTATTCCATCACTAACGATATCAAACCACACTGTGTTCGATTGATGTGATATCTCACTGTGATGTTACGTTTCGGGAGCTGTGATATGATGGCATAACTTTGCGAAACGTTGTCTACCCGCCAGTCGCCGAGGTTCGAGACACGGGCGCGGCATATCTGCCCAATTCACGGCACCTGCGCACACACGGCGGGCAAACAATACGCATAGGTAATTATAATTTGGCATTCGTTCACCTCGGTGAGACACTACATACTCGATACGGCCAAGAATTCGCTGGTCCAATAAGTTGGTATTGTACCTACTATATCAGATCGGCATATTATGGTTAGATAACTATTGCAATCACTAAAATAAACTTCCCAACTGTTTCGTATGTCCGAATATTCAGTTCGGCAAATAGCCCTTTTCTCAGAAACCATGAAATTTACAGACTTGTTATAAAACAAACCTAAAACATAAGTAGATTCTATTACGCTTTAAAAAAATATCGAAAACGTTGGGGTCTTCGAGAAAACAGTTTTTTTGTTGAAATGATAATTCGGACAAACGATACAGTTGGACAATTAAGTGGCAAACAAGCGTACGGCCCACCGCCGAGGTACGAGGGGCTCACAACACACAAATCTTCTTTTATAAAGTTAACATTGAACTGTAGTGTTCTTATGAGTTAATAAAGCATATCTAAACCTAAACCTAACATTGGACTTTTGAAACCTTAATCGCATTCAAATAATTAAGTTTTTTTTTTACAAAGAATCTGTTTATGTTTTTAAAGTCTGCAATGATCGAGTGCTTGCACGGGAAAGTCAATATTTTTTTCAAAACTATCACAAGGGATATTTTGAAATTTTGCCTGGGTAAGCTTACTCTTTTGATGATTTTTACTACAATGCTATTTAATCTAATCCAGCCCAACAACAATACCTCGCTAGCATCTCAGCACGGCTAGCACGCGACGGCGCGGGAGCTCTCTCGACTTTTCTCGCACTATCCGTCTCTCTCTTATAAGAACACTTAGAACAAGAGGTATAGTGCGAGAAAAATTGAGAGTATGTCGCGGCCGTCCCATGCTAGACGTGCAGTATTAACAGACATAGCTCTATCTTCTATATAGGTCGACTAAAAATTGTGGTAACTCCTGAATAAACCCGGGTATGTGGAAAAAAAAATATCGCATAATCTACATGTGGTATACATTTACATTTCGTTATCTATAAGTATTCGACTCGAAAAAGAACAATATTATCTAAAAAAATGGTGTTTGAAAGCTAGTTTCCTTTTGCGTTCCCTCATATTTTATAGGAAGAAGAAAATGCGACTTGTGTTGATTTTTGCTCACCTAATCTACAAAAGTTCTGCTGAGAATCATCAAAAGCCATTAATAACATATTTTTTAGTTGCATATTAAGAAACTATTACTATAAGCCTGAAATATCACGTTATCCAGGACTGATCGAGCGAACGAACAAACCATAGAATTCTAATAAGTAGCGTCCCACAGAATGAGTGCCATTACTCTTAAATGCGGGGATGGGGGCAGGTTGTCAAAACGATGCCAGGCAGCCGTTTATTTCGAACATGCGCATACCGGGTTTTAGGCACGTGCTTGTGTAGAAAGTTGAAAAACCCCCGACATTTCCATTTCAAAGTCCATTAAGTATCTCAAAAACGGCTGAACAGATACAGGTACAGGATACAGGTACTTAACACATTAGTTAAAATGAGCGCGGTCTCGCCAACAAACTGTTATCGCAGTTTGGCGAGTAACATAACATTGTTAATTGTTTTGTACTTTTGATAAATAAATTAAAAAAAAAAAAAAAAGATTTTCATGAAACATGGCTAAGAAGTAAGGATCTTGCATTCTATGGTTTTTTCGTTTAAACTCTTTCATATCTTTTGTCGTTCCTGTTTTCCCATCGAATTTCTTCACGCGCCGCCACTGTCACCTATATTCATATATATTTTCTGCAAGTAGACCTCAAGGGCTTTTTTACATGTCAGAGTTTTACAATACATTTACAATTGTATATTTAAGCGGCCTCAGTACAAAGCAACATTGACACAATATACAAACACCTGGCCACACATAAAAAAATTAAGTATTCTTCTTCTTAATAATAGTCAGAGAACAAAGACGTTTGTTGCTTGCGTTGGTTTCACAGAATTTAGGCTCTTGTCGGTGGAGTGATTTCCCACTTATTCTACATTTCGCCTTTCTTTTTAGTTCTCCATACGATGAAGCGTTTATTTTTTCTTTTATTTGCTTCATGAAAGATTTCCTCGGCCTTCCCCTTTTCCTTTCCCCTTTTATGTTTCCCTCTGAATTTTGAGACTTCCGACAAATTACTTTTTGGAATTTTGTTCCGGTCAAAAACAAATGTATGTTTTACCACGCGAAAAACACCACCGCTGGTAACAATACATTTAGAAATCTTCACAAAACCTTACCGTTACAGCCTTCGCCGAGCTTATACTCGTACGAGTATGTCTACGCCGAGTCGTAAATATGAATACCGTCTGGTGTTTTATTGTTGAGAAACCAATAGGAGGCTGGCTCAGGCTGGTCAAAGGACAGGCAAAGGCTAGTGAACTCCGAGTCTGAGAATTCAGGAGAAACTTATTAAACTCTCCCGAGCGTCGGCGTAGTCAGACGTGAACTAAATATGCTAATTGCCTTTTCTAAAGTTCTGTCTGCAAGTCGTGGAGAACAATGATTTAGTTGAATCAAACGCTTAAATATTTAACCCCTTAATGTAGCCACCACAACATTTAATTCCCATATTATGACTGTGATATGAACGCTGCAGACACAAAAAAAGCGGCCTGGATGTTTCGCGACGCTACAATCCTAAACAGGCAACAGAGAGACCAATGGCCAGTCGTTATTGGTGAAGCGCATCTGTTTTGCCAGTTTACACTTTTTGTCTCATATTCTCTTCCGCCCGCCACTTATGCGGGACCAGGGATAAAAACTATCCTATATATATTTTAATCCAGGCTACAAACTATCTTCGTGCATAATTTCATCAAAATGGTTGAGCCGTTTAAGCTTGATTGAGTAACAAATCTAAACATCTAAATACACAAATATCCAAAATTTTGCATTTATAATATTAGTAGGATAGGATTACCTAGTAGGATTTAAGTATGTTTGAGACAGAAGCATTATATCGACCACAGACTACCTATGTACCAATCAAACCAGAGCTGATACTGCGAAACTCAAACGTCGTTCGTTCGTGTATCTCCCACTCCGCTGATTTGAGCCACAAATATGCAGTCCGACAGAGAGTACTTCGTTTTCGTCTCGCGGTAGGGCCAACTTTATTTGTTCGAGTAAGACGATTGTAATTTTGCAACTGCAGGCGTGAAAACGGGTTGACCATAAACCAGTTCATATTTGTCCCACCGTTTTGGTAGAAGTCCTATGGAAGTTCGAAACTAGGGACTGAGGCGGCGTGTCCCAGGGAAATCATCGGCGGCCACAACTTTTTTTCCAAACGCTAGAATCACGTAAATTTTACGAGTTTATTTAGAAGATCTGTTTTATTGATCATCCCTTGATGGTACCTTAGTCTTGACTTTTTAATGAAGAGTCGGCTTGTTCAGATCATTTGAGGACGTTTATCTGCGCAGATTCTACTGGTGACTGAACTAAAATCTATAATTAGATATACTAACTAGCTTCTGCCCGCGACTTCGTCTGCGTGGACTTTATCTATAACTTGGAAATTGTAGCTTTGTAAGTTTTTATGTTTTGGGTATTCTTTGGAATCGCTAATCCGATATTTAAAAAAACTTGCACCTGTGTGTGTAAACTTGCACCTGTTGTGTAAAATAGATTTTTCGGATGGTCATAGGCTATATTTTATTCCGCGGATTTGAACGTGTTCTTACCAATACGCGGGCGGAGCAGCGCGGGCATCTAGTTACAAATATCTAAAAGTGTAAACTAGTTTCAATATAATGTGTAAATGAGTTAGGATGATACGACGATTGGCCACAGGTCGGTCATCGATTATAGGGCTCAAGGCCGGAGGCAGCCTCGTGTGACTTCTAAAGAAGAATCTCTCAGGCAGGCATGAATTGGTAAGGTTGAAGTTCATCAAAAAGTTGTTTGGGGTTCTGGCATGTATTCAATCGTGAGAAATATGGATGTACTTAGCTTAGAGCCCCTCAAAAATAAATAGAGCGAGGAAAATAGTGGATCGATTATGGCCTCATTGCAAGACCCCGTTCACTCCACATGACGCGTATAGCGACTTGCAACAAAATGTTCCAATAATGGCTCCGAAATTGTATAACAAACTCCCAGCAGCATGGCAAAATGGCATTGTAACCAGGTTTAAAAGTATAGTTTTTAAGTTCCTCTGCGAAAAATGTTATTATAATGTCGTAGAGTTTTTAAATGATGATAGCGTGCCGTTGTAATTCTATTTCTGTTTACCTGTATACTTCAAACGAGCTGTCAATGTTTTATTAACTATTAATAATAGTAAATATCGTATGCCAAAATGGCTCATCATGGCTGTTCACAACATATTTAATAATACCTATCAACATTGTTATTAACCTGTGATGACGAAACAAAGAATAGTTGTATTCGTATTTGCCTTTTTCAAGCGAATTGGACATCTCGCCTTACAACTTGAAAAAAAAATATGCACATTGAGAGCCACATCTTCTGGCAGTTAGACTAATTGAATTAGATCTGCCTTCCCTAGCAATCTGACCATACTTTGGGATATCGTGTCCTACCGTATTTTTTCACTCGATTGTACAACTACTAAATAAAACGACTAAAAAGCTTGTATCGCCCTGCCCTGCCCCAGTCCCACATATCCGTACTCCAGCGGAGTGGAAACGCCAAGGTTTTTGCCACGCAACGGTATCGTAACCCGAGGAACGCACATAATGACCAATTAGAAATCGCGCCGGTCGATTACGACGAGCTTGCATCACTGGCCGACAGGCAAGTGTCAAGAATATCGGGTATTGGATCGATAATATGAACGCCTTAGATTAAGAAAGAGGTCGTTCAAAGTATATACTTGGTGGAGGACCATGGCTCTGAAAGCCATTTCCCAGGGAAAAGGCTGGCTAGATATTGTCACCCTCGCCGCGGATCGGAAGTACTTATCTAGAGCCGTCTTGATGAATTAAAAGATGCCTGACGTGAAGATACGTCACGTCAGGCATATGCCCATCGAAAGACTTCGTCCAGGGAAGGATCGAAGGTAGATTTAGAAGGCGTTTTCCTTTTTACTGACCAGATAAAGGCTCGAACACATCCCTTAATATAAGCGTTAGAGGCAACTGCTAAGGACAAATGGCGCAAGATTGTTCGACGTGCTAAGCGGCCAAGTTCACTCTGCAAAGACGATGCCATCAGCCGCCGATCATATTCGCGAATGCGGATAAATACCGATCATATTCGATAATGCAGTTGCGTCGTCATGGCAGGTTTTATACCAAGCGAACGAACACTCATTCTGGCATGACGTGTCAAGTTTGGCTGATCCTACGCTGCTGATGCTAATCCTTTTGTGAAGTGTTTAGGAAGACTTAGGCATCAAAGACGGTAGACCGTCAAATTTCGATTCCATGTTACTTTTTATTTACATAGGTATGTATGACCAATGGACCACACATAAGAACTCCTGACACTCTTGGCTGTGAATGGGTTAGGACAAACATTTCTATCCCAATTATTCCAATTCAGAATTCTCCCTGGAAGCGCCCGCTCACTTTTCTCACCAAAGGGAATCAACAGCTGTTATTATTGATTACTTCACCTACGATAACTGTGGGAAAACTGTATGTATGCTTATTTATTCAAAACTCGTGTTTAACATACTCACCATATCAGCCGAAAGACGTCCACTGTTTGGACATAGGCCTAGTTATATATAAAAGTGCTTTTGTTTACTTACTTTTCTAGTTGCTCAAGTAGTACCTAGTATAATTTTTCATTTTTCATGTAACATCCTGATAACCTAAGGAAGAGCGGTGTCTCCCAACACAGGCAATATTTTGCTTACCGGGCGGCACCATCCCCTAGACTATAAACACGTGCTGTATTTTACGAAATAAATAATTTTAATTTTTTAATTTAATTTAATTTAACATCACAATCCGTAAACTATTATTGTACTTGTACTAGTTGTTAAGGTACATTTTCGAGTGAAGTGTGTCGCGAAATTAAAAAACAGGTCAACCTTCTATGACAATTTTATTGCAACTAAACATACCGCCCACCAAAAACAACAGTTTTTTACTAAAAGCATGGTTATTATTAACATACTAATTATACACTTTAGCTAAAAACTAAGAGCGGGTAGAAAAACATTCCTCTAACTAGTAGCCGTTATATGAGCTTAATAACAATTATACAATTATCGACTTTGACGCCAATGCCAGAAAGTCTTCTTTTGCTAAGTGAAGATTACAATTGTGTCGTCGTGCGACATCGCAATTATCAATCAAATGAAATAAAGGCTAGAGAATACTATGTAACTCAAGTATTATAGCGCCTGTTACGGAATCAAATTAAATATATAAATCTATAAGTATTTATACAACGATTCATTTACAGTTTCTTTACGTTGAGTTATTTATTAGGAATATTACTACCTAGTAAAATAGGTTTGGTGCTAATTACGTGAAACATAATTAGTCAAAGTCATTTAATAGGTAGGTGCATTGGTAAACTAATCCTAGTAAACGAAGTAAACAAAATACCATCACCCGATTGCTGGCTTAAATGAAACCAGCGTATGTCACACCTAATTAGCAAATTATTCTAGACCTTGTTACCGAGCTATAAGGTACAGATTACAATAAACTCAGATACTTATTAAGTAATGCACTTTGCGCCTAGCATTGCAATCTGAACGAATAAATAACAATTTACCTTTAAGGAGTATCTTGAACAGTTAACACAAGAGATGAACATACGTAATTTATCTAACATTTTAAGGTGTTGACTATATAGGCTATTACTTATTCTATGATATAGGTCATACCATATTTATGGGCATAACATACTTACTTAGTTACTATTAACATCAGAACTTGTTTGCTAACGGCTATGAATGGACTGTAAACATTGTTTGTTCGATTGAAATAAATGTTAGTCAAACAAGTTAACTTCTTAAACTAGATTAATACAGCTATGGCTAAAAAATAAGTAGGTATTACAGTTAGAGCTCTAAAGAACTATCTTCATTGGATTCCACAAAGTATTTACCACACATTACCGTACACTTTAGCCGTGAAAACACAGTTATGCATATATGAGTCATTACGCGATGAGTTAAAGTTCATTTTTGTTGGAAGTGTTCTGGTGTTGGCGAATTTCTTAAACCTAACCTTTAAATGTTTTTGCTTACATAATTAATCTATTAGGTACTTAACTGGTTTTAATAAAGGTAAGTATTTATGCACATGTATACAGGTAAGTAAATTATAGGTAAATAAGATTACTCACGACTATATAAGCCTGAGCAGAGTAGCCAGAGGTTACCTTAACTCTAAATATGTAATTACCTTTTTAGTTGTAAAGCTGGCCGCCCACCATGACCTACTTGTAAG
Source organism: Epinotia ramella (assembly GCA_947578815.1). Taxonomy (NCBI): domain Eukaryota; kingdom Metazoa; phylum Arthropoda; class Insecta; order Lepidoptera; family Tortricidae; genus Epinotia; species Epinotia ramella. The sequence continues at coordinate 16,775,294 of OX388223.1, forward strand.
TATACCTAACTAATTATCTTGGAATTTTGGCAATAATATAAGCTTGGATAAGGGCCTTTTTAAAAGATTATCTCCTTTACATTGCACCGTAACAACCCGCACCAACTGGTCAGGGCCAGGATGTAAGGCCTTTATCTTACCTAACAGCCATTTCGCCGGCGGCATATCGTCCTCCTTGATCACTACGATATCTCCGACACTAGGGGGGTTAACCGTATCTTGCCACTTGTGTCTCTGTTGCAAAGTATTCAGATACTCTGCTTTCCACCTTCGCCAAAAATCCTGCATCCGATTTTGTATCAGCTGCCATCTGGTTAACACGTTAACATTCCCAGTCTCGTAATTCACATCGGGAACATTGATTAGTGGCTCTCCGACCAAAAAATGAGCAGGCGTAAGTGGGTCCAAGGTGGCTAGTGTCTCATCTAAGTGGCACAAAGGGCGTGAATTTAGGCAAGCCTCTATTTGCGTTAGAAGGGTTGCCTTTCTTCGTAAGTCAACTTTGTGGTCCCATTAATACGGTTTAAATGTCTTTTAGCCGAGCGCACGCCCGCCTCCCAGAGTCCACCAAAATTGGGAGCCTTTGGAGGGATAAAGTGCCAGGTGGTGCCATCATTGGCTAATAGTTCCGCTATTTCCTTGGTAACGCTCGATTTACTTTCGGTGAACATATGCTTCAATTCTTTGTCGGCTCGGACAAAGTTTGTACCATTGTCACTCCACAGATGTAAACAATGACCTCTCCGGGCAACGAATCTGCGGAAAGCCGCAAGGAACCCTTGTGCTGTGAGATCCGTTACAGCCTCCAAATGTATCGCTCTTGTGGACATGCAAACGAATAAGCAGATGTAGCCCTTCGTCGACTTGTGACCACGGCCCTTGGAAGTCCTCAATTGTACAGGTCCAGCGTAATCAACTCCACTGTTCAAGAACGCCCTGTGAGGAGTGACCCGTGGGGCAGGCAACTGACCCATCAGTTGCTGTTGTGTTCTGGCTTTTTCTATGACGCATGTCCTACAATTTCGAGTAACTTGCCTTACAGCTGCTTTGAGGCTGACAATCCAATATTTAGTCCGAATATAGGTCATCATAGCCAGTATATCACCATGCAGAGTCCTGATATGAGCCTCCTTTATCAATAGCCTTGTTAGGTGTTGTTTACTGGGAATGATGATAGGGTGTTTGGCATCTTCTGACATAGCTGCATTGCTGAGCCGTCCGCCCACCCTGAGCAAACCTTGGTCGTCCAAATATGGCGTAAGACTGATCAAAGAGCTCCGTGATTTGATCTTACCATTCTCTTTCAGATCCTTAACCTCGCTTTCGTATACCAAATATTGGTAATAACGTATACACCTGACTTCAATTTCATTAAGTTCAGCTGCCGTTAAGTGAAATTCTCTGTCGCTCTTCCAGTTGATAAATCTTCGACATTGAGCTAAGACTCTTCTTAATTTAGTCATAGATGAGAATCTCTCCCAAACAGGTGTGTCGTCAAGGTTAAAATGAAATGTCCTTTTCATTTCTAAGCTTGTTGGTTGAACGCTAACTCTTGTGAACTCAATATCCTTATCTTTCAGCCAGTGCGGTCCAGTCCACCACATTTCATTATCCACCATCTCTCTTGCTCCTATTCCTCTGGATGCAAGGTCCGCTGGATTGTCTCTGGACCGAACATGCCGCCATCTATCGTTATCTATAAGCTGAATTATTTCAGAGACTCTGTTTCCTACAAACACTTGCCATCTGCTGGGCTGGGACTGCAACCAGGCTAAGACTACCATCGAATCTGTCCAGGCATACGTCTTATCCATTGGGATGTTGAGCAAGTGCGAGAGCTCGTGCAATAGTTTTGCAAGCAACGCTGAACCACAAAGTTCTAATTTCGGTATGGTCAGCTGCTTCAGCGGCGCGACCTTAGTCTTTGCTGCTATCATTGTGGCATGGACTTCGTCATCTTGGTCTACCACTCTGACATACGCAACTGCTGCGTAAGCTACAGACGAAGCGTCAGCGAAACCATGGAGCTGTATATCTTTGCAACGTGACGTGGTCTTCAACCAGCGCGTGACTTCGATGGTTTGCAGCTCGTTCAGCTCGTCTCTGTAGGTCATCCATTCGTTCACCAACTCTGCAGGTAATTCTTCATCCCACCCATGATTGCAAAGCCATAATTTTTGTATCATGATCTTTGCTGTTATGATGACTGGAGCCAGCCATCCTAAGGGATCGAAAAGACTAGCCACATCTGATAATATTGACCTTTTTGTTACAGGGTTCCTGAGTTCCGGTAAGTTCACAGTGATTTTAAAGGTATCATCGTTCCTGTCCCAGGTAAGTCCAAGTATTTTAATCACCTTATCTAGTTTAATTTCCAGGTTGTCTTTGTCTACTGTTTGTTTACTCTGACTGCTATCTTGCAAGAATTTCAACAAGTCCTCGGAGTTGCTTGACCATTTTTGCATGTGAAAGCCACCTTTAATAACATATTTACTTCATTACAAATGACTTTCATTTCAGATAAATCCTCATGGCCCGCCATGCAAGCCGCCGCCATGGCAAGTCGTCCATGTAGAAACAATCCTTTACTGCTTCTGAGCCTCGTGGATATTTCTCCGATTCATCGTCTGCTAGTTGAAGTAGCGTTCTTACAGCCAGGTAAGGTGCAGCCGCGGTACCAAAAATTACCGTCAATAGCTGATAACTTTCCAAACTTTCCGAAGCCTCATTGCGCCACACTATTCGCTGTAAATCAGTATGGCTGTTTGTCATTTTAACTTGACGATACATCTTGACTATATCGCCCACCACACAGATTTTGTGACGTCTCCAGCGAATAATGAGGCTGCGAAGGTCAGGTTGTAAGGTAGGACCCACCAGCATGCTGTCATTCAAGGAGTGACCATTGGAGCCCTTCGCAGAGGCATCTAGGACCACGCGTACCTTCGTTGTATCTTTATCTTCTCGGACGATTGCGTGATGTGCAAGGTATAACGCTAGGCTTTCATTTTCCTTCTCTGCCTTTTTCATGTGCCCTAATTGTAAGTACTCATTGATGACCTTCGTGTATTCTTCTTTCAGCTCTTCATTCCTAATGAACTTCCTTTCTAGCTGTTTGAACCTTGTAATGGCTTGATGCTTCGTTTCACCGCAGAGCTTCAGCGTTTCTTCTATATTTTGTTTCAGCGGTAGATGTACCTCATATCTTCCAGCTGCATCTCTTCTTGTTGTACTCTTATAGATTTCCTCACATTTTTCTTCCTCTTTAGACCAAGCTTTCTTGGTTGTATAAAGCTCTGTCTCCAATTCCCAGAACTTCCTCAGTAAGTTGTTATCATCTTCAACCTGTCTTGTAATGTGTAGGCTTGTAACATTTCGTGACCTGTTTGGGATTAAATCAATATCGCCTGACAATATCCAACCTAAATGGGAGTGCTGTGCAACTACGTTGCCCGGCCCTCTCATCAGCCCTGTGTCTATGATCCTACCAAAGACGTCCGCGCCAAGTAGGATATCTATCCTGCCTGGTACGTTGAAGGTTGGGTCAGCCAGCTTTACCTCCTGAAGCTGAGGCCAAATATAACCTCGGATCTCCCTTGCAGGTAACCTACGCGTTAAAGACCTTAATACATATGCATTTACATTTAATATGAAACTTGAATCATACCTAGACTTTATTTGTAAATCTACTATATGTTTAAGAGACATTTGATTACCTTCGCCAACACCAGAGACGACGCCGCTGATTTGGGTCTTCTTTAAGCCCAATAACTCGACGACCCTCGCCGTCACGAACGACGCCTCCGAACCTTGGTCGATGAGAGCACGGAAGACGTGTGACTGACCTGAACTCGACGTGACGTCCACCAGTGCCGTTGCTAACAATATATTTTGACCAGGCTGTTCTCCACTAGCCACATGCCCTGTGACCTTGGTAAATGTTTCTTTCTCATTTAATGGTGTATGTTGTTCTTCTATCGTTGCATTTGTAACCTGTTTTTCTTCACTTACTTGCTTCTTCTCTCTGTGTAATAAGGAGTGGTGTTTTCTTTTGCAGATTTGACATGTTGTTCGTTGCTTGCACTTGAACACGGTGTGATTAGGTACGAGGCAATTAAAACACAGGTTGTTGTCTCGAACGAAGCTGTATCTTTCTTCCATGGGTAACTTAGCAAACTGCTTGCAACTATATATGTAGTGATTTTCTTTGCAGAAGGTGCACTGTAGAACTTCGTTGCTAGCCGTCGCATGAAAAGTCTTCGGTTTGACACCTTGTGGTTGTTTGTAACCTTTACTTGCAGGCTCGATCATCTCTAACGTGCGAAACCGTGTTTCCAGGAACAGCTTCAATCTCTCAAACTCCGGTATGTCATCAGAACTATCTCCACTAATCGCCTCTTCCCACTGTTTATGACTGTTAACATCTAGCTTGGATACGACGATAAACATCACGATTGCATCCCACTTTTCGGTAGGTAAACCCAAATTCTTAAGCGCGTTTATACATTCCACAGTGGTATCTAACAGCTGTTTTATAGCGCTGGCCGATTCTTGAGATAACGCTCTTTGCCCAAAAAACTTCTTAAAAATGTTGTTCGCGATATATCTTTTGTTGTTGTATCGTTTTTTCAATATCGACCACGCCTCCATATAGTTTTCTCCAGTAATTGAAAACTGCCGTAGTAATACTTCTGCATCCCCAGTCAAACTACTTTTAAGATAGTGTAGTTTCTGTACATTTTCTATCGATGCATTGTTATGAATAAGCGCCATAAAGAGATCATGGAACGATTGCCACTCAGTGTAATTTCCACTAAACGTAGGTATGGAAATGCGAGGCAAACGAATTTCACTACTGGGTGTACTTGGGTTACTCACATTTTGCCTGGGTGCATCCACCCTTTCGATTTCAGAACTAAACTTCAGTAACGCTGTCTTCAATTCTCCTTTATACGTGTAAAATAACTCTTCGAAATTATCGAACATGTTCTCTGTAAAATAAGGCACTAACTGTCTGTCTTCTACTGAAATCGCTAGGATTATTTTCTCATGTGCTATCTTAAATTCCTTCCAATAGGTATCCAAAGCATCCATTCTTCCGTGAACATATCCAACAGTTATCCTCTCCTTAGGTGATTTTTTGTAATTACTGTAAGCTTTATCCACTTTCTCATACGTATCCCTTTGAAGTAGCACGCGTTTTTCTACTTGCTCCATTTTGTAAGCTCACTCTCAAAAAACCAAGCTGAATACCGAATATACAAATTCTCGCATGTACCAACGCGGCACTATCTTTTTTCAGTGTAGGGTAAGCGCGTAAATACGCAAATATGTTCGCGTTGAATGTAATATCTAGCTATTTACTTTACTTGCTGTTAGCTACGTATACTCGTAATGTACTAATCCACTGTCCTTTATAACACGCCAAATCACTTAGTTCAATGTTATTTACACAGTAACCGTTTTAGGAATTTTGTCGTAACTTCCAAGTTTTCCAATCCTTATCGTTCTTTTCACTTTAGTTCACTTTTAAATGTTCTAGTCCACAATAATGTTCACTTAATTCCACTTATTTGTCCGTATTAAACTCCAAATTACACAAAATTCACTCCGTAAAATAGATCACCGTTAATGATATCCTGGGTCGATGGACCATATGTACTAGTTGTTAAGGTACATTTTCGAGTGAAGTGTGTCGCGAAATTAAAAAACAGGTCAACCTTCTATGACAATTTTATTGCAACTAAACAGTACTTTTAAAACTTTTTTTCTTTTTTTGAACAGTGAGAAGTATAGCTATCTTAGGTAATCCGGCTCGAAGGACCAGATAATTTCAATCTTAATTTAGAATTATTATCTCACTCCAACGTATTCGTCCATCCCTCTCTTCAGTGAGTAAATTCTTAAATAAGAAGTTAACTCACCGGAGTCGAAGTTGTTCCCTCCCGCGTCCATTCCTTGACCATGATATTCTGAAATTAAAAACAATCAAGTAAATATATGATATTACCTTAGTAACCTGAGTAAGCACCCCAACGTAGTGTCAAAAGTAGGCAAATTTTGATCACATGGTTTCTAGAAGGGAACAATTTTTTATAACCTTAAGGCCCTTATACACGGTGCAACAACTCGCGTGCGTTTTTTTTACATTGCAGGGTTTGATTGAATTAATCGTAAAACTCACCAGACCGCAGCCCCACAATGTAATAAAATCGAGATGTTGCACCCTTTATTATCTTGCTTGTGATAAGGCAAAATATGTTTACATCTCACGTCGGCTGTGCCTACTTCGAAGCTTCCCCCGTACAGCGTATCAACACGCGCCGATTTAATTTGCAATTCACAAACACATTCTGTTCTCTACTGTGAACCCACCAATTCAATTTGCGTTCTGAAATTCGTAACAGCTGCACGCGATCAGAGGTCAGATTTAAACTGGTTAATTAGAGCGATGGTGGAGAACGGCTTTGGACTAACAGATGTTCGTAATTAACGCACGGAGACCCCGAATTAGGCGTGACCGCAGACAGAATAAAGTAAATCGTCTGTTTAACACTCTGAACCCAGCACCAGGCTTTTGACCGATTGATTGAAATCTTGCGTAGCAAAAAGCTGATTCAGATTTAAATATTGGTAAGTACAGTTAAAAATAAGTTTTTGGTACAAGCTATTGTTTCCCACTGTACTATTTTTTCACAATCATCAACTACTCATTGAGAGGGTTCCAATGAGCAATAGGAGTTTCCGTCTCCATCATCAGATCAGCTCAATGGTACTATAATATTGCATTGTCATTAAATGTACCTAAGTATGCCAAATTTGGAAAGAAATTACTGAAAAATGGAACATTTTGACGGACAACTTACTTGCATACATACGAACAGTGCAAGTTAAATACCTGAAAGCTTGTAATGAATACATCCCAGCCAAAAAAAACAGCTTCAGTCAAAAAAAAATTGGAACAAGATAAATGTTCTTTCATATTCAAAATTATCTGCAAAACGTATAGTTTTCTTAACACAGTCGGGTATATAATTTAAACATTTCGCATAGATACTTCTACATGGAACAACAATGGAACTCATATCGCGAGCCGCAATTCCCAGTAATGTTAACATCTAATAATTGAACGTTGATTACGTTCGCGGACACGTTACAGAACAGAACAAAACGGGCATATATAACGACGAAACACGCCTCTAGATAAGGGCCGTTGACCCCGGCTAGATCGCGCCAATTGGTTACCAATTGCGAAGACTGTTCAGGCATATGACTTGAATGGATGCCAATCTAGGCGTTGACCGCAGGCCTATTACTCATCGGGGGGAAAGCACAGCTTATGGGGCTAAGAAAGACCTAGGCTGTAACTGTTAGGGTTAGTCGCAAAGCTTATCTCACGCGAACCTTTAAAGCCTGATCAACGACTACGCTTAGCCGTTACGAATTGACCTAGGATGTACGGTCAGCAGCATTAACACCTGCCATAGCAAAGCGGGCAATAATATCTCACACATCCTAACGGCTCTAGAAATAGTCACGTCACGTCAGATATTTATGCGCGCTTCGATATGGCATATATTAATACTGTTAAATAGTATTGGATCCCCGTAGGATTTTAAAGACGCTTTAGAAGACAGTTAACTGATAAATTGTAGATATTAGGGTGCGTTTACAGCGCCATAAGTGTTTGTTTACCTATACTGGGTCTACAGTAGAGGCGCATTCAACTGCCGAATTGACAAAGCCTACCCAATGCAGTGCGCCTTTACTGCAAAATGAAATCGTTACGTACAGCTAACGTTATATAGTTAGTAGCAGCCAAATACCTATATCGTAATTCGTAACACATCCTTACTCCTATAGTAATAAAGACGAGTGCCGATATACTTGGCTTAATTGGCTGCTACTAACTATATGATGCTGACTGTACTAGTAATGATCACTTAGCTGTCTTTCGTAAAAATAAAAAGATGCCGTTAATGTACGGCCCCAAAATCCGCGTCCATTATATCTCTGTCTCATTTTAACCCATGCATAAGGAGAGACAGAGAAAGAAAAGCGGACGCGGATTATCAGGCCGTGCATTAACCGGACCCAAAATAAAACACATGAATGCACGGAACACGATTTTATTATAGTTGTCAAAAACAAAACATTTTGTATTATGTCAGACCACTCGCGCAGTGTTCAACGAAACGGTTCGAAACATAATTGCATCTGCCTGGCAACTATATCGGTTAATTGCGAAGTACCCAATATATTTTTAAAAGTCTTAGTTTAGTAGCTTAGATATTTTTGCAACTCACATATATCCCATCAACTATTGGCTAAAATACATGACATCAGCTCTTCCACCCCCTTCCTCAGCCAACGTAGAGACGGTTAACTAGACTCCTCGCGAGTTTGGCATCCAACTTTCAGCCCTGAAACCTCACTAACAAGTCACTCGCAGATGCCCCTGCATCTGCAGCACAGTGGATATAAGCTAAAGCGGAATCTCAACTAGCGTCGCTTAACACGTTCACTGCCAGGAATCGCCCGTGGTTTTCCTCGTATGTATCGGAAAGCGACTATGGCGCAGGCGCCCGCTAATAGGCGGGTTCCTGGCAATGACAGTACAAGTCCTCTACACCTGCGCTCCTTTTAAAACAAAGTTCTACGAGGCGCACGGATGGCACGCGGGCTGATGTACCGCCGACTACCCCGACTTGCACTTAAGTTTACTGTATGGCGTGTCTGTGCGTACTCAGCGTCGCGTCGGACGTTTGTACGGATTAGTTTGACTGCTTGTAGACATATGTTATCTGCAGTGTCTGCAGCGAGCATAGCCAGGTATGCAGGTGAGCGCACGCACGCTATGCGCCGCACTCAATTATATAGTTGGCGCCCTGTAGTCACCCCAGTCCCAGTGCACTTAGACATATCGAGGGCTTCATGCTAAAGGGGCGTATAAGCAATAATAGGGTTCTTGCTTATACGCCCCTTTAGCATGAAGCCCTCGATATGTAAGTAGATTACACAAACAGCTACTAATCCAAATTATGTCATCTTCATGGTTGGAAGTTAAAAATATATATAGGTATTTCGTTAACGGGATGCCTTGAAGAGACACGCTGATGCCTTCCGCGCACGAGGAAAAGGGATGTAACACTTCGGGAATGGCTTTTTTGGACAAATTTCGATAAATACCAACTTAGAGAAGGACCATACCAGAACAATGGACTAGACTACTCACAGCCCAAATCCTTCAGACCAATTAGTCTATCATCTTTCTTACTTAAAACGATGGAAAGAGTCATTGATCAGCACATTAGAGCCAAATACCTGGCAGTCAGGCCACTAAGTCTGAACCAACATGCTTACCAAAAGGGGAAATCTACGGAAACTGCACTACTTGATCTGGTCGACAAAGTGCAAAAAACCCTAGAGGACAGGCAAACAGCTCTATGTGCTTTCCTTGACGTCGAGGGTGCCTTCGACAACACACCCACAGAAACTATCCTCAGGGGATTGGCATCAAAGGGCGTGGACGAAAGCACCATCAGATGGATCCAGAGCATGCTTTCGAATAGAATAGTCACTCTGACCCTCAATGCAACTGAGCATACATTCTACACCACAAGAGGATGTCCACAAGGAGACGTACTATCCCCACTACTATGGACCCTAGCAGTGGACCAACTCCTAGCAACTATGAAGGACCTAGACTATGACACGCAAGGATATGCCGACGACCTTGTAGTCATAATCAAAGGTCCGTGCCTCCACACAATCTCGAACTTAATGCAAGGAGCGCTTAACACCATAAATAAATGGTGCAAAGAGAATGACCTGTCCATCAATGCGAGCAAAACAGTACTAGTGCCCTTTACACAAAAAAGGAAACTAGACAAGCTCGAAAAACTAAAACTGAATGGACAGGAAATATCGTACTCAAATGAGGTCAAGTACCTAGGAGTTACTTTTGACCAAAGGCTAATTTGGAACGCTCATTTGAAAAGTATAATACAAAAGGCAAAAATGGCCATGTGGACTTGCTGTCGAATGGCAGGAGCAAGATGGGGCATAAGACCCAAAATTGCTTTGTGGCTTTACACAGCGGTAGTGAGGCCTGTAATCACATACGCCTCTGCAGTCTGGTGTAACAAAGCCAACCAAAAGACAGCCATCACAAAGTTAAGCAGTCTACAGCGTACAGCTTGCTTAACAGCAACAGGAGCTTTATGCTCAACACCGGGGGCAGCCTTGGATGCACTGCTCGATCTAACGCCACTCCACCTGCATGTGCAAAAGGAGGCGAAGCAGTGCATCTACAGGATATGCACACTAACAAGGCCAAAATGGCGCTCTCAAGCGCTAGGCAAACTGGAGGCCTTTGATAACAAAAAACTAAACATGCCCACTGACGATACTTACGTGGAATGCAAATTCACCAAACTGTATACAGTGGAAATACCTCCGAGAGACAAATGGTTAAACGACCAAATGGACTTCAAGGAAGGAAGCCACGTTTGGTATACAGATGGATCTAAAAAAGGTGACGATGTTGGATGCGGTATCTACGGTGAGAGGCCAAAGCTCAAAGCTAGCGTCAGCATGGGGAAAGAGGCCTCAATCCATCAGGCTGAACTCTTCGCAATAAATAAATGCGTGGAGTTCAATCTTGAAAGAAACCTAAGAAACCAACACATCTACATCAACTCAGACAGCCAAGCTGCTCTGCTGGCACTAGAATCCCTAGAGTCCTACTCTAAACTAGTCCAGAACTGTAAAAACAATTTAAACACCCTGGCTAATACCAACAAAGTCATACTTAGATGGGTACCAGGACATTCCGACATAGTAGGAAATGAAAAAGCAGATGAACTTGCAAGGAAGGGCGCAGACACAACCCTGGTCGGCCCAGAACCGTTCTGTGGTATCACAAAACGGAAAGCATATTCTCTGCTAAACAACACAGTGAAATCAGAGGCAATAAAGTTGTGGAAGTTCGCCAAAGGACAAAAACATGCTAAAGCCTTGATCAAAATAAACAAGCACCTGTTTCAAATGGGTATGACACAGGACACAACTTGCAGGTTCTGCCAGGAGACAGAGGAAACAGCAATGCACATTCTCTGCTCCTGCGGACCACTCATGCACAAAAGAAGTATCCACCTAGGGCGGCACATCGTGCACCCAGAAGAGGTACAACATATCACCGCCCAAAGAATCTGGAATTTCTTAGAGGCAACGGGTCTTAACGGTGAAATCTAAAACAAAGGGCTGCCACAATAGATCACTTGCTGATCGAAGCGACATATAAAGGCCCACAATAGCAAACAATAATAAATAACTTAGAGAAGTTTTATTTAAATTTCATAAAGTGAGATTTTAGATGAGAGAAAATACTATAGTATTAACTTGATTGTGTCGTAAAATAATGTATCGTTTGAGTAGGCTGAGTAAAAAAAGAAAAATACAGACCCAACTTTGGATTTTTTTTCTATCGAGGAGATTTTAAACAATCATGTATCGATAAAATCAGATAAACAATCATATAGTCAAGAATCATATATCTGAAAATCAGACCTTATTGTTTCTTAATCTAGTCAGAACGGCGTTTCAAAGCAAGCGATAATTTCCAATGCACGGCCTTAAACAAAACAGGTAAAAAATCACTAGGTTGTTGTACCTAGTTCAACTGGCAGTCGCTCGCAAACTAGCGCTGACGCCAATTCTCGTCTTAAGCTGCAAACGCACAGAGAGCGGCGCGGCGCGGTGCGGTGCGGAGGCGGGTTTGCGGTAAAGCGAATGCGGGGCGGAGGACGTCGCACCAAAATCCCGCCCGGTATTCGCGCGGGATAGCGGCGCGGAGGCGGCGTGTGTGACATATCAAGCGGTAATCGACAGTTGACAGATTCTGAAAGATCAAAAATGTTATCCTCTGATTCAGATAGCGATGACGAGATTTTGCTCTTACTTGCCCTATGGCAAAACAAAAAGAAGAAATCTAAACGGACATCCGGGTCCATGAAATAAATAAAAAAGAGGAATATTTAGAGATTTCCATTTTATGCCAACAGCTAACTTCTTATGAAGATCGTATTTACTCTTATTTTCATATGAGTATAAACAGTTTTTAAGAATTACACGACATCGTAAAACCAAGGATTGTTAAGCAGGGTACTAAGTTTCACCAGGGAAATAAATTTTACAGTTGTACTCATTGTTAAAGTTAATAAAATCTGAACTGAAGTTGTAAAAAAATACAACTTGTTGCACCGCTCTCAGCACGCCTCCGCGCCGCGCCGCGCCGCCACCGCCGGTGCGCGCCGGTGCATTGACAACTGCGTAATACAACTTCCCGCCGCAAAACCGCACCGCGCCGCCTCCGCGCCGCGCCGCCTCCGCGCCGCGCCGCCTATCTGTGCACGCGTTTCACCGCCTCCGCGCCGCTACCGCCTCCGCGCCGCCTCCGCCACGCTTTTTTCCCGGCCGGTTTTCTGTGCGGACCTTTTCATATTAGCTCGGCTCGAACATTACAACCGGTACCGCCTCCGCGCCGCACCGCGCCGCTCCGCCACCGCTGTCAGTGCGTTTCGGCCTTTAAGCGTGCCCCCAATAATTCTCGTCTTAAGCGTGCCCCCAATATTGCTCTTCATCAGCTTTTCTCAAATCGGTCAGCAAAGGTAACCGATTTGAGAAAAGCTGTTTTTTTAATGGGATAATCTCCATATAGAACCATATAACCTGCAGGAAATCATTCGTAAAGAAAGTACAATAGCCTCTTTTTGCAAACTCGCCACCTCCATAGTTAATAACCTGAAAAAGTTCAATGGCACAGTTCATTCTTCATTTCACCCATCATCCATTTCAACCATCACTCATCATTCATACACAGAATCACTTATTCCATTAGAAAACATTTACCATACAGTAATCGCAGATTCGACTGCCCGTAAACTTCGCGGGGACTGCTTTCTGGTTAAATCGAAGAGACAAAAAAAAATTAAAAAATGGGATAATCTCCGGGAATACTCATCCGATTTCAAAAATCTTTTATCTGCGTATAGAATGGACTTTCTGTAAGAACATAGGCTATGTTTTATCTTCAGCGGGTTGGCCTGCGTTCTTTGAAATACGCGATTGAAGCCGCGGGCGCGGCTAGTAAATTGATATGTGCCTATTCGCGGGTCACATCATTGTCCCATCACTAATATTATCCTAGTATCCTACTAGTCCACACATAGCACGTAGCACCGATGGCCGTTGGGGCGGAAAGGTTCTCGAGTGGCGACCACGTACCGGAAGGCGCCGCGTGGGTAGGCAAGGTGGACTGATGACCTGGTAAAGGTTGCGGGAGTCCGCTGGATGCGGGTGGCGCAAGACCGGTCACTTTGGCACTCTTTGGGGGAGGCCTATGTCCAGCAGTGGATGTGTTTCGGCTGATATGATGATGATGATGATCCTACTTAATATTATAAATGCGAATGTTTGGATGTTTGTTACTTGTGTTTACCGTTGTAAAAAATACTGATTCATCCTACTATATCCATACTACTTAATATTATAAAGGGAAAGTGTATGTGTGTGTTTGTTTGTCCGTCTTTCACGGCAAAACGTGTTTTTTTTAAGTGGAGATAGTTGAAGGGATGGAGAAGTGACATAGGCTACTTTTTGTCTCTTTTTAATCCCCCACTTCCCTAAAATGGGGGGGTGAAAGTTTGTATGGAGCTACGATATAAACGAGTTCCACGCGGACGGAGTCGCGGGCAGAAGCTAGTAATATTATAAATGCGAAAGTTTGGATGTTTAGATGTTTGTATGTTACTCAATCACGCTTAAACGGCTCAACCGATTTGGATGAAATTTTGCACGAAGATAGTTTATAGACTGGATTATAATATAAGATAGTTTTTATGCCGGGTCCAAACAGACGAAGTCGCGGGCGGAAGCTAGCTATTAATAAATAATAAAATATTGTCCTAGTAAACTCATATACGCGGAATTCAGCTTTCACACCAATTACGCACATATTTAGAGTTGAATGAACCCACATAATCGGTGGGTGACTCTAACTTGGATCTACTAATATTCTATTTACGTCCTTTTATCTTATACACGGTGGAATTTAATCGGTGATCAGGAATCCAAAAATCTTAATTATAAATCTACACAGAAACCAATACGTGAGATCTCGTGCAATATAGCTCACAATCTAATTAATCACACTTAATTAACATCGGTAAAATGTACACTGACTGAATAAATGGACACCCTACTTTTGTTGAAGTGAAGTTACTCGTAAGTGTACATACGTCAAGTGCTTGCTGGCTTTGGCGGGAAACGAGACAGATCAGACGATTTGAAGCAATTTGTTATGAATTTGACAATGACAAATTGACAGCTTATTGCTCATTTATGTTTTAAGTTTCTATGGCTGATAGTTTGAAAAGAGGTATTAAACTTTTCAGACTAAACCATTAGTAGGGTGACAATAAATTTTAATTAAAATTTAATTTCAACTTAAAAATTTGTTACGATAAAAAAAAACTTGGTTCCACTTAAGTACTACATAAACGTGACCGCCATCGATTACTGAATTAGAAAAATGGATTCCTGTTCACCGATTAAATTCCACCGTGTATATATATATATATATAAACCATTTATTTCAGGCATCTAAGGCCAATAACAACAAATACCTTAAAGCCTAACAGCCTAGCCTAGCTTATAGGTTCCCATCTTTAGCGAGGCCAATCCGATCGATTGAACTGAAGTACTCTGTTGCTTTTGTACAGGAAATCAAGCTCGGCAATACTTTCCCCGAAAAAATAAATTAAGTAGATATGCAGGGAAATTAACAACACAAAAAGACTATTGGCTGTCGACGACGCAGAACGACGCACGCCTAACGAAATATGATTATTTTGCCAAAACGGCGGCTTCAAAAGAGAATATTCGGATATTCTGCAAGTATTAGGCCTGTTCTACATTCAAACGTTTCGGAAATTATATAATACTAGCTTCCGCCCGCGACTTCGTCTGCGTGGACCCGGGATAAAAACTATCCTATATTTTAATCCAGGCTATAAACTATCCTCGTGCAAAATTTCATCCAAACCGGTTAAGCCGTTTAAGCGTGATTGAGTAACAAACATCCAAACATCTAAACTTGCGCTTTTATAATATTAGTAGGATCTGGAGAGCGCCACAATAAATTCGCCAGTCTGTCTACACAACGGCATCATTGATAAGCACTTGCGAATTAAATTATACCTACTACCACCACCTACGTGACTCGAACAGAGAATCGCGGGTTCTAATCCTAGTTCACACAGTCAAGTTTCAAAAGTTACACAAATATCTGAACGCTAAAATCCCCAACAGAAACCAGGCCAGCGAGGCGACTAGCCTTTCCTTCTCGTCATGACCTCAGGGATGTTCACACACATCAGTTTGTAACTGTCTGATGATGAAGATGATGATACGATATAACCAGCGTTGGTCTTCCTCAGGATCCATTCAGCGAAAGCATGGCAACCTAACTACTGGACATTCTCGACATTATGGCCTTGGCAGAGAAATACATGATGTCATTTAGAATGTAAAGATATACATAATACCAATACTAATAATAATAATAATTTCATACTGTAATATTTTGTATCACAGTATACTGTGCAATGTTATCACTTACCTATCATATAGTGTGTACTGTGTAACATATTATTATATTCAGTTTCTATTTGCGAGTTCCTATAATTGGCTCTGTATTGCTATTTATAAAGTTTAGCGAATATTTCATAGCTGTTGGAATTCCTTGTATAAATAAATAAATAACTCTGGGAAAGTTTTATCTTAAAATAAGATTACAGACGCGAATGCATAAACCATGCTACCGATACCTCTCTTCGGCCTTAGATTATGTAAAGATTAAGGTGTGTGTGAACCTAGCATATCAAGATCCAGCATCTCAACAAATGATGATAGTTCTTGTAGCATCCCAAATAGTTCTACAGTTCTAGATAGTTTTTTTCAGTAGTTCAGCCAATTTCAGGAAAAAAAATGACAATTTAAAAATGAGATGTTAACTTCGCAAATGAACTTTCAGCATCTCACCCGTCCTCGATTGCTAGACGTAAAAAATGGATTGGGATGCAAAGTTGTACTGTTTCTAGACAGTATATCAATAGTTCTGGCCAAAAGAACCACAATTTTTTTTTTTTACTTATTACTCAAAATTTGAAAATATATTCTAAGTCTACCAGCCTGCATATCACGTTTTAGAGGGGTTTTAAATGCAGCATCTTATTTGTTATCGATCCTTACATATTAAACAAACACATATCTAAACATTTCTAGCCAGAATAATCCAACCTGAAAATAATTTTAGATGAAAACGTAGCAATATGGGAGAAAAATCGAATTTGTACGAATACTACTGATGTACCATGTTTTTATGGGCTTCCAGGCCCAGCATCTCAGGAGTTCTGGATGGCAACAAGCAAAGCTATCATAGAACTAGACAGTTCCGGCAGCTGAAAGTCAAACTGAGAGAGTTCTCGGAGGGAACTTAGCATTATGTGAGAAAAATATTTTTTGTTGGATTACTACTGACATGCGATGTTTTTGTGGCCTTCCTGGCCCAGCATCTCAGGAGTTCTGGATGGAAACACGTAAAGCTATCATAGAACTAGACAGTTCCAGCAGCTGGATGCCAAACTGAAAGAGTTCTCGAAGGAAACTTAGCTTCATGTGAGAAAAATCGATTTTGTACGAATACTACTGATATACTATGTTTTTATGGGCTTCCAGGCCCAGCATCTCAGGAGTTCTGGATGGGAACACGTAAAGCTATCATAGAACTAGACAGTTCTAGCAGCTGCATGCCAAACTGAAAGAGTTCTAGAAGGAAACTTAGCCTCATGTAAGAAAAATCGATTTAATATGAATACTACTGATGTACCATGTTTTTATGGGCTTCCAGGCCAAGCATCTCAGGAGTTCTGGATGGCAACAAGCAAAGCTATCATAGACCTAGGCAATTCCGGCAGCCGAAAGTCAAACTGAAAGAGTTCTCGGAGGGAATTTAGCATTTTGTGAGAAAAATAGATTTTGTTGGTTTAATACTGACATGCGATGTTTTTGTGACCTTCCAGGCCCAGCATCTCAGGCGTTCTGGATGGTAACACATAATACTATCATAGAACTAGACAGTTCCAGCAGCTGGATGCCAAACTGAAAGAGTTCTAGAAGGAAACTTAGCTTCATGTGAGAATAATCGATTTTATACGAATACTACTGCTATACTATGTTTTTATGGCCTTCCTGGCCCAGCATCTCAGGGGTTCTGGATGGAAACACGTAAAGCTATCATAGAACTAGACAGTTCCAGCAGCTGGATGCCAAACTGAAAGAGTTCTCGAAAGAAACTTGGCTTCACGTGAGAAAAATATTTTTTGTTAGATTACTACTGACATGCGATGTTTTTGTGGCCTTCCTGGCCCAGCATCTCAGAAGTTCTGGATGGGAACACATAATGCTATCATAGAACTAGACAGTTCCAGCAGCTGGATGCCAAACTGAAAGAGTTCTAGGAGGAAACTTAGCTTCATGTGAGAAAAATCGATTTTGTACGAATACTACTATGTACCATGTTTTTATGGGCTTCCAGGCCCAGGATCTCAGGACTTCTGGATGGCAACAAGCAAAGCTATCATAGAACTAGACAGTTCCGGCAGCTGAAAGTCAAACTGAGAGAGTTCTCGGAGGGAACTTAGCATTATGTGAGAAAAATATTTTTTGTTGGATTACTACTGACATGCGATGTTTTTGTGGCCTTCCTGGCCCAGCATCTCAGAAGTTCTGGATGGGAACACATAATGCTATCATAGAACTAGACAGTTCCAGCAGCTGGATGCCAAACTGAAAGAGTTCTAGAAGGAAACTTAGCTTCATGTGAGAAAAATCGATTTTATACGAATACTACTATTATACTATGTTTTTATGGGCTTCCAGGCCCAGCATCTCAGGACTTCTGGATGGCAACAAGCAGAGCTATCATAGAACTAGACAGTTTCGGCAGCTGGATGCCAAACTGAAAGAGTTCTAGAAGGAAACTTAGCCTCATGTGAGAAAAATCGATTTTGTACGAATACTACTATGTACCATGTTTTTATGGGCTTCCAGGCCCAGCATCTCAGGACTTCTGGCTGGCAACAAGCAAAGCGATCATAAAACTAGACAGTTCCGGCAGCTGAAAGTCAAACTGAGAGAGTTCCCGGAGGGAACTTAGCATTATGTGAGAAAAATATTTTTTGTTGGATTACTACTGACATGCGATGTTTTTGTGGCCTTCCTGGCCCAGCATCTCAGGAGTTCTGGATGGAAACACGTAAAGCTATCATAGAACTAGACAGTTCCAGCAGCTGGATGCCAAACTGAAAGAGTTCTCGAAGGAAACTTAGCTTCATGTGAGAAAAATCGATTTTGTACGAATACTACTGATATACTATGTTTTCATGGGCTTCCAGGCCCAGCATCTCAGGAGTTCTGGATGGCAACAAACAGAGCTATCATAGAACTAGACAGTTTCGGCAGCTGGATGCCAAACTGAAAGAGTTCTAGAAGGAAACTTAGCCTCATGTGAGAAAAATCGATTTTGTACGAATACTACTATGTACCATGTTTTTATGGGCTTCCAGGCCCAGCATCTCAGGACTTCTGGCTGGCAACAAGCAAAGCTATCATAAAACTAGACAGTTCCGGCAGCTGAAAGTCAAACTGAGAGAGTTCTCGGAGGGAACTTAGCATTATGTGAGAAAAATATTTTTTGTTGGATTACTACTGACATGCGATGTTTTTGTGGCCTTCCTGGCCCAGCATCTCAGGAGTTCTGGATGGAAACACGTAAAGCTATCATAGAACTAGACAGTTCCAGCAGCTGGATGCCAAACTGAAACAGTTCTCGAAGGAAACTTAGCTTCATGTGAGAAAAATCGATCTTGTACGAATACTACTGATATACTATGTTTTCATGGGCTTCCAGGCCCAGCATCTCAGGAGTTCTGGATGGGAACACATAATGCTATCATAGAACTAGACAGTTCCAGCAGCTGGATGCCAAACTGAAAGAGTTCTCGAAGGAAACTTAGCTTCATGTGAGAAAAATCGATTTTGTACGAATACTACTGATATACTATGTTTTCATGGGCTTCCAGGCCCAGCATCTCAGGAGTTCTGGATGGAAACACATAATGCTACCATAGAACTAGACAGTTCCAGCAGCTGGATGCCAAACTGAAAGAGTTCTAGAAGGAAACTTAGCTTCATGTGAAAAAAATCGATTTAATACGAATACTACTGATATACTATGTTTTTATGGGCTTCCAGGCGCAGCATCTCAGGAGTTCTGGATGGGAACACGTAAAGCTATCATAGAACTAGACAGTTCTAGCAGCTGCATGCCAAACTGAAAGAGTTCTAGAAGGAAACTTAGCCTCATGTGAGAAAAATCGATTTTGTACGAATACTACTGATGTACCATGTTTTTATGGGCTTCCAGGCCCAGCATCTCAGGACTTCTGGCTGGCAACAAGCAAAGCTATCATAAAACTAGGCAGTTCCGGCAGCCGAAAGTCAAACTGAAAGAGTTCTCGGAGGGAACTTAGCATTTTGTGAGAAAAATAGATTTTGTTGGTTTAATACTGACATGCGATGTTTTTGTGACCTTCCAGGCCCAGCATCTCAGGCGTTCTGGATGGTAACACATAATGCTATCATAGAACTAGACAGTTCCAGCAGCTGGATGCCAAACTGAAAGAGTTCTAGAAGGAAACTTAGCTTCATGTGAGAAAAATCGATTTTATACGAATACTACTCATATACTATGTTTTTATGGCCTTCCTGGCCTAGCATCTCAGGAGTTCTGGATGGAAACACGTAAAGCTATCATAGAACTAGACAGTTCTAGCAGTTGGATGCCAAACTGAAAGAGTTCTAGAAGGAAACTTAGCCTCATGTGAGAAAAATCGATTTTGTACGAATACTACTGATGTACCATGTTTTTATGGACTTCCAGGCCTAGCATCTCAGGAGTTCTGGATGGGAACACGTAAAGCTATCATAGAACTAGACAGTTCTAGCAGCTGCATGCCAAACTGAAAGAGTTCTAGAAGGAAACTTAGCCTCATGTAAGAAAAATCGATTTAATATGAATACTACTGATGTACCATGTTTTTATGGGCTTCCAGGCCCAGCATCTCAGGAGTTCTGGATGGCAACAAGCAAAGCTATCATAGAACTAGGCAGTTCCGGCAGCCGAAAGTCAAACTGAAAGAGTTCTCGGAGGGAACTTAGCATTTTGTGAGAAAAATAGATTTTGTTGGTTTAATACTGACATGCGATGTTTTTGTGACCTTCCATTCCCAGCATCTCAGGCGTTCTGGATGGTAACACATAATGCTATCATAGAACTAGACAGTTCCACCAGCTGGATGCCAAACTGAAAGAGTTCTAGAAGGAAACTTAGCTTCATGTGAGAAAAATCGATTTTATACGAATACTACTGATATACTATGTTTTTATCGGCTTCCAGGCCCAGCATCTCAGGAGTTCTGGATGGGAACACGTAAAGATATCATAGAACTAGACAGTTCTAGCGGCTGGATGCCAAACTGAAAGAGTTCTAGAAGGAAACTTAGCTTCATGTGAGAATAATCGATTTTATACGAATACTACTGCGATACTATGTTTTATGGCCTTCCTGGCCCAGCATCTCAGGAGTTCTGGATGAAAACACGTAAAGCTATCATAGTACTAGACAGTTCCAGCAGCTGGATGCCAAACTGAAAGAGTTCTCGAAAGAAACTTGGCTTCACGTGAGAAAAATATTTTTTGTTAGATTACTACTGACATGCGATGTTTTTGTGGCCTTCCTGGCCCAGCATCTCAGAAGTTCTGGATGGGAACACATAATGCTATCAAAGAACTAGACAGTTCCAGCAGCTGGATGCCAAACTGAAAGAGTTCTAGAAGGAAACTTAGCTTCATGTGAGAAAAATCGATTTTGTACGAATACTACTATGTTCCATGTTTTTATGGGCTTCCAGGCCCAGCATCTCAGGACTTCTGGATGGCAACAAGCAAAGCTATCATAGAACTAGACAGTTCCGGCAGCTGAAAGTCAAACTGAGAGAGTTCTCGGAGGGAACTTAGCATTATGTGAGAAAAATATTTTTTGTTGGATTACTACTGACATGCGATGTTTTTGTGGCCTTCCTGGCCCAGCATCTCAGAAGTTCTGGATGGGAACACATAATGCTATCATAGAACTAGACAGTTCCAGCAGCTGGATGCCAAACTGAAAGAGTTCTAGAAGGAAACTTAGCTTCATGTGAGAAAAATCGATTTAATACGAATACTACTGCTATACTATGTTTTTATGGGCTTCCAGGCCCAGCATCTCAGGACTTATGGATGGCAACAAGCAGAGCTATCATAGAACTAGACAGTTTCGGCAGCTGGATGCCAAACTGAAAGAGTTCTAGAAGGAAACTTAGCCTCATGTGAGAAAAATCGATTTTGTACGAATACTACTATGTACCATGTTTTTATGGGCTTCCAGGCCCAGCATCTCAGGACTTCTGGATGGCAACAAGCAAAGCTATCATAGAACTAGACAGTTCCGGCAGCTGAAAGTCAAACTGAGAGAGTTCTCGGAGGGAACTTAGCATTATGTGAGAAAAATATTTTTTGTTGGATTACTACTGACATGCGATGTTTTTGTGGCCTTCCTGGCCCAGCATCTCAGGAGTTCTGGATGGAAACACGTAAAGCTATCATAGAACTAGGCAGTTCCAGCAGCTGGATGCCAAACTGAAAGAGTTCTCGAAGGAAACTTAGCTTCATGTGAGAAAAATCGATTTTGTAAGAATACTACTGATATACTATGTTTTCATGGGCTTCCAGGCCCAGCATCTCAGGAGTTCTGGATGGGAACACATAATGCTATCATAGAACTAGACAGTTCCAGCAGCTGGATGCCAAACTGAAAGAGTTCTCGAAAGAAACTTGGCTTCACGTGAGAAAAATCGATTTTGTACGAATACTACTGACATAATATGTTTTTATGGGCTTCCAGGCCCAGCATCTCAGGAAATCGATTTTTCTCACTTGAAGCTAAGTTTCCTTCTAGAACTCTTTCAGTTTGGCATCCAGCTGCTGGAACTGTCTAGTTCTATGATAGCATTATGTGTTCCCAATCAGAACTCCTGAGATGCTGGGCCTGGAAGCCCATAAAAACATATTATGTCAGTAGTAATCTAACAAAAAATATTTTTCTCACATAAGGCTAAGTTCCCTCCGAGAACTCTCTCAGTTTGGCATCCAGCTGCTGGAACTGTCTAGTTCTATGATAGCTTTACGTGTTTCCATCCAGAACTCCTGAGATGCTGGGCCAGGAAGGCCACAAAAACATCGCATGTCAGTAGTAATCTAACAAAAAATATTTTTCTCACATAAGGCTAAGTTCCCTCCGAGAACTCTCTCAGTTTGACTTTCAGCTGCCGGAACTGTCTAGTTCTATGATAGCTCTGCTTGTTGCCATCCAGAAGTCCTGAGATGCTGGGCCTGGAAGCCCATAAAAACATAGTATAGCAGTAGTATTCGTATAAAATCGATTTTTCTCACATGAAGCTAAGTTTCCTTCTAGAACTCTTTCAGTTTTGCATCCAGCTGCTGGAACTGTGTAGTTCTATGATAGCATTATGTGTTGCCATCCAGAACTTGTGAGATGCTGGGCCTGGAAGCCCATAAAAACATAGTATATCAGTAATATTCGTATAAAATCGATTTTTCTCACATGAAGCTAAGTTTCCTTCTAGAACTCTTTCAGTTTGGCATCCAGCTGCTGGAACTGTCTAGTTCTATGAAAGCATTATGTGTTCCCATCCAGAACTCCTGAGATGCTAGGCCTGGAAGCCCATAAAAACATAGTATATCAGTAGTATTCGTACAAAATCGATTTTTCTCACATGAAGCTAAGTTTCCTTCGAGAACTCTTTCAGTTTGGCATCCAGCTGATGGAGCTGTCTAGTTCTATAATAGCTTTACGTGTTTCCATCCAGAACTCCTGAGATGCTGGGCCAGGAGGGCCACAAAAACATCGCATGTCAGTAGTAATTCAACAAAAAATATTTTTCTCACATAATGCTAAGTTTCCTCCGAGAACTCTCCCAGTTTGACTTTTAGCTGCCGGAACTGTCTAGTTCTATGATAGTTTTTCTTGATGCCATCCAGAAGTCCTGAGATGCTGGGCCTGGAAGCCCATAAAAACATGGTACATCAGTAGTATTCATATTAAATCGATTTTTCTCACAAAATGCTAAGTTCCCTCCGAGAACTCTTTCAGTTTGACTTTCGGCTGCCGGAACTGCCTAGTTCTATGATAGCTTTGCTTGTTGCCATCCAGAACTCCTGAGATGCTGGGCCTGGAAGCCGATAAAAACATGGTACATCAGTAGTATTCATATTAAATCGATTTTTCTTACATGAGGCTAAGTTTCCTTCTAGAACTCTTTCAGTTTGGCATCCAGCTGCTGGAACTGTCTAGTTCTATGATAGCTTTACGTGTTTCCATCCAGAACTCCTGAGATGCTGGGCCAGGAAGGCCACAAAAACATCGCATGTCAGTAGTAATCCAACAAAAAATATTTTTCTCACATAATGCTAAGTTCCCTCCGAGAACTCTCTCAGTTTGACTTTCAGCTGCCGGAACTGTCTAGTTCTATGATAGCTTTGCTTGTTGCCATCCAGAAGTCCTGAGATGCTGGGCCTGGAAGCCCATAAAAACATGGTACATAGTAGTATTCGTACAAAATCGATTTTTCTCACATGAAGCTAAGTTTCCTTCTAGAACTCTTTCAGTTTGGCATCCAGCTGCTGGAACTGTCTAGTTCTATGATAGCCTTATGTGTTCCCATCCAGAACTTCTGAGATGCTGGGCCAGGAAGGCCACAAAAACATCGCATGTCAGTAGTAATCTAACAAAAATATTTTTCTCACGTGAAGCCAAGTTTCTTTCGAGAACTCTTTCAGTTTAGCATCCAGCTGCTGGAACTGTCTAGTTCTATGATAGCTTTACGTGTTTCCATCCAGAACTCCTGAGATGCTGGGCCAGGAAGGCCATAAAAACATAGTATAGCAGTAGTATTCGTATAAAATCGATTATTCTCACATGAAGCTAAGTTTCCTTCTAGAACTCTTTCAGTTTGGCATCCAGCCGCTAGAACTGTCTAGTTCTATGATATATTTACGTATTCCCATCCAGAACTCCTGAGATGCTGGGCCTGGAAGCCCATAAAAACATAGTATATCAGTAGTATTCGTATAAAATCGATTTTTCTCACATGAAGCTAAGTTTCCTTCTAGAACTCTTTCAGTTTGGCATCCAGCTGCTGAAACTGTCTAGTTCTATGATAGCATTATGTGTTACCATCCAGAACGCCTGAGATGCTGGGCCTGGAAGGTCACAAAAACATCGCACGTCAGTATTAAACCAACAAAATCTATTTTTCTCACAAAATGCTAAGTTCCCTCCGAGAACTCTTTCAGTTTGACTTTCGGCTGCCGGAACTGCCTATTTCTATGATAGCTTTACGTGTTTCCATCCAGAACTCCTGAGATGCTGGGCCAGGAAGGCCACAAAAACATCGCATGTCAGTAGTAATCTAACAAAAAATATTTTTCTCACATAAGGCTAAGTTCCCTCCGAGAACTCTCTCAGTTTGACTTTCAGCTGCCGGAACTGTCTAGTTCTATGATAGCTCTGCTTGTTGCCATCCAGAAGTCCTGAGATGCTGGGCCTGGAAGCCCATAAAAACATAGTATAGCAGTAGTATTCGTATAAAATCGATTTTTCTCACATGAAGCTAAGTTTCCTTCTAGAACTCTTTCAGTTTTGCATCCAGCTGCTGGAACTGTCTAGTTCTATGATAGCATTATGTGTTGCCATCCAGAACTTGTGAGATGCTGGGCCTGGAAGCCCATAAAAACATAGTATATCAGTAATATTCGTATAAAATCGATTTTTCTCACATGAAGCTAAGTTTCCTTCTAGAACTCTTTCAGTTTGGCATCCAGCTGCTGGAACTGTCTAGTTCTATGAAAGCATTATGTGTTCCCATCCAGAACTCCTGAGATGCTAGGCCTGGAAGCCCATAAAAACATAGTATATCAGTAGTATTCGTACAAAATCGATTTTTCTCACATGAAGCTAAGTTTCCTTCGAGAACTCTTTCAGTTTGGCATCCAGCTGATGGAGCTGTCTAGTTCTATAATAGCTTTACGTGTTTCCATCCAGAACTCCTGAGATGCTGGGCCAGGAGGGCCACAAAAACATCGCATGTCAGTAGTAATTCAACAAAAAATATTTTTCTCACATAATGCTAAGTTTCCTCCGAGAACTCTCCCAGTTTGACTTTTAGCTGCCGGAACTGTCTAGTTCTATGATAGTTTTTCTTGTTGCCATCCAGAAGTCCTGAGATGCTGGGCCTGGAAGCCCATAAAAACATGGTACATCAGTAGTATTCATATTAAATCGATTTTTCTCACAAAATGCTAAGTTCCCTCCGAGAACTCTTTCAGTTTGACTTTCGGCTGCCGGAACTGCCTAGTTCTATGATAGCTTTGCTTGTTGCCATCCAGAACTCCTGAGATGCTGGGCCTGGAAGCCGATAAAAACATGGTACATCAGTAGTATTCATATTAAATCGATTTTTCTTACATGAGGCTAAGTTTCCTTCTAGAACTCTTTCAGTTTGGCATCCAGCTGCTGGAACTGTCTAGTTCTATGATAGCTTTACGTGTTTCCATCCAGAACTCCTGAGATGCTGGGCCAGGAAGGCCACAAAAACATCGCATGTCAGTAGTAATCCAACAAAAAATATTTTTCTCACATAATGCTAAGTTCCCTCCGAGAACTCTCTCAGTTTGACTTTCAGCTGCCGGAACTGTCTAGTTCTATGATAGCTTTGCTTGTTGCCATCCAGAAGTCCTGAGATGCTGGGCCTGGAAGCCCATAAAAACATGGTACATAGTAGTATTCGTACAAAATCGATTTTTCTCACATGAAGCTAAGTTTCCTTCTAGAACTCTTTCAGTTTGGCATCCAGCTGCTGGAACTGTCTAGTTCTATGATAGCCTTATGTGTTCCCATCCAGAACTTCTGAGATGCTGGGCCAGGAAGGCCACAAAAACATCGCATGTCAGTAGTAATCTAACAAAAATATTTTTCTCACGTGAAGCCAAGTTTCTTTCGAGAACTCTTTCAGTTTAGCATCCAGCTGCTGGAACTGTCTAGTTCTATGATAGCTTTACGTGTTTCCATCCAGAACTCCTGAGATGCTGGGCCAGGAAGGCCATAAAAACATAGTATAGCAGTAGTATTCGTATAAAATCGATTATTCTCACATGAAGCTAAGTTTCCTTCTAGAACTCTTTCAGTTTGGCATCCAGCCGCTAGAACTGTCTAGTTCTATGATATATTTACGTATTCCCATCCAGAACTCCTGAGATGCTGGGCCTGGAAGCCCATAAAAACATAGTATATCAGTAGTATTCGTATAAAATCGATTTTTCTCACATGAAGCTAAGTTTCCTTCTAGAACTCTTTCAGTTTGGCATCCAGCTGCTGAAACTGTCTAGTTCTATGATAGCATTATGTGTTACCATCCAGAACGCCTGAGATGCTGGGCCTGGAAGGTCACAAAAACATCGCACGTCAGTATTAAACCAACAAAATCTATTTTTCTCACAAAATGCTAAGTTCCCTCCGAGAACTCTTTCAGTTTGACTTTCGGCTGCCGGAACTGCCTAGTTCTATGATAGCTTTGCTTGTTGCCATCCAGAACTCCTGAGATGCTGGGCCTGGAAGCCCATAAAAACATGGTACATCAGTAGTATTCATATTAAATCGATTTTTCTTACATGAGGCTAAGTTTCCTTCTAGAACTCTTTCAGTTTGGCATGCAGCTGCTAGAACTGTCTAGTTCTATGATAGCTTTACGTGTTCCCATCCAGAACTCCTGAGATGCTGGGCCTGGAAGGCCATAAAAACATAGTATATCAGTAGTATTCGTATAAAATCGATTTTTCTCACATGAAGCTAAGTTTCCTTCTAGAACTCTTTCAGTTTGGCATCCAGCTGCTGGAACTGTCTAGTTCTATGATAGCATTATGTGTTCCCATCCAGAACTCCTGAGATGCTGGGCCTGGAAGCCATTGAAAACATAGTATATCAGTAGTATTCGTACAAAATCGATTTTTCTCACATGAAGCTAAGTTTCCTTCGAGAACTCTTTCAGTTTGGCATCCAGCTGCTGGAACTGTCTAGTTCTATGATAGCTTTACGTGTTTCCATCCAGAACTCCTGAGATGCTGGGCCAGGAAGGCCACAAAAACATCGCATGTCAGTAGTAATCCAACAAAAAATATTTTTCTCACATAATGCTAAGTTCCCTCCGAGAACTCTCTCAGTTTGACTTTCAGCTGCAGGAACTGTCTAGTTCTATGATAGCTTTGCTTGTTGCCATCCAGAACTCCTGAGATGCTAGGCCTGGAAGCCCATAAAAACATGGTACATCAGTAGTATTCGTACAAAATCGATTTTTCTCACATGAGGCTAAGTTTGCTTCTAGAACTCTTTCAGTTTGGCATCCAGCTGCTAGAACTGTCTAGTTCTATGATAGCATTATGTGTTCCCATCCAGAACTCCTGAGATGCTGGGCCTGGAAGCCCATAAAAACATAGTATATCAGTAGTATTCATACAAAATCGATTTATCTCACTTGAAGCTAAGTTTCCTTCGAGAACTCTTTCAGTTTGACTTTCAGCTGCTGGAACTTTCTAGTTCTATGATAGCTATACGTATTTCCACCCAGAACGCCTGAGATGTTGGACCTAAAAGCTCACAAAAACATAGCATATCAGTTGTAGGAATGTAGTAATCTTACAAAATCGATTTTTCTCCCATATTGCTACGTTTTCATCTAAAATTATTTTCAGGTTGGATTATTCTGGCTAGAAATATTTAGATATATGTTTGTTTAATATGTAAGGATCGATAACACATAAGATGCTGCATTTAAAACCCCTCTAAAACGTGATATGCAGGCTGGTAGACTTAGAATATATTTTCAAATTTTGAGTCATAAGTAAAAAAAAAAAATTGTGGTTCTTTTGGCCAGAACTATTGATATACTGTCTAGAAACAGTAGAACTTTGCATCCCAATCCATTTTTTACGTCTAGCAATCGAGGACGGGTGAGATGCTGAAAGTTCATTTGCGAAGTTAACATCTCATTTTTAAATTGTCATTTTTTTTCCTGAAATTGGCTGAACTACTGAAAAAAACTATCTAGAACTGTAGAACTATTTGGGATGCTACAAGAACTATCATCATTTGTTGAGATGCTGGATCTTGATATGCTAGGTTCACACACACAAGATTAAGTCGATAAAAAAACCGCATCAAACCCACACTACTAATGTTTAGCCTACTGTGTGTGACACTTAGGCTAAACCCTTACACCCTAGACATGGTTGAACTGCTTCCACCCCAGTATTAAAGTTTAACCAAATCACCAAAGTCTTTACTTAAGGCCGAAACGCACTGACAGCGCTGCGGTGGCGGAGCGGCGCGGTATTCTGTGCGGACCCTTTCGTATTACTTCGAACATTACCGCCTCCGCGCTGCTCCGCCACCGCTGTCAGTGCGTTACCGCCTTATGTTAAGTTCTTTACCCCCTTATTCATAAAAAAATGCAGACCTCTGTTAACTAAAATGTGTGTTTGTCCCTCTCGCAAAAAGAAATATCGAAGTGATAGGTAAACAAATATTAACGGCATTCCAGCAAAAATAGGTTTGATGGACGTTTATGAATCCATAAATCTTTCGAGTTTTCAGTAAGTAAACTCTGCAGTGTAGGTACGTAAATTACGAAACTGTAAATCTGTCTGACTACCATTCCATGTTACCATTTCATGTCTAAATCACTGAACCAATGTAGCAATTGTTATTGAGATAATTTGAATCCTACAAAAGGCCTACCAATGCCTGTAGTGCCGTATATCAACCCCTAAACTAAGGGGGTGAAAAGGAGATGAACGTTTCTATCAAAGTGCGACGCTCGAGTTCTACGAAAGTCACGGCAGGAGCTATGTTTGTAAGGTAGGACAACCCTTTGATGACGGGAATATTCCGTGTACTGATGTTAAACCGGCCACGTACTCGTATGTATCTAGTCCAATCCATTTATAGAAAACGAAATCATGTCGGATGACGTGTAAATTGGTCCTCAGCAGGATGTGACATTGCTTTCATTGATGTAAGGCGCGACCTAGAAAAAGTGCTAACATTAGATTGGCCGGTATTTGGGGAGTTTAATGTAGATAATGATGTAGGTCACCCCAACAGCGGCCATGCCAACTTTATCAATCGCGATCTGGTAAAAACTGCTTTCTGCGCTATTTCCGACAAATACCATCGAGAGGAACTGACCACTCATGCACCTTATTACTACTGAATAAGGTATATTCATGGATACTATAGTGTTTATGGATACTCCAGCGCGTCTTCGTTTGTTTGCTCATCATCTTCGCCTTGTCCCAGTTGCCTCCTGTACCAAATCCCACGCAATGTCGTAGGCGCTATTTTTTCGGCGACGGCCTTCTGGCCTCCCAACCCTGGAGGGATCAGGACCTCGCAGACTAGTTGACAGTTGGAAGTTTCAAGCTAGTCGCCCGAAGGTTCGAACTTCGAACGCGGCTGAACAGCTTTAGATACTTGAGACTATTTCAGTTGGCCGAATTGCGTCAAACTAGTTCATTCAAAAAGCAACTCTACTGTCCGAGATACAAGATTCCAATTCAAATTACGTATTTATAATAAGTCGGGCACATCCAATAATCTCAACTATACCTTCGTAAAAAACAACCATTAATCACACGCATCGCTATCATACAAGTTTATAGTTTCTATGCGAGCGGAGCCACGGGCTACACTTTGTTTAGTTAGGGCTTATAAAGTGTAATTGTTTTCTTTGCTCTTGATTGTTTGCACTTTTACATCACGCCTTGCCGGAAAGCCTACTGCGCGCTAAGCAGCCAGAAATGTTTTTTCTTGCGCCCGCCCGTCATAAAACATCGAGGTTTATTTGATTGTAGGTTAGGACACCTACAATCAAAGAGGGGGTTAGATTAGGTTTAGGGCGTTAAAAGAGTTAATTCACTATTAGAGAAGCCGTTTAACAGAAGACATCGACTGCCCTGGGCTGTTATTCTGTACGCGTGCATGCGTCTCACCACATCCGTCTCACCTCGCGCCACGCCTAACTAAACTAGACCTCTATCTACGGTTACTTACTAGGAGTCAAGATATTTGTACTTAAAAGCACATACTATAAGGCGAACTTGAAAGAACTCGCAGTCCTAGTAAATTAAAATTCTCACATTACATTTTAAATCAGGTTTACTGAATAGGTAAGAATATATAAAAGTCAAAAATATATATATCTATGGGCGCTTACGTCCCTCACTTCAACCGTTTCAGTGCGCATGACGCGAGCGAGTTCGCAGTAGCACAAAATGACAATAATAAAAAGTGACTCTTTTAAAGGTGAATCTAATATCGGATGGCGACCCTGGCGAACACAACACCACATACCTACAGAGCAAGTTCTGGTGCATTATTGCTCCGGAAGAACTTCTCCAGCGCTGCTCTAAATATGAGCGAGATCGCATTCCGCTGTGCCTGCTCTCGCTTCCACGCGCCCCGAGCTAACGGGTCCGGTTGATGTGCGGCCCAATCATTCGCGTCTACTATATCTTTCTCTATCTCTTTTTATGCAAGAGTTCAAAAAAACACAAATCTTAGTGGATTCGGATTATATGGCTGACACACTAACCGAAACCGACCTCATCATCCTCCTAGCGTTATTCCCGGTAATGCCCCTAAAGGAGCCCGCCGGGGTCCGCTTTTACACCTAATCCCAAGATTTGGCATATAGGCACCTAACGTGCGAAACGGAAATCATACTTAAATGTGAGATATATCTCAGAACCCTCAATTTTAGCACCAAATATAGATATTTTTGAGTATCCTCAGAGACGTGAAACTAGTAAAGTAAGCAAGGAGCCCAGCGTGGTTATGCAAGTAGTTCAAGGCGGGTCGTTGGCAGCAGACAATCTCGTTACAGACGCGGCCCAGACGCGCAAAAAAGTGAAACCTGTTATTTTTTGCCGCAGACTTAGACTCGGCAGTTACCATAGACTAGTCGAGTTTTTTTATTGGGCATAATAAGGGGAATCGCAACGCGCGATCACGTGAAATTTTAATGACCTCATCCATAACCGTCTATTAAACCGGTTAAACCTAGATATTTTAGTTTTGGGAGAGGTAATGGACAACGGAATGTCGTCTCGCTCATATTTGCTTGTATACATGGTTCAAGACATCTGCGCGTGCGCGTATGTCTGGTGTGCTTGTAACTATGGTAGCCTAGCTGGGGAAGTACTACTTCCACCATTTAGTTTTTTTTGGTTTGTGGTCTTGTGTTCCAGGCGGTAAGGTCACCAGAGCTCCCGAGGATGGGCTGTCATGTCAGGAGGAACCTGCGGTTGTCTCACTCGAGCTGTCAACTCAATCAATCCTCAAATCAATAAAGGGTCGTCAAACCGCATCCATATCCATATTCCATATAAGATTAAAAAAGTCGTGCATTAATCATAATGCGATTAAAAAAAAAACAATTTAAAAGGGAAAAAAAAATTGTATTGCTATATTTGCAAAGCACTTAATGATCGAAGTAAAACTACTACAATATTTGTTTATTAAAACCCTAATGTTGTTTGGAAAGAGGTATGGATAAATGTAAAACGATACACAGAAGCTAAAACAAGTGCGTGTCGGGCCACGCGCAGTGTAGGGTTCCGTAGTTGCGCCAAGTAAATGGTGCGGTTGCGTCAGCCGAATTTTTACGAAAGTCGCCCTTTCCAACTATATTTTTAAGTTGGTCGACTATGAATCTGTAACTAGTAATGTCTACTTAGCCGTGAT
Source organism: Epinotia ramella (assembly GCA_947578815.1). NCBI lineage: Eukaryota > Metazoa > Arthropoda > Insecta > Lepidoptera > Tortricidae > Epinotia > Epinotia ramella. The sequence continues at coordinate 16,807,392 of OX388223.1, forward strand.
AGTTATCCTTTTACATTCATTATATTATTATGTAACGTCTTTCCCTTGTTGACTTTGGAACCCTAAAAACGAATGAAAGAAGAATAAGTTTGCTATTTTGTAACGTTTCAGATTTGTTTATGGTTTGGCAGCAGGGATTTAAATATTATATGATCCCTGATTAGAGCACCACTTTTTTGGAATTATGTTTCTCGGTGCCTTTGTCTTCCCTCGCTATAATTTGTTTCCTTTTTTGTTTTATATAATTTGTATTTGTAACCTTAATTTTGGTTCAATTCGCTTTGTGATACTGATAATGAAATGAATAAATTAAATAAGCACACTGATTGTGTGTATCTGTATGTAATGGTGCTGGTGATGACACAGATCTATCGAAAACTGGTTGTCGACATTTGCATGAGCACAAATGTCAAAACTGATATGTGATGTGCGGCCACATTTGATATTTGTGACACGGTAGGATTATTGATACCTACATTGATTTTGTCTGAATGTAAATGAAATAAATTTTCAACTTAATTACTCAAGTAGTTAATACAAAAAATAAGTGTGCAAAAGTTTTAGTTCAAATTGTAAAAGTTTAGGTCGAATTGTATTTTAGCATAAAAGGCAATCTATTATGGATGTTATTGTGTGTTGTGTGACATCATTGCGTTCACATATTTAAAAACTTATAGATATGTGGTTTTCTTAGACATTATGATATTGTTCACTTAATTCACTCTAATTTAATAGATCTAAGTACCATATCTTAAAACTGAGTTATAGTCTCCTCTTTCATGTAGGATTATGTCTTCTCTTCCGTGTACACAAGGTGGCATGCTCGCAGCATCCAGAGACTAAAACCAGGTGATGCCAGGCAGATTTTCCCAATAGCCATGCTGAATGAGTGCAAAGGGCCCCAGACTGGCGGGGCCGCCATATTAACAGCTAGCTTCACTCAATTGATACTACTGTGGCATTCTCATCATAATAATAGAATAGAGACTGACCCTATCATTTCGCCGGTTAGCGACCACCTAATTTCATGTGCCGGATGGCGACCACTTAGCTGAGTTGGTGAACTGAAAGGATATTTTCTCGGTTTTTTAGTAGATTTATATTCTAAAACAACAAAAAAATGCATGTACAAGTAATTGTCTAGGGTCTGTAGAATTGATGTTATCTTCAATAGAAAAAAGCTTCTCCTTCAGGTGGTCGCTAACCGAAGGTGGTAGCGTAACCAGCATAATGACCCTAATTCTGGAACAGTATTTCAAGTCACCTGATGCTGAATCTGTTTCATTCAAATTGTGTCTTGTGCAACAAAGAATCCTTAGAGAGAGCAGTATTGTGTACTTGCCTTTGGATATAATGATTGTCATATGAAACTGTCAAAAAAAAGTAGAGCAGTAGAGAAATCAGGTCACACAAGCTTTAGGTTATCACTTAAATTTAAGGTTATAGTCTCAAGCAGATGCATCTAGGACTCAGATTTTAGGTAATGTGGACTGATCAGAATAAGTACTCCCTCTCTGGAACCGAGTGTGCACAGGGCTAGGCAGGCTGTTGCCAAAAGGCCACTCCCTTTGTCCTCCACTATTGATGGGCTCTGTATAGCAACAAACTTTCACTGTTACACAATGGCCAGTGTCCTCAATAACGCCCAACCCAATGTCACTGCAAGTAACCTCACTGCACAAACCACTGGTACGGCTGCACCACAATGCACTTCACTTGACACTTCAACTCATCACACACTTTAGTTCTCATCACTAGGAAACACTTTGGGGCTAATTAGATTCCAATTAGAATCGAGGGTTGGGACGATGTTGACGACGGTCAGCCGAGGCCCAGACGGGGGCTCGGCGGGCACTGACCTGGCGGCGCGCGCCGTCAGCTGACGGGCGCCGCGCACGGCGGGCCGCGGGCGCGGGCTTCGGGGTCCGGACCCGGCCGGCCGGGCTCCGCGCCACCGAGGCTGCCCGGGGCCCGCCCGACGGCCTGCCGCCTGCCGCTGCCGCCCGGCGGCGAGAGGTCGCAGACAAAAAAATCGATAGGTCGTCAACCTCCGACGGCGGCGGCCCAGCCGGTCCCCGGTCGAGCCCGCGCCTCCCGCGGGCGCCGCGGACCCGCCGCCCCCTCGGCCCCCGAAACCCGAGGCGCTGGACCGCTAGCGGACCCGAATTCGCCATTTTGAAACGGGAACAATGAAATATTTACTTTTGAACGTTAGGACTCGGGAGAGTATCTTCCCGGACGAACGACGGAAACGGCGCGAAACCGGACGCGTCCGGGACCCTCCGCCGCTTTAAATAAATACGTACTCTGACTAGAAAGCCCCTCGTCGCCGCTGCCGATATCCGACATCTCAATCCACACCGAATTCTACAGGCAATCCGCGATCTTTTCGGATCGCTCTCGGTCAACTGGAATTGTCTATGCTTTCGAAGCCATCAAACTTTGGTTCTTTATGGTGGCAATTTTGCGACTACAACTAGAGCTCTTTATATTCGGACTAAATACATTGAAGTTTAATAATAATAAGACAAAATTTGTATAAGTGATAAAATAAAGTTACAACTTGCTATTAGTCTTACACTTTGAATATACTTTTGAAATTATCTGAGAGAGAATTGAAAGAAATATAAAAAAATCTTCAACCGGAGAGTAGTCGGCCTCAAAAAGTACCCAAGACGATGCTTTCAAACGTTGAATTTACTTTCTGCGGTTGTGACATCCTTTGTCATGATTTGTTTAAAAGTATTTATAATACCCCAATTTACATCAAAAATAGCTTTCTGTGAGTTTTAGTAATAAAGTATAGCCTTCTAAAGTAGAAAAACTATCAAATATCATTTTGCGTAAAATTTAGTTTTCAGACAAAGAAACCATAGACATTTATTTTTCTTATATGGGCATTCTGTGGCAGGACCAAAGCCTTGAGTCCTTCATTCCATCTGTTATGGGGTGTATACATGTCATGATTTATCACAAGCTGACTAATTGCTATCGTCTGGAGGCATGTTGCACTGCTGATCCAACTGTCAAACGAATTGTACTTGTTTAATTGCACTCTGACTGAGTTTACAAAAGCCGCAAGCAGGCAATTATGTATGTCTTAGATATTCGCCGAGTATGACTGTGTAGATAGGAAACCTACTTTTAGTTTTATTGATGTATTTTTTACTTTTTATGTTTTAATCTTAATGTCTTTTTGTTGTACTTATATATCATGTGTTGGACTAGTCTGTAAGTGATATGTATATTTTTTGCTAATAAATTAAAAAAAAATTGCATGCACATCACAATCAACACAATTTATGATCAGCCAAGTTTTCTGTCAGATAATTTTGCAGTAAAATATTTATAATATTATATAGTCATTTGTTATTAGCCTTTGCACAAATTTATTTAATAGTTTGTATTTTAACGGTGTTAAAGCTTTTTATAGACGATTTGAGTCACGCTTTGATGTCATTGTATTTTTTTTAATCAGGTTTGCATCTTACTGGGTTTAAGATATCGATCTTAGGAAAAATAAATGATATCACAATCATGAGACGGTGCTTTGGTATGGCAATATTTTTTACTAAATGGTACCCCTAAATTGCCACAATTTGTCAGAGATTGGATGCGACAAATCAGAAGTGATAATTAACATTTCATAGGCGGGATTCTATGTAGTATCGAATTACAATATTTTTGTAAAATATCCTAAACTTCACTTCACGCTGCGTACAATAAAACGTAATAGAGAAATTAAGTATTTGTGAGAACGGAGAAATTAATATATCTCATTCTGGCGAGTAGCTGCTTCCCTATACTTACTTATCACCTTCGTAGACCCGCTTTTTACTCTTATCGTTGTATATTTTTATTTGACAAAAACATACTTTATTTACTTACGTCTTGATTGCTCAAGGCATCCATAGTATGGTTCAAATTGCGTTGATTGTGATATGAATGCAATTTGTCAGTACAACTCGTTTGACAGTTGGATCAGCAGCGCAACATGCCTACAGACAATAGCAATTAGTCAGCTTCTGATAAATCATGACATGTATATACCCCATCAAGGCCATTACATAAGGAGACGCTACACGGGCCGATATCGGCCGGACTGCATGCCAGCCGACGCGTGAGTCGGCCCGTGTGGATAAGTGTCGGAAGCGCGGCGGCCGGCCAAATCAAGGTCACTCCATACTAGATTTTATGAGTATTAAATAAATTAAATTGACTTTCAATCTAACCATAGCATTGTCATTCCAATAATTTGCATGGTTTGTAGGGTGCTTTATTTTACGCACAATATATTTGTTGTTTTACACATGCTCTGCCATTCATGACTACATGTGTATATAGGAATGTGTATAAGAAAAGCGCTGTTTACTCGTGGTACCACTAGTGAGAACACGAGTTGTTTCTCGTGGTCCCACTGATTCCTCCCACCAGTAGGAACACGAGGAAGACTTGTTTCTCGTGGTGCCACTGCTTTCAATGGAAATGAAATTATACTACCTTAGGTATATAATACCTAGTACAGTCAGCATCAAAAGTAACTGCGCAATTGACGTCTTCAAAAGCTCTTCTTCCCTTTTAATAAAGACCTGGACATCTTCGTTTGCCCAGTTACTTTTGATGCTGACTGTACATCTTATTTTTTTCCCATTGTTCCACTGCACCAGAGTAGGAAAACGGGTAAATCAAACAAACCCACCGTTTCCTCGTGTTCCACTTCGCCGTTTAAGAGTTTCGATTGTGAGTCTAGGCGGCTGGCTCTTCATGCATGTGAAGCTGCCTAACAAACCTAACGTACCTAGTGTTTCGCGGAAGTCATAATAAAATAACAAATAAATAAATAAATATTTTCGGACAATCTTTTACAAATCGACCTAGTCCTAAACTAGAGAAACTTGTACTATGGGTACTAGACGACGATAAACATACTTATATAGATAAATAAATACTTAAATACATAGAAAACACCCACAACTCAGGGGTAAATATCCGTGCTCATCACACAAATATATGCCCTTACCGGGATTCGAACCCAGGACCTCTTGCATCGTAGGCAGGGTCACTAACAACTAGGCTAAAGCGGTCGTCAACCAACAATTAATACATATTTTAAAAGTTATACAGGCTGTAGAGAAATAGCAGTGGGCCCACGTAAAACAAGTCTCCTCGTGGTCCCATTGGTGGGCAGCCATTTTGATTTTTTTTTCACTATACAACATATTTGCAACCAATGAAGCAGTAAAATTAGAAAAAAACAATGTTTAATTGAAACTGTTGTTTTATATTAGACTAGCTGCCCGGCCCGGCTTCGCACGGATTACCCGTTTGGGGTAGGAATGAAGCATTTTGCCGCGGTAAAAAGTAGCCTATGTTCATCAGGGATAATGTCGGCTTCTAATGGTAAAATATTTTTTCAAATAGGTCCATTAGTTTCGGAGCCTATTCAATACAAACACACAAACAAACAATGAAATCTTTCCTCTTTATAATATTTGAATTATTTGAAAGTGCTTTTTACTAGGCCTACTTGAATAAAGATCATTTTGAGTTTTGAGTGTAGATGTGAACGGCTCTTTGCATGAGGATCAGATATACTATACATAATATCAAGTTGAGCAACCAACAATAAGATTTTATTCCAAGATATTTCCATACACATCCCACAGCTCTAACTAACAATTACATGTACTTATTTTATTACCTACTAGCGACCTGCCCCGTCTTCGCACGGGTACTATATTATGCATATAAACCTTTCTCTTGATTCACTCTATTTAAAAAAAAAAAAATCAGTTGCGTAGTTTTAAAGATCTAAGCATACATAGGGACAGACAGCGTGAAGCGACTTTGTTTCAAACTATGTAGTGATTAATAGTACAGTTACTAGCCTAACCCTGATAATCCTCGTGTAAGTGCCTACGACTTGGCGCAGTATGTAACATTAACACTAGTATCTAACTAGCATCTACTCTCAAAGCCCAACTGTAGGTACGTACATGGTTGTATGACCCGTCCGTGCCACTCATGAATTGCCTATAAATGTTTTATTGTTGGTTTCCGCACTGTACCTACTGTTAAGTCTATTCCCATCACAAACATACACACCCACACACACACCATACTACTATACTCACTATTTAATACATACATTCTCCCTCTAGAAACTCATGCAATAATTATGCTAATGATGTTACCAATTACATTTAAACCTATGTGCCTTAAAATAAATAGTATTAATGATCATTGTAGGTAATTACATAAATACATAATGTAAACAATTCTAACTCATATCTACGCGGTTAATCATGAGGAGAAGGAGGGTACCTTGCCGTAATACAGTTTATTAACTAGTACGGAAGGTGGCTTACTTTAACTTAATGCTTACCTATACTTAGATCTTAAAATAAAACTACATGTGGTTAGTTACCTAACATATTTACCTATATTATGTAAAAATGTGTAGTTCAAGTAAGCTAAATAAATAAATAAATAAATAAATACAAGTTCGAAGATAACATTACAGGTTCATCTTATTCTAGTTTAGTCAAATCAGGCCTCAAAGGTAAGAATGAAACAACAATAAATATTACAAATGACTATAATTTTGTCACAATTTTTCCATACAATGTTAATAACTTTTTACCTTAACACTATTTATAATACATTACTTAACCATTATTAATATTGTATTACATTAATTAAAATTCTTTCATTTTAATTTCTAATTTAAATTCCACGGAGTCAGTTTCAGATGAGACATTAATATTTATTTTAAAGTAAACTCACGAAGGACCATACAAAGTTAAAAGTAATTTTGAAAAACGACCTCGAGTACTTCATATGATACACTAAAATGTAATTCGATTAGATCTTATTATACTAAAAATATTTCTTGCTTAGTTCACTACGAGAAGTATTGTTAAACCTGTACAAACGTATCAACTTGAATGTTGCCGCTAGCGAAACGTTACGACGGACACGGACCATCGCGACGCGACTCTACTCTAGCAGCCCTGCGGCCGAGTTGTCTGGTAATTGACAAAAGTATCGTAACAACACAACTGTACGGAGGCGGGCTCGCGAGTCAGCGGCCTGCGGTCAGCGGCCAGCGGCCAGCGGCCCGCGGTCAGCGGCCAGCGGTCAGCGGCCAGCGAGCCCGCTGGGAGGGTGTAGCACCATCTTATCATAGTCGTTACAAATTAATGGGTGTATAAAGTATTTAACTACTAAATTATTGTTAGACAGGATCTAGCTTATAATAAACTGGAGAATATTTCAACCTATTGAGTTCACATTGATCAGCAGGTAAAGAGCTATCTAATAAGATAACCTGCACACTTATACTAAGTTCTGTTGGAATTGTATTAGATTCGTTCACGCGTACACAACGCCTAATGAACCTGCGTCACGCGTCGCGCCGCGCGGTCCGTGCGCGGAGTCGCCTCCGCGTTGACACAAGCACCGTCAGAAATGCGAGATAAACGAGTAAACAGTCGGACACGCCGACATAACAGAACTACTAAACATACATTCACAACACGGCAGTTTCAATTTGCGAATATTCCGAACGGGGAGATCAAATTACAATAAAAACAAGAGGACATCAGCCGGTGTTGCAAACAATAGGACCGCTCTGAGCATTTCACGCTAAAGCTTTCGTCACAACGCTCCGGGCGTTACGCTATTTGCTGATTCATAGAGCGATTTATAAACGCGCAGAAAAACAGCGACGGGGACACAGTTATATGCTAGAGTGAGAACGGTATAATACCATCTTATTTTAACAGATAGCTGCATACCCATCGTTCTCTTTATCGCGCGTTGAAAAAACGCTTTAATAAATCTACGTTAATAGGATACAGTACAAAGCAATTATCACTGTCATCCTGCAGTGTAACTCGCGTGAAGCGCTCGGGCGGTCCTTCACAGGTCATAATGATAACGGTGAATAACAAGCAAGTACAATAAACGTTACAATAATTAAGTAATAAAATTGAGCTAGAATCGAATCCCGCGCCGGGCGCGCCCGGGCCCGGCGGCGGAGACTTACACCTACATGCGCGCGCGCCGCGCCGCCGCCCGCGCGCTTCTGGGCGAAGGAGAACACCCGTCCCGCTCGCACTTACACACTTGTGGGAAAGAGACGGGTCTTTTAACAAAGGCGATAGAAGCGGCGGCGGGCCGACCGGCGCGGCGCCCGCCCCGTGTTACAGCGAAGCGAAATGCGTTATGGCCTACATGTGACGATCACTGAAATTCGACTAGTACCAAAGAGATTATGAGGGTCAATTTAGAAACGCAACGCAACGTTCAGTCGCAGTTATTGCTTGTCGGAGAGCATCGCGTTATTGCTTCGATTTCGTTTGTTTGGCACGAGGCACGAGGCTCGAGGCGCGAGGCGGACTACTCACAACCGGGCCCCGCGCCGCCCGCGGTCCGAACCAATGTATAACAATTGTACTAAGTTAATATTAAACATTACTTTTTTAAGTTTTATAATATATTGCCACAAGTTTAAGATTGAATTTTACAAAAATATACACACTGTACAAATAGTGAAGCGCCTCGGCCCGGGGGCCTCACCCTACGCTAACTCGTTGACAGAGACTTACGCTACACTACGGTACCTCCCCTTTACACGTCGAAGCTCAAACTTCCCTAACTACCGACCTATGTGCGCCCGCGCCGCGGCTCCGCGCACCAGTAACACTATGTTCCTACTCACTCGAGGGATCACCGCGCGATTGCAAAGCGAGACGGACCCACCTTTTACAGTACGATACTGATACGTACCACTCTAACAGGAAGCCTCTCCAATATCGCTATGTTTAACGCGCGTTAAGCGCTCGTGTGTTAGGAGTAACTAAAGTAACGATCACAAACTATTCGAGGGTTTCGAGATGCGACGCCGCGGAGACCCGTCTGACAGCCGGCGGCAGAAACAACTATTTGCCCTGGGCAGTGGGCACTGTCTGTCCAGCTGAGAAGGGATATTACCCAATTATCCTGTTATTTTCTGGTAGATCATTTTGTGGATGAAAAAGAAGGGACAATACTAAAATATAATTATGTGAACAGTGTTCAATAATCAGCGGACAACTATTTTCAGGAATAAGGCCTGCGTTTGTTTAGAGAATGTTATTTTCTAACTGTTAATCGTAAAGTAATGGGTTCATGTTCTCGATAATCGCTAATTTGCATAAAAAACGAGATTCCACACAATTTTACATGTTATACTTAGCAGTCTCAGTCATGAAAATAATACTTTTGCATACCTTATCCTGTTCAGATATATCATTGTGCACATATTAGTGTCACCAACCATACAAACGGGTCCCTTGACGTAGAAGTAGCACCGAACTACAAAAATGGCGGCATCGCTGTAGGCCTTATATCAAACTCACCGTCGGCACCGCCGGCAAATCGCAATAGCATACCGCTTGGAAACACAGTCAATAGATACGCTCATTTAACACTGCAATGATACCACCACCCGCGACAAAAAGAGCGATACGAAAGAAGCTGCCTTCTAGACTGAGATGATTAGTATCTCATCCTATCAGATAATTACGTCTGTGCCGCTCTTTTTACCGCGCGCTAAAAACGCTCGTGAACGAGGCGAGGCGCACACGGCGACATCATCCGTGTATCCCGATCTTGACAGTTTCGCAGAAAGCGACCAAAATCGAATGTAAATAACGCAAAGAACGACCATACAGAGGTAAGACTTCACTAGGGTAACTATTTGCGTAACCATGTATTTCTGTCCGTGTATTAGAAGAGTGCGGTTTGCCGACAACGCCGGAGTGACCGCCCTGCCGGGTGCCGCACACTTGCTGTATAAAGCCCGTGCACACCGGCGGGCGCGCGGTGCGGCCGCGCGCTCTAATACTGTCCTGGGACTGGCCTTATTCTACGGTAGGTTCTCGGCTCGTGTTGTCACGTATTTGTGACAAACTTTTATTTTCAAAACTTAACGAAGATATTAGTTTTTTCCAGTTTTGCTCTAATTTACATCTATTTCTACCTATACCGGGGTCAATTTGAAAGTATCTCAGGAAGATATTTCCAGGATGCACTACGTCACCTACTGGTAGCACTGTGGCAAGATGCCCTGTCACAATCCAACAATAAAGTTAAATTATTGATAATAAAACATAATTGGCGGGTTTTGACACCCGAAATCTTCTCCCAGTGCTGCCAGGTTGTAACCGAATTCATTCGGAAACCATCCTCATTCCCTCGACCCGGGATCTCTTGCACAACATGTGTCATTTGCGATACAAGCGGGAATGTCTTTCGGATAACAAGGTTTATCGAGGTTTCCCCTTTTAATAATCATTAAAAGGGAGCCTATTTGACGAAGCTACACGTTACAATTATTCACGTCTAAACTGGCAACACTGACTCTTGACCAGTGTTACTTTGTAAAATAGTAACTTGTGGCTTCTTCAAACGTACCACCGGAAATGCAAATATTTTCCTCCAAGCCATGACGTTGCATGAATGATGTTAGAAATAACAGTTTGTTACGAACACGCGACTTACTAGTGACGAGGCGCGCGGCGCGACCGCGTCCTCCGAGATATACAACTAAATTGTTATTGTACAAAAGCAAACGTATACAAATACACAATTAATGTTTCAATTAAAAATATAATATCAAAAAAAGCGTAATAAAGCACTCGTTATGTACAAAGTGGGCCGCGCCGCCGCGCGCCGGCCGCGGCCGCGCTACGACTAGTCCTAACTACGAGTACGTCACCTCAAATATTGAGATATCCATCATGCTTACCTTCCTAGCGGCCGCCGGGCGAGCGGCGACGCGGCGGTGAACTGTACTCAAATGTTTTATGGCGTAAAATATCAATATAAAATCATGAAAAAATGGTATCCATCGATACGTAAAAATCTCGACTAGTCGAGAAACAAACAACATGGCAGAATAACACTAACGCGCGCACCAAATAATAATAAATATAAAATTATAAACCTTAAGCAATCTTAAATACCCTGTTGATTTCATTTTAAAAAACAATATTTCCCTTTTGACGAATGAACGAATATGTGGCGTCGCGCTCGCGCCGGGTCCCGCCGCTGCTCGCTCCGCGGCCAGGTACAGGCCACACGGAATATAGGCTCTCCATACAAAAACTGTCATGTCCAGCACGGAGCGTGCATGCGAGGCGGCGGACCTCCGGGCCCGGCGCGAGCCGCGAGCTCGGCTCGGCGCTCGGCTCGACGCTCGGCTCGACGCTCGGCGGCGCGACGCCGCGACCGCGAGGCGCTACTTTAAATTCTTCCCGGTAACCTATCATTAACGTATATGTCTTTCTTACGTATGTTATTTCGTTTTTTACCTTATACTTAAGACTTTAATCGTTTGTGCAAAGAAAAGACTTCACTAAGTTAAGATTTTGTACAAGAGTTGTGTCGCCCCGTCGACGGACGGGCGCGGCCGCGGGCGGTGACCGACCCACGGCTCGGGTCTAACTTCAGAGTATGTAATAAATAAATAAACACCTTCAATGATAGTTCATCGAAAGGCAGTGTAAAAAAATCGACTCGCTATAAAAAACGCAAAAATAATCATCCACGTGCTAATGTAAAAACGAGATATCGTCCGTCGGGGCTCGGGGTCACCGCCCGCCGCGACAAAACGGCCGCCAGGCGGCGCCAAAAAAATATATTCCATCGTATATAAAAATGCTAAAATCGCTTCATAAATACCGCCGACGCGGACTAAACTAAATAAAAAAAGTACACCACGCGTAGGCCGACCTCGACCACGGCCCGGGGGCGGCGGACATTTTATTTCCAAATTTGACTAGCCGACACGAATTAGTAAGTGACTAGAGAACGCTTCACTGGCAAGACTTCGAAAATTCCCGGTTAAGTACGTGCGCCGCCGCCCCGGCCGTCGAACATACACATTACCTAAGCTAGAAAAGTGTGATGGACAAAGATACAATATTTACAGAGTGCCTACTCCGTCGCTCGCTTGTGTCGTGTTTGTGTTTGTGGTTGTGGGTGCGGGCTGGCACTGCCACTAGCAGAAGCCCCCGAAGCCGACCGAGGGCACCGAGGGCACGGCGGGCACGGCGGGCACGGCGCCGGCCTCCGCCTTGTGCAGCTCCATCAGCGCCGGCGGCGACAGGTAGTGCGCCTGCCACGACAACAACAACAACACGCTCAGTACTCGTACTACACCTCACACACACACACACACCTGGGGATGGGGATGCACCACCGCCAACTTGGGCTCCGTATAATGGACGGCCGAATAATCTCTCCCTTTATGGATGGGTTCAAAAGAAACAGATATAGTGGACGCGGATCATTGGGCCGTACAATTATAACCGGTCTCCCGAGTTATCATACTTTCATAATTTTCTCTCAGTTTTTTCATCTTTATTCTGATTTTTCCACTGGGTTAACACAACATGCCGAGACTCCAGTCCCACTCGCAGTATGCAAATATAATAAAGGAGGACAGTTGTATCATCACCAGGGAGCGTAACTATGGTGCCGATGACAGACGTATGACGTCAAGTTACATACAGTGTTTTTATCTAGATTATAGCTACCTAATGAAGTAACAACTTTTTGGCCTCTTTAGTTTACTGATATTGAAACTTGAGTTGAGTGTTTTTATACGTACTAGCCACGTATAAAAACATAACTAGCTGTCTTTGTCATGTTAAAAACAAGATTGTTGGAAACAACAACCAATTTCTGTAATTATTTTTTTTATTTGTAAATTGTAAATATAACCGAAGTATTATTGTTTCGCTTGAGCGAGGTCGCCATGGAGTCTATGCAGCCGTATTTGTAGCAGTTTCCTTGTCTGATTCCGATTGTAAACAATGAAAAAATGTACTGCTCCTGCTGTCAGCAAAATTTAACAGCAACGAACGAAACATTTGTTGTGTTGTTTCATTTACTTGAGAATAAATATTTTTTGTTAGAATTACATTACCCAATAGAAAACGCTATTCGTATCGTTTTTTATTATTGACATTATTTTTTGTATAAATAGCAAACATCTATATATATTACCATTATTACATTATTAAGAATAATTGAGGTTGCAATGTTGTTTTAAAAAACATCCTATATGCGACTTTGCGTCATGATTACGTCACCGGCACCATAGTTTCGCTTCCTGATCATAATGACGTCACCGGCACCATAGTTTCGCTTCCTGGTCATCACATTGCAGCGTCAGTTGTGCTAGCCCCACAGAAAGTTTTTCTACAAAACTATTGCCATAATCGCCGTTTTGGCCAGTCTTCAAATACCAATCAATAACATAATGCACCAGGTATCGGTACCGAGAGGTTCGACGATCAATATTGTCTGGAATATCTTCATCTCTATTAGGTACACCGACTTTATTCGAACCTTAAAAATCATTTCGAAATATTCCAGCTTAAATCTCCAGATTTCCCGAAGTTAGTCAAAGAAGGGAAGTTAGGCCATGTATTACATCATGTTCCCGAAATACTTTTTGACGTATGACGATTTTTTTATCCTCTTGTTTCCCAGATATATTTTGAACAAAGCTAGTCTTATTTTTCTTTCTGGATTGTATTTACATCCGACCATAATTATTCCCAATTCATTACGAATCGAAATAATGACATTGATATGTCAACTTTGATTTAGTCCGTAATAATAATATTAAAGTAGCAATTTTAAGGAAAGCTTGATATTTAATCAAGCCTAAAGATGCTGCGAATCGACCAGAAATGAAGAACCGCTACTTCGACGTAAACTGGCGTTGACCAACATTGTATGTGTCAAATATGACCGGGTACAATGGGACTGTGAAAATAAGCTGCGTGGAACAAGTAACTCTTTTGAAAACACCGAGAAAATATTTATTTGGGGAAAATATGCAAAAGTACGATGGTACCTTCAATATTCAAACAATAAAAAATGACAAATAAATAACAAAAGAGTCTGTATATGCCACGGATTTAATGACGCATTTATCAACTGTTTTATTGTCACATAGGACATACAAGCACTTGGATTTTAAATGTAAATCTTAAAAAAGTGGTAGAGAAATTCAAAAACTTGTGCTTCAGTTACAGTTAATAAACAAGGCTGCGTTAAAAGTCTAGTCCGAGGCATAATCACGACGTGAAATGTTAGCTTTAAACCTTTGAGCGGCAAAATCGTCTAAAGTCGTATAATATCAAATTAACTTTCATGCAATGCCTTCTCATAGAAAAGATGAACGATCAAAATGTGTGTGAGAAATCGCGCTTAGAGAGTTAAAAATCTGCTAAATAAATAATATGATGAATTTTAAATAAAGGTTGTAAGGAGGTTTGGTAATAAATATAAACATACATAATACGAGTAACAGAACCTACGAACTTAAGATAGTTGTTATTAAGGAAACCATTAGCCAATACCGTAAATTTTACCCCATTCAAAATACTGTAATACTCTATATAACCTTGCCCTTGCCATGACGTAGGTGTCGCTTCAATTGGTCCCGTTAACAAGTTAATTAACCAATCGACATCCACGATATGACGTTACATTGAATATATTGAAGTGTCCTAAGCCCAAAACCCTTCAGCAATGAGGTTTTCCAGAGTGCATTATGTAACTAGCTAGCAGCACTATGGCGAAAGGTCTCTTTTAAAGCAACTTGGGGCGGGTTTCACTAAACAGTCTGTAATCGTGAGCCTGAAGGTATGGAAAGTTTGGCAAGTTTGTATGGAATGACAGCTGTCGTCGCCATATTTAACGTTGATCGGTCTGTTATCGTAAGTTGATGCAACCCGCCCTTAATCTACCAATCAATTGATGATGATTTAACATGATTGGTGGATTTTGACAGATCTCTCGCCACCGGGCTGCCCGCCGACATAATGCCTTCTGGCCACCCTCATTGACCAAGGTGTAGTGTTAATTTGTTATACATACCACCAACCCAGTATACGTACCTCCTCAGGTTTGCAAACTAAACAGCTGAATAGGGGTCTACTGAGAGCCCGGGTAGTGCGCCGCGAGCGACTGGAATGCAGTCAAACATTCAAATTTGGTGGGGCCACATGGATATGCTCTCTGTCCGCGTTTTTTTGTGAAACTATATGACATAAATGGTCCTTTTTGAGCCTTTACAATGAGTCAAGACTAGACCCAGTGTGTTTTGTTTCCAAGGTTGTACAATAATTTATGTGATGGGTTTAGAGTTTCGTGTGTGCAACTAGTATTGATGTGTATTCGAGGATATTTCTAGAAGACATTTTCTACAAGCGTCTTTGTTTACAATATAAGGAGCTAGAATTAGACATTCTCCTTGTAGAACAGGGGACCATTTTGATATTTGTTAATTTGAAAAATGACCCTGATTTCGTTATCTATTCAAGTTGCATTGAGGACAATGATTAATTGAATCAACAGATAGGATTACCGATACATGGTTCCCAGAAACTTCACTACACATAAACACATACGTAAAAGGAGAAAATAAAACAAAATCATAAGATTTAACACATTTTTAACAAGCGTCACGTTGGTAAAATATGATAGACTTTCGTAAATATTACATTTGACTAACATGACGCGGAGAGCAGACGATCACAAAGAGGGTATCAACATTTTTTACCTTCTTACATGGCAATAGGTGAAGAACGTTTCAAGATCTTGTCAAATAATGTGATATACATACGTTGTTTAAATCATCTGATAAGATGTACAAAGCCAAATGAAAGTGAAAAATATGCTACACCTTTTCATAGAACGGCCGCACATTGAACCATTAGTGGCCGCCACAAGTTGCGGACGAGTTTTTTCATACATTTTGTATGGTATCGGCGCACACCGAGTGGTCGCGTCCGAGCCACAACCCACGCGCCCCCGCGCGCTAGTCTGACCAGCGAGACGTGTCGTAAGAAAAAGGTGGCAAATTGGAATGTATGCCTGCGTAATAGGTACTTATAATTGACAGCTTATTGCCATAAAAAGTAAAAAAAAAAAATGCGTTTGTTACGAGTCGCCGGCCAGACTACAAGGGGCCGTGTTTAGTGGCCGTAATGTGTGGCCGCTCTTAGTCCAGTTCAGAACGTGTAGCACTAGTGTGTCTCCTTGAGCCTACCTGCTGGTGATGCGCGGGCGGCGGCGCGTATCCGTTGTAGTAGGGCGCGTTGTAGGGCGCGTAGCTGCCGGCCACGCCCGCGACGCCGGCCACGCCCGCCACGCCGGCCACGCCGGCCACGCCGGCTACGCCGGGCGCGTAGCCGCCCACGTACTGCCCCTCCCACAGGTAGCCCGGCGTGGGCCGCATCAGCTGCCCGCCCCAGCCGCCGCCGTAGCCCACGAACGGCGCGCCGTACCTGCAAACAGGACCGAACCTGTTACCTATCTATAACTATAGCTACTCTCATTTAAGACGACTGATCATAATTGACAGTAACAAATGTAGGCTTACGTTTTATACAGAAAGACACGAAATAAAATATAGCGTATGTATGTAAGCAAACACTGCCGTACCATCCTTTACTGGAACCATTTCGCCGCATTTTCAGGCCCCTATTTGAGAACCTCTGGATAAGACCAGAACGCAGAAATTTTCGTCATCCAGTAAGCTATAACCACATACTTAAAATCCAAAATTTCAAGGCTGTAGGTCATTTAGTTCCGAAGTTAAGCGAAAGCAAAGTTTCGCATTTATGACACTCACTCACTCACTCACGATCATCAAAATAGAACTAGTACTTCCCATAAACTCAGAGAGTTGAAATTAGGTACAGAGTTAGGGTTTAATGGCCACATAAAGGGAAAATTATAAAAACTAGGATAATCGAAGATCTGGAGTACCTGGTCACCCTGATGAGAAAACACAAGAGCCCAACCAAACTACTGGAACCGCATTCATAATTCGTATGTATTGATAACACAATAACTTACAAAAAGAAGTGAGATCCCATAAAAAACATTCCATGTAAAGAAAGTCTCGAAACTCCTCCACCGTAAAAAGTTGTTAGATATTTCGTAGAGCCAAGCCTCAGGCATTCTTTAATCTTTATTTGCTTGCTAAATAAAATTCTGTAACTATGCAATCACACAACTTTCCTGCATTAATGGACTTCTGCATACCTAAAGCAATGTAGTATTGTGTGATTGCCAAGTCAATGGAATGATTTTTATGGGATATGTGTGTCAGTAATAATATCTATTTCATAAATTAAAGATATTTTTTTTATTGTATGAGTAATTAATTAAATTGTATTTAAATTCAGAGTTTACCAATAATAGCTTAAAACAGTATTACATTCACAGTGTTAGACCACATCACACTAAATGAACCAAACTAACTAAAACTACATTAAACAAGAACATCAAAGAAAATATAAAGGGGTTCGGCACAATTTGGTGCCATGACCAGGATTAATCTCACAACCCTTATTTCAATTGTATGGGCGTTTAGACTCAAGAGCGTTCAATTAAATTCAATTACGTCATCAAAATACGCATGAGGTGGAATTGCGTGGTTATAAAAAAAGATATTCGTATATTTTTTTATTACCGTTTAAAATGGGATAATTTTTCACTTTAGACTACATGCATTTATAGTTTGTAAGGAAGGCATGCGTAAAATTCAAGGGAAATGTGTCGTAAAACCTCCCCTTTTTTCTGATATCGCCACGAACATGCGTTGTGGGACATTATACAGTATCGATGAAATGACTATGTTTTTAACCCCATCACAAACATTAGAAACCTACTCAACACGTCAAACATTACAGCTGGCACCAACTTCGAGCGCCAGCGGCAGGCGCCGCGCGTGCCGTCGCTGCCGCTGGTGGTCGGTGGGCGGGCACACAGGCACACTTGGCACTGACCCGTTATTGTAGTAGAGCTGGCGCGGCGATACTGACCCGTTGTTGGCGTAGGCGGGCGAGCCGTACCCGTAGGGCGGGTAGAGCGCGGGCGCGTACTCCGGCAGCGCGGGCGCTGGCGCGGCGGGCTCCGGCGCCGGGCCGCCCGCGCCCCCGCCCGTCGGCGCGCCGCCCGCCGGCCCATCCGCGATCGACGGGATCTGGTCCACCAGGGACTCCAGCCCGGAGAGCGACTTGGATGCCACGTCCTGGGGCTTGGGCTTGGCGCCGCCCGCGAACTCGCCGGGGGATCCTAAAGGAGATGTGTAATCCGGTTAGCCGAGGCCACACTCGCTGGCAAACCAATAAGATCCCCACAATTCTAAGAGTAGGCGCCCAGCGTGCACTTTGGCACACCGTCCGCGGAACACCGCATGAATGCGTTCTTTCTTAAATGACATGTCACTCCACGGGTTAAAGAAATAAAGCATTGCAAACTTCACTAAATCCGCACTGCCTTCGACACTATTTGGATTATTGTGATGATACTATGAATGGGGCTGTGTATGTGTGAGTGTCTGATACATACCGGGTGGCCTCGAGTGCGACGAGTGTTCTGGCGGGCGGAAGGCAGGCGCGTGCGGGGAGAACGGGCCCTCGCCTCCGCCCTCGGGCGTGGACCTGCTATCCAAACGGCATTTAACATTTTATGTTTATATTTGAAGCAAAAACATCCATATAGAACTGGTTTTTTGACATTCAATGCCAAAGGCTGGTGTTCCACTAGTCCAAGTAAAATGTGAAACGCAAATACACATTGGACAAGTGGAATACCACCCTAAGATTTCGTCTACGGTCGTAGCCGATATGGGGAATTATGTATGTAAGAGAGAGCCCACCTAGCCGGGCATTGAAGATGCAATTTGATTGTTTTTATATTTAGATATAAAATAACAGAAAGTCAAAATTATATGGTCGAATTGTGGACTCCACGTTGGAGTTGGTTTATTCAAATTGACATTGAAATGGTTACAAGTCAAGACAGTTCTTACCTATTAAAATTGCTAGAGTACATGGAGGGATGTTGCTGTAAATGGTCTAATTGTGGACTGTCACCCAAGTTGTTGCCTGCAATATAAGATTTTTTTTTAAAATATTGTATGGCTTTATTTTTCTTTTTTATGACAAATAAAGCTAATACAAATTGGACAATAATAATGTTCTGAAAGCCCTCGAGGTTGCCGTTACCTTGTTCCCGGTAGTGGTAGTGGTCCTTGTGCACGGGCTCGTGGTAGGGCTGCAGCCGCTCGCCCTCGTACAGCGGCGCGAACGACTGCGGGGGCACGCCGCCGGGGGACATCTCGCCGACCACGGAGTTGGCCTGCTGGAAACAATACTACTATATTAAACTTAATGCGCCGACCACGACTTAGTAGGCCTCTACATTGACAAAATGACCAGCATGCTCAATGGCGAGTTAGCTTGATAATAATAATAACAAAAAACAACATTAAAACCATGACCGGAATTCGTACAGTTGGTGCCGTGACCAGGATTGGGAACATTCTGAGACATTCTGTGTAATTGCGGACGAAGTTATCAAGCCTGCCTGCCGGGGTGCAGGTCGGTGCCGAGCGGGGAGCGCTCGCAGGAGCGCGCTTCCGAGCCCCCGCCCGCCACGGGCGGCTCGGACTCCGGCGCCAGTCCGGACTTGGCCGTACTATAGTCACCTTGTTGTAGTCGGAGAGCGACTCGTCGCCGCTGCCGGGGTGCAGGTCGGTGCCGAGCGGGGAGCGCTCGCGGGAACGCGCGTCCGAGCCCCCGCCCGCCACGGGCGGCGAGAACTCCAGGGCGAGGCCGGGGGACGCGTTCGGAGACATGCTGCCGCCTTAGGGAAACAAACAAGGTCAGTACAGGTTTCAATCAAAATGACAATTAGAGCTGCCCCGCACATTAAGACATTAAAGGTCGCCACAGGCTGCGGACGAGTTCTTATACATCGTGTATACCTAGTGTTCGCAACGAACACTCAATAACCTAGTATCCATGTATGACGAATGAATGTAAATCAGGCGTTACCATTCATTCACTCTCTTTAAAAATTACCTTCTAACTCGCTACATGTGCTCCATACTTTTAATCAGTTTTTATTCAATAAAAGTGTGAATTTCCATTTAAAACTATTTTATTTATGTTCCTCACGAACATAAATTGGTGCCGAAACCAGGGACCTTTAGATTCATTCATTCTACCTATTCTGCTGCGAAAAATCGACCAATTTTCCTGTCGAGCATATCATAGCGAGCGAGACAATACGAAGCTGCCAACATTAGAGGACTTCTTTACCTTCATGGAAAGAAGAGCCAGCAGCTTCGAGGAGAGCCAAAAAAGTGAAGGTAAGACATGTACCCATTTTAACAGTAATGTGTCTAAAAACAAAGTGTCAAATTTTGCAAGCAAATTAGTATCTTCTTGTAAATTTTGTAATTCTGAGTCACATAAATTATTCAAATGCACAAAATTTGAAACCTTGTCCCCTCAGGAAAGGGTTGAATTTGCAACCACCAATAATTTATGCAAGATATGCTTAGGAATGCACAGTAGCAAGTGTCACTTTCACTTCAAGTGTTCTCGGTGCAGTAGCAAGGAGCACAATACCTTATTGCACTGTGAACAAAACAAAACAAAAGCTTCATTGCACAGTGGTGTTAATAATACAGTTTTACTGCCAACAATAAAGGCAAAGATCCTCAGCCAAGATGGAAAGTCACACATTATTGCTAGGGGGCTGGTCGACTCTGGTAGTCAAGTAAACTTTTTAACATCCGATCTGGCCAATTCATTACAGTTGAAGCTTTTCAATAATGATCTAAACATAACTGCTTTAGGCAATCAAACAAACACAACTTCAAAATCAGCTGTTGTCAATTTTATGTCACTCAACAATGACTATGAGTGTCAAGTGACATGTTCCATTGTGAACCAAATCACAACACAGTTGCCTCAGCAGACAATTAATTTGCAGAATGTGATCATTCCGGACTCTGTGGTACTTGCAGACAATGATTTTCATACTCCGGGTGACATTTCCTTTTTGCTATCTGCTGATGTGTTTTTTAAAATACTGCTGCCTAACAAAGTCAAGCTCCAAAATAGTGATCTCTATTTAATGGACACAGAGTTTGGCTCAATATTGTCAGGTGAAATAAAAACAAAAAGCTCATCCTTCAAAAGTAATCTTGTAGCAATGCATGCCGCTTTAAGCAGCACCGATGATAATGTTGATCGCCTCCTACAAAAGTTTTGGGAAACTGAATTAGTCCCTGAAACGAAATCGGAGGTTACAGTAAAGCAGGCCACCTGTGAAGCCGAATTTAAAAATTCGGTACAGCTCAGCAGCGAGTTTCAGGTGTCCCTTCCGCTTCAATTACCAATAGATCAGCTTAACTTAGGCAACACATTTCCCATTGCATCAAAAGTATTATGCTCTATAGAAAAAAGATTAGCTAAGGATGAGCAACTAAATAAACAATATAAAGACTTCTTAGATCAATATATTGAGCTAGGTCATGCAAAGGTCATCCCCTTAAAGGATGCCGATACTGAAAAGATGTATTTCATGCAGCATTTACCTGTCATAAAAAAAGATAGAAAAACAAACAAAGTTAGAATTGTTTTTAATGGCAATACTAAAGCAAGTTCTCATCATAACAGCTTAAACGAAGTTCTCTTAAATGGACCCAAAGTGCAAAAAGACCTGTTTGACATATTAATTTTATTCAGGTCACACAAATATGTACTTATAACAGATATAAGGCATATGTACAGAGCTATAAAGATTGATCCATCTCATAGGCATCTGCAAAACATATTATGGAAAGACAAGTGTAACCGCAAAATTATTCTCCAATTACAGACCTTGACATACGGGCTCAAAAGTTCCAGTTACCAAGCCACCAGATGCCTCGAGGAGCTTGCAGAGCGTAATGAAGCTGAGATGCCGTTGGCAGCAGATGTAATCCGCACAGCCATGTATGTAGACGATGCTCTTTTTGGAGCCCAAACAATTGAAAAAGCACTTGAGGTAAGAGATCAATTTATATCGCTGCTTAATAAAGCCAACTTCCACTTGCACAAATGGGCTGCAAACGATCACCGACTCTTAACGGGCATACCAGCTGAAAAGCAGCACTTTGAAGAACACACACTTTTCCAAGAAAACTTAACAATGAAAGCTTTAGGATTGTCATATGATGTTAGCAATGATGTCTTAAAAGTAAGCTGTCCTGCGAGGCATGTAGAGTCATGGAACAAGCGGACCATCCTAAGTGTTATAGGGTCATTCTTCGATCCTCTAGGGCTGGCAGGACCCGTTATAGTTCGGGCTAAGGAATTTTTACAAAAAGTATGGAAGGAAAACCTTAAATGGGATTCTCCCATACCAGCACAATTGCTTAAAGCATGGCAAGCTTTTTATATGAACTTGATATCAATGCCTGTTATATCAGTCAACAGAAATTTCAACACATGTAATGCACAATGCATAGAAATATTTGGGTACTGTGACGCATCCAATATTGCATATGGATGTTGCATTTATATAAGAGTTATTCATAATGACAATGTAACAGTTACACTATTGTGTTCAAAGTCTAGAATTTCACCTGTAAAAAATACCTTGACTGCCCCAAAACTCGAACTTAATGCGGCATTATTGTTAGCAAAGTTGTACAATAGAGTAAAGGATGTATATTCTAAAATCAAATTTCATGGAAAATATTTGTTTTCAGACTCACAAGTAGTCTTATGTTGGTTAAAGTCGAAAAGAAATACCATCCCTGTTTATGTCAAAAATAGAGTGAATGTTATCAACTCTATTACATCTGATAGTGACTGGTTCCACATAGATGGAGCATCCAACTCTGCTGACTGTTTATCTCGGGGCTGTGATCCTGCTGATCTGCTAAAAAACAACTTATGGTGGTGCGGGCCCCCTCAGATTTCCCTGCCTAATTATAAGCCGCTACCATTTTCGGTTTCATGCAATCATATGCTATGTGAGGAGCAGCCAGCCACGCCTGATCAGGCAGCATACTTGGGTGTCATTGAACCATCTATATTTAAGCAATATTCATCATGGTTCAAAATGCAAAGAATATTTGCTTGGATATTGCGATTTAAATATAACTGTAAAAACAGAAGCAATAAACTCACGGGTAAACTGTCTTCAAAAGAATTAGAAAATGCCCGATTTAAAATAATATCTGTCATTCAGAATATATATTTCCATGAGGAAATAAAAAATATAAAAAATAATTTACCTATTAAATCGAACTTAAAAAGCTTAGCTCCATTCATAGATGGCAATGGTGTAATGAGAGTAAGTGGTCGTTTACAAAACTCGTCAAAACCGTATTCTCAAAAATATCCAGTCATTCTACCAAAAAAATGTCATGTAACAGATATAGTTATACAAGACGAGCACTTAAACTCAATGCATGCTGGGCTAAAATTAATGATGTGCAACTTGGCCCAAAAATATTGGATTGTTAATTGCAACAGAGAAGTTAAAAGAATAATAAACAAATGCATTAAATGTTACAGATTTAAAGCCAAGTGCGCTTCCCAGTTAATGGGCTCATTACCTTCTGATAGGGTAAACGAAGCCAAAATATTTAGTATAGTCGGCATCGATTACTGTGGCGCCTTTCAAATAAAGCAATCGTCATTGCGACGAACAGTCATCACCAAAGGCTATGTTGCTGTATTTGTGTGCTTCGTCACCAAAGCGGTTCACTTAGAACTTGTGTCTGACATGACGTCTCAATGCTTCCTTGCAGCATTAAAACGATTTATCGCACGGCGCGGAGTGCCCATTACAATATATTGCGATAATGCTAAAACGTTTAAAGGAGCTGACAATATATTAAAAAAATTGTACTTGCTTAACAAGTCGAATGAACATATAACCTTAATAAATAATTTTGCTACTTCCAAAGGTATTAACTTTCAATACATACCCAGCTATTCCCCGACCTTCGGAGGGATTTGGGAAAGTTCAGTGAAAAGCTTTAAGTATCACTTCAAAAGAGTAGTAGGACTTAGTTTATTCACATATGAAGAATTTAATACAATAATAACTAGCATAGAAGGCATTCTCAATTCAAGGCCAATAACAGGAATGTCTAAGGATATCTCTGATTTTTCTATATTAACGCCGGGCCATTTTCTTTTGGGCAGACATATAACAGCTGTACCAGAGCCTGACATAACATCCATTCCTACAAACAGGCTTCGCTTCTGGAGACGCTGCACACAGATACAGCAGCATTTTTGGAAAGCCTGGAATAGGCAGTATCTATCCCAGCTAAATAGCCGTTCTAAATGGCACAATAGCCAAGAAAACATAGCTGAAGGAAGCCTAGTACTTTTACGGGACGACAACACCGCGCCTTTGCACTGGCCTACAGGCAGAGTCGTTAAGGTTTACAAAGGGCCAGATCAAAAAGTTAGAGTAGCCGATATTAAAACTTCTACTGGCACGACCCGTAGAGCTATAAATAAGCTATGTTTACTTCCTATAGAGCTATGAACGATATGTTGTAAATTGTACAATTGTGTTGTATATGTAACAAAAGATTTATTTAATATTAAGTCGTTAATACAAACAAATGTCAGTTACCTAGATATAAAATTAACATTGTACCTTTTCTATTTAACTTGAAAATAAGTTTAAAACCCGCCTCTCGGGAATATGTTCGCAACGAACACTCAATAACCTAGTATCCATGTATGACGAATGAATGTAAATCAGGCGTTACCATTCATTCACTCTCTTTAAAAATTACCTTCTAACTCGCTACATGTGCTCCATACTTTTAATCAGTTTTTATTCAATAAAAGTGTGAATTTCCATTTAAAACTATTTTATTTATGTTCCTCACGAACACCTAGCATGGGCGCACAACGAGCATTTGAGTGGCCGAGTTCGAACCACGCTGCGAGAGTGGCTCACGCTCGGTGATCGGATACAGGTACGCGAGCGACGAGTGCTGCGAGTAGGGCGTGTGCGCGGGCGACGGTAGCCGTGTTACCTATGTCGGTGACGGGCCCCTGGCGGTGGCGCTGGTGGCGCGGCGCGGGCGAGGGGTGCGAGGGGTAGGCGGCGGTGGGGGTGCGCGGCGCGGGCGACGAGTGCTGCGAGTAGGGCGTGTGCGCGGGCGACGGTAGCCGTGTTACCTATGTCGGTGACGGGCCCCTGGCGGTGGCGCTGGTGGCGCGGCGCGGGCGAGGGGTGCGAGGGGTAGGCGGCGGTGGGGGTGCGCGGCGCGGGCGACGAGTGCTGCGAGTAGGGCGTGTGCGCGGGCGACGGCGTGTAGCTGTGCGCGGCGGGCGACGCCGCGGGGAACGCCGCGCCCGCGCCCAGAGGCACCGGAGACCCGGAGTAGGGCCGCGGGGTCTGTGGAAAAAAAAACGTCTCTGTAAATTCTATAGTATAGGATCCGGAGACACCATAGATCTTCCGGTACGTGTGTGTCATAAATCATTCATATTGTTTTAAAAATAAAACTTAGTGAATGATGTTTTCTATCTCAAATTCGAGGATTGTTACTGCTGTATCATGTCATTTTGTTTTTATATCAGTAATTGAGTGAACTGTTTGTGTATGTTATGTAATGTGTTGTTGTGTTACCTGCGCCTGCGGGTCCTGCCGCTGGTCGTACGCGTTGTCTTCGAGCCGCAGGTGCGGGCTGCCCTGGTGCGGGCTGCCCTGGTAGCTCACCTGCGCCTGCGGCTCCTGCCGCTGGTGGTCGTACGTGTTGTCGTCGATGCGCAGGTGCGGGCTGCCCTGGTGCGCGTACGGAGCCGGCGAGGCGGCGTACAGCGGCGAGCGGCCCGGGTAGCCGGCGCCGGGGCCCGGCCCGGGGCCCGGGGCGCCTCCGCCCCCGCCCCCGCCCCCGCCACCGCGCGCCGGCGACCCGTACGGGTTGCTGCGCGGCGGGGACGGCGCGGAGAATGCGGCCGGTGAAGACGGGTACTGCTGAGTAAACATGCCGGTCATTTTAAATACATTGCTAATGGATGGAAAGTATTGTATTGTTTGTGTCTATTATACAATATTTAATAACTTGGCCACATAGAACTTTTTTCTTGACGGCAATAGGTACATGTAAATATAATGCTTAAATTTAAGAATAAATAACTTTAAGTTTGACGCCTTCCATCAGGTTGTCCTCTTGGAATTCATGACTAGCGCTCGCCACAAACTATGCAAAGGCAAGTCACGTCAAGTCGATTACATGCGCTAATGTATGCTAGCAGGCCTTTAAAACGTTATAAAATGAACCGGAATTATAACGGTATATTCCGTTAGTGTTCGAAAATTACGTTATAACAAAACCAATATTCTCCATAACGATATAAATACCGTAACAGAATGAATAACAGAACGATATATAATAACGTTATAATATCGTTTTAAAATGCGAGCCGCGCGCTACGGCTGCGCCGTTGCCGCTCTGTGCCAATGCCAACATGCCACCACGTGAACCGTAGCGCGACGTGCGACGTTGCCGTTACGTTGTTCTAGCTTCTAAATCTTATTAATGCTTGTTTACCTCGATCATTTGCAAATTGGT
Source organism: Epinotia ramella (assembly GCA_947578815.1). NCBI lineage: Eukaryota > Metazoa > Arthropoda > Insecta > Lepidoptera > Tortricidae > Epinotia > Epinotia ramella. The sequence continues at coordinate 16,833,874 of OX388223.1, forward strand.
TGTGAATTGTGAATATTTGGTTGGTTGCGACGATAAATGGCGGAATAAAAATGGGACGCAGGAAACGCAACGCTGTGCACAGATTCGTGGACTTGCTCATAAATAAAAATAAAGAGTGCCAATCTTAATAGCCCCTAGGTATACACTATTACAATATGTAAGAGGGTCAATATTTTTCAATGTTAATTGTTTGTCTCGGCACTAAATCGCAGACTCCCAGTATTAGGACCTATTCCAAACAAGCCCTACGACCGACGGTGTTGCCGTGAGCAAAAAATTATGCATAGGTATGTTGGTATGTGCTTTTGTTCATCATAATAAAATTAAAATATACTTTTAGTTTCCGACATTTTATTTTATTTTTGATTTAGAGCCATTCCAAATACGACACGTTAAATAAAATCTGATTATGAAACCAAAGAATGTGTGAATTTTCGATTTCGGTTCTTCGCCATAATCTGTCTAGATAGGCTCACGATAGATAGGGGAGACCAAGGATGGTTGGTACACATAAATATATATCGATCCTCCTTTTCTTACGATTCATCCTCCTTTTCTAATTAATCCTTAGTCACTAAATATTTATGTAAATAACTAGCTGTTGCCAGCGACTTCGTTCGCGTGGAACTTGTTATGGTCTTAGAAAAAATATTGCTATTAAATTATGTTCGGTGCAAGCTATTTATCGCTGTCCCAAACACACTTCTACCATCTTAAACATATACAAAAACTATCCTATATCCTTCCAAGGGTCTCAAACTATCTGTACGGGAAATTTTATCTAAATCCGTTCAGGGATTAGACCTACGTAAAAGGTAACAGTGCGATGAGTTCGTTAGTTTAAATTGATAAATCTAAATTGAAACCTTCGTTTTTACAAACATAAATATCTTAAGAATCATCAACAGACGTTTTCATACAGTATTAAAGAAAAATATATTTTTATATGTCTACTAAGCTACATTACTGTTATAATAATAAGTACCCAATGTTGATTAAATCTATTCGATTCTGGGAGCATCGCAGTTCTAACCTAACCTATCCTACATTTCTGGTAACTGTTCAAATCTGTAAGTCTTACTTTAAAAAAGGTCTTGCTCTCTATACAACCTTCAAACCTTTTAACTCTCTTAGGAGATGAATAAAAAAAACGCTGAAATCGTTTTCTAATCATTAAACAAACGATCCATAACCTAAGTAATAAATCTATTATTTTAAAAATATCTTGCTCTTCGTATAAACTTTGAACCCCCTAGAAACCCTCTTAAGGGATGAATTTCAAAAACATTGAAATGTATTTTTTAGTTTTAAACAAACCGTCTAAAATCGTAGTTACACTAATGTTTTACTTTAAAATTGTCTTGAACCTATACGGCCTTCGAATCCCCTTTAAATTAACCACTCTTAGGTGATGAATAAAAAAATCTACTAATCTGCTCTCTCTATTTTAAGACCAAAATTAAAAAATCTTACTTAAAAAATGACTTTTCCCTCCATATAAACTTTGAAGCCCCATTAACGCCTATAGGGGATGAATTAAAAAAAAACTCTGAAATCAGTTTTGTTGTCTTTTAACATACAGACTAAGACTGACATTAGAAATATCTTACTATATTTTCTTGCTCTCCATATAAACCTTGAATACCGTTTTAACACTTTTAACCCCCTTAGGGGTGGTATTTTTCCAAGACAATGAAAGGATTTTTTTTTTCTAATAAGTAATCGTACCACAAAGTTGCCCATCTCTAGCTCAAAAAAAATGTTTCTCATCCTAATCTTGCATAAGTACCTTTTTAACCCCCTTAGGGATGGAATTTTCTAACACGTTAAAAGTACTAACTGTTTTTCTATTCTAATAAGTAATCTTTCTACAACGTTTCAAATCTCAAGCTCAAAAAAAGTGTTTCTCATACAAACCTTTCATCCCTATTTAACCCCCTTAGGGGTGGAATTTTCTAAAACGCTGACAGTCCTTTTTTGTATTGTACTTAGTAATCTTTCTACAAAGTTTGAAGTTTCTAGCTCAAAAAATAAAGTTCCCTCCATACAAACTTTGCACCTCTATTTAACCGCCTTAGGGATGAAATTTTCTAAAACACAGAAAGTACTTTTTTCTATTCTAATAAGTAATCTTTCTACAAAGTTTCAAGTCTCTAGTTCAAAAAATAATGTTTCCCCCATACAAACATTGCACCCCTGTCCCCTACTTAACCCCCTTATGAGTGGAATTTTCTAAAACGCTGCAAGAACTTTTTATGCATCTTAATAAGTAATCTTCCTACAGTTTCAAGTCAATAGTAAAAAAAAAAAGTTTCCCTCATACAAACTTTGCATCCCTATTTAACCCCCTTAGGGATGGGATTTCCAAAAATTCCATCTTGTCCCTTCTTTTTAGTCCCAGTAGTTTCGGCTGTGCGTTGATGAATTAGTCAGAAACATTTGATGCAGGCATTTAAATTATAAATAATTTACCATATTATAACAATGCCAAGTCGAGCGCGAAGCAAACACTGCCGTACCATCCTTTACTGGAACCATTTCGCCACATTTTCAGGCCCCTATTTGAGAACCTCTGGATAAGACCAGAATGCAGAAATTTTCGTCATCCAGTAAGCTATAATCACATACTTAAAATCCAATATTTCAAGTCTGTAGGTCATTTAGTTCCGAAGTTAAGCGAAAGCAAAGTTTCGCATTTATGACACTCACTCACTCATGATCATCAAAATAGAACTAGTACTTCCCATAAACTCAGAGAGCTGAAATTTGGTACAGTTAGGGTTTAATGGCCACATAAAGGGAAAATTATAAAAAAATGCTATTTCAACCCAGTTTTCTAGATACACCAACTGTATACATTACTTTGTAATCCTATACAAATATATAGGATTACAAAGTTACATTTGCAGTGAATGGGAAAATTCAAAAGCAAGAATGGGCCTGCATTCATAGTTTGTATGTATGGATAACACATTACCCTAGAAAAAGAAGTGAGATTCCATAAAAAACACTCCATGTAAAAAAGAGGCCAAGTCTCGAAACTCTTCCACCGTAAAAAGTTGTGAGATATTTCGTAGAGCCAAGTTTCAGGCATTCTTATTAATCTTTATTTGCTTGCTAAATAAAATTTTGTGACTTGGCAATCACACAATACTACATAATTTTAGGTAAGTATGCAAAAATCTATAAATACAGTTAAGTTGTGTGATTGCCACGTTGCAGAATTTTATTTAGCAAGCAAAAACATTCCATGTAAAAAAGAGGCCAAGTCTCGAAACTCTTCCACCGTAAAAAGTTGTGAGATATTTCGTAGAGCCAAGTCTTAGGCATTCTTTAATCCTTATTTGCTTGCTAAATAAAATTCTTTAACTTGGCAATCACACCACTTTCCTGCATTAATGGATTTCTGCATACCTAAAGCTATGTAGTATTGTGTGATTGCCAAGTCACAAAATTTTATTTAGCAAGCAAATAAAGATAAAAGAATGCCTGAGACTTGGCTCTAAGAAATATCTCACAACTTTTTACGGTGGAAGAGTTTCGAGACTTGACCTCTTTTTTACATGGCATGTTTTTTATGGGATGATGCATTTCCGATTAATGAGGCACAGAGTAGCTAAAGACAATCTGATTTGAAAATTATTAGTCAGGATATTCGTATCAGGCTACAACCTGCGCCGACAAGCCGAGCAAATCGAAAAATTCTCTATTTTACTATGACGTCGTGCACTCTAACAAACAACCTACGTTACGTAATCACATCGCTTACATTGCACGAGTAGGCTATACTGAATGCGAGAAAGGGGTAGCCTATAACGTTATTACATTATTATATCGGTTAAAAAAGTATCGGTTTTATATTAATGGTTTAGATTTATAACGTTATAATGGATATCGCTATACAGCGCGTCAAATATCGTTTTTGAGTATAGCGGTTTTAGGAATAATAACGTTATAAATGATAGCGCTATACGAAAATACCGCTATTTAAAGGCCTGTATGCTAGTGCCGCATACCTGTGGCTGCGGCGTGCCCGCGGGCCGCTGCGGGCCGGGCGAGTAGCCCTGCGAGCGCGGGGACGCGTACACCCCGCGCGGGGACGCGGCCGGGAAGCCCGGCGCGGGCCCGGGGCCGGGGCCGGGGCCGGGACCGGGACCCGCCGGCCCGGCGCCCGGCCCGCCCGGCCCGGGGGACGAGTAGCGCGCGAGCCCTAGCGGCGCCGACACCTCCATCGGGGACTCCATGTTGCCACCTGCGATGGAACATACAACTTACAGCTGGGAAACACACTTACAACTAAGTGCTTCGGGAGTTTTTTTATTCAAGTTGCACTTTTCACAAATATAGGATGCATTCAAAAAGGATGAGTTCACGCTGACCGTTCTACCGCAAAATAACCTACACACGAAGTCCGCTTACAGCAGAAGTGTCCCGACACAGCACAATCTCGACATGAGCGTACCCGTACCCTTCGTTTTTCCTTCCAAACGAGCATGAGACCAAATTATCTTCCAAACATGTCTTTCTCATTATTCAATTTTAAAACCTTTGTAAAAGTTACTCAATTAGAACACTTAAAATCAATTATAAAAGCAGTCGTTTAGTCGAGTTCGAGACTTTGCAAATACATATGTTATTCAAAAACAGTTAAGTATAAATTGCCCATAAATTAATTTCTACCCAGTTAAAAATATCACTTTTACAAAAACTAGTGCTAGAGTGTGGTGCATGCAATGAGTGGCATAAGGCAGAGTTCAGGAGGAGGCAGGTTAAAACCTGATGCACTTCGGATCTGTTTTCCTAGGTTAAGGTTTAAAAGATTAGACAGCATTCGCTTACGCAGAAACTACTACTCTTATTACCATGGCATGAGTACCGTGGGTTACCCCCACAAGGTGGACTGACGATCTGGTAATTGTTGAGGGAATCCCCTAAATGCGGGTGGCGTAGCACCGGTCAATGTGGCACTCTTCCTGCCTCTTTGTCCAGCAGTGGGCGTCTCTCGGCAGATAGGATGATGATCACTCTTATCCCAAGGCAATGTCCAAGGTCCGGTGTGCTCCTCATTTTATTCGTCGAAGTGTATACCCCTGCCACACACCAGTCAAGTAACGTGGGAAATAGCGAGGAAAGGAGGCAGGCATGGTGTGGCAACGTCACTCCTCATGCCGCTCATCTTGCTCGTCGAGCGGCGAGTCGGCTCGTCGGCGAGTCAAAGGAGCGGAAAGAATGGCAAGTAACCGTCGTGCGGAGCGTCCCGATTAGAGCAGGATGTGGCCAGAGAGGGCAACATCGCTCGGAGTAGTAGACAGTGCGGCTGGAGACTGACCGTGCTGGAAGTAAGGTGCGTCCGAGTACATCATGTCCTGCATGTCCTGCGGGGTCTGCGGCTGCGGCGGCGCGGGCGCGCCGGGCAGGTAGCCGGCGCCCGCCTCGTGCAGCGGCAGCGTCGCCAGCAGGCCCTGCGCCGGGAAACACATATCATGCACCTACAAACAAACCACCCAGTTAGGGGCAGGGAACAAAACAAACAAACTAAATATTCAATACATCTAGCATGACGCCTACCGCTATCGTTTTAGGAACTTTTACCCGGGACACGCGTCATGTTCGACGACACGGTTTAGAGTTCGGTGCAGGTATAGTTTTTGAGCGCTATGTACGGTTATGACAATAAACCCCCTCCTTCTTTCGCGGCGAAGTTCCTAAAGTGATGCCAAATGGGCAGCGGTGTGGACAACTCTGGCAGCCGCGTCGAAGACTCCCGAGTCTTAAGTCCAGTCGAGCGCCTGCCACCTGTCCGACGACATGAGAGAATTCATTTGAGGCGGCACTTGAGGGAGAAATGGGCGCTTTGTGTTTTGTGTTTTTGAAGTGAAAACTTCTTTTACAGTACATATGGTCCTACTTTCCCGCACTAGTGCGGAAAAGAGCACTTTTCGTGCTTATGTCGAAACTTTAAAGAGCCATATGTACAGTAAAACGTTGTACGATACACGTGCGAATAGGTAATTCGCAACTCGTGTCGATTTAAAACATTTAATTTATCACCACTCGTTGCGAATTTCCTATTTTCGGCACTTGTATCGAAAATAACTATTACAGTACTTATGGTGCTACTTTCCCGCACTAGTGCGGAAAGAGCGCTTTCCGTGCATATGTCGAAACTTTAAAGAGCCATATGTACAGTGAAACGTTGTACGATACACGTGCGAATATCCCTTCGGTCGTGTTTTAAATTTATCACCACTCGTTCCGAATTTCCTATTTTCGGCACTTGTATCGTAAATAACTATAGCGGCGCTGAGCACTTTTTGGGATGGGGAAAAACTGTTAAACTCGCGATTGATTTTTGTGACGTCAGATGCGTAGGAGGTCACGTGACCGTAGGATGGTGAGAGATTCGGGACGAGGCTTGGGGGCGGGGGGGAAAACGGGGGTTTGACTAGGGGCACATAGTTCTGATTTGTACTTTATTTACTTAATGCAAATTCCATTTTGTTTTATCACGTTTTATCAAACTTTTATATTTTGCTGTTAGCCGATTCGACTTCATTCAAAACTGAACGCTATTCGTAAGAGTATAAAGCCGTTAAACACTTTTTGCAATTGCATATTCTGCAAATAAATTTGTAATTTTTTCCACGCGTACTTTACCGTTTTGCTATTGAGTAAATTCGAATAGTTCGAATTTGGACGTTATTCCTAAATAGATAAAGCTTTGAAAAATATTTGGCAATGGCAAACAAATTGGTATTTTATTTCTTCGTCTCCTTCATCGATTTTGCTGAGTTAAGTTGAACTATAGCGTTGTTATTAGATATATTGGCACGCAGAGGGAGAGAGAAAGGAGGAAGGGTTTTTTTTTTGCAAAATTAAAATTATTCAAGTTTTCACTTCTGCCGGCACTCCCAGAGTGCAACCCGGTCTTTTTTTTTCTTAATTTTAATAATAATAATATCTCAGTCTGAGAAATCTCCAAATACGAATTCAGTCAGAATCGGGAAAACCAGCGGCATTTTTTGCAATCTGCCATTTGATTAGTACACTGAAACTGACATGACTTCTACATCAGCACGGCTATCGCTGGACGGCTCGTCAGTCAGCTGTCACTCTCCTTGAAGGAGTGTGGGGGGGACTTTTCAGTGCATGTGCATTTTTAGTCGGCGGCACATCAAATCTTATCACGTCTTCATATCATTGAACTATCCAATCTGTTGTCTCATATCCAAAATACCAAATTTACGCTTTCCCACTGTGCAAGGAACATTTTTTTTATAAAAAAAATTTGTTAAATTCTACAAATGGAACATTGGACGAGATTTTGAAGATCAAATTTTACGTTTAGACTCAATATATTTGTGCCAAACAGTTGGTCTGCTTTCGATAGGGAAACAATTGATGACGGGACATAGAACAGTCAGCATCATGTAGTTAGTAAAGCTGTCAGAGGCACGTCAAAGTCTTTGGTTAGAATTATCAGTATTTTGTGAACTCAATTATTTTGCATTCATAATTGCCGTAATATGGGTAAAACAATAAAAAGTAGAGTGTGAAAGCTGCTACATACTATGATCAGTAAGTTCAAGCAAAAACAAGAGGAGAGAGAAGTTGTTTTCCAAGAGAAACAACAATGTTTCATAGTCATAGTCATATCATTTATTGCATCCATAGTTGTGCAGTTCTTAGTAATAGATACATATATGTTTAGTTGCCATGTCGGATTTTTTAGGTTAGTATTATGTAATCTTAATCCTTGTCGGCTGATTATTTGATATAATAATACTGACGATAATGATGATACGTTTCGTATGTTTACAGATAATATTGAAAATATTCAAGGAATTTGTAAAAAAAAAACCTACTATAATTAGTAATACCACATGTATATTTTTTGAATTTGCCGCGTTTTCTCAAGTCACGCTTTCGTTTGCCAGACTCTAGCAGCCAAATATATCTTAACACATCCTTACTCCTATAGTAATAAAGACGTGTTTCGATATATTTGGCTACTTTGGCTGGTACCAACTATATGATGATGACTGTACAAACGCCAATACTTTTTATTTTCTCTTATATAGAACTTCTTATTTATATACAACCTTATTACAATGCACATAAAGTGCACGGATAGACAATTAGCAGTGTTGTCGATAGTACCATCGAAGACACACTTAACTGACCGTTAGTCAACTATATAGCTATGCAAATAAGGTTGACAGATGTACACACGACATTTGACCAACTGAGGTCGAGACTGGACAACACCACTCACCTGCTGCTGTTGTTGTTGTTGCTGCTGCTGTTGTTGTTGCTGTTGTTGAAGCAAGAACTGTTGCTCTTCAGGCCTGAGGATGCATATTATTACATTGTAGAGAAGGGCATGATATTGTTTTTTTTTTGGTATTTGGGTCAACCAGCAATTTCTTCCTTTTATTACCTAGGTGAAACAAGCTTCTGTTAAAAAAATCATTTTTGGTACAAGCTTTTATTGCAGACTGTACTTTTCTGTATACCATCATCAACTACTCATTGAGACGATTCTAACGAGCCCAAACTCAACGGGTTTACGTCAGTTAAGTACTGGATTCCCATGGCCACCTTCTGTCTCCATCATCAGATCAGCTCGATGGTACCATAATATTTAATTGTCATCCAAACTGTACTTATACCCAAAATTTCAGCTCAATCGGTCACCGGGAAGTGGGTCAAATTTAACTTGCAAGATTTGATGACAGACAGACAATGGGACAGGTGAAACTAAATAACAGCTTGTAAAAAGGAGAAAATGTCTTAGAAAAATGGTCACAACATGGACTTTTACTCTAACATGCTTAGCCCTTTCAGACCCGTAAAACAACACCCTGCTAACGCAAAATGAAGTATATACACGGTGGAATTTAATCGGTGAACAGGAACCCATTTTTCTAATTCAGTAATCGATGGCGGTCACGTTTATGTAGTACTTAAGTGGAACCAAGTTTTTTTTTATCATAACTAATTTTTAAGTTGAAATTAAATTTTAATTAAAATTTATTGTCACCCTACTAATGGTTTAGTCTGAAAAGTTTAATACCTCTTTTCAAACTATCAGCCATAGAAACTTAAAACATAAATGAGCAATAAGCTGTCAATTTGTCATTGTCAAATTCATAACAAATTGCTTCAAATCGTCTGATCTGTCTAGTTTCCCGCCAAAGCCAGCAAGCACTTGACGTATGTACACTTACGAGTAACTTCCCTTCAACAAAAGTAGGGTGTCCATTTATTCAGTCAGTGTACATTTTACCGATGTTAATTAAGTGTGATTAATTAGATTGTGAGCTATATTGCACGAGATCTCACGTATTGGTTTCTGTGTAGATTGATAATTAAGATTTTTGGATTCCTGATCACCGATTAAATTCCACCGTGTATATTGACATACGATTTTGATTTTACAATTAAATGTATACAATAATCAACCCGCACGATTGTATTGGCCGGGTCTGAAAGGGCTAAAAGATAGGTCACATAAAATGTATAATGCTAACAAAGGTTTAGGAACAAAGCTTTACATTTGGTGGATTATGGATTAAGAAATCTTCATAAAATCACAGTTGTATAAAGTTTTTCAGGTGTCTCAACTATCTACAGAAAAAAGTTTATTTACAGAAGCTAGCATAATTTTATCACAGAATTTATTTTTCTCGTCAGATTGATGAGATGATATGCGTACAGAAATTGGATATTAAGGAGAATTCTCAAGCTTTTTCACATACAATTTACATTAAAAACAAAGTTTTACCGACTTCAATTCAGTACTACATTTCGAGTGTGATCATCAGATACTGACTTGATGACCACGGGACCACGTGGGAAGGATACCATTTCTAACAAAACAAGAATTTTCGAAATCGGTCCAGGCGTCGTCGAGTAATCGGGGAACATAAATAAAAAAAATCGGCCAAGTGCGTGTCGGGCCACGCGCAGTGTAGGGTTCCGTAGTACTAGGCGGAGGTGGTAGGGGAAGTACCCCAAATTTTTTTTTTTTATAATTTATTCTTTATTTTTGTCGGCGTGATTGGTTTATATACCCATGCCGAATTATAGTTTACTTGTAGTAATGGTTACTGAGCTAAGCCGAAGACGGACGGACGGACGGACGGCCAGACGGACATGGCGAAACTATAAGTTTTCCTTGTTGACTAGGGAAGCCTAAAAAGATTCTGATGAATTGAGAACCTCCTCCTTTTTGTGGTGTGTTTTTAAACAAATGGCATCAGACCTGATCTTCTTGGGGCGCCCCCTCTTTTTCTTGGGCGGCTGGTCGCTGAGCGCGCCGGGCTCGCTGGTTGGGGGCGCGCGGGGCTGGCGCGGGGCGCGCGGCGTGGGCGGCGCCACCTCTCCGTTCTCGAGCTTGATCTTCTTCGGCCGCCCGCGCTTCTTCTTCAGCGGCACCTCCGTGCCGTCCTCCAGGATGATGGTGTCGCCCGGCTCGGGTTCCATCGTCAGTCTGCAATTATTGCTTTGTGTACAGTTTTTTTCTCTGTCAAATGCGTGGCATCGGGGGTCGGTTTGTGCTACGGTTCTACGCTGAGCTGAAAGACTGTACCTATGTAGGTAAGATGTTCTACTCTTGGTTTATCAGTATGTTAATAACAAGTATAGCAGCGTTTTAGCTCAACCTAATTTTAAATTAATTATAAGGCATTACCGATGAAAAACGACCCAAGCACTAGATGACCGACACGGCTCGTAAAATTGGTAACTAATTGATGACCTGATAATATTTGTGTTGTGTCATAATAATGATGAAACTGGCTAGAACTTGGCGTTGACAACCAGAAATCTGCATTTGTTTAGACAAAAAAACGAAGGATACTTCCTGCCTCGTCAACATAGCCTGTCCTCATATCTTACAACACATTATACCACTAATACTTATAACACCCACACATTTGTGCTTTTAGCGAACGAGTTGCGTTTTGTTCATACAATGATTTATTGTGTTTCGAAGTAAATTTCTAAGAAATGACTGTAATTAATTACCTTTAAAAATATTTATAATAACTCTTAAATAATATAATTTGGATTTGAAATTCGATTAATAATAAATACTTGTTTAATCAAGAATAGTCGATGAAATAAAAACATGGAAAATGTTTACTTTTTCTGATATTCGATGAAAAGTTTGTCGGTAATTCAAAGGTAAACCCAATTCCATACACCATTCCAGCGAATAATACTAGTGTGAGTGGGTGGTGTTATGATGGTACCTGCGTATCTCCATCTCCTCCTGCGGGCGGCGGCTGGTGTTGTCGGGGAACACGAGCTCGGCCTCGTCGACGTGCGGCACGAGGCCGTTGAGGTAGTCGCGGAACTTCTTGAGCGCCGCGTAGAACGGGACCTTGTCCGCCGCGCGCGGCAGCTGCGCGCAGCGCGCCGACGATGACGGCATCACCCACATATACTGGGAACGGAAACATTCTATATTAGGTCAGTCATATTTGACCAGAAAAATCGCTAAAATCGCAAGTTAACGGCTAGTTGTGATTTTTTTTATGTTGTTAGGACCACTTCCAGTACCGTATATCCAAGCTTGCAGCTTCGAAAGACCTGCGCTAACTTTGGAGAACTCGAAAAACTACGAGATTTTCGCGCTTTTTTTGGTATTGTCAATGTAAATCCTAAACTATGCCGTTTTTAAATAAAAATCTATACGTTGGTTTAAGACTAAAATTGATACAATTTGAGACCAGAACCAGCTCTGTAGGTTCAATACTTACCGAGATAGATCTCTCCAAAAATGTATTGTTTAGCCAACTCTAAATCGTTATACAGGAGGTTTGCTCCATCGTTTGCCAAATTAAAACTGCAGGTAGGTTGGGTCATTAGCTATCTTTTCCGGCCTCCAAAAAAAATTTGTGTCCACTGGTATTTTTTTTGTATTCTTTTAAAATAATTTAGAAATTTTCTATATGCTTACGCGTTTCAACTTGAATTTGAAAAAAAAGGAAGTGGTAGAGCCTAATTTTTTATTTTATTGTAATGTGGAATGTTGTACGGCTCTATCAAAGTCAAAAATATTTGCAAGTAACGTCTACTTATTTTTATATTAACAATCAAAAAAAAATCAAGATGCAAGAATTTCATCTTGGGTAAAAAAAAACTAAAATTGATAATGTTCTTAAAATTCTTTAAAAAAGTTCCTTAGTCTTTCCTCTTTCTAATGATGTGCAAAAATGCTAAAAAAACCTTCAATGAACTTTATTAATTTGCCAATTTTGTGTAAGGGACGCACTAGGCTCGTAACCGGCAAGCGATAAAAAACATACTTTCGCTAAATACGAGTAGTAGGTAAGCAAGACTTGCAGATTGACGACTATCATACGCACGCACGCGTAGCATCTGAAAAGCTACCGCGAAACGAAAACGAACTTCGTTCGGTATCTCCCTCTCTGTCGCTCGAATTTGCAATTGCGACAGAGAGGGAGATACATCTGGGTCTTTAACCAAATTTCCTCTTTAATAACGACGAATGTCACGATGAATGCTGTCTGTATCCGGTGGGATAAATCTTTATGAATTTCTGAAAACATTATCCAGATTCCTGTTTGCAGGACAACCTTTTTTTTCTGAATCACGATTGGCCTGTTGGCACAACAGCTAGTAATTGAGACAACGCAATGCCGCGAGTTTTCACTCTTCTAATCTTAAAAAGTTTTTTGGTTTTGTTACTGTTTCTGCTAATTTGCTTTTGGTAATTTGATAATGGCTACATTCACGAATGAAGAATATGCGGACATTTTGATGGCATACGGAAAAGCTAATGGTGTTGCACGAGCTGTGCAAATAATCTACCAGGAACGATTCCCTAATAGACGCTTGCCAAACCGCAACACGTTTCAAAACACTTAACGCGAAACTGGGAATTTTAACATCAATGAAGTAAGAGGAATTGTGGTGCGACACAATGTGGAAGTCGATGAGCAAATTTTGGCACTGTTGGAAGAAGACCCGACTAGAAGCATAAGAAAAATAGCTGCTTAATCGAAATTTCTATATGGAAGGTGTGGAAAGTTCTTCGCCAAAATAATAAACACGCTTTTCATTACACTCCAGTACAAGGTATTTCATTTTTGAATAAATATTGTTTAATTAACCTGTACACGCTAAAAAGAGGTTTACATGTAATGCAAATCGTAATCCGATTCACGTAGTTAAAATTAAAAAGAATCTTGAAAATGTATTCTTATGCGTATTTTATTAATTGCATACAGGTCTTGAAGAGAACGACTTAGGGAAACGGGACTTAGGGACTCGTTTTTTGCTGCATACAGACTTAAATAGATGATCGCGACTTTTTAAAAAGTGTTTTGTGGTCCAAATGAGTCACAAAAGAGTCTAAGATCCCCAACCTAACATGGGTTATCCACTTTAGTAAATCCGGTACCTCTCCGGTTAAGATAGATTTATTAACAATAGCCGTAATTACTGGTAAGGTGCGGAAGTGTGAGCATAATCATATCCTTACCGATTCCATCGACGCCAATTGCATTAGTACAAATACCCATAAGATATTTGCCAACATCATATCCATCAATTGTTTTTAAAGTGGAAGATGAATCAAATAATCTATGGAATAAAAAGTACGACAACAAGGACAGAGAAACCACGTCTGTACCAGGCACGCACAGCTCAAAAACAGTCATTTATAACATTTGGATCACTGAAACGATCAGAGGCTCTAGTATAAGTTTTACCGAAACAAAACATAACGACCGCGTTCGCTTTTAACTGTCAAATCCTATTCAAATTGAGGGTAAAACGCAAACGTGATCGTAAAGTTTTGTTTCGGTAAAACTTATACTAGAGCCCATGGTATAACAACACAGGTACTCTCTTCCGAGACTCGCGAACCACGTGACTGACACAAGCCTACGTCATCATGCTGTTAAATGCCGTTTGCTAGCTAGCCTATGCTAGAGCCTCAGGAAGAGATTCACGTTTCTAAGAGTCAGTCAAAGCAGTTTTTTTCAAGTTTTTCCACAGCGACTTTGAATCATTGTGATGTGAATTAATATGATAATTGTAATATGCACGTTTTTCATTAAATACGAGTATACTACTTACTACGAGTTTTTTAAAATTTGTATAATATTGCTTATGACTATCTGTTTTGGATTTTCGGTACCTACGAGTAGCATGAGCCTCATTACGCTTATTACACGCATTATAATATTAGTAAGGATGGCACAAAAGGATGGCGCACTAAAATATGGCTGATGTGCAGAGGTTACAGTCGTGTGCTGAAGGCATAACCATTACCAATAAACAGACTGAAATTGTATGTAAACCTTGTTGCGAGGCTAAAGAGACCAATTACCGTTTCCACACTCCTTCTAATGCCGGTTCTAGAGAAAATAAATGCATTGCTGGAAATAATACATACAGACTTGTGCGGGGTTGGTGCAAGATACTTCATTAAATACATTGATGATTCCCGCAAAGTATGTGTAATATTTTCTGAAGAATAAAATGGATATTAAATCGGTTTTTCAGAAGTTTAAGGAAGAGGTAGAAAATGAGTTGGAGAAAGAGATAAAAATAGTAAGAAGCGATGGTGGAAAATAAGTTTGTAATAAAGAGTTTTCTGATTTCTTAGCTGCTTCCGGCATCTGACACCAGACCAGCACTCCATACACACCCATGACATACTCGAACATTCTTCACTTCACCTGAACAGAACGGTATGGCTGAGATAAAAACTGCTCTCTGATTGTTCATGAAAAATGCATGTTATTTGAAGCAAAGCTGAAGAAATCATTGTGGGCGGAGGCTTGTGCTGCATATACTCGTATCAACAGGTCGCCTTCGCGTTTTGGATGAGGTAACACCATACGAGAATTGGACGTTTTCAGATCCACTGACTGTCGAGGAAGCGTTGTCAGTACTAATGCTCAACAATGGAAAGTTGCAATGGATGAAGAGTTTCAGTCCTTGTTAGAAAACAATACATGGGAAATGACTTCTCTTCCATCCGGCAAGCCCATACCATGTAAGTGGGTGTTCAAAACAAAGACAAATGTAAATGGAAAGATAGTAAAGCACAAAGCATGGCTTGTAATTAAAGGATGCTCACAAAAACCAGGCATAGACTGCACAGAAGTATTCTCACCAGTTGTAAGATATGCTTCTTTGAGATATTTATTTGCTTTGGCGGCAAAGCATGATTTCGATATAAATCAAATGGATGCAGTTCAAGGCGAAATAGAGGAGGAGATTTATATGATGGATGCAACCACTCGTCTATGGCAATAGTGATCAAATATGTCGATTCAAAATATCGTTATACGGTTTGAAACAGGCCAGCAGGCAATGGAACAAGAAAATTGATTTCACACTTAAAGAGATGGGTCTCCCACAGTCAAAATTGGACCCTTGTATTATGACAAAGTTAGACATGACACCAATATGTTTTTTTATGGCCATTTATGTTGATGGCCTAATATTGTTTACAAATAAATAGGCCCAAGGCGCTTTTACTTAGATCAGCGAAAGTGCATACTGTTGTATATGTGTATAAGAAGGGTAGTTCTGAGCGACATGTCAGTCTCGCAATAAATGGTTGTACTGGACGCACGTCTATTATTTAGCAGTGGCGACGAGGAAGAAGTTTTGACTAGATTTGGAATGTTGGATTGCAAAAATGTTCACACCTATAGATATGAATCATACAAAAATTAAAGAAAGTCCTGAAAATGCGGAAATCCTTCAAGATGTTCCTTATCAGGAAGTGATTGGATTTCTGTTATATGTATATAACATACAGTGCGCACACATGTGCGCATACAGTATAATAATGCATTTAGAATGTTGTTGGGGCTGCCACGTTGGTGTAGCGCATCCCGTATGTTCGCTGAAGCCCGCACGGATGGCTTCCAAGCAATAATGCGGAAAAAAATCGCTTCGATGCTGAACAGGCTCAGGGGTACCTAGTACCAACAGCATTCTGGGTGTAATTGCTGAACGCTATGACTGCCCAATTTTAATGCAATGGGTTGGTCAAATTAGGGCATTTGCTCCTTTTAGATATAAATAATTATTGTGTTATACTAATATAAGTTTTTAAGTCGTACTAACAATCTATGGATGTAACTATAATTATATCCGAAATAAAGATTTAATAATAATATATCACAAATAAAATATCACAGCGGTAGTAGTCCAGTCAATGAACTGACAACTTGTATGAAAAAAAAAAACAATTTTGGATATAATTTATAATAGCTTATCTTTTCTGTGTAACAGATATATTATCAATTAAATAGTTACCCAGCGACAGAATCCGACAAAATTTCAGACATCAAAAAAATGATCAATTAACTAGCTTCTAAAAAGTCAGAAAAATATTAATAAATACATTTGTCTTTATTTTGGTTCATTTACATTTGTTTTATAATATTCAAGTTAAATCATACAAAAAAAGACAATGCATGCTTCATTTAAATCTACATAATTACTTCCGGGTCGACAGTTTGTCGGATTCTTGAATACAGCATCTTAGAATAACATTTTAAAATGAAATCAACAAAAAAACGCTATTATAAATTAATGTTTTTCAAAACCGTATTTTGCCTGGAGTATAGAGCGGTTGAGGAAGTGCACAGAGAAATGTCATCCCGATCGAATGTGTAGCAGCCAAACTGGGGAAGTACCTCCGCCTTGCCACAGTCATAATAACACTACTACTTGCTCTGTAGTAGTGTTGTGTTCCTGCCCCCCTAGCACACTAGGTTTTATGTCCGACATAAAGCATTTGTCCCTCTTGCACTCGCATATTGGCCAGAATGGGACGAATGCTTTATGTCCGACATAAAACTTAGCGTACTAGCCCCTCTGGAGGTGAGCAAGGTCGCCAGAGCTCCCGAGGATGCGTTGTGTTGAAAGCAAGGGAATTGTTTCCTTCAGCTGTCAACACGGCGAATCCTCAAACATATCAAGGGTCGGCAACGCCCATGTTGCTCTTTGGAGTTGCATGCGTCTATAGGCTGCGGTGTCCGCTTATCATCAGCCGGGCCGTACGCTTGTTTGCCACCGTCGTAGTATATAAAATAAAACTAGACCCGATGTCAGGCGCTCTTGTACTGGTTATGCATTCTTGTTCCAGGGAGGAGCAATTAGCTGGAACTCTAGACGACTACCTACCGTTGAACTGTCCACAACGGAGGCTGAGTACATGTCTCTATCGTCATGCGTGCAAGAGGCAATGTGGCTGAAACTATTTCAAGAAAGTCTCTGGCCCACAGCTCAAGGATGAAGTTTTAATCATTAATTACTGCGATAATCAAAGCTCTATAAAACTTTCAGGTTCTGATGGATATCGTTGTAGGACGAAGCATATCGGCGTGAGGCACCATTTTGTCCGCGATAAAGTACTTGGAGGGGCTTTTGAAGTTCGCTACGTACAAACGGATGGGCTTGTCCATAAATTACGTCATTATCGTCAAAATAGGGGCGGCGGGGAGGGGGGTCTGGCCATTGGATGACGATAGTCATTTTATTAGGCGGCGTGGGTCCATTTCAAGGAACAGGATAATGATAGAGGGTCAAAAATCGACAAAAAACGATGACGTAATTTATGGACAAGCCCTAGGATTTCGTTAGATTCGTTAGGGCATCAGCAATCTGATGCCCTAACGAAACCAACATCGCACTCAAAACCTGGTTTTCTATTCGTCGAACATGGGATTATGTTTAAGGGAATCCTCCCGTTGGAAGATACTAAACACAATCATACAGTCCTGGACGAAAATAATACGTCATGGTTAGTTCCACATGAGCTCACCGTGTGGCGCTACTGTCAATGCCATTTTTCGCTATATCATTTGCTGTTGTTGTTGTTACTTGCTAACTATTAAACCGTTTTTATTATTCTATTCGGAGTATTATTTCCTCAAGTAAATGTTAAAGTCACCCATCAAAACCACTTTATCGTAGTTCGAAAAATAAGTTACTGATTCACCCTGATGGATTCTTCAAGCCAGAAGTTAAACCATTCATCATGGCATGTCTTGCATTCCGGAAGACACCCTCATTCACCCAAGTTTCATCCAAATAGAAAATCTTTTTTCCCGCTGCTCTCGCTTCCTTTACACAATTCAGATAATTGGAGGCATTAATCCAGGCCGGACGATATGCAGCGCCTGTGACTATTTATACACCCGAAAGCCACATTTGTTCGATTTGAGCGGCCGGATGAGTAACGAGACGAGCTCGTACACAGCGCTTCAAAATAAAAAGCTAGGCACTTTGAATCTCATCGGCGCATTGAGCTTGATGCTAAGCGCGAGGAGATCTCGGCCCGACCACGTGCGGCATGTATAACTATGAGAATGGTCACATGCCCGCAACGTTCACGCTTCTTCATTAACTAATTTAGCCATAGCCAGAGACGAGCACCACTACTGGATTGTTAATATTATTGTATTCTCCAAGTAGGCCATAATGAGAAGTTACAAATCATAGTTTACCAGCGAAATACGAAAGCTGCAGTCGGAGGCTCGAAAAAAAACCAAAAATGATTTAACTAATTTAATTAATAATTAAAATATTACAATAAAATGGATATGACGATAGCTCGAGGTATGAACATAAAGTGATTCGTTTATACATTGTTCTAATAAAGTAAACGCGGGCCACGTTCTGCTGATGCGATGCCTCGTGGAGTCGCGGCTGGTGTTGGTACGTTTTCCAGGTCAGGTCGATAGGTGCTAGGTTGGCGGTTCTCCTACCAGCGCGTTGCGTAATTAGCGCTTCGGCTGATAATAAATAATAATAAAAATAATAAAAACGTTTATTTCCAAAAATATAACCTGTATTTGTGAAGCCTCTGACTTCTGAGCTCGGCTGGAGCCAGTGTTACACAAGTCAGTGTCCTCTCCCAGTTTGTGAGTATCGTGGATAACATTTTTGCTTTTTTACATATTTATGTATTCTTATTTGACTATATTTATATAATTATAGTCATATCTGTTTGAAGTCTGCTTTTATGTACGTTCCGTCATCTAGTACCACGCACTCAAATTTTGTTAAAAGTTCGTCATACAATTTTCGTGCCCTTCTTTTTGCGGATAAATTCTGCTTAGCATCGCGATTAGTTGCAGCTTGGGCCTTGTACGATCTTAATCCGGCCCTGGACTTAACTTTCTGTATGTAAGATTGCGACATTTGTACCTTTCTTGCGACATCACGTGATGATAACTTCGGATCCGCTCTAAAAAGCTGCAAGACCCGGGCTTCCTTTTTTTTGTCTTTTACTCCTTGCTTTCCTCCGCTTCCTGGCTTCCGTTCTAACGTTAAACGTTCCCGAAACTTTTTTAGGACCGAACATACGGTGGATTGTGGATATTTTAACAATTTTGCTAGAGATCTATAGCTTAAATGTGGATTTTCGGTATGTTTGAGCAAAATGTTTTCACGCTGCTGGTATTCAGAGCTCGCCATCACGAAAACAAATGAACGAATGAGACTCTGTCATAATATTTTTTAATCATCGTACCATGGAGATTTTAAAATAAGTACTAAATAGTTGGTATACTAAGTACACTCGAGAACAAAAGTTTCGGGTCACTAGCATTTACTTCAATATCTTGAAAACGAATAAAGTTATCGTATTGAAATAAATTGAACCTTATAGACAATGTAATAATCCTTCATTACACGTATAAAAACTTATTGGTTGGCGTGAAGTAATGGCATTAAAAAAGTTATAAACATAATGATTTAAGTATTTATATCTATTATATATATCGTCGTCTAGTACCCATAACACAAGCCTTAATGAGCTTACTATGGTACTCGGTCGATTTGTGTAAGATTGTCCCCTAATATTTATTTATTTATTTAAAGATCCCTTTTTTTTTAAATCAGAACTTCTAATTTTCGCAACTGTTTTTGCTTTTGTTTTTGTTCTGTCATTAAATGTAGTTATAAGAAGTCTTCCAGGTATCCAATAGGGAATATGCATGTGATTTAGAAATGGACAAAAAAAATCACGTGTAATCTATATTGCTTAATAAATATACACACATGATTATTTTTTCAAATTATCATGTTTCTATTGATAAAATAAATTGTTTAAAAGTACTATTTTTCAAATTCCCTCGCAAATTTCCAAAACGCAACGCTATTGGCGGAGCGAAACGTGACGTCACCGTGCAGGTCGTTAGTATGATTATTGAAAGTTATTCGCATTGTTTGGCCGCTGTTTATGATAAATAATCAGTGTTTTTTGGTAATTATTAAGTGAAAAAAGACTCGCCACAATGACTGAAGGCGGTTTTGTCAAGGCACAGTCGGATAATCTGCCTAAAATTGATGTGTTCATGATGACTAAATTTAATACATACTTCGCAAATATTTGTGCCTTTACGTCCGCTGAACTAAGAGGAGTAAAAGCTGCAAGGTAAATAAGTTACAGATATTCAATAAATTTTCATATTCCTTGTTTTTATACTCGTGAGATTGGTCAATTAAATAATTATAACCTATTTTGGCGATTCAAATAGCTAGACTTTTAAACTACTTCAAATAGGTGTCTTTGTTAAATAAGTGGAATAAAAAACTAGTAGATATTTATCCATACTATATACTATTTTACTATACTATAACTTTATATATTATATATACTAACTTCTGCCCGCGACTCCGTCCGCGTGGAACTCATTTATATCGTAGCTCCATACAAACTTTCACCCCCACTTCATCCCTTTGGGGGATATGGGGGGAGCTACGATATAAACGAGTTCCACGCGGACGGAGTCGCGGGCAGAAGCTAGTTATATTATATATTTTATATATACTTACTTAATAATAAATTATAAATGCGAAAGTGTGTCTGTCTGTCTGTTTGTTACCTCTTCACGCTTAAACTGCTGAACCGATTTGGATGAAATTTGGTATAGAGATAGTATAAACGAGTTCCACGCGGACGGAGTCGCGGGCAGAAGCTAGTATTATATAATCAAAGATATGTAGGTACCTATTAGGAATGTTAAATGTTGAGAACATCTTTATGAACTTTAACAAACTAGGTTGTTTTCGTCAAGGCTTATAAATAAAACAAATTTGTGTAGGTTCAGTAAAAAGGATTAAATTCTTTTAACTTTCTTCGATCAACAGTGCAAACAAAGAAACTTAGCTAAAACGTTTCATGATCAAAATCAACACTCGTAGTCAGCTGTTGATCAACAAAAATCATAATATTTGTAACATTAATAACTAAAAAAATTGGGAATCAGAATAGTTTTATGAATAAGTATATAATACAATTTTGAGGTTAGGTTATTGTTTACCTATATTGTTCGCGAGTCGTAATAAAAAAGATTTTAGGTACATACATATTTAATACTCACGTCGAAATGATCTTCACAACAATATAAACTACTCAAGCACGATACATTATCTCTCCTCATCGCCTTACACCACTTTATCCTTATATTTGCACCTTTGGGCATATGAAAATATTTGCAGTTTTAATGTGATTTTCACACATAGGGACAATACAATATTTATAATAAGCTTTTGTGTGCTCTTCCATTACAATAAGTTGATCTTATAAGCTTTAATCACTCACATTTATTAAAAGTGTGAATCAAACACTTTGTTGTTAATTTGTTTAAGAACCGCCGTGCACTAAGCTGCACGGTGACGTCACAAATGAGCGCGCCAAAATGGTGGCGTTTTGATCGTCCGAAAATGATAGTAATTTTAATTTTTTTTTTTAGCTTATTTAATAATATTGTGAAAGTGTTATATTTTTTTCCGGTTATATAATTACTTATAGAATAGATAAAAAAAATAAAAAAATGACATGAATATTCCCTATAGTCATTATTAAAGTAGTAATTATGTCACTCACACCTGAGGAATGTACGAGAATCCTCACGATCCTGGAAAATGGGAGCAGTCAGCGAGAAACAGCAAGAATAGTCGGTGTATCGTTGTCTACAGTTCAGCGTGGTCGCCAGCGGTTTCTAGAAACTGGTTCGAACTTACGCAGACCAATAACAGGCAGACCCAGGTGTACGACGGCACGGGAAGATCGATATCTAGTCAACTCTATGCTGCGAAATCGGTTTCTTACGGGAACAGCACTGACTCATCATTTTTTAGGTATTGGTAGAAGCAACCCTTCTGCTTGGACTGTAAGACGGCGACTTGCTGAAGGTAATTTAAAACCATTTAGACCCGCAAATGGTCCGAAACTCGAGAGGCACCATCGTATAGCAAGACGAATTTATGCACGCGAACACTCGCATTGGACGATTGAAAATTGGTCAAATGTCGGGTTCTCGGACGAATCAAAATTTATGCTGCATACACACGACGGAAGGGCAAAGGTGTACAGAAGACCAAGAGAAAAATGTATGCAAAAAGTGCGCGCGCTGGGACTCGCCGCTGCTGCAGCGTTATGTGCAACTGCATGCGCCTGTAATACCGGTGCCCAGGCGCCTTTAATTTAATTTATGTTTAGCTTAATTATAGAACACTAACCATAGCCCTAAGTTTGTAATGTAACCTCTAACACTATGGATTTTATAGTCCGAAATAAATGATTTGTATTTGTATTGAAGAAAAGGTGGCATACGGTGGTGGTTCGGTACTCGTGTGGGCTGGAATTTCAGCGGAAAGCCGAACAGAGCTTGTACTGATCGAAAACGGTACTCTTAATGGCGTAAGATACGTGGATAAAATCCTCAACGAGCACGTCGCTCCATTTATGGCAAGACTTGGTGAGAATGCCATCTTTATGCACGATAACGCCCGTCCCCAGACTGCTCGTGTAGTGCAAGACTGCCTTGATGAGGTGAATATTCGTCCCATGGTGTGGCCAGCACGTAGCCCCGACCTCAACCCGATCGAGCACACCTGGGACGAGCTCGGACGACGTGTAAGACAACGAGATCCTCCTTTAATTACGCTTCGTGACTTGAAACATGCATTGGTAGACGAATGGAAGAACATTCCCCAACAGTGTTTCAGAAACTTGGTGTACAGCATGCCGAATCGCATTGCAGCAGTCCAGACAGCACGTGGGGGGGTAATATCAAGTACTAAACTACATATGTTAAAACTACTTGTAAATATAAAAAGTTCAATATTTTCAGTTTTGGTTTTGCAAGCAAAATGACGCCATTTTTAATTTGTCGTTTTAAACATAATAAAATAAATGGTCAGTAGTAAATGTAATACATTTTATTTTAGTAACATTAAATTGTCTATAAGGTTCAATTTATTTCAATACGATAGCTTTATTCGTTTTCGAGATATTTAAGTATATGCTAGTGACCCGAAACTTTTGCTCTCGAGTGTAAATAAAAAAAAATAAGCACTTATGTGTGCCCACGTTTTGGCGAGATCAAGCTTTATTAGCCGAAGTGTTTACCAGTGTTTCAAAAGAGAAGAAACATACTCAACCGTCAGCAATTGGCAAGATACAATGAAAATATGAAACTACTTGGTTTCATAGGCTAAGTTAGAGCGAACGCACACTAAGACTAAACTGCAAAGGCAGCATTGCTTGTAATATGTTATAAGAGTACTATGTAAATAAATAATGCTATAATATTGAATAGTTACACTATTGTCTTAGGTTCGATGCCTGTAAAAATAGTAACAAGTGTGGATGGTAAATAAATAAAGCTGAAGCCGATAGGGCACAACGAGCCGGCCTCTCGACCGCAGTCCGCAGTCCGCGGTCCGCAGTCCGCAGTCCGCAGTCCGCACGCTGCGCGCTGCAGCCGAACTCACTCGTGTGGGCTCGCGACCCGGCATCCTCGTCGCTCGCTCGCCCGACAGTCCCGACAGTCCCGACACCTCGGCACGAGCATCCTTCCTGTTCATATCATCTTCTCTTCTTTCTCTTATAACTCAACACTCATACTTAAAACCTTTCTTGCCATGGGGTAGTAGGCTGTGGCTCCGCGAAGCACAAATTCAAAATATCACGTACAAAAAAGCACACGGACTATAAAATATCGTAGTGTAATCAAAAGCACACGGACTATAAAATATCGTAGTGTAATCAAAAGCACACGGACTATAAAATATCGTAGTGTAATCAAAAGCACACGGACTATAAAATATCGTAGTGTAATCAAAAGCACACGGACTATAAAATATCGTAGTGTAATCAAAAGCACACGGACTATAAAATATCGTAGTGTAATCAAAAGCACACGGACTATAAAATATCGTAGTGTAATCAAAAGCACACGGACTATAAAATATCGTAGTGTAATCAAAAGCACACGGACTATAAAATATCGTAGTGTAATCAAAAGCACACGGACTATAAAATATCGTAGTGTAATCAAAAGCACACGGACTATAAAATATCGTAGTGTAATCAAAAGCACACGGACTATAAAATATCGTAGTGTAATCAAAAGCACACGGACTATAAAATATCGTAGTGTAATCAAAAGCACACGGACTATAAAATATCGTAGTGTAATCAAAAGCACACGGACTATAAAATATCGTAGTGTAATCAAAAGCACACGGACTATAAAATATCGTAGTGTAATCAAAAGCACACGGACTATAAAATATCGTAGTGTAATCAAAAGCACACGGACTATAAAATATCGTAGTGTAATCAAAAGCACACGGACTATAAAATATCGTAGTGTAATCAAAAGCACACGGACTATAAAATATCGTAGTGTAATCAAAAGCACACGGACTATAAAATATCGTAGTGTAATCAAAAGCACACGGACTATAAAATATCGTAGTGTAATCAAAAGCACACGGACTATAAAATATCGTAGTGTAATCAAAAGCACACGGACTATAAAATATCGTAGTGTAATCAAAAGCACACGGACTATAAAATATCGTAGTGTAATCAAAAGCACACGGACTATAAAATATCGTAGTGTAATCAAAAGCACACGGACTATAAAATATCGTAGTGTAATCAAAAGCACACGGACTATAAAATATCGTAGTGTAATCAAAAGCACACGGACTATAAAATATCGTAGTGTAATCAAAAGCACACGGACTATAAAATATCGTAGTGTAATCAAAAGAAAGTATCAATTTGCTGTGACTAAATGGGCTGACAGAAACGACTGTTATATCTAGTGACACGTTAGAATAGGGATGATGAGTACGTTTTTTTAAGGATGTCATTCGAACCAGTTTTTGGAGAAGAACAAATGTTTGTATGGGAGCAACTACAATTAAAGAACAAAAATACCCAAAAAATTGAGACAATGATTGACGTCACTGGCGGCAGCGCAAAACGCTTCATACTGATAGACACACAAGTATGACGTCAAAATAGTACAAAGTAGTTGTATCGTTGTATGGAAAATCCGGTAAATTGTTGTTTCGATCGCGAAATACTTCGTTTAATTACATACTTGTCATACAAATTTGTTTCTATAAAAGTGTAAGGTGACAGTTTTAAATTTACTCTTAGACAATAAAAAAAAATGCATAATTTTTCTAAACTTTCAAGGTTCTGATCTTTGTATGATTTAAATTATGTTTTATAATTTCTATTTTACTAGGATAATTTGATGGTCTACTATCCATTTAGCATCACTACACTACGTTATCAATTTGAACGTGAGGCATCATGCCTATTGAGGGAGAGTTACCGTGTTGGTGCCGGCGACGGTGTCGGGCTGCTTGCCGAAGCAGAAGTCCTTCTTGCCGGAGAACACCTCGTAGATCAGCTTGCCGTTGAACACCGCCACCTGGAACGTTACAATAACACCTTCAATTATTCAATCAATCCATTTATTCATTTTGTTAGACATGTTATAATGAGAAGCTGTGGTAATTACAAAAATGGTCGGATTTGTTAGATGGGTTCCTCAAACGCGTTGTTTCAATGTAGCGTTTTCCCGAGTCGCATTTTTCCGCGATCGATCAATTTCCTTGTCGCTTTTTTACTCGTAGCTTTATTCAGCGTCTCATTGTTCAGCAATCGCCTTATTTTCGTGTAGATATTTATCGTTTTTCCGCTCTTTTATAAAAAAAAACCTCGAAGACGAAAGCGGAAGCTTTGCTTCCGCTTCCGTCTTCTAACCTATCTGCGATCCGAGTCGGTTTTGCACCTAAGTCCCTGTTCAAAGGTGGGCATCAAATTAACTTTTTTCTGAGATCAACCAATGCCAAGATAGTGGTGTATCGTAGGCTGTAGGGAACAGGGGCTTAGTAGCAAAACTGACTCGGATCACGGATAGGTTAGAAGACGGAAGCGGAAGCAAAGCTTCCGCTTTCGTCTTCGAGGTTTTTTTTTATAAAAGAGCGGAAAAACGATAAATATCTACACGAAAATAAGGCGATTGCGGAACAATGAGACGCTGAATAAAGCTACGAGTAAAAAAGCGACAAGGAAATTGATCGATCGCGGAAAAATGCGACTCGGGAAAACGCTACATTGAAACAACGCGTTTGAGGAACCCATCTAACAAATCAGAACCTACATATACATCCCTCTTCAATCTCAACATATCTCAATTTGATCTAATATTTGGTCTGATGCATCTTTATAAAACCGCGCCGAAGACGTCTATGTTTTAACGACAATACATATTCATTCAAGTCATTTAAATTGACAACAAAACTGAGTCCTAATACTATACAGAAATTCTGGTTTCAATACAATAAAGAATATACTATAGATAAGACATAAGACATTTATTCAGCAAAAAAAGTTTACACGTACAAGTACCAGTCCCTGCACTAGGCTTTGCCTGTATCGCAGGAGACCGCATATTATTAAATTTTATTAAATTGGATAGTATATTAAATATTATAAATATCAGTTTAAATGAAGAAAAAAATGTATGTGTGTTTGTAAAGTGTTTGGTGTGTATGTGTGTATGTTTTACTTGACTATTTCCAGAATCTTCTCTATGTCCTCATAAGGAAGTGAATTGAGCCATGATTGCACCTTAAGTTTTACTTCCCTCGTTGAGTAGTCTTGCAAAGGAAATTTTGTACATATTTTATTATATATGAATGGATGGAGAAACGAGCCAAACCTTTGGGCAAAAACTGAATTTGTAGAGGAAACAGGAATTCTGAAATTACGTTTTTGCGATAGTTCTGTATATTCGACAGAATTAATAATAGTTAGTTAGTTTAGTAGATAGTTTTATACATAAAATAATTACAATCATTAGACTGGCTGGAGTTATGTCACGTCGTATCGTCATGCGGAAAGTAAACAGTAACACACTAAACAGGGTATTTAACCTATTGGGAGCAATGGGCATTCAAATAATGCAACCCTAGTCAACATGTTTGTCCTTGAACTGGCAGAGCGACGGGTACCTACTTGAAACACGGATTTAATGTTAAACCCTTATTTCCTGAATGTGACTCACGCAGTATGAATCAACTGAAAGAATGTATATGCGCTTTGTGTGACAGTGACAACGCCGTCCGTGCGACTATGAAATTAATGAATTTTTATTCTGCAAGTAGGCCGTAATGGCACTTTTACAAGTCAAAATTCTACCAGCTATGTATTCTATGTGCGAACGATAGTGTCACAGTCTTGTGGTTCCCGATGAATTTGCGCTTTGAAAGGATCTAATACGCCGGACAAGCTATGGTAATAATAATAATACCACGTCTGAGCGAGATGATAGCATACAAATGTCAATAAGTGTGACAGAAGGGGAAATATCATTCGTTAACCTTGTGTCAGTTTCACTTTTTCCACAGCTGATTTCGTATGAAGTTGTGGCCAATAAACCATTACCCGCTCAAATTAAGTAGGTTGTTTATGGGAAGCCATCAGCCATTTTTAGACCAGTTGTTAATTGCGTATAGCTTGTCCTGAGTATTATACGGCCATGGGCAGGAGGGACAGGCCTGCTAAGAGCGGTTATAGTCTATCCGAAACTCTGAGTAAATGCAATCAAAAAACGATTTTGTGCTCTCATGTTAATGTCGTTTTCTGCTTACGTTCTTTGACAGGATTTTATCTTACAATTTCGGACGTACGATACACGCGGCGACTTTTTACAGCGATTCAAACGCGCTACTGTATCGCAACACTGGCCATAGATCACATGCCAACATCACCTGTATCAATATTGTATCGCGTTTGTATTGCTGCAACAAGTGTGCCGTGTGTAACCGCTCTAAAACGTCACGGGAAGAGAGAACTGACTTGTGTTGTGATAGATTCACGGCTTTATTCCCAAAAGGGGTAGGCAGAGCACATGAAACTTATGTTTCAGTGCCACTTTTAGCACAAATGAGGGTATCAAAGATCGACAAAATGTGATACCGCAGTGATAAGTCGACGACGCTTTAGCCTAGTTGGTAGTGACCCTGCCTACGAAGCAAGAGGTCCCGGGTTCGAATCCCGGTAAGACATTTATTTGTGTGATGGATGAACACAAATATTTGTTCTCGAGTCGTGGATGTTTTTTTGTGTATTTAAGTATATAGTACAAACTTTGCTTAGTTTGGGACTAGGTCGATTTGTGTAAGATTGTTCCGTAATATTTTAAGTTGCTAGCCCATCGCCCACAACACACTTCAACCCTGCCACCCACGGCAAAAAGCGGCGCAAAGGGGATGGTGAACGAACCCGACACCACACGGTGTGTGTGTGTGTGTGTGTGTGTGTGTGTGTTTGTGTGCGTACCTTGGGGCGGAAGGCGCGCAGTTTCTCCATGAGCGCGGCCGAGCCCTCCTTGATCTCGCGCCGCGTCAGGTCGGCCGAGCCCTTCGTCGCGCGGCCCACCATGTTCGTGAAGCCGATGCCGAAGTTCAGTAGCTGCAACAAACACACACAGACAATGTTACTCTCTAAGGCCCCATACGCACTTGCGGTGCGGTTGCCGGTTGCGGCCAACCGCTTGTGCAGTTGGACGGAACATATGAAATCGCAAACGCAACACCTCTATGCACTAAGCGGTTGGCCGACCGCCCCCGGCTAGCCGCTTAGTGCGTACAAGGGCTAATAGTAATAATCTCCGGGAGGTCGCTGCATGCTGGTGGCGCAGGACCGGGCATTGTGGCACTCTTTGGGGGAGGCCTAGGGGTGGGTATATGATGATGATTATTAATCTGGCCTTACTTATCTCTTAACACAGCAGTGATAATCTCAAAACCATGTCATAAAGTTATCTTATTTTGGGTTTACCTTGTAGTCCTCGTCGGCGGACATCTGCTCGCGCGTGAGCCCCGACAGGTACAGGCACTTCCAGAAGTGGTTCCCGGGGCCCGCGTAGTGGTGGCCCTTGTACGCCGCGAACAGCCCCGGGTTGATGCCGATCTGTGAACACACGCCGTTGTACTATATTGTTCTACAACTAGGACCAGCTAACTTGAGCTCTGATTTGAATGAATGAATTAATTAAATATTTTATTTCAGGTCTTCACCGACCCATATTAGAGGTCTTAGTTACAATTTAATTTAATTTAATTTGAATTAAATTTGACAAAATCAGAAAAAAACCTGATCTCGTTCCGGATAACTAGCAAAGCTAGTTTTCGTAGAACAACGAAGACTTGAAGAAAGACGTTTTATGTAGATGTAAAAATATTTAAACTTGGCTAGATAGATATAGCAGCTTTCGGAAAAGCGGATATACGTGAACCACAATAAAGGGGTGTACACTCAAAATGTATTATTACTTGAAAAGAAAGAAGCAACCGTTTTCATTTTGCTTGTCAGAGAAAGAAAACGCTCGGGGATCATGACGTCACGATCCTCGAACATCATAGTAAATGACAATCGTTTCATATGAAGGTGCATTTTGCGGAGAAAAGACAGAACATACCACAGGTGGTAAAACTTTGGAAACTTATATCTTTGTTATTATTTAAACTCTTGTGCTTGCATTTTTAATCCTTTTTCGAGAAAATACAAAATTATTGATTATTTTATACGTATAAGTATGAGTCTACACCCCTATTAGCTTATATAATTTAAAGACTATATTCGGGATCATGTAGGCTAGAGGGTCGGATGTGATTCACAAGTCTGTCTGCCGCAAGAATCGCAGTACGCAGTACCACGTTTCGAATGCGGTTCGGTAGGTCCAACCCAGAGTTCAGAAGTCCCATAACTGGCTACGCGACGAAAATCCGAAGTTTGACGACAATATAATTGCGTAATTTCGTCTGTTACGCTAACTCCAAAAGCGTAGCTATAAACGGACGCAAACCACGTGCGTCAGCGAACGCGTAACGCGTAGCCAATACATGTCACTCGCAGCATGTAGGCCGGTCTGTCACACCCCCTGCCAGTGGCGCCGCGTTCAACATATATGTAGGCAAGCCAGAGCTAATTTGGCTTTTCGTTCAGTAGCTAAAAGATAAGGTGTCTTCATGGAGCCTACGGAAGAGTAGCGCTGGATTTATTGCAAGTATGTTTGTCACTCAACAAATAACTGTTTGAATATGAATTTTTGAGGCCCAGTTCTATAGGCAACTCGCCACGTAGCGTAGTGAATTTCTTCCAAAACCAATGGCGACAAATCGCGCCGCAGCCACGGGGTACCCTCCCGTGCGGGACTCGAGGTTATCGTGATAAGTTGGGGCGTGCACGCAAGCTCTATGAAAAACAATTAACGTTTTTGAATATCATCCCATTTTTTACGATGCCTTAGAACTATTCCCATGTACTGTTTATGAATTCCAAGTTACTTCTACGAGTGTCTGTTGCGTTTCTTGTGTTGCTTCTCGTTAATCTCGCTATTGAGAAGCCAAGACGAGAGAAAGGCGAGGAAAGGAGAGTAAACCTATCCTTAATTCCACCTCTTTAACTGTAATGTGACTTGCAATAAATGTTTTTTTGAAGGCTTACCCATGGTGGAAGCGCACTATTAGTGGTAGTGATAGGATCGTAAACATTAATTACTTTGTAACTGTGTACAGGGGAAAGGTGGTGCTATGTGAAGCATTCAGTGACGTAGGCATGGACGCAATTTGATTTATTCATAGCTCGTGACGTCATCAATTTTCTGCCATAATTAGCGTCATGTCTGACTGCCACGTATGTTGAATAGCAAAGTTACATCTATATGGCATTCTGTAGAATTAAAAAGGCTATAAACATTAGGGTGAGAATCCACTAGGGATGTGGTAAACTGTGTTTCCATATATTTTGCCTCGCACGCTTGACAGCTAGTTGTCACTTGCATGGAAACACAGCACAGATGCTCACCCTTAGCCTCGACGGCTTGGTCTACAGTTATCATAACTCCAGCTCTACATATATTAGGACATATTTCGACCATGCTTCGATCCACCGTTGAAACAATTGAAATACTTTTACTTCACAGTAATTACGTCCTCGAGCGAGGGTTGCCAGCCACGTGCCCCCAAGGAACCTTGCGACGCGTTAAACTCTCACGCTTCTTTGACCAAGTGTAGACCTTACTGCATTGATTTAAGATCTACTAATGGTCACTAAGATGTCTTTTGTATAATTCAAGTAAACGAACCCAACTAATAATACACTAGCGTGTGAAGCCGCATTTCTATGTCTCTGACGTGTCGTGTTATGACACGGCAGAACGATATTTTCATACATTTAATGCGGTTAAATAAATTTACACTCGTCTGATGCGCTCTGACGAGCGAGCAGCGGAGCGCATCAGAATGCATCGCGTCAGAAAATACTTTCAGTGCCGGAAACCCGCTAGGTGGGCGCGTTCCTCTACATAGTAGCGCGTATCGCTACGAGATCGTCCGTCGTGAGTGAATGAAATTACGCTGTAATGAAACTTAAGCGACTAACTGTCCAATTGGGTTTTACAAATACATATATGTGGATCGGAATAACCATAAAACGTTTCTTTTGTAAAATGCGACACATTTGCGTCACGTAAAAGGTATTGTGGTCGCCGACAGCGCGGCACTGAGGCGGCGTGACAGCAGAGGGCGTCAGGGCGGGGCGTGGGTGTGCGCTCGCAGCTGTGCGGTCCCTTGCGCTTGCTCCACCGGGTCGACGGTCGAGTTCGACTATTGACAGTGGCGTTGGAGCCCATTTACGTACATATTTCACCAGCTTGAAAATTGCCATCGTTCGACTAATACTGGGTCGATGAGTAACTAATGATGAACAGTAATCACTTCTACTCGTCGAACCAGCAATGTGTCCAATGTCATTGTCAGGTGACAATTGGTGAAATAAGGGGTATGGGCAAAAAACTTTTCCCAAAGTATCAAATCCCAAGCTATTTTGGCATAGAATCATTAGTCAAAACAACTTATCGCAATTTTACGGTTACCTAATTTTCATTTGGCAAATTATTGTTTAACAAATAATTACTTATGACCAAGTATTCATTTTACCACCATAGTCAAATGTATCATTTGGCATAACATACTCTTCCCAAAATCTTGCATGGCATCGTATACATATAATGCACTGTGGATAGGACATGAATTTGTATAACGATCTCATTCTATAATATTCATATAAAATAACAATCAATGTCCATTACCCATAAGAGATATTGAGTCTAACTTACTGACTGTATAAGTATTGTATTTTTTTTTGCTTAGTCATCATACTAGAATAATCCTCTAGACTTTTGTACGTACTTACATAATATTTAAGTAACTAAAAAATGATCGGTTCTGGTATGGTCGCAGTTCTACCTAACACTCCTCGCTTCGCTCGTCGACGTACCTAACTTCCTTAAGGAAGACTATCTATGCTATACGTTGAAAGTGCGAAGTGAGTATTTGATCTAACCATCTTTTTGGAATATACTATTAGCCTGAGGAAAACGTTTGCCTAATGAACAATTATCGTCATAAAACTTGACAAAGTAAAATTATGCAAAATGATAATTTGACCTAATGAATAAAATGCGATATGTAAATATGGAAATGAAACTACTGCAATACATTTTTTGGGAAGTAAAATTTGGCGAAAAATATTATTCCCAAACGGCAGTACACCGAAATAAGGCCCAGATGGGAACTCGGAGAGAAATTAAATAAAAAATAAATAAATAAATATTAGGGGACAATCTTACACAAATCGACCTAGTCCCATAGTAAGCTCAGTAAGGCTTGTGTTATGGGTACTAGACGACGATATATATAATATATACAAATACTTAAATACATAGAAAACTTCCATGACTCAGAAACAAATATTCATGCCCATCACACAAATATTTGCCCTTACCGGGATTCGAACCCAGGACCTTCAGCTTCGTAGGCAGCGTCACTACCCACTAGGCTAACCGGTCGTCAAATTAGAGTTGGGATTAGGCTTTTTCCACTGATACACAGCTCACTTATCGACAACCGGGATCCACAACTCAACGTGCCTTCCAAGACCCCCCCTCTTCCAAAAGCTCTGTTATACTTTTATCAAACGCTCGCTGCGAGCTACTCATTGTGGGAACGGGACACCCCTGTTGCGTTCACTGTTGCACCAATCATAGAAGGTAAGTGCAACATTAATATAGTAACTATTTCGCAGAACCACCCTTACTCTTTAGCTACCAACACAACTAATCCTCAAATCAATAAAGGGTCGGACACGCGCATGTGATTCTTCTGGACTCGCAAGCTTTTATAGGCTACGGTGTCTGCTTACCATAGCCCAGCCTAGCCCGGCGCGATAGCAACCTTCTTGCATTGACATAAGGTTTAACTCCGCGCTACATTCTTGTTGGTTATGCGTGTGGTTGACAACTTGTTCTTTGAAAGAGCGTTGAAAAGGTAAACCCGCGCAATCGAAGCGGTGCGAGCAGGCGGTGCGAGCAGGCGGTGCGAGCAGGCGGTGCGAGCAGGCTGTGCGAGCAGGCGGTGCGAGCATGCGTCGCGACAGTATTCGAGTCACGTTATCTGAAAGGTACTGTAGCGTGCGAGCCGATAGCGCGGCACAGACGCGGCGCGACGGCAGAGGGCGACAGCGGGCGTGGGTCTACGCAGCTGACGCCGTAAGGGTCAATATCCACCAGAGACGATGCGAACATGCGTTTGTCATGCTTGTCATGGTAGGCGTCAAATATATGAAAACAGAGATGTGCTACCTCTGGTGAACACTCACTTTAAGGGCTCGTTACATTGGCCGACTATCGAACTCGGCTGTCGTCAGCTCAAAACTCAAATATGGGCCAACCCATTTAGGGCCCTTTTATTTGAATGTTTTACTATAGATACGCCGCAATAAATTCCCGAACTTGTCTCCTAAAATATCATTACAATGGCATCATGAAAGGTATAATTATATCTATAAAAATCGAGTTCTAGTCTATACGAACGATAGCTTAACGTTTTGCCGATTTTCGGCCCACGCTGAGACATAGAACTTCGTGCCTCGCTCACTCGTTCGACAAACAGTGGAGCCCTACAGCCTCCAATGAGGTAGGTTTAGGTGAGGTAGGGCACAGCGAAATGTCATCCCGCTCGAATTTGGAGCAGCCCAACTGGGGAAGTACCTCCGTCTTGCAGAAGACCACAGCCATAATAACACTACTACTTGCTCTGTAGTAGTGTTGTGTTTCTGGAGGTGAGCAAGGTCGCCAGAGCTCTCGAGGATGCGTTGTGTTGAGAGCGGGGGAATTTGTTCCTTCAGCTCTCAACACAGCGAATCCTTAAACATATAAAGGGTCGGCAACGCCCATGTTACTCCTTGGGAGTTGCATGCGTCTATAGGCTGCGGTGTCCGCTTACCATCAGGCGGGCCGTACGCTTGTTTGCCACCGTCGTTGTATATTAAAAAAAAAAAATGTTTTTTTTTTCGAATTAGTCCATTATTGACTTAATATCTCTGAACATATAAATGAATAACTGCGTAATTTCTCAATGTTTTCGGTAATAAAACTAAGAACTAAATAACACAATTCGTACACGACGTTATTTATAGTTACAACAAATCCATACACGCATGGCACCGCCGGCGACCTTATCGAACAATTGTTGTAGGTGACATTGAGGGTCAGGAGTCAGACCATGAATATGTATGGCTCGGCACTATACCTAGCCGCGGAAGTCTTCGGCTGCCGCTGCACGCTGTGCAGGATTTTTTAAATTATTTACATTTGGAGAACTATGGACCTTTAATACTAAGGACAAGCTATTGTAATAATAATACCTTGACCGAGCGAGATGGTGGTATACAAATTTCTATAAGTGTAACAGAAAGCGATTTATCATTCGTCGTGCTTGTCGTAGTTCCACTTTATTTTGCTTGCCGCAACTTTACTGAGTTAGTATGACGTTGCGGAAAATAAACGATTACCCGCCCAAATTAAGTAGGTTGTTTGTGGTAAGCCGTCAGTTATTTTAAGAACAGTTCTTAATTTAGCTGCATAGGAGCCCTTCCGTCCCTCATTGGCAACGCGTATAGCTCTTCTGTAGAAATCTATATTCTATCTACACTATAAGGTCTAAAGTGCTGGTGTGACGTCATACACAAGGTCCTGAATATGCATGTTGACTAAGGTCGTAAGGTAATGCGTGTCATATCAGCAAATTTTGCAATGTGCGCCCGAGATATGCGATAGACATTGAACAAAGAAGTAAAAAAAAAAACCTTTTCGACTGATGATGAGTTTTAAGTGTATAGTTGTTATCTGTCATTCATTTTATGTCTAGACTAGTCACAAACAAAAACGCTCTTATCCGGCAGCTCCGAAGCCTACTTTATATGACAGCTTGGTCTGTAAATACCAGCGAACGAAAAAAGCATAGAAGTCTAACTAGTGCCGTAAAATGGCCCCACAGAAGGGGTGCCATGGTAGGCGGGGCGTCGGCGACGATGCCAGGCAGCCGTTTAGTTCGAACATGGCTGCCGTGACAAACTGTTAAGAAAACCAAATGTTCAATTTCATTAAATATGCCTTGTTGTGCTGTAAAATGGTGTGTGAGTTTGGACAAGCACAACAAAAAAGATGGAATCACTTTTCACAAGTAAGTACAGCGATAAACAATTATTTTGATTTTATTGTTATGATCACATTTTGTATAGGGATGGTATCATGCCAACAGACATTTTTTTTTTAATAAGTTGGTTTCTATGTTAACCATTGAACATCATATCAATATTTAGTAGCTTTTATCTAAGTATAAAAGGTAACAATATATTTTTTTTAGATTTCCTGCAGATCCAAATAGAAAATAAATTTGGAATGAAGCAGTCCGTTTGGAACGACATGATTTGAAATGGCATGCAAAAAATGACTACTCTTTGTTCTTTACATTTCAATATTTTCAGTCAGGAAGATATTTACGTAACAAACAAGGGTTTAGTCACTAAACTTCTGTGAATCTCAAGAAGAGTGCAATCCCAATTTGTACGGTATGATTACTGAAATGATATATTTAATTTTAAAATTGTCGGTAGCATATGCGTCTGCTTAAAACCACAATTACATTTGGTATTTTTATTTATCTATTAGATACCTGAACTCTCAGCCCTACCCGGGACACTAATTTATAGTGATAATGACATACCGCTCTTGAAAACGGCTCTAAAGATTTCAATGAGAGCCGTTTTCGAGAACGTGATTACAAATATTGCTCGTTTAATAGTATATAATATAGATAGCTACATAGAATTAGAATCTTTAGGCTCCACCACTGTGACCACCGGAGAAAGGATTTAAATTAAGACAGTAATTATCTATAATTTAAATAAAAAATAAAATAAAAAATATATTTCTTAATCAAAGAATATCACTCGAATGTTATAATAACTAACTTGCTTCTTGTCGCATGTAACCATTCAACAATTTTCCGTTTTCCTTGTCACTGTCATATGGCTGTCGTCCGACGTGATGCACGACGGCTAATCACAGCAATGCATTCGTAGATTGACCAATCGCATTCATTTGTGTTGGGTAATTGGAAATAGGCTGATATTTTGGGCAGCTGTGATTGGATGCGCAGTTGACTATGCGCACACCGAGTTTTAGGCACGCATTTGGGTACAAATTTGTAAGGAGCTCGCCTTCTATGTTTTTTTCGTTCGCTGGTAAATACGCTTTTCACACCTGCTATTCAAAGAAGAGTCATTTCTTCCCCTTAAAATGATGGGTCAAACTCGTACTTTCCTTCCTCAGCAGAATCAGTTTTGCTATTCAGGAAAGAGTCTTTGTTGCCCTCAAATGAGAGATTACAATTTTTGACATACAAAGGCGTGAACAGCAGTATGTATCACTTGGTTGCAAAGTTATTTCCGTATTGGACGTAAATACGGTATTTAATCTACATAAAGTAATCAATATAATATATTAAACTTCTCCAATTTACAAACATTCTACATTTTTATAAGCGAAAATTCAAATGTACCTACCTACTTAAAACTTTTGCCAATGTTTTACTAATCTGAAAATCTGAATCTTCATTCATGTAATTTTATATGATGTGTTTTTGTTACTCTTGATTTAACACATGTGCGAGCTGTGGTCACCTATAAGTGGCTAAGCATCTTACTTAGATTTTTTGTATTTAAGCCAAATGTATTGTTCAGATGTGTTATCCGTTGGTGGTCCTTAAATAAATAAATAAATACTTGAACCCCTCGTTACGCTCAAGATTCTATATACCTTTGCCGTAAATATATCGTTTTGCTCCCTTGAGACACCATCTACTATACCCGATAGAATTTAGAATATTTCCGAGCTGGGAATATTCCCCATATAAATCGGAAATAGCACATCACTAGTCAGTATTCACAACGCTGACTCCTCGGCTCACGTGTACCAGCATAAGTCTAACCTTCATTACGGCTGTTACGCTCGACTGGGTTATACTGGGGAGGAATGGTGAGCTCGAGACATTGTCAATCGCTTAGACAAGACGAGTTGACAACGCGTCTTTGTTAGCGGAACAATGGCATTTCGCTGGGAGGGTGGCTAGGCAAAAATAATGCCGACTCGACAATTGGGCCAGCCGCGCGAAACGCCGTATTCCTAAGATCCATTGAATGCCAACCGTAGACGTTCGACACGACATTCCCTACCTTCCTAATTACTAAGAATAAGTATAACTGGGAAAATTTGGTTTTCCTGTGTTGCGTCAGATCAGCCATCAGATAGAAAGCTTTCCATAACAACAGATTTTGTTTCAAGTTTCTCTTTTTGCAGTATTTTATCGAAAGAGACGGGTGTTTCTGTCTAAAGCAGCGGGGTCCTCTCCGGAGCACTTGCTGAAGCCAGCAACCAGGATAAACGCTCAGATGAGAGAAAGATTTGCATACATGTAGGTTCCTCTTGTGTTGTCCTAATATGGCACAATATGTTGAGAGAGAGGTGTGTTTTATCGATATCACGCAATACACGTGAGTCAATATCTCTCTCGTAAATGTTGTAGGCACCCTTGCTCTCAAAGTCTCCACCTAACGTCCGGCAACATTGAAAGCTGCCTCTGGAGTCACTCGGTACCAAAATACGCCTTAAGGCAACACGAGGCAAGTATTGGTAGTACCTATTGGTACCAGCATTCAATTACATCTCGCAGATCAAAGCCACACTTAGTAAATGATACCTTCTTGTGAGTGTATCAGTTGGGTGGGGTGGCGTCTACATAAAAGGAAATTAGTAAATGTGTACATTTAAGTGCAAACCAGAGTAAGTGCGCTCAACCGTTTCTGGTAATTTTGGGCATCAATGACCACCACCACACTCTCTGTACATTGGATTGTTGGTGTTCCTCAGATGCGCGGTCAAGGAAAGTTATTTACCTGGCTGAATTCGTACAGCGATAGCGATAGCGGTAACGTTTGTAACATTCGAACTTGTATGAAACACTGCATCGTCATCGTCCTAAAGTCAAAGATATATTCTTCAATTTAGGCATATTACATGCACCTATAATGTCGAGTCCCAGACCAGTTCGATTATAAATAAATTCGTGTATTATACGCTGCGCCAACGCTTTTTGGACGTTTCCCTAGCGACAATTCAAGTACAGGCGAAACTAAAGATGGTTTCCCGAGCTCCGGCGCTCCACAAAAGACTTGACTTCATTTATTCCATACAGTTGATCATTCTCTATC
Organism: Epinotia ramella; assembly: GCA_947578815.1. Taxonomy (NCBI): domain Eukaryota; kingdom Metazoa; phylum Arthropoda; class Insecta; order Lepidoptera; family Tortricidae; genus Epinotia; species Epinotia ramella. Next base: position 16,872,887 of record OX388223.1, read on the forward strand.
ACGGCGGTAATGGCGGTAATGTCTCTGTCGTTGTGCTCGAAAATCCAGTTACAGTGTTAAAGCAAGTAGAATGCGTCAAGCGAACCTGGCAGCGACATGGTTGGACAATCGTTGGGGGTTTAGTGGGTAGTCTGGGCCGCCAGGTCCTCTTTGACCGGGCGGACGGTGCGTCAATGCATTCCCCCAACGTAAAAAAAAGGTATGGCAACCGTGTGCATGCCTAATTGCCTACGTGTGTGTGTGTGTGTGTGTGTGTGTTTGTGTGTTGGCGATCGTACTCACAATGATGATGTCGAGGTTCTCGGCGAGGTGGTCGGGCAGCGTGCGCCGCGCCACCTCCTCCTCGCTCATGCCGTTGAAGCGGTCGTGCTTCTTGCGCTCCTTCACGGGCCGCACTTCCTGACCTTCCAGCTTTATCTCCATCCTGCAACATTACCAGCATTATAGATACTCCTTCCATCACTGACACATACTTCGCCACACGCGAGCGCGCTGCTGGCGGGACGTGAGCGGGGCGCGTCGCCGATGTCAGAATGTATGCTTTATATCGTTACATTAGGGCACGCAGGTGACGCGTCGCGCTCACGCTGCCAGGCCAATAGGGGAGTAGACACCAAATAAACAATATTGTTGAATATTTACGAAATAGGATTAAAAATATTATTATATTTTATTTTTTATTATTTTTATTTATTTATAAAAAAAAAATCGCAATGTTATGTGTCGAATATTCTGTCCCTTTTCTGCGAAACGCACCTTCATATGAAACGATTGTCGTTTACCATCTATCGTGACGTCTGAATGGGATTTTCGTCACTAGGCATATTTTGTTGCCTTCTTTCTCTTGGAGTAATAGTATTTTTAGAGGCAATATTACCAATATTCATTGTAAATGGTGAAACATTTTTTTTTTTGAGTTATGATAGTCCAATATTGTTATGTGATGAGATCTAGTATATGACACTAATTATCTTTAATATTGATGTCGAAGTAGTTCAGTTGTCTGTGATTTATATGCATAAAATTAGATCTTAAATACTCGTACACTCGTATTTGGCATTTGCAGATTACGAAAAACTTAAAGGTAGAAGTTCGGTTTCTATAAATCTTAATGCTATACCTAATTTCGCCTGTTCCGTTTGATTCGATTTGACGCTTACGGAGTGGCGTAAAATGTAGGAAATTTAGGAAAGAAACTAGCAGACGTCTATAAGGATGGCCGAATCAGTACGAATGTCCAAAGCGTGTAGTCACGACCACGACAAACAATCAAGAAGATGCGGAGATCATCTCAGTATCAAAGACAGAGAGATTTGATTTAGTGGTGGATGCGGTCAAATGGCTGGATACATTCGGGCCAGCCTAAAATAGAACTAGCGCTGACGTCACACCACACGGTGGTAAACACGGGTCAATCGGCGCGATTGTCGAGATCTTGGTATTGTCACCGTTACTGATAGGTTGCCTCAGTTCTGATACGAGCTATGGGCGTATTGAGATTAAATTGGAATTGGTAGGTGCGCATGTACAGTCAACCTCAAACGTAGATGAACAGCTTGATACCTTGCCGCTTTGACCCGTATGACAACCTCGTATGGCAGTAAACATGCGTTAAAGTGACACGGTACGGAAGTGTTGAGCCCCTTGGAGTTCCACCGTACATGCGCGAATTTCGCGCGAGCTCTCGCGCAAGCGAGAACGTTGAAACCAATATGATTCCAATCTGATATCAAAAAGTCAGTAGCGACGTGCTTGATTCCCAGGACGGCTTGATAAATGGAGGAAATCAAGGCGTTTGGGAATCCAAACATTTTCCTTCGTGAATGGCAGCATGGGAACTACAGACAATTTCTTTCCGCCTACACACCTGTGTCTAGCAAATACATAAACTGAAGATGATGACGTCACGTGTTTTTAAATCTCTGCTCCCTTTAAAGTTAAGCACGAAACTGGTTGAAATATGAAATATATACAAAACATAAAAACAATATGTAAAAACAAAGGACGGCAAGATTGTCAACTGCCTAATCTTCCTACCAAGTGAAGTTCGTTCGCGTACTGAAGAATCAACATCCCTATGCCAACACTCGCTACTTCCACTGAATATTAATATACGCTTTCAGGATTCCATTTATGAACACATCGGGTTTGTCTTGTGTAGACCAGGAGGCGCTGCGGCCGCTTTCTGTCCCCACTATCAAGGCCAGCTGGATGGTACAGTCAGCATCATATAGTTAGTAGCAGCCAAAGTAGCCAAATATATCGGAACACGTCTTTATTACTATAGGAATAAGGAAGTGTTCCGATATCTTTGGCTACTTTGGCTGCTACTAACTATGTGATGCTGACTGTACTTGTGCACCTTCATCATCATCATCATATCGGCCAAAAGACTTCCACTGCTGGACATAGGCATCCCCCAAAGAGTGCCACATTGACCGGAGTCCGCTGGATGCGGGTGGCGCAGGATCGGTCATTGTCCACCTTATTGCATTTTAATACGATGATAAATGTAAATAGCTCTGTGACCATCGAATTCTATAATATTGAATAGTCGTCTGATTTATAGAATTGTACAAAAAATAAACTCAATAGGGGCGTAGACTCGAAAATTAGTATTACTCCAAAAGAAAGAAGGCAAAAAAATATGCCTAGTGACGAAAAACCCATTCAGATATCTCAAAGAATTACGAAGCTACAACCGTTTTAATATTGCTTGTTAGAAAGAGAAAACGCAAACGGTGTGTGAGGTCACATTACAGGATGCTATCGGGGGGCCGCGTAGACGGCGGCGCCGACCACGGTGCGGCGCGGCACGTTGCCGTCTTCTGTGACGTCACATTCTTCCAGCGTCATCGTTTCATATGCAGTTGCGTTTTGCGAAAAAGGGACAGATACCCCTTCTTAAAATTTTCGACACTTATAACTTAACTTTTTGCTTTGATTTTTTCTTGATTTGACTACACTTTTTATCCTTTTTCGAGAAAATATGACAATATTTATTATTTTATTTAGTGTCTACGCCCCTATTGGACTTCACAGAGTCAACTTACACACAAACAGCCAAAGTTAAATAAAAGCTTTTTCTCCAATATGCTCGGAAATGTGCGCCTTACTGTAGCAAAAGTAGTAAGTACGTGAAGTTCCTCGTTGCTGACGAGCGCAAATTTAAAAAGTTAAAAGTCATTACTGTACAGTTTTAGCGGCCAGGAATTTGTATGAAATTCCTTTACTGTATACTTTTTTACCTTTTTACTATATGCTTTGACTAAGACAAATCACTACAAACAGCTAAGTGCTCGTACGTTTAAAGACCTTGCAATTTGTCACAACAACTTGTTTGTAGCCTGCTTAAAGTTTTCTCGAGTTTTCTTTTTTTTAATGGGCATAGACAAAACGCGTACCTACTTTTGAAAGTGATCGAAAAGACGTTTTTAAAAATGTCTCAAATAGTTTTAATGAACAAATAAAAATATTTATCGAAATTAAACTGACAACGAACTAAAATGCAGTTCGATTGCAATCCCGTTTAAGAGGCTCCCATACGCCAATGACCTTCGATCTGAATCCCTTAGTTTTCTAATGTTTTTTGTAGCTTATTATATTAACAACAACGGCTTTAAGCAATATAGTATCCCATATTTACTTCAAACTTCATTGTTTTCGAGATATTTGGCATCAAAGTTGAACAATTTTAGGCCAAAAAACTGGTTTTCTGGCCATAACTTTTGTGTTAATTGGTTTAAAATTAAAACCCTCTGCCAGTTTTTAGAGACGTCATAGACGAACCCAAATTTGTAGATTTCGTATATGTTAGATCTTTCACGTCAATAGAGATGCGAAATAAGTGTTTTTTTAGACAATGTTTAAAAAAATCATACAAAATGAAGTATTAATTTGTTTCAAAATCCGGTCTGTCAAAATGGAGATAAAAGATTGAAGAACCGATAGCCGTTTGATTTATGATTCTATCTGTAGTGCAAAAGTAGTAGATACGATTCAAAACTTGTCAAAAATCGATGAAAACCTCGGGTAGCCCCTTAATCTTTAATAATTTGGATTGCATAAAACATTTAAAATTGTGACCGATTCTAATGGCTATTTTTTTGTTATGTATGCCAATTGAACCTGGCACTATGAGTCATGCCGTGTACATACTTTAAAAAAATAAGTTGGGCGGGAACTTGATAGGTTATTGACATAGGTACTCGCTTATTTAAGATTATTGAAAATATTATTTGATTTCCTCACATTTTTGGAGAAAAGCACTATATCTGCCTTGGCGGGAACGGCATTCGTGGATTCGTCTCTATTGTCGGATTCAGCTTTGCTTCATCCGACAAAATCAACTCATCCACGAATTGCATTAAAAATCCGACTTTAATTGTAACCGTAGTTGTGTAGCTAAGCAGTGCGCGTCTATGTTTTCGTAATTATTTCTACCCCCATGTCACATTTTATGTTCTTATTTTATTTTCAATCTTCATAAACATTAGTAACTAATGTAAATTCAAATGTATAATGTCCTAGTGTTAATTAGTGTCGCTCACGGGCGAAATATACATAGTTTAATTTTAATGCATGCCTTATTCTCATTAAGTGATATGTTACATTTCTTTTAAGAAAATAAAGTTCTTTAACCACAATTGCTGCTTCCCGGCCGCTGCAATAATGTACTATTTCTCCAATATGCTCGGAAATGTTCGCCTTATTGTAGCAAAAATTGTACGTGAAGTTCCTCGTTACTGAGGCAAATTTAGAAAGTTAAAAGTCATTACTGTACAGTTTTAGCGGCCAGGAAAGGGTACGAAATTCCATTACTGTATACTTTTTAACCTTTTAACCATATGTTTTGCCTAAGACAAATCACTACAAACAGCCAAGTGCTCGTACGTTTAAACGTCTAGCCTCACAACAACTTGCTATAGTTAGACTGGTGAGTAGTGTATGGTTGTCTCTTTCCAACTATTATTGCAAGTTGGTGTGACAAATTGCGCCCGTTTGTAGTGTGCTTAAAGTTTTCCCGAGGTTTCTTTTTCATTGTCATAGTCAAACGCTTTTGTCTGTAATATATGAAACATGATTTTATCTGTAATATATGAATATTTATCTGTTTATAAGATACGCGCCGATGGCGGCCATTATTTCAAAGATTAAAAATGTAGGAGTGACAATTTCCTAAGACTGTTTTGCCTTATTATTGGAACATTAAACTGAGTAGACTGACTATTTGAAGCTTTAAAGGTCTTAATTTTTGCGCCAAAATAGCAGCAACCATTTGCTTTTTTTATTTAATCGTTTTTATGAATATTTTGATTGGCAACGTTTTGTTGCTATTTAAAGAGAGTAAAAGAGAATAAAAAAATATTTCAGAGTACATACATACACACATATACGGACATATTATGGCCATACAAAAAAAGCAGTGGCTCACACTAGGCTAAGCCTGTCCTGTGCCACTACATTATAAAATCACGAGAGTGGATCATTATTATTATTAAACACATTAAAGATAATTTAACATTAGCATTAACACAGTAATTAACATATCCGATAATTTAGATCTTAAGTTCTACTCATTTAAATCCTAGGTCAATTATCTTATATAAATAATGTACGCGGCGCGAGTATGGTCTCCGAATATGAACGCATGAGCAATTTAGGAGAATAGGTAATAAACATTAGTCGCCAAGCCGCCATCCACATTAATTTCCAATTGCTTTCAATATCTATATCTGATGATCCCGATGGGACCTTAAATGTGTAAGGTTTTGACTGAAACTCAAAATATCTCGTTATTTAGTTTTTTTGTCTAGTTGCGATTGCTATCAAAATCGATATCTGAGGATCTGCATGGACCTTAAATTGGACTTTATCATCAAATCTGAACCAAAATGCTGAGACAAATTGCATCAACACAGCATCCTCGGGAACTATAAAGAAGAGCTTTTTTTTTTATACGAGTGTATTAAATCACGCTATGGCCATAACTGAATCCGACTGAACATTGTCGCATCTACTCCACGTTTACATACTCTTTGATTTTCCAAGATGGCGGCCTGACTGGAAGACGTCAAGAGAAATGTTCTGGGTTGCCAGTCTATACGTAGTAATAGTATGTCAATGATGCTGATGGAGCCAACTCAAACGACAGTTGGTCAGAAGCTGTATACGTTTGACTATATGCTGATAGCCAGCAAATACCATCTGAACACAACCTTACCACCAAAGGCCTTTAATGTTTAGATATTTATGAGTACTCTTTCACGTTACAATTTGATAACGAGTATATTTGCCGAGTTTCTCTAGTTGTATGTATGTTTCGATCATCCCCATATAACGATGATGAATCTGTTTATAGCGGCCATACCACGTGGCGATCGACTAAAATACTCCCGTAAACACCCACCCGTCCCCCTCGCGCCCGCGCGTGCGCGCCGCGCGCGAGCGAGACGGCGTCCGAGGGGATGCAGGGCAAGGCTGGGACATACGTTTTGAATTACGGCCGAGGGGAGCATTGCATTGTTATTTAAAAACACGATTGAGGACTTTTCTTGTTTATTTTGATTTTATGTTTGGACTAGATGTGTAAGTATGCCAAACTTTGTTAAAATATTTGATTCGGCAGAAAAACGGAATCAAACATGAAAGTTATGAATTCCGGATTAGGCTACCTTTCCACCAAGCAAAGCTTCGTTTCCATACAATTAACAACTCGCTTCATAGATTAGCTTAGCCGATTTGGAAGAGAATTCGCACCCAGATGCAATTTTGAAGCGAGGAAATATCGTATAAAATCGTAGCTAGTGGAGATCTGTGATCTCTGTCTACCCTTCGGAAGAGTGGCGTGATCAGTTGATCGCGTATTTATTTTTCTTTGCAGTTTTAGCGAGCCGTGTGTTTCCATAAACTCTCACTTCTAGCCATCACCTAGCTCTCCTATCGATCCTAGCGAGCTCGTGCGTGCTGGAGCGCGTCGAGGGAACCACCACGAACGTTTGTTGGGAAATAAAAACTGCGCAGATACACATTTGTCCATGTCTATTTACATTTTATACAGAATAATTACAAGTTTAATATAATACTGTCAAAATAAAATATGGGCCATTTAAATTTTTCTATTTTATCGTTAATTATTAGAAAAAAACTAATCTGAATCCAGATCATTACAATTCAACCTATTTCATGCCGGTGTGTTTAAGTCTGGAATAAATATATTACTGTTTAATCTAATATTCATGTAACGATCACCATACTTGTGGCCCCTATTTTCTTTTGGCTAGTATATTACCCTGCCTTGTTAGTTTTAGTATGTGTGGTGTCAAATCTTGTAACAGAATTTTAAAGACATACCTTTTACATCACACTCGCAATTCAAATTTCACGCGCTCTTTTTCAATCAATCAATCATATTTATTTGCAAAAAATACAGTAATTGCATGTGTTTGTACAGTGTATTTTGCTTGCAAGCAAGCGTGCAAACATTCAGGATAATTAATTTAATCCTTATCCTTAGCGCGCATAGAAGGATTAGACGAATGAAAATAGACCTCTACTTCCACTACTACACTTGGCCAGCTCCAATCGATGTCTATCCAGGTCCCGCATCGCGTGGTGCCGCGTGAAGTGGGTTCCGTGTATGAAGTGGGTCGCGCGCAGGGATCGCTAATTCGGGCCTCGGGGTCGGCGGCCGCGCCTAATTGTGCCGCGCGGTGCGGGGAAACCGGGCAAGGTCGAGACGGCTTGGCGGCTTTCTATTCAACTTTGATTGGGCCCACTGTTGGGCAGAGTCCGACTTGAGGCTGAATGTCATCAGAGCAAGCTAACCTATGTTATCAATAGTAGCCAACGTATCGGCTAATCGGTCCAATCGTAACGGCCTTAGAGACAAAGCTGTATCACTTGTATGGATATGTCGAATAGAGTAGGTATAGTTGTGGTGAAAAATAACCTATAGGCGGAAGACCACAGACCACCAGCTACGCACGAAAGCGAGTCAAGTCGATCAATTTGGCAGCGTGTATCTGTCATGTGCATATTAACACGAGTGGAACTCCAAAAAACTAATTTAGTCTGGCTTAACAGTTGACCAAAACACGTGGATAGTGCTTAGAAATATGTGTAAATGTAATATTTCTCGCTAGTCCATGGACTACTGCAGTCTCATTACATAAATCATAATTTAATGAGACCTACATGCCTACCGACACTTTCTTGCAAGCACTTAGAGGATCGAGTGCATCCTTCATTCTATAACCCTTTCTCTCGTACTCATAGCCCGTCGCAACGGATTTAAAAAATACGCAAGTAAGAAAAGATACTGAAGTTCGATGTTAGCAACAAACTAAGGAAAACAAACCGACGACCAAAAACTTAAAACACCAGACAAAACTCCAAACAGAGACGTTCCAAACGCTCATTCCTAGATTCCGCATACCATAGATATTTATACAGTGGAAAGAAAGTTGCCAACGGTTCCCCGTAACACCGACGTTAGTTCCAAAGTTACGAAGGAGTGCAAATTCACAAATTAGCTCTCAGCTGATCGCTCGCTGTCAATTCGCAAATTGTAGTTAAAAGTTGGCGAAACTTCGGGGCGCTGGTTGTACGGAAATAAAACGGCTTATGTAAGTTTGTGGAGCAACGATCATGTGCTTTTCAATATGGAAACCGACTAACTTTTGTAGCACGTGGCGCGTGGTGAGGAAGGCCCAAGCCACGCGCACGCGTCCCGCAGGCGGTGTGACATGCCTTATGAGGATTCAGACTTTACGTTACGACGCAGTGGAACGCGCATGTCTGAGGCTGGGCATGAAACGGAATTACATCCAATACAAACTATATATTTACGGCGAGGGTGGTTTATTGAATCGTGGATGAAGCGAGTTTCTAAAATAGAATCTTGAGCGTAACTAGGGATTCAAGTGTTCAAGATGGAAATCATTTTGCTTCCGAGAACTGGAATACCTATCAGAAAATAAAATACAACTTTCATCTCCCATTCGAGTTCAACATCAATAACTCTTTTCGGAAACGTCACCTGTACGAGATATATCTTCGTTAATTGCCGCTTCACGCAAATTAACCAAAACTTGACATTTAACGTTCGGGAACAAGTTATAAATCAAATCGTTACAAATTAAAGCATTGCGCGGCTCGGAATCGAATTGTTTACATGGATTACGCCGAGTGTTAATATTGCAAAACGAATTAAAGCCAGCGCCGGCCATTCCGACCCACCTGTGGCGGTGTTATTGTCTATAAATATACAAATATCGGGCCGCGGAAATCGGGACGGGGGTGACTGATATCTCCGGTGATCGACTAACTTTTGGGACCGATAACTCGAGCAAGAGTGCACATTTTTACACTTGTTCCCTCATCGTCAGTACTAGTGTTTGACCTGTTAGAATGGGGTTCACTTTCCAGGTTTTTTACTTTGGCAGGCACTGAATCTTAGTTTTAGGTTCAATCGCCTGCGTTCGGTTGTTCCACCCTTGCAATGCTTATTCCTTATTGTTCTCCCAAATATAGCAAATTCATTACACATGTGAGTGTCAATCATCGTGTAATGAATGAAAATCATGCTAATCCCTCATTAATTCTCTTTACGGAAAATGTATTTCTGATATAATACCTACCAATTTCTGTATTCGACGTTCGACCATGTCGTCTCTACTCTCTATGTCGCATCGTTATCCTGTTTCGAACCATGGCAACAATGCGCCGGAACCCGGCCGGGTGCAGCTGAACGGGGTTCCATTTTCCTGTATTGTGTGTTATATTATATATAACATAACCCTGACACAGCACATACAGCGACCGTACTATGACTTCATTCAGAGAAATAAGCCCACAGCAATTCAGTATGCGCTCTGCTTGGTAACATTCGCAGAGCAAAGAATCGGAGACGTGACCGGCTGACCTGCTGTGATAGGAAATCAATCTATGTGCAGTTATTCTTATGTAGGGGACATTAAGAGACACAGAGCACGTATACCTGTCAACATTGTCAACTGGTGTAAAAACTTCAATAAACCAAATCCAGCCACAACGGAAGCTTGGTTAGTATAATGCCTTAGTGCAAAAACTGGCTAACTGCATCAATTAGCTTCGATAAAAAAAAAGACTAGTTCTGGTAATTACAGTAACGTACTCGTATAAGTCCGGAACATAGAATCGTATCGAAAATTAGGGGCATGTAGGAAAGGGCGTTCGCAACTAATGGTTGTTATATAATGACATACATACATACATTCATTCACGCCCTTTATCCCTTAAAGGGGTAGGCAGAGTACATGATACTTGTGTTCCAGTACCACTTTTAGCATAAATCTGGGTATAAAAGATCGACAAACTGTGATATCGCAGTGACAGGTTGCTAGCCCATTGCCCATAACACACTTCAACCCTGTAATATGATGAAGCTTTTGAATATAGAAGCAAAGCTCAATAACTCGGAATGACTGTAGGTAGGTAACCAAGGACAGGAGGTAACGTATGTTAGATATTTAGAACATCCCCGTGAATACATATACTTGTACTGTGACGAAGCAACAACCGATACCGAGGATGCGACGAGGAAAACCAGAAGTGAGCGTGGTTTAGGGAAAAACGACCAATCACTTTCAGCTTAGCATTGTAATTTGAGCTTTCCTGCTATAAGAAAAGGGTCTGAAGTCGCGTCAAGGCGAGAGGCACGTCAAGTGTGAACGTGACGCGCCGAGGCCGCCGATAGATAACGACCGCCCATAATCCTTCCGCTTTCCGAACCTAACACAAACGAACCGGCAGAACCACGGAATATTGATGCAATTATTATTTCAAAGTGTCTAAACCTCACATGGCGTCGCGAACCCCGCTGAGATTCACAGCGTTAGCACAAGACGGCGCGCGTGCTGTATCGCGGCGAGATAGACTATCTGACTCTTTCCAAGTGTTCTCGTTGAAAGAGACGGTTGGTCTATCTCGCCGCGAGGCTGCTCGCGCGCCGTCTTGTGCTAACCGTGCAGATGGCATGTAAGGCTAACAGCCCCTCGGGCGAGCGATCACGACGACGTTGGCATGTGGCAAACAGCCCCTCGGGCGAGCGATCACGACGACGTAAGGAATACCACACTGAGAATGTATAATTTCTCGCAAGCTTCCGAGAAACTACTTGTGCCTGTGCCTATCTGTTGTTGTTTAAACTGCGAAGCCTACTCCTGTGAATGATTGAAAAGTGGGGCGCATCCTCGTGGATTGAACAAATGTGGATTGAAATTAAGAATAACATACGACTAATTACAGATACATTAATAAAGGTTGTTTCACAGCGACTATAATCGTGAGCTACGTCCGTTAAATTGTGTGTATGGCAAGTTTGACGATAGGTGACACCTACCGGCGAGATTTAAGGCGGTGCATTGGAAATTATCGCGTGCTTTGAAACGCCGTTCTGACTAGATTAAGAGACAATAAGGTCTGATTTTCAGATATATGATTCTTGACTATTCGTCCGCGTAGTACTTGTAACTGTCTTGTGTGATGAGTTCATTAGTTTAAATTGCAAAATTTCAATTGAAAACACCGTTTTTACAAATATAATATCTTAAGAATCATCAACAGACGTTTCTGCTTAAATTGTATATTTTTTCATAATGTAGGTATTAAAGAAAGCTACATGACATGAAATTTTTGCTTTAATCCGTCCAGTAGTTTTACTCACGTTAGTTCGGGCTACCTGTATAGTTTAAAACAAACTTATCTAATGCTAAAAGACGGAGAACTTGCATTACAAGTGGAAACCTCCTTTTATTAGAAAGAGTACGTACTATTATTCTTTGATCTGTGGAAAGAGACTTCCGCTTGTGTTGCCTATAAGGTCTACCAATAGTCAGCTACAGTACGATCGAGCCACACAAGTTTGCCTCTCTGATGTTAGCTACTTATAGTAACGGCGCAAAGGTATCACAGGGGTTCGACGGGTACGGCAGGCGACCTTGAGGCGCTGAGGCTAACTTCAGAGACGCAAACGTATGTGGCGCGTATTGTAAGGAGGTATATGTTAGTCGGTAGATTACTTACCCATTCTCGTCTTTAATCTTCTTCTTCCGCCCCCGTTTCTTGGGCTGGTTGAGCATCATCTGCGGATGCATCTGCATGTGGTGCTGCGCGTGGTGCGGCGCGTGCATCGCGTGCGGATGCTGCTGGTGCAGGTGCTGCTGGTGCACGTGCGGCTCCAGCGCGTGGTGCGTCGGCGCACCGAGCATGGCGCACATCGCGTCCTCCTCCACGAAGGAATACGGGTCGTCGCACTCCCGCTTCACCCCGTTGTACATGTCCTCATCGCGCTTGTGCTGCTGGTGGGGATGCTGGTGCGGATGCGGCTGGTAGTGCGCGTGCGCGTGGTGCGACATGTCGTACGGCGCATCCGGCTCGCGCTTGAACCCGTACGGGTCCGAGTATTTGGGGAAGGGGAAGGGGTAGTCCGGCTGCGGCTGCTCGAAGTGCCGGTAGGCAGGGTAGTGGCGCTGCATCAGCTCGTAGGGCTCGGGCTCGTGCTCGGGCTCGGGCTCGAGCTCCTGCTCGGGGGAGGGGTTGTGCGGGGTGGGAGGCGCGGGCGAGGGGTCGTGCGGCGGCACGGGCGCGGGCGGCGCGGGCGGCGCCGGCGAGCCCTCGGCGCTCGAGGGCTTGCGGCGCGCCTCGCCGCTGTTGCTCGTCTCGTAGCCGTCGTCCTGCCCCTCGGAGCCCTTCGCCTTCTCCGAGCCCTCCTCCCTGCAACACGACGGTCGGTTAGCGCGGTTAGGTAACGTACGGTTGCTAGGCCGCTATCGATGACATACTTTCGCTTACGGCCGGCCCGGATTCTAAAATCGTTAAATCGCCGACCGAAAGACATACATTCGGGCCTAAATATAGCCTGGAGCCATTAAAGAGTACACATATGGAATATCAATAAGATTAAAATAAAACACGAGCAGCGGGTGAACAGCCTTTAATATAAACAAACAAGTAATTTCGGCGCGTCATCATAAATTCGACAGACGTGTTGATAGGAGGCGGTCACAATCACAACACGACTACCTGCTCTTATTAAACCCGACACCTATTATTTACATCTGCAGCGCGTCTCGCATAACAAGACAAATGGGCAATTCTACCACGTTACGTGCGACATTGTATGAATGAATTGAATATTGATGAACGATAATGAAGTTAAACATGTGATAATTCTTGCTTTGTATCGAGACATACGCCGACAGAACAATCGGAGTGATTCGTTTCGTTCGAAAGCAACTTTTATTAACTCACAGCCAGGTTAATTTATGATATGTCGCGGTTTTGGGAAACTGAGAAATCCTGGCGATTATATCACATCAACTGGCTAATTATGTAATTATATACAGCTTTTTGCTGTGATACAAAGGTGCGTTTCACTACCGCGACACTAGCCATATATCACCTGTCTCAGTCACATGCATCGCGTTTGTATCGCCGCAAAAAGTTGCCGTGTGAAAAGTCGATATGACAGTTACGTCGATACAAAGTTATATCATCACCTTGAACCAAGCGTTTCTGACCCACAAAACCTATCATAAAATGTCCAAAACATAATTTAACAATTGAATAAACAGTAGCACGACATTACGACGATTCGATATCTTGAGTCTTGAGGCACCGTCATTGCTGAGCTTCCATGAGATTGATGTTCGGTGCAGCTTGAGTTGGTCGGGGCGCTAGCTGGGAACCCTTCGACAAGCACCATTAAAGGCGCCTGCGGCGTTGCCTGCCTGCCTTTATAATTAGCCTCATAGCATTCCGGCGCGGGGGCGTGCGTTCTTACATAACACACACCAACGCATTCGCCTAATGCCTGCTTATCGAGTTTCAAAGGCTCTACAAACTGCAGGTTTTCGGTTTCCAACGATCGGCGCTCAAAATCAGAAGCGGGATCCGCTCTTTTTGTGTAGCGTGGGAGCGGAGCGCTGCATCGTTAATAATAAATCCCCTGGTAGATATAGCACAGGTGCACGTTTAAGTAAACAGGTTGATATGACCACAAGCAAGAGTATCAGCTGATCGTAATGTACTATGTAATAGTAATAACCCGGCTTGAATGACTCCGTTCACGCTCGGCGCTTCAATTAATTCTAATGTGGCTGCGGCGAGACAACTCGCCTTCTTTAGATTGACGAGTACTTTTACTTTTTTAGAGGATTCTTATTGGATGCATTGCATTGTTTCTATCTTTCTTTTGTGATTTTCTTTTAGGAGTGTTGTTAGTTATAACGAGGATGAGTAATCGTTTCAGAAATAGATTTCGCTTTTTAGCTGACAAGATAACGATCACGTTTAGGTAGTTACGAGTACGTATAGCATCCTTCACTACCAAGTACGTAAGTGCGAGAGGGACGCTCCACGTGCGTGATCAAGCTAGCTAGGCTAGTAAGAAAATATGTCATCGCTTGTTCTGGGTTCGCAAAAATATTCTAAATACTGAAATATTTAACGATGGTTTATTAAAGTTGAAGTCACAATAAAATTGCAGTTATGCGATATCGTGGACCTTATTATATACCATTGAGATAAAGCCTAAAATGATTATTTAAGTATACCTCTGACTATGCAGTCCCAGTTTTTAGAGAGGAACAAATGTTTGTATGGGAGCAACTACAATTAAAGAACGTAAATACCCAAAAAATTGGGACAAAGATTGACGTCGCTGGCGGCAGCGCAAAACGCTTCATACTGATAGACAGATAGGTATGACGTCACAACGACATTTGTTAGTACAAACAAAGTACATGTATCGTTGTATGGAAAGTCAGATAAATTGTTGTTTAGGTAGCGAAATACTGCGTTTAAGTACATAGTTGTCATACAATTTTGTGTCTATAAAAGCGTAAGGTTTCTATTGGTAACTTTAAATTTACTCTTGGACAATAAATAAAAACGCATATAATTTTTAAACTTTCAAGGGTCATATCTTTTTTCAATTTTAATTATATTTTATAATTTATACTTTACTACGATAATTTGATAGTTTACTATCCATTTAGCAACACTACGTTACCAATTTGAACATGAGGCACCATGCCTATTATGGTGGTTATACAGGGGTGTATTGAATTCGGTCAGTCGATTTTGAACTCTATATCAAATGACTCAAAGTTCTTTTGTGTTTGCAGTAATTACGTACCGTCAACGTCAAAAGTAATTGGTAATTTTCATTGTTAAATCGACACATTCAAAATTCCGCAGAATTGTTACGTTAATACGATATACTACGGTACGGTACGGTTATACGGTATTACTAAAATGGTACAATTTTTAAGCTGATCAATATAAAACCAATAAGTACTTAATTTTAATCAAAAGCCCAAAACCTGGTTACTACGCTAAGCAACTGATAATTATAGATAAGTCGACAGACTTTGAAGGCCTTTGCCGAACACGATAAACGAAATACTGCAGTACGGTACGATAATGGCATTCAGTTACAATAAGTATCTTCACTACGCACCTAAAAATATCTCTATAATCTACTTATGCAGTTTAACAAGATAAGTATATCAAGTGTTAGTTCCTAAATTTATGTACATATATGTACCTAGGTGCGTTCCTAAAGGTTAAAATTTATCTGCGCTACCTTATACCAATAACAATAAAGTAGTTTTCACATATTTTTGAGCACTGTCCGTTTATTTATATATTGTAGAACTCCGCTTTACCTACTTTCAGATACGTTGCTATATACCCTAGCAGGGTTCATGTTGAGACTGTTAGTTTTAGAACACATTTACACATGGAACGCAATAAACCATTTGAGTTGAACATTTTTGCAGCTGACTGTAAGTGAACGCACCGGACCCTCATCTAATTCGACCAACATTAATCCTTATCGCAACCCCATAAGGCACACAACAGTGTACATGTTGCGTGCTCGGGGCGGCGCGTGGCGTGGCGCGGGAAAGTCGATTTCTGCTGAAACCCTCCCCCTCCCCAACACCCCCCCACCCCGCCGCCGCTCTCTCTTGCGTGTGTACTCGCTGATAAACATTCGGCAGTGCACTGCAGAGCACTCGGCATTACTCTATGCGCCAAGAAACACTTGCCCTTATTCAACGCCCATCAAACCTATTTTAGCAATAGCTTACTCTAAAAACAAAGTTTTAACCGACTTAAATCCAATATGTATCTTAAAAAGTTGAAGTTGAAGAGTTCCCTCGATTTCGTCAGGATCACACCATCAAATCGTAGCCTGATGACTGGGGCCACCTGGATATGGCTTTCAAACATAAAAATATTTTTTCAAATCGCTCCCGGCGTCAGGTCTCAGTCAATACATAAAAAAAAAAAAAATTCAATGAATTGAGTTGAGAATCACCTCCTTTTTATAAGTCGGTTAAAAATGCCGTCCTTCGATTTATCTGTCACTTTCACATGTGTTTGACAAGGGGCCAAAACAAAGTTAAGTTAGATAAGAGAGGTTTGTTAAGTCTAATGAATATGAAGAAAGGAACCAACCCCTAAAATCCTTATTATTACGCAAAATTAAAAACTATGCGATTGCCTTGCATCGTCTTAACTCATCACATCACTAGTGCTAGTTCTAGCCCGACCATGTCATTTTTAAGGTAAAATGAGTAATTCACTAATCAGTAAGGTCATATTTCATAAAAGTCATATTTTACGTAACACATTGCACGTAGAACCGATGGCCGTTGGGGCGGAAAGGTTCTCGAGTGGCGACCACGTACCGAAAGGTGCAGCGTGGGTAGGCCCCCCCACAAGGTGGACTGATGACTTGGTAAAGGTCGCGGGAGTCCCCTGGATGAGGGTGGCGCAGGACCGGTCATTGTGGCACTCTTTGGGGGAGGCCTATGTCCAGCAGATGTCTTTCGGCTGATGTGATGATGATGATAGATTGTGTGGATCATGGAACGCTCATATTGAAACTACAGCATTATGGTCTGTCTGAAAATGCATTAAGTCTTATGTCTTCATATCTCAGCAATAGGACACAAACGTTGTACAATGTACAATGGAACCCAGTCTAGTGGAGCTGCAGTAACGTTAGGAGTGCCTCAGGGCGGGGGCGCTTTGGTTCACCTAATTTTTTAAGTCCTATTATTGGAAGTCCGAAAATGTTCTTCATAAAATTTTACGCCATAATAATCGTTAGTCCTAATCATTCTTATTCCTAACGATCGTAAGTCCTAACCACTCGAAGTCATAATGACAATAATCATACTATCATAAATATCTCATATCCTAATATTTATTTTCATAAATTTTTTCATCATGACACACACTTGTCCGTTTTATTGAATTCATAATGACACTAGTCATACATTTTTTAATCTTAAAATTGTTTTTTATAATATTTTTCATCATAAATGTTACTTGGCGTTATGGAAGTAAATAAACGTGATTGTTTTTGTCGACAGGCGCGAGGCGGTGCCACAAGGCTCTAGCTAGACGCTAAGCAAGCCGCCTGTCTGTGCCTAAGGCAGGTCCGTGCAGGTACGGCGCGCGAGCCGAGCGAGCGAAATGAGCGTGCCGCGGTAGCGGCCGGCGAAGCGCCAGAACCGATATTTTTTTAATTTACTTAGCGGAAGCGTTTATTCAGTAGGAAAAACCAAATTAGGAGTAGAAGTATGTTCTTAGTTATGATATTAGGACTAACAAAATTATGATTTATATCAGTTATGAAGAAAACTGTTATATGATTAACAAATTTATGACTTCACACGAGTTCTTAGTAATTAAATGATGAAGAAAAATTTTAGGACAACTGATCGTTATGACTTCCGATAATAGTTACAAAAAATTTGGGAACAAAAAAGTTACGACGAAAAAAATTAGGACTACCGATGATTATGAATTATGACTACAATACGTCGCGTCGAATTTTATGGCAGCAAATATGGACCCCTTCAGGAGTCCATCTTAGGACCATTTCTATTTTTTGTTTATATAAATGACTTGTCGTCTATGATGCTGGCTTACTAAGCCATCTCTGTGTAGTATTATTTGCCGATGATACATCATTCATCTTTAAGGTTGACCCAAAATCAACAGACTATAGCAAAGTTAATGGCACACTGGTCAAAGTACAGTCAGCGTCATAAACGTGTATACACTTTTGGTGGTTGTAGGACCTTAACCCTAAGCGATAAGGTCCTTGAACCACTAAAAGTGTATACATGTTTATGATGCTGACCGTACTCGATTGGTTCACAGTTAATAATCTGATATAAACTTAATTTTTATAATAAATGACCTAATTAAATTTTGTCTCTACCCTGCTCTTGAAAAATACTTGAGATAAGTTTCTGTCAAAAATTTGATTTTTGGTACAAGGTTTTATTGCCGACTGTACTTAGTTAGTTATCCTGGGCTCTTTTCCGCAAGTCGACATCCAGTGTGCCTATTTTGCGTGAATTTGTGGGGTAGCGCTACTCTAACCACCCCAGCTCCTCCAGAAAGTTGGTGAGTGCTTTTGTGTTTATGATTGCGTCCCGTAGTGTGTCTGGCGACCCTAGGTGCTTTTTCCTGTATACTTCTACCTGCTTGCAGTCCAGTAGAATGTGTTTGGTCGTTTCTTCCGCCTCCATGCACGCGACTGTACTTACTTTTCTGTATCCCATCATCAACTACTCATTGAGAAGATTCTAACGAGCCCAAACTCAACGGGCTTACGTCGGTTAAGTACTGAATTCCCATGGCCACCTTCTGTCTCCATCATCAGATCAGCTCGATGGTACCATAATATTGAATTGTCACCCAAACTATACTTATACCCAAAATTTCAGCTCAATCGGTCACCGGGAAGTGGGTCAAGTTTAATTTGCAAGATTTGTCCCATATACTAACAGGGCAAAGTTAAATAAAAGATTGTAAAAACGTTGATGTCAAAGGCTTATTACAGGGTTGAGGACTATCTCACTGACAGAAATGCATGGCCCGAACCAGAGACCAAAATAGCTTAATCATTCATATAGCTTATTCGGACATGTGTTGTTGTAGAACAACGCATTATGATATTTTTTTTTCTTTGTATCCATATTCAGTTTGACTTATTTTAAGTTAAGAACTATCATTGTAATTAGATTATTTTGGCAAAAAATTACTGACTCTTGAGTTTGTTTCTGCGTTTCTTCTTAACAGTGCTCTTCTTTTTTAGAAACGCTGGTAGAATTTTGACTTGACTGCCATTACGGCCTACTTGCAGAATATTTTTTTTTTATATCATTTATAGGTCATAAACGAAACCTCCTTACGCAGTTTCTTTTACAGTCGCGTCGAAAGTTACAGTCGAATAGGTCAATACTTATATGTCAACGTCAAACAGTGATGTTTGATGTAATATAAAAAAAAGAGTTAGATATGTTGTCTATATGAAATTCCGCGTTTAAAACTGGCTACCAAATCTGACAGCTGAGACACGTTTATACGTTTCCATTGACAACGCGAAACTGAGGCAAGTTGGTGCAATTGGCTCAATTTTAGTGTGCCACTTTTGGAGCGCTTATAACCTATCTACCTATTTTTATATATTCGATTTTTCGCTACTATGAATTACTATAATATTAGTATAGATAGATATGAAAGTACAAAAAGTCAAAAGTAGGTGCACCCTAAAAACTCCGCAACTTATCGCGAAGTTGTTCAAAAAGCTTAAGAGGATGGTGTAAGGCACGTAGCGTCGAGGTTGGGTAACCGCGCCGGGCGAAAGTGATTCAATCAATCAATTAAGTAATAAGTTAATAACTCAATTCATTCGCCGTTCGCGTTCTAGGCTGAAATTTGCATAGGCCGCCTGAGCGTGTGAACAGTTATTCTAAGGTCTAGACACAGTTGTAACCTAACCTTACACGATTATCGCAAACATACCCTGACCCTGTATAGGCACCAGGGTGGTAAACGGACACCATAACTTATGGACGCTTGCAACACTGGCCTTTGAAGGTGTATGAGGATTTGTGTTAAATTTATGTCCCTCGCCGTTAACATAGAGAATCTTAAAGACACTGCTAACAGTAATTGGCTTTAGAAAAACCAGTATATCTTCGATTTCGCATAGCGGTTCCTAGTCTGAGAGTCAAGAGTGGTAAAGAAACACAGGGCAGGTTGTATATCGTAGCCAATAGGGACGTAGGCACTAAATCAAATAATCGATAATGTCATATTTTCTCGAAAAAGGATAAAACATGTAGTCAAATTGAGAAAAAGTCAACGCAAAAGGTTAAATAATCACGAAGTTAAAAGAAGAGGTATGTTCTGTTCCTTTTTTGCAAAACGCAACTTCACGTGAAACGATGACACTGGAAGAATGTGACGTCACAGAAGACGGCGACGTGCCGCGCCGCATCGTGGTCGGCGCCGCCGTCGTCGCGGGCCGCCGGCAAGATCCTGTAATGTGACGTCACACACCGTTTGCGTTTTCTCTCTCTAACAAGCAATATTAAAACGGTTGTAGCTTTGTAATTCTTTGAGATATCTGAATGCGATTTTCGTCACTAGGCATATTTTTTTGCCTTCTTTCTTTTGGAGTAATAATAATTTTCTAGTCTATACCCGCCGTATTGGCGACCCCACTCATTGCCAAGAACACAACACTAAACAGAGTGTACCGAAGACTACTAATAGGGTCAACGAAATGGCAAGGGAGGATAACTCATGACAAATACTGTATCGTCCCGGCTACAATACAATACAATACAAATATTCTTTACCAGCTCTTCATGCAGAAATAGTAGGTACATAATAGGAAAACAGAGGTAAATTAAACATCAACAATCCTCAATAGTAACACAATACGTAATAGGTGTTTCGCATGAAGCAAGTTGGAGATTGGTGATTAGCGATCAGAGTTGTGCGAGGTAGGGGGTGGTGTGCGAGGCAAAAATGCACCAATAGCATTACTGGCCTCGCTCACGCATCTCTTCCTATAAGGGGATTTTCGCACACCGCGCCGCTCCATCGCAAAGCTACACCCTGTCTTGCTATGGACAAGAACAGGTCTATGACGGAGAGTTTATCGAACGAGATAAAATAAAAAAACACGTAACAAGCTACCCTTTATCAGCATCTAGCTCCCTAGACACAAGTCACTGTGGATGGATACGTAATTATAGTTTCATGTATAATTGAGGCTTAAACGGGCCGTCACGAGTGGCGCGGTCAGGGCCTTCCAGAAATCAACATGACGAGGGTCTGCCTGGAGGTGCCATGCCTTTGCCGCTGTCAAGGACAAGGCCCTCCAACGCACGTGGCTCCTTTTGACATATTTTTGAGACGTCTGACTTGCATCTTCCTATTTTCAACCGATTTTGAAACAGGAGATTCCCAATTAACTTATTACTTAACTTATTATTTGTTCTGTCAGTTCACAAAAAAGGTATGTTCTCAAAATTATCATATATATTACGTTATATTAACTTAATAAGAACAGAAGACAATAGGTTGTACAGTCAGCCAAGAAAGTGGTCTGCCACTATTTAACAATTTTTTTTTCGTAGCCTATTTAGTTGTCTCACTATTTATGCTGGGCAATGGCCTCCCCCCTTTTCTTTCACTTTTTAACCTTTATACACAAATAATTAAGTCGACTTTTTTTTAATATTCTTGAATTCGAAAGCTGTACCTGGACAGTCTGATTCTTTTTCTAGGAATTCACGAGTGCACGACTAGTATAACTTGACTCCAAAATTTGTATCAATTGTGCGTTATTGTAGGCCAGACTTATAGCGGCATGCCGATTTGGATAGTTTATAGCCTGGATTAAAATAAAGGATAGTTTTTATACCGGGTCCACGCAAACGAAGTCGCGAGCGGAAGCTAGTGTTTTATAAATAAATATTGTTCCACTCGGATTCAATACCTACATTGACTTGTATCGGTACCGAATGACGTTTTTTTAAGCAAAGATGCAAATTGTTTAAAAACAATGGAATCTAGTAATGATAGTGTATTACAAAGGAATGAATGTTGTTGGAATCAAACTGCATGTAAAATTTAACACATGACCTGCAAGTTGTACCTGTAGAGTTTACGAATAAACGACTTGTCGTACAACTTCTGAAGTGTCGTTTCGTGTGTTTATGTACTTGCATCTCTATATTCTCTATTTATACAAATATTTATGATGTTAGCTCATTAGTCATTGCACTACCATGTCTGCCTCAAAAGATTTTAGGCTTAACTCGTTAGACATTCGTAAGTTCGTAACTCGTCTATATTCTCAACTAGCTTCCGCCCGCGACTTCGTCTGCGTGGACCCGGTATAATAATTATCCTATATTTTAATCCGGGCTATAAACTATCTTCGTGTAAAATTGCATCCAAATCAATTAAGCCGTAAACATCCAACTTTCGCGTTTATAATATTAGTATGATTTGTGGGACGGAATGGGAATGGCTGTGAATGTATGGTTGAGTTTTATTTATTGTGGCGACTTTTTATAAAACTGCCATCTGGAATTGGAATCCTCTGCCTTGGACGGTAGTTGCTTTTTAACCCCCGACGCAAAGAGAGGGCTGTTAAGGGCCCCATACACGGTAAGATTCATCTTTGCGATCCATCGTTAGAAACCAATCGAAACGACCGATCGATAGTGTATTTCAATATCGTAAACGATTTACTAGATCGAAGACGATATCGGAAATCGCAGCCAAAACCCGTGCAGTCATGACTATCGTAACGATGCATCGAATTTGTGTGGCTCTTTTTGTTCCATGTCCAACGAGTAAATGATCGATTGCTTCGTGTATGGCTCGATCGTAACGATCAATTGCTTCGTGTGTGGGTGCCAATTCGAAGCGATCGATCGCCACGATTTTCATCCGATTTGTCGAAGCGATTAATCGTACCATTTATGGGGCGCTTTATAACTTTAACGTGTCTGTCTGTGGTATCGTAGCGCGTAGATTTTTTTTGTGTCATAGATAATTTTATCCCGAGTGTTCTTAGCCATGTTTCATAAAAATCTGTTCAGCCGTTTTTGAGATATTGGACTTTGAAATGAAAATGTCGGGGGTTTCTTAACTTTTCTAAGTTGTAGTTATTGAATGGACTACTTTGATGCAATTTGACCAGCTCAAATAATCTCTTGTATTATGATATGTTGGAAACCTGGACGAGTTGGGGTTCCACTCCAGACTTTGACACGGGAGCGAATTAAACCTAATCCTTAAACGCCTAAAACAAAACTGACTTGTTAATTGTTGTACTTTTGATAAATAAATAAAAAAGTCGTTTCTTATTATTATTAAATAAACACACAGCCTGTTGCAAGAACGTCACCTGCACGGTTTTCATTCCAAAGCGCAAAGCAAAATAAACAATTGGCTGAATAGTGATCCGTTGCTTAAAATGCTGTGCAAAATAACGCAAAGAACATTTTCCCCGAGATGCATATGCTTCAGCCGAGAGAGCACAAATTACGTGGTTGGGACATTTTTTTTTCTGATGAAGCTTCATTTAACAGCTAGTTGCTTGACTGAACCCCAATGAAGTTTTACGTTTGGAATGTTTCTCCAAAGAGTTTCGGTGTCTTTTTAGAGACCTTGTGTTTTGCGGACACATTACTACTGATCAGACATCCCAAAACCTACGGGGGTTCTGCAAGAGGCTAAGGAACCGAAACGTCTAAGTAATTACCTGTATAGGGTTACTAGCTTCTGTCCGCGTGGAACTCGTTTATATCATAGCTCCATACAAACTTCCATCCCCCATTTCTACACCTTAGGAGATGATTTCCGGGATAAAAACTATCTTATGTCCTTCCCCAGGATTTAAGCTATTTCCAAACCAAATTTCATCTAAATCGGTTCAGCGGTAACAGACAGACACACTTTCGCATTTATAATATCAGTAGGATTTTCCTACAGGCTTAGTAGTATTCGTCTGTGAAGACATGCAACGCAGCTCAAACCCTAAGCTGCTATTGCGACCTAAGATGAAAGTTCGTATATATCTATCACTGCGAAAATGGCAAGTGCGATAGAGATGGCGATATTCGAAACATTTTCGGGGTAATAAGCCCTGCAGGGTTAGCACAAGACGGCTGGCGAACTCTTCGCACTAACCGTCTTCTCTTTCTAAGTTTTGTAATAAAAGAGAGACGGATAGTGCGGGAGAGCTCGCGCGCCGTCTTCCGCTAACCGTGCTGATGCGCAGAGGTCAAGTAGGCAAAAGGAAAGAGATGAGTAATACAATAAGAAACAAACTAGAAAAGAAAGAGATAAATGAGAAAAAAGTGGACGAGTTGAACTTAAAAGAAATCGCCCCTCGATTAGTACATTAATTAAAGGGGCATTAACTAATGAGTCTAGCTACATTACATGTTCGGCGCGTTAAGTTATTGCGTGTTAAACATCCTCAATTTGCATGTAATGACTCGAAACGGTGTGATAACTAACTAATAATCTGTGTTGATTGCGATATGCCGATTGGGGTTTTTTATTCGTGATACTATAATTAACATTAAATATGCCAAATCTCGGGATTAGGTGTCAAAGCGGACCCCGGGCTCGTTTAGGGGAATTACCGGGAATAACGCTAGGAGGATGATGATCATCAATCATCGTCATCAATTCCAACCAGTACCTACTCGCCCACTGCTCCACGGCTTCACACTATCCGTCTCTTATTACAACGGTTTCGGTTAGAAAGAGGTGGATATAGTTTATGTCGCTGCGACACAGCTCGCGGGCCGTGTGCTTACAATAAACGCACTCCATCCGAAATATAGTTCAAATGAGTACCCGATCCCAAATAAACTAAAATAAACAATTGAATAATATTAGTAACGGAGTTAATTCGTAAGCACGGCAGCGTGCCGAGCATAAGTAAATCTTCGAGCACGCCCCTCAAACTCGAAAAGAATACATCTTTTGGCTACAATCATTTTTTCACACATTCTAAAGCGAAGAGTTAAGTTTCTGAAATGGTGAGGTTTTCAATCTGTTTAAAACAATTATGAGGCATGGTAGAGCTATTTTTATATTGCAAGACTAGCATTTCATTTGTATATAATCGTGTATGATTATACTTATGTACAGTCGAAGGCACCAATATTATTCACTCAAAGTTTCATAAAAGTGTATACTACAACCTTATTGCTGCAGAAATAAGGTATGCCTACATATTTTTGAGACTTTGTGGTGTATACATATTGGTGCCCTTGACTGTATGTGAATAGACAGAGTCCTCTCCCCACAACATAACAGTTCGTTTCAAAGTATTTTCCCAATTATTTACTAAAGCAGCAACTATCACCGCTAGGCGTCACCGTCAGCTGTCGTGCAGGTGTTATCACGAGGTTTTCTCTGTAGGTGTCACTTTGGATATACAATTCTAGAAAAAAGACCCTCTGTCCTATTATGGTAATTATATATATATTTTAATTGTGCCAAAACACGGATTACACAGCATTGTTCACAGTTATATGTACGACAAACTGCATAACATATCATATATTATGATCATATATGAGGTGGTCCGCCGATTCTTTCTAGACCCTACCGTCTTTTGATCACAGTAAAAAAATCATATGAAGGGTATATTCGTTCCTACAGCAAATCTTACTTAAAGCTTTCTGAAATCTGCCTACAAATGCCAAAGTTCTGAAGTAAGTACCAAGAAAATAAATGCAGTCGAACTGAGGACCTCTTCCTTTAGGCGAAGTTGTTTGACGATAACTTAAAGTTGAAAAACCCCCGATATTTTCATTTCAAAGTTCAATATCTCAAACAGCGGCTGAACCGACTTTGTTGAAACGTAGCTAGGAACCATCTCGATCAAGTCACGTCTGCTTTCGGACAAAAAAAACGCATTAAAATCGGTTCATTTCGTTTAGGAGCTACGATACAGATAAATAAGCTAATAAACAGACATGTCCAACTTATAAGTCCTATTTTCGCGTCGGGGATAAAAGTATGTTGGATGATTATGCTGCAATATTAGTAACTATTTATTAGAGCTGGTCTGATGATGAAATAGCAGTAGGTAGTCAAAGGAACTCGTTAAAAAACAACGGAACCCCATCGAAGCCTAAAACTGTTTTTTTTTACTAAATACCGGTTGCACTGTCCCGAGAGTCCCTACTCCGGTTATTTTACTGACAAAAATCGATAGTATTAAACAGTGAATCTGTAGGTACTCACGTTCAATTTATATGTTTTAAGCTAATAGTTTCGGCCGGAAATAATTAGGACTGATATAAAGTTAAAATATCTTTGAGTTAATAGTACATTACTACAGACGCCGGGAAGTAAGGAGTTGCCGGCCGAGTACATAAAGACGGCCGAGCGTAGCGAGGTCGGATAGTTATGAGGCTGGCAACCCCTTTTCACGCCGAAATTGGTAAACCAATAAGGAGTAAGGTTAGGTGTCAAAGCGGACCCCGGGGTCCTTTCGGGGCACAACCGGGAATAACGCTAGGAATATACATATATAGATATAATATACAGTAAGATACCGAAAAGTTTAGCGAATATTTCATAGCTGTTGGAATTCCTTGTATAAATAAATAAATAAATATATTTAAAGCAAGGAATCTTACGGTATATTACGATTGCGTACTATTTGATAGTGTGGACTCTCTCTCTCTCTTACACCGTAGTGTAAAATATATATATTATAGTGTGTGGACACTCAGCTATAATAATTCTTCTACACTGGTTAGCTGGTAGAGAATGCCATTTGGCATTAAGCTCGCCAATTTGTACATTTGTGTATTTTGTGCTATAAAGTTTACTTAAATAATAATTTTGGTATATTATAGCTGAGTGGACTCTTGCGTACTCAAAATATATCGTAAGATGCTGCCTTGCTACAAATATACATTTTGGTATATTCATATAAATTATTGCAAAGTCTGTGAGGGGCTTTGAGGTTTTTACATATATTGAAAGCAGTTTGGCGTCGGAACAGAAAGCAAGGATAAGAACAACAGCAAGTGAGGGCCAGCAGGGAACACCGAGCGATCGATGGGCGCATGGCTCAGGGCTGCCCGGGCAGGGTTGCTACACGCCAGGGCTCTTTCACATTTCTCAGGGCAGTCATTCAGGGTATATGATATGTCCGATTGCGCAAAATACTAACGCTAAAGGCCAAATTATACAGGTCACAGACGAGTAGACATCGGTTTATACATGGGACGAGTTAGCATGCAACTGAAATATTGCAATATCAGGATTTACATGTCGCCGCCACTCATCTCTCTCCAAGCGTTTTAAGTAAAAAGTGACACTTTTATATTAATGCATCTGCAACTTTGTAACCTGCAATAATGAGTAGGTATATGACACTGGCAAAAACCTCAAAAATATCTGACGCAACCGCACCAGTTGATAGAAGCATCTCCAGCGTTTCAGACGTTTTTGAGGCTTCACCGTGTCAGATGTTATTGCAGGTGACAGTGGCAACCATAACACATTTGTAGACCTCACGTGGAGGTTTACCATTGTATTCCATGTCAAGGTTGAAAAAAACATCCAGGATTAATTTAATTTGTAGCTGGCAACCCTACTCCCAGGCCGTCTGCGGCGTGCGACCCTAGCTGGCTAGGGCACGGCGCCCGCGAGCGAGCTTACTGGACAATACTTGAAACGTGCTTGCTCAAACGAGGCTATACTTCACTAATACAACTCATTACTGCTTCAAAAAGATGTTATAAACTTGCAAAAGGCGCCATTTGCACGCGTGTAGCGTTCATGTTAAACCATGAACGCTACACGCATCGCCCCGCTGCACGCTCAACTGTATTTTAAATTTTATCTGGAGACCTTTAAGTTTCTGCCCATTACCGCTCATCCCTACTAATATTATAAATGCGAAAGTTTGGGTGTTTGTTACTCAATCACGCTTGAACAGCTCAACCGATTTGGATGAAATTAAGCAGGAAGATAGTTTATAGCCTGGATTAAAATATAGTATAGTTTTTACCCCGGGTCCACGCCAGACGAAGTCGCGGGCGGAAGCTAGTAAAGCTCATATTTTGGAAGATATATTAGAAAATTGAAGCCAAGCCGCAGCCACACCATATGGCATAAGTAGGTCCATCACCTATGTAGGTGCTGGGGGCGAGGCGTGGGTGGGAGGGTGGTGGGGGTACGACTAGCCGAGTGCAAGAATATGGATGCATACTTACTCGAAAATTATGCCCCATGGCTCTTTTCGGCGTATTAAGGTTTCGGTACAAATTTATGAGTGGATTAATGTTTTTTTTTGCACTTGACTGTACATTATCGGTGCTTGCAGGGTGTATTAAGCCCCAGGTATATATGCCCAGCCATAAAGATGACTATACTTCAGAGGTTCATCACTCCCACGCCTCTAGTACGTACACTGCAAGTTATACAGACACGCGGTGTTTGCAAGGTGGCGCAAGCGCAGAGCAACGACCCACTTGTCAAGCCAACGAAGGTATGAGCACATGTTGCGCCTTATTACAATGGAATAAGGTTTAGTATAGATATATTTTTCACGTCGACCGGACAGATAACGCGCAGAAATCCTGATAACAAGCCAGCTCCAGGATCGCGAAGTGTACTTCTCAGTTAAACGCATTTTTTAATTAATGTTCTAGATGATGAGATGAGATCTCTTGACATATCTGACATAAAATACCAATTCTCAGGTTTTTCTCTATTGAAACGCCAATGCTTTGAGTGCTAGATGGGCCTGTGTAAAGTGAAATTAAACGACTTTTTTAACCCGTAAAAACTTTGTTTTCACCTGGCAAAATAATAAATATAGGTCAGAATTCAGCCCTTTTACTTTGCTCCAAAGGGTCCGCTAAAAAAAGCTTGACCATCGCTAAACAGAAAGTAACTATGTCACTACCGCCTCGCTTACGCAACCAGAAACGAACATGCAGCAAAATTGGCTAAGCGGGTCAAGTGCTCAAAATGACCTACACATGACTCTAATGTCAAGAGAACAAGGACTTCCTCCGGGACACGCGTACAGAGTGGAAGAATCTCCAAAAGAGTATGAGAGACAAAACAAAAAAGAATAAGGATTGTCTAGATAATTTTGAGCATGTTATTTTGCGAAGCTACTTCTGCTGCTGACGTACCTATATGTCCACGTCGCTTCCATGACATGACACATGTGAATTTCAGCTTAAGTAAATCTTGTTGTTCCCCTTTCCCTCTAAATGAGAGATGCTCCTAATGCAAGAACAGAACGCAATAAAAAGTGTAAGTACTCTTAGGGCTCGCTCCGTGGAAGTGGCAACTGGGTCAAACTCTTTAGACATTACGGGAGCCGCGAGCTAACATTGTTAGGAAGTTCCTGCGCGGCTTCAACAGACAACTGCCCACTTTCAACCTTATTCCAACGACGTAAGGACGGTGAATAATCAGCTGCGTGGCATGACTAGTAGCAAACACATGAACATTTGAAGAAAGTTTTTTACGAGCACGGCCAGATATACCCATGTATGCATATTTATATACCTAGGTAATGAGTAAAAGGGGGGGTTTGGTGTGGTAGCCGTGTATAGGGTCGGACAATTCGCATATTTTTCTTTACCCAATCGATGAAACCGTCAACTCTTTAGGACTCTTGAATAATCGTCGCCTAAAGAACATTAGGTCCGTTTTATAACAATCGTGACAGATTTACGATTACGGCGTCTGAAATGAATGAGGTATGGGCAAAAATACGTGGAAATTAATCACTTGGGAAAAAAGGAATGCAGATAAATTGAGAAAAGCGTGTCCCTGACAGTCTTTTTTGAGATTGAAATAAGATTGAATTTCATCTGGCCTGTGGAAAAAGTTTTATTCTATTTTTCTTGTAGCCAAATTTCCTAAATACGGTCTGCCAGGGGACGTAATTGAGTGAGACCGTAACACATAAATCGATCGAAGATCGATCGGTTAGTTTCTTCCTGAGGCTGCGGTCTAGACGCCAGCGGGCAGCGGGGCGGTGAGCGGGCGTTCGTACATTTGAGCGACTTCAATGTACGAACGCCCGCTCGCCGCCCCGCTGCCCCTGATGGGGTCCAGACCGCAGGCTCACAAAATGGGACAATTGCGCTCAGTTCGCAGTGGGCCGGTATTCACAACGACCGCCAATGCGAGACGAACCAGTGTCAGTCCGATCTCTGATTGCTACGAATCTCAGCGACCACATAGGTGGGCGATGAGCTGTCGAGACAGGTTTCGTTAAAAATATGAAACCTCTCTTATAAACAAGACTATACAATAAATAAAAAGTCGGGCAAAAAGTAAGCATACGTCTTTTCGTTGTCGATTTCATAAGAGAGATCAGTTTATTCAGAATGTACTCGTCTCGTTTAGGAAGTAGGGGAAGCTGTTACAAAAGCTAGAACTCGATACATCTTTACAGAACCAATTGACAATTGCAAAAAGTGATCCTTCAATTGTTCACTTTCCATAACGGCAGCAAAAGTTGTGCGAGCATACAATTGGACCCAAATCTTAGATCAATCAATCAGACGCGCGGTGTGTTATGATAATGTCAAGGGCGAGTACAGATGTGAGGTTTGGCTGCACGCTGTCAATAACTACCTTTACTATTCAACATTAAATATGCCAGATAAATACCACTTATGTAATTTATGCGTCCCTATTACAAAGTGCTTTATCACGCGTTTTTTTTAACGCGGGCCTTTGCTGGTGACGTTTAATCATGTTACAAAAACCGCGAAAGCGCGCATGTTAGAAAGAGACGTATATCTTATCGGGTCTTTGTCACACAGATACAAAAGCGTCCATATGTCATACACAATGTGTAAGTTACATGTAAAGTAAATAAAAGTCCGTCTACTCTAAAATGTATTTTCTGTTGCTTGTAACAATTTTTTACTGTACTCGCCCTACGAACATTGCAAGTTAAATAAAAACTTGAAAAGTATTAAAAATCAGAACCCTTCAGATCTCTTAGAACGTTACAATGTTAAAAAGTCAGTACAACAAAAAAACAACAACATAAATGACTTTACAAAATCATCACATTGTGTATTTTGTCTAACAAATGTCATATGTAAATAAGCATAGGAATGATTACTCATAGAGTACATCAGGCCCCTATTTCACCACGGCTACAGGTGCGACAATTGTCACAAAATATGACATATGTAGAATTATCGGTTTCACCACGCTGACAGGTGCGACAATTGTAGAAAACAATTGTCACGACTAAATATAGGGAACAATGTATCAAATAATTAAAAGTTGTTAACTCAAATAGCAATAAGTAAATATATTTAATCAAAAAATAACCTTAACATTCGAAATAAAAGTTAATAAATGGAAAGAAATAGCTCAACGTTTGAATGAAATGGGTGTGTATGATAAAGATTGGAAACATCTAAGAGATACAACTTGGCAATATTGGAGAAAGAGGACTATAGTAAGTATTTAACAAGTTTGAATGATTAATTAAGTATTTTAAATTTGGAATTCGGTGTAAATAGGTACGTCGTTCATTTAAAAACGCTCAATATAATTTTAGGGTCTTTATTAAAATGACATTTTCTCAAACATGCTCGGAAATGTACGCGTTAATATCACGAAATGAAGACGTGAAGTTTCTTGTTTATGGCTCCCTACATTACTTCTTGGCCTTAGGCCAAGAAGTAATGTATGAAAACCCTAAGTAAAACCATTATTGTCCGCTACTCTAACTTTTTAAATTTGCTTACTAATATTAAACTGACAGGAAAATTTACATACTGCCAACCACCACTAGACACTGTTAGCATACTTGCTTCATAAAAAAAATAAAAATAATCTATGGTACTATACTTTATGTGCGGTTAAACATGGTGCTCGAACGGCTTGTTCAAATGGCATGTTTAAAAAATAAAAAAGGCGCAAATGACCTATTATTTAATTGATTACCAAGTATTTCTTTTAATTTTAATATTTCCTCACATCGTTTGAGAAAAGTACTATACAATCCTCGGCCGGAACAGGGATTGCTGGACTCGTTGTATTCGGCCTCGTCTACGACTCGGCCGTCTACCCCAACCTCGTCCAGCAATCCCTTACTTCACGGCCTCTGCAGTAATCTACTATTTAGCTAGGTACTTATACCTAGCGTAGGTATTTAGTATTTCTTACGATACTTACGTTTAAGAAAACGTATAATAATATAATGCAGAGAAGCCTCAAAAATATACCTAGGTACTAATAATGTTGCGAAGTGGCCAATAGCGTTTACGTTTCGGGTTTATTGCAATACAATGATAAAATTAAATGTACATATTTGTAGTTTGCTACACATTTAATCAAATATTTTCGTAATATTATTTTGAAACTTACATACAGCCTTGGCCAAAAGTATTGAGCAGCCATGCTTTTTGTATTAAAAGTCGAAATTTTAGTCGAGTAGGTATAAGTATATTCACCTTTTTAGGGTTCCGTAGACAACAAAAAACCCTTATAGTTTTGCCATGTCCGTCTGTCCGTCCTCGGCTTAGCTCAATAACCATTACTACTAGAAAACTGTTACATTCACTAGTATTTTCTATACAATTTTTACTTCATATAAAATTAATTTTTATTTTTTACGTTTCATAAAATACTTAAAAAAAATA
The DNA here is from genome assembly GCA_947578815.1 of Epinotia ramella. Classification (NCBI taxonomy): domain Eukaryota; kingdom Metazoa; phylum Arthropoda; class Insecta; order Lepidoptera; family Tortricidae; genus Epinotia; species Epinotia ramella. The sequence continues at coordinate 16,905,457 of OX388223.1, forward strand.
ACTGACGATTTGAAAGTGCTTGTTACTAGGCCTACTTGAATAAAGATCATTTTGAGTTTGAGTTTGAGTTTTGAGTTTGTAATTCGGCATGGGTATATATATAAATCAATCACGCCGACAAAACAGTACAATAAAATCTTGAAAAAAAATTATGGTACCTCCCCTACGCCTAAAGCGGGTATGTAATTTTTTTTTCTCGTTAAACCCATGGTGTATGGTGTATCACGGGGTATCGTTGGATAGCGCGTTCAAAAATATTACGGGTTTTCTTAAACCATTTTTCAAATCAGTTATTAGTTTGCGAACTATTATGCTTTAAAGCCTTAATGAAAAATCCGTGACATCAAAAGAAAAATTTATTCTTTCTTTAAATCTTCTTCTATACTTATGCGAAATCATCAAGATCACTGTTACTATTACTACTACTAGGTACTATTACCCGCATGGAGAGCCATTTTCAACTACGCGTATGTCAACCACGAAATACTACAATTGTCACGCAATTCGACACAGCTTTAACCTCATGTCAAGATTCACCGACAATTCTACAAATATGTCGACTAGAAAAACATATTCTTGTTTTACAACACAATTGTAATACATACAATTGTAGCAAAATGCTTGTCATGTTTGTAAGTATCTCTATAGAAAATATTTTCTAAAATTGTAATATGTCACCTGTCGCTTGACAATTGTCGCTCGACATATGTCACTGACAATTGTACCCGTGGTGAAATAGGGGCCTGAGTGTCTGTCATTTAAGACATGTAGGTAAATAAGCATTAAGTACATTACATTTACAATTTGTACCCAGGCGACTGACAGGTGCGATTAGAAGGGAGGTCATGGTCACATAGAAGGCATCGCCTTTTTGCATTTTCTATACTATCGTGGAGGCAAGCATGCAGTTTGACTTAAATCACCAGGAAGTATTAGACTTACTTAGCTTAGTTGGCGTCACTGTGCCTCCCAGGTTAGGTTAGAATCCCGGTAATGGCAAACTTAAGGATAATTCCCACCAAACGGCACGCATCGCATCGGACCGGAACGGATTTTATAATCTTTAAATTATATAATTTCATTGTGTACATGATTTAATATAGTTTAAAGATTGTAAAATCCGCAGTATTATCATTTAATAAGTGATAAGCAGGAATATTTGTTCCAAAATCTACTGATATAATAATCAGTAGTAATAAAAAGTTTCTGAAAAAAATATTATTGGCGTTGCCGACTGTACCTTTTTTGCAGAGACATCAACAACTCGTACAAGTTTCTATAAATCTTGTAATACAATGATAATAATTAAAACAGAATGATTGAACATTGTCAATAAAACTGTTTGTAACGTTGCCGCTAACGTATTTGTAAAATCTTATGTAAAACTCCCTTAATCGAACAATGTTATTGTGATTATAATATTGTGAAAACATACTTATTGTACCTAAATAATTTGTATTATTGTTATTCAGACACACCGTGTCATGAGCATGTTGCAAGCTGAATAAATGTAAATGAATATGCCGGCTATTGTTGGTCTTTAGGTCTGCGTTGCATTTTGCAAAAGTTAAAGACGAGCAGGCCCCGCTAACTTGTGCCTCCATTCCTATCGTACTTGCATATTCGAGCGAGGGAGATGGAGGTATTCGAACCTCGTAAGCCCACAGGGGGGGTTAGCATAACTAACGCCGCGCCGCGACGCGAGTCGTGAAAGATCCACCCTCCTCTTTCTAAATTGCGAGGTGCGAGTGAGACAGGAGACGCTCAGTCGCGCGCGAAGCAGCTTGTCAGCAAGCTGTGTTAGACGTGCTCGTGCAGGTTAGGTTCGCGCCCGAGAACAGATTATGTTCGCCTCCCAACCCAACCAAAACTTGTCGATATAGATATTTTATTCCGGTTGGATGGTTACGAAGCGCCGAAGTTGGTTTCGAACCAAATCTTCACATGGCCTACATCACTATCATCTCTACTAAGGGTACTCATAAATATCTGAATATAACGCCATGATGATATTATCGTGTTCAGATATAGGTACCATCTTGATTACAAGTGAAATCAAAAGATTTTTCGAAAAACCTTACCTTACCTATAAACCAAAGTGCTTTTTAGGGTTCCGTAGCCCAATGGCAAAAAACGGAACCCTTATAGATTCGTCATGTCTGTCTGTCTGTCTGTCCGTCCGTATGTCACAGCCACTTTTTTCCGAAACTATAAGAACTACACTGTTGAAACTTGGTAAGTAGAATGTAGATGTATTCTGTGAACCGCATTAAGATTTTCAAACAAAAATTGAAAAATAGCAATAAATTTTGGGGGTTCCCCATACTTAGAACTGAAATAAAAAAAAAACCCTCAATAACATTGTAACAGTTTTTCGATCAGGTCACGTGACATCTTACGGTGTCACCCTAAAAATTAATTTGACGCAAATTTATAAACAATTATCAATTATTTAGGCGGACGGCCCGCGGGCGCGTTGGGTGCGACGGGCCCAACGCGCCGCCGCGGCGCAACGGTGCCGGGGTCCGGCGCGCCGACGGGCGGCGGCAAACACAATACCAATTTGTTTTTGCCATTGCCAAATATTTTTCAAAGCTGTATCTCTTTAGGAATAACGTGTAAATTCGAACTATTCGAATTTGCAAGAACAGCAGATGGCGGTGCACAGTGGCGACCAAAATATCAATTTGTTTTTGCCGTTCGTCAATATTTTTCTAAGCTTTATCTCTTTAGGAATAACGCCCAAATTCGAACTATTCGAATTTTCTCAATAGCAAAACGGTGAAGGACGCGTTGGTATTATTACAAATTTATTTGCAGAATATGCTATTGCAAAAAAGTGTTTAACGGCTTTATAGCGTTCAGTTTTGAATGAAGTCGAATCGGCTAGCAGCAAAAAGTGACCTCCTTCACATCTGACGTCACAAAACTCTGTCGCGTATTTAACAATTTTTCCCCCATCCCAAAAAGTGCTCAGCGCCGCTAAAGAAGTTTTCACTTCAAAAAATTTCATCAAACCCATACGTGGGGTATTTATGGTATGGGTCTTCAATCAAATGATATTGAGGTTTCTAATATATTTTTTTCCTAAACTGAATAGTTTGCGCGAGAGACACTTTCAAAGTGGTAAAATGTCTGTAACTTCTAAAATAAGAGAATGATAAAACTAAAAAAAAAATATGATGTACATTACCATGCAAACTTCCACCGAAAGTTGGTTTGTAGGAGATCTAGTAAGTAGTTTTTTTTAATACGTCATAAATCGTAAACCGCAATTGACCTTTCATTCAACGGATAATATAATGGTACGGAACCATTTGTGCGCGAGTCCGACTCGCACTTGGCCGGGTTTTTTACGAATTAATATTTTTAGATTTCATGTAACGACACCTCATATGTCGAAATCCGTCAAACGGTTTAGGCTGCAGGGCGTGCCAAAGAATAAGACATACACACATACTTACATACATACATACACGCTCGAAAAACATAACCCTCCTCTCCTTCGGCAGTCGGGTAAAAATGGGATACGATGCAAAACTATAAATTACCTATCGGTATCTTTCGCCCGGACCGAAACCCGTCTGCCACGCCACGGCTTTAACGTTAGACTAGAGATTGCATTGTGTTTGCGCGAGAGTGAGCAACGCATCAGCGGTTGGATCGACCACACAACTATGAGAATAGCTCTGATTTCGTCCCTTATTTCTGCCTTTTGTTGTGCTCTAATTGTAGTTGGTCCTATAAAGACATTTGATCCCCTCCAAAAACTGGTTTGAATGGCATCATGAAAAAAAAGAAGGCAACAAATTCGAAGGCAGCAAATTCAGTCCATACTAAGATTATAAATGCGAAAGTGTCTGTCTGTTACCTTTTCACGTTTAAACCGCTGAACCGATTTAGATGAAATTTGCTACAGAGACACTTTTAGTCCTGGGGAAGAAGATAGGATAGTTTTTTATCCCGGAAATAATTCCCTAAGGGAGTGAAAGTTTGTATGGAGCTACGATCTAAACGAGTTCCACGCGGACGGAGTCGCGGGCAGAAGCTGGTAAAATATAAAATAAAAATATTGTTGGAAACGGTTGGTGAGTATGCAATTGGGTAGTTTCTACACTTACACTACTCTTAGTACAGTCAAGTGAAAAAATATGTATCGATTTCATCCTCTCATAAATATGTGTGTAAATACCAAAACCTTAATCCACTGACATGAGAGCTATGGGACATATTTATGAGTAAGTTGTATGCACCCATATTTTTACACTTGACTGTACCTCGCAGTAAGAGACAAAATCAATATTGGTTAAAAATCATACACAAATTTACTAACTAAATAAAGATAGGTTTGTAATAACCACTTGTAATAGGTAACTTTACAAATAACCAACAAATACTTTCATTACATAGTTTTTTTTTACATTTTAACCCCAGCTGGGATTCAAACCCAGGACCCCGCTTTGCAGAGCCACAATCAAACAAAGCCATTATTTGTCAAAGCAAATGCAACGTGGTGCACATAAATTAACTGTTATCAAGACTGCCCTTATCACTGAGAGATAAGTCTGACTGTATGGGGACATTGTTTATTTTTATTGTCATTCTAATGAGTAAGCTTTCATGTTGCAACCAGAGCTTTATGTTTGCTCAGCTCTGTTTTGCTTGGAGTCCCTATATACACATACATCATAAATTAGCCTATTGCAGTCCACTGCTGGACGTAGGCCCCCCCAAGGTACGCCACGAGACCTGCTCTCATATATCGCATACTAGCTTCTGCCCGCGACTCCGTCCGCGTGGAACTCGATTTCATCCCCAATTTCACTCCCTCCGGGGATGGTTTCCGGGATAAAAACTATCCTATGTCCTTCCCCGGGATCCAAACTATCTTCATACAAAATTTCATCTCAATCGTTTCAGCGATTTAAGCGTGAAGCGGTAACGGACAGGCAGACAGACACACTTTCACATTTATAATATTAGTATAGATAATGAAGATTTATCACTGGTGTAGTCTTGTTAGCCATTGGTGTCCCCGAAGAGGACTTTTCATTTATAACCAACTTCAAAAAGGAGGTTTTCCATTAGTCAGAATATTTTATACTTTTGTTCGTACCCCGATTACTCTGAGACACGTGGATGATGTGGACCAATTTGGAGAGTGAGAAGTGATACAAAGATTAAATGCTCTATACAAAGTAATTTCAATCAAAAAGGCAGAAACAGTATGCTTATGTGAAGATTTAGCACTGCTATATGTTGGTAACGCAGAAATGCAGAACTACTACTACTCACAAAGGCTCCGGAGCTTACATAGAAATAATGTGACAAGGTAGTGGCGGCGCGTGAAAATGTTTGATGGGCAACCCGGGACATAAAAGTATTGAAAGGTTTAGAATATAGCTATAGGCTTGTCTAAAAAGCAATTTTAGGCAAGCCGGTGCGAATCGGTTTGTATGGGCGCTCCGCCACTGCAACAAGGTGAAATCTTAAGCAAAAATGCCTCAACAAATTATTGTCTGAGAGAGAATTTAAAATGAAATGGCCACAATATCTAAGAAAGGAATGAACAGTGAGTGAGGTACCTAACTGATGAGATTTTCCCTGCAAATATAGCAAAAACACTGGTACTCTTTTTATTGAATTTCCAATCAAAGTTTGCCCGTTTTCTCTGCACTCGGGTCTACACCTAAATGCAGAAAAATCTGTTACGTCCGGCAACGGGTTAGAGCTACCTCTAAGCATAAGTTTCAAAACTGTAAAACAGAAAATGTTAATCACTCTTGTAGTCGTCCAAGATACAGGCTCAGCCCTTTTTAAGAAAATCTTAAAAGAATACTTTACCAAGGGGAAATATGCTAGGGAATATACTTGCAAACTGAACCGAACCTGATAGTGTTAACAATTTTTAATAATAGCATATATAAGATGTATAAAGCGAGTCGAGTGACCGCGCACATAATCTCGCATAGAGATTCGCAAAATATGTCATTAGGTAAGTACTTTTTATCTGAAATAAATAGATTTTAATTTTTTTTTTTTAGCCTAGTTTGGAGTCTGATGGATATGGTTTTGTATGCTAATCTGTTTCTGCTAAATAAACTATTTGTATTTGGATTAGATATCCCCCCAGTTAATATTGATTGTTTAATCTCATCCACCCATGTCACTAGAGAAAGGCACAGAGACTGACCTCTCTTTCTTCCACAGTATTATTCCAAAGAAAGAGACAAGCATGTTTTCAGCTTTTCTGCTCTTACAGCTGGCCATGTCAGTAGCAAAGCAGTAGAGTAGTAGCATTCACACAACACCTATCAACCCAAAGACTGGTATTAAGTTGATGGTTTCAGCTACATTGCAACTGCCACTAGCGGCACGGCACAGAGGCCGTACACGAAAGGTCACATCAACCTGCTCACCGACACGGCAACTACGATAAAATGTGATAATTGTACAGACTCTCGGCAGACAGTCCAAGCCTCCTTAATCAATGTTTACAAACAAACATTTTATAGCCCCAAGTAATGGGCGTGAGTGCTACATTACACTCATGTCATGACTCTCAGTGTAACAAAATGCTTAATTCATTACTGTTACACTTAATAAAGAACTTTCAATGGGTTAAAATGACAAGCTATTGTCAGACAATTGAATTATGTTACTCATGTTGATACAAGTAGATTTATGGGGTCAGTAATTATGTTTTTATGATGCATAGGCATTTTGTGGTATCTTGTATCTAATATCAACAAATTTTGGTCTTTTTGAATTCTATACTCACCCCGCCAGCTTGATCTTTTTGCTTCATGTGGAGCATGATTTATGTAGGTAAAGCTTAAAGCTTTGTAATTGTCTACAATGACACACAGATGCTCACCATGCATGACATGTGGATAGTCTACACAGCTTTACTGTTTGATACAAACTGACATTTGACTTGGGTTTGGAGAAAACTATAATGGCAGTTCATCCGCTACATAACCTCTCAAATAACTTGACAGATGAAGTAGGATGGTTTAATTAGAAAAAAAAATGATATTAAGACCAAAGAAAAAAATAATGCTACTAAATTAAATAGATTTTAGTGATTCTAAAGGACAAAGAATGAGTTGAAAGATTCAGGATAGTTTTGTTATTCTCCATCAGTAAGTGCAATATATAATTTGATCAGCAAATGTGATGTTAAATGCTGGTAAATAAACTGTTTTATGTTCAAATCACAACAAACTACAGCTGAGTCAATAGAAACATCAAAAGAGCATATTGCTGTGACATAATAAAACACATTATAGCTATCACTTTCTTTCATAGACTACAATGCTGCCAAATGAAAATGACAGTGTTCCCACAATTACTGCTGTAAGGTTACAGCTGTGAACACTGTGCATGTCTAGTTCATATAGGTTAAAGTGTCTACAACTTTAATAAATCATTATTTGTTGCATTATAAAATGTGGAAGAACATTTGTCAAGAATTAACTAGGCAACTCCCGATACCATTCCAATTTGGTTTCATACTCTCACAAAATGTCCTGTTGGTTTCTTAGTTGCCATTGTCCCTATTATAACCTTGTAAATGAGTAAATAATAACAATACTGCCTACAGACCAATCCTGTCCTCAACTAGCTTAGATAGGATTTTCCTTGTGCAATGAACCCAGAAACTAACTATCACACTCCATGGTTACACTCAGTAGTTTTGGGAATAAAATTAGGTCACACAGGTCTAGATTGTCTTTACCTACATGAGAGAAAGAGAAAGGATGGATTTAGCACAACCGAGGTGATGTAACTGCTTCGCAATCTTTCTTATGAGCTTTTTTTGGTTGGTTAATACAACTTAGTTGTTAGTTGGGGAGTGCAGTGACAGATACAGGCCGCTGGCATGCGAGCTAACTTCACCTGATCATTGGGCCGGCCTGTCTTACATGGACCACAGTCTCCACACTGATGTTGTATCCACACTAAAGGCACTGTCACTGCACTATGTCCACACTGGCATCACTGCACTAAACAATGCACCAACATTGCACACTCCACAGGCGCGAGCACGGGGCGCTCCCCACGCGGCCCTGGCCCCGGTTCACGGCCCCAAAACTATCGACACAAGCATTTATACCACAAATCACAACCTAACCTCAAAATGCAAACTAAAATTAACAATTGACAGTCACAGATGTTTGCAAAACTCGATAATATCGCGTGACATCACCGGGACCCGGGTCGAGCGGCGGGCGAGCGCGAGGTCCGACGCGGGAGCCCCGCACTATGGATTTGTGGGCGAAATGCTTTGTTTGAGTAGGTAGGTACAGCCTTCGCTGCACACAGCTATAGCTATGCGTGCGGTGTAGGTATGTGTAGTGTAGTATAGTGCACGGCCTATATGCACCTAGCCATAATTCACTGAGACGTGCTGCAGGCGACACGGGCGCTCGGCGGGCCAGCGCAGACTAGCTCGCCGCGCGGCGCTGCTCGCGCCGGACAAAGACGGAGCGAGCAAAAACTGTAAACACAGCTCTGATTTACGATGTTTACCCCCAGCGGTGGCGAGCCGCCGGTCGCTCATTCATGTCGGGCGCGAGCATGAGCGCGCGCGGTCACGCTCGGCCGCCGCGCTGCCCGATCGCTATCAGCTCCGTGTCCTCGCTCCTCGGAACGCGGCCCCGCGCGGAGGACGGAGGACAGACGCGAGCGTTTCGAAATGGCGCAACGCCACGGAGGCCGTGACGACGCACTCCGGCCGAGAGAATGTAGCCCCGCGACTCCGCCGCTCGCTGCGACGGAGCCGAGAGGCGAGCGCGGACCGCAGACGGCGGACGGCGGACGGGACGTTTCGCAACCTCGGATGGGCTCGCGGCGACCGAAATAATCCGCGCGGTGTGGTTCGCGACATCGGCACGAGCGGGCACACAGCTCTGATACTCACGGCCTGGCCGCTCGCAGCGGGTCCGCGGCGCCGGCGTCCATGGCTCGCCCAGGCCCTGGCCGCGGCCGGGCTCCGGGCCGTCGGGCCGTCGGCCGCGCGACGCAACACTCTCCGATCTCACTGGGAACGCGCTGAGATACACCGTCGCACCATCTCGACGACACAACACATCGACCGCGACGCTTTTAAACGCGTATAAACACTCCGCGAACGGTGTTTTGTTACATCGGTTGACTTTTCTTTGAAAAATCAATATACATTTTCCCAGAGTTTAGAGAATACGGACGAGTCGATGTCCAGCGCAGGTTAGGTGCGTGAAGTTTGCAAGCTTTTTTAGCGCACCGGTGTTACCAACGTTTTTTTGCCCATTTTTTGTTTTGGGTGTTGTGATTTTTTTCTAGTGATTTGTGCTGCACTTCAGACTAGTCTATAGAGCCTTAGGTCTCGCTTCATACTCTTATGTGCGCAGTAGCGCCAAAGTTTGACTTATCGGCCACGGCCAGTAAAATGGATTATATTTGAGTGTTGCGTCTTAGGTTAAAATAAAACCATTATAATAATTTTTAAGTAACGATAATTTAATGACATGGTTTTTTTTATGTGAAAATTGTACACCGAATACATTTCTATAATATAATTATCAAATAATTATAGTGTCACATGTATAAATAAAATCAATGTAAAGTAAGTTTTTATTACTCAATAAAAAAAACTTATTTTTATAGCTATACACAGCCATACATAATATAACTCCTTTAGCATAAAAAGAAAATGAAACTGATAATAGGTTAACACTGTTAACAGGACGGTATGGAAAAATATTGTTGGTCTTCGTTCTCCTCGTCTGTGTCGAAAATGCGAATTAGGATTAAGTTGGAGGAGTTGAATCTCACTTTAGCCAAAAAAAGTGAAGAGATCACACCTCCACTTGACCCTAAAATCGCTCACCTTCTTGCACGTCGTCCTTCAAGTTTGGAGTGAAGAGAAGCAGGAGACTTGACGCGGCTCCACGCGTGAGCTGGAAAGATAGATCTGGCAGCATTCCACATCAAACTGTCTAGATCCCCTGTCCAACTCAGACGTGAAGCCGGCGGAGGTACTTGTTAGCTGCAAACATGAGAAATTGTTAGACCTGGGTGATTGTGCAGCGTGTTAGCCTAATGTGACAATCGGAGTGAGCGCTCGATCCGAAGCGCGCGCCCGCTATCACCGCTCGAAAAGGTGCGGCTAACGTTGTCTGATAAGAACACCTATTTTTTTCCTGTCGCGTCAGCGGTCCTGCGTAGCTCCATGGTGAATGTATTCGCGTTTTGGTAATTGAATCATTTGAAGGATAAAACGTTATTAATAAAATGATACATTATTACAAGCACGACGAGACGTACTGAAAGAGCAAACACATGTGCCATTGGACCACCATATGTTGTTACGTAATCGCTGTCGTTTTGTTTTACATTAACAATAATTCCGTACTCAATTATTTGACTATCATTTAAATGATCGTTGGTTGAGAAGAAGGTACTAGGAATGATCGGGAGCAACCATATGTTGTCCAAATTTAGACCGTTGCCACAAAGGCGGAAGTATTTTATGACGCTAAATTGAAGTATTTAGTTCACTAGGGAAAATAATAGATTAAAAAATAGTGGAACGACACTTATAACGGGAGCACTGTTACCAGGAGACGTGCGCGTCCAGGACTCCAGGCCGGGACACTACACTCGGCTGCTTCCGTACAGGCAGCCATCACACAGCTCACACTTGGACAGAGGCCCAATCGATCGATGGGCCCATATTTATACTTTTACGATATCTTTGATACGATATCGGGGAATTGACACGAGGTACGAATGTTCACCATGATCGTGATAAGATTCGATGAATCGAGGGAATCGATTGGTCCTCGCCAGCCGTATCAGTCACGCAAACACTTCACTCCACCAATAAGTAAGGTATCGATGATAAGCCCCGTTGCACTAGCCAAGCGTTATCTATCGAACGGGAGTGTGCGCCGGGGCCACCAACGGCGCCGTCGGCGGCGGTGGCTCGGGCCCGCGCAGGCCGCAGCAAGCGCAGGTGGAGGCCATGGCGTCCGAGACCAGCGCCGAGAGCTCGCTATCTGCTCACAGCGGCTCCATCGCAATGACTAGTTGTCATGTTTACGTTGGAGATACACGTTTATTACGTTATATCTTGCAGTCAACAGATAATTACTTACTTTCTAGTAATAAAGTAACATGCTGTATTTTCAAAAGAAATTCTTAGCAATGAAATCTAGTTGCCTACCAACTTATCTAAAACCTTAGGCTATCAATAATTTTGGGTGATATGACTCATGCTGTATTTGAAGCGAGCTTCTATTTCAAGATAAAAAATGTGGGTGATTACATTTAAAATTATCGTAATAACCGAAATGTAGCCGTGGTACTTAACTAGGATGTAGTACGTGGAAGAATTTCGACATGATAGATAAGGCAGCAAGACGCGTATCAAACGGTGTCATTTGATAAGGCACGAGGTGCGCGCTTTCTGGGGCGCATTAGACAGGTGTGCTCATTTAGGAATTATTTTGAAAATGCAATTAATTGAATAGCTCATATTCTCGCACTGTAATATGTGTACGAAACTGCAAAAGCAGGATTCTGTTGGCCAACCGAACAGAAAATGAAAGAAGGATTCGTTTCATTTATTATGGACCGGAAAGCAAACTTCAAGACGTCAGAAATAACGTTTTATGTAGGGCTGTTACAATGCATCTGATATTTTTCCTTGCTTTAGTATATTCATATTATTGGAGCTGACTGCAAAAATACTCATTACTAAATCTTAGACCAAAAACAAATAGTCAAGGTCTTAAATATGTCCAAATTAGTCGAAACATCAACTAACTGTTACTACTGTTAGAAGCATTGAATTAGGTATTCACACCTGTTTTCTTTAAAGGTATAAAATACCTACGTTTCTTAAAATTATTTTAGAGGATTCATTTAGAGGCTTCTGTTTACGTGACCGGTTAGCAGATTATGACAAAATTCAGCGATGTAAAATTGGTTTATCGTTATCAATTAAAAACATTGTTCAATGAAGCTAAAGACAGGGCTGAAGAAAAGGGTGGCAGAAATAACGACTTTGCAAGTTCAGCAGGAGGGTGGCGAGCGATGCGCGAGACGCGGGGGTGGACAGCGCGGGCGCGGGCGGGGGTGAGCGGTGCGCGGGACGCGGCGCAGCCAGGAGCCGGGGCTGGGGCCGCCGGGGGCCGCGGCGCCTCGCGGCCGTGAACTGGAACTTCGGAAACTTCTGCCGTATTGTGTTTACATTCAACTTTGTTATGTGGGTTAAAGTTAAGCCAGAGTTCACCGGCGTGAAGTGAGCGTATGTGCCGCTCGTTTTACTCAATTGCAAAGTTGACTCTCAAGTTCGGGAAATCGATTTCCATCTTGTGTTTATCAAAATGTTTCAAGGTTTCTTGCGTTGACCTGCTTCAGAGGCCGTTCGCGACATAGGAATTGGGAGGTAGTCTCCCAGGCCATCCATAAAAGTATATTAGAGGTAGACTTTAATCAAATAATCATTTTATAATGAAAACTGACTCACGCAGTCGTAAGTCGTAACTCACGAAACATCCCGAGTAGGTGCGGCAGAATGTATCGATGACCTACGCTATCAGTGACAGCCGCCACACCTGAACCTATATTTCAATTTTCTTATCGTCTGAACAGGTTCCTGATAAATTTTCACACGAAAATAACACTAATACCTACTTACTCAATAGATTGCCAACACGGCAATACCAAGTTTTAGAATTTTACATTTATTTTAAAGTACATCACCAAACCATGAATTATATCATCTAGAAAATCTGCATCACTCGTACAGTCAGCATCAAAAGTAGCTAAGCAAACGAAGACGTTCAAAGTATTGACGTATTATCTTTATATTGACGTATTATCTTTATATTGACGTATTATCTTTATATTGACGTATTATCTTTATATTGACGTCTTGGATTGCGTAGTTACTTTTGATGCTGACTGTACCTACAGTTAAAGTAGTACAAGTTCTTCGTGAAACAAACACTGAAACTATGTGGGACAATTAAGATTTAAATGACTTAAAATTATATCTCAGTTAGCTCTGGTAATCAAAGTATCACAATTTTCAGTTCGTACCATGTAGTTTGTCTGTTTCGTACTTTAAGTAGGGGAGAAACATAATCATTTATTTACAACAACATTACTTACTATAGTAACCAATCACTAAACCCACATCGCAGGTTTTATGCAAAAGACTCAATAAGCAATAAGTCTTGTCCACAAATCCATACAACTATTTAAGTAGTAGTAAGTTTGATACTACCCTATAGAATAACCAGAATGTTTTTTAAAGTAAGGCTTGCCTTTGACTTTCCTTCCTAGTTTCGTGTTTTACAGAAATATTTATACTACACTAGCTTCTGCCCGCGACTACGTCCGCGTGGAAATCGTTTATATCGCAGCTCCATACAAACTTCAACCCCCCATTTCATCCCCTTAGGGGGTGATTTCCAGGATGAAAACTATCCTATGTCCTTCTTTGGGATTCAAACTATCTCCATACCAAATTTCATCGCAATCGGTTCAGCGGTTTAAGCGTGAAGAGGTAACAGACAGACAGACAGACAGACACACTTTCGCATTTATTTTATTATTATTATTATTATTTTTATAAATGTGAAAGTTTGGATGTTTAGATGTTTAGGTGTTTGGTTGTTTGTTATTCAATCACGCTTAACTGGCTCAACCGATCTTTTATCCCGGGTCCACGCAGACGAAGTCGCGGGCAGACACTAGTATTAGATAAGTACTTAAACAATCCAAAGGTAGGAAATTAACTGGCTACTTTGATGCGCTGTATAATGTTTATTTTATAGTAGAAGAAATAACCAACTATTGGACCTAACCTAATTGAAGACTTAAGATACTTCAGATACTTGGTTATTTTTTCTACTAGGTATACTTAATTATTTCAGGAAACATGCCTTTTACTCAGTATCAGAATATTTAACAAGCAACATTAGCTTACAAAATTTTGAAATGTGTGTGTGTTGTTAGCTTTATAGCACTAGGCATATGTTTTGTTTTATCGTATTTTTTTTTCCTTTTTAACGATTTTTTATTGACATGCCATGTAATGCACATATTACTTTATGGTGAAATAAATAAATAAATAAATAAACTTATTTATTTTAGTAATTATGGTACGAGATATTCAAATAAATAGGGCCTCATTTTCAGTCTCCATTGGACCATGGGAGCATATTGAATGACATGCTGTATGAGTACCTCCTCCTCTATCTATACCTGAATACATTTATGTGCGCAATTAGTGTTTCTAGGACTTTTTTATGTGGTTTTCATAGCTCATACCACATGTATCTCATGTGTATAGGTATGTAGGTTGATATTGAATCAGTAAACTTGCACAAACTTGGCGAAAATTATTATAGATATTTTGAACATATGTTTGGCTACCAGCGGTGAGAATCGAGCGTTGGTATCACATCAGTCACAGAGGTACCTTACCCTTATCTCGTTTTACACTTTATTTGTTGAAGGCGCACGATAAAGATAAAGATAAGTGCTAGTCGACGCCTTTATCGCCAACTATCGCGCAAAATGCTCGCTTCAGGAAGTTACACCGTACCTATTTTCTTCTAATATCATTATTGCACAATGCCCCACAAATAAATCAAATATGCGGAATGATCCTCTTTTACAGGTCCATTGATTGAACATAATATATACGTAGTGCGATCACTTTGTCACAATTCACAATATACAGTCTTTGTCGTTTCTTGTAATATTTCTTTGTTTTATTTGTATGGAAAATATTATATTTTGAATTAATTACAAATGCTTATACTTAGGTATAATTTATAAGTAAACATACAAAATACGGAAAATATACAACACGTAGTATCTCTTTATAGTTTGTGTATACAATATACACACACCACCACCTATATTGTATTTATTTATTTATTTATTTTCTGTGTGGCCTAATGGTTGACTGGTAGAGAATGCCTTAAGTTCGCCTTTTGTATTTGTAACTTGTTACTGTGCAATAAAGTCTGAATTAATAAATATATTATAATAGGTATATTTTGTTGTACGTTGTATATTTCATAAGATTCATAACACATTGAAAATTATATGGAAATTGAATGATGAAAGTTTTGTATATCTTAATTCATGATTTTTAAACCGGAAACAGAAACACTCATGAATTTTTGGTATCCAAGTTGAACTTCGCAAACATTCTGTTCATTAATCAAAAGTTTGGCGCAGCGTCCCATCGTCGCGCCGCCATCTCCTCCTGCCTTATATATATAGTATATATGATATGAACTGTACGCTAGTAATAGAAATGTAGGTCTCGCTTAATACGGTTGCGTTCGCTGGCAACATCGGCCTTTGAAGGTCAATATTTGACAAATGGCCGTGCTAGACTATCTGTCACTTTCTTTTCGAAGGAATAAACATTGCGAGCCGTTTATATTTTTATAAAAACAATGGATGAAATATGTCGATTATGCTGCTCCACAAAATTTGTAAATAATCATTTATTTGACGAGGAGAACGCTTTGTTCTTAAAAATGTCGCTTTTCTTGCCGATAAAGGTAAATACTTGCGTTCGAGTTGTGTTATTTTTGTGTGAATGCTGATGTAAATGTTAACCTGTGACTTGTAGGTGGTGCGGAGCGACCGGCTGCCGCAGAGGGTGTGCGACCGCTGCAGCTGCAGGGTCAATGACCTGTACCAGTTCTGCAATGAGACCATCGAGGTGCAGCACAGGTGAGAGTGGCTGCTGAGAGCCTTCATCCCCGGGGCCTGGGTAGGTACTGGCACCCAGGAACCACTACATAAATATTGTATCATTGGACATTGGAGGTTGTCATACTTATTTCTTCTTCTTATTGCATGTTGCACAGATAACATACATTGTAGGACATAACTGAGTATAAATTTATCCCTGGGTAAATACTTTGTATTGTTTGTTAGGACATACACCGGAACGATAATGATGATGTATCTAAAGAAAACCATTTAAATAATTCATGTTGTTTGTTGTGCCTGGTAATGAAGGAAAAAAAAAGGTATGGACAACCGAATTTATAACTTTTTGGAAATATACCACCTACTGGTACAAAAACAATTCGGCTTCCGAGAAAAACGCTCCATCAGTACTTCCAATGCCCTAAAAATAAAAATCATGCCATACGTTTGCTATGGGAGATGTCCAAAGTCTATGACAGAGCCTCGCACCACATATTACTTATCAAGCTATATGAAATCGGCATCCACGGAAATGCCCATAATTGGTTAAAATCATACCTCACAGACCAAATCAAATCAAACACCACGGACAAATTCAAATATATTTATATAAATATAAACGACCTCCCAGATATCCTAAATGATCATTGCACACTATTTGCTGACGACATTTCCGTATTATTTCCGTGTGTTAAAATCGACGAAGTTGAAACTAAATTAAATTTAATTCTAGATAAAATACTAAACTGGTTACAAATACATAATCTTGAGCTCAACATTAAAAAAACAAAAATAATACAATTTAAGCCATATCAAAAAACCACTCTTCCAATAAATTATAGCTATAATAATCTTAAACTTGAAAATGTGACCTCAGCTACATTATTGGGAATCGAGTTAGACTCTAGCTTGAACTTTAAACTCCATATACAAAAGCTTACAAAACAGTTATCGTCTTTTGTATATGCTCTAAATCACCTAAAGCGTTTAACTGACCTAACTTCCGCTCTTTCAGCCTATTATGCATATGCTTACTCCAGGATGTCCTACGGACTCATTTTATGGGGTAATAGCACAGACATAGGAAAAATATTTATCTTACAAAAAAAGTGCGTTAGGATATTGGCAAACATAGATCAAATGGAATCGTGTAGACCCCATTTCATAAAATACAAAATTTTGACAGTCACGTCCATGTACATTTTGGAGTCGAGTAAATTTGTTAGAAAACATATAGATTTATATTCACAGATAACCCAAAACAAAAGAAATGACCGAAATTTAAATAAACTAAGATTACCTTTTTCAAAATTAAAGTTCGTTACATCTAGCCCGCATTATATGACAATAAAAATTTATAACCACTTACCTAATTTTATAAAAAATGAGACCGAACTAAAATCGTTCTGTACAAAATTGAAAGCTTATTTAGTCGATAAATGCTACTATAATATAGACGATTTCTTTAATGATAAACTGTAGAATCTGAAGTTCTAAAAATTTGTATGTATAACTTACTTAAAAATAATAGTTATTAAGCTGTAGATGCCCTCTCATATTGCTGCGCCCTATTCAGGGTATCACATGTAAAACTGCCCTATATTGTACCTACCTTTATAGCTATGTGATATGCAATAAACGAATTTATTTATTTATTTATTTATTTATTTAATATTTTTATCCGAATTGGTAATCCTCAACTCTTGGATCCCTCGAGGCAGTGTGTTGGGGTTTATGTAGGGTTGCCATCCGTCCGGGTTTTCCCGGATTTGTCCTAGTTTAAAAGGAGTCCGGGGAGCGTCCAGTTTAAAAATTTGAAGTCTTGACATTTTAAACTGTTTTTTATTATAAGTATGTTTAAGTTTTAGTAAGTTTCCTAAAAACCCGTTGACATGTCCGGGTTCTGGGCTCCAAAATCCGGGGTTTGTATGTATTATGAAGTAACAACTTGTTTACAACACACTCACTCCTAATAGATAAAACCTACTATTTGATCAATGAGTTTAAGCAAGATAATATTTCATCATTAATAATAAGATTCACTTAGTCATGTGTACCACCCTGTCAGGGTGCCGTGTGATTCTTTTTATTTCTTTAAATCACACATCATGACTGTATAATATATGTACAGTCGAGTTCTCCAATATATGTACACTTTTTTACCAACTCGAATGCGGCCGCTAACAATTAGTATGCAAACGCGTTCGATTAGGTAAGAAAGTGTACATATATTTATGAACTCGACTGTACACCATGGTTTGTAATAAATAAAACATTTACAGTGATGTATTATGTGCGTCATTCCTAGGCAATCTTTGTTACCACATATTTGTTGCTTTCACAAAACATTGTTCACATTGTAATATGCAGACATACATTTTGTAGCATTTTCATTACAGCATAACAATGTGAAGACAATTGATTTAAACAATTTCTATTGTAATGATTAATTGGCTTTAATAATGTAATTATGAAAGTTGATTTTAATTGATGTTTATAATTTAATTAACACCACTACTGTGCAACTTAAAACTCGTAAGGACGTCGAAATCCGTCAAACAGTTAAGGCTGCAGGGCGTGCCAAAGAACAAGACATACACACATACATACACTTGAAAAACATAACTCCTCTCCTTCGGCAGACGGGAAATAATGGTTAGTTTTTGTGTATAAATTTGTTTGTTGTGTTTATTTTGTGTCTAATGGGTTTTGTGTATAAATTTATAAATTTAATTATTTAGTGAACATTTTGTCTCAGTGGTTTTGCCCTCATTTCCCATTGCCCTGTCCGAATGCAGTGCATTTTATTTCATGTATTTTCTTAACACATTCTGTTCACGTAAAGCTACGTGTCGCAGCAGTCCGGTATCTAGTGAAAATCGCTCAAAGAGGCATGACCTTTGTAATTTCAACAATTCGTTACATGTTTTCCAGGCTACGCGCCATCCTACAGTCCTCCGGGCTGCCCGTGGACGACATCGACCTCTCCCTCGTCCCCGGCGAGCCCCCCCGCTCCTCGCGCGGCACGCAGACAGAGTCCCTGCTCCCCCCTCCACCACTACCCTCCCCGCCGCCCCTCCTCCCCAGACCCGTCTCCGTCAAGCAGGAACCCGAGGTCCAGGTCAAGACGGAGATAGACGACTTTGAAACGTTTGAAGACGCTTGCAATGTCCCTTCGGACAACAGCGATGACATGTCGCTTATAAACTTGAAGAAGAAGAAGAAAAAGGTGAAGCAGGAGCTCACGAACGGGACGGAGAAGCGGGGGAGAAAGAGAAAGAAAGAGTTGAAGGTGATTGGCTTATTATTTTGTTTATTTCACGCATTCATCCATGTAACTACGTGTGTTTTTTGGAGAGGTAGGCAGATATTACAAATTAGAACTTGCTACAATCTTGACACAGCTCTTCGTTTCGCTTTTTTGTTTTAATAATATTCTATATGCACTGTTACATTAGAGTCATAACAATATTGAAGTAAGTGTAATCTCATTACAAATAGTTACAATAGTCAAAACACAAAAATTAAATAGTCACATAGATAGTCAAATTCACGATGATAAAAACCTTCAAAAATCTAATTCTTTGGAAAAGGGAGGACGTTTGGTGGGAAGTAGCGTGGCAGGACATTCATCACTCAGCAGTGTAGTCCAAACACAACCTCACAGCAACACGACTGTCACATCCCTTTATGTGCTTTATGTCCTTTCCAAATTGTTAGTCAAGGTGTTTTAACAATCATCATCATCAACCAACACTGCTGAACGTAGGCTTCCATCATGCAACGAGTCGCAGGATGTCCTATGCTATGCTTGCCAAAACGCGACCTTTATTTTTATAAAAGACTGCCCGCCCTGGCCCTAGTCTCACCTGGCCCCTATTTCACCAAGTCGACAACTGTGCTTACATGGCTTCGTCGACAGGTGAAGATTGCTGGACAGCTTATTGACCCAGCACTGTACGTGGAATTATCATTGCCGTCAGGTGACAAGATGGTGAAATAGGGCCTTGATGGTAAGCGACGACAGAGCTTAAGATGAAGCTCACTGGTTCAGTACCTAATAGCCTATTCACTCTTGTTTTGGATCGTAGTGGAATTAAGTTGTGCAGTTCTTGCACACACTCCAAAATGTATCCGATAAAACACCGATAGGCAAGTTCGAGACTCTCTCTCAGAACTGGTCAGCTCCGGTTTTATAGTATCTCTTTATGTTAGGAGCTTGTCCAAACGCGGTGTTCTCTCCAGAACTCGTCTACTGAAAGAAAGAAAGAAAACATTTATTCGTGACAAGAAAACAAACAGTAGACACACACACATACGCATACACATTTGCCACGAAATGGTCACAACTCAGCGTTGCGCTGGTTTTCTACTGCGGTTTAAAGTTGTTCTCTATGTTAGGAATGGAACCTGTTGCTGGGCGGCTTACCAGTTGAGGGCGCGGAGCTGCTGGCGCCGGCGCTCGTGAAACAGGAGCCCGAGCTGCCCGTGAAGCAGGAGCCGGCGGACGACAAGTTCGACTGCTGCGTGTGCGGCGCCACGTGCTGCAGCCGCGGCGACATGCTGCAACACTACAGGTGCGTCCTGCTCCACAACAGGTTGGCGCCAAACTCCCGCTGAGCTCTTTCATATGTTGTAGCGAGCTTTAGGTAGGCACGAAAGCCCCTTGGGAAATAGCCCTCTACTGATCACATTAAACTGGTGGGCCCAGCAGGAGCCGATCGAGGACTGAAGATGTGACTTGCTAAGCTACTTAAAGCTTTACAGAGACTTAACGAGGCGAGCGTTACCACCGATAGCGGTGAGCGACCGGTGAAGCGTATAGAATACGTCATATGAAGGCGTAGCCAGTTTCATCGGGGAGAGATCTGTGAGCCAGGTGCCCAGCTTACGAGGGAAGTCTGGGTCATGTGGTATTCCTACTCACTAAAACATCCACATCAAAAACATGGGCCTTCGGCGCTATGTAATTCGGGAGACTCTTTGATCTCAGGTCAGACGCATTAGAGCCCTCCGCGCGCCTCGCCCGTGCGGGCTTGTTCTGGGCTGTCATCGCCGCCCTCTGAGGTACCTAGCCAAGTGTTTTGCCCAACGCCACAATAGTTATTTGTGTCTCAAGGGAGCAAAATCATGTATTTACTCGTAGGTTCTGATTTTTTACCAATAGTCAACTTTGCCGATCATTTTTGAGAAAAGATTTTTGACGTCCCCGATGACCCTGCCCCGTCCTGGTCCCGTCAGCGTGGCCTGGGCACGTGGGCACGTGGGCTACAAGTATGATGACATTGATGACGTGTACACGCCCGCAGACAGCACGGCGCGCAGACGGAGCCGCCCGCGCCGCCGCCGCCGCCGCCGCCCGCCGCGCGCCCGCTGCGCTGCCCGCGCTGCTCCAAGGTACGCACACATAACTAACAAACATTACTTCACAACACTAGCGCGCCCAACGCGATAACCAGACCCCGGAATTCTCGTACCACTTTTGAGCTGCCAAAGGGACTGTATTTATCGATATGCATATGTATAATCGGAAGTCGATAAACGAGGAGTCCCTATGACAGTTCAAAAGTTCTACGAGAATTTCCGGACTCTAGCGATTGCCTACGCACTCAATATAGATACAATTTAACATTGCCTTTGGTAAGAAATAAAACTTACGGCAAAAGCTCATTTACGAGGGGCGTTTAATAAGTTCTCGGTATCGGCATGATGACGTCTCATGATAATAATTTCTGATTATTTTTCATACTGTATTCATGAATACACTAAATAAGTAAAAAAATATATGATTAATTTGTTTTCTTTAATAACTTAAAAAAAAGACGATGGGGTAGCAAATATTCTGACGTGAGTAAAACTGAAGGATTGTTATTTTTAGTTTAGGGGTGATTTTGGTAAAATTCTGGCGTGGTAATCCAGAATATTGATTTTAAAGTGAGATATATATCTATTTGGAAGCCTGGAAAAAAAAAATATCATTAATAGTATTTTTAAACACAGCCTGACTTAACAAAGTTAAAGGGAGGTTTTAATGGCCATCAATATATATTTTTTAATTTATAGAAATTGGGCCAGTATAAATGAAAAATATATGGATGTAAATACCAAGGAAGAGTCATACAAGATAATCGTATGGCAATTAAAGGAGGTACTAAGAAAACAATTAAGAAAAATAAATGTCAATTTTATGACGTTTCTCTTTGGAAGAGATTGCAGATTACCAGGGGTGCTATTCAGGCACGTAAAATCTATACAATTAACTATCTACCCTGTCACCTTGACCAACTCATATACTTTTACTTCTTATTCTTTGTTACTAAAAGTTCCTCAATTAAATCTGTGCCATTGCGTTGATTTAAAAAATGAGCCTCATTTCGTTGAACAAGTTTTTATTTTTTATTGATGTAAAATTAAATTAATTTAAACACTTTATATATGCACGTAAAACAAGAAAGAGTGTATTTAATCATTAAAAATGATACGATACGAACAACTTCTGATTTTAATGCCGATACCGAGAACTTATTGAACGCCCCTCGTATTAGTACGGGCGGCACTAGCCATTCGAGTATTTAATCAGCTTCCTAATGAAATTAAAAACACAGATTTAATAGTAGTTTATGCAACTGATAGAAAGAAGAAAAAAAGAAGAACGTTTATTTAGCATCTCAGTCACACAGATATTAAAGAATGGTACATTGCGATAGGTGCTAAAAAGGTCGTCACTCAGCTTTGATGTCAGCTTTGATACATAATCAGAGGCCTCAAAGGAAGAGTGTGGTTTTATGAAACGAGCGGCAGCGAGTTTCCTAATAGGATCACACGAGTGTTTTAAGGCTAAATTATGTACAGTTGCATACACTACTTTATCTACACACATATCATAAGTACTCGAAGATGGGTTCAGAAGCCGTAGGAAAATGACCCGCATTGCTAGTATTGCTACTATAGTGCTACCTGTAAAATATGTTTGTTGCATTGTGGCTGCATTTACGATATCCGGCGGAGTGTTCATATCGTCCTCAGAGTCACTACTATATTTTCAAATAAATAACTAAAATGTGAATAACAAACAACTTTTCACAATTCCACTTTCGTAACAGCAAAAACCAACAAAGAAAATGATAACAGTAATGGCGGCAATTCGATCCTACGTCAAGATGAATGTTTTTTTTTAAATCATAGACAAACGAATGAAGTCCCTATTCTCATGTCACTTGATCAAATGTCGTGCGGTTATATTAAAAAACATACTGAATTGACGTTTCGCATCGATAACTGTTTTAATATCTATGGATACTAGAATACAGACCCACTTGAGAGTTGTCAGCTGTTCCAAATTTAAACTCATAACCTTACAAAATCTGTGAAGTAATAACATTACAGAGGGCCTACCGCGAAACGAAAACGAACTTCGTTCGTGTATCTCCGTCTCTATCGCACTTGCATATTCGAGCGACAGGGAGAGAGATACACGAACGAAGTTCGTTTTCGTTTCGCGGTAGCGCCTCAGTACAGATTTTACCTACTACCACAGACAAGAAAGTTCTCATAGTAAAATTGGTTGTAATAATGCTGGTCATTTCCTACGGTTTCTGAACGCATTTTAGAGCACTAATGATATGTGCGTAGATAAACGTAATTTAAAAACGTGGTTAGGAGGGTGTTGGAAAATTCGTCAGGAATAAGCGACAATTACGGATTTTTGACGTTCTAGATCTAAGAAACAGAAAGGTTGTTATAGATTCTGATTACTTATTTGTATAGGGCAACTCCTTATATTGTGCCTAGCGGCCTCTTATTTAAGAAAAACTGAATATGTTAACTGAATATACCCGATTACCGACAGTAGTTTTCGGAAAAGAGCGCAGAAGCCATAAGTTAAGTAAGACGGCCTAATACTTAATGATGTTACATGAAAACCTAATTGTTTTTTTTTGCTTTTCAATATCGTAATATGTTACTATTGGGTGTAGCGGCCTCGAATTTTCCTTATTTTTCACGTATATATATGTAAATTGATCTCAATTACACCATATTTTTCAACAAAATCGTGGTGAGAAGAGAACACAAGGATTTTCTCATTATTGTTGTATTATTAGTATATTCAATCTTAAATAACATTAAAGTTCATACTTGTACCAACACAAAACAGTAAAAAAAAAAACTTTTTCCAAAATTTATATTTTTAAATAATTATTCAAAATTAGTATAAATTTGTCGCGCGCGATCTTTTCTCAGTACTGGCGTAGCCACTGTCCGGGACGGACCTGTGCATCGTATAATTGTGGCTATTCACGAAGGCTAACCGGCAACTCGTCAGAATATAAATATTATTTTGATCTCCGACTAGGCATAGTTGTTACCAACCTCGGGGTCAAACTATACTAGTGAGACATTCGTGAGGCTAATCGAGGCAACTTAAGAATTGTATAGCTGCCTTGTCAATTATTTTACGAGTGATACTTGGTAGATTAAATTTTTTGATTACCAGCTTTTAGCGGGCAGTCTGTAATCAAATCTTGCAAGTTAAATTTGATCCACTTCCCGGTTTCCGATTGAGCTGAAATTTCGCATGCATGTATAAATCGCGTGACAATGCAATATTATGATGACGTGGAGCTGATCTGATGATGGAGCTGTTAGGTGGCCATAGGAACTCCGTAATAAAACCACATAACCCCATCGAGTTTGGGCTCGTTAGAATCGTCTCTATGAGTAGTTGATGATGGTATACAGAAAAGTACAGTCGGCAATAAAAGCTTGTACCAAAAATGAAATGTTTGACAAAAGCTTGTTTATTATTATTAGTTACATCAGTCCACTTTGTAGGGGTCCGCTGCGCCATACGTTACGTGGTCGCCGCTCGAGAACCTTTCCGGCCCAACGACCATCATGTTTTTCATTTGTCTGTACAAGTGGTACTACCTACAAATCACCGACATAATATGCAGAGTTGTTGAAAATAACAATATGAATAAAAAACTTTTTAACCGACTTCAAAAAAGGAGGAGGTTAGGTATATGTTTCACTGTATTTTTTTTTATGTAGGTACGTTCGCCGATTTCTCCGTCAGTTCTGACCCCCAAATATTACAGGCACGTATTACGTGTTTCATGAATTCTCTAAAGCTGTTCAGGTATTTGCTTCTGGTAGTCATCAGGCCATGTTGGTGGGCTGATGATGGAAGGTACAACTCCTCAACGGTTAGGAGTTGGAGGATATTTTTTTTAATTTTATAGATCTTTAATCATATTCTTTCAAGTTATTGGGGTGAGCACACGTCAGGATCTGATGATGGGATCCCAGGGGAATGGAGGGCAACCCTCAAATTTTACAGGCACGTATTTCGTGTTCCATGTATTTTCTAAAGCTATTCAGGTATTTGCGTCAGTTCATGTTGGTGGGCTGATGATGGAAGGTAAGGTACCGCTCTTCAACGGTTAGGAGTTGGAGGATATTTTTTTTAAAATTTATAGACGTTTAATTAGAGATGCGCCGAATATTCTATTCGGCATGTTTTTCAATGTTCGGTATTCGGCCGAATTATTCGGTAAAACTGCCGAATACTTACCGGATAAACATATGATATTTATCTTATAATAAATAAATCATTCATACTATTTGTAGCTCTTAAAAGTTAAGTCATATATTTATTGTTATTAGGCATACCTATACTAAAACAAGAAAACTTGATTTTAGTAAGCTTTATTATTCAGTTTAATCACCAAATCAACGTCTGTCACTAATTCATCACCAAAAATTAAGACATCAAATAACTAAACACGACACGACTAGATGGCCGGCCGTCTCGCTGGGCCAACACGGGTAGCGGGGGGCGAGCGGGAGGGGTCAAGTTCGCGCTCAGCGAGCCGCGCGGACCTGCATAAACCTGTTTAGTTTTACCGAATAATTCGGCCGAATACTCGTTTCGGTAAGATCTGAACCGAATGTTCGGCAAAGTCCGTATTCAGCCCATCTCTACCTTTAATCGTATTCTTTCAAGTTACTCAGGTGAGCACACGTCAGGATCTGATGATGGGATCCCAGGGAAATTGAGGGCAACCCTCAAATTTTATAGGCACGCGTGTAGTGACTTCGATATTTTCTATCATGACTCATGTATTTATCCTCGGAAATCACAATTTTGGTTAAGTGAAACTGGTGATGAAGACCACAGATGACTAATGGAGAGTTGCATTCTCCTCCTCCTGGAGCAGTCCTCAATGATGTAAAGTACGAATTTCACGAGAATCAGTTGAGAGATGCACAAACCGAATGCAAAAACCGGTCAAATTTCAAAACCGGTTATTAACCGAATCGACAGTCAAAAACCGGTTAGCCGGTTTTTTACCGGTTTTTACTAATAGCGAGTAAAAATTGTATTGGAGGATAATTTTACTGTAAGAGTGTTAGTTCTGGTTTATTAGTAGGCGATGTGTAGTTGAACAAATAAGTAACATTTTTGTTTTACTTTTTATGATCATCATCATTGGCCTTGTACGGTCAAGGAAAATGATTCGCTTACCGTTTCGCTGATTTAATGCTTGAGAGATGGACATATATTAAGGTTTATATTCGCTTCAGCAAGCGAAAGTGTTGACAACGGCGATTGATAACGTGAAAGTTCGGAGGCTGGTCCGAAATTGTTGACGTTATTATCATCTATGATTTAATCAGAGTCTATGTCAAGGTGGTACGGCACTCACGTAAGTACATTACTCGTAAGGCCGATACGGGAGCAACAGCTACGACCGCATATTTGACAAGTAAATGTTATGCACGGTGATGTAGGTTCTCATGGAAACAACAGAAGATCGAACCAAGCTGCAACATGCGCAACCATACCTTCGCCCAGGGTCTTCCTCCAGTGATCTCGGTCCTCAGATTCCTGTTCCCATTTGGTTGGATCGATCTTAAAGGTCAACATTATCTCTTTTTGCACTAGGTATACCTACTTCAATCGAAGGTCATTCATTCAATCATTTCAATCATTCAAACAATCATTGGTCGGCCCTACTGGTCGTTTAAGATGGGGTATTTTGCTAAGGAGCAGCCAGTAAAGACGTCTTTGCTTCAAGATAGCAATAATGCTGGGTAAACGCCCGAAGCACCCTCTCATTCGAAACACGACCCTTCCATAAGATCTCTAGAATACGCCGAAGACATCGCATGTGGAAGTTGTTCAATTTCCGCTCCTGTTTTGCATGTCCAGTACACGATCATCTTCGTATTTACAGTCAGGTGATATCCCATACCCTTGTACTGAGCTTCCCAAACATCGTGGATGCTTTGCCAATGCGGAAGTTGATCAAGTAAGAGATTGTTTGACACTCGTGGGCCCATGGTAGCAGAAATTGTTAACAACTTTCAGAGGCATATTATCTAACAGTATTGTTAGACAGATATCCTGGATTTATATCGATTATACTCCTTACATTATCTCTCATTCTTCATACATGCTCGTCGATTGAATACTCTTGTGACCTGACCTTTCTTTAGGATTTCTCCAATTTTGTCAGAAAAAGTGTGGATATTTAAGTTATTCTATCGCTTAAACTCATACTTACTTTAATTAAACTTACTAAAAATCAATAATAATAACATAGTGACCATTTATTAGTTTTTTTTTGCGAAATAACGATCTCGGCTCACAATTTCAGGCATTTTATAAATGTATCTCATTTCGGTTTCTAGTGTCCAAAACCGGTTATTAACCGAGGTCAAAAGCTTCCGATTAACCGGTTTTTCGGGTAAACTGTTAACCGGTTTGCATTCCCTAGATGCAACCTATAGAGGGGACAGCCGGATAGCCGGACATACGAAAGCATTATTGCCCTATAGTTAAATATCGAATACGCTCACAAAATTTCACGAGAATCTGTTTAGAGATGCAACCTATAGAGGGGACAGCTGGATAGCCGGACAGCCGGACATACGAAAGCATTTTTGGCCTATAGTTAAATATCGAACTCGCTCACAAAATTTCACGAGAATCTGTGGAGAGACATATAGAGAGGACAGCCGAGCAACTTTAAAAACGCATTTTATATTTATATAGTATTTTAATAGGAATAGAAAATATGTGCACATAAAGCAAATACTTACTTTGTTCAAGTTAGGGCACCACGTTAGCGAAATAATACTTACGAGTACCATCTTTTAGTGCAAGTATTAATATCGGTCGCGCATTCGCTCCAACGGTGCGCTATACAACTACAGTAAGCTTGTGTGCGTGCTAGTATTATTGACACACACAAACCCACTACGCGTCTCAAAATACCGAATCCTGAGCGAGCGCTTTTTAGAATAGCACTCTTAAGTAAGAAAGGTTTCTATCCGTTAAAATATTTTCTTGAATTTTGTTTTGGTGTCGGGTTAGAATAGCACCGTCCCCTTTCCTCCTGTGGGTGTCGTGAGAGTCGACTAAGGGAACAAGGTTGAAATGTGTTGTGGGCGATGGGCTAGCAACCTATCACTGCGATGTCACATTTTGTCGATCTTTTATACCCACATTTATGCTAAAAGTGGTACTGGATCACAAGTTTCATGGGCTCAGCTTACCCCTTGGAATAATGGCGTGAATGTATGTATGTATGTATGCAAGAAAAAGAAATAATAATATTATAATAATAATAATATCGTTTAATGCATTTCACATAGCTATAAAGGTAGGTACCTACAATATAGGGCAGTTTTACATGTGATACCCTGAATAGGGCGCAGCAATATGAGAGGGCATCTACAGCTTAATAACTATTATTTTTAAGTACCTAAGTTATACATACAAATTTTTAGAACTTCCGGGGATCGATTTTTGAATCTCACCAAGTGACTAATTCTCACCGATGTGAGTGATTTCCGAAAGTTCGTATTTTTGAAACTCACCGGTGACTTACATTTGTCATACCTATGATATCGATTTACGAGTGCCCCTACCCACTCGTAATTGAAATCACCATGCGATTGTTTTTGACAGTTGACGTTTGTGACATCTGCCAAAAGTACCAAAGTATATTTTTCGGAAGAATTAGCAGCGGGGTTCGATTGTGATATTTGTGATTGCGACGATTTATTGAGAATATAAATAAGCGGCCAAGTGCGTGTCGGACCACGCACAACGAAGGGTTCCGTGCCTATTAAAATGGCAAAAAACGGAACCCTTATAGATTCGTCATGTCTGTCTGTCTGTCTGTCCGTCCGTATGTCACAGGCATTTTACTCGAAAACTATAAGGTGTATTTGAATAAAATTTTGAGGATAGGTGTATTTTATTAACCGCTACATAGTTTTGTAATTCAATTCCTAAAAAAACTGAAAAAAAAAATGTTTTTTTTTTCATTGCAAGCCCACGTGTGGCACATCAATCGATAGGTCTTCCTCCACCACAAAAACCTGTGAATCGATCTTGTTCAAAACAATTTTCGCTGAAAGAATTTAATAAGCCCTATGTCCATGTTTTTTTTCTTCATATTTTTAAAATACACGGTTCAAAAATTAGAGAGGGGGGGGACACAATTATAGTGACTTTCGGAGCGAATATCTCCGACTCTATTCACTTAATCAAAAACCTTATCTATTTTGAAAGGCCTATCGATTGATGTGCCACACGTGGGCTTGCAATGAAAAAAAAAAAATTGACTGTTTTATGTATGGAGTGCACCCCTATAAAAATGTTTTTTTGTAATTTAATTACAAAACTTTGTAGCGGCTAACAAAATACACCTATCCTCAAAATTGTATTCAAATACACTATAGTTTTCGAGTAAAATGCCTGTGACATACGGACGGACAGACAGACAGACATGACGAATCCATAAGGGTTCCGTTTTTTGCCATTTGGCTACGGAACCCTAAAAACCGGTATCAAGGACAACACTATAACATCTGCGTAAAAAGGAACGTAACGGGAAGATTGTCTCTGACTGACATTGTAAAATTTCTGCATGTTGGTAAACAGCGTGTGACTTTCAAAAATACGGCTCTTGGAAAATGGTGACATAAAAGTCATCGGTGATCATTTTAGTCACCGGTGACTTTGATATCACCAGTGAGATTCAAAAATCGCACTCCAAATTCTACACTTTATCATTAAAGAAATCGTCTATATTATAGTAGCATTTATCGACTAAATAAGCTTTTAATTTTGTACAGAACGACTTTAGTTCGGTCTCTTTTTTTAATAATTATTTATTAGCTTTGTTTTCCTTAGTTTTAAGTAAATATTGTACACCCGTAATGTAATTATCCATTAATCCAGGCAAAACGGTAGTAATACCTTTTACTAGGAAAAGGACCCTTCGCGGCGTACAGCAGTTAAAACTGTACGGGAGGGTACTAGAACTGTCCAATGATGTGAAATATCTAGGTGTCACACTGGATAAGGAACTGAATTGGAAGAAGCATACAGATCTCACCATTACAAAGGCACTGAGGGTATTTGGAATGTGTAGATCAGCGTATGGCAAAACATGGGGACTGAACCCAAAGGTACTGAGGTGGATCTACACCATGATGGTGAGGCCCATACTGTTGTACGGTAGCCTGGTATGGTGGCCAAGGACTTTAATGAGCACATGCAGAGATGCTCTGTTGAAAGTGCAGAGATCGGCATGCATGGCTATAACAGGGGCGTTTCGTACCACGCCCACAGCGGCGCTAGAAGTCCTATTGGACCTACCGCCACTTCACTTGGTGATTAAGTCAGAGGCGCGCAAATCGCTCTACAGACTAAGAACTCTTGGATTGTGGAGCGACAGCATGCCAAAGACTAAGCACACGAACATGGAGACTGACGGTTTCCTAGACAGAATAACAAACATGGGAAGCGACAAAATGCTACCTAAGTTTGTATTCCATAGGAACTACACAACAAAAGTTCCATCCAGGGCTGAATGGACCGAAGGTCTAGAACCACCGAGGTCTGGTATCGAAGACAGTATGTGGTACACGGACGGATCAAAAATGGGATCCGGTACGGGAGCAGGCATTTATGCGAATGACTACAGTAGTAGTGTAAGCATGGGTAGTTTGGCAACCGTCTTCCAGGCGGAGACATACGCCATAATTGCCTGTGTACAGGAGAATATAGACAGGCAAACCAGAGGGCAGACCATCTATATACTCAGTGACAGTCAAGCAGCCCTTAAAGCACTTACGGCGCCGAAAGTGGATTCTAGACTAGTCTATAACGGCGTCCAGGCACTGAACAAGCTTGGAAAGCACAACAAGGTGCAACTAGTTTGGATACCAGGGCACGAGGGCTTCATCGGCAACGAAAGAGCGGATGAGCTTGCAAGAGGGGGGTCTACAAATCACTTTGTAGGTCCAGAACCATTTGTGGGACTCTCGCAGGGAACCATAATTTCGGCCTTTAAAGCCTACGCCAAAACCAAACACCAACACGAGTGGAGGAATGAGGCGGGCTTAAGGCATTCTAAGCTCTTCATAGAAGGAGTGGACTCGGGCTGGACTAACAAACTCTGGAAATCCAGCAGGAAGCAACTCAGAATCATATCTGGGGTGTTCACGGGTCACTTCGGGGTCAAGGATCTCTTGGCCAAGATGGGATTATCGGACAGTCTCGACTGTAGAATGTGTGGCGAGGAGGATGAAACCATGGAACACTTATTGTGTGAATGTCATGCCCTTGCCAGACAAAGAATGAATTACTTTGGTAGCGGCTATCCGCAACCAAAGGAATTCAAGGTGCTCCCGTTAAGCTGCATCATCCGTTTCGTGGAAATGATGGAGCGAGCTTGGGAGTAGACATAAAGGAGAGGGCAAATGCACAAAAGATCCCATAGGGTCGAAGTGTATCCGAAAGGGCCCTCATCTATATAAGATAAGATAAGATAAGACACCCGTAATGGGTAACCGTTGGGACCTAACACTAGTAATATTAAATACCATCTATGTAACGCGGACAATAAAGTTTTTCTATTCTATTCTATTCATATGGGTCATTATGTCTTGAATTGGGAATCTGTAGGCGTGGGATTCTGTAGAATTAGGAATCTGTAGGCGTGGGATTCCGTAGAATTGGGAATCCGTAGACTTCGGAATGTGCAGACGCTGTAGAATTGGGAATCTGTAGACGTGGGATTCCGTAGAATTGGAAATCCGTAGACATCGGAATCTGCAGACATGAGAATCTGTAGAGTTGGGAATCTGTAGTCGTCAAATTATGTAGAATTGGGAATCCGTAGACAGTGGAATATGCAGATATGAGAATCTGTAGACATGGGATTCTGTAGAATTGGGAATCCATAAACAGCGGAATCTGCAGACATAATAATTTTTAGAATTGGGAATCTGTAGTCGTGGGATTCAGTAGAATTGGGAATCCGTAGACAGCGGAATCTGCAGACATGACAATTTGTAGAATTGGGAATTTGTAGTGTGGGATTCTGTAGAATTGGGAATCCGTAATCAGCGGAATTTGCAGATAAGAGAATCTGTAGACTTGCGATTCTGTAGAAATGGGAATCCGAAGACAGCGGAATCTGCAGACATGAGAATCTGTAGAGTTGGGAATCTGTAGTCGTGGGATTCTGTAGAATTGGGAATCCGTAGACAGTGGAATATGCAGATATGAGAATCTGTAGACATGGAATTCTGTAGCTTTGGGAATCCGTAGACAGCGGAATCTACAGACATGAGAATCTGTAGAGTTGGGAATCTGTAGTCGTGGAATTCTGTAGAATTGGGAATCAGTAGATCTAGATGATGGAGAGCTGTGGTCCGCAGGTGCTGGAGGAGGACGGCTGGGCGGCGCACTGGCGGCGGCACTGGGAGCGCGACCGCCGGCCCTACCGCTGCGCGCGCTGCGAGAAGACCTTCCGCGACCACCACCAGATCCTCAAGCACGGTCAGTCCACTACCCTCGTGGTATACTAGCGGCCCGCGCGGCTCCGCCCGCGACGTATTTAAGCCAAATTTGTATTGTTCAGATGTGTTTTCCGTTGGTGGTCCTGAAAAGTATTTAAATATTCTTTGCAGGGTTGACGCACAAGAACGAAGCAGAGGCGGCGACGCCGGGCAAGCGCTTTGTGTGCGACCTGTGCCCCGAGGGCTTCGTCTACATGAGGTACTCACTCCACGCGCCCCCATGTACCCCATCTACACACATACACTCATGCATGTATTCCCAAAAGGGGTAGGTAGAGTACATTCAATTTAATATCAGCGCCACTTCCAGCGATGAGGGTTTCTAGAATGCATCATGTTACCAGCTGGCCACACCTGTGGCGAGAGGTGTGGTTTGAAGGTGTCAAAATGTACCAACCCAAGATTGAGAAGTTTATTTGATTAACGTACACGCACATGCAAATACAGCAATATAACAAATACATCCCAATGAATACACCCACACCAACTATTTCCCTCTCTCACAAATACACACACAGTCTCACACACTTTAACAATAGTTAACAATTATTTATCCATTACAAGTTAATGTGTTGAACACTGTTCCTTTTGCATCTAACATTGTGAGGGCAGGAGCGCTGCTTATCCTGAATTACAGGTCTTACTTATTCAGGGAGCAGAACCCTAGTCTTAAGGATATTGCTGTTGAAGATGTTAGTGTAAAAGATGTTTTCTCAAACATGCTCGGAAATGTACGCGTTAATATCACGAAATGAAGACGTGAAGTTTCTTGTTTATGGCTCCCTACATTACTTCTTGGCCATAGGCCAAGAAGTAATGTATGAAAACCCTAAGTAAAACCATTATTGTCCGCTACTCTAACTTTTTAAATTTGCTTACTAATATTAAACTGACAAAGGAAAATTTACATACTGCCAACCACCACTAGACACTGTTAGCATACTTGCTTCATAAAAAAAATAAAAATAATCTATGGTACTATACTTTATGTGCGGTTAAACATGGTGCTCGAACGGCTTGTTCAAATGGCATGTTTAAAAAATAAAAAAGGCGCAAATTACCTATTATTTAATTGATTACCTTGTATTTATTTTAATTTTAATATTTCCTCACATCGTTTGAGAAAAGTACTATACAATCCTCGGCCGGAACAGGGATTGCTGGACTCGTTGTATTCGGCCTCGTCTACGACTCGGCCGTCTACCCCAATCTCGTCCAGCAATCCCTTACTTCACGGCCTCTGCAGTAATCTACTATTATCAAAAATGTTCAGCAAAGTGGACTTTATTGGTTAAAAATCAGGACGTGAATAAGTAGAATAGTAGTTAGTCGAAAATATACCGATATAGTCCTCCGAATCGCTAAACTTTAGTGGCAGTGGGCGGGGCACATAGCACGTAGAATCGATGGCCGATGGGGCGGAAAGGTTCTCGAGTGGCGACCACGTACCGGAAGGCGCGGCGTAGGTAGGCCCCCCGCAAGGTGGATTGATGACCTGGTAAAGGTTGC
The DNA here is from genome assembly GCA_947578815.1 of Epinotia ramella. Classification (NCBI taxonomy): domain Eukaryota; kingdom Metazoa; phylum Arthropoda; class Insecta; order Lepidoptera; family Tortricidae; genus Epinotia; species Epinotia ramella. The sequence continues at coordinate 16,939,597 of OX388223.1, forward strand.
TGGAGTCCGCTGGATGCGGGTGGCGCAGGACCGGTCATTTTCGCACTCTTTGGGGGAGGCCTCTGTCAGCAGTCTTTCGGCTGATATGATGATGCGTCGAAAATTAAAAAATCTTTCCGGCTCCATTTTGCTGAACAACAATGTTGCATAAAAATTCCATTATTTGCAGCATCCATATAAAACAAATGCAATTTATATGAACGCTGCACGCCCCGCTCTGTTATTCTGTGAGTGTGTGTATGTGTGTGTGTGTGTGTGCAGGTACCTGCTGGCGCACCGCGGCGTGGCGCACCCGGAGGCGGCGGCGCGCGCGCTGGCGCTGCGCTGCGCGACGTGCGCGCGCGAGTTCGCGCACCTCAACTCCCTGCGGAGACATCTGCGCGCGCACTCCGGCGAGAGGAACTTCCTGTGCTCCGTGTGCGGCAAGGCGCTCTCCTCCAGGGAGCACCTCAAGTTCCATCTGCGCATCCACGCGGGGTACAAGCCCAACGTGTGCGGGACCTGCGGCAAGGTGGGTGTGGCTCGACACGGGGCAACATGTTTCATTAACTATACGTACGCATTTCAATGAAAGAAAGAAAACATGTATTCGTGGCAAACAAACAAACTCTAGACACATACGCCCATACACATTTGCCACGTACTGGTCACAACTCGGCGTAATGCTGGCAGGGCCGGCGCTGGCCTTCCGTTGAGGCCCTGCCATTTGACCAATGTCTCAGCTGGTGGTAAGTGATGATGAGGTCGAAGGTGTAACAAGCACACCAAGATAGTGCCTATTCACTCTCGTCTTGAAGAGATCCAAGTTATACCTAGCTGGGAGAAGGTTTGCCGGAATTGAGTTCCAATCTTTAGCTGTCCTCGCAAGAAAACTGGAAGCAAAGCGCTTCGTGCGAATCACTGGTATATCAACAACATTAGGCTGGAACCCACGTCCGCGCCTAATTCCAAGATGGCGGGATTAATTCGTGTTATCCTAGCGCACACTCCGAAGTGTATCGAGTAACCCGATTATATAAAATTTAAAAAAAAATCAAGTGTACAACTTTTCGTAAAATGCTGGCCCATGTGACCGATAGAGTGTCACCACAGACGACGGAGCTACCGAACCGCGTCTGATCTATATCTGTATAGTACATAAGTACCTAGAATGCCTAAGTAAATAAAAACTGCCCCCTAGCTAGAACCCTAAATTATAATTTGTAAACGGTAGGAAAGAGATAGGTAGGTAAAATCACTTAGTATTGTATAAACACTTAGACCAGGTCATGGTATATAACACAGAATACATAATTTCATATATTTACTTCAAGCGCACAAGTCATAATAACATTGTAAAATCCGCCCTAATTGACTATATCAGTCAAGTTGAACCGTAGTAGGGACCGCCGAGTCAAGAGTGATCACTCATCGTATGTCCTGATTGGCTAATATTCCGCCATACAAAAATGTAACCAAAGTCTTCAGATAGCGATACGAGGGTCAAACTGAAAGTTCTTAGAAAATCAAAAACTGAGCAATCAAGCAACTTATTACTTTTATTATATCTTTTCAAAATAGCCTCCCTTCACATCAATACATCGCTGCATTCGATAGAACCACTGAGAAAAGCACTTTGCCCACTCGTCCTTAGGGGTCTCTTCGACGGCCTTTTGAAACGCAGCCACTGCTTCGTCGGCGTCCATAAAACGTTTTCCTCGAAGTTTTTCTTTAATTTTTGGGAATAAATAAAAATCACAAGGTGCAAGGTCGGGGCTATAAGGTGGGTGACCCAGTAATTCCACGTTTGCCGTCGCCAAATAGTCGATCGTTTGCTTGGCGGTGTGCGATGAGGCGTTGTCGTGGTGAAGCAGGATCCTACTGCGAGGCCGTTTTTCTCGAACTTTTTCCAAGACAAGTGGTAAACAATTGTTAGTGTACCACCTCGCAGTAACTGTTTTTTGATCCTCTAAAATAATTGTTGCGTACCAGTCCTTCCGAAGAACGAGGCCACCATCTTTTTTCCCACACTTCGACCTCTCTTCACTTTAGTAGGCAACTCCTCGGAAGGAAACACCCACTCAGCAGACTGTCTTTTAGTTTCAGGATCATAACAGTAAATCCAGCTTTCGTCACCCGTAACTACGTCGAACACAGCATTTGAGTCACCTCCGTTGAATCTTTGACCCATTTCACGGCACCAATCAACACGACGGACTTTTTGGGCTTCTGTCAAATTATGAGGTATCCACCGGGCACAAAGCTTCCTCACCGCTAAATGTTCATGGAGGATTTTGTGGACTTGACTCATACCAATGGCTAAGCTTGTACGAATCTGCTGATAGGTTACTCTTTTGTCAGTCTCTATCATACGCCGCACAACACTGATGTTATCTTCAGTAGTCGCCGTAGAAGGCCGGCCCTCACGCAGATCATCAGTGAGATTAGTGCGGCCACGTTTAAATTCATTAAACCAGTTGTAAATAGTAGCACGAGATGGGGCTTCATCGTGAAAGGCCAATCGAAGTCTATCATAACTTTCTTGTTGACTTAAATTACATCGAAAGTCGTAAAAAATCATTGCTCGAAAATTTTCTCGCGTTAAATTCATGCTCACGTAGTACACACAATTTTCAATTTGCCGCCAAATCGTAAAACAAATGACAATCGAGTGGAATTCGTACACAAAAATATTAAGAAAGAGTTCCATTTTCAAATTTTGAACGTATTTTTTTATTATATTTATTACAAGTGGCCAGTTCTAAAGACTTTCAGTGTCGCCCTAGTATTTTCACTTAGACATTGTAGCCTTCAGCTTGATAACATTAAAGTCCTTTATCTACGCACATATCATTAGTGCTCTAAAATGCGTTCAGAAACCGTAGGAAATGACCAGCATTATTACAACCAATTTTAATATGAGAACTTTCTTGTCTGTGGTAGTAGGTAAAATCTGTACTGTAATGTTATTACAGTAGAGATTTTTGTAAGGTTATGAGTTTGAATTTGGAACAGCTGTCAAAACTCAAGTGGGTCTCTATTCTAGTATCCATAGATATTAAAACAGTTATCGATGCGAAACGTCAATTCAGTATGTTTTTTAATATAAACCGCACGACATTTGATCAAGAGTGACATGAGAATAGGGACATCATTCGTTTGTCTATGATTTAAAAAAACATTCGTCTTGACGTAGGATCAAATTGCCGCCATTACTTTTGTCATTTCTTTGTTGGTTTTTGCTGTTACGAAAGTAGAATTGTGAAATAAGTTGTTTGTAATTCACATTTTAGTTGAAAATATGAGTAGTAGTGACTCCGAGAACGATATGCACACTCCGCCGGATATCGTAAATGCAGCCACGATTGCAACAAAGATATTTTACAGGTAGCACTATAGTAGCAATGCAGGTCATTTTCCTACGGCCTTTGAACCGATCTTAGAGTACTTATGATATGTGTGTAGATGAAGTAGTGTATGCAACTGTACATAATTTAGCCTTAAAACACTCGTGTGATCCTATTATGAAACTCGCTGACGCTCGTTTCATAAAACCACACTCATATTTTAAGGCCTCTGATTATGTATCAGTTGCATAAACTACTATTATAGCACGAATAATTATTGTATACTAATAGATAGGCCAAAGTAGGCTCTAACTCATTAACAACCGACATAACGACATATGTCGGTAAAAAAGGGACCCGAACCGAGGTACCCACACACTATGTAACATTCGAGCTAGAATACAATTAGAGACGCAGACATGTTTGTAAGACGTCAATCACAGTATAATCTTGATAATATAAATAAATAAATAATCCAATAAGAATCTAGCCCGATAAGTTTAATCCACTTAGGATTAAACAAAAATGTAAAAATATAATAGCGAAAATGGGCGTGGCATTTAGTTCCCACCAATAGAAGACTTAACTTAACAGGCAATCATAGGTTCAGTATTGGCCACGCCTCCGCGATATCCCCGCCGCTAGATGAGCGCGGCTAAGTAGAATATAAGCGGTACATTCGGACCGTGCAATTTATTAATTTATTTCAAGCGTACCGCTATATTGGGTCCGTCCTATTATAGCCACAGTCAGGTTCAAAAAAAAAAAAAAAAAAAAAAAAAAAAAAAAAAAAAAAAAAAAAAAAAAAAAAAAACCGTGCAATTTGTTGAGCAGATCTTGGACTCGAGCGCACCTACCATCGTCGCCGGCGATTTCAACGCCAAACATCCGGCCTGGTACTCGTCCAAGATCTGCAGTACGGGCCGCCGTCTGCTGAACCACGCTGAGGGTCATGGCTACACGGTGCTGGGCCCGGAGGCCCCCACCCATTACCCGTACGACACAGCCCACCAGCCGGACATCATCGACCTGGCAGCTGTCCAATGCCTGGCACACTGGCGGGAGCTGGAAGCCCTCGATGACCACATGCTCTCGGACCACCAGCCAGTTGTGCTCACTCTGAAGACTGCTGCCACCACCACTCAAGCCCCGCCAGCGAGGAGAAGGACCGACTGGGAGAGGTTCGCTGCGCACATGGCTGAACACTCGGAGTCCTTCCCGGCAACAACCGCCGAGGAAGTAGAGCACCATGCCGAGATGTTCAGCCGAAACGCCCGGTCGGCCCTTGACGCCGCTACCACCACGAGCCCCGTCACCAAACACCGCCACAAGAAGCCGCCGCCGCACATCCTGAGGATGATAGAGGAGAAGCGGAAGATGCGACGGCTCTATAACGAGACCCGCTGCCCCACACTGAAGACCCGGCTCAACGCCCTCGCCGAGAAGATCGGGACTAGCCTCGCGGCAAACTCCCGCTACTCCTGGCTAGAGGGCGTCGACTCCGCAGCCGACGAAGGCTGGGGCGGCATACACCGCCTATGCCGTCGTATCTCCAGGAAGCCGCTGCCAATCAGACCACTCCTCGCCCCGGACGGCACCCCCCGGTACCGTGCCGAGGACAGGGCGCAAATCTTCGGCGACCACCTCGAGATACAGTTCCGACCAAACGCGTCCACTGATACCGAGCACACCGCACAGTTGGAATGCGAGGTCGAGGGGTATCTCGAGGTACCACCAACACCAAAAGAGGACGTCGTCACCTTCTCCCCCGGCCAGATCCAACGGGCAGCACGGAGGACCCAGCTCCGCAAGGCCCCAGGACCAGACACGATCCCGAACGAGGCGCTGCGTCACCTCCCCCCGCAAGCCATCGCGACGCTGACGCGGCTCTTCAACGGGATCGTGAGGACCTGCCACTTTCCCAGCTGCTGGAATCTGGGGAAAGTCATTATGCTGCCCAAGGCGGGGAAGAACATTCTCCGCCCTGACAGCTACCGCCCGATCACTCTACTGTCCACGGTGTCAGAGGTGTTCGAGCGACTTCTTCTCCACCATATGACACCGCACATCGAGCCCCGCGCCGAACAGTTCGGCTTCAGGGCGGAGCACTCGACGACCCTCCAGATCGCCCGCCCGCCGTGCACAGCCCATAAGCAGCCAATGTTCCAGTCTTTTCATTTTAGTCCAAATTACCAATGTAATAGCATAATAGTGTCCGGTTCACTGCCGCAGAGACACAGTTGTTTCATGTTTTATCTGTTTTTTGTTTATTTTATTGTTTAATTCGTGTCCTGTGTGTTTGTGAATAAATGTATCTTTCTTTCTTTCTTTCAATGAACTTCCTGGTACGCCCTCACTACCCATTTTACTTGTAAGTTTTACTTATTCTGTTTTGTTTTCATAAATTGAGGTGTGCAATAAAGACTATTTGTATTGTATTCTATCACAGAATAAATATTAATACTATAGAAGAAAGGAAGAAAGAAAGAAAGAAAGATACATTTATTCGTGACAAACACAAGGCAATTTACATACATTGACAATAACGTAATTTGCCACGAAATGGTCGCAACTCAGCGTAATGCTGGCGGAGCCAGCGCTGGTCTTCCGTTGCGACCATTTGGTGATGTCACGGCACAGTGACGAAACGTACACATACAACCAAGAAAAACGCCTCATGGCTTGAAAAACGCGAATCAGGGTCGCTCGAACATAAAAAATAAAATAAAAAATTAAACTATCTATGATTACCTTAAGCTAAGTGACAGTGACACATGACGTAATATATATGAATTTACACGAAAAGTAATTAGGTCACGGCCAAAAGAAAAAAAACAGAAAAGAAACTACACATTTAACACTTTAACTTATTGCGAAGTGTGTGTTATACCAATATATGGAAAGATACATAGTCACGTCAGTGAGTCACAAATATGGTGTACATGCGTTAAAAAAGAAAGAAGAAAGAGGAACTACTACTACTATAGAGGAACAAATGAAGCCACCCAGACCAACGCGCAGCAGGATGCCACAGGGACATAAACAGCAGGTACATACGCATACTTAGCTAGAAACAGCTGGTATCATGTTTCAAATTTCCTTGGCTTTTTTGATGTTCAAACAAATGCTTCTTAACATTAATCTTAAAACTATGTCTACTTTTAAGGTCCCTGCTATATACAGAAGGTTCTCTAAATTAATTTTGTATTAAGCAGTTACGCTGCTAACGAGCATTGAATTTTTCAATTTTTCCTTTATTTAAAAATGTAGAAGGTTCTCTGTTAACAAATCCCCACAATTTCTAATGTTTATATCTACTAACCTATCCCCTGTTTAGGTGTGCCGAACGAGCCTAAACGGGGCCATCCCTTTCTATCGCATGCAACGCGCTCTTTCGGATGCCACGCCTCAGTGCTAAGATTTCCACCAGCGAGAACCTCTAAAACCCTGTTGTATGAACCTCTAGTCTCGCCGCACCCGAAACGTAATACTTCGCTTCCTATTATAAGGAACAACGTCAATATGTATATCGTCAGACCTCAGCTTTACACATTGGTGCCGTAGATTAAGGATTTAATAGTTGGATTCCTAGCGAATGTCCAAAATAAATAGAGGTCAATTAACCTGACTAAATTGAGAAGGAATAGAATACTGATACATTCTCGACATCTCCTGTCTGTCCTTAGTCGTATTGTTGTAATTACAAAAATTTAGTTGTTACTTGTGCTGTTGCAGGGTTTCGTGAAGAAATGCAACCTGACGCTACACGAACGGGTGCACTCGGGCGAGAAACCGCACGTGTGCAGCCACTGCGGCAAGGCCTTCAGCCAGCGGTCCACGCTCGTCATCCACGAGCGGTACCACAGGTGGGTACACCGGGCACTCGGGCGAGACACCGCGCGTGTGCAGCCACTGCGGCAAGGCCTTCAGCCAGCGGTCCACGCTCGTCATCCACGAGCGGTACCACAGGTGGGTACACCGGGCACTCGGGCGAGACACCGCGCGTGTGCAGCCACTGCGGCAAGGCCTTCAGCCAGCGGTCCACGCTCGTCATCCACGAGCGGTACCACAGGTGGGTACACCGGGCACTCGGGCGAGACACCGCGCGTGTGCAGCCACTGCGGCAAGGCCTTCAGCCAGCGGTCCACGCTCGTCATCCACGAGCGGTACCACAGGTGGGTACACCAGGCACTCGGGCGAGAAACCCGCGCGTGTGCAGCCACTGCGGCAAGGCCTTCAGCCAGCGGTCCACGCTCGTCATCCACGAGCGGTACCACAGGTGGGTACACCGGGCACTCGGGCGAGACACCGCGCGTGTGCAGCCACTGCGGCAAGGCCTTCAGCCAGCGGTCCACGCTCGTCATCCACGAGCGGTACCACAGGTGGGTACACCGGGCACTCGGGCGAGACACCGCGCGTGTGCAGCCACTGCGGCAAGGCCTTCAGCCAGCGGTCCACGCTCGTCATCCACGAGCGGTACCACAGGTGGGTACACCGGGCACTCGGGCGAGACACCGCGCGTGTGCAGCCACTGCGGCAAGGCCTTCAGCCAGCGGTCCACGCTCGTCATCCACGAGCGGTACCACAGGTGGGTACACCGGGCACTCGGGCGAGACACCGCGCGTGTGCAGCCACTGCGGCAAGGCCTTCAGCCAGCGGTCCACGCTCGTCATCCACGAGCGGTACCACAGGTGGGTACACCAGGCACTCGGGCGAGAAACCCGCGCGTGTGCAGCCACTGCGGCAAGGCCTTCAGCCAGCGGTCCACGCTCGTCATCCACGAGCGGTACCACAGGTGGGTACACCGGGCACTCGGGCGAGACACCGCGCGTGTGCAGCCACTGCGGCAAGGCCTTCAGCCAGCGGTCCACGCTCGTCATCCACGAGCGGTACCACAGGTGGGTACACCGGGCACTCGGGCGAGAAACCCGCGCGTGTGCAGCCACTGCGGCAAGGCCTTCAGCCAGCGGTCCACGCTCGTCATCCACGAGCGGTACCACAGGTGGGTACACCAGGCACTCGGGCGAGAAACCCGCGCGTGTGCAGCCACTGCGGCAAGGCCTTCAGCCAGCGGTCCACGCTCGTCATCCACGAGCGGTACCACAGGTGGGTACACCGGGCACTCGGGCGAGACACCGCGCGTGTGCAGCCACTGCGGCAAGGCCTTCAGCCAGCGGTCCACGCTCGTCATCCACGAGCGGTACCACAGGTGGGTACACCGGGCACTCGGGCGAGACACCGCGCGTGTGCAGCCACTGCGGCAAGGCCTTCAGCCAGCGGTCCACGCTCGTCATCCACGAGCGGTACCACAGGTGGGTACACCGGGCACTCGGGCGAGACACCGCGCGTGTGCAGCCACTGCGGCAAGGCCTTCAGCCAGCGGTCCATGCTCGTCATCCACGAGCGGTACCACAGGTGGGTACACCGGGCACTCAGGCGAGACACCGCGCGTGTGCAGCCACTGCGGCAAGGCCTTCAGCCAGCGGTCCACGCTCGTCATCCACGAGCGGTACCACAGGTGGGTACACCGGGCACTCGAGCGAGAAACCGCGTTTTTTCCTTTTGAGGTACGGAACCGTAATAACGACAAATAATAGATTGATAATATGTTTTTGTATATTTCCAGCGGAGCGCGACCGTACGTGTGCGCGCTGTGCGGCCGCGGGTTCGTGGCCAAGGGGCTGCTGTCCATGCACCTCAAGACCACCTGCATCTAGTGCCGGCACCAGCACAGGGGTCACAGCAGAGTACTGGTACTACACCAGGGTGACTAGTACCACAGCACCGGGGACCACACACCCGCGGCGCACGCTCACTTGCAGCTGAGCCGAGTCATGCGGACTATGCGGTAAAGGGCTACGCCGTAGCGCGTACAGGCATTTTTCCGCTTTGTAGAGGAAATCGCTCGTAGAGGCGTCATTATCCTTGAATGGGTTAATGTTGTGAACTGCATCAGATATGTAGTCTAGTGTATCTTGTTAGATGTAACAGGTGTTGAGCATAATGTTGTGTCGTGGCTCCAGTTATTTTAGAAAGGAATTTACGTCCAAATAGGGTAACAGATGAAATGTATACTGCATGGGCCCGAATAAGCTGACAGATTTTAATATTTATTCCTGGCCATATTTGGAGACTAAAATGTATAAAGTGCTCGATTCAGTGTAATTTTAGAGAATTTATATCTGTCAGAGTATTCGGGTCCACGGTGTAGAAATGACAGCTACCACCCGCACCAACTTTTGATGTTTGTAGATAGTACTTATAGGCAATTTTAGTATGTGTGGAAACAAGTCTGCCCATGTTCCTAGCGGTACTTGTTGAAGTACCGACCTAACGCAGCTTTTAGTTAAGGTATAAACGGTCCAAAAACGTAGGTTCAATTTATGTGGCTAGTTTGAAAGGATTATTTTCACCTGTTACCACCAACTTGTTACCGTTCTTTTATCGTTGGTATATTTTTCCCATCTTTTACCACTAAAGTACTTGGTGGTAACTACTGAAAAAAAAAAACCCCGTAGTCATTCCATCGATTAGGTACTAAATATTTCCATTAGTTACCACCGGAAAAAGATGGGGAAAAAAATCCCAGCGGTTATCACTGGTAACAAATTGTTGGTAACAGGAAGAAATAACCCGTTCGAAAACAAATAGTCGCCACAAAGTTAGATATGTGCTCGTGTGAACCCTCGCGATGGCTCCGGGACATTCATCCGCATTCCTATGTTATTAACTCCTTGATTTGTTCACATTTCTAATTTGTCGGCAGCCCTATTACCTTCCACATTCGTTATTTGTCCACTTACTAATAGTCCACATTTTTTATCTATTAATTTAGAGATAAACCCTTAGAGACATCCCTTTCGCCTTTGTACTTTAACCTGTTATTGTGTACAATAAAGTGCTTACATACATACATAGAAACAGTCTTAACAGGTTTCTGTCAAAAATATTTTTTTTGGTACAAGCTTTTATTGCCGACTGTACTTTTCTGTATACCATCATCAACTACTTAATCGGTCACCGGGAAGTGGGTCAAATTTAACTTGCAAGATTTGATTACAGACAGACAGACAACGGGACAGGTGAAAGTAAATAAAAGATTGTAATAAAGCTTGTAAAATACACATGGCTATGTGAGTAATACTATATATGTACTATGTAAGACATTGGTAAAAATACAGACAAAATAGGTTAAGTAGGTACAAGGGCAAACATATCCCTGTAAGGGATCTCTTCCAGTTAACATTTGAGCAATTGAGATGAAATCAGGAACTAAAGGATAGACGAGACTAGAAGTTACACAAATAAAATAAAATATTATACACATACTTTCAATAAATATAATCTATAAATCAATAAATACATCGACAAAATATACATACCTACAGTATCCAATTAAATCACGAGTCACTGGATAAAAATGAAGCATTCACTCGAGTGAACATTCATTCAAGTGAAGAGAACGAAATTCGGAGATGTAGTCGTATTTTCGCAGGTCAAATATATACCCAATACAGACATTTTGTAATCGCTCGATATGATAGGGAAAAGTTAATGATTTCAGAAAGTATGGGAGCACCGAAATCCGCCACGAGCATAAGCATTTCCACACTGAAGCTATCTTCACCGACGGCTCCTCGATCCGCGACTATGATTTAGATATAGGTTCATTATCTTTTACAAAGTAACAAATCATGCTATGTCATAATTCATAACATAACTGTTATAAGTGCATCATATAGTGCATTTATATATAGCGTTACATTGGTCGCTGTCCAATCTCGCCTACATGTCTAACCACTTGAGTGCCCGCGATTAAAAAAGAAGTGCTGTAAAGTGCCTAAGATTTACCGCGCGCCAGCGGCGCCGTGTCATGTTTTGTAAATTAATCAATTGCTTGGCTTTCACTGAACTTTTTGATCTGATTCTTTTTACGTTGTAATGCTAAAGAAACGGGCAATTTATTCATATAAATAATTAAATAAGTCAATATAGTGAAATTAATATTAAAAAAATCACAAAGTTGACGTACAGTTTCGAATAGGGACGTATGCCAGAAATATTTTTGTTTTTAAAAATCTAAATTACATGTGTATTTTTTATGTTTATTTAAAACTTTAATAGTTTACGCTTCGATTGGTACTAAATAAAGTATATGGTCGCGGGGAAATATTCCGCATAAAACCTTTTTCATTTGCAATGTCTAAAATGTCAGTTTCGCAATTCAACAACAAAACAACTTTACTTTTTGTAAAATTGTTCCATAGACTGCGGTTTTTTTTTTTTATATTGCCACATTAATCCTCTACCTAACTAAGTCAACAGAAAAGAGCTCTTCGCACGTTCCACATAGATATCATTTAAAAACCGTTTGAACTCCACCTCGCAACTAGTGTTGCGAGAGCACTTTGCGATTTGGCGAATCGCAACCGTAGTTGCGCTGGGCACTTGAGTGGTTAAGGCCAGGCGCACACTACGATTTTTTGTCGCGCGATAATCCCGTCGCAAAAATGCAACGTATGTGTTTATATGTCAGTGCGCGCATATTTCCGCTGTACTTACTTGGTTATCTGTACGACTTGCTGCTCGGATTCCTAGAAGTACCGTCGAAATCTCGTCCGCCCATGATGCGTTATCTGCTAAACGGGCTTTGAGAGCGTTCTTAATTACCAGATGGATCCTTTCTATGCAGCCTGGGCGTGGTAGGGGGTAGTACGTATCCTGTGTACCCCTAAAAATTTCATTAACTTGTTAAATAGATCACTCTCGAACTGCCGGCCCTGATCTGTCGTAATAATACTCGGACAACCAAATCTGCATATCCAGTTTTCATATATTACCTTAGCTACAGTCTCGGCGGTGATATCCGCGGTTGGTATCGCCTCCGGCCACCGGGTCCGTCTATCTATCATTGTAACTAGATACCTATAACCTAGAGGTGACGTGGGCAGAGGCCCTACTATGTCTACATGCACGTGTTTAAACCTTTCGGCATCCTGGAAACGCCCTAATTCCGCGCGATTGAATGCATGTTTTTGCCCATAACCCCACATCCTTATTCATATTCGGCCAGAAATACCTTTGAGCTACCATCCTACGAGACGTCCTGATACCTGGATGGCTAATGGAATAAACCGCTTCAAATGCGATTTTTCTAAATTTTTCTGGTAAATAAGGTCGGATATTATCGTTCGTAATTGCGCAATATATTTCTCTTTGTAATCCTGGCATACCTAGCAATTTAATTTTCGTTTCGCTCGCGGTAAGTAAACATGCTAACTGCGCGTCATTTTCCTGCTCTTGCGCAACCTCGTCGAAATCAATGACCGTTGGGCAATGTATCGATTCCACACGTGACAATGCATCCGCGACCTCATTTTCAGTTCCGCTAATATGTTCTATCTCACTCGTGAATTCGCTCACGTACATTAGCTGTCTCGCTCTCCTAGGTGTTTCCTTTACTGAATCTACTTTGGACAAAGCTTTTGTAAGGGGTTTATGATCTGTATATACTATTAATCTCCTCCCCTCTACCATGTTTCTAAAATGCACTATAGACATATATATTGCTGTTAATTCCCTGTCGTATGTGCTATATTTCCTTTGAGCCTCCGAAAAGGCTTTAGAAAAGTATCCCAAAGGTCTCCATGTGGTACCTACTTTCTGCTGCAAAACTCCTCCCGCGGAGGTTCCTGACGCATCCGTCATGAGTGCCAGTGGGACGTCCGGCAATGGAAACGACAGAGTAACGGCGCTTTGAAGGCTTTCCTTACTCTGTTCGAACGCCTGCTCGGCTTCACTGTCCCACTCAATCTTCGACTGGTCTCTCTTCTTTGTGCCATGCAAATACTTACTCAGATGACGCTGTATGTCCGCAGCTTTACCTAAATGAGCTCTATAGAAATTGACCATGCCCAAAAATCGTCTGAGCTGTTCCACCGTCTGAGGCTTAGGATAATCTACAATGGCCTTTGTTTTGTCCCCCCGCGGCGTTAAACCTTCCGCTGATACGGTGTAGCCTAAAAAATCTACTTGCTCCTGGCCTAATTGACACTTGCTCAATTTAATGGTCAAACCTATCTCATTGAATTTTCTGAAGAACTTATGTAAATGTTCTTTATGCACTTTCTCGTTTTCTGAGGCTATAATAATATCATCAATATAACAGAACAACGAAGATTTCTCACCTGTCTCGCTAGTGATGTTCTCAAGGTCTTGCAGCTGGACGTTCATGAACCTCTGGAACGTCTGTGCAGCTCCTCGTAATCCAAACGGAAGCCTGGTGAACTCCCATAGCCCAAAAGGAGTGATCACGGCTGTCTTCTCCACATCTCCAACCTCTATAGCGTGATACGCACGGTTGATATCTAAAGTAGAAAATATCTTTTTACCTGATAATCCGTATGTAAAATCTTGGAGCCTCGGAATTGGATACCTGTCCGGCTTCGCCACTGCGTTGAGCCTCCTGTAGTCCCCGCACGGCCGGATCTGGCCGTCTTTCTTCGGAACTATATGAAGTGGGCTCGCCCACGGACTCTTGCTGGGTCTGCAAATACCTAAAGATTGCATTTCACGGAACTCCTGCTTTGCCAGCTCGTACCTATCTCGCGGTAATGGCCTAGCACGCGCATATACCGGAGGACCCGAGGTTTCTATATAATGCTTGACGCTATGTTTGGCAGGTTCTTTGAATGACGCGGGCTTCATAATATCCGGATATTGTACAAGGATGTCACGATATGGGTTATCGTCCCTAATACATTTAATATTTACTTGTTCACAATGTACTATGGACCCTATAGACTGTAAATTTGTCACATTATCAATTAATTTCCTATTGTATAGATCTACAACTAACTTGTGTGCCTTTAAAAAGTCCGCACCCAGTATCGATTGAGTTACATCACTCACTATAACGGTCCAGCGAAACGCTCTACAAGTCTCTACTCTCAAAAGTCTTTATCTCCGTGTTGTTAGCGGCATAAAGTTTATAATCACTACACTCGCGATGTTTACTCGCACTAAATCGATTTTTCGGTACTATAGATACGTCTGCTCCCGTGTCTACGAGAAAGTACAAACCGCTATTAAAGTCAGTTACACACAGGCGGTTATTTTTCGACGGAGGTGCACTCGCCCCAGCCGCTTCTGGGTGCACCACACTTAGTTTCCCTGATAAGGTTTCCACTGCGTCGGCGGTGCTGCTCCGTCTGCCGATGTCGGTTGCTGCTGCCAGTTGCAAGGCTGCCTGCACTTCGTAGCCCTTTCCCGAAACTTAAAATGGTAGTGGCACAACCAGTTGCTGCGCGGCCTTGATCCCCTGGAACGCGACCGGCTCCTGCTCCTATTTCTATCGTATCGCATTCCTTCGCTCGCACGGGATCTTAGTTCACTGATCTCTCCTCTCAAGTGCTTGACCTCCAGCACCATGTTCCGGAACTCTTGTATCATCTCTGCGCCTAGTGTGGATGTTGACGGCGTCGCTACTGCTGTGGGCATGTCCTTCCAAAATGGCGCGATCCGTGATGCTACCGTCACCGCTGCCATATCACCTCCAGCCCCCTGCATCGTCGCGGGTGCTTGTTGGCCTGTCTCGCTACTCGCTCCTGCCTGCGAAGGTTGCACCGCCGCTGGTGCACTCGGAACCGGCGCCGCTCCTAAAACCGGTACCCCGAACTGTTGACCGGTGCCTAAGCCGTTTGGCATCTCCCGAACTAGGGGTGTCTTGAGTCACACGCGATATTTTGCGATTCACTGCCTACGACCCGCCTGGTCTGTTACAAATCAATCGTCGGGGTCACCACTTGTTGGGGTCCCTATATGGTGACAAATTAAATTCAAAATGTTTGAACACTTATTTATTTCACTATTAATCTGACTCCGTAAAAGTTCACAATTTTTATCACGAAATATTAGCGTAGAAATCCATGTAACAATAATGACCAGGCGGGGCCGCGGTATAGACTTGTATCAAAACGTGTTAATGTCGACGCGCTCTTTAGGTGACTGCCGGGTCCCCGCTCGGTGTAGCTAGCGTACACAAAATCGCTGATACAAACATTGCATATGTCGCTACACTACTATGAAATTACATGAAATTATGACGATCACTAGGTCAATAAGATATAATTAAAAAAAAATAAGATTGACGGAAAAATATAGTTACAAATAGCGACCGAGACGCAAAACGAATGTAACGAACTTAGAATTATACTGAAAATGAATGAGACTAATATAATCACGAATGTGACCAATAACGAATGCATGAAAAAAAATGAGACGAATAAGTGAATGAGACCAAAATCGAAAGGAAATAATTAAGAATGAGTCATAGGAAGACCGTGACGAAAAACGAAAAAGACTTATTAAGAAAGAGACAGGTTACATAATTGGACTTAAGACGATAGGGACATATAGCGATCGAGACGAATAAAGAATGAGTGACGAAGACAGAATGACACGGACATAAGAAATGAACGAAAAACGAATGGGACGAATTACGCTGATACCATATAAATCGATCACGCCGACAAAACAGTACAAGTTTTTTAGGGTACACCTAAAGCGGGTGTATATTTTTTTTCTCGTTAAACCCATGCTCATAGCTCGTTCAAAAATATTATGGGTTTCCTAGAACCATTTTTAAAATCAGTGAGATATTGGGCTTTAAAGCCCTAATTTTTGTTCGAGTCATGTCCCCATGAAAATGCTGAACTACGAGAACGTTAGTAAATATTTAACAAATGTGGATGAGTCACCCGGAGCCCTCGCGATCTTTTTTCCAATCTTATGAAAGGAGAGTAACCGTAAAGACAATGTCGAAGAAAATTCCTTCTCCAAAATAACAGCTATTTGTAAAGACCATCTACTTTTGCACGCCCTCTTTTGCGAGACAGCTATTTTGGAAGGAAGAAATTTTCATTTGATAAGATAAAACTACGCTTCAAGATGGACCTTTTGTAAATACGAGTATTGTATTAAATGTGATATTATGATGTCGATGTGCAGTCGATTTCATAAATATATGTACGTTTCCAAAGAATCAAAAATATTTGAGCAAGCTTTATGCCCTTGACAATAAAGTCGTGTTCACATATTTTTGTTCACTTTGTCCGCGCAGAACTCGACTCTGCAACATGGACCTCGTTCGTGGCGCAGCTGAATTAAGGTATTTTATGGTTTTCTTGTTTTTTTATTATTATATTGAAATGAATTGTGATTATTGATTATTATTGATGCTGCCTCTACTTGTAAGAGTGCTAAAGTTTAGTAATGTTTGTACCCGAGGCATTTAAATTATGTTTATATTGTGTGTACTGTGTCTCATCATGCAGCACCGGCTGGTTTTCGTGTTGCATCGATGGATTATTATAGTGGGGGCGTTTAGAGACATAAAATGGCCAAACCTTCCTTTATTTGATACAAGTATGAAACTTGGCACTGGCGTGATTAAGATCGGTAGCCCTCGGGAGTCCCCCCCCCCCCCCTCTCTGGGGCCGGGGAGGAGGGGTTAACGTCCCGGTCTTCCCGGCTTCATTCTAAAAATTCTAACCATCCATGGCTAGCTAATAGGTCGGGTTTTGTATCAATTTCGGATAAATCAATAACGTAGAATTCATTTCTGATATTAAAAAATATGCAATTAACAAATACAAATAATTTATTGATAAGACATAATGTACGGTCGAGGAAATTGAATGTTTGGCACATGTCAACTCTATTAGAATGACGTTAAGGTCCAAAAGTGCTAAACATTCAGTTTCCTCGACTGTACATCAGGTTTACTATAGACTAGGAGCTTACTATTAGAGGCAAATAACACGCGCCTGAGCTAGGATACCCTGTGTTTCAGGCAAAAAAGAACTAATAATTGAAAAAGTTATTCATATGCAAAAATATAATACAATATCACTCTTATTGACTAACAAGTACAAATAATTAGGAAGTTAAGTAACTTAGGCGGTACCTATAAAAGATAGTATAAATAAGTAATATAGTAAGTAGTATAGTTAAATAATTAAGGAAAAAATGCAATAATCAAATTTCTCAATTATATATTATTTATTTTAAGTCGTAAATATTAAACCGCTAGTTTTTTTTACAAATAAAAAATATAAAAAGAAAGGCAATTTAATATATACTAAAAAATACAGTACTTTGTAGTACCTTGAGCAATTAAAAATAGAAACAAAAAAAGTTGAACGTCACGCGCCAGAACTTCATATTTACCGGAATCGTTTGAAGATGTAGTTGAAGCGAGTGTTTTGTGTGGACAAGTACTTTATAGTTATCAAGTATATAATGTTTCTGTGACATGGAGATATCCGTTTATCTCTTCAACAATACGCACACATTTCAAAAGTACCGCCAATAAACTTTTTGGCCTAGAGGTGAACGACCGCACCGTTGCCGGCGCACGCCATCGTAGTCGGTTTTGTCAGATGTTGTCAGGCGCGGCTATGGTGGAGGAATCCGAAAGCTAAATATAAAGCTTGTACGACCCGACCCTATCAAACTTAATAAGTAGGTATCCTATTTTGTCAAATGCCAGCAAGGAAAAGATTGACAGCAAAGCAAAAAGTAAACTAGCTTTGCTAAAGGCGCCGTAGGTTCATGGTCTTCTCTCCCTCTCACTGAGCATAAGCGTGAGCGAGATGGAAGTGCGTGCTCGGAAGCGCGAATATCATGTTTTTTAATTTTAATTTTTTGGCCGTTTAAATAAATAAAAATGTAAACACTGAATTCCCTCAAACACGATATTGCCGATTTTTAGAAGCAATTTTAATATTTATAGCTTTTGTGCATAATTTGTTACGAATATTTTAAGTTTATTTTTGTGTGTGACCTATGTTCGTGATTTTTTTCTATCGAGCGAAATTTTCTAATCATGTTTCGAAGCACTGATTTCCCTGCAGAAAAGCCTCAAGATTACTATTCGTATTTTTTTGAAACCATATGATTATAAACAGCCGCATTATATTGTTTCAAAAACTCTGTTCGCTTAACTTCGCTGAACATACGGCGCCTTAAAAACAAAAACTCTGTTCGCTTAACTTCGCTGAACCTACGGCGCCTTAAAAACAAAAACTTTGTTCGCTTAACTTCGCTGAACCTACGGCGCCTTAAAAACAAAAACTCTGTTCGCTTAACTTCGCTGAACCTACGGCGCCTTAAAAAACAAAAACTCTGTTCGCTTAACTTCGCTGAACCTACGGCGCCTTAAAAACAAAAACTCTGTTCGCTTAACTTCGCTGAACCTACGGCGCCTTAAAAACAAAAACTCTGTAATTACATATTGCTACAAGCGAACACAGAGCAGGAGATCTAGACGGGTAAGGCCGTTATTTCTTGTTCCTGATTAAGCAGTTTAAATCGTCTACATTTTAATCAATTCCAGTGTGTTACGAATATTAGTAATCCATTAATATGGCTAATTGGCGTAACACACTGGAAGTGATTAAAATGTAGACGATTTAAACTGCTTAATCAGGAACAAGAAATAACGGCCTTACCCAGACACGTTTTTTGCGCATGAAAATAAATTCAGCCCACCTGCATTATCAGTTATGTATAATAATTTTAAATAATAATTTTTATTTCATAAGTCTTATGGCAAACTTACGTTCTTGTGTGAAATCGGATCTCCTAAAATGTCTTACTGACATCCCAAGCGAGAACATATTGAACCAGGGAAGCACCCCAGAAGTTTCTGCCAAAGTACTTGATGGACCTGCTATTGTCCATATGTTAAACCCAGGTCTGTAACGAACATTTGCAGAATACGCCTGATAACATTTTTGTACATTTCATACGGAGATAAATTACAAATATTTTCAAGGCTAGACCTAGTGTGGGATAGATATGACAAAAACAGTTTAAGAGGCCGTACGCTTACAGAAGCAGAAGCGGAAGCGTATTTTGCCAAATGCTTCCTTTTTCATTCAAGGTTACGACGTAGGTAACTATTAGTATTTATTCAAAAACTGATAACGTTCTTAAATAATCATTTCTTAAACTAGGGGCTAACATAGTTCACGGTCTGCTTCACAGATGGATCAAGAAGGAAATCAACAAAGCTAGTGGGAGCGGGTATATTTATACCCAAACTGCGTGAAAGAGTATCTATCCCACTGGGGAGGTATGCCAGCGTTTTTCAAGCAGAAGTGTGCGCGATAATGAGTTGCGCACAAATAATAAAGGAGACAACACAGGAGACTGGAAGGGTAGTGATCTATACGGACAGTCAGGCAGCATTGAAGGCACTAGGAAAGGCAACGAACGGTAACATCCATTAGAGGAGAGGGAATTGAGGGATGTTAACCTTAAATATGTCCTTCTGTTCTGCAGGAAAACGAGAAGAATGGAAGAGTTTGATGTGGGAACGTCGCCAGGACAGTAACCTGAGGCTCCAAACTTAGGGAATGGGGCTGAATGAACGCGACAAGCGATCGAGTGCCCGCCTGTTACCGGCCGAGCGTCCCTTCAGAACATCAACATCAATAGTTACGTCGAAATCTTGAATGAAAAAGCAAGCATTTTGCAAAATACGCTCGTCTGTAGGCGTAAGGACCCTTAAAGCAAACAAGAGCAACAAGAGAGAAACGCGGGGCAGGTCAGAGAACTCGGGTGACTTGAACACAAAAATTCCAAAGGGATGGGCAAACTTTCTTCAAGATGACCAAAATAAGGAAGAATTTTTCGACGTTTTGTCAACACAATGTCACAAAATGGAATTACCTAGTGGTATAGAAATTTATGGTGGTATGGTTAATAAAACTTGTAGGTTTTCAAATTGGCATGAGATTGTTTTTGTTTGTATTTTTTATTTATTTATAAAAAAAACTAGCGGTTTAATATTTACGACTTACGAGTAAAATAAAAAAAATATAATTGAGAAATTTGATTATTGTATTTTTTTCTTAATTACTTAACTAATTGCATATTTTTTATATCAGAAATGAATTCTACGTTATTGTTACGACTTAAAATAAAAACAAGACCGGGTTGCACTCCGGGAGTGCCGGCAGAAGTGAAAACTCAATAACATTGTAACAGTTTTTCGATCAGGTCACGTGACATCTTACGGTGTCACCCTAAAAATGAATTTGACGCAAATTTATAAACAATTATCAATTAAACGATATGATACAGAGAAAGAATATAATGGAAAAATAAACCATCTTCGTCTGTAGCCCCCGACAGGATTCGAACCTGCGACCTTTCTATTAACGCTAGACTGCTCTACCAACTGAGCTACGAGGACAGTGACGCAAGTTGTATATTTTTCCACTATATTCCCGCTAAGACTAGCGCCCTCTCTGTATCGAGTTATAGACTTGTTTCACAGTCTTGGTAATTATCAATTATTTAGGCGGACGGCCCGCGGGCGCGTTGGGTGCGACGGGCCGCCGGCTCCGGGCGGCGGCAAACACAATACCAATTTGTTTTTGCCATTGCGAAATATTTCTCAAAGCTTTATCTCTTTAGGAATAACGTCTAAATTCGAACTATTCGAATTTGCACAGCAGACGGCGGTGGCGACCAAAATATCAATTTGTTTTTGCCGTTGGTAAATATTTTTCTAAGTTCTATCTCTTTAGGAATAACGCCCAAATTCGAACTATTCGAATTTTCTCAATAGCAAAACGGTGAAGGACGCGTCGCGTATTATTACAAATTTATTTGCGGAATATGCTATTGCAAAAAGTGTTTAACGGCTTTATACTCTTACGAATAGCGTTCAGTTTTGAATGAAGTTGAATTGGCTAGCAGCAAAAAGTGACCTCCTTCACATCTGACGTCACAAAACTCTGTCGCGTATTAAAAAAAAATTCGCCATCCACAAAAAGTGATTAGCGCCGCTAAAGAAGTTTTCACTTCAAAAGTATAATTGAGAAATTTGATTAAGTATTGTATTTTTTTTCTTAATACTTAACTAATTGCATATTTTTTATATCAGAAATGAATTCTACGTTATTGATTTATCCGAAATTGATACCAAACACGACCTATTAGCTAGCCATGGATGGTTAGAATTTTTAGAATGAAGCCGGGTAGAGCGGGACTTTAACCCCCCCTCCCCGGCCCCAGAGGGGGGGCTCCCGAGGGCTACCGATCTTAATCGGCTTATTTTGACACAAGGAATAACTGTGCCAAGTTTCATACTTGTATCAAAAAAAGGAAGTTTTTTCTCCAAACGCCCCCACTATTGTTTTATCGAAACATAAAGGTGATATACGAGGGGCACACCGAAATTATCGGGAATGGATCACTCAGGACTAAGTTACCTGAAAATCATCTTTTATGACTTTAACATTGGACTTTTGAAACCATAATGGCATTCAAATAATTATGTTATTTTTTAAATGTTTACTAAAAATCTGTTAATGTTTTAACGTCTGCAATGATCGAGAGTTTGCACGGAAAAATCACCGAGTCAATATTTCACACGGGTTATTTTAAAATGTTGACTGGGCAAGCTTATTCTCTTGAAGATTTTTACTTCAATGCTATTTAATCTAAGCCAGCCCAAACATAATATCTAGCATCTCAGTATTTCCAGACCTAGCTGTATATTCTATAGGTCGACTAAAAACAGTGGTGACTCCTGAACACATCCCGGTAGTGGATTTTTTTTTTAGCATAATCTACATGTGGTATCGACGACATTTCGTAATCTATAAGTATTCGAATTACTCTAAAAATAACAACGTTATCTAAAAAAATGTGTTTTAAAGCTAGTTTCCTTTTGCGTTCCCTCATATTTTATACGAAGAAGAAATGCGACTTGTGTTGATATTTGCTCACCTACTCTACAAAAGTTCCAGTGAGAAACGTCCAAAGCCATTAATAATATATTTTTTAATCGCAAATTAGGAAACGATTACTATAAGCCTGAAATATCACGTTATCCGGGACTTATCGAGGTTTGAACTTTGTAATACGGCAGAAAAGCACGAAAATGTGCCATCATTTTAATGTCAACTTCAGGCTTGAATCATTGACATAATAACATGTTTTATGTTAGGCAAAAGTTATACTTAAAAACCAAAAAATATATATAATTAAGTTACATCTTCGATCGGTTTTTTCTATTCCCGATCATTTCAGTGTGCCCCTCGTGGTATAATAATAATAAAATGGTCAGAGTCGGTGGACGTCTCGGCTAAGGAGAACCATTCATGCCACTGCACTTTTGCAATAATGCGTATCTAAAAATTTAAAACTATTTTCTTCATTTTGTCATTGAGATTACCGACTACAGCATAAAATTATTAAAGATTCATGGATAATTGATTATTTTAGTTCTCAACCCAAAAACTTGCTGAAATTATAATAATATGCATATCGTTTTACATTTGTGTCAATAAACTAACGTGCTTAACTAAATAAAACTGTAATGACTTTAACCCATTTGCTGCCACAGAAAAAAAAAATAAGTGGCACTCCACGCCACACAAGTCTTAAGTCTATTGTTTTTGCACTTCGTATGATGTCGGTGGCAGGTGGGCGGCGACGGTGACAAACTTGAGTTCAAGTCAGTGGCGGCGAATAGGTTAAATTGGTTTGTAGCTACACAAAATAACCTTATTTACTACTGAATGCTTATTCAGTGTGGTGATATTCTCCTTTAAGCGGTAGACCTGCACTGTGTCTTAGTTTCATTTTACATTAATCTGAAATAATGTAAAGGTATTGTCTAGACATACAAGTTCAAATTGACTTTTTAAATTAACGGAGGTGTGAAGTGGAATATGATGTAAATTGTTAAATTGTCGCTGTGGCCGAAATCAAGAATTTATTGTATTGTAAGTTTATAGTTAAAATTATTTTACATTACAGTTGTACCAAATGAATTCACATTGATTTAAAATATCGACTTAATCGTCTAAGCTCATTTTGTTCAACAGCTTATATTACGATTACTGTTAGTTAACCACTGACAGATGTCATACAAATAAAGCAATTTTCAGAATACTGTTACCCACGTCTACTGATTTAGAAATAACTACTTAATTTGTATGAGGTTTAAGTTGAAAATTAAATGAAGGCAAACTATCTGTCAGTAGTAAACCCCAAATAATTGTACTGTACGTTTATTTCATCTATACTAATATTACGAACAGGAAATGTCTGTGAACTTCTAGCTTTGTAAGTGTGTATGTAATGGGTGAGCCACTTAACCGATGTCACCTGTGTGTAAAAGGGACTCCGGATGGTCATATGCTATATGTTATCTCGTGGGTTTTCCTGCCTTGTTTGCTAGAGTCTTAGAATTGTTGCAGAAACTAAACGCATTGTGTAAAAGCTGTCAGATTCTTATGTAGCTTTGCCCGCGCGGCGACCTCCACGCGATCTGTTTATTTCGCTGTTATCCAAACTGTAATTAATCGACACATACGAGTAGATACTGTAAATAGAGATTAATATTTAATGTTCGTCGCGTGGGTCTCTATTGGTTCCCATAAAGTTTTTGTTCCGATTTTTTCACTCCATACCGTTTTCGATCATAATTTTCATAAGTCATATTGTCGCAAGTCATAAAATTATAGAACATAAATTGGAGATCCGATTTTTGCAAGTCGTCATTCATTATTGTAAGTCATAAAATTGGGTAGTCATAACATTCAATGCCCAGATGTTATGACAATTCATAATGTTAAAGGCAATAAAGTTGCTTTCAATAATTGCTGTAAGGATCTTTTACGCAAGTCATAATTATTTGTAGTCACGTGATTAGTTAGTCATATCATTATAAATACATACAATTTTAACGTGCATATGTGTGACCGTCAGATAATGAACACCGTCAGTTTATAATCTTAACGACCAGTATGGTAAGTAGTTTTTCCGCTCTTTTATAAAAAAAATAACCTCGAAGACGAAAGCGGGAGCAAAGCTCCCGCTTCCGTCTTCTAACCTATCCGTGATCCGAGTCGGTTTTGCCACTAAGCCCCTACTTACTAGTACTTTCAAATGTATGCCTGGATATGTTTCTGAGTACTTATCTATATGCCTAAGGATGTTATAGATTTGGCTTCTTCGACGTAATTCACTTTAGGCATTAAAGCGATATGAATACCAACCATTAGGACGTTGAAAGATATGACTTAAAATATTTCTGATTAATTATTGATAGACCTTCGAACGTTATAGCCATAAATATTATGACTTCTGAGATTATAGCGGTTAATGTTATAAGTCATTAATGTTAGAACTATCCAACGTTATACTTAACAAAAATTATGACTACTGATGTTTATGACTATAAATTTTATGGATATCAATTTCTGACCAACGAAATTCGGAACAATAAGAATATGGGAAACAAAGGGACCCCTCGTCGCGTTCATGCGACAACTATTCTTGTCTGCCTCGCTAGCACGATAGCGTTTATGTCAGACATGACATAAAACATTCCTCTCTTACTATACCCTATTCCATATAAGATTAGAAAAATAGTGCCTTAATCGTCATGCTATTGCAAGGAAAACCATTTTTAAATGTAGTAACATGAGAATGTATTAATCTTTGAGAAGCACTTCGAAAAGTTCGAAATAGGTAAAACGAGTACAATATTTCCCTTTGATATCCTAGATAAACGAAGAAACGTAGACGCATTTGTCCATTAACCTATTCACCGCTAAAGACGGCCATTCACGTCATTGGAAAATCGTGCCATTCGTGCCCCTAACGCCAGAGCCATAAACATACCAAACATTATAAAAGAGTTCTAGAAGTGTTTTTTTTTTTGGTTTTTGGAGTGTCGTCATTTGACGTCGGTGGCGTCCGTGGCACGGGGAGTCACTTCGTCAGCTCGCGGTGAAAAGGTTAAAATTGTAATGTTGTATGGAATGAGTTATAGTAAGTGCAAGAGTGACACACACTTTATGTAAGACAATCGCGATGATTCTGGCTAGGCTGAGCGCGGCTCGCGGCTCGGGAGTCGGGCCCGCAACACGCTGCTGACGTATACAGAGGATGCTAGTCGTATTTTATTTGCATCATATATTATCATCAGCGAAAAAAGTCCATATTTCCTTACATGTAAGTAGTACCAAAATACCATATGCATATCATTATAAAAATAAAAATACGGAACTACGGCCAGACGTGAAATAATCGACCCCAAAGCCGCTGGGAAATGACACCCTTCGGCCAGAACTATTATAATTAAGAGTATGTTGCTTCCTGTATTGTTTTAGCACATGGCCAAGCTAGCGCAAGCGAGCAGGCTTTACTTAAACGATATAATTCCTGTGTAATCTTAATACGTCAATAGAGCGTTTCTATTCTGGATTGAGCCTCGTGTGTGAATACCGTCAAGTGCCTCAGGTGTGATATGAGTTATATCACGCAAATATAAATACACTGACTAATCTGCGTTTTATTAGCCTCCTCATTCACTCCTCATTTTGGCTTAAACTTTCAGAAACCGTACTGATATCGTTAAGACCCGTATCGTATGGGCTTGTGGCGTCTGAAACGCCACTCATTCTCCCAGGCAGAAAATCCTATGTAAATCTAGCGTTACATTTTTGTATAATGGCCACACTGACCTGGCCTCCTTATGGAGGCTGGAGCCACTGATTGGTGGATACAGCCGCAACGGAACGAAGGAATGAAGACAATATAAAAACGCTTGCCGAGCTGAACTCACTCTCTTTTTCTTCTCATATCATGCTGCCTTCGCTCCGCTTGATACATATCCGCTGTTACTCTACTGTAAGCATTGCACCTTTATGTTATACCTACTGCATCTCATAGCCATTGTGTGCATTAAAACACTTGAGGAATCCTTTCTGCGTTTGATCATCACCACCACCATCCCAGCAACCACCACAGGCTCATGAAGATAGTTTGTACGCTTGATTGTAGGTACTGTAGTGAAGATATATAAATGAGACAGATCTTGGCACCGGCAGGGCCAGTTATCACTAGTTATTTTATTACGCTGTTAATTATGTAGATAACAATTCGAGATAAAACAGTGTCAGAGTTCGAGACTCGTTTCTTCGCAACGAAATTACTGGATTTTGCTGACGACGTCGATGTTTTCGAACAACTCACAATATACCTAAACCTCGTGACTATTTAGCAAATAATGTAATAGTTACAGGTTTTTTCTTGTACCCGTGTGGTATCGGGTTAGAATTTCACCACCCCCTTTCTTCGCGTGGGTGTCGTAAAAGTCGACTAAGGGACCAGGGTTGAAGTGTGTTGTGGGCGATGGGCTAGCAACCTATCACTGCAGTGGTATGCATGTTTAATTGTAAAAACATACATAAGTTTTGATGTTTCTGGTGATCGGTGCATCAGGCGCCGTGTTGGTTAACTCGTATCCATTCCCATTATTTAATACCACGTTGGTGGTAAAAAAAGCGTACGGCTACCCTGATGGTAAGTGCTACCACTGTAGCCTATGGACGCTGGCAATTCCAGGGGAAACATTTTAAATAAGTACACTCCTGTCTTGAAGAACCCCATTACTGTAGTCCCTCGGGAAAACATCGGCAGCGAGCTATCCGGAGCGTTCGAGGGAGGACATTCGTCTGACATCGTACCGTACGCGCACCCTCGGGAAAACATCGGCAGCGAGCTATCCGGAGCGTTCGAGGGAGGACATTCGTCTGACATCGTACCGTACGCGCACCCTCGGGAAAACATCGGCAGCGAGCTATCCGGAGCGTTCGAGGGAGGACATTCGTCTGACATCGTACCGTACGCGCACCCTCGGGAAAACATCGGCAGCGAGCTACTTATCCGGAGCGTTCGAGGGAGGACATTCGTCTGACATCGTACCGTACGCGCCGATTTAGGTAAGATTACTCCCAGGTACCTACTTATACAATCAACATTCACAATAGGGAATATTCATGTCATTTTTTTATTTTTTTTATCTATTCTATAAGTAGGTAATTATATAACCGGAAAAAAATATAACACTTTCACAATATTATTAAATAAGCTAAAAAAAAAAATTAAAATTACTATCATTTTCGGACGATCAAAACGCCACCATTTTGGCGCGCTCATTTGTGACGTCACCGTGCAGCTTAGTGCACGGCGGTTCTTAAACAAATTAACAACAAAGTGTTTGATTCACACTTTTAATAAATGTGAGTGATTAAAGCTTATAAGATCAACTTATTGTAATGGAAGAGCACACAAAAGCTTATTATAAATATTGTATTGTCCCTATGTGTGAAAATCACATTAAAACTGCAAATATTTTCATATGCCCAAAGGTGCAAATATAAGGATAAAGTGGTGTAAGGCGATGAGGAGAGATAATGTATCGTGCTTGAGTAGTTTATATTGTTGTGAAGATCATTTCGACGTGAGTATTAAATATGTATGTACCTAAAATCTTTTTTATTACGACTCGTGAACAATATAGGTAAACAATAACCTAACCTCAAAATTGTATTAAATACTTATTCATAAAACTATTCTGATTCCCAATTTGTTTAGTTATTAATGTTACAAATATTATGATTTTTGTTGATCAACAGCTGACTACGAGTGTTGATTTTGATCAAGAAACCTTTTAGCTAAGTTTCTTTGTTTGCACTGTTGATCGAAGAAAGTTAAAAGAATTTAATCCTTTTTACTGAGTGACCTACACAAATTTGTTTTATTTATAAGCCTTGACGAAAACAACCTAGTTTGTTAAAGTTCATAAAGATGTTCTCAACATTTAACATTCCTAATAGGTACCTACATATCTTTGATTATATAATACTAGCTTCTGCCCGCGACTCCGTCCGCGTGGAACTCGTTTATACTATCTCTATACCAAATTTCATCCAAATCGGTTCAGCAGTTTAAGCGTGAAGAGGTAACAAACAGACAGACAGACACACTTTCGCATTTATAATTGATTATTAAGTAAGTATATATAAAATATATAATATAACTAGCTTCTGCCCGCGACTCCGTCCGCGTGGAACTCGTTTATATCGTAGCTCCCCCCATATCCCCCAAAGGGATGAAGTGGGGGTGAAAGTTTGTATGGAGCTACGATATAAATGAGTTCCACGCGGACGGAGTCGCGGGCAGAAGTTAGTATATATAATATATAAAGTTATAGTATAGTAAAATAGTATATAGTATGGATAAATATCTACTAGTTTTTTATTCCACTTATTTAACAAAGACACCTATTTGAAGTAGTTTAAAAGTCTAGCTATTTGAATCGCCAAAATAGGTTATAATTATTTAATTGACCAATCTCACGAGTATAAAAACAAGGAATATGAAAATTTATTGAATATCTGTAACTTATTTACCTTGCAGCTTTTACTCCTCTTATTTCAGCGGACGTAAAGTCACAAATATTTGCGAAGTATGTATTAAATTTAGTCATCATTAACACATCAATTTTAGGCAGATTATCCGACTGTGCCTTGACAAAACCGCCTTCAGTCATTGTGGCGAGTCTTTTTTCACTTAATAATTACCAAAAAACACTGATTATTTATCATAAACAGCGGCCAAACAATGCGAATAACTTTCAATAATCATACTAACGACCTGCACGGTGACGTCACGTTTCGCTCCGCCAATAGCGTTGCGTTTTGGAAATTTGCGAGGGAATTTGAAAAATAGTACTTTTAAACAATTTATTTTATCAATAGAAACATGATAATTTGAAAAAATAATCATGTGTGTATATTTATTAAGCAATATAGATTACACGTGATTTTTTTTGTCCATTTCTAAATCACATGCATATTCCCCATTGAAGTAAAGTGCACGAGTTGTGGGAATGCGGAGGAGTGGGGAGTGGGTGGCCCCACTGCAGGGCAGACTTCTTCCCATGGTCGGCACGTCGATAGTAGCTAGCGCCCATATTGAATGTATTTAACCCTTTATAGGGCACAATCTAAATTTCATAGCCAAAATGACCACCTGTTAAGGTCATCCATCTTTTTGTATTTTTCTATGGGCCAGAATTTTTAGGTCTACACAATAGCAAGAGACTTGAATCCATATCCATACTTCCATATCCATACTATATATACTATATACTATACTATACTTTACTATACTATACTATATACTATATATACTATACTATATACTACCTATAATACTATACTATACTATCCATACTAATATTATAAATGCGAAAGTGTGTCTGTCTGTCTGTCTGTCTGTCTGTCTGTTACCTCTTCACGCTTTAACCGCTGAACCGATTGCGATGAAATTTGGTATGGAGATAGTTTAAAGCCCGGGGAAGGACATAGGATAGTTTTAATCCTGGAAATCACCCCCTAAGGGGATGAAATGGGGGGTTAAAGTTTGTATGGAGCTGCGATATAAACGATTTCCACGCGGACGGAGTCGCGGGCAGAAGCTAGTTATTAATAAAGCGCGCACGAAGCAACTTTGTCGCCGGCGACAGTACCTACATCTGTTAGTCCAGTCAATGAACTGACAACTTGTATGGAAAAAATTAAAATTTTGGAAATAATTTATAATAGCTTATTTTTTATGTGTACTTAATGGATATAAGTACTATCAGTTAAATGACAAAATTTCCGACATCAAAAAAGTTATAAATTAGCTAAGTATATCTAGCTTCTGAAATTCAGAAAAAATATTAATAAATATTGTTGTCTTTATTTTGGTTCATTTACATTTGCTCTATAATATTCAAGATAAATCATACAAGAAAGACAATGCATGCTTCATTTAAATCTGCATAATTCCGGGTGGAAAGTTTGTCGGATTCTTGAATAAAGCATCTTAGAATAATATTTTAAAATGAAATCAACAAAAAAAACGCTATTATGTTATTCAAAATCGTATTTTTCCTGGAGTATGTCTCTTTTGCACGCTCGAAGTGAGAAAATAGTTATTTACGATACAAGTGCCGAAAATAGGAAATTCGCAACTAGTGGTGATAAATTAAAACACGACCGAAGGGAGTGTTTTAAATCGACACGAGTTGCGAATTACCTATTCGCACGTGTATCGTACAACGTTTTACTGTACATATGGCTCTTTAAAGTTGCGACATATGCACGAAAAGTGCTCTTTTCCGCACTAGTGCGGGAAAGTAGCACCATATGTACTGTAAAGAAAGATGTAGGTACTGTCGCCGGCGACAAAGTTGCTCGTGCGCGCCTACCCTAAGGTAGTGAGCTCCCAGACCTAAGTTCGTGCATCTTCAAGATCTGTTGTTAGGCTTTAGCTTGTATACCTTCCTTCCGCGCACTGCTGATGTGTTGATTGTTGGTATCATATCAGTCCTCGTGTCGGGTGAGGGCCAGCGCGCGGCGGCAGTGCCAGTGAGTGCCGCGCCGCCGACGATTCCGCACGTCCCGTGACCCACGACACGCGCAACACAACACGACGTCAACAATCAACAACACACGTGTAAGTATTACTATTTCAGTTACTTAAAACACTTGTTTTTTTATACACACTAGGCATGCTTTGGAAATTTTAGGGCTTTCCGCGTGGGAAAATTGACAAAAACTTATAGCAATTGAAGTGTACATTGTTTGCGTTAGCGTAGTATTGTGGATCGCGATGTCAGTTTAATTTAATGATGTCATGTTAATCCGGTCCGCGGTTGCTAATAAATATTTGATGAGGACGAGTTCAACCAAAACAGCGGGAATTTAGACGGATGGACAAGTATCGCGGTGCGCGCTAATGAACCTAATATAATGATACCTAGTTGGGTCATTCTTCTTTTTATCGACAGTAGCCTGTCCCTTATATACCAGTTTGCTGCGAGTGATTAGAGTATTTGTTGTTATGTTTTACTCATAAATGTACCTGTTGCCCGCGACTTCGTCACGTAGAACTTGTATAAGCTTGTAACCGTCTTACAATAATGATTGCTATTAAATTATTGTGGGCGGAACCATAATTATCGCCGACCCAAACAAAGTTCTACCATCTTAAGGGATGATTTCCGAGATTAAAACTACCTATCCTATATCCTTCCAAGGGTCTTAAGAAATTATTTGTACGAAAGTTCATCTAAATCCGTTAGGGATTAATAATAATAATAAAACATAATAAAACTAAGGCCCATAGTTTCAAATACCTTACAGACTATCATACATATAATATAATATTAAAAAACAAATTATTATTTAAAGCGATTAAGCGAAAAGGTAACAGTGCGATGAGTTCATTAGTTCAAATTGCAAAATTTCAATTGAAAACTCCGGTTTTACTAATATAATATCTTAAGAACGAACGTAAATACAAACTTTCAAATTTCTAAGTTTTTAAAAGAACGTCTTCTCGGTACAACTCCTATTTCATAGGGAGGAAGTTTAAAAAATATAATATATATTTCTGGAATGATTAACATGTTATTAAAGAAACCTGCTGTCCTGCTTTCATGTTTCTAGCCACAGTTTATCATTAAAAAACACACATTTCTTATGTGAACTTTCAACCCATACCTTAACCCCTTCAAGGGATAAATTAGAAAAAAATCCCTTAGCCATCAATGTTATTGACTGTACATTAGGAGCTTGTGACCGAAGTTTTAAACGGCTAACTTTAAAAACGACATGTTTCCCATACAAACTTTCAACTCCTATTTAACCCCCTTAGGGGATAAATTTAACTAACTCATTTATAAAAAAAAAAAAATGTAGAATCCTGTAACAGAGGGTAAGTCGAAACGCGGTCCTCGGGCCACTCTATCAAAGCATTTTCTAAAAACTAACCAAGAGGAAAAATACTTTATTTTCATTAAATGAAACATTACATAATGTCAATAAAAAATGCAACTTCCTTTTATTGGGACTCGGTAACCGTGAATAAATATACTTCGATCAAAATGTATGACATTGTCGGTAGAAAAGAAGAACGACCCAGTTAATAGTTAATAGGTACCCTACTCGTATAGGCGTTTAAGTATTCCGTGGTAGATACATACAGCAAAAACATAGTAAAAATTATACTTATCGAACATGTTCCACTCGCATCTAAATTAACTTTGATAATTCGTAAGTAATAAAATATAATTTTACGCCTACTAAGGCACAATAAGGGTAGGCAGACGACAAACATAGTTATTAGTTATGCAAGGTTGCAAAGTTGTTGTTTGGCGCTTGTATTGAAAGCCGAGCTAGCGAAGGATTGTAAGATTGAACCATGAGCGAATCGAATGCTGGTTCAAAAGTACAATCCTGAGCATAGCGAGGCTTTCAAGGCACGAGACTCCAAACAACTTTGCTGCCGAGCGAAACACAATTTTTTTCACCTCAATACCGTAAGGAAAATTGAAAGTGTAGGTAATGAAAGTCATTTGGACCTTATACTCATTTTCAATAAAGGTTTGTTTATATCTCATCAAGATCAAAGCATTTTATAATTATTAAATGTATGTAACATAAACATCTTTGCATCTTTAAATAACTCCCGCTTACCGACATTAAAAAAGTCAGTCTTGTTGGGTACTCACGGGTAAACTATAACCCCCTTAGGTATTCATAAAACTTATAATTTACTTACTTTAAAAACAAAGTTTTAACCGACTTCAATTTAGTACTCCGCCAAGCCACGAGAATATTTCCACATTTATTTTCCAATTTACCGCATGAACTGATTTCCGAGAGAAAATGCGTTGATTATTAGAGAAAAAAACCCAATCGCTGTATGTGGCCCGATAATATTTGAGGACTTCCGTCGATTCCACAAGGATCACCTTTGGCACTTCATTAGATGCTATTTCAACGGAATCTTATCAGAATCTGTGACGTACTTTTTTACTTTTAAGTACCTACATAATTGAGGAATTCCATAAGTCATCTGTGGTCTTCATCATCAATTCCACTCCACCAAATTTATGATTTCCGGGTGTAAATACACGAGTTATAATAGAAAATACCAAAATCACCACACGCGTGCCTAATATAATTGAGGAGTTCCCTCAATTTCTCATGGATCCCATCATTCAACTGAATTTAAAAAAAAATGTGACCCACCTGGAAGCATATACTTACAAACAAAAAAAAAATACGAATCGGCTCATCAATGACGGAGTTCTGAGGTAACAAACATTGAAAAAAAAAAAAAAAAAAATACAGTCGAATTGAGAACCTCCTCCTTTTTTTTGAAGTCGGTTAAAAATGCCTCTGCTAAATAAAATGTGCTTTGCCCCTTTCTAACGAACACAAATGACAAAGGACAAACGATTTTTAACGCCATTTTAGTTAAAATATAGGCTTGTAGAACGTTTCGTTTATGAATACGACCGTAAGCCTTTATCTACTTTTTCCGCTAACTTGGCAGGCATTCAAATTCATATATATCTTATGCACTAAAATCGGGATCCCCTTCATTGGCATAATTTTTTTTAGACTAATATAGTTTCGCATAATTGATTTGGCATAATAATACTGTCGCATAATAATACTTTGGCCTACTACTTTGTTTGGCATACTATGGTTTTAGAATAATTTTACTTGGACTAATTTGTATTCGACTAATACTCATTATGCATACTATTGTATGGGCTAATAATTATTTATCATATCTGTCTTGAAGCATAATTTCTGTTTTCTAAATAAATAAAACACAGTTTCGTTGTTAGCATGCATTTACACTTTTCGTGGACGCGGATTATTGGGTCGTGCATTATCAGGGCGGATAAAAATGGCTTGTCATAAGCGAACTCTGTCTTAGCTCGGTTAGGTTAGGGTTCACTTGTGTTCCTCAGATCAGAAATAGACACCCCGCGCAGCGGGGTGGCGTCGACTCGCTGGAAATTATTAGTCCGCACAGATGACCGTCCCAATGTACATGGATTATCAGGCTGTACATTATTGGGCCGTGCATTATGCTTTCATTGCTTTGTGTAATGCATGATTTTATTTTTTAGGACAATTTTTATGCGTTTTGTAATGATGCCAAGTAATTATTATGTCTTTTTGTATTTATGCTATCTGATGTTAGTCTTTGTGATGATTATGCTATTTTCGTTTATTCTTTTTAATTTTATGCCTAAAAATTTATGCCATAACATGATTAGGCTTAACGCTAATTCGGCTATAAAAAATTATGCGTTATTTATTATATTATTCCAAATGATTTTATGCGATCCAATAGAGAACCACTAAAATCTATGAATAAGTTCCATTATTTTGATTTTACTGTCGCTTTAGAACTAGAACAAAACAAAACAAAATTAAATGTATATGAGTTTTTTCTATTAACTTTTTAAACGGTGCGTTCCTGCACAAAGCGAAAAGTTTTGACCAATAAAACTACTTTTTAATATTATTTATTTGTATTGTATCCTTATCATCATCATTAATTTAAGAGTTATCCTCTTGTCGGTGGAGTATTTTCCGTTTTTCTCTGTCGTACGCCAGCCCTTTGATTTGCTGATACGACACGACACCAGCTTTTTCCTTATAACTCTTATAAGTCAGTCTATTTATTAATCCTTCTTATGTAACTAAGAAAGAATAAGTACCTAT
Source organism: Epinotia ramella (assembly GCA_947578815.1). NCBI lineage: Eukaryota > Metazoa > Arthropoda > Insecta > Lepidoptera > Tortricidae > Epinotia > Epinotia ramella. Next base: position 16,974,389 of record OX388223.1, read on the forward strand.
TATCAATTGAATTTTATCAAAATTATAATAAGAAATGATTGGCATAAAACATAAGTTTCTGAACGCAGGATAAATGAACTCTCATTAGAAAAAAAATAGATCTCGCCAAGAAGCTTACATATATAGACTGAAGGTTGCCCTTCCAACATTCGTTTGAAACAGGAAAAAATTACCTTGAATGACGTCACGTCTTCCTGTCATCTCTTTCTTTTAGGGTGTCCATGATTCTGCATACGTTAGGAATAACTGACGAATTTTAAGATACTTGATACTCATATATGCAAATTATTCTCAATACATCATCCTACTACCTAGGATGAATAAATAATCGAAAAGACAGATATAGGCATCTTATTATCTTCATACATTTTACAATATTTGTTTATTACCTACATTGCTTCTTATGTCTAGTTTAGATTTATTATGAGTAAGTCGATATATGTAGCTGCCGGGACTTTGACAGCAGCAGCCATTTGTACAATAAGAGAGCAGTTATATTAAAATTAGTAATAAGTTGCTAGTGTTGTTTTAGATGTGTTGAGTTAAGTTATTATATGGTGTAAGAAGCTAACCGAATGCACCAAACTCCACTCGCGCATCAATACACCGATTTAAATCACTGGGCCAGACCGACAAATCCACACACCACAGGTACAGTCAAGTCAGTTCAATTTTATTAGAATATTCAATCCCACCCCACCCCATCAGCCCATCGAATCTCAGGCTCCAGCGCATATTGACAGTGGTTAAACATTCACTGTATAAGGTAGGATAGGTTATCAATAGAAAAAATGGAAAATAAAAAGACAGTTTACAACTTGAATTGTATACATGTGAAAATGGAGTAGCACTTTTGATAAGGAGTCCAGCAAGTCTATCATGAGACGGCCGCGACACACCCGATCTTTCTCGCACTATACCTCTTGTTCTAAGTGTTCTAATAAGAGATAGACGGATAGTGCGAAAAAAATCGGGAGTATGTCGCGGCCGTGTCATGATAGACGTGCTGTTTTATATTAGTTACTTCCGCCTTCAAATGCAAGCTACACATTTTCAAACCTCTGGAAACCTTCCCTTTATAGACCACCATCAATAGCCAATATTGCGTGGCGTCCTTTCTTCATCTTTTGGAAATCTGAAGTAAGTAATCAATATAAATTAAAATTAATAATAATTATACAAATTCAAACTATTAGGTACATACTATGATTAAAATTGTCATAATATAAACTGTCAAAATGATACATTTTGCTCCTTTCAATACGAAGAAATACCACGCACGAGAACGGAATGGTCACCCTAGTTAGAGGTTTACACATTTTTTATTAGCCCTTAATGTTAGTGTTTACTTACAAAATGAACAATACACACTTACTAATAATCGAAATAAACCTATTTGAACGTTATTTGCATAGAATCTAACAAGTTTTACTCTGATTTTAGACCAACATTTATTGCTAGTAGAACCGCCGATATTTTCGTAAAATTCCCACTTACCTGTGTAGTTTAATATCCGATTTTTCTATATATGTACTTCTACAGTGCTTCACTATACAATTCATGATTTATAAGTCCATTAAACCGTAACAGTGCGTTTATTTCACGGAAAATACTTTTGAGTTGATGAAAGTTAGTTGACATAACGGCCATATTTTTTTTCATTAGTATTGCCAGAACAAGCAGTACGGGCATACCGTCAAGGTCCGGATTATGATTGCGTTGGTATTTTTGGAGTGATATATAGAAAAGTCAATACATTTTAATTTCAGTAATAGTACATTACTGCAGAGACCAGTAAGTAAGCCATCCTGGACGAGTATGATTTAGCCGGCCGAGCCGAAGGCGAGGTCCAGCTATAATACGAGGCCAGGATGGCACTTATGGTCGAAGCGTGTATATAGTGCTTTTCTCAAAAATAAAACAATGTTTGAATAAAAGTTAGAATAAAAAATATATAGGTACAGTCACCAGCATTAGTATATGCCATAAAAAAGGCAGTAGAAGTAAAAGCTTGAATAATTTTAATTGTCCAAAAAAAAAAAATAAGAGGAAAAAAAAAACAAAAAGGAAAAATCAAACTATTTCCCCCAGAGCCTCGTCCCGAACCTCTCCCCATCCTACCTCCTACGCATCTGACGTCATAAATGTTCTATATTTAAATATTATATGTAATGGGATTTCATACATACTTACTGGACACTCTTGTTCTATACTATTTAAATATTATGATATGTAATGGGATTTCATACTTACTTACTGGACACTTCTAAAAATTGTCCAGGATGAATCACTTTCGGATACTATCTGCACAGATGTTATGGCAACATTTCGTACTATTTTTGAGAAAATAAATTTTCTTTTGCATTTAATTTTTATTAAAACAAAATGAAATATAACATTAATAGCTTAGAGCATGTTTTTATAAATATGTCGCATTGTTTGTGTTTCAAGTTATAGCAACACATCACAAAGCTAGAATGAGATGCCATGAAGACGTGACGTCGTCGTTCAGGGTAATTTTTACGAATGTTGGAAGGGCTATCTCCAGGGTAGTCTATATGTAAGCTTCTTGGATCTCGCCATTGACCGTCACGTTCCAAATTCAAAAACTCTTTCCACGCAGGCGGATATTATGAACTTTTGGGAGCAGATTTTGTTTTGAGCGATAAAGCAAGCCTTTTCGAGGCGGTGAGGTGAAAATTTTATTTTCAATGCTACCTATTGAACATTAAGAAATTACGAAAATGTGATTTTGCAGAGACAGGTTGCTAGCCCATAGCCCACAACGCACTTAAATCCTTTATTAAATCTAAGTTGGAAAGTCGAGGATCCTGGACGTTTTACCAAAGGAGACGGCAGTTTCTATCTTGAAAAATGGATCGCCTTGTCAAAACCTTAACTGTATTTAGGCAATGATAAACTTTTCAATAATTCAGATACGCGTAAAGTCTACCGAGCGTTATCTTATCTTTCTCACTTAATTCATGGGCGTGCGGCGTAAATAGAATAGGCCCATTCTATTTGCGCCGGCGCGGCGCCGCGATCGGCCTCTACTTTTCTCAAATAAATCATCGTTACGTTTCAAGAGACTTAAAAATAACAGTCACTGTTAGCTAATGACCTACCTTTAACAGTATACTTAGAAAAACTTTAGTTGTTTTCGTGATTATTCATGCGAAGCGCGTCTCGAGTCTAGTCCGCATTTTCGCGCAGTAAGCTGAGATAGACTTACTACGCAGCTCCGGTCTAATCATCTAGGAGAACCTTTAGTTCTTGCGACATTGAACGGCCTTGACAGGACAGTCGTGAGGCCGCGATTGCCTCCCGCGGTGTTGGTGTTTGCAAAGCTTATCGTCAACTCAGGCGAACTACCTAGCTAGTATAAATAAAATCAACCGACAACGCACATGTGTTATGAATATATTCTAAGATATACTAGGGACAAGCGATGAACTGAGAGACTTGTTAATAGCAGCTATGTTCATAAATATTCGTTAAAGTCGCGGACGCGACCACGAGCGATGCAGAGGAATTAAAGAATCATTCTATTAATACAGTCGCAGGCGCAGGGCCGCTGGAGTTGCCTCGTTGTTGTCAACAAATGAATAAATAAATGAATAAACAATCTAGATTGCAGATTTGTTGTCAACAATCTAGATTGTAGGCGGTTGAGGATGGAGTGCATCCTCGCAGTACAATCAGAGTCAGACATTTACGGCGTGTGATAATACCTATTTCTTAAAAGCGAATTGGAATGTGTATAAACATCTCATAAGTATAGTTGTGTAACATGTAAAGGGATCAGGCCTTTAAATAGCGCTATTTTCGTATAGCGCTATCATTTATAACGTTATTATTCCTAAAACCGCTATACTCGAAACCGATATTTGACGCGCTGTATAGCGATATCCATTATAACGTTATAAATCTAAACCATTAATATAAAACCGATACTTTTTTAACCGATATAATAATGTAATAACGTTATAGGCTACCCCTTTCTCGCATTCAGTATAGCCTACTCGTGCAATGTAAGCGATGTGATTACGTAACGTAGGTTGTTTGTTAGAGTGCACGACGTCATAGTAAAATAGAGAATTTTTCGATTTGCTCGGCTTGTCGGCGCAGGTTGTAGCCTGATACGAATATCCTGACTAATAATTTTCAAATCAGATTGTCTTTGTGCCTCATTAATCGGAAATGCATCATCCCATAAAAAACATGCCATGTAAAAAAGAGGTCAAGTCTCGAAACTCTTCCACCGTAAAAAGTTGTGAGATATTTCGTAGAGCCAAGTCTCAGGCATTATTTTATCTTTATTTGCTTGCTAAATAAAATTTTGTGACTTGGCAATCACACAATACTACATAGCTTTAGGTATGCAGAAATCCATTAATGCAGGAAAGTTGTGTGATTGCCAAGTTACAGAATTTTATTTAGCAAGCAAATAAAGATTAAAAAATGCCTAAGACTTGGCTCTACGAAATATCTCACAACTTTTTACGGTGGAAGAGTTTCGAGACTTGGCCTCTTTTTTACATGGAATGTTTTTGCTTGTTAAATAAAATTCTGCAACGTGGCAATCACACAACTTAACTGTATTTATAGATTTTTGCATACTTACCTAAATGATGTAGTATTGTGTGATTGCCAAGTCACAAAATTTTATTTAGCAATAAATAAATAAATATTAAGGGACAATCTTACACAAATCGACCTAGTCCCATAGTAAGCTCAGTAAGGCTTGTGTTATGGGTACTAGACGACGATATATATAATAGATATAAATACTTAAATACATAGAAAACTTCCATGACTCAGAAACAAATATTCATGATCATCACACAATTATTTGCCCTTACCGGGATTCGAACCCAGGACCTTCAGCTTCGTAGGCAGCAACCCACTAGGCTAACCGGTCGTCAAGCAAGCAAATAAAGATTAATAAGAATGCCTGATCTTGGCTCTACGAAATATGTCACAACTTTTTACGGTGGAAGAGTTTCGAGACTTGGCCTCTTTTTTAAATGGAGTGTTTTTTATGGAATCTCACTTCTTTTTGAAGGTTAATGTGTTATCCATACATACAAACTATGAATGCAGGCCCATTCTTGCTTTTGAATTTTCCCATTCACTGCAAATGTAACTTTGTAATCCTATATATTTGTATAGGATTACAAAGTAATGTATACAGTTGGTGTATCTAGAAAACTGGGTTGAAATAGCAATTTTTTACAGTTTTCCCTTTATGTGGCCATTAAACCCTAACTCTGTACCAAATTTCAGCTCTCTGAGTTTATGGGAAGTACTAGTTCTATTTTGATGATCATGAGTGAGTGTCATAAATGCGAAACTTTGCTTTCGCTTAACTTCGGAACTGAATGACCTACAGACTTGAAATTTTGGATTTTAAGTATGTGATTATAGCTTACTGGATGACGAAAATTTCTGCATTCTGGTCTTATCCAGAGGTTCTCAAATAGGGGCCTGAAAATGTGGCGAAATGGTTCCAGTAAAGGATGGTACGGCAGTGTTTGCTTCGCGCTCGACTTGGCGGGGGCACTGCCGTGTCCCCAGATATTAATGGCATTGTTATAACATGGTAAATTATTAATAATTTAAATGACTGCATCAAATGTTTCTGCTTAGCCCGTTGGTTGACTGGTAGAGAATGCCTTATGGCATTAAGTCCACCATATATACTTTTTTTTGTATTGTGTCACAAAGTTTAAATAAATTAAACCGGTCTCATTGGCCCGGCACCGGGCCCTTGGTCTCGGAACCATACGAGACCATTAACCCGGCCTCAGGGAGAACAGGGACACCTGCCTTGTTTTCCACTGAGGCAACTCCTGCTTAGCGCGTCCTAGTCGCGGGGGTGGGCACTGTGCACTTCAGTAGGCCGGAGTGTACGGGTGGCTAAGTTTAAACAGGGACCTAGCTTCGCGGGGTATAGCGCGAATCCCTTGCCCAGGGTTACGGGTGAAGACCTCAACGGCTGCAAAGGCGGAGATGGTTACCATCGGTACGGTGGCGCAAGCGGAAGGGGCATTTAACCTAGAGTCAGGCTGACTTCACATATAGGGGTACCAGGCTACTTTAGAGCTGCAATATCAGGCGGGATATTGCAGTAGGGATGGCGGCGGGGCTCCGGTAATAGGAGCCAACGGCGGCGCCCAAACTTCTCTGAGAAGTTACCGTCTTGGCGTCAGGTGGCAACCGGCCGTAAAATAATAATAAAGCCAACAACCACATCCTAATCATGAAAGTACGAAATAAGAGAGCATATGTAAGGGCTAGGGCGTCCCCCTTAAGCGACGACAAAATCCTGATTCGGCAGACAGCAGCAAATACTAGGGCGTACCCCCGAAGCGACGCAAAAGTTGTTGCGGCCCACCGAACAGACCAGAAACTGCGTATAGCAAACTGGAATGTGGGCACAATGAACGGACGCAGCGCAGAGCTAAGTGAAGCATTGTTAAGAAGACGCGTAAACATCTGCTGTATACAAGAGACTAAATGGAAGGGATCGAAGTCACGAGACATTGGAAACGGTTTCAAGCTAATATATCATGGCACAAACACAAAACAAAACGGTGTGGGTATTGTGATCGACCAAGACCTGCAGGAACGAGTAGTGGAAGTTAGACGTATCAGTGACAGGCTGATTGCAATTAAATTCGCCCTAGACAACCAGCCATGCATGAACGTCATATCAGCCTATGCTCCACAAATAGGATGCACAACGACTGAAAAGGAAAGATTTTGGAACGACATGGATGACCTAATACAATCAATACCCTCGCCAGAAACGAAATACATTCTGGGCGATTTCAATGGACATGTCGGAGAATTAGCACCACCCGCCTACACGAGAGCACATGGAGGCCACGGGTTTGGTACGGTTAATCCCCAGGGCAAAGATATTCTGCGATTCGCCACAACATATGACCTTGCCATTATTAACACCTACTTCTCAAAGCCACAGGAACACCTCATCACATATAAGAGTGGAGGTAACAGTACTCAAATAGACTACATCATGGCGGATAGACCGCTGCTGAAAACTTTTCGCAACTGCAAAGTAATACCAGGGGAGCCTTTAACATCACAGCACCGACTTCTCGTCGCAGACTATATTACTCCTAGACCAATAAAAGTTCGGAAAGAGAAAAAACCACCAAAGATACGTTGGCATAAGCTTGCGACAGAGGAAGGGCAAAAATTATGCACAGAAATCACACAGCACCTAATAAAAAACGAACTACAAGGCTCTGCAAATACGAGCTGGAAAAAATTTCAAAGCCAATGCATTAGGTCCGCGATAAAATTCTTAGGGGTCTCCAAGGGCGCTATCTGTGGTAACAAGAACACCAGTTGGTGGGACGAAAATGTGCAGCAGAAGATTAAAGAAGAAAAAAAGTATAAAACCTGTTTAAGACCTGGCAACAAAGCAATTCCGAAACTGACCGTGAAGCATACCGAACCGCAAAGAAAGAATCAAAGCGGACCGCAGCGCAAGCTAGGGCCAAATCAGAAGAAGAATTCTATGCAAAATTAACAAATGCAAACAATGACAGAGAAATCTTCAAGATAGCAAAGCAGCGGCATAATAACACCAAGGACACCAAAACAATAAAATACATCAAAAGTGAGCAAGGTGCACTATTAACAGCTAATGCAGATATCAGAACTAGATGGAAAGAGTACTATTCCCACCTGCTCAATGAAACGTTCCCGAGTAAAGAGCACTCAGAAATCCCACCCACGGAGGGCCCCGTGCCTGCTGTCACCCCAGAAGAAGTCAAAGCCGCGGTACAACGTATGGCAAATAACAAAGCCACGGGACCAGATGAAATACCGGCCGAGCTCTGGAAAAAACTGGGACCATGGGGTGAAACCTTTCTCGCACAACTTTTCAACAGGATTCTCACAGACGGGATACCCGACGATTGGCGTAACAGCTTCCTGGTACCCTTCTACAAAAACAAGGGCGACATAAGACTTTGCGAAAACTACAGAGCTATTAAACTGATCCCGCATACCCTTAAAATATGGGAAAGAATAATCAGCAGACGGCTTCAGCAAATCACTAGAGTTACTGAAAACCAATGTGGATTTGTCGCAGGAAAGTCCACCACGGACGCCATACACTCAATAAGAATCCTAATGGAGAAGCATAGAGAGCGGAAAAGTGACCTACACATGGTTTTCATAGATCTGGAAAAGGCTTTCGACCGTGTCCCTAGAAATCTCATATGGCAAGCGCTAAGAGCCCAGAACGTTCCAGAAAGATATATTCAAATGGTAGTAGACATGTACAGAGAGGTCAAAACAAAGGTGAGGAGTCCCGCAGGGCTCAGTGACCAGTTTCGTGTGGAAGTTGGGGTGCACCAAGGCTCAGCTCTCAGCCCCCTCCTTTTTAACCTGGTCATGAACCACGTTACAGCCCACCTCCAGCAGAAGCCCCCCTGGAACATTCTATACGCAGACGATATAGCTCTCATCAGCGACAACCCGGAACACCTACAGACTATGCTGGAACAGTGGCGAGAGGCCTTGGAAAGCGCGGGACTACGCATCAGCAGACAAAAGACGGAGTACATGCAATGTAGCTTTTCCAATACAACAGGCAACACAATACTCTTGCAGGACACTCCTCTTAAAAAGGTAGAGTCCTTCAAATATCTGGGCTCTATATTGTCGAGTGACGGATCTATAGAAACTGACCTCGCAAACCGCATAAACACCGGATGGATGAAGTGGAGGGAATTGTCAGGAGTGTTGTGCGACCGACGAATGCCCATACCGGTTAAGGGAAAAGTCTACAAAGCCGCCGTCAGACCAGCCTTAACATATGGCGCGGAATGCTGGCCACTGAAAAAGCAGCAGGAACATCAGATGCATGTAGCCGAAATGAAGATGCTCAGGTGGTCAGGAGGAGTGACGCTCCTTGACAAAGTACGCAATGATCACATTCGCGGCACCTTCAGGGTGAGGCCAATCCCGGAAAAACTGCTCGAATGTAGGTTGAGGTGGTACGGGCACGTCATGAGAAGACCACATGACCATATGACACGAAGAGTGCTTAACTTAGAAGCTGGTCCAAGAGGCCGTGGCAGACCCCGACTCACGTGGCTATCCGTTGTTGACAAGGACCTACGTGCAGCCCAAATAGACCCACAGACGACCCAGGATAGAATGTCCTGGCGAAGAATGATTAGGAGAGCCGACCCCAACTGAAATGGGATAAGGCGAGGATAAAGAAGAGGTCTCATGGCACCAGCACGCACATTACGGATGGATGGTCAGCTAAGATGCTTAAAATGAGGTGGAGAGAATGAGAAATTTGATTTATCTATATATGTAAAAGAAGACTTCCTGACTAATTCGTCAACGCACAGCCGAAACTACTGGGACTAAAAAGAAGGGACAAGATGGAATTTTTGGAAATCCCATCCCTAAGGGGGTTAAATAGGGGTGCAAAGTTTGTATGAGGGAAACTTTTTTTTTAACTAGAGACTTGAAACTTTGTAGGAAGATTACTTATTAAGATGCATAAAAAGTTCTTGCAGCGTTTTAGAAAATTCCACTCCTAAGGGGGTTAAGTAGGAGACAGGGGTGCAATGTTTGTATGGGGGAAACATTATTTTTTGAACTAGAGACTTGAAACTTTGTAGAAAGATTACTTATTAGAATAGAAAAAAGTACTTTCTGTGTTTTAGAAAATTTCATCCCTAAGGCGGTTAAATAGAGGTGCAAAGTTTGTATGGAGGGAACTTTATTTTTGGAGCTAGAAACTTCAAACTTTGTAGAAAGATTACTAAATACAATACAAAAAAGGACTGTCAGCGTTTTAGAAAATTCCACCCCTAACGGGGTTAAATAGGGGTGAAAGGTTTGTATGAGAAACACTTTTTTTGAGCTTGAGATTTGAAACGTTGTAGAAAAATTACTTAGAACAACAGTTAGTACTTTTAACGTGTTAGAAAATTCCATCCCTAAGGGGGTTAAAAAGGTACTTATGCAAGATTAGGATGAGAAACATTTTTTTTGAGCTAGAGATGGGCAACTTTGTAGTACGATTACTTATTAGAAAAAAAAATCCTTTCATCGTCTTGGAAAAATACCACCCCTAAGGGGGTTAAAAGTGTTAAAACGGTATTCAAGGTTTATATGGAGAGCAAGAAAATATAGTAAGATATTTCTAATGTCAGTGTTAGTCTGTATGTTAAAAGACAACAAAACTGATTTCAGAGTTTTTTTTTTAATTCATCCCCTATAGGCGTTAATGGGGCTTCCAAGTTTATATGGAGGGAAAAGTAATTTTTTAAGTAAGATTTTTTAATTTTGGTCTTAAAATAGAGAGAGCAGATTAGTAGATTTTTTTATTCATCACCTAGAGTGTTTAAAGGGGATTCGAAGGCCGTATAGGGTCAAGACAATTTTAAAGTAAAACATTAGTGTAACTACGATTTTAGACGGTTTGTTTAAAACTAAAAAATACATTTCAATGTTTTTGAAATTCATTCCCCAAGAGGGTTTCTAGGGGGTTCAAAGTTTATACGAAGAGCAAGATATTTTTAAAATAATAGATTTATTACTTAGGTTATCGACCGTTTGTTTAATGATTAGAAAACGATTTCAGCGTTTTTTTTATTCATCCCCTAAGAGAGTTAAAAGGTTTGAAGGTTGTATAGAGAGCAAGACCTTTTTTTACTTTAAAAAAAGGTCTTGCTCTCTTCAAAAAAAAAGGTCCTTACAGATTTGAACAGTTACCAGAAATGTAGGATAGGTTAGGTTAGAACTGCGATGCTCCCAGAATCGAATAGATTTAATCAACATTGGGTACTTATTATTATAAAACAGTAATGTAGCTTAGTAGACATATAAAAATATATTTTTCTTTAATACTGTATGAAAACGTCTGTTGATGATTCTGAAGATATTTATGTTTGTAAAAACGAAGTTTTCAATTTAGATTTATCAATTTAAACTAACGAACTCATCGCACTGTTACCTTTTACGTAGGTCTAATCCCTGAACGGATTTAGATGAAAATTCCCGTACAGATAATTTGAGACCCTTGGAAGGATATAGGATAGTTTTTGTATATCTTTAAGATGGTAGAAGTGTGTTTGGGACAGCGATAAATAGCTTGCACCGAACATAATTTAATAGCAATATTTTTTCTAAGACCATAACAAGTTCCACGCGAACGAAGTCGCTGGCAACAGCTAGTTATTTAAATAAATATTTAGTGACTAAGGATTAATTAGAAAAGGAGGATGAATCGTAAGAAAAGGAGGATCGATACATATTTATGTGTACCAACCGTCCTTGGTCTCTCCTATCTATCGCGACCCAAATCGAAAATTCACACATTCTTTGGTTTCATAATTAGATTTTATTTAACTTGTCATTTTCGGAATGGCTCTAAATCAAAAATAAAATAAAATGTCGGAAACTAAAAGTATATTTTAATTTTATTACGATTAATGAACAAAAGCGCATACCAACATACCATGCATAATTTTTTGCTCACGGCAACACCGTCGGTCGTAGGGCTTGTTTGTCTGTAGTCTGCGATTTAGTGCCGAGACAAACAATTAACATAAAAAAATATTGACCCTCTTACATATTGTAATAGTGTATACCTAGGGGCTATTAAGATTGGCACTCTTTCTTTTTATTTATGAGCAAGTCCACGAATCTGTGGACAGCGTTGCGTTTCCTGCGTCCCATTTTTATTCCGCCGCATTTATTTGCAAATGATCGAGGTAAACAAGCATTAATAAGATTTAGAAGCTAGAACAACATAACGGCAACGTCGCACGTCGCGCTACGGCCCACGTGGTGGCATGTTGTTGGCATTGGCACAGAGCGGCAACGGCGCAGCCGTAGCGCGCGGCTCGCATTTTAAAACGATATTATAACGTTATTATATATCGTTCTGTTATTTATTCTGTTACGGTATTTATATCGTTATGGAGAATATTGATTTTGTTATAACGTAATTTTCGAACACTAACGGAATATACCGTTATAATTCCGGTTCATTTTATAACGTTTTAAAGGCCTGAAAGGGATATTGATCGTGACAGGGTTTTGCTATGGAAATCTGGAAATTATTTGAAACTAGCAGTACCTGCGACTTCGTTCGCATGGTAATGTGATGGGAGTTCTAATTTAACATATCAAGTAAAACGTTGAACAAACCTATTTTAGCTAAAATGCCGTTCAAATTCTTTTGTCTTTATCTGTCACTCTGATATTAGTAAAAAGGGGACAAAACTAATTTTATTTACCAGAGGTATTTTAAGTTTTATGAATAAGGGGGTAAAAGTTTAGTAGATGTTTGTGGCAATAGATCCAACAGGCATTACATGTTTATTGATCTTTTTCTCTACATATTTTTAACACTGTTTTATATTAAATAAATAAAAACGTGATAACTGATAAAAAAAGCCTATTCGTAAAAACGATTAAATTAAAAAGAAGTAAATGGTTGCTGCTATTTTAGCGCAAAAATCAAGATCTTTAAAGCTTCAAATCAGTAGTAAGTCTAGTAAGTTTAATGTTCTACTAATAAGGCAAAATAGTCTTAGGAAATTGTCACTTCTACATTTTTAATCTTTGAAATAATGGCCGCCATCGGCGCGTATCTTATAAACAGATACATATTCATATCTTGCATAAAAAAACATGTTATTTAAAAAATCTGTGAATTTGTCAATGAAAAGTGATCCTCGTACTTTTACTATTGTTGGGTTTGTTGTTGGTGCAATAGCGCAATGCAAATGAAGGCATTTTTTAAAGTTTTGAGTCAAATTTTCACTCGAAGCGACCGCCATCACTGCCCGCCACAGACTAAACCAAGATACTCTCATGAGAGTATGTTGACATGCGCAAACTTATGCTAGGTGATGTCTACTCTAGTAACATAACTCAATGTAGACAACAGACGGCCAATTTATATTTTCCAAACTATACTTACCTAACCACTAGGCAAGTTCTACAACCATAACGCCAGTCCGAGTCCCTTTCTATTAAAGGTAATTATTAAAAATATTAAAGTAATATGTTTATTTTTTTAGTACCTAATATGTTTCAATCGCACTATCACATTCTGCCAATTCTTGTGTATGTTCCCGCCATTGCAAACTTAATGAATGTGTGTATGTTGGGCAATTTATGTGTCTCTATATTGGCTGAATGTAAACTTGAAGACGCGCTTGATAATTAATGTTTATAAAAGACCCGTTCTATACTGATTTAATACATACTGTTTATTGCTGATAAGTATAAAACTGTCAACCCAGCACGGCTATCACAAGACAGCGCGCGAGCTCTCTCGATTTTTCTCGAACTATCCGTCTCTCTCTTGTTAGACAACTTAGAAAGAGACGTATAGTGCGAGAAAAATCGAGAGATCTCGCGCACCGTCTTGTGATAGCCGTGCAGTATCGTGACAAATACTCAGCGTGTAATTTTGCAGAAACTCAAATATACTTTATGGCTGAACGCGTGAACACGCTATGCTATGCCGTTAAAAAAAAGGACGAGTCAGACTTTTGACGTTTGAATTTGTTGATACATTTATTGAAATTACGCCTCAATACGAATTTAGCGCATATAAGTTTCCATATCAGAATCGATTATTGTTTTATGCTTTAGATTTTAATATGCCTTTTCTGAAGGGATGTTTTGTTGCAGAATACTCAAAACAGTTACCCAGTATTTGCGTATAGCAAAACGGCCCTTCGTAGGTACTAACATGGAATAAACAAGGAAGTAGGTCTGCTACGGCAGTAGTAGGAGAGGAGTAAATAGTATATAATTATATACCTACTCTCGTTAAATATTATCATTCTAGTCAGTCAACTAAACAATGTTTGTAAAACATCGTTATCTCGGAGTTACTTGAACGTTTTTTGCGCGTGTAAAGAGCCTTATCATCCAGACTTACAGGTCATGGCGGAGAGCGATCTTTCAGTTGAATTGCCAAAAAAGATAGCGTCCTAAAAAGTGTCAATAATAGGGCAAGATAACTATACATTTCATTTCACACCAACCGATGTGCAGGGACCCCACTTGATTATTTTGCAAGGGGTAATACAGAGACTGAAAAACAATAACAAAGTTACTTGGTATTACAGTGTTAAGCACTTATGCTTCTCAGTTTCGAAACGTGTTTTATGAGTAAAGAAATATACCTTTTTTACCCGACTGCCGAAGGAGAGGAGGGTTATGTTTTTCGAGCTATGTATGTATGTATGTATGTGACCTTATTCTTTGGCACGCCCTGCAGTTTGACGGATTTCGACATATGAGGTATCGTTGGATTCCTCTTAATCGTGGGAGTGACATCCTACTAATAATATTTTAAATGCGAAAGTTTGGATGTTTGGATGTTTAGATGTTTGTTACTCAATCACGCTTAAACGGCTCAACCGATTTGGATGAAATTTTGCACGAAGATAGTTTATAGCATGGATTAAAATATAGAATATAATAGTTTTTATCTCGGGTCCACGCAGACGAAGAAGTTCGTTCCGCGGGCGGAAGCCATAAAATTTGAAAAAAGCAGTCGGGTTTTTTGAAAAATCTTTTAATTTCTGTAATTTATTTTCCGTTCACGCAAAACCCCACGTGTCAGGGCGACGCAGTCTCAATAGGTAGATCGTGATTAAGTAGTTTTTTAGCGCGGAACGGATCTCAATTAAGTACTACATACCCATATAATCCCTATTCACTGGCACTGTGCTGGTAGTTACCTACGTCGGTTACGAGCCTTATTTTGACCATGCCCGGGTTGACAGAACAGAGACCTTCACTCCGCACGTGGCTCTCAGTGTTTACAAATTGCGCTGTTTAGTGTTTACCCGACTGCCGAAGGAGAGGAGGGTTATTAAATACATTACGTACCTAGATACCTTCCTACATTGTACCTACTCGTAGTACCTACACACTGACACTGACGACGCAGACGGGCGCGGCGGCGGCGCTAGATTTATGATCATGACGCATTTAATCACTGCACTTTAACATCTTGTTTGGCTACTAAGTTTAGTTAGTTTAGGTTAGTCTTTGTTTATAAAAATAATAACAGGGAAATCTTAAAGAGCTACGTAGGTAACTTAATTAATCGACACGGAATAGATCTTACCAGTTAGGGTTCTTAAAAATACAGGAAGGCTCTAACTAGAGATGGGTCGACAATGGGTTTTTGGCGACTATAAAAGGGCCGAATATTCGCTACCTTTTGCCGCTTAGTCGCCGAATATTCGCCGACTATATTGTTTCCGGATAGTCGGCTTTCCCTTTCCGGCTAGTAAGCAGCAAAACTAAGCTAAGCGGGTTAAGTGCTCAAAATGACCTACACACGACTCTAATGTCAAGAGGATATTAAGTACTGTCTAGATCATTGAGCATGTTTTTTTGCGTAGAAACATCTCCTGCTGACTGTACATCTCTAGTTGTAACGCTTTGAAAATATAATCGTGTCCAAATTACCGGCTGATTCGATAAATGACGTCACACAGTTGCTACGAATCTAGAGGTTCATTATGGGTAATTTACTAAGGACAAGTTCTCTCGAGTCATTTCGTGTCTTCAGTGAACATCTTCAGCCTGCCGGTTTCGACGAATAAACGTCGAGGAATGATTGATCTTCGAACTTGCGGCGGTATAATTATTGGAAAGCTACTATTTTCAGACAAATTAGGTACATCAAACTGGCGTCCTCTGGGAAATTTTAGGAAAAAGTATAAATTAAATGCGTCATGCTGATGTTAGTGTTACTTGTACATATCAGCTCTGGGGAGGCGTCCACATAACTCGATTCCTACCGGTTTGCTCATTTTGACTCAGTTTGTGCATTTTTATTTAACAGCTCTTGAGAAATAAGTATAATCAGCTAAATCTGGGGGCACGGGAGTGCCCCCGCCAAGACGAGCCAAACAAAGCGCAAGGGCACTACCTACCTTTTCTCGAAGCGCTTCGTCATATTTTTGAACCTTCTTAACTTGGGTTCGGATTATACCAGATAAACAAAATTTTCGGAATATAATGTCAGTGATTTAATTATTAAAACTATAAAGTTTCAATTGCATAGCTCTTATACTTTAGATTTTATTGATATCTAAAATACCCCGATTTCGTCACTGACTCACTGATGATCATCAATATTCTTAAGGTTCTTCCTGAAGTTCTAGAAAGCTGAAATTTGGTATGTAAGCTAGTAATAGTATACAAACATCGAAAAAATCTTAAAACTTGAAACTTTTACCCCCCCAACCCCTTAAACTAGGGGGTGAAAGTTTGTATGAGACTTCCGTTAATTTTGAAGCTAGAGGTCTGAAAATTGATATAGGGGGTCCTTGTTATCCTTGTTATAAATAATAAGATATGTATTTCAGAATTTTTAGTAAATCACCCCCCACTCTTTAAATTAGGGGATGGAAGTTTGTATGGGTTTTCCCATTCACTTCTTTAGAAATTACCTTACAAAAAGGAATGAGATCCCAGCAAAAACATTACATGTAAAGTGATGCCAAGACTCCATAGCTCATACAGCTTTCAGCGTGAAAAAGATATCAGATCGCAATTAGCGCCAAGCTTCCTACTCCACACGGCGTAACTCTACCACTACCAGCCACGCTCTACAAATTCTATATCTTGGCTAAAAAGTATACACTCGTCACTTATTAATATCATCATAAATTCATTCGGCGTGAAAATCTATGCGGCGACCGGGATGTGCCCAACAAAGCTATACTTTTTAGTCAAGATGTAGAATTTGTAGAGCGTGGCTGGTAGTGGTAGAGTTACGCCGTGTGGAGTAGGAAGCTTGGCGCTAATTGCGATCTGATATCTTTTTCACGCTGAAAGCTGTATGAGCTATGGAGTCTTGGCATCACTTTACATGTAATTTTTTTGCTGGGATTAGCCTTTTCTAGGTAAATGTTTAAAGCCACGTTTGTATTAACATTTACTTATTTATTTGTTTGCTGTGTTTTCTACAAGTGGCACTAAAACTTTGATGTAGTGTGCTCTGCCTAGTTTTTTTTTCATGTGCATGATTTGAAACTACTCGTAATTCATGAATGAGCAAAACGAGCCTTATTATAAGTATAATCGTTTAAGCGTGACTTTGGACATTACATAATCAGTCAATTGAGACAAATAGTCTGTTAATTATCAAATGCCCCAGAACAATAAGTACCTACTTATTGTATACAGTAACACAAACAAGATAATGTGTTCGTTCGTGCGTGGCCGTGTGCTGACGTCACGGGCGGGTGTGTCCCGCACTTCGTCAACACGCACTGTGTTTGCTTGCCTTGCCCCCGACTAGCGACTGCCCCCGAGCACGCTGGAGCGTCCTTTAGCCCTTCACGTTGAGGACTCTACGGTTGGTCCAAGTTAACAGCTGACGACGAATCCAGACTGTGATGCCAGCCATGATACTTACGTCGGTCTCAGACTCAGACAGTCTGACAGAAGTTTCGTTTATTACGAGATACTCACGCGATTGTACAGTCAGCAGCAGAAGTAGCTAAACGAAATGATCTAGACAGTCTTATCCTCTTGGCATTAGAGACGTGTTTAGGTCATATTGAGTATTTGGCCCGCTTAGTTACTTTTGCTGCTGAATGTACGAGGTACGCGTTCTTAGGTGCCGCGTTTGGGTTGGATATTTTCCTATTTTAAAACAACACCAGTACCTATTGGTTTGCGAAGCCGATCCTGGTTTTAAAGTTTTAGGAGTCCGAGTAAAGTATAGTTTAATATTAGGTAGTGTGACGTTTCACCTTGGGTCTCTCAGGGTATACTCGTATAAATAAAACAACCATTGGGTGCTATTAGCTCAGGCGCGCAGACGTGACCTCGCTCACCGACAGCTAGCCAGCGACTGACTCGAGCTGTCGGTTCGCCACAGCACAGCTGCTGCCCTCGCATATATATTTGTGGTGGCTATACGCCACATCTCTCCTTTTTTTACAAATTACATAATATTTTACAATATTACAGTTTTACTTTAACGGTTTAGTCTACAAGTTTACACCGAGAAATTAATATTTAAATGGTGCATTTTTATTCCACACATTCATAAAAATATCCTTATTTATCTAGAATAGAATTCAGGAATACCTTATCAAATTGACGAAAGCCTTGTGACTAAGTTTAACTTAAGTGTATCTCTCTCTCTTTTTTTTTCAATCAAATTCAAATTTCATTTTTGCAAATACCTTTATAACATTTACCTCTAGGAGGAGGATGTCACAAACATATAAGCTCTGAATAAATTATACACCGCTTATGATTATGATTTGTAAACAAGTGAAATTGAATATTCCTGCAATATTTTTTACTAAAATTATATTGTGAATAATTGTCAACCTTATAGTAATAGGGGTATTTCTTACCCAAATATTGGTAACATATGTACTAAAACTTGCCATTTTAACAATCTATAGGATAAGGCGGTTTTAGAAACATCATAAGATATAATTTATTTATTTATTGTCCTAGCTATTCATTGAGATAATGCGGCCAGCATCTTTATCACAATGCCACCAGAGGCTGTTTTAAGATTTAGTTTAGTTATAACTTTTAACTTGGATTTTGATACTTCGCTTGTATTTTATTTCGTGGAAGTATAAAGTCTTAATTAGCAAAATAATATGTTAGCTAATACGATTGTAAAATTGAATAATAAAATTTCATGGCTAATTTTATAGCACTTTTTCCATTAATGCTTGTGCACCTATAAATGTCAGTAACTAACTACCACGTTCGGAAAGTTAGAAAGAAAGCCACGGGCAGAACCAGCGTAAAAACTCGACCAAGTATATGTATATACATATGTAATTATATTCTTCTGAATACCTTTATTCAAGCGTCGATTAAGAAACTTTCTATTGGAAATTCCACTGTATTCTATAAGTGGATTTTTTGACATAACCGCTTTTATAATTTTTTTTTTATTTTTTATTTTTATTAAATTAATGTATTGTTATATTATGTACTGACGATCCTTTTAGGTGAACTTTGATAACTATGACATACATTTAAATTAAGTGGACATAGTTATATTTCAATTGTTAGTTATTATTCTTCTAATTATTTTGATTGAATGTTATTGTATGTTATTGACGATCACAATAGGGATTCTTTTAAATTGACATGTAATTAATAATTTAATCTTATATTGTGAGCAAATGAATCTGAATCTGTGCATTGTAATTTTACCATACTACGGTTTGGAAACCCAATTTATTTTTAACTTTTCTGGTAAATCACGCACACATGTATTGTAAGGTAGCACCTATATATTTATTTTATTTATTTGCATACACACTACACGGCTCATATTTACTAATGTCTTAGCATACATTATTAAATCTATCCAATGACACACACACACAATTGTATGCTGGACATGTAATTGGTTGATCATGGGTCATGTATTGAAGAGTCAACGAGATCCGACGGATTAAAATCCGATGCAGTCACTTCCATACAACCTTATTTTTTAGTTTCAGATATGTTCTCTGATTTTATTTTATTTTTTGCAAGATGTTTATTTCTTATTTATAAATTAAAATTTGAAACATCATTAGGGTTACAATACCCCATACTTGATATCATAGTCATAGTATACCCTGAAGTATTATGGTTTAGTATCTATCTCACATTCGTTTATTTCCTCAGTGTTGGGTGAGACTAAGTTGCTAAATTCGCAGATTAAAATGAGATGAAGCTGTTGGCGCCGATGCCGGTGATGATGTAGCTCGACGACTCATTTCCTGTTTATATTATTCATTATTAAACTGATGATCTGATAAATTAAAACTGATGAAATATAGCAATACAAGCAAAACTATTTCATATATATTTTTTTTTTTAATCTCAGTTCCATACATCGTCACAAAGTTTGGTATGGAAGTATACAACTTCTATTAAAATGATTAGTTTGGTGGCCTTTTTCTGGTACCTATTACACTGCCACGTTTAACCTTTATTATTTGATGTAAGTATCCATTACTTCGTGTCATGCACTTGTAGAGATCGATATTTATTCCACAGAGGCGCACTAAATACCTTTTTTCCATACACATACACTTTTTAGCGTTTGGAAATGTAGGTAGTACTAGTACTTGATGTCATCAAGTTGATGAGAAGAAACGCCAGTCTGTTCTCAGTTTAAGTAATTTTTCCGAAAAATATACATTATTCTATGATATCATAAACCAGGGACGGCTATCAATTTACTAACTAGTTACCAGCCACATTGCACAACTGTAGCTAAAGCAATACTTATTATAAGAATATTAACTTATTCTCATTAAATTATTCCCGGCATTACTTGGCAAATGACCGGGACGTATTAAGATGAGGTCTTCAGTTAAAGAACTAAAATTTGAAGATAATAACTTTTACATATTTGCTCTTGTCTAACAGTAACAGTCAAAAATATTATCAGTATTTTTAATTTGATTTGGATAGCATTATTTAATTACGTTGACTGCTAGCACATAAATATGTTTATAAAAAATATTTAAAACCAATTTTACCGTCCTTGCTCCAATACATATTTTCCAGATTGCCCTTGGCAATCTAACCATCAATAAAAAGGTATCTGAATATTTTTATTTTACTTCATTATTTTCTTGAGACCTCATCTCAATCAGCAATTATTTTGCAATACCCACCTTATGGGATTGGTTTATAAAATTAGCACATGCTCTGTTTATTTTTTTTTATTATTATTATTTTTTTTCCCCCTACATTATGGACTTGCTTATAAACTAGCATACAACTTCTGAAATTATACCCACATTATGGGTTATCAACTGACGGTTGTACTAACTCACATCATGAGCAGAATCAATTATTTATTCATTTTCTTTGACTATTTATATGACATGCATTCCATGTCATAATTGTGTATTAACTCACATCATGAGCAAAATCAACTTTTTATTTACTATTTATGTGACATGCATTCCATGTCATAACCACATTTTGGTCTATTTATTTGCTATGTATGTGACATGCATTTCATGTCTTAACCACATTTTGGTCTATTTATTTACTATTTGTGACATGCATCCCATGTCATAACCACATTTTGGTCTATTTATTTACTATTTATGTGGCATGCATTCCATGTCATAACCACATTTTGGTCTATTTATTTGCTATTTATGTGACATGCATTCCATGTCATAACCACATTTTGGTCTATTTATTTGCTATTTATGTGACATGCATTCCATGTCATAACCACATTTTGGTCTATTTATTTGCTATTTATGTGACATGCATTCCATGTCATTACCACATTTTGGTCTGTTTATTCCACTTTATGTTAATAGCATAACCAGATATACATCATATATCACTAGTTATGTGGAACTCGGGGAGATTTCGCTTTTTAGCACTTGGTTGGGGTGTGGTGCTTTTGATTTAACCTTGGTAATTTTGATTTAGAATACACGAATAATTTATGTTTCATAGTTACGAAATATATTCGTAACCACTAGATATATGTTATTATTAATGTACTACCATGGATAGCCGGTAAGGTTGTGCTTTCTTTAGACGTGACTAGAATTTACCGTTTAGATACTTATAGCCAAATAATAAGGATTTTATCAATTTATATAAATGGCGTTTGTATAATGTGATTATAATTTAAAACGATCATGTACTACGCCTCATTGATGGGCACGATCCTAATTATGATAATTAATATTCTGGCCTTTAATTTAAATCCACAAAACTATAGATAACAATGACTACTGCATAGGTATAGATGATTTCTTTATAGTATGATAGTAACGTTAATGTAATACCTAGATTCCATATTTTTGTCCTGTCTTGGATTATTTCCCCACAGACACGGTACAGGAAATTATTCATGTATACCTCATCATATATTTTATATATATATATATCACTTTATGAACCTTGAAATATTTTACACCATATGCTCAATGGCATATTTTACACTGAGCGCGAGCTCCCAGGCACCTAGCATGTACATCTAAACACTTTCCTCCACCGTGGTACCTTTGTTGTTGTTTGGGGCTTACCTATTCAGTGTACCTATTCAATACGCTACTCGAATAAGTTAAACGCAATAGGTTTAGATATATTCAAACTCACACTTGTTTATAATTAGTGCGATTCCATTTTTTTATTTTTTGAAAGAAGGTACTTGCATGTTTATCGGTCAATCAACTTTTCTTGTCCCTTTTCTTCATGGTCAGTTACCACGACATGTGTATTTGGTAAATTTTCATATAGCCAGATAAACAGTGTTTGAACATATAATGTTGCATCCCGCAAAACGTATTTTAGCAGAAACATGGTTGTCTAGGGGAAAAATACAATACGTAACATACGTACAATTTTCATACAAATCGGGGACATTCTACGTTCCTGGCAACTGGTGCAATTGCACCAGTCGAGGGCAAATTAATATCTGTTAATACAGTTGTCATTTAGTTTCACGCTATAATTAATTGAGTAAGGAATGCAACGACAGTTAGCAACAGCAACATCGTATTTCTCGTAATCCCCTTTTAGACAGCAAATATGACGGGGAGGACACTAAAAAGTTGATTCACCTCTATGCTTTAATAAATACCTTCTGCTGTGTCGTTAAAATACTACGAGTATCCAAGTAGGTACTTAAAGAAAACATAAACAACACAACACTAAATAAGTTGAGTTTTCGGTTTTATTGCTATCTCACTGCGAGATTGAGTAAAAGACTGCACCTGCAAGGTGCATAATATAACTACGCACAATTGCTATCTATAGATACCAATGCTAATGTACTCCTCGTATTCTCATTTCTGTGTTTTCTGCCACTTTGTAAATGACCATTTTGATATAGTAAATCAACCAATAATATCATTCTCGTTAATTATATATGTAGAACTAGGTTACAAGTTACAACGACACACACGAAACACTGAATAAACACTCAACGAACGGTACACTGAATAGTTGTTATGCCTCGATAACTTTTATTTTATTGACACACACGGGTTCGTATTTGCTTCTTCCTTTCTTTTTAGCGTTTTTAAGAAACCCAAGGAATGTTTTAAATATGGTTTGTCACTTACTCGAGGACTCGTCGCCAATGTGACGTTTCACCTTGGGTCTCTCAGGGTATACTCGTATAAATAAAACAACCATTGGGTGCTATTAGCTCAGGCGCGCAGACGTGACCTCGCTCACCGACAGCTAGCCAGCGACTGACTCGAGCTGTCGGTTCGCCACAGCACAGCTGCTGCCCTCGCATATATATTTGTGGTGGCTATACGCCACAGGTAGCATGATAATAATAATTATCCGAAGTGCCTTACATACCTAAGTACACACCTGCGCCAGTTCTAGAAAATGGTCGTGCCACGCTCTATTGGGATCGGACACAGACAGGACTATTCTTGCCAATAGGCCTGTATCGTGCTGACAGATCGATCGAAACGCCAGGCAGTGCTCGTCGACATCAACATCCCCCATGACGAGAACCTCTTGAAGGCCGAGAAGGACAAAGCCAGCAAGTACCTAGACCTGGCTCACGAGGTAACCGCCATGTGGGATGTTGATTCGACGATCATCGTCCCGATAGTTGTTTGGGCGAACGGTTTAATAGCGAAGAGTTCAAGAGACTGTCGCTAGATGGCTGGATCAAGGGTCAGATACAGAAAGCGGTACTCCTGGATATTGCGCGGATAGTCAGGAGGTTCCTGTCTCTGTCGCCCTGACCACCGGCAGCTTAGGCCCCGCCTCGCTGCCGGGGGTATACCCTAGGTTAGGCTTTTATAATGATTTAATGTTTTGTATGTATAGTTTTATATTTTACTTTTTATATAATTATTGTAAAAACCTAGCTTAAGAAGAAAATTTAATAAATAAGATAATAATTATTATTATTGTGAGACTGCATAATATACATATATAAAATGATCAACTCATCTAACTGATCTAACTTGTCACTTAATTTCGCTGCACAGACTTCTGGCCAGACCTGTTCGAGATTCCTATAAGATAAGACCCATGCTTTTTACGGTCGCGGAATGTCGTAAATGTTATAATTCCGTAAAATGTCACAAAAAACCTGTTTGTGGTCAGTTTGTCTATTTATAAATACGCTTTTACTGAATATATTGCGCAAATAGAATACAAATTGACTTTATTTGATACCTATAGGTACCGGTTCACACTCATGTTACCTAGTTACTAAACATTTAGGTGCAGATTAAGAGTTTCCTGCGTTGTGGAATATTTTCTTTATGACACCTTTGCGTATGTACCTATGCCTTAACATTTTCATAATTCATTAACGAGTTCATAATAAGTACCTATTTATTATGAAAGACTGGTTACCAGAGATATATATCAAATTTTAAAACCTTAAGGCTCCTATCGGCAATCATGGCGCAGGAAAGGGACGCAGTTAGGCGTTGGAATGCGATGGCAGTATGGCCTTTTCCGTCTAATTTTTTTTCTGTTCTATTCTTCTATTCTATTCTAATGCATAGTTGCGTCCTGTATAATGGGCTATGATGGCCCATTGTGTAGAGCAGCCTTTAAAAAGACGCTGTTCGGACCTTCAGTCGGTTTATCACATGTAAACACCGAGATTGCTGTGTGCGGGAGCCTCGTGCCCTCAGGGCGAGTTCTTTATTGATGTCATCTTGTGACACACATTTGCGAAGATATTCAACGATCGAAAGTCCGCATTAGCTAGCGTATGAACCATTTCCCGCCGTCTATGGGAGGTCCAGTCAGCTCATTAGTATCATAAATGTGATGAAAATAACTCTGTCTGTCTCTTACTGAAGATAATTTGAGTGCCGGTTAACGTCCCCCTTAGGATACTTATTCATACCAATAACTATCTAAGGGGGTGAAATGGAAGTTGATCTTTTGATTTACAATTTCTTCAAGAGCAGAAGCTATGGTAGCCTAGTGGTTCAGGCATGCGGCTGTAAAGGAGCAGTCGTGGTTTCGTACCAATGAGTTTTTCGGCACTTTTATGTATGTACGGAATATTTACCGTTAGCTTTTCGGTGACGAAAAACATCGTGAAGAAACCTTGGGAATGCCAAATCTTGCGATTAGGTGTCAAAGCGGACCCCGGGCTCAATTAGGGCCATTTTAGGGCACAAATGGGAATAACGCTAGCAGGATGATGAGAATTTCTTCAAGAGATGTTGAATATTCAATAGACTCAAATAGGCAAGCCGGAGTCAAGTTCAGTGGATCCTAAGCTATTAAGTTGATTGCGAGTAAAGCCACGGATAAATCCAGGAAGGGTATAAACCCTGATGATAATGATAAGCTGACACGCTAACTGGCTATTTTGAATCCAGCAGTTATTCGTATCACTTATCCGACCCGTCCGGTGGAACGTCAGGTGATAACAATCGTTGTGTAGTGACGCCAGTACTTAATACGCGGCTTCCGTTTGTGCCTCTTCAAATTGAAAGTAAAAATGCTGATCACTCTAGCTGACTGATATGCTTGTTTTCTCATAATAATATAACGCCCTTTTAGAACCTCGATAGATGAAAATCAAGAGGATTTTTATGACAAAGATCTTCAGCTAAAGTGGCAGTGCCCTTTACATTCGGTAAGTAATAAGTTGCCCCTCAAACATGGCCTTGGTCCATGTAAGTAAGTTACATTCCGGAGTATACCTAGGGACTTGATCTCCAATTGCACATACGAGTAGTACAATCCATAGCACATATATGAAACCTATGGTTATTGTGCATAACGTTTTATTGTAATCTGAAGATAATTGACGTATATCTTAGATCCTTGGCGACGTTCCACGTCTTGATGCAAATACAGTTTTGTTTCGCGAATGCTCGGACACTCGGGTCGGCAATTGATCGGCGGCCCCGATCCACTCAATGATGCAGCTAAATATGTACGGTTGATCAAATGCAGAAGATAAATGGGAGCGATCAATTCACTCAACCCTTGGTTATGACGCCAGACATGTTTACATTGTACGAGTATCAGCAGCAAAAGTTGCTATAGGTAGTGGTCAAGTGCTTAAAAAATGACCTACACACACTACTCTAATGTCAAGAGGATAAGGACTGTCTAGATAATTTTGAGCGTGTTATTTTGCGTAGCTACTTCTGCTGCTGACTGTACCGACACAGCTATGTTAGTGGACCTTCCCTGGGTTCGAATCTCCGGTAAATGTTTATGTGTCGAGCACAAGTACAGTCAACTATAAGAATATGGGTGCATAAAACTTATTTATAAACACAGAAAACATCCAAGACTGGAACAAATATTCATATTATTCATGCTCATCATCAGTCATCACACAAATATTCGCCCTTACCGGGATTCGAACCCAGGACCTTCAGCTTCGTAGGCAGCATCACTACTCACTACCCACAAGGCTAACCGGTCGTCCAAACCTGTACCTTTTCTTAGCCAATCAAATCGCCATGCTCAGGTGGTTTTCAACAGTGGCCCTGTGTGCCGTTGATCTAGAAATCTTCTAAGTCTAGACCGTGTCAGACCATATCTGCCCTACGTAGGACATTTTGGTCAAACAAAGCCTTCGACAGTCGATAAGCCGGTTGCAACCGGCGGCCGTATCTGAGGGACGGACGGGTCAGCCGGTCACTGCTATCAGCTGTGACGCGGCCGGAGCGACTATTGTCAGCCTCACCAACACTTCTGTATACGATAGAGCAGTACGTTTAGTTTTTGAAGCTGACATCCGTTTCTAATACAAATATAGCTATTAAATAAAAAAACCCTATTACACTCGCGGTCAAAGAAACCGGGTCAGTACGAAAATTTGTAATATCTCCTAAAATAATAAAGCTAGGGACATGAATTAAACTGCATATTGTAGATAATTTTATACTGAATTAAATAACATCAAATGGTGGAATCGTAATTCTTTTGTTTAATAAAATTACATAGGAAACAAAAAATCAACCAATTTTACGTACAAAAATAAGCAGTAGGTACTTCACATACAACACAAAAAATAAAAATTAATACTTCGTATTGCCTCCTCGGGCTCTTCTTACAGCTTCTAGACGATTCGGCATGCTGTTTATTAAGTTCTTTATGCGTTCTTGCGGGATATTGTCCCATTCTTCCACTAACGCCTGTTTCAGGTCTCTAAGTGTAGCTGGGGCGGGGTTTCGAGCTCTTACACGCCTCCCAAGCTCGTCCCATACATGCTCAATCGGATTTAAGTCCGGACTCCTCGAGGGCCAGTTCATACAGTTGATACCAACCTCCAAAAAATAATCTCTGACAATTTGAGCTGTGTGTGGCCTGGCGTTGTCATGCATAAACATAGAATTTCCACCCATATTAATTAAGTATGGGCCGACATGCTCATTAAGAATCTCTTCTACATATCTTGCACTCGTTAATGATCCATTTTCTATTAAAACTAACTCCGAGCGACTCTCTGAAGAGATTCCAGCCCAAACCATGACTGACCCACCGCCGAACGCCACTTTTTCCTCAAAACATGCTGGAATAAAACGTTCACCAGGCCGTCTGTAAACTCTTTGCCGCCCGTCATTTGCATAGAGCATAAAACTGGATTCATCGGAAAACAAAATTCTTGCCCAATCTTCGTCACCCCAGTATCTGTGATCGCGGGCATAAAGTCGTCTTGCTGTTCGATGTATTCTTTCAAGTTTTGGGCCATTGGCCGGCCTATGTGGGGTCAAATTTGCTTCTTTGAGCCGCCGCCTGACAGTCCGCTCGCTGATGCCGTCCCTTCGGGTCTCTAAAAGCTGATTTTTCACTTCTACTGCTGTGAGGTGCCGATTTCGGAGCATGGTTGTAACAATAAATCGATCTTCTCTAGCTGTAGTACATCTTGTTTTGCCGGTTCCTGGTCTTCTAAGGTTCTGCCCAGTTTGTAGGTAACGTTGGAGGACTCGCTGCACTGTAGAAAGTGACACACCTGTTCTTCTCGCTGTATACCTCCGACTTCTTCCTTCTTCTAACATAGTGATGATACGAGTACATTCATCTCGTGTTAGCGGCATGATAGACATTCAAGAATGACCACAAAATAAAACAATGACAGCCTTTTATCATAGTTCTTTGACAGATTGAAAATAATTGCTTAAAAACAAGCAAAAGTAAAACGAACGCAATTTCAAATAAGTACCCAATTGGTCTTTTTTTTTCAATTAAACCTTTTTCCAGTTACTACGTAGAACATTGAAGATTGGATTTAGAAGGATATTGAATTCTCTATAAAACAGAGTTAGTTTCATGCAGATACGACCAACGATTTACAAAATATTGAGGTTTTCGTCACTGACCCGGTTTCTTTGACCGCGAGTGTAGTTTAGGTAAGTCATTCTGCCTTCTCTGCTAGCGGTCTCGTGGTCAATTCAAACGTTTGGCCAGGTTTAGGCCGTTTAGGGGACAAGTATATTCGATTCATAATGATATATGAGTTCGCGTTATGTCCAAGATTCCGGTAGGCACTAGTATTGACGCGATTTTAACTATGGAATGACAATATTGACCATCTTTATTCTCGTGTATGGTTATCGCAGTAGGTACTTTTTTTTTATATTAGGGGACAATCTTACACAAATCGACCTAGTCCCATAATAAGTTCAATAAGGCTTGTGTTATGGGTACTAGACGACGATATATTTAATAGATATACATAGAAAACATCCATGACTCAGAAACAAATATTCATGCTCATCACACAAATATTTGCCCTTACCGGGATTCGAAACCAGGACCTTCAGCTTCTACTTCACTAGACTAACCGGTCGTCAAAAGGTACTATTTATTACAACTTACTTATTCTGTAGCATAACCTAATTTTCGTGCAAAGAACTAGGCGAGTTGCTAATGTTACAGGGATATTACCTACTACCTCTGTAGTTTTTGTCTAAGATTGTCCCCAAATATTTATAAATGATAAGTAGATACAAGGTCAGCTATGTTTTTATTCTAGCGATCGTCCGCGCCCACCGCGCGGTTATTTTTACAGAGCGCGCGCATCGTAAAACGTTAATAACGAGTATAAAATAAAACACGCTCCTCAACTCTAACATCGCATCTGTGTTTGCGCGGCGAAATATATTGATTACGTTTTGAACAATCTTTTAAAAATTTACACGAACAAAATTATTTCTTTCTTGATTCACGTGTGTAAACAATTGGTTCTTAGAGAATTCGACATTTTCTTCTATACATCTATGTATACTTGCAAATACTTAGGAAACTTAGTTCTCATTAACAGATAGGTACTTGCAACAGATATTTTTGCACGCTTTGTCCAATCAATATTCGTAAAGCTGACTGTACCTAGGTCAAGATTATTTCAAGGTGTGTGAGCATTAGGTACCTACTTACCTGTTTTTTAGCACCCCCGTTACAAATTAGCACGATAAGGCGATACGTGGAATAAGGAAAATAAACGTAAAATGTAGCCTAGACACTGTTATTTTAAGAATACATCTAGTCTTGAGATGCAAATGGATCGACTCGTGTTGTATAAATTGATCGTCCAACAAAAGCGTCTTCAGCTGTATGAATGTGAGGAAAAACGTTGGGCCAGGTATTTTCCTGACAATGTATATTATTTATCAAAGTCAGGTTTGTTCGGTTATTGGACGAGCGAGCGAAGCGAACGAAATTCTCCGTTTCAGCCTTGGGCAAAAATGCTTTCGTATGTCTGTCCGACGTCCGGCGGATGTCTGGCTGTTCCCTTCTATATACAGGTCGTCGTTTTCAACCGATTCTCATCATTTTGTGAGCAGGTTCGATCGATAATTATTATGCATATTTTTGTCGATTCAGTTTTTGGATTTTGTTCTTGTTTATTTTTGTCTAATAACTATTTGCAATTCTGAAGATAAACACGCACCAACCTAATTATTTTCTTTCTCTTTATGCGGTAGTAGCAAAAATTACTTGATTTCATTACAAAGTATTTGTCCCCGCGGCTCCGCCTGTGGTTCACAAACAGCAACCTGGGGACGGAGTCGCAGGAAAGTACTAATAAATATTAATAGTCAGGCTAAAGTAGCGAATAGTCAAGGATTTTGTCAGGACATGTTCAATTAGTCCCTGGTAAGTTGCATGCGCAGTGTGCACTGTACAGGAGGCGCGCAGGGGGCGCGCCGCCGCGTCAGCGCCGCGCCCGCGCCGTGTCGTGCGCGCACGCATGCCATAGTATAGCGCACCTCGCGCGCGCTCTGCATGTGTGCGCTTACTCGCATGTAGCCGCGCATCATATTCACCAGTCTATTGCATTCGTTTGCGACTAGTCCCTAGCATAATTTGACCCCGAGATCACAGGGAGATATAGTTTTCCTTTGCATGTTTAGGCTGGAGTTCAGATGGAATTTGCTTCCGGAAAACCGCTATAGGAATCTTAATGCGGATCCCGCTCCTTCAAGATGGAGAGAACGTTAATACATTCACTTCCAACGATTTCGTAGCGCTACGCTCGTAGCCGATGACAACAACACGACGATAACAACAATACGACGATAACACGCGAAAAACCATAAATTGCATAACCACCTATTCTCCAAGCAAAATACGGTTTTGAAAAACATTAATTTATAATAGCGTTTTTTTTGTTGATTTCATCTGAAAATGTTATTCTAAGATGATTTAGTCAAGAATCCGTCAAACTTTCCACCCGGAAGGAATTATGTAGATTTAAATGAAGCATGCATTATCTTTTTTTGTACCATTTATCTTGAATATTATAGAGCAAATGTAAATGAACCAAAATAAAGACAAAAACATTTATTAATATTTTTACTGACTTTTTAGAAGCTAGTTAACTTATCATTTTTTCGATGTCTGAAATTTTGTCGGATTTTGTCGCTGGGTAACTATTTAATTGATAATATATCCGTTATACGTAAAAAATAAGCTATTATAAATTATTTCCAAAATTGATTTTTTTTCCATACAAGTTATCAGTTCATTGCCTGGACTATATTAGCGTCACCCTGCACGGTTAGCACGCGACGGCGCGCGAGCTCTTTCGATTTTTCTCGCACTATCCGTCTCTGTCTTATTAGAACACTTAGAAGAAGAGATATAGTGCGATAAAAATCGAGAGTATGTCGCGGCCGTCGTGTGCTAGACGTGCTGGACTGGAGTGTGGTGTCGGGATACCCGAGAGATCTATACGTAGTCGGAGGAGGTTCGGTTTCCGGGTTCGCCCTATATGTATATGCCGGGATTGCCGGGGTTATATGTCGGATTATTAGGAACACATTGCAACCAGAGTAAAGGTCTCATTGAACGAGGGAGCGAAGCGAACGAAAGTGGTTCTGGAGGTTCGAGTTAACGGGCACTCTTGACTGATGTGTTGAATGCTCTGCTCCGCGGCACGACACTCACAGGGGGAGTCCTACCAGCCGAAACGGTATAGGCTGCAGCGACCATGCCCAGAGCGCAGTCTATTGAGATTACACCAGGTTCGTCTCGGTAGTTGGAATCCTTCTAACTTTGAACCTGGAACAACACTGGAGCCAAACTTTCCAGCCGTCATAGTAGGCCATAACTGCTTCCACTCCTGGTTGAGGTAAAAACTAGTTTGAGACAGTGTTTGGGCAATGCTGTAAGATGGAGCTCGTCTTGGCGGGGGCACTCCCGTGCCCCCAGATATCTGGACTTCAAGCGGCATCTTATAGGGTCCATAAAGTCCTTGTGCATGGGGAGGATATCTTATTATATTGAAATAAATAAATAAAATAGTTGATCCAAACGTTTTGTACATAAAAAAAATATAGAAACCGCGAGATATCTAGTGCATTGTAATAGGGATGAGATGAAGTCGAGTACAGAGTGTTTTGTGAAGAGGCTGGGCCGCGCGGATCCGGTTTCAACGTCGGGTTACGAGAAGTTTTAGTTGTGTGGCGTGGTGGTGGTGCGGCTTTCCGACATTCCATATTCGTCTCACCTCCCACTTGTAGGGCAGGTCTAACAGTTTAGGGACGTGACATGAACCGAATCACTATCATATCTGCAATTGCTATGATTCCAGTGCTAACACTAGTGCCCTATTCAATATTTGTGAACAACCTGTCTTGTGCGGAAAATGATAAGATGATTGTGATATCTTATCACAAGTGGTGGCCACTTTTACAAAATCTATAGATATTCATGTTCTTTCGGATATCTCTCAGGTTCAGCGCCTCCCTTATCTTATCTGTTAGCTAACGTTCCTCATATGTGGGATTGTTCGTATCGGAAACTCCCGCATATGTATATTATGTAGCAACACTTGCATAATAAAATGTGGATGAATTAAAGTTTGATGTGGTCGGGTTCAGCAATTCATGTATTCTCTGCTGCAACCATTTTGTTAGAATCAGAATCAGAAATGATGTTTATTGTAGAACATAGGTAAGCTGTAAAATACAGATTTGTTAGTACATTATGTGATCTTCTATGTCTTGCAAATTGGGCGTACAAACATTAGGTAGGTCAAAATACAAGTCTACAGTCACGTGCAATTGAAAATAAAATACAATTGATGGTAATTACATGTCAAAAATAGTAAAGTAAAGTAAAGTAAAGTATTTATTCATTGTAAACTGTGTACATACAGGTGTTAAAAATATATAGAAAGTAACAACAGTTGCCCATTTCGAGCGTACAATGATGAATCTTAAAATTAAGAGTTAAAAGTGATACTGTGGACTGACTGAATATATATGTTTAGCTATTCTAATTCATGCGCTGCTGGTATTCAAAAAATTCGTTTAAACTATAAAATACATTGTCCATGAGAAAAGACTTCAACTTACATTTGAATTTATTACCCTCTAGCATCTTAATACTATTAGGTAGTACATTAAATACACGTATCGCAGTAATGAACGCGCTTTTAAAGTAAAGGGAATTACTGGCCTTAGGTCGCGACAGGTTGTACTTATATTTCTCACGCAGATTCTCTTTTAGTGAAGACTTCTTAACAAAGTAGTCCATATTATTTTTAATGAAGATGCACAATTCGAGAATGTATATTCCAGTAAGAGTAAGTAATCTTTTTTCTTTAAATACATTCCGAAGTGATTGTTCAGCACTCATACGGTATACTATTCGCAAACACCTCTTTTGCAGAATAAATGTACTTTGCACATCAACGGAATTCCCCCAAAAAATGATTCCGTAGTTTAATAGAGAAAAAACGTTCCCAAAGTACGAGTTTCTAACAACGCTTTCCGAGCAGGTTCCCGATAGAATGGATAGAGCATAGCACTGACTTGATAGCTTTTTATTGATTAGAGCAATATGTTCCTTCCAATTCAAGAAAGTGTCAATAGTAACACCTAGAAAGCGAATATTATTGACTTCTTGAATTGTAGTTCCTGCCTCCGTTATATTTAACTTAATAGGATTACTCTTATAGTTCCTGAACTGGATGAAGTTGGTTTTCTCTAAATTTACTCTAAGATTTATTGTTTCAAGCCAATTTACTACTTTCTTGAGAGTTGTATTAATGTTTTGCTCCATTAAAGATATATTGGATTTCTCTCCTGAAAAAAGTATAGTGGCATCATCCGCAAACATCACGCACAACGAACCAACAATCTTAGGGAGTTCATTAATATAAACTAAAAATAATAGGGGTCCTAGGACACTGCCCTGAGGTACCCCTATATTAGTTACTTCAAAATGTGACAGAGTATTATCTACTGTTTTAAGTTCTTTATTATAATTTACGATCATTGTTGCTTGCTGTCTGTTGTTCAGGTAAGTTTCAAACAATTTATGAACATGTCCTCTAACTCCAATATTGTCTAATTGTTTCAAAAGTATGTCGTGTTTAACACAGTCGAAGGCTTTTGACATGTCTAATAGCAGAGATACACAAAGCTAAAGCAGCTTTGTGTATCTCTGCGTCTCTCTCGTTGACCTTATCCCATATGTCTTTAAACATTTTAAAAATAGCCAAAGATGTTGATTTCTGTTTTTGGAAGCCGAATTGGTTAGGACTCAGGATTTGTTTTGAACTCAAAAATTTGTTCAATCGGACATACATTACTTTTTCAAATATTTTTGAAAAACTAGGCAAAAGTGCTATAGGCCTATAATTATTTAAATCTTTTGTATTACCTTTTTTATGAAGTGGCTTTATGAGTGCTTTTTTTAGAGAGTTTGGAAATATTCCCGTGCTTAACATAAGATTAATAATATGGATTAGGGGTTCAGTGATATAGTCGATACTAGCTTTGATTAGTTGCATCGGGATACCGTCATATCCCGAACTTTTTTTATTTTTCAATGATTTTACTATTTTTTTTATTTCTTGCGCGTCTACCGGTACTAGGAACATACTGTTACACACTTTATCTGCAGTTAATTTATACTCAGCGTGACCAGATGTATTATTTGTGTATTGGTTTGTGAAAAAGTTATTAAATGCTTTTGCTATAAGTACTGGCTTCGTTATAGCGTTGCCGTCAACATTCAGTTGCTCGATTGAATTTGTAATTGTATTTGTAGACGATGTGTGCTGTCGTATGAGCCCCCACATAGCTTTAGTTTTATTTGTGCTGCTTTTAATGAACTTATCATTTGCTATTATTTTTGACGTTCTAATGGCATTTCTAAGCACCTTGCAATATTTCTTGTATTTCTGTGTACACTCATCACTTGTATGTTTGTTATTTTGATTTTTTAGATGTATTATGCGTTTAACTTTACTCGATTTTACTATTCCTTCCAATTAGGTTTCTTTTTGTATGTATTTTTTACTTGTTCAAGTGGTATACAAAGATAGAATACTAGTTGAAATAAGTCTATAAATATTTCATATGCAGAATTTACGTCTGTTTCTTCAAATACCGGAGTAAAGTTGATTTGCGACATATATTTTATGAATATTTCTAAATTAGCGTCAATTTTTCTTATATGTGTATACCAAAACTTTTCATGAAAGCTGACACTAGCTGGTATCATTATGATTTGACCAGTATGATCAGATAGTCCCATATTCATAACCTTCGAGGAACATTTACGGTGATTAGTTAAGATATTATCTATACAGGTTTGGCTTTGAGGAGTAATTCTGGTGGGCTCGTGTATGGTCGGAATCATGTTAAATTTCTTTAAAGTTGTAGTAAAGTCTATTGACGATGAGTCGTCACTCAATAAATGAATATTAAAATCACCGGCAATGAATATTTTTTGCTTTAAGTTTCGAGGACGTAGACTTAATTTACTTAACAGGCATTAATTTTTTTTAATAAGCAGTTTAAAATCACTACCTGGAACTCTATATATAGCTAATACAATAAAATTTAGATCTGGGAGAAATATACCACACAGTTCAAAGTGCATTTCAATTGACATATCTGATATCCATTGAAGGTTTATACAATTTAAAGTATTCTTAATGTAGATACAAACACCACCTCTCGTTTTACGAGTTCTACAAAAATATGACACCGCTTTATAGCCTTCGATTTGCAATATTGGTACTTCATTATTTTTTAAAAATGTTTCTGTGAAACAGAAAACATGTATTTCGGTTGTATTAGCTAGTAACTCTATCTGACTTATTTTAGGTCTTATACTTTGAATATTCTGATGATAAATATTGAAAGTGCGGTCTTTATTCACGAAAAGTATCATCATTCACTCCAGAAGACAATCTGCTTTTTTCTTGGTCGATATCTGCGCCATCTGCTGATTGGTCTCCTCGGTT
The DNA here is from genome assembly GCA_947578815.1 of Epinotia ramella. NCBI lineage: Eukaryota > Metazoa > Arthropoda > Insecta > Lepidoptera > Tortricidae > Epinotia > Epinotia ramella. The sequence continues at coordinate 17,010,144 of OX388223.1, forward strand.
TACATGTTTTTCTGTCTCCACGTGATTTTCGGCCGTCGTATTTCCCAGATGCGTCATAATAGTCCATGGTTCGTTTTCTGACTGTGGGATATGTTCCTGACCATTTATTAGTAATTTATTGTCTCTTATTACTGCATGTTTTCCAGCTTTGCGTGCTGCTGTAAGATTTGAACGTAGATTCTTTCTTGTCTTTAATGTTTGTTTATCTAGATATGGTGAGATCATTAACCCAGTATTTCTGAATACATGGGAGTTTTGAAGTAAGTGCTGAGTTACTCTTTTGCTAATAAATTCAATGACTAATGGGCGTCTGTAACCTCTTCCAATCCTTGTTATGTCTTCGATATAGCTGTTCACATTGACACCCAGAAACTCATAGAATATGTTTGTCACCCTGTCGTAGAGTTCGTAGTTATCTTCCATCGATTTAAAATACTTATGGGTATTTATGATCGAAGTTATCTTCGCGACGAAATTCTTCCAGTCCGTACATAACAATTTTTTTGTTGTTGTTTTCGTTAAGTACTGTTCCTTGATTAATGGTGCTTACAATTTTTTCGAGCTCTATTTTAAGTTTGTTGTTTTCTTCTTCCAAGCTTGTAATTTTTTTACTTGTAGTTTCAATATCTGTCTTGATTTTTTCTTGTTCTATGTTGAATATGATTACTAGAATACAACACAGTAAAACAAGTGGTTGATATTGAAGTAATTTATGGATAAATATTTCGGTCATTTGTTTGTTTATTAGTTGTTGCTCAAAGATTAGCTGGAAGAGATCCCTTATAGGGATAAGGTCGCCTTTGTACTTTGATCTATTGTGTGACATGTAGATTCTTTAACCTGTTATTGTGTACAATAAAGCGCTTACATACATACATACATACATTAGTGTAGATATATAATATATATAGCTTCCGCCCGCGACTACGTCTGTGTGGTCCCGAGATACAAACTATCCTATATATTTGAATCCAGGTCATAAAATATCTTCATGCTAAATTTCACACAAATCGGTTGAGCCGTGTAGTAACAAACATCCAAACTTTCGCATTTATAATATTAATTGGATAGTGGGTTTTTTTACTAATAGGTACCTACTAATATTTGTCGGTGACCGCACGCACTATAGTAGTACAACTATCAGTAGGCGCTCCGCGAGTGCAAAATTGTTCTGCTAATCTTGCAGTTATCAGTCGAGCCACGTTTTATCTAATTATTTGGCAATGAGACATAGCTATCTGTCGATTAAGTTATATCGATTATATACTCATTGACTGTAAATTATGTACAATTTGTAAATATCGTTCTTCTTTCAATCAATTTTTAGATATTTAGGAATGTTCTCGTGTGGATCGGCGAATAATCTCCATTCTTTCCGTGGGTGTCGTAGAAATTCGACTGTGGAAATAGCGTTGTAGTCCGTCGTGGGCGATAGGCTAGCAAATCCATCACTGCAGTATCAAATTTTATATACATATTATGTATTTTAGTGTCGCTAAAAAAGAATCAATAATTATTTCGCAAAAAACCAATTCATGAATAAGATAAATACTAGAAATAAATTTAAATTGATAGCAGTAAGCACTAGGTTAAGTAGAGTTCTAAAGTCATTTGTGGAGCTCTGTACACGCTATCACAACAAGTTACCAGATCATGTTTTAGACATGTCTGAGAATAAATTGAAGCCCTTTGTAAGGCAAACTGCAAAATAGAGCTTATTATATATTGGACGAATATATACCTGGTAAGTACGAGTATGTATGTAAAAATATTACATTCAAGTGTTCGCCATGAATGTACATTGAACAAATAAAAGTTGTTTTTGATTTGACTTTATCCATCCTTAAACCTACACTGATAGAAGTACCTACCACTGAACATTTGTGCTATGCTTATGCTTTTTAACCTTTTAATGTTCCCGAAACTTTTTAGGTCGCGGAAACGTTCAGTACCGCGACAGACGTTATTTTGCCCTGTAAACCAGCGCGTCTAGCACACGACGGCCGCGACATACTCTCGATTTTTATCGCACTATACCTCTTGTTCTAAGGTGTCTAATAAGTGAGAGACGGATAGTGCGAGAAAAATCGAGAGAGCTCGCGCGCCGTCGCGTGCTAGCCGTGCAGTACCTACCGTGCAGTACCTACGCGTGCTAGCCGTGCAGTACCTACCGTGCAGTACCTACGCGTGCTAGCCGTGCAGTACCTACCGTGCAGTACCTACGCGTGCTAGCCGTGCAGTACCTACGTCTAGCACCACTTGCTGACAAGTCGCTTCGCGCGCGACTGAGCGCCTCCTGTCTCACTCGCACCGTGCAAATTAGAAACAGGCGGGTAGATCTTTCTCGACTCGCGTCGCGGCGCGGCGTCAGTTGTGCTAGCCCCCCAGTTGTGGGTAAAATTCAACAAAAGTGTTACCTCCCGCCGTTAATACCTAAAGGCCTCCACACACACAACGCGGGTCGTGCGCGTCGCGGTCGGTAGGTATCACTCTCACTACCAACGCACTTAATATCTCTCTCACTATCTCTATTACACTGTGGCGCGGGCCCGCGTTGCTACCGCGACGGGCCCGCGCTACTGTGCGATAGAGACACCGCGCTACTGCGCGAAAGAGATAGAGATACCACCCGACCCGCACCGCGCACGACCCGCGTTCGGTGTGTGGAGGCCTTAAGACACCCCGGTGATAACCGCGCAATAAAATGTTATCCAACGAATTAATTAGTTATGAAAACATTCCTGCGATTCCATTATTACTTTGGATGCGATAAGGAAGTCAAAATGCTTCCAAAGTACTTTACTGTGATAGTAGATAAACAGGTGACCTCTAGTTGTCTTAATTAATGAGCACAGTATTATAATATTTAATATTAGGCTCCACGGCTTTAAATCCAATTACTTAGTAAAATTAGACTAGGTATATAACTGTTGCAAATTTTCTGGTTTCGCGTTTCGCGTTCAGACTTTCAGACCCGAAAATTTCGTAAACAACGTTTCAGAAGAAACAAATTTACGAAAAATCGTTTGGATCACCAAATATCAGTCGTTCATGATTGTTTACGTGTTATTTACAGTTTAACTCAGCTGGCAATGTCTGCGGCGGTCGACGGATGCGCGCCGCGCGTCAACGGGCATGCGGGGAAGACGGTCAACGGCGACACATGGGCCAACGGACCCAACGAGGCCAACGGGCGCGCCGAAGACGGCGAGTGGGCGAAGCAGTTCCTGCCGCCGCCCCTGCGGCTTGATGACGCTGCGCGCGCCTTGAAGGTATGTAATCCTTATAAGTACTTACTTCGAGTTTTCATTCGTAAGCCACACGAGCACTTGCTCTTGTAGGTTTACAAGGATTTAGAGCGAAACAGGTGTTTTTTGCCGCCATTCATCTCATTCTCATAAGTATGAGGGAAAAAACTGAGTAATGGATTAGATTCTTCACTGTGAAAAACGCAATCATTCTAACTAGACTAATTATGAGCGGCAGCAATTTCCGTTCGGAGTCGGGACCAAATCGCAAACGCCCTCAGGGCACTCACAATCAGACAACTTTTATACTAGTTTATTTGATTCCATGAAGAGGTTTCTTTTTTCAGTTGTATCAGATCACATCAAATAATTTTCTTGGGGCTATAACTTTAATTTGTTGGTAGTATCTCCAAAATGGTCAGCTCCGTCCTTGTTTTTATCTTCTGGAAATATGTTTGTGGAGTTTACAGAAACAAATAAAGAGGTCAATAGTCGAGCTTGCTATGGCGCTATTGGTTTATAATTGGATGCTAATCGAATCTGATACCTGCGCGACCTCGTTAATTAACTCGCGAATTTATCGAACGCGCAGGTCAAAGCTATTGCGCATCGCGCGATGTTGACGGGTGACGCGTCGAGAGTCGGGGTCGGCGCAGTTATCGGATCTCTGCGCTCACGCACACTTATCAAATGTCAGCCAATAGGTACTACTGATACATTTGCTGCATACTATCATCTTATAGAAGGCTTGCCACGTGCGTCTCTTTTAAACCGACTTCAATAGTTATTTACGAAACAAGTGCCGAAAATAGGAAATTCGCAACGAGTGGTGATAAATTAAATTAAAACACGACCGAAGGGAATGTTTTAAATCGACACGAGTTGTGAATTACCTATTCGCACGTGTATCGTACAACGTTTTACTGTACATATGGCACTTTAAAGTTTCGACATATGCACGGAAAGTGCTCTTTCCGCACTAGTGCGGGAAAGTAGCACCATATGTACTGTAATAGTTATTTACGATACAAGTGCCGAAAATAGGAAATTCGTAAAGAGTGGTGATAAATTAAAACACGACCAAAGGGAGTGTTTTAAATCGACACGAGTTGCGAATTACCTATTCGCACGTGTATCGTACAACGTTTTACTGTATATATGGCTCTTTAAAGTTTCGACATATGCACGGACAGTGCTCTTTCCGCACTAGTGCGGGAAAGTAGCACTATATGTACTGTAATAGTACATTGTGATACAAGTGAGGTATGTTGATAATTACATCAGAGGCGGTATTATCACGCGAGCCGCAGGTGACCGTGATAAGAGAGCCGAGGATGTAATTATCAAAGCTCACGCGTTTCATACGACGTTTTTCAACACAATTTGCGAGGAAAAAATCCTTTTCATAAAATGAAAATTTGATAGGCCTGCCAAGTTTTTTTCTTTACTTATTGATGCCAACAGGTTTTTACTCACATGTTGTATACATCCATTCTTCCGTTCTTTTTATCACTTTTCTAGTCACCACTAGTCAACATTTTGTTAATAACCAAAGACGCATTTAACAATGTTTACAAATAGTTATCTGTGAAATAACCTATAATGGCGCGCAACATTTTTTTTCGTGAAGTTTGCGCAGTGCGAGCGCATTAGATGAAATCTCTAAACAGCCAATACAAAATAATATAAATATTTTCGTTTTAAAATGTTATCTTTATTAATTCGTGTAAAATGTTATCAAAAGTGAATAGTTTTACTAAATTAAACGTTTCTATATCATATCCAAAAAGAAATCCATACTAATATTATAAATGCGAAAGTGTGTCTGTCTGTCTGTCTGTCTGTCTGTTACCTCTTCACGCTTAAACCGCTGAACCGATTGCGATGAAATTTGGTATGGAGATAGTTTGAATCCCGGGGAAGGACATAGGATAGTTTTCATCCTGGAAATCACCCCCTAAGGGGTTGAAGTTTGTATATATACAATTTCCACGCGGACGGAGTCGCGGGCAGAAGCTAGTAGTCAATAAATTAACAAAAAGGATTTAATTTGTTTAGTCGAGTAAGAATAAGTATCCACGTGCCGAGAATTAAAAAAAAGCTATACATTCTGTACAATCCGGTTAATTTACGAATGCACCGTGTGCATGCATAGGTACATCTTGCTGCAAGGTGCCAACGTGACTTAATCGGGATATAACCATAACACACAAGTATCGACATAATAAGAGGTAAGTACGTTACGAGCAATTGTGTTGAAAAATATTTGACTTAACAAACTTTTAATGGTTCCCCTCCATTAACCCTAGGAATTTAAAACCTAATTTCACTAGCTCTAATGTTGTGAACCCTAAAGTAGCCCTGATGTCATTATACTGAACTTTTATAATTACTAACTTTCATGACTTTCACTTGTTCGTATAAAGTCGGTTCCGCTGTAGGGCAATTCTACCTAACACTCCTTCGCATCGCTCATCGTCGTACCTACACCTACGTCGGACCTGCCTTAGAGTAGAATAGGTAGGCAATCCGATATCCAGAGGTATAATTTTGATTCTAGAAATTTATGATATTCAAAGATAACCCGAAAAGTTCACTGTTTCGAAGAAAATTGCATTAGGTATAGTGAAACATTAGAGCAAAAGATAATATGTCAAGTAACAGATAGGTGCGTCACGAAATTAGGTGTAATGGTCAATAAACATAATAATCATTAGGCACATTACTACGATCAATATTGTTTTAAATTGGTATTTCTGTATGCCCTTGTTATTTATTATTGCCATTAAGAAATTATTGTAACAAATGTATTGTATGTACCTGACGAGCTTTCTGTGAATTCATTTTATTTATATACAAAGAAAATTTGAAAAATATAATGTCAATTTTCAATAAGCAATAAATTAATCTGAATCATTAATCATTAGCCTTAGTAATCATTAGGAAAAAACATTATTAGTTTCCAATATATCAGCACACTTGATGTTTAGTATTAATTAGGAAAAATTAGGAGGTATGAAATTAGGCCCAGCAAATAATTATGCCATACAAGATAAGTATCCGAAATAATGAAAATTATATCAAACGTTGGTAGGTGTAATGAAATTAGCACTAACGATATTAGGTTAAGTAGGGGAGACCCGTTTTAACCGACTTCAATTTAGTACTCCGCTAAGCCACATGAACATTTCCACATTTCTTTCCACTTTACCACAAGAACATTGATTATTAGGTCCTTACCTAGGTATGAAATTGGCGTTTTTTTCACAGATATAATTTTGTACGTAATTTATTCGTTTCTATTGCAACTTCCAAATTATTTTTTAAAATCAATATTAGACTATGTAACAAAGGTTTTAAACACAAATAATATGTTTTTATTTTATTTAGTGTTACAAATTTTAAACTTAGATTCTCCCAAAAATACCAATATTCTTGTTTCGCCCGCGACCCCCATATTTCTCGTTCTCGCTTACAGTCCGCTATTGTCGTTAATCTCACATTTTACAAGTACATGTAAAATATTCTATTTACCGGGCACCAAAAAACAAGTCTGTTTGTTTCTATGGTGCCAAGGCTTTATATGTGCTCTACGTGTACATAAGTCGGTTGTTTGTTTTGCTGTCTGATAGATCGCGCAAAAAGCCGTGTGAGTCAATAAGTACAAGCTTTGCTTCGCTCGGGACTAGGTTGATTTGTGTAAGATTGTCCGCAAATATTTATTTATACGCCGCCGACGAAACAATTCGACCAAAGAATAATATATTTTTGTCCAAGATTTGTCCATACAATTTTGACGTTCGAATCCGGCTGAATTCGCAGAGCTTTATCTGGCTCTTTGATAGTGATTACTAAACGCTAAAAACCGGTATTATTAAGCATTTGTGTTGTCACTATAAACGAATTAACATTAAATACGTCGTATCACTATTTTCACGCGGTTTCCTAACAAAATTTGTAATTGGTTAGTTATTTTCGGTAATTAAGTAGCTAAGTAGAATTCGTTCCATGACTCGTAAGAAATAATTCATATATGTTTAAATCGTCGTGGTATTTTAAAACCTCAATGCACTGGCAAAGACACTCCCCTATAAGGAGTAGCGAAAAGGTCGCCAAGGCAAGGTGAACCGGTGCCATGTTTACCTCTTTTTCTTCCTTTAGCATGTGTGGCAGTAGGGTTGACCAGGGCGTGAGGCCTAGCCGGTCGTGTCGGGGCTGGTTACAACCCTTATCGATAACTCATCTCAATGGAACCATCAGTATAGTTCGACCTTCTCACCCTCGACACACATGGTTGGTATGCTTCTTGGAGTTGAGTTAATACTGGGAGTGAGTGGATGCAAATTAACGGCAATCCAAGATGAGGACTATAGAAACCTTTTTATAGATTTTGTTCAAGTGACGATGGTGTCCTGAGCTGCGGCGACTCGTCTAATTACTGCAATTGAACGTTCGCGGTCGACTGTCGTTTCTGATTGAGATATATTGAGGCGTGCCGCGGTCGCGCAATCACGACGCATTCCTATATACTTGTGCTGAGGCAATTCGAAGTAGTCTCGAGTAGAGGTGTGCGCCGATGGCAAAATCATCGGCGGCGGCGTCCGGTGGGATTTTGATCGGCGGCGGCGGCGTGATCGGCGTGAAATCGGCGTGGATTTTTTTTCCCGGAGTATCAAAAAATAACTATATATAGCGTAATATCTCATTTATGACACATTTTCTGAAATGTAATTGTACCAAAAATACTAAAAAGAAATATCAAGCAGGAATCTTGATAATCTTCTTTGTTTTCTTGAGCTCTGCCTCTATTTCTCTTTCCTTCGACGCAGCCAACCATTATCATCTTCTCCAAGCTGGACTGGTCTCGGCGAGCCACGTAGTACATGAATGTCATCATTCTCTGGAAGCATGTATTTGAAAGCTGGGTGTTAATACGAAGGCTCCTTGAGTATCGGCGTTGTAAACATGAGATGCCCGACATTCTACGCCAGCACATGATGATGATGATGATCTGTCCGACCTTTTTCGGCCTTGGCGACCACTCCGACTCCTATCTAGCGTTAGTCCATTAACGGGAGCGGTCAGATGCGCAGGATATTTTAAGGCCAGCACATAGATGCATTTAAAATGTGACAAATGCATCTATTTTTGATTTCACGCGCGGCTTCCATGTCCATGTTTCAGAGGCATAGAGAAAAATAGAGAAGATAAGGGTGCACGAAGACAGTCTTTGGTGTTGCGGTGGATATTGCTGTTCCTCCATATCTTTTCCAAGCGCGATCTTCTGATGACCTTTTTCATACAGTTTCCGTCGTTGAAGATCTGTGAGCCCAAGTAACATAATGTCTTGTACCAAGTCCAGCTGGTTGATTACATAAAGCACGCGCGTCAGGTAGATCTAAATGTCAACTTTTGTGTTGGAAAATTACAGTTGAATTGTCCTAAAGCTCGTTCAAAACGGTACGTATTTTCCCCCCAGGTCTCGCAGTTCCCATGCCCTCTGCATCAACCCATCTCTACCTATAAACATCAGCTTCGTTTTTTCCTGTTGATGTGGAGGGGCAATATTGTGCACTGATCAATTTGACTTTCTTTAGAAGTGTAGCTAGCTTAGCCTCATTGACTCCTTTTATGGTCGTGTGTGTCATTGAGCCATGTCTTCCAGCCGGACACGAGATTTGGACGGTAGGGGTTTTGCACTTAAAAGGACAGATGTTCAGGTATACCCATTTCCCCAAGCACTTCGAACATTTTTCGCCAATTTATGTAGTCAAACGCTTTCGTGTAATCGATGAAGCATAAGGCCATGTGTATGTTAAATTCTCTGCTCTTCTGAATTAACTGCCTGATATTTAGGATCTGCTCTATTCTGCCACTTGCTCTATTCTGATTTTTTTGCTTATGTAGTACTCCAAATGTTTGTTCAGAATGTGCAATAGAACTTTACCAGCATGGGATATAAAAGAGATAGTTCGATTGTTGTCATATTTACGGGAAGAGTCTTTCTTATGTAGTGGGATAACAGTGGAATCTGCCCTTTGTTGTATACCCAGAGGAATTAGGAAACAGATTTCTTCATGGAATGAGTTAAAAATATTTAGTTACCGGAATTAGACCCAGTCGATTATAAAATTAGGTCACGTGCTCAAGGATGGACGTGCTAGAGAAAGGAATTCACATTTACTTATCGTCGGCTAAAGTCGCAAACCTTTTCACTCAATCGACGACCGATTCGTCTAGTGGGTAGTGACCCTGCCTACGAAGCTGAAGGTTCTGGGTTCGAATCCCGGTAAGGGCAAATATTTGTGTGATGAGCATGTATATTTGTTTCTGAGTCATGGATGTTTTCTATGTATTTAAGTATTTCTATCTATTAAATATATCGTCGTCTAGTACCCATAACACAAGCCTTAATGAGCTTACTATGGGACTAGGTCGATTTGTGTATGATTGTCCCCTAATATTTATTATTTATTATTATTATTCAATCTGAGCCAATTTTACAGGATGTCCAAAAACTTAGTATTCACGGTTACATCACAACAAAAAATACGAAATAAGTAAAATGTGCAGTATTAGTACCTAAAAAAGTCATCATATCCGCTTAAAAAATACGCATTGAATTTTTTAAATAAGTAGCATGTCTTGTTTTTTATTTTCAATTTTTTTGATGACATTGACTTTTGAGTTGTATAAAAGAGTCAAAGCATGATTTGAAAAATGGAATTAGGTTTGTGACTAGACTTTTAGAATGTTCGCACTAATAGTATAATTATTAATTATGCATGTATATAGCACGAATGTAAACCACGTGAGGGCATTCATTTCGTTTGAACGTGTCCCGCTGCAGAATTGCCGATTTTTATTTTATTGCGAAGCGAATTAAATCAAACTCTTCAATGTAGAACATTACAGAGTTGACATGTGCTGTAAAGAGTCCTTGTTCGGCGTTAGAATTAAAATGAGTTAAATAAATTGCATATAATAATTAACACTGTTCCAACAAAAACGAAATTACGCCACGCCGATTTCACGCCGGTCAATTTGATCGGCGGCGGCGGCGTGGAAAAATCGTCGGCGGCGGCGGCGCGGCGGCGCGGCGCACATGTCTAGTCTCGAGTCTCGACTGCAGGTCGTGCTAAGAAAAGAGTCGCGCCATGCAGTCATTATTAATCTCTATTTATTGATGCCTGGACAAGAGGCTTTGGGTTACAGTCCTCGCGGTAGTGCAGGTCATCTTTACGGAAATACTCTGGACTGGAGTCAGGATTATTCGTATAACATAATGCCGAAAGGATGCAAGTCTTATTTGATGTAGGTAGGTAGTACGTAGAAAAAAAAAAACAGCCTATATACGTCCCACTGCTGGGCACAGGCCTCCTCTCATGGATGAGAGGGAACGGGCAGTAGTCTCCACGCTGGCCCAGTGCGGGTTGGGGACTACACCTTTGAATTTCTTCGTGGATGTATGCAGGTTTTCTCACGATGTTTTTCCTTCACCGAAAAGCTATCGGTAAATATCAAATGATTGAAATTGTCCATAAGTTCCGAAAAACTCATAAGTACGACCCGGGATTCGAACCCATGACCGCCGTTTGACAGCCACGTGCCTGAACCGCTAGGCTACCGTAGCTCGTATGTACTCGTATGTAGTCTGCAATAGCCGTTACTTTGCAGACACGTCCTGTGTATATCATATATAAATATATCAGCCTTCACATCCCACTGCTGATGGGCGCAGGCCTCCTCTCGCGGATGAGCGAGCGTGTAGTGCCCACGATGGCCCAGTGAGGGTTGGGGACTTCACATTAGGGTGGATCATTCAATGTATGAAAAAAATATTTTTTGCTTCAGACCTTTTCGGCTGCTATGCAAAAGTTGTTACACCTACCTACCTAACATTCATAATATGAAATATGAAAGAGATACATTCATATTTAGTACTGCCCCACGCTAAGGGAACTTTTACAAAATAGTCTTATTTGGCGTGATTGCTGTTACCCCACTATTTAATACGATTCGATTATTTTACCATCGAATGTTGATAAATAGGTCAATTATACCGTGGTGCAGTGGTGCATCACTACTAATCCCCCCCCCCCCCCCCCCCTTAATATACGAAGACTCAAGAAGGAAGGTCGTGTTAGAGGAACACATAAGTTTGCTCAGGACACAAAGGTGGTATTGTAAGATGTCTTGAGTTAAAACTGGGAAGGCCGTTGCAATGGTTTATTTGCCAACTAGGTACACGCAAACGACCTTAATTTGCGTCGTTTATTTGAGAACCTTGATGGCACTACGACTGCACCTCGCAGCTTTTCAGGAGATATAGGGGAAAGCGTTGAAAGACTTGAGACACGTCCTTTCAGGCAATCGAGTGTACTCTGCCTGTAATTACAAATAAAAGTGATTTGAGCACGGATCAGCTTATTTGTTTGACATTTGCGAAGCTATCAGTTTGGGATCTTGCAATTTTTGTAAATAAAGTCTATGCCCCTATGTTGTTTTCTATTAAAACTGAACCACTTTGCATTCACGGAGCCAAATATTTACATAAAACCATGATGCTATCGCGATACCTTTCCCAGCACATGAGAGTCATCGTGGACCGTGCTATCCAACGGAATGGCTATTTTGGGCACCCCGAAAATATTTTATTGGCCATTTTAGCTGATGAAAGAGAGCAAGTGAGAGTTTAAGCTTTACAAAGTATTGTTAAAGCACGAGAATCGTTCACAACATCTCCCCGAGTTTTCGTCCTACCAAAATTTTATTTTGATGCTGAAAACTACACGGAAATCATAAATTGGAACCAAGTTACCTTGACAGAACCACCACTAACCAAAAATATAAGCAAACATTTGATTCTTGACTGCATTCAAAACCCACAGTTAGACGAAACGAAAATTATACGTCGTATCAAAAACTATCCCTGTCACACTCAAGCCATAGAAAGGTGCGTCTAGCCAGTCACTGAGGCAGCTGCAGCAGTTTGTGGCCCATTCAGAAGGGATAGATTCATCAAAACGAAGTTGGAATCTCGAAAAATTATGCCATTTATCAACTCCAAAAAAGATTTTAAAATTCAGTAAAAAACCTAAAATTAACGTTTTTTCATGAGTGTTTTTTTAATACAGACCATCGAGTATGTGTTTTATTTTCATTTCATATGGTTTTTGTAATCCTTATGAACGACTAGAGTATAATAAACAGTGATTTCCTGCTTTGAATTTACCCACAAGTTCAGTTTACAGGTTTTTTGTTTTTATTTGAAAACTTTAACCACTTTGGGGCAGTATAAGACATTGGAATAAAATTTTACTTATCTGATATAATGTTAGTGGGTAACAAGTTTCTCGTGGCAGCCAAAATCTAAATTCAAAAGAATTTTTTTTGATCCACCCTACTTCACATACCACACCTTTGGATGTGATTCTAGGAAAAATAACTCTCGAAACTCTTCCACCGTAAAAAGTTGTCAGATATTTCGTATACTCCAGGCAAAATACAGTTTTGAAAAACATTAATTTATAATAGCGTTTTTTTTGGTGATTTCATTTGAAAATGTTATTCTAAAATGATTTAGTCAAGAATCCGACAAACTTTCCACCCGGAAGTAATTATGTAGATTTAAATGAAGCATGCATTATCTTTTTTTGTACGATTTATCTTGAATATTATAAAGCAAATGTAAATGAACCAAAATAAAGACAAAAACATTTATTAATATTTTTACTGACTTTTTAGAAGCCAGTTAACTTATCATTTTTTCGATGTCTGAATTTCTGTCGGATTTTGTCGCTGGGTAACTATTTAATTGATAATAATATATCCGTTATACATAAAAAATAAGCTATTATAAATTATTTCCAAAATTGACATTTTTTCCATACAAGTTGTCAGTTCATTGCCTGGACTAGTAGGCATTCTTATTAATCTTTATTTGCAAGCTTATTAATGCAATCGGTCTATCTAGAAAACTGGACCGAAATTGAAAAAATATTTTAGTTTTTCCTTGATTTAGCTAAACACTAATTGTATTCTAAATTTAAAGTTTACATGTCTGCTAGAACTGCCTTAGTTTCGATGATCAGTCAATCAGTGAGCGACAAAATTAAGAATCTTTAGTTATAATTCTGAAACTACTGGTTCAAATTGAATGAAATTTGAAATATACCGTGTTTATACAATGCCTGCTTGGTTACTGAAACTTCAGGCTTCTAGTTTTGAACGAGAACTGCTTCGAGAAAAGGATGGTACGGCCGTGCCGCTGTTTTGCTCGGCTTGGCACTACTGTGCCCCCGCCAAGCCGTCAAAGGAAACGGAGATATCTACGAACTTTCCCTTAGGCTGCTGACAAGGAGGCCTACAATAAATAAAGGAACATTAACATGTTTATCTACATACGAAAGGAAACATCAATTAAATAAAGCAGGGTTTAGCTCTCACGGGGCGATCATATCGCGCTTAATAACCGCTTTATATAATAATCCGGTGATATGGCGTTGTAAACCGCAAGTGCCGCGCTCTGCGACTTTCTGTAATCGCGACTATAAAGATAGCATACAGAGAGCTAGCGAACTATAAAGGCGGATACATTTATGTTTTTATAAGGAGGATAAGTCATCTTGAAATTGGCAGGTTAGTGCTGGTGGTGATGGAAGGTTGCGCGACTCCTGCGTCGATTAGGTTTATGGCGCGATAGCGACGCAATAACAAGCTTGACTTTGAAAGTAATTACATGTTAGAGTCGGCTGAGCGTAAAATACGGGCTGGAGGCCGTTTTATCAACCATCTACCTGTCATGGTATTGAATACATTCAATACTTTAAAAGAGTACATTCTGATATATATTTCCTGTTCCCGTGTCACTAAAAAGGAACAGCAGTAAAAAGAACTGGGTCTGGTTTATTATTTGTATAATAACTGTAAACAATTTGTATACAAGTTGTTTGATAATCTCACGGAAACAAGTCATGAATTGATTACTTTGTATTCGCTGTGAGCCTCGTGTCGTGGGATAAGCGACAAGCTGTCGACTGTCGTTTGGTTAACGTATAAAGGATCGACGGATAAAGAATCATATCCACCATTGCGTGACAAGCGATAGCAGCCATGGTAGCCCCGCTGATCATTATTATCACCATCTTCCTTAGTGTTTATACTCGTTAAGTCCCACCGCTGGGCATAATAGATCTCGGCCCGATGGACGGAAAGCATTAGTCTCTAATTTGGCCAAGAAAAGTGTTTTAGTCTTTGTCTTATGACATTCTTTGGGGCAAAATGGAGAAATGTACAGGTATACCGAGGGGAGAGATCGACCTGTTCCGGGATTGGTACGGTCATCAGCCCAATCAAGTAAGATGGGACTCGGAGTGTATACAGGTTGAAGTGCGGTGTGAGGCAGACTGGTCTTAGCTCACACAGGTTATTTAACCGGTGTGAGGCAGATTGGTCACAGCTCACACAGGTTATTTAGCCGGTGTGAGGCAGAGTGATCTCAGCTCACACAGGTTATTTAACCGGTGTGAGGCAGAGTGGTCTCAGCTCACACAGGTTATTTAACCGGTGTGAGGCAGAGTGGTCTCAGCTCACACAGGTTATTTAACCTGTACATGGACGAGCTCATTGCTGGGCCCAGTAGTGCTGGTATCGGTTGCTCCATTGGCGGAACAACGAATAATAATATCATCAGTGCACTGGTAAGACTGTTAAAGATCTGTGAGGAGTATGAGGAGCTGTTGGGTTTAAAAGATGATAATAAGACCCTTGACTCGTTACTCTATACGGAGCCCCCCTTAGGAGGACCAGTCGTGGAGAGTGACTGAGAATCTCCATGACGATGAGGACCTGGAGAGGGAGCGTAGAGCATTGTCTGCGCAGCAAGCAAAGCACAGGCACTAATGCTCACCTTCGCAGCTTCGGCTTTTTATAAACACTCTAGCTAGGGGTAGGGCAGACAAGACCACGTGGATAGTGGAGTACTCCGATTCGGATTTTTCGGATTTTTTTTTTGTTACCTGTGTCTCAATGCATGTAAAACACAATATCTCGGCTATTTTTGATTTTAGAGAGATGCCCGTCCTATATGTTTATAATTTTCAATTGTTTAACGTTCATTATACAACTGAAAATTATAAACATTGATCTTTATGATCAAAGTAATTATGTAAATGGTTTTTATTCCTTTGGTTTTTATACAATTTCCCCACTTATGCAAGGCATAATTATGCAATTAGTTATTATGTAAAATGAAAATATACAATTTGCTCTTATATGAAACATTACACACCCGTTTTATACGATAAGTGACGTCAAGAGCTTACTATCTAGTTACACTTATCTAAATCTGGGACCTCGTAATCATCCTTATCTCTAAGGAGTTATGGTAATCTCTTAGTCAGCACTTTTAGTAATGCTTTATATTTCAAGTGGAATCAGTAGTAAAATGTGTATTAGGTACATTAAATACTGTTAGCATTAAGTTTTATAAGTAGGTATGTGTATTTATGCATAAGTGATTATATGCCAATTCTTGCCTCCCTCAGTAAGCAACCGCAATAACGCTGGCAACAGAAAAACTATCCAAAGTACGATGTAGCCTGGCCAACCATTCCAGTTATAATCATAATCATAATCATAAATCATTTATTCAGTCACAGAGTGGTTTACAATTGTTATTTGATGGTGCCTCTTTTTAAGTATACAATACCTGTGCTAAGAGGCACCGCTCTTCCTTAGTTGGTATTGGACATGTGGACAATAATTGTATTATTAAATAGTAATAAAAATAATAAAATTAAAATAAACTCAAAAGAAATAAAAGAACATCATTAAGAAAAATAACAAAAGCGGTATTATCTTACGCTTCAATTTAAAATTAAACATAATAAGTACTTTTATAAGCTGGTATCTAGGCAACTATAAGTAAGTATACACATACTTATAGAAGCGTGGTGTGTGTCTGTGTGTGTGTGTGTGTGTGTGTGTGTGTGTGTGTGTGTGTGTGTGTGTGTGTGTGTGTGGGTGAAATTAAGGTTTACATTTGAAAAATATTTTGAAATAAGTTTTCTATATCGTAATAACTTTTAGGTTTTAGCCAATCATATATCTTTTTTTTACATTCATAAAAAGGTAAGTGATAATAAATGTTTAATTTCTTATTTAGGATATTATATAACTTGGCAGATCTACTAACAAATTGTCTACTTGCAAATCCAGTGACTGGAAAGGAGCTCATAGTATTTCCAACAATGTCCAATGATGATTTTTAATCCGTGATCAGGAGTCTAAAAATATTGATAAACAGATAAAACGGATTTCAATAGATGAGGTGTCATGCAATTAAATCACTGTTTAGTTAATTAAATTTAATGATAATATTAACACTAATATCCACTGAATGTCTAGTCACCCTACATTTCTTGAAGTTAAGTATACATATAGATACGTCAAACAAACATACGTCAAATTTTCGGTTCTCTAATTTGTCGCCGAAAATTGTATTGCCGATCAACGTCAACCAACTTTTCGCATTAATTTCATTTCGCCGGATGATCATGTGTCAACTTATCAAAAGGTTTAGTTTTATTTCCGAACCTCACGGTTACCAACTGTATGCTTGGACTATTTTTTATAAAGTAACTTTTCAAAATGCCACCTTTCGAGTAGCAGAATGGTTCAGTTTGACTAATATACATTTCGTAGTAGGTATAACGCTTACCAAATGATTTATATAGTAAGGTTTCATTTAATAACTATGTAACATATTCATAAAGTTGGTAAGCGCAACCGCTCACTTGTTTTTATGACAATGAAGGTACCTGAATGAATCGCATCACTGGAGATAAGTGTTTACATCATTACTTTTGGTCTGTTGCTTGGTGGAATGTATGTACCTACAAACACCCGCCAATTATTTTAACCTAAACCTAATCTAACCGCCAGCGTGTCGACGTCACCCCGCTACGCGGGGTGCCTATTTCCCCTCTAAGGGACACAAGCGAACCCTAACCTAACCTACATATAATACCACTGTTACGATTATTTGTTGTTTTTTATACTGCGAGGGGCTTTGCTCCCGAGTCCCCTTTGTGGGTGCATTCGCACCCCTGTCCCCACTTCCATCCTTGTAACCTAGCTATATACATATACACGTTGAATGAAAGTCTGACTATGTTATGCTGTCTTGTTCTTTGTAGTAAAAAGTTGGCTAATGTAAGAAAAGGGAACTATTGCATTGACGAAACGTTATTCGGTTAATAGTTGTTTGTCCAACTGAAAGATTTGCCAAATGATAGGTATGCCAAAAATTTAAAGTCATTATAATACAACTCGACTTGACAATAATTTTACCAAATGAAACGTTGTCATACAAAAATTTGCCATTAGTTGTCAAAGTGAATCATGGGCGAAAAGTTGGTTGGCAAGTGAAATTCGGACATAACAAATTCGGAGAAAAGGCAGAACCCCCAAATTTTCGCAAACTACCGTTAGGGTGACAATGATTTTGAATTGTAAAGTGATCAGGGTGACTGAGGAAAATTCCTTATTCAGTTTTATTCAGAAAAAAAAGAACGTTGGTTTTAGGTAACTTTGAGTTAATCGTGTATCAATTACAGAATTAGACTCCCGATGACGGATTAAAAATCATCGTGTATATCCCCAAACAGACGGATGAGTACTGTTTTAAATATACTGACACAATGATGATGATAATAATGGATGACTGTCAAAATTAATTGCCAGACCTAACACCTGTGTTAGGAACCCTTGTTCGATAGACTTGAATGAAAAAGAGAAAAACGATCATTCAGATATTTGAAAGACCTGAAGATTTTTTTTTCCTTAAAGAGCCGTTGTGACGACATATAATCTTGTCTTTTTACGCGACTACCTAAAAAAAAGGAAATGAAATTATTTTTTGCTGAACACGGGAGCATGGGATCGGGATAAGTGGCGTACTCGAAGAGAGGCTTATGCTCAGCAGTGGGCGATTACAGGCTGAAAATGATGATGATGATGATGGGAGGGTAGGTGATGTTGTTTTACACGTGTGGTTATATAGTAATAGTTATTTACGATACAAGTGCCGAAAATAGGAAATTCGCAACGAGTGGTGATAAATTAAAACACGACCGAAGGGAGTGTTTTAAATCGACACGAGTTGCGAATTACCTATTCGCACGTGTATCGTACAACGTTTTACTGTACATATGGCTCTTTAAAGTTTCGAGTTTCGACATATGCACGGAAAGTGCTCTTTCCGCACTAGTGCGGGAAAGTAGCACCATATGTACTGTAAAGTGTATTGTTTGTGTGTCCCGTGTGTGTGTGCTCGTGCGGAGCCGCGTGCGCCGGCGCCGGTGACCCCGCGATACTTGGTGACCGATGATCTGCCGGTGCTGCGCAGCGGGGTCAGCGAGGCGCGTCACGCGACACGCTGCGTGCTCAAACATACGCAATTACGCAGTGTATAGATAGGCCTTAACCCCTTAATACGCATTTTTTTTTTAGAAAAAGCTTCTGAGTTCATACCTTGTTTCCAGATTGTAGAGCAATAGAAATTGTATGCGAAAAAACCGGTCAAGTGCGAGTGACTCGCGCACCGAATGATCTACAAACTTTCATACACCAGAAAAAATAATACAAAATGATTTTTGATGAATGAATTAAGTACGTATTTATTTTCTCTGGCGGAAAGTTCCGCTTATGACTTTTTTCGAGATATGGGATGGGTGACAGAGGTAAGTACCTAAGGTAGAGCTGAAAGTTAATAACTTAATAAGTAAGTATAAATAACAAACCAACTAAAACTACGGTGGTAGCGCTGTGTTATTAAACTCCAAATCCGAAACTTTAAATTTTTATTTTGTAATTTTTAGTTTCACTTGGCATTTGACCTTGGATACACCTTGTTTCTGAGTAATTCTGCGACCTTATTAGGTAATGAAACTAATGAACAATTACGAATTGGATTAGGCAGATATATAAATTGTGTTTGTGTGTTTGTCATTGTGAAACACACAAACAAGGCGATTGATTATTGAACTATAGGCGTATACACATAAAATTCTTCGAGTAGTAACTAGATAATGAATTAGTCTCTCATATTGTTCGGTCCAACTCACTGAAGGTTGCAAAGTTTGTACCAAATCATTAATTTCCGCGCTAATACAAGTTATTATTAAAGCGTTTCAGCCATCTCACCAACTACAGGCTGTTATTCGGAACGCGCTAATGCGCCTCACCTCAACCGTCACACCTAACGAAACTAAACCTCTTTTTACTATTTGTGGGTGAACGGTGAGGTGAGGTTAAAACAAGTTACTTACAGAATAGCGGGGCAGGGCTGTTATTGTTTACGGGTTCATGCGCCTCACCCCACCCGTAACCCGTCACCCGTCACGAAACTACATAGACCTCCACCAACGCTTAGTTACTACGAATCGCGGCGTTAAGATAGGCATACAATATTTGTAGCTTTAAACAAATTCCAAAATTGTGGAGAAACGTGGTGGGTGAAACGGAGAAGCAATACCTAACTTAAACGATATCTCTCTAACGCGATGAAGGGTTGATGTTGCGATTGCGTCATGAAGCTCATGAAGAAATTGGAACTGCTTTGATAAGAATGAGCGTACGTACCTACCTAGTGAACTGTCAAAGTGCCAGCACGACGGCAACAAGTGGCGGGCGGTATCCGACCCATCGCAAGCGGGGGTTATCGGCGGGGCCCTCGTATAGATAGCGGCCTCAGGGAAACTTGACATGAAAAAACAATCTGGCCTGGAGGTCAATATAGTTCAATATTTCGCATACAAATATGAAATCGATGTGTTGCGTGCTCGCGCTTTTATATTATTTATTTCCATGCACATTTCGAACCATGTTGAGTTCTTATTTCAAATGTAGACATTATGGAATTAAATTATCAATTAGCCAATTTAGGTAGGTATCCTTCTTAATTTATAAGCACGAAATACAACACTTCGGCAGGTTTATGTTTAAATTGCATCACTTGCGTGAGGTACCTACTGGAATTCATACATTTCTGTTCACTTGATATAAACACACGAAATATCGAAAACATTTGACGGCGGGCATTGGCACCAACAGCCTCATTACAGCTGCGAATTGTGTTTGCTTGTTAACAGTTGGAGGCTTTCGCCGACGCTATCGCACGCACACAAACACACTTTCGTACGTTCATTCTACATACACTTCTATAACCAACCATACAACTAAGGATGATGTGCCCTTGAACCCTGAACGACGCAGTTAAAGGGTAAAAACAATAGAAACATTATTTTTGCTTTTGGTAATGGTAGTTAACTGATTGTTTGCTAATGTCATGTAAGTTAGGGCTGCTGCTCAATCAGGGCAGGGACATTTTGAACTGTTAATACGCAGTTCATTTGATGAAGTTACAGTTGCTATTATACTAACACGACACTCGTACCACTGGCACTTTGAGATGACTCGTCGATTTTACAATACGTTGGTTGTAAACAAGAGACAAGAGTAAGTAAGTCCTGACCCCGTATCATGGTCGGCCTTATCACACGATAAGTGACAACATCCGTCCGTCACTGGCTGTCTCCGTTCGATAGAACGAGACGAGGCTCGTATCTTGTCACTTATCGCGTGATATGGCCGACCATGATACGGGGCCTGCTTGATAATAAGCGGCTAGAACGTTCAACCCAGAAGCTCAGTAGGTACATTTTAAAATGTTGTTAGTACAGTCCTGTAGTCGCAGTTGGCATTAATCACTTTAATTGTTAGTAATTAGTTTGCCGAGAGCAACCCGATTATCTGTGATCGATGGGCGCAGACGCGATCCATCATCGGCGCCGCCTTCGTCCTCTTCGATATCATTTATCTTTTAAACGAGTAGAAACTTATCGTCACCGATAAAAGTGAATTGTTTAATTAATTATATTTACCACGCACTATGAGTATTGCGCGGTTACCTGTCTGAGTGAGAGAGCGTCAGTGTTTCATTGAAGCGGACACCATTTACGATGCGAATACAAACTAAGATTACCGGGAGACGGAAACATTATTGAAGAATTGATTACCTACTGTAGATATTTTTTACGTATCCACCTACAAAGAGTTTCAGGTGGGCTCTGGAGGATAGATTTAAATGAACTCAATTAATATTGGCATACCTATCTTTAACGAACCACCAGATATAGTAAAATATAACGCCATTAAAACACTTTTTACTGCCAAAAATAGTAAATGATCACCATAATTTTATCTCCATTTTAATGTGCAATGGTGACCCAAATAATAACATCTTGCTATTCTATTAAAGAAAATGCTTTCCGGTGCATTCGACACTAAACTCAAAATACACCAATACTCAATACGACCCAATATCAAAAAAAAACTATTCTCATAAGGAATGAAACCCAATTTAACTTGTTACCAAAATGAACCGTTCTTGATTTCCACTTTTCTCAATATGAGCCAATTTCAAATGGAATGAAGTTCATAAAAACTGATACACATAAGGCACCATTCCCAAAATACCCTAAACTTTATTTCGCAGAACACGCGATTCCCATAATAATTGATTCACAATACGGCCTTTTCCCAAAATACACCAAATTCTCGACTATTACAAATTTTCGTGCTTTTCGCTGCAGTTTCTTAATTTAACATAAAAAATAAAAAAATATGAAGTGAAAATTCCACATATTTTAAACGAAGCAGAAGTGTTGATTTTTGCTCACCTACTCCACAATAGTTCTGGTGAGAAACGTTCGAAGCCATTAATATTTTTTTTTAGTTGCAAATTAAGAGACTTACTATAAGCCTGAAATACAACGTTATCCGGGACTGATTGAAGTTTGAACTTTGCGGCGAAAAGCACGAAAATTTGTAATAATCGAGAATTTGGTGTATTTTGGGAAAAGGCCGTTTTGTGAATCAATCATTATGGGAATCGCGTGTTCTGCGATATAAAGCATTCCCTTTAGGGTATTTTGGGAATGGTGCCAGTACGTGCATCAGTGTTGTGAGCTTCATTCCATTTGAAATTTGGTTCATATTGAGAAAAGTGGAAATCAAGAACGGTTCATTTTGGTAATAAATTAAATTGGGTTTCATTCCTTATGAGAATAGTTTTTTTAGATATTGGGTCGTTATTGGTGTATTTTGAGTTTAGTGCCGAATGCACCGGAAAGGTCTGAACGCAATTTAATGTGCAGTCGTTACTAAATCAGCGATTACTACTTATTGTAATGTAGAATTATTATTTTTGGTGTTCAGTATATATTTTTGGTAAAAGAGCTTAGGGTACGAGGGCGTCACTGAAAGTCTTTAGAACTGGCCACTTGTAATAAATATAATTAAAAAATAAGTTCAAAATTTGAAAATGGAACTCTTTCTTAATATTTTTGTGTACGAATTCCACTCGATTGTCATTTGTTTTACGATTTGGCGGCAAATTGAAAATTGTGTGTACTACGTGAGCATGAATTTAACGCGAGAAAATTTTCGAGCAATGATTTTACACGACTTTCGATGTAATTTAAGTCAACAAGAAAGTTATGATAGACTTCGATTGGCCTTTCACGATGAAGCCCCATCTCGTGCTACTATTTACAACTGGTTTAATGAATTTAAACGTGGCCGCACTAATCTCACTGATGATCTGCGTGAGGGCCGGCCTTCTACGGCGACTACTGAAGATAACATCAGTGTTGTGCGGCGTATGATAGAGACTGACAAAAGAGTAACCTATCAGCAGATTCGTACAAGCTTAGCCATTGGTATGAGTCAAGTCCACAAAATCCTCCATGAACATTTAGCGGTGAGGAAGCTTTGTGCCCGGTGGATACCTCATAATTGACAGAAGCCCAAAAAGTCCGTCGTGTTGATTGGTGCCGTGAAATGGGTCAAAGATTCAACGGAGGTGACTCAAATGCTGTGTTCGACGTAGTTACGGGTGACGAAAGCTGGATTTACTGTTATGATTTATGATCCTGAAACTAAAAGAGTGTCTGCTGAGTGGGTGTTTCCTTCCGAGGAGTTGCCTACTAAAGTGAAGAGAGGTCGAAGTGTGGGAAAAAAGATGGTGGCCCCGTTCTTCGGAAGGACTGGTCATTACGCAACAATTATTTTAGAGGATCAAAAAACAGTTACTGCGAAGTGGTACACTCAGGGTTGGGCAAAATACTGGCTTCATTGTATTTGAAATACAAATTACAAAATACATGTAAAAATGTATTTGAAATACAAACTACAAACTACTTTGGTGACAGGTATTTGAAATACAAAATACAAAATACAGTATTCAAAATAATGTATTTCAAATACAAAATACATAATTTAACTTCTTTGAAACTTATCTGACAACACTTTTCACACGTTTTTATAAATTGAAGAAGTTAGTTATTAATTCCTTTCATAATAACTAAATTCGTAAAAGTATTGTCAGATAAGTTCTGTCTAGTAGGTGAATGAATGTATCCAGCCATTGAAAACAGTCTCTCGACTGGACCGGAAGAAAACAGGCTGAGTTTACCTTTAATAAGTGTCTGACATTTTACACAAGATGCATCAACTTTTACTGGATCTTGGCTTCTACCACGGGCGACACTCGAGCCCGTCGTCACTTTGTAGTATTTGCCGGTTAGAATTAGTGGATAAGTTGTTGAACTTTCACTGAAACCATCGCCATCATCATTGTCAACACTGCCTCGTTCCTCTCTTGGTGTCGATGTAGATGGACGTGAATTTAAATCCATTATCTTATCTATACGAATCAAATCCTCCGTAACAGAAAAACCGCGTAACGAACTTGACGTGAAACTTACAGTAAAGTGTTGCTACAGTGCCCTAAAGCCCCTAACTATATAAAACGTTCCAATACACGGTTATAGAATTAAATAACATGTATTTTTGTGCAAATGTATTTTTAAAAGTAAAGTATTTGAAATACGAAATACTAAATACATGTGAGTGCGGTATTTGAAATACCAAATACAAAATACTTCGCCAATTAGTATCTGAAATACAAATACAAAATACGTATTATATTTCAAATACGTATTTCAAATACATGTAATTGAAATACTGCCCAACCCTGGGTACACTAACAATTGTTTACCACTTGTCTTGGAAAAAGTTCGAGAAAAACGGCCTCGCAGTAGGATCCTGCTTCACCACGACAACGCCTCATCGCACACCGCCAAGCAAACGATCGACTATTTGGCGACGGCAAACGTGGAATTACTGGGTCACCCACCTTATAGCCCCGACCTTGCACCTTGTGATTTTTATTTATTCCCAAAAATTAAAGAAAAACTTCGAGGAAAACGTTTTATGGACGCCGACGAAGCAGTGGCTGCGTTTCAAAAGGCCGTCGAAGAGACCCCTAAGGACGAGTGGGCAAAGTGCTTTTCTCAGTGGTTCTATCGAATGCAGCGATGTATTGATGTGAAGGGAGGCTATTTTGAAAAGATATAATAAAAGTAATAAGTTGCTTGATTGCTCAGCGGAGCTACCACGAACTTCGAAAGTCGAAGTTCGTACTACATTCATCCCTGTCACTCGAGTTAGGGAGTGCGATAGAGATGGAAATACCCAAACTTCGACTTTCGAAGTTCGTGGTAGCGCCGCAGTTTTTGATTTTCTAAGAACTTTTAGTTTGACCCTCGTATCAAAGCATTTTTTGGTGGTCATTATATTTGATTCCATTAATATTTAACTTTCATTGTAGTTGGTAGCGATAGCGGTCCTATGTGAAAGTCAAGTGTGAAGCCTGCGGTTCCAAGTTCTGATTTTAAATATTTGTGAAGTACCGTTTTGTTGCTAAGACAATAAAAAATTAAAACTTTCGTCCTTTGGGATCATTTTTCTCTATGAAAACTGGCTTTGCTTGTTTATTTGCGTAGTCTAGACTCGCTATGGTAGTGTAGGTGTAGGTATATATACCACTACACTATATATTGATCCATTGCCACCGCTAAAACCCCGCGACCGCCAGCTACCTCATGCTCTAAATGAACACATTCAGGCATGATTTGTTTTACTTCCTAAGTCGAAAGGGAAAGTTGATTCGTTTTTTTTCCTGGCCTAGATGTTGTGCCCCACCCAAAGTAAAAGCCTTCCCTCTCGTCCGCTGCTTGCCACCCTCGCAAATTAAAAAAAAAATCGGCCAAGTGCGATTCGGACTCGCGCACGAAGGGTTCCGTACCATTATCTATAAAAACGGCAAAAAAATCACGTTCATGGGAGCCCCCTTAAATATTTATTTTATTCTGTTTTTTAGTATTTGTTTTTATAGCGCCAACAAAAATACATCATCTGTGAAAGTTTCAACCGTCTAACTATCACGGTTCATGAGATACAGTCTGGTGACAGACGGATAGACAGACAGCGGAGTCTTAGTAATAGGATCCCGTTTTACCCTTTGGGTACGGAACCCTAATGGTCCTCTCTTTCATCTCCTTCCAGTCTACCCCGGCATCAACCATCCTGCGGGGTCAATTCGGTGGCCACCGAACTTCTTGAGCAGAATAAAATATATTTTAAAAGCTTGAATGAACATGTTTGTTGTTGTTTGCAGGTGGAAGCATGCCTGTCGGAGCTGGTGCTGTGCGGCGCCACGCTGCGGCGCGTGGCGGGCGTGTTCGAGCGCGAGCTGACGCGCGGCCTGCGCCAGCAGCCGTCCTCGCTGCAGATGGAGAACACGTACGTCCCGGAGCTGCCCGACGGGACAGGTATGCATGCTGTGCTATGCTTTGTGCGGCGCCACGCTGCGGCGCGTGGCGGGCGTGTTCGAGCGCGAGCTGACGCGCGGCCTGCGCCAGCAGCCGTCCTCGCTGCAGATGGAGAACACGTACGTCCCGGAGCTGCCCGACGGGACAGGTATGCATGCTGTGCTATGCTTTGTGCGGCGCCACGCTGCGGCGCGTGGCGGGCGTGTTCGAGCGCGAGCTGACGCGCGGCCTGCGCCAGCAGCCGTCCTCGCTGCAGATGGAGAACACGTACGTCCCGGAGCTGCCCGACGGGACAGGTATGCATGCTGTGCTATGCTGTGCGGCGCCACGCTGCGGCGCGTGGCGGGCGTGTTCGAGCGCGAGCTGACGCGCGGCCTGCGCCAGCAGCCGTCCTCGCTGCAGATGGGGAACACGTACGTCCCGGAGCTGCCCGACGGGACAGGTATGCATGCTGTGCTATGCTGTGCGGCGCCACGCTGCGGCGCGTGGCGGGCGTGTTCGAGCGCGAGCTGACGCGCGGCCTGCGCCAGCAGCCGTCCTCGCTGCAGATGGAGAACACGTACGTCCCGGAGCTGCCCGACGGGACAGGTATGCATGCTGTGCTATGCTTTGCGGCGGGGGACCGGCCATTGTGGCACTCTTTGGGGGAGGCCTATCTCTAGCAGTGGACGTCTTTCGTTCATAATTGACTAGTTTCTGAAGATACTGTTGTTGTTGCAGAGGAGGGCGTGTTCCTGGCGCTGGACCTGGGTGGCACCAACTTCCGCGTGCTGCTGGTGGAGCTGCGCAGCGGCCAGCTGGTGCGCGAGGACGTGCAGCAATACCACATCAGGTCAGCACTAGTCTACCAGTTCCTATTTAAAACCATTCATTGACTCACAACTCTCATAAGCCCCCCCCCCCCCCCCCCCCACGAACCCCCACTTGTATGAGAACGTTCACAAGACGTCGGTAGTGTGGGGGGGGGCTAAGTCATAACAATCTGATCGGAGATGAAGATGCTGGTTTGTCAAAGTCAACATGGGACTGAGCGTATCAACTTGTGCGACTCTCTCGAAATCTGCGAATCTCTAGTCAAGAAACTAAAATCAAAAATATCATGTGGGTACGATGATATTCCAGTTACTATTATTAAGGAGAATATCGACTTGCTTTCCGATCCTTTGGCTAACTTTTTCAATCAGTGTTTTGAAACTGGATACTTCCCCGACCAACTTAAAATAGCAAAAGTTATACCAGTGTACAAGAAGGGTATTAAGTCAGACCCAAAGAACTATCGGCCCATCTCTTTACTACCGACTCTATCTAAATTGCTTGAGAGATTAATTAAAGATAGACTGGTGAAACACCTAAATGTAAATAACATACTGAGCAAACATCAGTATGGTTATCAGAGAAATAAGGGCACTAACGAGGCCATATCCACATTAGTCAAACATATAATGGGCCAGTTATATGAAAAGAATAAAGTGGCGGCACTTTTTCTAGATCTTAGTTCGGCCTTTGACACAGTTGATCACAATATACTATTTGCTAAACTACAACACTATGGCATTAGGGGTAAAATGTTTTCACTCCTACGATCTTACCTCATGAACAGGAAGCAATTTGTGGAAATCAAATGGACACAAGATTACACTGAAAAAAATTACAAATCCAGAACTGCTGCGGTGCGTAGAGGTGTACCGCAAGGATCTATATTGGGTCCAATTCTTTTTATTTTATTTACTAATGACATGATACAATATATGCATAGCTCCTTGGCATGTATCCACTTGGTCGTTTTTGCCGATGACACTAACGCTGTAGTCTCAGCTGACAGTATTTCGAATCTGAACGATAAGGTGAATAATGCGCTTAAGTATTTCAGTATTTGGTTTAAGGTTAATAGTTTGAAACTGAACTGTAGTAAAACAAATGTCCTGCTTTTTAAAACTACGGCAAGAAATAATGACTCTTTGCAAATTATACTAGATGATGTAGTGATAAACCAAGTCGAATCTGCCAAATTTCTTGGAGTCTACATTGATTCTAGGCTACGATGGAAAGAAGAATTGTCTTCATTGACCAATTCCCTATGCTCAGCGTGTTATGCACTTAGAAGCCTGAGGGACGAATTAGTGCTAAGTCAACTGAAGTTAGTGTACCATGCGCTAGTTGAGTCAAAGTTACGGTACAGCATTAAGTTATGGGGTAACAGCTACAAGTGCAATGTTCAGTCTGCCTTTGTGTTGCAAAAAAGGGCAATAAGAATAATAGCGAATGTACCTCAACGGACTTCTTGCAGAGAGTACTTTGTCAAATTTAATTTGTTAACGGTGCCAAGCCTCTATATCCTAGTAGTGCTCAAGGATCTAGTTAAACATATATTTGATATAGAATCGGAAGAGGAACGGGACCTTCGGCTAGCCTCAAGAAAAAAAAATCTGCCTCAAAGCATTGATACTCGGCTCCAAATAGTCAAGCACGCTGAGTGCTATCAGAGTATTCGTTTATTTAACAAATTACCCATAGAATTGAAGTCGCTAACAAATTACAATATGTTTGGCCGTAAATTGAAGCAGATCCTGCTGAAACAGTGTCTATACGCAGTTGATGACTTTATGAACGTTATGACTGTATTACATGTACTTGATTAGGTTTTAGTTGCATTGTGTAATGTTCTCAAATATTTCTAATTCTTGATCATGATGTAGGTAACATTATTATTTTGATTGACATTTGTTTATTTTGTTTTTAACATTTTTGTAATAATTATATTTATGTAACTTGAATTTGTGTTAAGTGTGTAGTATTTGAATTAGTGGATAATGTTTAGTTTAATTGACATCATATTTTGTAGTTTTAGATTTTTGTAATAATTGTACTTAATTAGTTGACATTTCTTTATATAATATTGTTAGTTAAATTTGTATTGTGCATAATATTTACGTGTAATTTCAAACACAATCGTTGTATTGTTAATTAATAAAATTGATTGATTGATTGATTGATTGACTAACTTCAACATTTCATTTCATACGGACCATGTTCTGGTCAGACCCGGTTTAAATTTGTTTACATCCCCCAATTTACATCGCACCGCTGATCAATGTTTTGGTACAGTATCACAACAGCGTGGTAACAAACTTGCTCGTCCTCGTGTACATAACTTTGTTTACGTTTAATCTGCCATAGAATCAATAAGAAATAATCTCATAAATAGTTATAACGTGGATTAAAAGATAGTAGCGACTGTGACGTCATTTTATAACGTCTAACATTTGCGCGGCTCTTTTGCTTATCTATTGAAGCAACTAGGACCATAGACACATCCAAGTCAATTAGTACCTACCTACGTAAGATTATGGCGTGTACAACCAGCAACAAAGCGTTAAAATGAATTAGCATTGTGTTGACATCCATTTGGGCGATCCCGCTCATGTAGGCACTTCTGTTCCAGACTGTAGATCATAAACAACCACGCGCTGATTAATGCACCTACTTACCAGTATAATGTCTGAGCGTACACTTTAATTGGACCACCGACGCCGCTTCTCGTTGGGCTAGTCAGAGATGATCATCAGTCTAATTTATTGTGACGAGTTCCAGTTGCATTTAGTATAGGTATCAATATCATGTATGGCATGCTATTTTGATATTGTAAACTATTCCTGCCATAGCACAGAACCGAGAGACCAGAGATTGCTTAAACCCGGAACGAGCAGAAGTGGACATGGGAGGCCCCTGTCTAGCCTAAAATGAAGTACTTGTTTTGTACAAAAAGTGTTTAATGCATCTACTCGTAATTATCTCTTACTAGCTTCTGCCCGCGTCTGTCTACGCGTGGAACTCGTTTATATTGAAGCTCCAAACCAACTTTCACCCCCCATTTCACCTCCTCAAGGAAGGGTTCTGGAATAATAACTATCCTTGGTCCTTTCCTGGGATTCAAACTATCTCCATTCCAAATCAGCGGCATAAGCGTGACGAGGTAACAGACAGACAGATAGACACTTTCGCATTTATAATATTAGTGTGGATGTAGGTCGTAAAGCTATATCCCGTGTAATAAAAAATGATCCGTTAAAAATAACAAGCATCCTTTGTGTTACAGTGATGAGCTGCGGCTTGGCCCGGGCGAGGACCTGTTCAACTTCCTGGCGGACTGCGTGCAGGACTTCGTGCGTTCTGAGGGCATGGAGGACCAGGAGATGTCGCTAGGTTTGTCTTACATGCTAAGTACTACACTTCTTGTTCTTGAGAACTTGCTGAAGTAAGTAGTCACCACCTACTGGTCCCGTACAGTCTGAAACCATGAAGACCTCTTCTTCGCCCGGTTTGGTGCCATATCCTGCCGGATGGCGATGATCTTTCGTATTTTATGAAACCTGGACTGTAAATAGAAGGAAGCATGAAGAGATCTTTAGGAGGTTATTTCTTGTAAATGAAAGGAGGCTTGTGCCCAACAGTAGTACGTAAGCTGATGATGATGGTAATGAAACGGCCTGGTTACAACGACCTGGTTTGAGACGAGCATGCTTCGTGTCATGAAGAGAGAGGTATGCTCGTCTCAAACCAGTCTGAAGGCTTTAGCACAAATGTTTCATTCATTCAGATTCTCCGCATGCACTTTCCTTTACCACCTATTTTTAGTTACCAGCGTTTGGGGTGACATTAGGAAAAAAACTGAATAAGAGCAGAGTGTGGAGTTATGTCTATTATTCTAATAATTCTCCCGACCGTCTGGTCATACAAGGGAAATAAACTAACATGCTTGTTTACGTTCCAGGTTTCACCTTCTCTTTCCCGATGAAGCAGCACTCGATATTCTCCGGCGAGCTGATCACGTGGACGAAGAGCTTCAAGTGCGGCGGCATGGCGGGCGTGGACGTGGCGGCGCTGCTGCAGCGGTGCCTGCGCGCGCGCAACCTGCGCGTCACCGTGCGCGTGCTGCTCAACGACACCACGGGCACGCTGGTCTCGGGCGCGCACAAGGACAAGCGCGTGGAGGTCGGTACTAGCTTCTGGAGACTGCTGCGTAACGGATTGATGGAGCAGGGAGATTTCACAGATCTCACTATTATAACATTAACTATGAACGAATGAATAGAAATATTTGGTAGAACTAATCAGCAAAGCTCTCTAATATCTTCAGGTTCTTGGTAATTACTTCAGGTGATAATATAAACGCTTGGGTTGCCAGCCGCAACATAAGATGCCCTATTATTCTAGCTTGGAAGAGATACATGCCTATAATACCATATTATTCAGGTGCTAGAACCAACAAGTCCTAAAGCAATTCATCTCAAAGAGTCCTTTGATTCCGAAAGCTCATATCAACAGGAATCTATAAGCCCTGTTTGTTTCCAGATCGGCGTGATACTGGGTACCGGCTCGAACGGGTGCTACATGGAGTCGGCGTCGGCGGTGACGCACTGGGAGGCGGCGCGGCGCGGGCGCGGCTCCGCCGTTTGCGTGGACATCGAGTGGGGCGCGTTCGGGGACAACGGCTGCCTGGACTTCATGCGCACCGACCTCGACCGCGAGGTGGACGCGCGCTCGCTGATGGTCGGCTCCTTCACGTGAGTACACATATTACATCACGTTGATCAAGTACCTTGTGCCGTCTCCCAAATAACGGCCCGCAGCTCGTCCCGCCTTCACGGTCACGTGACTCACCACAGCTGGAGCACCAGGAGCGCCCAGGGCGTGGAAGAATGAGCTCTTCGATTCGACCCTATACTACTATAGTACCTACCTATAATGTGCGAAGTTCCTTGGTTCGAACAAGCTAGGTTACCAAAAGAAGTAATGGCGAGCACTCAGCCTCGGTTGACTGTGCGAGAGAAATGAGAATAAATTCTCTTCTCAATAATAATTGATGTTGTGTTCGTTAGATTCGAGAAGTACATCGGTGGCAAGTACCTGGGCGACCTGCTGCGGGCGGCGCTCGCGCGGCTGGCGGGCGCGGGGCTGCTGCCCGCCGCGCCGCCGCCCGGCTCCATCTCCTCCGAGCACGTCAGCTTCTTCGAGGAGTGAGTACCATCAGGATCATTCTACTAACATAACTCAAATCAGAAGTTTTCAAAAACCTTACTGCTTTTTTCAAATATTTATATCCCATGTCACTCCCATGATTACGAGATGTCCATTTTAGTGGAAATGTATTTTAAAACTTAAAATATTTGAAATACTAAAACTAAATACATGTGAGTGCGGTATTTAAAACCAAATTTACTTCTCCAACCTGTAGTTAAAATATAAATACAAAATACGTATTTGTATTTCAAATACATGTAATTGCCCAACCCTGGCTATAGGTACGAGTAGGTACCTAGTACCTACGTGGCAGGGCAGGAGTACGAGCGAGGGGTCCATATTGGCTGCCATAAAATTGGTTGTCCTATTTTTTTTTATACTTTTTTGATCATATCAGTTTTCTTCATAACGGACATATTACCTACATCATAATTTTGTTAGTCCTAAAATCATAACTAAGAGGGTACTTCAACTCCTAATTTTCTTGTTCCTTATTAATAAACGCTTTCGCTAAGTAAATTAAAAAAAATCGGTTCTGGCGCTTCGCCGGTCGCGGTACACCTAACACTCCTCCTCGCTTCGCTCGTCGTCGTACCTACACGGTGCGGTATATGGGAGCACTCCCTAGCTCCGAACCACGGGAAAAACTGGGATTTCAATAAATAAGGCAGCAGCACGTCTTACGTATTCAAAGATGTATTTCGGAAGACAAGTTAACAACTACCACCAAATATGACATAAAAATAATTATGATAATTTTAGACTACCCGCGAGTTCAATAGCCGCGCGGTCAGCTGTAGGTATACCAGCACCACTACATGTATATTACATATGTTACACCCTACTACTTAAGAGGCCGGTAACGATTTTAAAAAGTGCGCAGATACGATTTTTACACAGTAACCGAGCTCTCAAGGACATGGTTGGCACGAGTCTGCATGAACTACAATCGATTATAAGCTTTGTAGCAAACAAAACAAGGTATAAGTTTGTTTGCGCGTTGAATAAAGAGCGGCGTGAACGGCGCACGAGTAGTTGGACTGAACAGTATTGATCCATCGCAGGCACACATAGCCTTCGGGACTGATGGACACTGATTCAATGGGGCCGCGCCGTTCCCGTGTTCGCTCGTAGTGTATTCATTTAAATCACAACGAAATGTAAAAACAACTGTTAAGTTTGATTGCGCTTAAAATCTCACACGCGACAAATTATAAATTAAATATTCTTAATGGGGCAAAGTATTATTTTGCGAATGGGTGATAATTAGTAAAGGTTTCTTAGTTTTGCGTTAGGTAAATGAGGTTTATTATTTACATATAATGAGTAGTGTTTTTTACCATATGTATCTGAACGTTTAATTTTATATACCTACTTAATTATAAAGAATATAGCCCTCCTGAGCTATGACCACGAACATGGAATTACGAATTTCGCCATCTCTATAGCACTTATCACGCTCGTGTAGCGAGCGTCAGAGATGGAGATATGCGAACTTCGAGATTCGGTTTTCGTGGTAGCGCCACTGGTCTACTCGATGCTACTTACCGAATGCCGCCGCGCGGCACGTGCCGTAATTCAAAGGAAGCCGCCTCGTAGGTACGAAGACAGCGAGCCGCCAGTGCCACGATATCAAAAGGAGCCGAATAGGCTTGTAACTAAGCACCTACCAACCTAGTGTAGTTTAGCAACTATTATACTTACAAGGAAATATTTTAGGTATAGTATTGTGGTATAAAAAAGGAAGCAGGTATAATTTAGTTCGAAGCGTTGTATGTTTTATAAATACTAGGCAAACGCACGCTAGAGTCGAGTCACACCAAACACTCAGTATTGATATTTTAGATAAAAATAAAACAGGTTAATTTGGTGATAAAATATATTTTGTTTATTATTTACAAGTGCCGTTCTTTGTATGATTTATAAATCGTGTGTCTAATCGTGTTAATAGCTGGATGTCCTCAACGGCATTGATCGACACTTACGAGGATCGATGATTTCTGGTAAGAAGCACTTATAATAATAATCTATTAGCCGATTTCTCATTTTTGTCTCCCAGAAATCATCGTCCCTTGTGATTAATGCTGTCTTTACAGGAAACTCTGTGCCCGTCCAAACGCCAAACATGCAAACATCTTTTTTTGTAATGTGCAGTTGGCCTTGGGCTTGGTAATACCAATCGTGAGACGTATTGAGAATTATATTCCCTTTTGTATTTTTCCAAAAGTTAACTTTTTTATTGGTAATTGCGTCATCAACATTCATGCCAAACGCAGCTTTTGGGCATTTTATCTCAATAATGCCCCCATCGTAAATACCGTCCGGTGTTGCTCCCAAAAAATAATAATCTTCGTCAATATATAAACCGCACTTTTCTATGCTAATACCTTCCTGTTTCGCCAGTTGCAAAAGAGCAATTGGTTCATTTGTTTTGCCGTGTATAATAGCTGGTACATATTCTAAAGAGTACTTGTACAACATTGTTTGTACAAGTGGAGCAGAACTAATTGTGCTTTTTCTTTTGCACACTTTGGCAAAATTTGAGGCGGTAATCATATTCCGCCTTAACTCATGCCATAATGCACATTCCGCTTGTGATTGCGTCTGTTTCTCTATGATTTTTTTGTCAGCTACTTGTTGCGTTGCGTAATTGACATACTCGGTCTGTAAAAAAGTAATACCTGTTAATTGAAGAGTTCTTAAATAATAGTTATAATTAAGAAAATGATCACAGATAACCTTTGCAGTTTCGTATTCTGCAGGTGTCATGTCCGGTTTTTGGCAGATTTCCCCGTAATCTGCATGTTCGCTCTCAAAGTCCACCCGCCGTTTGGGCTTCCAAACTTTTTTATGAGAGTTTTTTGTTCTTCTACCCATCTCAAAACGTTTCACAGCGCCGGACGGACTTTTTGCTGTGACTTTTTTGAACAATGTTGCTATAGGGGCACCAGTGTTAAATGCAACCACAGCAGCGTAGCACCTTAAGGTATACGAGTTCTTGAGGGCGTAGTTTATACGTTTGCCTCCAACGTATTTCGAAACCATGGAGTTGAACTGCTCAGCTCTGTTATTGTTCATATTGAACAGTAGACTTCTTGCATGAAAAGCTAAAGCACTCGCGTTAGCTAATATTTTCTTTAATAACGTTGGCACGTGTGAGGCATAATTGGGCTCCAATCTTTTTTCAGACGTGCAGTAATAGCCCTCGCAATTACTGTGGTCGCCAAAAATATGCTGGGGACTGTTAAGAATGTCCTTCTGCAGCTTCTTGATTTTTTCATCCGTTGAAGTGTTCTCAGCTTTTCGGAACCTAACTGCCGCTTTTACAGCAATTCGGAGACGATTTAGCCTCTCAGTAGAAAGTAACTTTCTCTGATCTAGGGGAATTGAGGTATCTTTTTTCAAACTCATGTTTTTACCATTGTAGTTACGTAGCAAATGATTTGAACACTCAATTTTTTTCACAGTGACGGTATTGTAAGGTCTTGCATCTAGAATATTTTTATATGTACTCGCATCACCGTCTGCTATTAAATATGAGTAGATCAGATTTCGTTCTTTCTCTGACTTTTTAAACCCTTCAACAATCGCTGCCTGCTCCATGCTTGTCGAGGAACCTATAAATATACGTTTAAGTTATACACCAATAATAATCAACAGGCAAATTGAAAGATTCTATAAAACAAATTACTGTACCTTTGTGATTAATTGTACAGTGGTGTTTTGGTACCTCTTGGTCCTTACTTTTCGCCCTCACACAAATGATGCAGTATTTGTTCTTGACTCCGATGTGTAAAACTTTGCCAGTATTTACCCCGATGATAGCACCAACACCTGACAGCGAGGAATAATTTGTTCTATATGAACGCTTACTCCAGCAGGCATCTGCAGTTACGGGTACCATCGGTATACCTGTCAAATGTTCTGTGGCCATTTCTGCTTCTTCTTCAGCGGCATCCTTCATAGTTGTCTCTGCTGTGTCCTTCCACCACTCATGCAAATCATCGTGACATTTTTTGTATTGGGGAAAACTCATGGTAGGCAGGTCAAGTGCAGAAGCTAGCTCATTAAAATTTGAAAGACCGCAACCAATCATTATCGTACCAGCAACAGCAGCGTGATTGACATCAAGAGTGTTATTCTTCTCACTGCTATTAAGCTGGAAACGACTTCCACACATCGAACATTGCATGGTGAAAGTAGACAATAATGCATGCCGAACTTCCTTTACGATCTTTAGGTGATTCAACTGACAGTTAAATTTTAAACTATGTTGTGATATTACAAGCAGTTGATCGATTAGAAATTGCATATCAACTATTCTTCTTCCTTCTATAATTATCTTGGTATCTTGAGTTTTTTCTTCCTGTATAATTATTGAAAAATTTTATAGTTTTTCTAAGTTTACAGCCTGTCGCTAAGAAAACACTTCTCTAATAATTATTGTAAAGCATTCGTATAAAATAATACAAACGAACCTGATTGTCAGAGATAAGCAATTCATGGTTTTCTATATCCTGAATATATTTGTCGTTCTCAAGTTCAACACTCGCATCATAATCCATGACCTGAAGAAAAGTCGATAATTTATTTCAGACCGTATGGATCCATATTCGTGTTAGTTAATTAGTTTTAAAGAATGAAATAAAAATACAATTACTTGACTTTATAAACAGCAGATGAATCATTAAAAAACTACATACATGCATCACAAAGGGTTCACTTTTTTCAACCTCTCCATGGCCTGTTGACACATCATTATTGGATTTGACCCGGTGAAATACCAGTTCTGGTTCAACAGACACATTACACTGCATGTCCTAAAAACAATAATTAAAAACAGTAACTTAAAAATATTCTGCGTCAAAGTTGATTCATTTGATCAAAATGTTTTATTCTAGCTCTCCATATTTTGGTGTTGACAAAACATCGTTTTCATTACTTTCGGACTCCAAACCCTTATCATGCAAAATATCCTAAAATAAATTTAAAAGGTTACTTTTTCAATCTATACAGGGTATACCATAAGTGATGCAGAACCCGTTAAGGGGTAATTTAGCACGTATTCCGTGGTGTTTTTTTTACCTTAATTTTTACTCACAATCCGATACCAAATAACCCCTCAACGGATTCTGCACCATTTATGTTACACCCTGTATATCATGCAAGTGAGGTTTGTTTGATTGATTGATTAATATGATGTATAGACCTTGTCCGATTTTGAAGACATACTGGCATCGCTGCTGTCTTTATTTGAATTTTTACTGCCATTAAATATCTTACGTCTTTTTACCGCGCCATATAAGCGATTCTTGTTTTGGCGGACCATAATAAAACCTATAACCATAAGATCAGTTAATATTAATAAAGTACTAGGACACATAATGAAACATGATCATAAAAGTGATTAGTATTAAACATAATGTTATTCATCATCCATAAGCGACGGACACAAAAGAAAAGCCACCAAAGTGGATTAAGTACAAAAAAAAATGCAGTAATGCATGATTGACACAAATAAGAGGTAGTAGGATCATAAGATGTTATTGAAGGTTGCATCCAAACAAACAAATATAGGAAAACTGCCAAATGTTTGATACGTATGTAAAGAAAGAAGAACCAAGAACACCAATGAATTCAATGCAGCCATGGATCAAAAAGTAAAAGTGATGATAGTGAAAATCAGAATGTTAAAAAGCTCACAAATGACAAAAAAAACTTAAAGATGAAAGAACAGCGAAGCCTGACACGAATTAAGTACCCCACACATTATTTATTTAAAAAAACGTTGAGCTCATAAGCTCTACCCTGTATTTTCATGCACACATGATTGTAGATTTTCTTGTGGCAAATGCATTAACCACGCTTCAAATTTGTTGCTCTGCGTTGTGGATGAACGGTTTCGAAGTTGCATTTTACGTAAGGGCTCCTACAATTGCCGCGTTTAAAAGGTTTTCAGCAAAAACCACCTGTGAAAAAATATTTTGGGAGATATTTTTATTCTTGTACGGCGGTCAAAAACATCGGGTGCATGTTCAGATGTTTTTGATCAACTTGGTGATCCCGAAATACTCGTGCAGACTGACTGATTTATACGAAATGTAGAACTCTGCATACATATGTCTCATGTTTCTAATAAAGTAATTAGATAAGAATACACATGTTTGCAATTTAATAATAGTACATTGTGCACCTAGGGCAGGAAGTAAAGGATTA
This sequence comes from Epinotia ramella, assembly GCA_947578815.1. Classification (NCBI taxonomy): domain Eukaryota; kingdom Metazoa; phylum Arthropoda; class Insecta; order Lepidoptera; family Tortricidae; genus Epinotia; species Epinotia ramella. Next base: position 17,048,371 of record OX388223.1, read on the forward strand.
CTAACGATAGCGTTAGAAGCCCGACGCCGAAGGCGGAGGGCTCTTAATGACTCGAGTTAGTAATCCTCTTCCTGCTAGTGGTACAAACAATGTTTTTCACCACATTTGCGAGGTATAAAAACCAATGAAAAAAATTCAATGTTAAATAAGGTACTAACGTTTTCATAACTCCCTAGGGAATTTTACTTTTCTATAACTCCCGCTACGCATGCAAGCAATGGCCCACTTACTGAGCAAGTGTGATGAAAATATATTTTTGTACATACTTTTTACTATGGAACTCCCAACTCAACTATAATATTTTATTATAAAACGTTTTAGACAACTATAATGACTTTTTCTCACTCCGATTGCGAGAAAGTGAACAAGTGCGACGGAGACAGACTGCCAACGTTTAACTCGTGCAAAAAGTATTGTATGCGACTGTACATAATTAGGCATTAAAACACTCGTTATACTATTATGAAATATAACTATTATAAGAGTGTAATATAATATATTACACATTATGTATGCAAATATATACATTATACGTATCATATTACGAAGTACAAACACAACATAGGTTTATAAACTAAACTTATATAATTTATAATATTGGTGTCGCTATCTATCAAAGGGACCTTGAGTTTGGTGCTTACGTCACGCTCACGCGACTATGGCATAATAGCCACCAAAACTAACACACACAGAACATCATATTTAAATAACAACCCATCGTCGTCTTTGAAAAATGCTTGATAATAATACTTATTACTAGACAACATAGGTCTATAAACTTATGTATAAAAAATACATGATAATCAAAACGTTAATAAACTGAAACTCCCACTAGTCAAGGTAACTCATAATTATTATAAGATAGCTTTATCCAAATTCACTTACCGTCGGATCAAGATTTGGCGATCACTCTATTTTCACTACTACTCGGAACTCTCGGAAGTGAATGACCTTTTAGTAGCACCGTTGCGGCGAGCGATACGTCCACTCTCCGTAAGCTCTCAGAGCGGTGTGACGACGCGGGGCTCGTGCGGCCTAATTTATTGCTAATTTTAGGTTAACTTCCAGTGCTATTTTTACGAAAGTTTACTATGAGTTGGTATATATATTTTATTTTTAAAAAATTGTCCTTGAATTGAAATTACTTTTCTTATTTTTAGTTTGAAAAAAAAAGTCTTTTTGTAGCCAGAAACCTCGGCTAGTTATCGTGGATTTCTTCCGAAATTTGCCGGAATTCAGCATTTTTTTACTCCATAAGTTTATATTAAAATGGTAAAAAGTGAGACATCCATACAGCAGAAGAATATCATTGAAATAACATGTAATTTTTTCATACCAGTTTGATGCCAGTAAGATTGTAAAAAATTCCAATGTTTAAGACTCTGCGCGCTAAAATTAGTAAAACAGGTGTTGGGAAAAGATGGATTATTCGAAATTCAATTAAAGAATTTGAAAAGTTGTACATGTTTACATCTCGAATTGAAATGATCTTTCATATTCTGCATTAAAACTCGTAGAAATATGGTTATTTCTTGTAATATCATGACAAAAAGTTAGCCAAATTTCGACTACGGCCTCTTAACAAGGACTACTAATAACGAAACTAGCCATTAAAAAATAACCTCTTAACAGGTCACGCGAAATTCAATCTTATGTTAATGACATAAAGACTTCAACAGTAAACATCGGAATAATCAGGAATTTAAATCTTACATTTAGCAATAACAGTGTCTCTGGTTATTTATTAAACATATATGCCCTTACTCCTACGCTAACTTTAGCCGAAAATGCAGTTAAACTAGTTTGTCTTTATCTGTCACTTTGACGAATTCGTAATTCTAAGCCAGATCCATTTATAACAAAATTAATTTAACAGAGGTTTGGTAAGTTTTATGAATAAGGTGGAAACTTAACACTAAGTGCATATTAAATGCTTATAGCTATATAATCTTAATATAATATAGGATTCCCGTATCGCTCGACGGGCATCCGCACACGTTTAGGTATTGGCGCGAGTGGTACAGGGGCCGACACAGGCCTGCGGCGCTACCACGAACTTCGAAAGTAGAAGTTCGGGTATTTCCATCTCTATCGCACTCCCATACTCGAGTGACAGGGATGCCTGTATTACGAACTTCGACTTTCGAAGTTCGTGGTAGCGCCGCAGGCGGCGCGCGCGAAACTGTGTTCTCGTTACCGTCGACTATCTCCGGGCACGCCGTTATAGCTAAACGTGACTTATTGCGCAATTGATCTATATGCCTTTTAACAGTTTGACCGCCTTCCCTTAGCACTAAGTAATTACGAGAACCTAGCTGCTCTGCTATTGTACCGCTAACCCATTTTTCCCCCTTGCTAAAATTCCTAGCCCAAACGTTATCACCAACAGTGTAGGCACGAGTCACGCCGCCCGCTTGCTCCTGCTGCCGGCGCTGTGCTGCGTGCGCGCACTCTTGTGCCGCAGCTCCCGCGTCCGCGCGCAGCAAGTCCAACCGCGCGCGCAGTCCTCTTCGCTGTAGCAATCTCGCTGGCGATTCCCCCGTGCTACTGTGTATGGCGTTTCTCTATACATTAGTAAATAAGACTGTAGCGCGGCATCCACGTCTTGCTTCTCTCGTAATGCTTTCAAAATACCTTTTTTACCAGCTTCACCGCGCCCTCAGCAGCTCCGTTCGACGATGGGTGGTATGCAGGGCTATGAGTTTGTACTATGCCATTAGATCGCATAAAATGAGTTAGAGCTTCGCTCGTGAAAGGAGGGCCATTGTCTGATACCATTATTTTTGGCAACCCAAACCTCGCAAACATTTCCCTTAAGACCTTGATCACGTCCTCCGCCGTCGTCCTTGACATTTGTTTCACCTCTATCCATTTGGAAGTTGAATCAATGACCACCAAAAAGGTCATGCCATTTAATGGTCCTAGAAAGTCCATATGTAATCTACTCCAAACTTCTTTGAAATATGGCCACGATTGTGGCGTGGCCCTGGCTGGAGCTGGTGCTTCTAACGAGCACGCCCTGCATTCCCTGCATGTTTGTTCTATCTCAGCATCAATCCCAGGCCACCAGACATAGCTTCTGGCTAGACTCTTCATCTTAACTACTCCTGAGTGACCTGCGTGTAATTCTCGTTGAATATCATCTGTTAAGGCCCTGGGTATCACCATTCTGTACCCCCACATTACACAACCTGCTTCTAAGTATAGCTCATGTCGTCTTATCCAATACGGCTGTAGCTCCGGGTCTTCGCACTTTGAAGGCCATCCCGACTGTAAATATATGACTACTTTTCTAAGCAGTTCATCGGTTTTTAAGCGGTCTCTAACTTGATCACTCGTGATTGGCAAAAAATCCTGCACAAATTGTACGTAGGTACGTGATTTCCACCTTGTCCGGAGCTTGTCTTCCTAGTAGCCTTGATAATGCGTCTGCTCCATTTTTGTCCGTGGGCACGTATTCTATGTCATAACGATAACCTGACAGAATTACCGCCCATCTTTGCAATCGGCTTGCTGCCATTGACGGAATTCCTCCTTTTTCTCCGAATATGGAAACTAAGGGCTTGTGATCCGTCCTTAGCAAAAACCTTCGACCGTACAGGTACTGATGGAATTTCTTGACCCCAAATATAATAGCCAAGGCTTCTCTTTGGATCTGAGAATAATTTCCCTCTGCTGCATTTAGTACTACTTAACTGCCTTAGGCTACGTCCGCACAGACAGGCGGATTGCTTAGCGTCTAGCTAGAGCCTTGTGGCCTCGCCTCGCGCCTTGCGACAAAAACAAACACGTTTATTTACTTCGTAACGCCAAGCGCGCAGTGCGGCCGGTCGCGAAATTTCTATAATGTACGTTTCACTAAGCTACTCGCTAGGCGACTCGCTAGGCTCTAGACGCTAAGCAAGCCGCCTGTCTGTGTGGAGGGCCTTTGAGTAAAATAGGTGACCTCGGCGGTTTCGATGATTCGGGTAATATGATTATTCAGTATTAGACAGTAAAATCTAAGTAAAAACGTTATCGATTTTAAACTTTCGTGAGACATGTTGAAATATTACTAATAATTACACGGTTCAACTCACATATTCAATGTCACTAGACATTTAAAAAACGTTACGGATAACGGATAAGATTAATTAGGATAAGTTACATTTACGATGAAAAATATCATAAAAAACAATTTTAGGATTAAAAAATGTATGACTGGTGTCATTATGAATTTAAATAAAACGGGCAAGTGAGTGTTATGATGAAAAAAAATATGAAAAAAAATATTAGGATATGAGAAATTTATGATTATTGTCATTATCACTTCGAATGGTTATGACCTTATGACTTACGATCGTTAGGAATAACAATTATTAGGTCGAACGATTATTATGGAGTAAAATTTTATGAAGAAAATTTTCAGACTTACAATAATAGGACTTAAAAAAATAGGTGAACAAAAGCGCCCCCACGGGCGAGCTATAAAGTAAGACGCGGGTGTGCCCGCCCTTCCGCATTTATCACGTCCCTAAAATGATTTGACTTTGTCTTCGAATTACGTTAAAGTTGGGATTAGGTAAGCGAGGAAGGTGACACTGCGTGTGTCAGTAGTGTGCGGGTTGAGTGAAGAACTTTCACAATCAGGTTGTAACAATTAGTTGGTATCACCAGGGACAACGAGAACGGATCAACGGCGCGCACGCTGTCGGCGCTGCGGGCGGCGTGCCCCGCGTCGGCGGCGGCGTGGGGCGACGCCGACGCGCGCGTCGCGCAGCACGCCGCGAGGATGTGCTCCGGCCGCGCCGCGCAGCTGGTCTCTGTCTGTGAGTATCAGCTCATCGTTATTGCTAGGATGACTGCGGCCGGCGTGGGGCGACGCCGACGCGCGCGTCGCGCAGTACGCCGCGAGGATGTGCTCCGGCCGCGCCGCGCAGCTGGTCTCTGTCTGTGAGTATCAGCTCATCGTTATTGCTAGGATGACTGCGGGCGGCGTGGGGCGACGCCGACGCGCGCGTCGCGCAGCACGCCGCGAGGATGTGCTCCGGCCGCGCCGCGCAGCTGGTCTCTGTCTGTGAGTATCAGCTCATCGTTATTGCTAGGATGACTGCGGGCGGCGTGGGGCGACGCCGACGCGCGCGTCGCGCAGTACGCCGCGAGGATGTGCTCCGGCCGCGCCGCGCAGCTGGTCTCTGTCTGTGAGTATCAGCTCATCGTTATTGCTAGGATGACTGCGGGCGGCGTGGGGCGACGCCGACGCGCGCGTCGCGCAGCACGCCGCGAGGATGTGCTCCGGCCGCGCCGCGCAGCTGGTCTCTGTCTGTGAGTATCAGCTCATCGTTATTGCTAGGATGACTGCGGGCGGCGTGGGGCGACGCCGACGCGCGCGTCGCGCAGTACGCCGCGAGGATGTGCTCCGGCCGCGCCGCGCAGCTGGTCTCTGTCTGTGAGTATCAGCTCATCGTTATTGCTAGGATGACTGCGGGCGGCGTGGGGCGACGCCGACGCGCGCGTCGCGCAGCACGCCGCGAGGATGTGCTCCGGCCGCGCCGCGCAGCTGGTCTCTGTCTGTGAGTATCAGCTCATCGTTATTGCTAGGATGACTGCGGGCGGCGTGGGGCGACGCCGACGCGCGCGTCGCGCAGTACGCCGCGAGGATGTGCTCCGGCCGCGCCGCGCAGCTGGTCTCTGTCTGTGAGTATCAGCTCATCGTTATTGCTAGGATGACTGCGGGCGGCGTGGGGCGACGCCGACGCGCGCGTCGCGCAGCACGCCGCGAGGATGTGCTCCGGCCGCGCCGCGCAGCTGGTCTCTGTCTGTGAGTATCAGCTCATCGTTATTGCTAGGATGACTGCGGGCGGCGTGGGGCGACGCCGACGCGCGCGTCGCGCAGTACGCCGCGAGGATGTGCTCCGGCCGCGCCGCGCAGCTGGTCTCTGTCTGTGAGTATCAGCTCATCGTTATTGCTAGGATGACTGCGGGCGGCGTGGGGCGACGCCGACGCGCGCGTCGCGCAGCACGCCGCGAGGATGTGCTCCGGCCGCGCCGCGCAGCTGGTCTCTGTCTGTGAGTATCAGCTCATCGTTATTGCTAGGATGACTGCGGGCGGCGTGGGGCGACGCCGACGCGCGCGTCGCGCAGCACGCCGCGAGGATGTGCTCCGGCCGCGCCGCGCAGCTGGTCTCTGTCTGTGAGTATCAGCTCATCGTTATTGCTAGGATGACTGCGGGCGGCGTGGGGCGACGCCGACGCGCGCGTCGCGCAGTACGCCGCGAGGATGTGCTCCGGCCGCGCCGCGCAGCTGGTCTCTGTCTGTGAGTATCAGCTCATCGTTATTGCTAGGATGACTGCGGGCGGCGTGGGGCGACGCCGACGCGCGCGTCGCGCAGCACGCCGCGAGGATGTGCTCCGGCCGCGCCGCGCAGCTGGTCTCTGTCTGTGAGTATCAGCTCATCGTTATTGCTAGGATGACTGCGGGCGGCGTGGGGCGACGCCGACGCGCGCGTCGCGCAGTACGCCGCGAGGATGTGCTCCGGCCGCGCCGCGCAGCTGGTCTCTGTCTGTGAGTATCAGCTCATCGTTATTGCTAGGATGACTGCGGGCGGCGTGGGGCGACGCCGACGCGCGCGTCGCGCAGCACGCCGCGAGGATGTGCTCCGGCCGCGCCGCGCAGCTGGTCTCTGTCTGTGAGTATCAGCTCATCGTTATTGCTAGGATGACTGCGGGCGGCGTGGGGCGACGCCGACGCGCGCGTCGCGCAGCACGCCGCGAGGATGTGCTCCGGCCGCGCCGCGCAGCTGGTCTCTGTCTGTGAGTATCAGCTCATCGTTATTGCTAGGATGACTGCGGGCGGCGTGGGGCGACGCCGACGCGCGCGTCGCGCAGTACGCCGCGAGGATGTGCTCCGGCCGCGCCGCGCAGCTGGTCTCTGTCTGTGAGTATCAGCTCATCGTTATTGCTAGGATGACTGCGGGCGGCGTGGGGCGACGCCGACGCGCGCGTCGCGCAGCACGCCGCGAGGATGTGCTCCGGCCGCGCCGCGCAGCTGGTCTCTGTCTGTGAGTATCAGCTCATCGTTATTGCTAGGATGACTGCGGGCGGCGTGGGGCGACGCCGACGCGCGCGTCGCGCAGCACGCCGCGAGGATGTGCTCCGGCCGCGCCGCGCAGCTGGTCTCTGTCTGTGAGTATCAGCTCATCGTTATTGCTAGGATGACTGCGGGCGGCGTGGGGCGACGCCGACGCGCGCGTCGCGCAGCACGCCGCGAGGATGTGCTCCGGCCGCGCCGCGCAGCTGGTCTCTGTCTGTGAGTATCAGCTCATCGTTATTGCTAGGATGACTGCGGGCGGCGTGGGGCGACGCCGACGCGCGCGTCGCGCAGCACGCCGCGAGGATGTGCTCCGGCCGCGCCGCGCAGCTGGTCTCTGTCTGTGAGTATCAGCTCATCGTTATTGCTAGGATGACTGCGGGCGGCGTGGGGCGACGCCGACGCGCGCGTCGCGCAGCACGCCGCGAGGATGTGCTCCGGCCGCGCCGCGCAGCTGGTCTCTGTCTGTGAGTATCAGCTCATCGTTATTGCTAGGATGACTGCGGGCGGCGTGGGGCGACGCCGACGCGCGCGTCGCGCAGCACGCCGCGAGGATGTGCTCCGGCCGCGCCGCGCAGCTGGTCTCTGTCTGTGAGTATCAGCTCATCGTTATTGCTAGGATGACTGCGGGCGGCGTGGGGCGACGCCGACGCGCGCGTCGCGCAGCACGCCGCGAGGATGTGCTCCGGCCGCGCCGCGCAGCTGGTCTCTGTCTGTGAGTATCAGCTCATCGTTATTGCTAGGATGACTGCGGGCGGCGTGGGGCGACGCCGACGCGCGCGTCGCGCAGCACGCCGCGAGGATGTGCTCCGGCCGCGCCGCGCAGCTGGTCTCTGTCTGTGAGTATCAGCTCATCGTTATTGCTAGGATGACTGCGGGCGGCGTGGGGCGACGCCGACGCGCGCGTCGCGCAGTACGCCGCGAGGATGTGCTCCGGCCGCGCCGCGCAGCTGGTCTCTGTCTGTGAGTATCAGCTCATCGTTATTGCTAGGATGACTGCGGGCGGCGTGGGGCGACGCCGACGCGCGCGTCGCGCAGTACGCCGCGAGGATGTGCTCCGGCCGCGCCGCGCAGCTGGTCTCTGTCTGTGAGTATCAGCTCATCGTTATTGCTAGGATGACTGCGGGCGGCGTGGGGCGACGCCGACGCGCGCGTCGCGCAGCACGCCGCGAGGATGTAAACGAGATTCCCTTGTTTAGCCTAATAACGTTTTGTCTAATTTCAGTTTGTCTAACAACTTTTAGCATAAAGGATTGTTTGTCTAAAGTCAATTTGTATAATTTAATTTTTCGTAATATTTGTTTGTTCGAAATACGTTTGTTACCCTAAATGACGATTCTCATAGCTCTTGTCGATTCTTATTTTAACTTAATCACCATACTGCCGAATAACGTTTTTACTTCGATTTTATTGTCTAATACTGAATAATTATAATAGGTATTTACTTGTTAAAAAGTACTCATTGTACAAAATACTGTTTACAATATGCGAAACAAGATTAGTCTAAATTAAATTAGGCAAACCGAAATTAGAGAAATCGTTGTTGACCAAAGGTAATCCTCCATAAACAGAAGTGCTTCTGTGCTGCTCGCCTGCTCAGCCTCGAACAGTGCATGATTGAATGGAGGTCGTAGGAACGATTTAGATGAAGGTAATCCAATCGAGTTTAAACTAAAATCCTCTCGATGACTATGCGATAAGAGCTTCCTTCATCATCTCGAGATTGTTTCGATGACAATTTTATTTGGTTATTTGCAGGTATTGCGGTGTTGGTGCAGCGCATGGCGCGCGCGCACGTGGTGGTGGCGGTGGACGGGTCGGTGTTCAAGCGGCACCCGCGCATCCGGGCGCTCATGGAGAAGTACATCGCACTGCTGCAACCCTACAAGGTACGTTGGTTGATAAATATCATTATCATCGTATCAGTGATAAACATAAGCTGTGATAATCATTCTGAGGCAGTCGGATACAAACGGGCGCTACTGGAATAAGGTCTTCCCCAAGAGTGTCCCCAACTATTGGTCTTGCGCTGCCCAAATCTTGACCAGTAGGTACGTCGTCCATCTTGTCGGCGGGCTTTCTGCGCTGTAATAACTAGTACGTCTACAACAACACCCAACGAATGCCAATAACCTGTACAATACAATCCCGACAAGCTTCTTGGGATTGTATTATACACTCTTTTGTCAATTTAAGGAATTCCCACGAATCTGGAGACTGCGAATATATCTTTGAAATACTTCATTCACGCCTTTGGTTGAGACAGATTTTGCTTTAGTTGAAAAAATGACTTTGGCTTGCGGTACAGATATTTGAAATTCGTACTTAATCGTATTTTGCAGTTTTCGCTGATGGGCGCCGAAGACGGCAGCGGCAAGGGTTCCGCGCTGACCGCCGCCATAGCCGCGCGGCTCGCGGGCGGGGACAACTAGCCTCCAGCCAGCCTTACTGCATTCCTTCACTGGCCGTTAGTAAACCCTATTTCGTTGTAATAAGGTCTACAAACAATTGTTGTCGCCGGTATGCGGTCCTACCAGCGCAGCGCTATTGTAGCACGGCTCGTGCGAGACTGACTCGTGGCCCCGAGACGCACTAAAGGCTTCGATTCGAATCGAACAATGGTCTTTCATGATCAAAAGCCTATACCTGTATGCGTTACAGGATGTCCTCTTTCAACAGTTTCAACTATGGTGTTATACATGTACCTAAATTGCGTTCAATAAAAGAGCTTATATGTTTCGTTTCATCACATTAAGCTAAAGTATCCACCGAGCCTTTTAACAAATGTAACGAGGATTATGATTAGAAATCATATTTTTTAACAAACTTCTGATAATGAATATTCATTATGAATAAGACCGTAGATTTTTCCCATTGTTGGAGTAGCGATGCAGGGTCGAAGCATTTCATACTCTTCGTTTACAACTTGACAAGTTGTGATAATGTTAGAAACAAAATGATTGTGATAGTTATTGTGCGTGCGTGTGTGTGTGGGTGTGGTCGCTCGCGGGTTCGAGTGTGTGTGCGAGCGTGTTTGTGTGCGTGTATGTGCTACGGTTCCATAGGGTATAGGCCCACAATGGGCGCTATTTTGTGAAACTAGTTGACTTTTAGATATACGGTAGAGCGAGAATGCGTCTCATATATTTTGTATAGTTGTTGTAGATGTTTCGTCCGATGAAAGTGGGCTGCGGTCATGTTTGTGAGGCACCTCTAATTTGCTACACATTCTGTGTTAATTTGGGATCACTCGAGGGGCATACTGTACGTGCTGTAGTGAGCTATGTATGTGAGCATAGAGAGATGTTGTACACACAATTTCCCAGTCTCCCACACAAGTGTGACCGCGACATCTACGCATGCGTTGTGCCATACTCACTAGGATTACTTTAGGTAGGTAACTGATACATTCAAATAGCTCAATTGTTAGTTCGCATAGGCTCGGGTTGCTCTGCTGTGGTTCTATTCCGAATAACTTACTTTGACCAGCAGGAGCAAAGCGAACCTGTTGCAGTAACCACGGCGGAGAGTTATATATTTAGGCACCCTCGTAACTGCGAAGAACAAGATCTGAGGTTAAATTTGACAAGATTTTAACTGCGACTAAGATGAAGTGGACATGGTTTTCTTAAAGTAATAAATATAGTTGCCATAAAACATGTCGAATAGATTCCTAAGCAAGGTTATATTATAAATAGCTCTTCGTCGGTGTGGTCATATGCTGTCGAGTGTTCCGCTGCAGCAGGCACCGCCCGCCCGGCCTGCTGGCGCGGGGCGCGGGCTGGCCTGCTCTTGGTTACTTGTTTCGGGATCATCAGGGATAGGCTAAACATATTGTTATATAAAGTATATAATTTAAACATAACATTATTGTTATATATATTGTAATCAACAAGTGAGCGATACTCCGTTGAATATACTAGTTGTTATTGTATTTAGTTTTTAAGTAGACGTTAAGCCTCAAACAGAATTTATGAATATTACTTATTTTACAAAATGTTTTGTTAAATGTATCTTACAAATATTTTGAAGTGCAGCTGTACCTCGCGTACATGACTTGTTGATTTATTTTAAATGAATATACAATTTTATACATTTGTCTCTTTCATTATACACCCCTTAACCCTTCACCCTTCTTCAGGACGGCAGTTGACAAATCGGCGGACATTCTCAGGTGAAACTTTTTTACATGTCCGGGCCAAAATTCGCAACTTTAAATTAAATAATAATAAAAGTGTTGATTTTTTGGTTCCGGACTGGTGGTTCCACTGCTAGGTTCCACCAGCGGGATTTTCAAATACTCGTGGACCCACAGCATAATATCGGTTGCGGTTAGGGGGCTATTAGGATTTGCAAATATTTATATCTCCACTTCTGTTGTAAAAGATAGGTAGGTTAGGTTCGTTAGGTATCTTCAGATTCCCGAATAGCAAACACACTAGAAATAGGAGCCCCGCTCAGCGGGGCTCCGTCAAAACTGTCGAAATACCAGGATACCATACATTAATAGGAGGTTCTGGTTATGAAAGGGCATCTGAAGATACCTAACGAACCTAACCTAGGTACCTAGAGTTGGATGAAGTCAAATATGACCAGTGGGGCCGCTAGTCCAAAATAATACTGCCTAAAACTAAACTTGTTGGTTCCACCTATTTATTTAACCGTATGGCATACATTATTTTGGCCTTTAAAGTTTGTCACTCTTTAGTACCACGGGACACGTGCAGGGTTGTGGTAGGTATTTCCTGCGGACGCGAGTAACAGTTGTCCCCCCTTTGTCAAGTGAGTGGGCAACTCGACTGTTAGAAGTTCTTAAGCCGCCCGAAGACCTCTAACTTGGCTTAACGACTACTGTCATAGACAGCAGCCGGGATCAACTGCTTAGCGTGCCTTCCAAAGCACGGAAGCGCTCATTTATATTAACCACTCAAACATCAGGTGGTCACCCATCCAAAGACTGACCGCTGCCATCTTTGCTTAACTCTCTATACACACATTAGCCATCCCATACAGAAGGTTAATAAATCTATCCTTCTCGGAGGGTTCCTTTCCAGATGCACTAAAGATCTCTTTAATAAAACCCATTCATAAAAAAGGAGACGCGTCTGACGTTAATAATTACCGGCCTATAGCGCTTCTCCCTACGTCCGCAAAAATTTTCGAAACCGCCATGATAAATCGTCTCTATACCTTCTACGAAAAACACAAAATTCTACACGAAAGCCAAAATGGCTTCAGAAAGAATCGCTCTACAACGCTGGCAATCTATAGTTAAGTGCAAGGTATAATGAATGAAATAAATAATAAAAAGTACGCCCTAGGCCTCTTGCTCGATATGAGCAAAGCTTACGATAGAGTCCGCTACGCAACAATACTGAACAAATTGTATAACACCGGAATTCGAGCCATAGCTCATCAATGGTTTAAGTCATACTTTTGCAATCGCACACAATACGTACAAATTGAAACCACAAACTTTGAGACAGGCATGATACATCACACCAGATCTGATAGAGTTCTACAGACCGGCTCTATCCCACAAGGAAGCGATTTAGGGTGTATTTTATTAAAACTGTATTTATGGATTTTTGCATACTTACCTAAAATTATGTAGCATTGTGTGATTGCCAAGTCGCAAAATTTTATTTAGCAAGCAAATACAGCTATACAGGATATACCACCCTGTTCACATAGGGATCTATCGCAGGCACACTCGCTACGAGATCCATACCTATAGATGAGCAGGACACCAGAGAGAAACTCTGCATCAACATACCTACCGAGAACTCTTTCGACACACTTTCTGAAATAGAGGAAACGCATAGTTCGTCACGTATTTCAGAAGGCCAACTTGACCTGAACAGAAGTTTCCCCGAGCTTCACACAAACCAAAATTACGAGATTGATGAAATGAAGGAAACAATCATTACTCTCAGGGGAAAGTTGGTGTCGGCGGACCGGGAAATAGAAAACCTGTTGGCCGAAAATAGAGCGCTTTCTGAGACACTTGCTGATAAGGAGCGTAAAATAGAACAGTTGACTCACATTTGTAAGGGTAAGTACCTCAACGAAGAAAAAGAAGAAAAAGCACATGCGCAGCAGCAGTACAGGCAAAACCAACTTAGACTTTTCCACTGATAATGAGGTTCAACTGATTTCATTATCTTCAAATTTGAAGTCGAAAATGGAAAATACCCAACGACTGTCTACACAGACGCCATCAACACCATAAATAAATAAATAAATAAATATTAGGGGACAATCTTACACAAATCGACCTAGTCCCATAGTAAGCTCATTAAGGCTTGTGTTATGGGTACTAGACGACGATATATATAATAGATATAAATACTTAAATACATAGAAAACTTCCATGACTCAGAAACAAATATTCATGCTCATCACACAAATAATTGCCCTTACCATGTGTAGATACAGCACAAAAACATAAGATAATCACCAGTGGATCCCCTGACCAAGCAAAAGCACCAGCGAGTTCTTCTATTGCAAGTGTCCACAATGAGCGTTGCAAAATAAATGCGAATACTTGGAAAATTTGCTTATTGAGCACAATCTAGACAATTCTATTTCTAAACTTGCCGAGCGTATACTGGGTGCGGAAAATGAGATTTGTAATTATCTCTACTCAGGTGCTGGTGCGCAACAATTATGTACCAACTTAGAAAGTAAGCTACCCGACTTTACAAAACAAGATTACTGTATAATTTTCGTAGGAGAGGAAGATTTTAATGTCACACATAAATACACTAATCTTGTATCATATATAAGAGGCAATTTGATAAACTTGAAAAACACAAATGTTATCGTGTGTTTACCAACATTTAGACTTAACTCCACAAGTGTCATGTATAATTCTAGAATAGAGACATTTAATTATCTATTGTATTCTGACAATTTAGTACATGAGTATGCATACCTGCTTGACTGTCGTAATCTAGTGTATGACTATAACACGTTTAAATATGAGACAGGCCAGATTAATAACCGTGGCGTAGAAATGATATTTTTCGACATATCTCATCTAATAATGATAATAGAGGCGGAGAATAGTTCAATTAACTCTATGTCAGTTTGTCAGCTTGAAGCATCTGATGAACCTTCGGTTTTTTTTCGTGCAGAACATCCCCGTTGTAAATATTTTACCCACATGTAATAAAGATAGCTACGCACTAAGACATAGTGACACTGGCACATATAGAGACTTTATTACCTATAAGTCTATTTTTATCTTGCATCGAAATATAGACGGCCTAATATCCAAATCTGACATTCTCAGTGTCCATCTGCAGGCACTCTCAAAATGTAATAAACCAATAGATATAATCTGCTTAACGGAACACAACATGAAACTTGATGAGGACTCTCACTTAGCATTAGTAAACTACAAGCTAGCAACACATGTCTCTAGGAGCACTAGAAGCGGGGGTTCTTGTATATGAGTCCGAAATGAACATAAATTTAATGCATTACCTGAAATTGCGGCATGTTCTATACATAATTTTGTTGAATGCTGTGCGATTGAATTGACAGAACATAAGATTATTATTGTTACTATTTATAGAGTTCCCAGAAATGAAAATAATAGCCTAATAGTGTTTTACAATAAGTTAAATAACATATTAAATAAAGTATGCCGTACAAACAAAAAAGTCGTCATATGTGGCGACTTCAATATTGACCTCCTTAAAAGGACTCCAGCGTCGCTACAATTTAAGGAAATATTGAATAGCTTCAATTTGAGTCAAGGCGTGTCAGAGCCAACTAGATTGAGTAGCAAAACTTGCATAGATAACATAATGCACAATTTGAGAGGAGGCAAAGTGGGAGTAATCGAACTTGCGCTCTCTGACCACACGGCACAAATTCTAAACTGCCCCGTCAAGCGAACCAGCCTGCTGAGTCACTGGTACGTAGACTATAGAGACTATAGCCGGGAAAACATCGATAAATTCATTGACTGCTTGCTAAATCTCAATTTTAACGAAGTTTACTCATCCATTGATCCTAATGTAGCTTATAATGAATTTTCTGACCTATTTGAATTATTTTATTACCTATGTTTTCCTTACCGTAAAATAAAAATTTCCACTACCCTAAAAACCCACGTGGATATCAAAAGGTATCAGGAATTGCCGTAAACGCAAGAGGCTTCTTCTCTGGAAATGTCGTACCTGTCCTGAGGAAGGCGACATTGAATACTTAAAAAAATATTCAACGCGCCTTGAAAAAAATATAAATTTGACACAGAAGTCTCAAAATGACTATGCCATTAAGAATGCAGTCAACAAATCTAGAGTCACCTGGAAAATAATCAACAAACCTAAATTCAATGAGCCCCGGCACTATATTACACAAATTAAGGCAAACAATAGTATTGTAAGGGATCCCAAATACTCGTATATTGCCCAACAATTTAACAACTTCTTTATTGATCAAGTGCAACCAATTAATATTGAGAATGACAATTCCTCTGACATATCTAATCTGACATTTAATTCTCTTAACTCTATGTTTATTCACCCTACAATTCCTGATGACGTTAGTAAAATAATACTTAGTCTTAAAAACTCTAACAGCACTGGTTATGACGGTGTGAGTACGTTTATTATTAAAAGAGTAGTGCATATAATTAGTCCTATACTTAGTCATATCATTAACTTTTGTATAATGGCGGGCAAATTCCCTAACAAATTAAAAATATCCGTTGTAAAACCACTTTACAAAAAAGGCTCTAAAGATGCAAAATTCAAAAATTCAAAATTCAAAAATTTATTCTGTAAGTAGGCCTCAAGGGCTCTTTCACATGTCCGAGCTTACAATCTTTAACATTACATGACATTAATACAAAACAATGAAAATAGACAATACCTGGGCACACATTTCCCGAGAGATGTATAGAGTCTCTGGGTCCATTATATCACAATATAAAAAAAAGATGACATGGGTAATTACCGTCTGATAGCGCTTATTCCACTCTTTTCTAAAATCATAGTAAAGCATATTTACAGCAGCGTGGCAAGTTACTTTGAACAGAACAAATTATTTGCTGTAGAACAGAAAGGATTCCGCAAAGGCATGTCCATCAATATGGCTATTTATGACTTAATCCAAAAGGTACTAATTAACGTCGACAAAAGGATTCCGCATTATATATGGACATGTCAAAAGCGTTCGACTACGTTGACCATCGAATACTTTCAGAATACGTGGTAATGTCCATTCTCTAATTAAGTCATACCTCAGTGGCAGGACACAAATTACTGAGGTCAGCAAACTATGCGCAAAGTTAAAAACCGAAATCTCCTTTTCTTCCGACACAAGGGATATCTTTTATGGAGTGCTACAGGGGAGCGTTTTAGGTCCCCTGCTGTTTCTCATCTATATAAATGACATGGCGAAAATTATAGATCATCCTATGATTCTCTTCGCTGACGATAGTACCGTTGTAATATCTGGAGAAAACGTAGGTTCGTACGAGATTGAAATCAATAGGACATTAAGTATAATTATAGAATGGCTGACTAGGAATAACTTGAAAATTAATCTTGATAAAACAAAGCTAATGACATTTAGACAAAGAACTGACCCGCCATCTTTAAGAGTAGCTTTTAATGGACATAAAGTAGATGAAACTGACATTACTAAATTCTTAGGATTAAATGTAGACAATGAGCTGACTTGGAAACATCAAATTGACTCTATGTGTACGAAATTAAATCAATTATCATACGCACTATATAATTCAAGGAAAAGAGTCAGTTGGTCAGCTGTCCTTACCGCATACGATATACGATGCATTTGTAACCTCAACGTTAAGGTACGGTATCATTTTCTGGGGCAATTCAACTGACCGTGAAATTATATTTCGAGCCCAAAAAAGATGCGTAAGGTCAGTATGCTGCTCCTTCAGAATCATGTAAGCCATACTTTAAAAAATTAAATATATTGACACTTCCTAGCCTTTACATTTATGAAATGTCGGTCTTTGTTAAACAGAACTCTCATTTATATCATAGCTTCAACAGTACAAGTCTTCGTCATAGGATATTGCATCATGTAGTACCTAATACAGCATTGTATCAAAAAAATGTACTTGGAATGGCTCCAAAAATATATAATAAATTGCCACTACGAATTAAATCTGTACAAGAGCTGAATATGTTCAAAACCCTCCTAAAAAAAATACTAGTCGATAAGTGCTACTACACTGTTAACGAGTTTTTGGAAGACCTAATTTAAGTACTTAGAATAAATAAGGTGACATGCATGCCCTTACAATTTGTATGCTGAAAGGCGCCACATAGTGAAGTTATAGCATAAAGTAACAACCTGTATAGCTATGTTGGACAAATAAAGATTTTATGATTTATGATTTGAAATAAAGATTAACAAGAATGCCTGCCTGAGACTTGGCTCTACGAAATAACTCACAACTTTTTACGGTGGAAGAGTTTCGAGACTTGGCCTCTTTTTTACATGGAATGTTTTTTTATGGGATCTCACTTCTTTTTGTAGGTTAATGTGTTATCCATTCATACAAACTATGAATGCAGGCCCATTCTTGCTTTTGAATTTTCCCATTCACAACAAATGTAACTTTGTAATCCTATATATTTGTATAGGATTACAAAGTAGGTATGTATGTATGTATGTAAGCACTTTATTGTACACAATAACAGGTTAAAGAATATACATGTCACACAATAGATCAAAGTACAAAGGCGAACTTATCCCTATAAGGGATCTCTTCCAGCTAACCTTTGAGCAATTGAGAGGAAGGTAGGTAGAACGAGATAGGCAAACTTATACCGTGTACAAAAACACAGAGAAAATGAAAACAAAACCTAATAGGTATTAATCCTAGAAAAATAAAAACATGCCAATACATTTATAAATATACAATATAAAATATAATACACACTATCATATGCAATATGTATATCGCAAATATACAATAAATAAATAAATAAATACTATATTCAACCAATTCACAAGTCATTGGAAAGCCACAACTTCTTCAAATTCATCTTAACTGACGCAACAGACCGCGACTGTCTCAGCGACAAAGGCAACTCATTCCACAACCTAACAGCGCGCGCGGTAAAAGATCTAGAGTATGTTCTTAAGTAATGTATACAGTTGGTGTATCTAGAAAACTGGGTTGAAATTGCAATTTCTTATAGTTTTCCCTTTATGTGGCCATTAAACCCTAACTCTGTACCAAATTTCAGCTCTCTGAGTTTATGGGAAGTACTAGTTCTATTTTGATGATCGTGAGTGAGTGAGTGAGTGAGTGTCATAAATGCGAAACTTTGCTTTCGCTTAACTTCGGAAGTACTTAAATGACCTACAGACTTGAAATTTCGGATTTTAAGTATGTGATTATAGCTTACTGGATGACGAAAATTTCTGCGTTCTGGTCTTATCCAGAGGTTCTCAAATAGGGGCCTGAAAATGCGGCGAAATGGTTCCAGTAAAGGATGGTACGGCAGTGTTTGCTTCGCGCTCGACTTGGCGGGGGCACTACCGTGCCCCCAGATTCAACAAACATTTAAAAAGATAACTCATTGACAGATGTTTCTATAGTTTAACATATTTTTTTAATGATTAAGTAACAGTAGGTACTTCGATAGCTCATTTTATTGATTTTTTTCACCGTGCCATAATAATTTTAAAATAATAATAAAACTGCATTGTATTTATAGCTATAAGTATGTATAGATATCAGTTTGTTTGTATAAATAGTAGTATAAGTAAAATTATCTTATGTTATGTTACAAATTAGTCTTTAAGTATGTTGCTGTGCCCTTGCAGGGCGTCACATGTAAACCTCTCCTTAATTCCATCTCTAACTGTAATGTGACTTGCAAATCTTGCAATAAATGTTTTTGAATTTGAATTAACTTATTTATTTACCTCACTGAGGTCTCCCGACGTTTCGGATGTGTTGCAACATCCATGGTCATTGGTCACGGGACAACTGGCTTGAGCGGGTATCAATCAACATCTTCTTGCTGCGCGGGTTTTCCGAACTACCCGCATTTGGTCTTTATTAAATTAATTTTGTATTTATAAAAGAAGACTTCCTGACTGATCATCAACGCACGGCCGAAACTACTGGGACTAGAAACTTGAAATTTACGGGTAAGTAATACGAGGTATAACGGGTGCCGTTCATTCGCCATAAAAACACAATGCATAATTTCAAGTAGCATACGTACGGAAATCATAACAAACTATTATCATAATAACAAGATGGATATTATTATTGGTCATAACATTTAAATAACATTTATAACACTCATTTATCACCACCACATTTGCTATAACGTAATACTAATTTCTTTTTGCATAACATACATTTAGTATAATGATTAAAACTGATAACAACACTTAGTATGTATTTAGTTTTACTAAGTGATTGCTATCACATCCTAGAAAAACAGACAGTTGGGGTACCTATAGCAAAAGGGGCCGATTTTAGGACTTAGAAAATTTACGATGAAAAGGGGGCGCGGGACTGATTGGGATGACTTGATGGGGGGTGGTGTCATTATGACACCTATTTTTTATGATGCTATCGTATAGAGGACGCTAAAATAAGCATGTTTAGTATTGTATATAGTAGCACTTGATAATTACCGAGATATTGGCTCCTAAATTAACACATTTTTTTGGACTTAGAAAAATAGCGATGGGGGTGGTTAAGGTAGAAAAAAGTAAAAAAAATTAGAAACGTAGATAAAAGTAGAATAAAGTAGAAAAAGTGGACAAAGTAGAAAAAAGCAGAAAAATTAGAAACATGTAAGAAGATAAAAGTAGAAAAATGTAGAAAAAATTAGAATAAAGTAAAAATTTGTAGAATAAAGTGGAAAAAAGTACTAAAAAGAAGAATAAAGTAGAAACATGTAGATAAAAGTAGTTAAAAGTAGAAAAAAAGTAGAAAAAAGTAGAAACATGTAGAATAAACCGTTAACTGTTCGTCAAAGTACTCATGACCCGCTCGACATGACCAAAAGTCCCTAAAAGACGCGCGTAAACGTGGCTTACAGCCCACAGTAAGGCACGAAAAGGAGTCGTCTCCTTTCCCACCTCAATAGGCATTCCTTGCTCAATCCTCTCCAATCCGGATTCCGTCCCGGGCATAGCACCGTCACCGCTTTGGTTAAGGTCACCGATGACATTCGCCATAATATTGAGTGCAAAAAGCTCACTGTCCTAGTCCTCCTTGACTTTAGTAGTGCCTTCAACACAGTGGACTTTGATATACTTCTTGGCATACTCCACAAACTCAATCTTTGTCAAAGTTCATTGTCATGGTTTCGTGACTACCTATTTGGCAGGCGCCAGCGCGTTAGGATCGATGACAAGATGTCCGAATGGTGCGAACTTTCCGCTGGTGTCCCGCAGGGAGGGGTGCTTTCGCCGCTTCTTTTTTCAATATTTATAAATGGTATTACCGAGTCCCTTAGATCGTCTTATCATCTGTATGCAGATGACCTACAGATCTATGCAGCGGCTAGTATTGAGGAGTTTCCATCCCTAATTCGTCAAATTAACAGTGATCTGGAATTTATACGGTGTTGGGCGTGCAACTACGGTTTAAAAGTGAATGCGAAGAAATCGCAAGCAATTGTCATTGGTAGTCCTTACTACATAAGTATACTCTCGGAAGGGGTGATTCCAGACGTGCTTTTTGATGGGACTGTCATTCCTTTTGCCTCTACCGTCAGGAATCTGGGTATCACCATTGATCAGACGCTCTCTTGGTCTCCCCATGTTGCTGAGGTAAGTCAAAAGATGTTTGCCTCCGTCCACTCCCTAAGGCGTTTGCAGAATTTTCTCCCTTTCCATACTAAGATGACCCTTGCCCAATCTCTTTTACTTCCTCTTTTAGACTATGGTGACATAGCATTTTTAGATCTCAAAGAGGAACTGCTTGGAAAACTTGAGCGATTACAAAATGTCTGTGTAAGATATATATTTGGCCTCCGCAAATACGACCACATCTCTGAATCTCGTTCTCAGCTCGGCTGGTTACCGATCCGTCGGCGCAGAGACGTGCACATCCTCTCCTTGCTTTTTAACGTACTCTTCAATCCTGCTTCTCCACATTATTTGTCTGAACGTTTTACTTATATGGCTGATGGCAGTAATCACCGCCTGCGGTCTCACGCTAACCTCACCCTTGCATTACCGTCTAATAAGACGCGCGCTTATTCTAAGTTGTTAACGCTGCTACCAACTACGCACGGGAGGAACGGTGCGGGCGGCGCGGGCGCCGGTTCGCCATCAGCTCGCGGCATTCCCCTTCCACCAGACTCAAAAACGACACCGCGCACAGCGCACGTCACTCGTCAGTAATTTTGTATAGAATTCGTAAGCGAATAAACGCTGTTATAATTTTCTGGAGTCAGATTCATTTATTGCTCCCAACATCTGGAGACCACGACGTGATATTGAAGCAAAGATACTATCGATTTATGAACATAAATAACGAAATTTCAAGTATACAACGAATTATGGCGGCGAACAATTCACATAACGGTTAAGTTGCAACTTCATACAAAGGAACAAAGGGATTATACGAAGATAAACTACATGTGCAAATACGAAGGAAGTGTGCCCGTTTCTAATTTATTTAAAGTTTAATGTAATTTAACCGGTCAGAGTATAGCAAAAGGGGCCCGATTTTAGGACTTAGAAAATTTACGTGCAAAATTTTTTATTTTCGTTCTTGGTAGATTTTTTTGTTAAACTTGAAAGAAAACATTAAAATAAGCATCTTTTATTGATAGAAGCTTTTTTATAAACTTGATCGTTTAGGAACTAGAGCGATCTGAAGTTGCGAGTTCGGCCATGGGATTACTAAGGCACCAGAGACTTAGAAAATTTACGATTAAAAAAAAATAACAATATAACCTATATTTTTTATTACTTAATCGTATAGGGCATGCTAAAATAAGCATCTTTTATTGATTGAAGTTTTTTCGTAAACTTGACCGTTTACGAACTACAGCAGTACAAAGTTATGATATTGTGCCATACCCTTAGAGCATTCAACCAACCGGAGCCGCCATGTGTCATTTTCTATACATAAAAAAGTCTGCCGATTTTTATACGTAAGTATATTATATAGTAGTAGTTATATTATATTATACGTAAGTAGGGTGTCCAAAATTGAATTAGGTAAATTAAAAAAAATAAGAAGTGCGGACTGATAATCTCCAGCGAGTCGACGCCACCCCGCTGCGCGGGGTGTCTATTTCTGGTCTGAGGGACACAAGTGAACCCTAACCTAACCGACCTAAGACAGAGTTCGCTTATGACAAACCATTTTTATCCGCCCTGATTATTAGCCCCCAACAAAAATGGCCGCCATCGCATGTGCAGCGCCACCAGTGGCCAAGAAAGAAACTATTTTACGATGTGCCCGGTATAGAGCTAGGAATATCGACGAATGCGTTGCTCTAATCGATCTGCCGTATTGTTTATCAGGCACATCGTGATAAGCCTAGCCGACTTTTAGGCATATCATGAAATGGCGCCGTTTCACGATATGCATAGGAATTTCGTGATCTGGCGTATTTAACGATCTGCCGCCGACATATACACTCTAGGGGTAGGACAGACAAGACCACGTGGATAGTGGGGTGCTCTGATTTGGATTTTGGATCAACAAATCATCGAACTCACACCTACACAGAACTACTTTCAAGTTTTTTTTTTTTGTTTTTGTTTTGATTATTCATTTAAAAAACTAATAGCTTCTTAACAATTGAGTTTATAAATAAACTTTATATAAAAACATGCTTATTTTATCATGTTACACATGATTCTATTTTTATTTATTTTTTAAATCTATTTTACTAGTTCTAGTTTCATAGCATTTGTATGACCTAACTTACAACTTCAAATTGCTCTAATTCGTTAACGGTCAAGTTTACGAAAAAACTTCAATCAATAAAAGATGCTTATTTTAGCATGCCCTATACGATTAAGTAATAAAAAATATGGGTTATATTGTTATTTTTTTTTAATCGTAAATTTTCTAAGTCTCTGGTCCCTTAGTAATCCCATGGCCGAACTCGCAACTTCAGATCGCTCTAGTTCCTAAACGATCAAGTTTATAAAAAAGCTTCTATCATTAAAAGATGCTTATTTTAATGTTTTCTTTCAAGTTTAACAAAAAAAATCTACCATGAACGAAAATAAAAAATTTTGCTCGTAAATTTTCTAAGTCCTAAAATCGGGCCCCTTTTCCTATACCCCAACCATTTAACCTGTGTTTTGTGACAGCGGTGATAGTCTCCTTTTTTAGTAAAAATTCTTATTCGTGAGTAGTGTACAGTTTATAATATCTACGTTACTCATATGAAATCATATATTCAATTTAGTTTCAAAGCAGTTTAAATACCTTTTCTTACTTTTATGAAGTAATTATATGCAGTTAACATTTCATTCCATAAATTACTGTTCAAATAAGATATATTCGTAACGTAATTAACATTTTACTTAACTTAAGATACGAGAAACATTAGTGAGCATCTAAGTGCATTGTCATGCGAGTAGGTACTTAATTAACTTGCTATAACAAACGTTTTAAAGTGATTTGCCGACTATTTCAGATATACTTGGGATACAGTACCTACAACTACATGATTGGAACAAGTTAGCGAGAACAAAGAACAAACGTGTGTGAATAATTACCACATATTTGGCTTAATAGGTGATACTAACCTAAAGTTAAGTATTTGAGGTATGGAATCATAGTCATTTCTGAACTAGAAACCGTGAGTACTTACTTATTAATTTACGTGCCTGGTTGTTAATTGCCACGTTGCCTACGTTGCTTGCGCTTACAAAATGAGTGATTTAAATGAATTAATACATCAGAGAGGAGTAGAGAGAACGCGCTTAACGCTATTTAAAAGATTTTTGCTGTCCATATCAGAGATAGAACTTAATGATGTTACTAGGGCCCAAATTAACGAGTTGTCAATGAGGTTAGGTAAAATGCAAAGTTCATTAAATACATTCGATGAGATCCAAGATCAAATTGATGGGCTTGATACCTCTGGTAAACAACTTAAAGAAAGGGAAGAAACAGAAAGTTCCTTTTATAGTAGCATGAGCCAAGCTCAAGCAATTATTGAAACATGGCAAGAGACCTTTCAAAAGGAGAAAGTTTTAAGTACAGCTAGCCGCATTACAGGCCACAATAAAATCAAACTTCCTCCTTTGAAACTTCCTCTTTTTAATGGGAATCCAAACCTGTGGCTTGAGTTTCGTGACATTTATCGGTCACTAATTCATAACAATGACGACATGGATGATATATGCAAATTTCATTATTTGAAATCTTATTTAGAGGGTGAAGCCAGTGTCGTCATTAAATCGGTTACTGTCTCTGCTGATAATTATGATATTGCTTGGTCCCTTTTGTGTGAAAGGTATAATAACACACGCTTGTTGGTCAGCCAACACCTTAAATGCCTATTTAATATCGAACCATTGTTGAGGGAGACTGATAAGGGTATGCGCAATTTAATTGATTCAATTTCCAAGAACTTACAAGCGCTTAAGACGCTAGGTGAATGCACGGACAAATGGGATACGCTTATTATTTACATGGCTACGACAAAGCTTGATAACGCTACTGCACGCAAGTGGGAAGAATTTAGGAATGATATCCAAGATTCTCCTACTTTAAATGATTTCTTCAAGTTTTTACGTAACAGGGCTGACGTATTGGAAACAGTTTGTTCTACAAGGTCGGATTTAAAAAATGAAAAACGTCATGTATTTCCTAAGACTAAATCGTTTATTGCTTCCGCTTCTGACGCACCGTCCACTAGTTACCAGTGCATTTCCTGTAAGCAAAATCACAGATTAGTCGAATGTCCTAAATTTAAATCGTTATCAATCGATGATCGTTACACACAAGCTATTCAATGGAAATTGTGCAAAAACTGTCTTCGTCCTGGTCATCATACTTACCAGTGCCGCTCTAGTGGTTGTAAAATCTGTAAAAGAAAACATAGCACTATTTTACATAAACAAACAAACAACCAACAATTGCTTAATAATGAAAATGCTAATGCTTCAGCTACAAGTAACACTCACCTTCCTCAAGCGACAGCATCTTCGTCCAACGAACCCGTGGAACAGCAAACTACTGCTCAAGCTCAAACATCCATCACGTTGTCCACGGTATCTTGTGACCAAGTCTTACTTTCCACGGCACTCCTTGAGGTGACATACGAAGGGAACAAGCACGTGTTACGCGCTTTATTGGACAGCGGCAGCCAATCCTCGTTCATCTCTGAAAGGGCACAAACAAATATTAATTGTAAAACAATGGAAGTCAATCGTTCAGTATCGGGCATTAATAATGCAACATTGCAAATAAATAAACATTGCGATTTAATAATCAATTCAATGCATAGCAATTTCTCTATTCCAGTTAAATTCTATGTAGTGCCTACGATCACTGATAAACTTCCAAATATGAAAGTTACAACACAATTAAATATTCCAACGAATATTAATCTAGCAGATCCTCAGTTCTGCCATCCGTCAGAGGTAGATATTTTAATCGGCTCAGATGTATTTTGGGACCTCATTGGGTCCAATCAAATTAAGTTAGGGCGAAATAAACCCGTATTGACGGAGACAGAACTGGGATGGATAGTGGCTGGCCCCACTGGGGGGAGCCGCAATGGTTCTTCGAGTTCACAAGGAATAAAATGTCATTTCTCACAAGATATTAAAGATCAGCTAGCAAGGTTCTGGGAACTCGAAGAACTACCCGCGACAAAGGTTGTGTCATCTGAGGACACTTACTGTGAAAATCTATTCAATGACACTACTTACCGCGACGCAGATGGAAGATTTACAGTTACGATTCCATTGCGAGAATCGCCAGATGTCCTTGGAGATTCATACAAAATGGCAGAAAAACGATTTCTGAACATTGAAAAGCGACTCTCTAAGGATCAGTCACTAAAACAAGCCTATTCCGATTTTATTCATGAATACAAGAATCTAGGACATCTGACAGATGTATCAAAGCCTGAATATGGTTCATTCCTTCCTCATCACTCAGTAATCCGACAAACGAGTGAGACAACACGTTTACGTGTTGTCTTCGACGCTTCTGCCGCGACCACAACCGGGAAGTCATTCAACGACATACAATATGTCGGCCCTGTTGTGCAAGATGACTTACTCTCGATTTTGATGCGGTTTAGACAACATACGTACGTCGTAACGGCAGATGTCGAAAAAATGTACAGGCAAGTCCTTATAGAACCTAGCCAACGCTACTTACAACTTATTCTCTGGAGAGATGAAGTTTCAGAACCTATTAGGGTTCTACAGCTAAATACAGTTACTTACGGAACAGCCAGTGCTCCCTACTTAAGCACCAGATGCTTATTACAATTAGCTAAGGAATGCGAAGACGAAACCATTAAGCAAGTTATAGAACATGACTTTTACATAGATGATCTTTTATCAGGATCTCAAACGGAAATCGAATTAAGCCATATCTGTGAATCAGTTACTAATAAACTAAAATCAGCATGCTTTCCTCTTCGCAAATTTCATACAAACGCCCCTTTGGTCGTAAAAGAGAGTCTCGGTACTATGATACCGAAAGACTTAGACGTCACTTCTCAATCTAGTGTCTTAGGCCTTATATGGCATCCGGCTGATGACAAATTGCAATTTTCGACACAGTTAGATCTGACGCCACCCGTGACGAAACGTACAATATTATCAAATTCTGCTAAAATATTTGACCCACTAGGTTTGTTGAGTGCAATCACAATTACACCAAAAATAATATTACAGCGGTTGTGGCTTACTAAACTAGACTGGGACGATTTATTTCCTGCAGAATTATCAAGAAAGTGGCAAGACTATGTAGGAAATCTCAAATATCTAACGAATATTTATATACCAAGATGCGTTCTATGTCCTAAATATAAAACGATCACCTTGCACTCTTTCAGTGACGCATCCGAAGATGCGTATGCTGGATGCATTTATTTATCATCAATAGACAGTGAAGGTAAAACTCTGGTACGTCTGTTGTGTGCGAAAGCTAAGGTTGCTCCTTTAAAACCGACTTCAATTCCGCGCTTGGAGTTACTAGGAGCTTTATTATCGGTACGTTTGTCGGTTAAGGTTAAACAGGCGCTACGATGTCGCATTGACCAAGTTTTCCACTGGACGGATTCATCTGTGGTCCTGAGTTGGCTCGAGGCCGAACCACGCAGCCTCAAGACTTTTGTCTCAAACCGCGTAGGAGCCATTCAGGAACTGTCTCCTGGAGGTATGTGGAGGCATATCCCGGGAGATCAGAACCCTGCGGATTTGGCTTCCAGAGGAGTTGACCCTCAGCAGCTATGTATTTCAGCTTTGTGGTGGCAGGGTCCCTCGTTTTTGGGTCATGATATATCAACTTGGCCACAGTTGAATAAGTCCAGCACTAGCAGCGATGTACCTGAAATCAAAACATATACTCAAATAACAGAAAACAAGAAATCAGCAAGCGCTCTTTCCAAGGTTGTGGACTTCACCAAATATTCAAAATTATCCACCTTGCAAAGAACCTTTGCCTTTGTGATAAGATTCATCTTTAACCTAAATAATCCTAATTCTAAAAAGGTAGGTCATTTAACTGCAGATGAATTAAATAGTTCATTAAATTTCTTAAGTAAACAATCTCAACAAGAAGCTTTCACAGATGAACTAAACAACCTACAAAACGATAAAACCTTACCTGTTAAATCTCGTATACTCTCACTTACTCCTTTCATCGATGAATCCGGACTGCTGCGTGTCGGCGGCCGCATAAAACACTCTCCTGAAACATATAACAAAAAACATCCTATTATAGTGGATTCAAACCACCCATTTACAAAGCTAATTTTTAAGCATATGCATCTCAAATTGCTACACGGTGGACCACAATTATTATTAAGTACGATCAGGGAAAATTTCTGGCCCTTAAGAGGCAGAGTGTTAGCAAGAAGCACGGTAAATAACTGCAAAACATGTAAAATTATGAAGGCAAAAAATATAAACCCTCTCATGGGTAACTTACCCGAACCAAGAGTGACACCAAACCTTCCCTTCCATGTTTGCGGCGTTGACTTTGCTGGTCCTTTTCTCATTACTGACCGGAAAGGACGCGGTTGTAGGATCACCAAATGTTACCTATCCCTATTCATCTGTTTTTCGACAAAGGCGTTGCACTTAGAGCTAGCGAGCGATCTCACAGCAGATTGCTTCATCCAATGTCTGAAGCGGTTCATATCACGAAGAGGAAAACCAAGTAAGATTTTCTCAGATAATGGGACTAACTTTGTAGGCGCAAGTAACGAAATCGGTAGATTTATCAGGGCTGATGGTGATTCCATAGCGTCATATGCAGAAAACGAAGGTATAAAATTTCAGTTCTCGCCTGCTTTGTCCCCTCATTTTAATGGATTAACGGAGGCCGGAGTTAAGTCGGCCAAATTTCATTTAGCTAGGGTGTTAGGTAATACACATATGACATTTGAGGAGCTATCAACGTTGTTTACTCAAATCGAGGCTATTTTGAACTCACGACCGTTAACACCGTTATCATCAGATCCGAATGATTTCGAACCTTTATCTCCGGGGCACTTCTTGATCGGTAAAGCACTGTTGTCACTACCATCGCCATCTCTGATCGATATTAATCCTAACCGGCTCAGCAGATATCAACATATCGAAAGGATGCGGCAGCAATTCTGGTTACGCTGGCACAAGGAGTTCCTGAGCGAATTGCAACAAAAAACAAAGTGGCGAATCAACCAAGAAGGCCTACAAATCAACGACATGGTCGTCCTAAAGGAACCCAATGTTCCGCCAATGAAGTGGCGCTTAGGGCGCATTCAAAAACTATACCCTGGGGATGATGGCATCGCCAGGGTCGCCGATGTTCAGACAACAAGGGGCATCTTTCGTCGCGCTATTCACAAGCTTTGCGCATTACCTAAAGATCCATCACCAGCGACGACGAAGCCTTCTTCATCATCGGCTCCAACGTCAGCAGCATCTTCACTCCTCGAAGCCCTACCTGCTCGAGGGGGGGGGAGTATGTTAACGCTGCTACCAACTACGCACGGGAGGAACGGTGCGGGCG
The DNA here is from genome assembly GCA_947578815.1 of Epinotia ramella. Lineage (NCBI taxonomy): Eukaryota > Metazoa > Arthropoda > Insecta > Lepidoptera > Tortricidae > Epinotia > Epinotia ramella. The sequence continues at coordinate 17,077,644 of OX388223.1, forward strand.
GCGCGGGCGCCGGTTCGCCATCAGCTCGCGGCATTCCCCTTCCACCAGACTCAAAAACGACACCGCGCACAGCGCACGTCACTCGTCAGTAATTTTGTATAGAATTCGTAAGCGAATAAACGCTGTTATAATTTTCTGGAGTCAGATTCATTTATTGCTCCCAACAAAGTCTTTCACGGTGCGTGCTGTGAAGTTGTGGAATGGCTTGCCGTTGTCCTTTAGACAGTCCCAGTCTGTGGCATTACTCAAAGAAAAGTTGAAAAAGTTGTGGCTCTCCAACGACTTGTGATTTAATAGGATACTGTTTGTATATTGTGTAAAAATGTTTATTTGTATATATAGGTATATATATATTTATATATATATATATATAGTTATAGTATGTGTATACTATTTATTTTTATTTGTACTTATATGTAGTATATATATGTATTAAGATTAATTTACTGTAGCGTCTAGGTAAATACGTCTGTACACGTGTTAGTTTGTCTATCTTGTTGTTCCTGATCTCAACTCAATTGCTCAAAGGTTAACTGGAAGAGATCCCTTACAGGGATAAGTTCGCCTTTGTACCGAATTAACTTTTTTTTGTCTGTATTTTTACCTGTGTCTTGTGTACAATAAAGTATTTACATACATACATACATACATAAAAAGGTGTGGGGGTGGTATCATTATGGCACCTATTTTTTGTGATGCTATCGTATAGAAGACGCTAAAATAAGCATGTTTTGTAGAAAAAACTTTTCTCTGAAATTAAAAATGGCCAAGATATTGGACCTCTAAGGCAGGCCGGTGTAGGCTGACGATGACGAGCGAAGCGAGGAGTAGTGTTAGGTGTACCGCGATACTAAGCGAGCGAGCCGAGCGAGCGAAGCGAGCGTGCCGCGGTAGCTGCCGGCGAAGCGCCAGAACCAATAATGACACATCCATTGACTTTGAGGTCAAATATCTCAGAAAAAAGTTTTTCATACAAAACATGCTTATTTTAGCGTATTAATTACGATAACCAATATTTTTTTTACGTGGTGGTGATAAATGAGTGTCATGTTATTTAAATGTTATGACCAATAATAATGTCCATCTTGTTATTATGATAATAGTTTGTTACAATTTCCGTACGTATGCTACTTGAAATTATGCATATGGTTTTTATGGCGAATGAACGGCACCCATTGTTGTTATATCTCGTGGGACGCACCCCGTTGAACTCGCACACCGAGGGTTCCGTACCGCACTCGCAGGCGTCGTACGCGTGATTTGTTAGCTATTTCAACTATTTTTTAAATTTCAACTCGATACCTCCTCGCGTTCCGGAGAAAAAGGGTCTTTATAGACGGACAGACAGACGTACAACAATGTGATCCTATATAGTTTTTGAGGTACGGAACCCAAAAAATGTGTTCCAAGCAACTCTTAAAACATTGCTTGTTCCAATCGAAGCAAAAATATACCTGCTGGTATAAGTACTTAGTTCGTGGTGCGTGCGGATTCTTCCTATTTCTTTGCTCTAAAATTTAAAATCGAGTATTACTAAAACATGCGAAAAATAATCACATTGTGTACAAATAAACTGTATTTCCATACAACATGATTCAACGAACAATATTTTTTTAGGTTTGCAATATCTCGCTAGACAGTTTCGATATGGCGTAAATTCAATGGATTGGAACGCTCAAAAAAGCGAGCTGTTAGCGCTGTTAGTTTTTAAACCGCGGGGTGGATTATTTGGCACGGTACCAAAGGTGGTAGTGAGCTCGTGCGCGTGTCCAAATTCAAGTACCTGGGTCACTGGGTGACGGATGATCAGTCGGATGTGGCTGATATTGAGAGAGAGAGCGTAGAGCCCTTGTACTAAGAGCAAATATGCGGGCCCGCAGGTTTGCATGCTGCAGTAGGCAGGTCAAATTGACGCTGTTTAAGCCACGTGTTTCTACACGTATAGCCTGTGGGTCAGGTATACCAAGGGCTCTGCAAATGCACTGAGGATGCAATATAACAACGCGTTTAGGTTGCTGATGGGGCTGCCGCGTTATTGCAGCGCATCGGGTATGTTCGCCGAGGCGCGCGTTGATGGATTTCATGCCATAATACGCAAGCGAGTAGCCTCACTGATGCGACTCGTTCGCGGCAGCGCCAACAGCATCCTCACAGTTGTGGCTGGAAGGTTGACTGTCCCACCCAGGCACATTGGATCAGCTCCACGTGGGCGCCCCCCCCCCCCCACCCGGGGCTGGATCTGACCCGTGAAACTCCTTCCTACTCTCTCTCTCTCTAATTTAATTTAATTATTTTTATATTATGTATTTTCTAATACTGAAGTAAGGTCTTTTGTCACTAACATATTATATGGAGCCATGCTCTGAAATAAAAATGATTTTTATTTATTATCGTCGCGAGTTTATCAAGTGCGAAGGAATTTCCAAAAGAAACAACATAAAAATATTATAAAGTAATCTGATGTATTGCCTTAGTTATCACAAAATAATTTATTACATAAATAATTCGTCGCGGCACCACCACGCGAGTTAGGTACCGAGTTCAAGAGACCTCACAGCTGGCGAGGGTCGGGGAAGGGGGGGGGGGGGATGTCTCAGGACACCTCCGCCTTCTCGCGCACCTTGCGCAGGATGCTCTGCAGCTCCGAGGCAGACGTCGTCTTGAACTGCGACATAAAAACATGATTGATTTAGAAACGGTTTACTTACAAACACTTGCAAGCACTTGGGGTGGTTAGTAAGAGATACTACGTAATTCCGAACAGCTCTCCTCCCGAAGGCCTTATTCCATATTGCGTTAGGTCTTAATACAGTAAATATTATATCAAAACGAAGCCGATAGCAAGGTTCAAAATTATGAAGTACCTACTACCCAGTGGTAGTGATTAATCATTTTAAAGAAGATAAAGGAGTCTACAGAAGCAGCAATTTGTTGATACGAGTAGCTAGGTCCGTTGCAGTAGGTACTTGCAGCTGTATTAGGCATGTAGGTAAGTATCTTGCTATTTTACTCTATCTCAGCTGTCTCTCTCTCCGTCGTATCAACAAAATGCTGCACGTAGTTGTGAGTTTGTGAGAGAAACAGTGCATACATCAGCAGTGCGAATCGTGTGCGAATATAGTGCGTACCCCGGACACGTTCCGTTGTACGAGCACCTGGCTGTAGAGGCGCTTGCCCTCGTCGGGCCCGAGCACGCGCTCGAGCTCGGCGCGCGGCGTGCCGAACAGCGCGTGCCCGGGCACGCGCAGCGCGCGCACCGCCGTCGCGGAGAAGCCCTTCGCTTCCAGCCATTCGACCACTTCCTCAGGGTTCGATTTCTGCAACACAATTTATTAAATCATTATTATATACTTCCCGCTGCTGATCACTAGTCTCTTCGTAGTCTCTTCCTGGGAATAGGATCATTTCCTGGAATAGCGATAAGTAGGCTGAAGTACCTAATCGTTTGCAGCTTGCACTGCGAACTTAGAACTTATGAAACGAACTAAGTACTTACAACAGGAGTTATTCGTAGAACTAAGTACAACAGGGGGCCTAGACAAGGTTACAATCGACAAGCGCTAACGCTAACGCTAACTAATAAAATGTATGGGAATGACAGATGTTAACGAAAAGTGTTTCGTCGGCATCCGTCATTGCCATACATTTTATTAGTTAGCGTTAGCGTTAACGCTTGTCGATTGTAACCTTGTCTACGGCCCCAGGAGTTATTCGTAAAAGATTACACTGATAGCCCACCTGTTTCTCTATTTTTCTCTAAAATCAAGTGTTTTTGTGTTATAATAATAAAAACGACAGCAAGTCAATTAAGAAATTGGGCGGAATAACGACATTTCATATGTAACTACTGAAATTATACCTCAAAACAATTCAAGATAACACATACAATTAACCATTTTTTTACACAAAACCTCACCAGTTAGGATAATCGGTTCGTTTATCAATGTTACGAGTAATTACTCAGGCTTAACAAGTGGACGTGACGAGGAAACAGGCCAATATCTACGGTTTAAGATTCTTTATTCTTATTATGAATTTTATAATTCACTCGTATAAGAATTTAAAACTATTACATAATATTGTGTGAAATAAGCGAAAGAACACGGAAAACAATGAGGGTATTTCAACATGCAGTAACTTTAAGGCAAAATAATGTATTCCATAAGATTAAAAAAAAAACATGCAGTATAAACACAATTCAATTCTGCTAATTCTCGACCTGACCCCGTATCATGGTCGGCATTATCACGCGATAAGTGACAAGATAGTAGGAGCGTCATCTCGTTCTATCGAACGGTGTCAGCCAGTGACGGACGCTCTATCCTGTCACTTATCGTGTGATAAGGCCGACCATGATACGGGGTCAGACATATATGCACGTATATCAGGGATACGTTGTCCACGGAATTCATTCTGAGGGTAAGTTCAGCATGCGTCGTCTGAGATGTTATGGAAGGATTGTGTGAGAGACGATACGAATAGGAAGGATGTGATTGAAGAGATCACGTGTGGCGAGGTAGTATCTATTTTTCACAATCGACTGACACTGTGTCTATTGAGGTGCACTAACAGCTTACCACGGCTATGTGTCATCTGTTCTCCGGTACGGCCTAATACTGTGGGGTAATGCAGATGGACTTGTCATAGCGTACAAAGTTTCTATAGCGTACAAAGTTACTTAAATCAAAGGTTACAAATAATTTGTAATTTTGACTCCGTGGTTATTTTGCCATTTATTTTATTTATTTATTTAGGATTACCAATAGATACATGCACTTACTGACTAATTTTGTGAATTCTATTATTTTGTTATTGTATTCTTTGCTTATTTATTAAAGTTGACATATTGTAATAAGTACATTATGTAATCGTAAAGAAGCACTCGAAAATGTTTGCATGCCTGCATGCAGGCTGAATACATGGAACTGTATTTTAATTTATAAGACCTACTAGCTTCCGCCCGCGACTTCGACTGCGTGGAGCCGGGATAAAAACTATCCTATATTTTAATCCAGGCTATAAACTATCTTCGTGCAAAATTTCATCCAAATCGGTTAAGCCGTTTAAGCGTGATTGAGTAACAAACATCCAAACATCCATACTTTCGCATTTATAATATGAGTAGGATTTTCACCTACTGTATTCCAGCAAATAAACGTATTGATTGATTGATTGATTCACTATCTGTCAACTATCTGCAGCCCGTTATAGCCATAGCCTAAGTATGTACCTACAACTGTCAGTTTTGTTAATTCGATCGGTGTCTTTTGGGTTCTATGACAAATTACAGTATTGGTTTTTAACAGGTCGGCTACGCGCGTACGTCATCCCAAGAACAACTCAAATATACATCTGCATAGGACACCGTGACCGCAGCCCGCCATCGCTTGCCGTCTGGTGGGCTGTACGCTCGTTAGCCTCCACGTACCTGGTGTATGAACACCTCGGGCGTCTTCTTGAACTCGATGAGCTTGCGCCGATGCTGGATCTGCGGCAGCACGGCTCGCAGCTCGTCCGCCAGCTCGCCACCACTCGGCGCCGCGCTCACCGTCGACTTCGTCGCTGAAACATACAACAACCATAGTAGGCTCAGGAACTACACATGAACCATCCTCTTTGAGCAGATGTATACTCCACATGTGAGTGAGGACTGGAAGTACCTATCTCCGTCTTATAGAACCGCAACCATAGGTAATATCGGGTACGTATTAGAAGATAGAAAATTGAAATATCGACAGTGAAAACATCGAAGTACAAAATATCGAAAATCAAAATATCGAACGATCGAAATATCTAATGTTATTATATCGACGTCTAATTGGTCTAAAATACAAATGCCGAACGGTTAAAATATCGAAAGTACAGAATATCGACCATTATGCAGGCGATATGTTAAAATTTCAAATGACAACATATCGACTATTGAAATGGCGACGCCCAAATAATCGAAAAGTAAAACGTCGAACCATCAAAATATCTAACATAATATGGTCTACTTACATACCACTGGTAAAATTATTAAAAATATTTTTTGGCGGATTTTCGGGAGCGTGTTCCACCTTGCCTATTAGTAGGTATTTCTAGCAGGAACGAAATTGGAGTAATTATTTAAAAAAAAAAAACAAGCAATTTACTACCTTATATGAAGCTCATACCTATAGTCCATTTTTGGTTGCGTTCATTTGGCAGATATTACCGTAAGAGTTTCGTTTCTACTAAACGTCTTTTATGTTGACTGCATTATGCCGACGCCAGAATAATAAAAATGAGGGTAGATGTGGAATTTATCATATGCTGCGAACGCGCTGTTGTGTTGACGTTAGTCCAAGATTACAATCGCAAACAAATACAACGATATCGATTTTGTGTCATATAACCATGTCGGATTGTAATATCGAAGTGTTTAGTACTCAAAAAGGTAGATTGAAAGTGCAGAAAAATGGTTTTGGATATGCAAAAAATCGACAAAGAGAGAGAGAGATGCAAAGAGTGTATTGGGATTGTGAACATCCGCTACCCTCTTATGGCCGTGAGAATTAGTTTGTTGTGCTAACATTTATTATTACCTAACCTAAACCTAATCTAACCGCCAGCGTGTCAACGTCACCCCGCTTCGCGGGGTGCCTATTTCCGCTCTAAGGGACACAAGCTAACCCTAACCTAACCTACAAATAATACCTTCGTTAAAATTACATGTTGTTTTTCTACTGCGGGGGGCTTTGCCCACCGAGCCCCGCTTTTTCTAGCTGCCCTAACCTAATCCTCTATATTATATACCAGTATCAACAGTAACAGTAGGTATAAAAGGTAGGAAAAACTTGAAAAAAATGGCCGAGATATTCCTTTACCATCATTTACCTCAAAGTAAGAATTACGAATCCTCCAAAACCGAATCGGAGCACCCCACCATCCACGTGGTGTGGTCTGCCCTAACCCTAGAGTGTTTATAAAAGAGAACGGAGGAGCGGAGGGACAGCAGCTTCGTCACGCGAGGGTGGAAGGGCTGCTGTTCCCGCAGCGCCGGAGCTACGGGAAGTCACTATTGATCTTGTCTCCGCGCCTCCGTTCCGCAATAGACATTCTTGTTGACTTTCGATGTTTCTTATTTCGATAATAATATTTTCGACAATTAGGCAGTCGATCTTAAATCATTCGGTAAATTAAACATTCATTTTGACGTTTTAAACTATGGCATTATAAACATTCGATGTTTTAAATTCGATATTCTCATTTTCGATATATTTATTTCGATATTTTAATCAGGCGGTAAATTAAACTTTCGATTTTTGAATTTAGACCATTCAACCGTTCGATATTTAGATTTTTGATATTTTGTACTTCGATGTTTTCATTTTCGATGTAAGTAGGTATCCATTTTCGATCTTCTAATCCTACCCGTAATAACAACACTACTTGTCCTCTAGGTATGATGATTATAAGTGGTGTTAAAGCTATGCAAAAATTATGTTTCTTATAGGATAATGATTAAAAAATTATTAGAAATGGGATGTATTAGACAAATCTCTGTACAGTCAAATGCAAAAATATGGATCCCTACATCGTACTCATAAATAATCGTCGGATTAACGTATCGGTACCTACATATTTATGAGAAGATTAATTCGATACATATTTTTAGCGGTTTACTAATAGGTATGTGGCCGAAAATTATGTGGCAATTATTGACTTCCCAAACAACTTATCCCATAGTTTCATTTGGCAAACTTTTAGGTAGCATACCAATGGTTCGTATATATAACATGTCCCAAATGATTGTTTTAGCAAAATGTTAGTTGGCAAAATATTTAGTTGGTCATGTTTTAAAAAGACTTTATTTGTTATGTCGAATGTTTTGATTGGCATGTATATTTTTTCCATATTATTGTGATACATATTACTAACATACCCTAACCATGTAGTTAATATTATTACATTGATTAAAATACCTCTTTTGTGATAGCGGTTTAAAATAAACGGGTCCATATTGGCTCATATAAACTTGATGTGTCGATTTTTTCTTGTAATACCGCTTTGTAATCATAATCATCACTCTTCATAATTTTTTACTTCCTACCTTTTATGTTCCTACACTTCTGTAACTATTATCGGAACTCATACATAACAGACAGTTTTCATAAAATGTTTCTTCATAATGTCATTACTAAGAACAGACTTGAACTCATAATTTGGGTTTTCATAACAGTTTACTTCATAATGGACCTAAGGTACTATATCATAATTTTGTTAGTCCTAATATCATAAATCATAACTAAGAATATAACTAGTTAAGTAATATTTTTTTGCAAACAAGTTTTTCAGCTCTTTTATAAAAAAAAAACCTCGAAGACGAAAGCGGGAGCGAAGCTATTAGCTATTAACTATTTTCCGAAATGATTCTTGGTAAAATGAATATCTGCAAAATATGATTGTGATCAAAGAAAAAATATGCTAAGTAACATTATGCCAAGCATTGGTTTGCCAACTAAAATGTTGCAATCAGTTGGTTGGGAAGTGAAATTAGGCGAAAAGTATTTCGGCCAGATGGCAGTACACCATTTTTAGCACTTGACTGCACCTATTTACAAAAATCTGAATAAGTACTCACACTTGATGGTGTCAGTCTTGAAGGGCGCGGGCGGGGGCGGCGGGGGTGGAGGTGGCGGCGGGGGCGGGGGCGGCTTGTCTGCAACCATACACTTTTGTACTCGATGCTACGCGACACCAAACACGCCACGAAGCATTGCATACTTACTCACGTCACAACCACACAATAGCAGCTGCTGTAATTACCACACAAGCGACGCTACACTCTACACACATCAGCAAGCGCGGTTTCCGTTGCAACGGCACAAGTATACAGAAGAACGCCACAAACAGCACGCAATGGATCACAAAGAGCACGCGAAGATAATTCAATAACATCGCGGCGGAGAAGGCCCGTACCAAAAATAGAGATATTGTCAAGTCCCTTTGAATTTGAGCGGGCGCATTCCGTGACGTAGGTCTCGGACGGATTGGCGACTTACTCGCCTGCCAAAATTACCTCAACAACTTGACGGTAGTCACTTGTCAATAATGATTATTCGTCGGCTCAGACGAATGTTATGAGTTGCCAGTGTTAAGAGACAATTATCTAACTTGGTGAAATGACAGATGCTTTAGAAGCCAGCGAGTCTAGAATAGAACTTGCGTTAAGTATTGTATACAAAGCTAATATGCTCTCTGAGAAGTCTGGTTGTGAGAAAACGACGAATAAATGCTCTATTTGAAGCGAGAAACGCGACCATAATAGACCATTGACGGGTTTCTTATTCAAGACATTTTAATGACTGCCCCTGTCACTAGGGTTTGCAATATTCGTCCAATTTCAGTATTCGAATAATACGAATACTTCGATTTCCAATATTCGAATATTCGAATATTTCGAATTAATCGAATATTTTTGAAAACTAACAAAATAATGATTCAAGTTGTTACAATTCAAAAATATCAACATTTATGGTCGATGATAACAATGAAACTTCTAAAATAATAATTGCTGCTGCAAGTTATGTAATTTTATAATATCTGACTGGTAAAATTTTAAAATATAGAATAATTGAGGTTTCTTTTTTATAATTAGTCACAGTATTACTTTGCATTATAATAATTTAACTTTTGAGATAAATCACAGCAGTTACAATATAATATTACTTTGTAACAGTAAAATTAAATCAGTAATAAACAAACTTTTTCCATGTGTAAAAAAACGGTTAGCATAACGTATCACGTAGGTACGTATATGAACACGTACAAACACAACAATTTTAATGATGAGTTTAGTATTAGTAAACAGACTCATCATAACTGAATCTTATGGTATATAATGGTTCTATCTGGTGAAGATGCCAGAAAGAATGACAAAATGGTATCTTTAATCTGATTCTAAAATTAAAATAATTAATTAAATATTACTTTGTTTACATAAAGATACTATAAACAAATATGCAGATATAAGACAAAACAGTTCGTAATAGCTGCCTTATTAAAATTTCACGAAATAATTAGGGTCTGTAAGGTCTGATGAGGCCTTTCCTAATAACCGCTTATTATAGTTTGATTTTGGCAGGAGTAAAGAAAATAATACGTTATATGTCTTAGATTAAAGCATTTTTTAAATATTTAAATATATTTCCACGGAATTGTTAATGTGGAGGAGATTTCTAAGCATTTTATTTAAGATTTTCGCAAAGGTAAATGATGTCAGAAAAAAATCTGCACTATTCGAAATATTGGTTTTATTCGAATAATGAATGTTGCCGAATTCGAATAATATTTGTGGCGAATAATTCCAATTCTCGAATATTCGAATATTCGAATTGCAAACCCTACCTGTCACCAATCTTGCGATGGTGGTCTGTCAAATGTTATACTATTAAGGTAACATAAAGCTTCAGGCCAGGGAGCTCGCTAAAAGCCGTGAAGAGGTTGACAATAATGTGTAACGTCTTTACGCGAGCTCCCAGAAGAGGAAGGGAGAACACTGGGGAGGAGCGAAGCACAAATAGACACGCACAAAGTTTCAATAAAAAATTTAATGTAAAAATGTATACAAACAAAGAGCAGAAGTGCTCTAGACACGCTCCGACAATATATTAGTTAACATCTATAGCCTTATTTGTATCTTCGTCTATAGTACAATAAATATAATATACCAGCTTATAGAATCTGACTCGAAATATAAAAACAATAGACACTAAAGTTACGTATACTAATTTGTAGAAGGGGTCTTGTACCTAAGCGTACACCGCGCGGGTCACTGAACCCACTCAAGTTGTTTTACTAAATGCTTTAGGCTGCTGCGTATTGACTTAGTTAAGCTACGTTTCCAAACATGCATAGGTTCGTAGCTTAATTAGGCCGATTTGCATCAATATATTTTAACTCAAGTCTGGAGGTAAGCAGCCCACAGTTAGAATTGTTCGGGCGCAATTGTGCTGGTCGATGTGACTCGGCCACGGCACTCCTCTCAATTGTAGAACGATATAAAACGTTACATATCCTCGTATTTCCTGGTTTATGTCTTGGTTTAATTCCAGGAACTACGTTGTACCAAATACTTTTCGGTGCACTTTAGGTTTAGATACGCGACTAAACCGAAACGTTTCGCTTTGGAATGCATGAGCAGCCACTGTAAGTAGGTACACGATATCAAATAAATACCTACACACAGGTTTGTTTCATTTTACGATTGGACTTTGGGATACGATTGAACTAACGTGTGAGAACATACAATACAACACATGACGGACAGAAGCACACACGCGCGGGGTTCCGCTACTTGCGCCGGCGACCGTATCGCGACGAACTCGCGATAATTAATACGATACACTACTGATATGTGATACATGATTAATGCATAATTACGTTGGTTGCGGTGGACCGCTTTGGTTTCGAAGCGCGCGACTACGCAACTACGCAACGTTGCCAGCATACTCATGTGAGCTTAGCGTAATGTATTTATTATGGGAAAGACAAGAGAACCCTGTTAGAAAGAGATTAGCATCTTATTTATCACTCGATAATACAACGATAGGTTAACGGGTAACGTAAAGTTATACCTACCTCGGATATTATCACCAGCTCTGCACACGAGTCCATTGGACACATTGTTCGCAATATAGGTAGATAAAGGTTGCGAAAATTATTATGAGCACTTATGAGCGAGAGAGATGACCGATTAGAAGGCGTTATAGGATAATGTCCGAGGTATAGTGGACGGCGCGGCGTGGACGTTAAATGCTCAGTTGAATAAGGCCTCACTCACTCACCCGAGGTATAGTGGACGGCGCGGCGTGGACGTTAAATGCTCAGTTCAATAAGGCCTCACTCACTCACCCGAGGTATAGTGGACGGCGCGGCGTGGACGTTAAATGCTCAGTTCAATAAGGCCTCACTCACTCACCCGAGGTATAGTGGACGGCGCGGCGTGGACGTTAAATGCTCAGTTCAATAAGGCCTCACTCACTCACCCGAGGTATAGTGGACGGCGCGGCGTGGACGTTAAATGCTCAGTTCAATAAGGCCTCACTCACTCACCCGAGGTATAGTGGACGGCGCGGCGTGGACGTTAAATGCTCAGTTCAATAAGGCCTCACTCACTCACCCGAGGTATTTTTCAATGTACGTTAGAAAGAGCCATACGGACGCGTCCATGTGTTACAATAATGCATTACTATCCTAACAAATATTTACGGCCCCGGTGCTCTTTTTACCGGTTGTAAAAGCCCGTTTGTAAACGTCACCTCAAGCTTGAGCGAGGACTTGTACGGTATGTAAAACTATAAAGGATAATCTCGGTCGCCGGCTAGAAGTATCGGAACTCGCCCTTCTTGCCGAGCCGTTCGCGGCGCACCCAGTCGGCGGCGGCGTCTCCGCGCGCGTCTCCCCGCGGGTCTCCCCGAGCGTCCCCACGGATGTCCCCCCGAAGTTCCCCGCGAGGTTCGCCCCGAGGTTCCCCGCGAGGATCCCCCCGAGGTTCCCCGCGAGGTTCCCCCCGAGGTTCCCCGCGAGGTTCGCCCCGCGCCGCGCCCGCGCCCGCGCCCCTACCAGCTGCTCCTGTGGGACTGCTGCCGCCGGAGCCGCGCCCGCCGCCCTCCTGCAACAGATACCGGGACATTAGGATATATGTCAGAAGACATATTACGCCAATTTTTTTTATTACGGCCTAACTCTAGGGTACTATAGGGTAAAACCGGCCAAGTGCATGTCGGGCCACGTGCAATGTAGGGTTCCGTAGTTGCCTGTCTGTATGTGTTACATCGACACGCGCCAAGTAAATGGTGCGGTTGCGTCGGCCGAATTTTTATTTGGTCGACTATTACTCGGTAACTAGTAATGTCTACTTAGCCTTGATAGTTTTCCTATTAAATTCATTATATTATGTACTACTGCCACGATTCTTACATTCCCAGTAGACACAAATGGACCACTAAGTTCAATGGACTTTATTATAAATTCAACATTTTTGAACAAGCTATTCAACGATACGCGGCGGCGCCCACACCATGGATTTGACGAGAAAATAAATTACATCCACACTTTAAGTGTAAGTAATATTTTTTTCACCTCAGCAGCTCGAACAAGCATATTTTGTTGCGTGAAAACAATGTGCAACATGCGGTTTTACTCAGTCCGCGAGACAAAGTAGCTTTTTAATTTTGATGCACATGTCATCGTATGGGGTCTATTATAAGTTTAGAATATTTTAACTTTATTAGCTCTGTCCCTATCATTTCATTACGAAAAAAGAAAACGGAGGACATAGGTCGATCCATAGTTCGACCATCGAATTTCAAAGTAGACCCCCAAAAAAGCGCGAAACAAGTAACACGTTCGAAAACTATCAAATTAACAAGTTTAAATTACCAAAATAATTACACAAAGGAATTTTCAATTGAGGAATATTTAAAAAAAAACGTCTCGTCCGTTTTTCATAATAAATAGGTAGACATGATTTTTTTTACGCAGGCTGATTAATAATATTATCAATCTTATTTTTTATGAACGTATACCACAGATGCAGTTTCCGCGCGCCCCGCCCCTTTTAAGAATTGCGCGCTGTTCATTTGTTTCAGTTTGTATTAAGTAGGTATATAAAAATATATAATATTATCAAGTACCTATGTACTTGATACTATGATATATTTTTTGGTTGATCTGGATTGCTGCTCCTTAGTTGAGGGCGGCAACATACCGATTACTAAGAAGTCCTTGAGAGCGGCCTGTGTCCAATAATCAAGGGTTAGGTATGGCCTGAGGGGCATCTGCCACTCTCTAGGAAGGCACAACTCTCCAGCGGGATTAAGAACACCGCACACCCAGTACAAAAAAAAGCTCATTGAATTTTCTTGAAAAAAAAGCAATTTTGCGTATTTAAGTGTATTTTTTAAATATATCGTCTCCCTTGAAAGCATAATTGTGGACCTCCGGGTGCATTTTACATTTTAAATACAATAATCATGAAAAATGTAAAAAAACCTCCAAAAATTGATGGAAAACAAAGACACTATTAATCACTATGACATAGTGCCCAGTGTTCTATGAAGATAATGAATGAGTGACATGCTACGACATTGTGATATCAAGGTTCATCACTTATGGATCACAACTTCAAATATTTTTTTTTCCGAATTCAATAATTTTGAAACACTGAGACCGAAATAGAATAACTGCGGATATTCTATGGAGCCATCCTTTAAATTTATTGCTCCTATTACAGGTCACACCCTGTATTTTTTAAGTACACCTTGCAAAGCGTGATGTTTCGCACTTTTTTATTGGTCGGTGTAATGATATTCGGAATTTTGAAAATCGGTATTCTAAATAGTAATGGGAATTCTAATTTTGGATATTTCGGATTAATTCAGTCGGATTTTTTATTGTTCGGTGTATTGAGATTTGGAATTTTTCTACATTATGAGCAGGAAATATTTTACGAAGCGCCCATTATAGCGTTTGTTAATTATGCAATTGGAAATTATAAAAAAATATAATTGTAACCGATGAAATTATGCAAATAATTTTTATTCATTTTGTTTTTATGCAAATTACCAGGTATACAAGCCGAAATTATGCTATTCGTTGTTATGAAAAACGAAAATATGCTATTTGTTTTTATACGAAACATTACACACCCCAAGAAAGTGTCTAAACTATCTCTTTTTTCATAATAATTACAGAATGGAACAAAAATAGGTATTGCAGGCGTGCCGCAAAACTTATTTTTCAGAAGAAAGGATTTGCATTCTTTTCAAAGTGGCGTAACTTGGAAAGCAAAAATTTTTAATGGTAGGTACTTACGTATTTTTTTTAATGTTCTATAATGAAATGACTTTTATATAACACGTATTTTTTTTCCATTCCAATCTGACCATTTTTATTTATTCCCCATACATTGCTGGGTCAATTTTCACAATTTTATTTTTCTCAAAAGCGATATCGTTTCATAGAAAGTTTTTGCCTCTTCACAACTCCTATTTAAATACCTATACTAAAAAACACAAAATGGATTATTGCCAAGAAAACTCACAGTTTTTTTTTCATACAGGGTGTGCGTGCGGTCCTTTGGGTAAATGTTCGGTTAATATGTTTTTCCTTACATTTGACGAGTTACTTTTATCTCTTAACAAAATCAGGGCTACGTCCTGGCACGCCAGGTGGGAGGGTGGGACTGACCTGGTAGTGCGTGTAGATCGGGTTGGGGTACAGGTTGGGGTCCTGGTCGGCGGCGGGCGCCACGATGGTGTGCGGCACGTGCGCCGTCACGCCGCGCCGGTTGCGCGCGCGCCACCACTTGCGCGAGTCGTCCAGCACCTGCGGACACATTCACACGTTACTTACTTAAATGTGGTAATGAAAAAAAAACACACTCGCGTGTACCGATTTTTGATATTATTAGGATTATCTGGTTGTCTTACGGCTGGATAAAACCTCGCTATCCTCGGTATCTGCACTTCTTCCGACCAATTGTCGACAAAGGCGACCATCTCGCGCAAGTCCTCTGGTAGCAAAGTGTACTGACCTCGAGGTACTCGCCCCGCACGACGCTGAGCTCCTTGTCGTTGTTGGCGGTGCGCGGGTACGTGACGCGCACGACGCGCCCGCCGCGCGCGCCCACACCGCGCGCCCACGCCTCGCCCAAGTCATCTGTGTAACACAACACAAGCACAACGCTGGGAATGGAGTAGGTATCTCTCTCTGCCTCTCATGTGCAGGGAGGCGCGACAGAGAGCACAAGAAACGGTAGCTACGCCTCGACGGCTAACATATTCAGAATCAAATAAATAAATAAATGAATTTTTTTTCTGCAAGTAGGCCGTAATGGCACTTTTACAAGTCAAAATTCTACCAGCGTTTTTGAAAAAGAACACCACTCTTAAGAAGAAACGCCGAAAAAAACTCATCAGTCAGTCATTTTTTGCCAAAGAAGCTTATTAAAATGATAGTTTACCTATACTTAAAGTAAGTCAAACTGAATATGAATACTATGTAAAAAATCAATCATAATATTCATACTGCGTTACATAATGCAAGACAAAGATTAAAAAAAAAAAGAATGGAAATGCTACTGTTAGGTAACTAAATTCTTGGGTACATGCTTTCTGGAAGGAACTTGTCATCTAGCTCATTAGACGTGGAACAAAGACCATCAATTATGAATTTGTCAGTGAGATAGTCCTCAACCTTAATTAGCCTTTGACATCAATGTTTTTTTCAAGTAATTTTTCAAGTTTTGCTTAGTTTGGGATTGGGACGTTTTGTGTATGATTGTCCCTTATTCAAATAAATTGTAGCGAACAATGCAAGAGAGTGGAGTGGAGAGAATGTGGTTTTGGTTGTGGGTAGCTGTTTGCATACTGACCGTCGTCGTCGTGGCGGTAGGGCTCGCGCTCCGGCGACGAAGCCGCGGAGCCCGAGTCGTCGCGCGCGCGCGGCGCCGGCGACCTGCGGGGACCACCGTTACTTACTACACACATCTTATGGCCGGTTCCAGTAATCAATCGACCGATAGTTTTCCTTACCGGCAGGTACATTTTGACAGATTACCCGTAGAAAATGTGTCAAAATGTAACTGTTGGCAAGGAAAACTATAGGTGGATTGATTATTGGAGCCGGTCATTACACTACCCAGGAGAGACGGCTTGCTCAGCAGTTCAGCAGTGGGTTATATAGAAAGGCTGATGATGACGAAGATACTATTTTTGGGAGCTCGACATGAGACCAGAATAATTCAAGTGGAGATGGGCGGGGCACTTGATAAAACAAGTCGGCCGAAAGACGGTTATAATGATGGTGTCCAATGTTACTGTGATGTGTAGACCAATAGGCTCGTTGGTCAAACAACAGCATGTTCTTGTATTTGGTACATTTTTTTGGTGATCCCCCCTAACCGATCGATGAATGAATGAAGATGAGAATCGATGGTAAAGCGTTTTTTATACGGCTCTAAGGTGGTTTGGTTATAATATATACATATCTGACATTATTTTTCATTAATAGGCTGGTGACGCTTCATACTAATTGACGTTAAACTATGACGTTACACTTTGCCATGGAAAATCAAGTACAGTATGATTAACTGTTAGCTAACCACTGACAGATAGTTTGCCTTCATTTAATTTTCAACTTTATTCTACTGTAATTGCTCTGTTTCGGTCGCGAAATACTGCGTTTAGGTCCAATAGTTGTCATATAATTTTGTTCTATAAAAGCGTAAGGATTCTATTGGTAGCTTTAAATTTACTTCTGACACAAAAATAATTTATATTTTTCTAAACTTTCAAAGGTCCATATCTTCTATGATGTAAATTGTATTTTGTAATTTATACTTTAATACATTATTTTGATGGTTTACTATCAATTAGCGTCGAAACCAAGTGGTTCGTGTGCAGATGGGTGTTAAGGTTGTATAACCACACCGAGTTACAAGAGAGTGAAAAAATCTCGACACATGCGAATGGCGCTTTTCATAGACGAACTTCGGCGGTATCCTCCACCTCGTCCTGAAACTGTTGGGGTGGCGTGGTGCAAGACAAGACAAGACAAATACGGTGTCACAGAAGCGCACCTGGTGTAGGGCGGGTAGTGGTCGCGCTCGCCGTACAGCGAGGGCTCGTCGCGCTCGTAGTAGCCGTCCGGCGCCGGCGCCGCCTCGCCCGTCGCCGGCGCGCGCCGCGGCGGCGACCTGCACGCGCGCGCGCACACGTCAGCAACACGACACGACACAACACAACACGCACACAGGTAAGGCGTAGCCAGGGCTCTGTTCAGAGGGCGAGGGCATGCTCTAAGTGTACCCTTACCCAAGCCTACCTAAGCCTGCCTTGCTAGGGTGGGGCAGCTACCTCTCTGTGCACATACCTGGCTACGCCTATGCACAGGAACATGATGGTGATGAAGACATACAGTATGGCATTTAACAATATTCAAGGCAAGGTGAAACTAGAATATTAACAGAAACAATCACTAAATGTAACATAATCGCAACTTTTACTGATTCCTGTAGTAGTAGAACTTAGCATTGTGTTTGTGACATATGGCCGCGGGTACCTGCGGAGCGGCTGGTCGTCGACCTGGTAGTCCGGGGACCACCCGTCCATGAACACGGGCTGGTACGGCGGGATGCTGGTCTTCCACTGCTCTCTGCAACACACACGCGCATCATACTCACAATTTGAATATTCATATTCATATTTATTCATAATAATTCATATTATATGTCAACAATCATAATCATAAAATTACATAAAACTCATGAATAGTATAATATCTGCCGAGTTATCCCTTTTAAAAACTGTTTATTCCGCTCTTGGACAATCGATAATCTCCTACTGCATTCTTGCCTGGGGAGGTACCACCTCGACTATCCTTCTGAAATTAGAAAGAGCGCAAAGAGCGTTGCTGAAGGTAGCCTTGAAGAAATCAATTAGGTATCCTACGAAGGTCTTGTACAATGACGCTCAAGTACTCAGTGTTCGAAAGCTCTATCTCTTGAGGGTGGCTCTGTCGGTACACAAAATGGTTCTCAACTCATCAAACTACAATAGGTTACTTAAAAATCGAATATTTAAAATTCCTACGACTACCGTCAAAACCACATTTGCACATCGTTTTTCAGTCTTCCTCTACCCCCAAATCTACAATCGTTTAGTTAGTTTGTACAATTTTAAGGAATACTCGGTCTTGGAAACAAAAAGCTGTCAACAGTTAATATGATGTACTTATCCTTTTTAGACACAGAAAACATTATTAGAATAATATCGTAACTTAACACACACATACACACCTCACATACACACACTCACACATAAATAAAATAAAAATAAAAAGCGTTTATTTCAGACCCAAAACGATCCATAGTGGGTTAGTATCGACAACATCTTACATAGGTACTATGTTAATTAAATAAAACACAGACACAAACAAACAAATCCATAAAAATTTCTTAAAACTAATTATTATTATTTCGCCCTCCCTAATAACAACCTCCATCCAATACTGAGAAATCTTTTGTTGGATAACCCTCTGTACTCTGTTCACGAGTTCATGGAAATAATGTTTTAAGTATAATTATTTGATTTATTGATACCTAATCTGATACTATTTCTTGTG
Organism: Epinotia ramella; assembly: GCA_947578815.1. Taxonomy (NCBI): domain Eukaryota; kingdom Metazoa; phylum Arthropoda; class Insecta; order Lepidoptera; family Tortricidae; genus Epinotia; species Epinotia ramella. Next base: position 17,096,796 of record OX388223.1, read on the forward strand.
CTATATTTATATTGTATTTCTACTGTGAAATCGTAATACGTAAATTGACATTGTTTATTTTTGTTTAAAATTAATTATCCACTAGTTGTTAAATGACAATCCGTAATCGGAGATACTATTCCCACTTTCTGTATTGACATTTTGAATATTATTTAATTTTTATTTCTTATTATTGACGATCGTGATAAGGATTCTTATAATTTTGACATTGTATGCGAATCTATATTGTAATTTTTATCTCGAAAAAAAAAAAAAAAAAAAAAAAAAAAAAAAAAAAAAAAAAAAAAAAAAAAAAAATACTTAGCGAGCGGACAGTCCAATCGCTCTCCCAACTCCGTCAGGAGGCTGTTGCTGCTACTTTGCACTTTCCTTATCAACGACGCTATTCTTTTACGCCTTATGGCAAAGAAATCGTCTGTGCGCGCCTCCGCGAACATACCCGACGCGCTGCAGTGCCTCGGTAGCCTCAGCAGCGTCCTCAGGGTGTTGTTGTACTGGACGCGTATTGTTGTTAGTTAACAACCCTAGTACTTCAATGGATTTCGATCGCAGTTTACGATGTCTGGTTATAGGTCCTTTGTGTAAAACTTACCCACAGACTGCACGTGTAAAACGTCTGACAATACGCTTTAAATAGCGTCAGCTTTACTTGCGACACATATATATACACACACATACACACCACACACACATACACATACACACGTAAACAACGTGTTGACACTCAATTAGAATTAAACTTTATAGGTTTCTATTAGTTATCTGGTTGTATTATCTATTACTAAGCTTTATTAATTTAAATTTACCTATTCTAGTTTTTATTTCTCTTTTAAACATGGTTGAAATAGCCGCTTTTGTAATACCTTTTGTAAATCTCGTACTAAATTCGCTAAATCTATAAAAAGTGTGCTCGATAAGCCATGATTTGAGTCGCGATCTAAAGCCGGCCAGTGACTGTGCATCTGTGGAATGCGCCGATAGTTGGTTGTAAACGAGCGGTCCCATGACATGGGTGAGTTTGCCAGACTTCGCCAGTCTATGCTTAACACCAACAAGTTTCTTAGCGTTACGCAGATTACGACCGTGTATATCTGCTCCTCTCGCGTATTCATGGAAATTACATCGCACGTATGTAGCCACCTGAAATATTACAAATAGCGTGAGTATCCCGAGGGCCCTGAAGTAATGTCTTGCGGAGACACTTTGGTCTACCTGTGCAATCGCTCGTACGGCTCTGTACTGTAACATATTGTAGAAGCGTGTTCACAGTGGTGAAATAGCACGAGTGCACCACATCGGGGGCACACGGTGCCTCCCTTAAAAACTAGGTTTGTATATTCCTAAAATGATCCGTTATTAAAATAAGGAGTAGGGAATCTCCACGTGACATGGTACACCTGCAAGAGCTGCCAGACGAGAACGCCGCGGGTAAAAAAATAGATTTTACAAAAATCCACGATTAAAAACAGTAGTTAATATTCTGCATCCTATCCGCGGTCGCATTTATCGACAATAGGTACAATAATAGTACATTACTTATCAAGGGCTGTAAAAGAAAGAAATCCCGAAATCGCAGGTATTTGTGACCCGAGCCGTAGGCGAGGGTTGTAAATATGCTATAGAGGGCTTCCTTTTTTACTGCCCGTGGTGAGTACACAATTTTACGTCTTCACGCTGCGCTGCGCGTACGGTAAAACTCGCATTGTGGCCAGGTGTGACGTAAATAAATAATAATAACCGTCTTGTTGTTATCTGCATGTTTGGTATCTGCCCGAAACGGCGCCGCTATCGGGACATGCTAATGCTAATGGGTCCGCCTTAATCTATGAATAATAATAATAAGGCAGTCTATAAATAAACAGCGGCATTAAAAAACGTATTAGTGACACTGCTTTTATAGTTGGCAACTTCAAACTCAAGTCATAGCAATAAAGAAGAAATAAAAAATCGGCCAAGTGCGTGTCAGGCCACGCGCAATGTAGGGTTCCATAGTTGCCTGTCTTTCTGAGTTACATCGACACGTGCGCGCCAACTAAATGGGTGCATCGGCCGAATTTGTACGAAAGTTGACCTTTCTAAGTACATTTTAAGTTGGTCGACTATTATTCGGTAACTAGTTATGCCTACTTAGCCGATCGTTTTCCTTTTAAATTCATTATATGTACCACTGCCACGATTTTTTTCACAATCCCAGTAGCAGTCATCTACCCGGCAGGGCTGACTGACGGCCAGACGGACATGGCGAAACTATAAGGGTTCCTTGTTGACTACGGAACCCTAAAAAATGAGTGTCAATTCCTTTAATTAAGGTGTCAAATATTGGGATAACTTTACTTAATATATATCTATCTAGATATCTCACTTTTTCATTGTATGGTATCGATCGATATGTTACGAGGTTGGGAAATGCCTAGCCACGACGCTGCATGTATGTATAACTGACCTGGGTATGAGCCACGCGTCTCCGAGCGAGTGCCAGAGCTCGGTCTCCTTGCTGGTGACGCAGTTGGCGAGCAGGTTGAGCGCGTCCCTGGTGAGCAGCGGCTGCACGACGCGCGCCGGCAGCGCCCCCGCGCCCGCCGCACCCGCCCCGTCCGCGTCCTGCGCCGCGTCCACGATCAGCGCCAGCGGCGTGAACAGGAAGTGCACCAGCTCCGGCGCGTTCGGGTCGTGGATGTGAGCGCGCAGCCGCGCCAGCAGGTTGAACGACAGCTTGAACTTCTGCAGCACGTCCACGAAGTCCCGCTCGTGCGGCGGCCGCGTGCGCAGCGCTAGCATGCCGTCACCCGCGCCCGCGCCCGCCTGTCGCTTGCCGCGCGCGCGCCGCCTGCGCTCCAGCTCGCGGCCCGCCGCCGCGGCGTGCTGCAGCCGCGCGATGAACTTCTCGATGTCGTCGAAGCAGCGGTTGAGGATGGCGATGTCCTGCTCGTACAGCCGCTCCGAGCCCGTCGAAGACGCGTCGTCCCGCTCCCGCTCGCGCCCCAGCTGCGCCGACATTTGCTGCAACACAATAACAAATTGCTTAGAAAAACGGATTGCCGAAAGTATTTCTAGTAACAAAAGTTGTACCAAACGAAACGATTCGGTTCCGCAAATGATTCATATAGACGCTTGTTACAAAGCAATGTATCTTAAAGATTGCTCGTAGCTCCTGCTTTGTAACACACAGACACACACTCACAGTCATGACGGCCTCCCACTGATGGCGCGTCAGCGTGTGGTACATCCGCGCCATGTTGTATATCCGCAGGGCTCCGAGAGTGCGCGTCCGAGCGTGCGCGCCTCCACCGCGACCGCGACTGCGGCCCGCGGCTTATCGCCGCCGATTACCGCGATAACGTATCGCCGATGCTGATTGTATCGATTGTTTCCAATCCATAAATTCGAAAGCGATGTGCTACTAATTTGCATTTTTATCGCGATTCGTGATCGATAGGATTTAAATTTATGATATTTTTCAAAACAGTAGGCTTGAAAATGTTTTTGTGCGTCATTATTATAAAGATAAAGTAACAGTTTTCACAATTTAAAAAAAAATGCTTCTTTATCGACTAGGCGGTCCATATGACGGAGTATCGAACTGTAGGAAGGGCTGCGTACAAACGCCAACACAGTTAACTGACCATCCTGTATTTATATATAGAACCTTATTACAATTACAATGCGTATAAAGTGCACGGATGGTCAGTTAGCTGTGTTGTCGATAGTACAGTCACGATACTTGCTCATATCAATAATAAGATTCTTCCCGCCAAAGCAGTCAGTCCGGGGACAACAGCCTACTCGCTCTCGTCCACAGAAAAGCCAACAGTTGGGCCTAGGCTGATAATGATGCTGATTCCTTCTCACCTGCCTGCGCGGCCGCTCGATATCTTCTCTCTCTCGTTCTCTCTCTATCACGAAGTCCCGCCCCACGTCCCCCGCGCCGCCGCCGCCGCCCCTGCAATTGAACACACTATTAACAATTTGCAAATTTCTCATGCACTTACAGCTTACAGGTATAAATCTTTACAGTAGATACTTTTCGCACTTGGTTATTTTCTTCAAATCTTTATGAACCGGTTTCACGTAGCGTAGGCGGCTTGACTGTCAAAGAACTGACTGTCTGTTTGATTGTGTGTGCCACTAAGCTAAGCGTTTCCCTATTTTAGGCAGGATTTGTTCCTCAACCGACGATACGCTCTAACGGTACATCGGCGGAGTTTAGCATGCCCACTTACGCGCTGACGGTTAGAATCAGCCCATACTTCGCACAGCGATAATTACGCGCATACCGTCGATCGCCCAAAGACAACTCGATCGACCAAATCCAGCCTAAACACAACAAAAATGTAACGCACAGCATACAACACAAATAATGGGCTTCGTGACTAGAACAACTCCAGGTACCGGTATTGGGTGCGGCGCGCGCGCAGTCGCCTTCGGCAGTGCATCTCGCGGGATGCTGACACACACTGTCGCGCGCCCATCTCGCTGTCAGACGTATTTTATCTTATCTTCCCAATACGTCCGTTAATCTCAGGGCTACTCTTAAACGTAAAACAGTACGTCTAGCACAACTTGCTGCTCTGTCGCTTCCCGCGCGACTGGGCGTCTCTTTGACTCACTCGCACCGTGCAAATTAGAAAGAGGAGGGTAGATCTTTCTCGACTCGCGTCGCGGCGCGGCGTCAGTTGTGCTAGGCCCGCTACATTGCTTCGATAGTGAGATACAGAGACCTTCAGATAACTTCTTGTGAAGATAATTCTAAATGCTTGGTGTTTATTTTTTGAATATACTTTCGTTTGCCTGCCAAGCGTGAGAACAATTTATTTTGTTATCCATCTTTCAAAAGTGAGATGTATAAAAGCTTTGGTGAGTACTCACTTGAGTGCGTTGAGCTCCTCGACCAGCGCCTGCGCCCCGACGTCGTGGCACTGGAAGATGTGCAGCTCGCGGCGCGGGGGCTCCGGGGGGTGCGGCGCGGGCGCGGGGGGCGCGGGGGACGCGGCGGGCGGCGCGGGCGCCGGCGGGCCCACCACGAACGCCAGCACGTTGTTGTACAGCTCCGCCGGCTCGGGCGACGTGAACGCCGTCGGCGAGTGCACCCACGCCGCCGGAAAGCGCTCCATCACCGACTGCAGACCACAAAACACAAGTCACGAGGGAGGGTGGAACAAGTAAACGTCGTGTCGTATCAAGCTGTCAAAGGAGTTCAAGAAAGAGGTGCGTTACTCCACCGGCAAATGGCCGGCGATGTGGGAAGGCTGCGTTTTCAGCAGAGCTGCAGCAGCAGAGAGGATTGTTTGTTTTGGTACCATAGCTTGTCTCTGGTGGAGACGGGCTGAGTGCGTGTCCTCCCCGCTCTATCACAAAGCTTGATTGCTAAGTTCTATTGGAAAATTGTAGATTCGTCGATTTCACACATTTCAGGGGGCCTAGACAAGGTTACAATCGACAAGCGCTAACGCCAATAGAAAATGAATAAAATGTGTGGGAATGACAGATGTTAACGAAAAGTGTTTCGTCGTCGGCATCTGTCATTCCCCTACATTTTATTAGTTTTCTACTGGCGTTAGCGCTTGTCGATTGTAACCTTGTCTACAGCCCCTGGTGAAAAAACGGCCCTAGACAAAATTCTGTTGCATTGCATCGGAGGGTAAGATAATGCAAGCGCGGCTGTCAAGCGGCGGTCGTGGGTTCGAATCCCGGCTCGTACCAATGAGTTTTTCGGTCAAGGAAAACATCGTGAGGAAACCGGTCTAATCCCAATAAGGTCTAGTTTTCCCTCTGGGTTGGAAAGTCAGATGGCAGTCGCTTTCGTAAAACTAGTGACTATGCCAAATCTTAGGATTAGGTGTCAAAGCGGACCCCGGGCTCCTTTAGGGGCATTTCCGGGAATAACGCTAGGAGGATGATGATCGGAGGATAAGATAAATCTTTGAAACACTGAGCCAATGTAGTAAGGAAGTAGCTACATTCTATTTCTCATGAGGATCAAATTAACCATATACTCGTGTGTATCCTAGTTTCTCGCTATAGCACAGAATAGACATACGGTGCGGTTTGTGTAATCACAGAGACAGTGGTCTCTTAAGATACAAGCAGGGAATGTAGTAATTTCCTACATGAACTCGTCGATTATATGGCTTGATCATTGATGAACGCATAAGGCCCGTAATCGTGATATACCGACCGTGATCGCGGGCAAGGCCACTCACCCCTGTCTCGTAGTCCATCACCAGGACCCACTGTCCCTCCAGGCACAGTTGCATCTTCTGACTCCATATTCCTGGAACGACCAACACAAACCATGACTTAGCATAATTGTTTAATACGTCGGTATTTATGACTTTGTATATCTTATAAGTATTATTATTATCAGCTTCATTATCGAAGCATTAGTTGAACACGATACACAAGTGCCTATTGTTTTGAAGACAAGGTAGGTGACGTACCGACACACTTACTTACACGATAAAGTAATCCATACTTATGTAATTTATTTATTTATTTATTTATTTATTTATATTTCCACACATACAATTATCATTACAGGCTGAACCCAATGCGATAATGTAGCAAAAAAATTATCTATTATAATAAAATAACGAACTATTCAATATAACAAAGAGTTACTAATGCTACTTTTGTGAATTCACTCATCGTACAAGATTATAGGTCTACATGCGTGGCTATGAGGTTCAGGGTGCGCATGGCGCGCGTCATCGGCGCCTCGCGCAGCAGCTTGGTGCGCCCGAGCGGCACGGCCAGCAGCCCGGGCTGACGGCGCGCCCCGGTCGTGCGCGGAACACAAATACCCACCGACCCCAATATATCCGCATTGTATATCTTACCCCTAAGCAGCTTAAAGATATATGTAACAAGTGCTAGCTCCCTTCTGACTTTCAGCTGATTGTATCCGACCATGCCTAAAATAAACAATGTCGGATACATCAGCGGATAAAACGGGTATACGCCATATTGCCTCATATACATATACCTAATAAACTTATTCTGTATCCGCTCTAACATAAGAATATACTTTGCTTCGTGTGGAGCCCATATTTCAGCATTGTATTCTAGCTGGCTTCTAACCAACGCATTATACAAAGATGTTATGGCCTTCATATTTGTGAATCCATTAGCCATCCGTAGTACAAACGCTAGATTCCTGAATGCTTTTTTACAAATTTTAGAAATATGATTTCGAAACGTTAACTCAGTGTTAAAACTAACTCCTAAATCCCTTACTTCTGTGACTCTAACCATTAAATCTCCATCTACCTTGTAACTATTTTGAATGGGAGTACGTGCCCGAGAGAAAGAGATAGTCATACATTTTTTGGTGTTAAACTGTAAAAGATTGTTCTTGCTCCACTGTACGACTCTGTCGATATCCGCCTGCAACGTTTCACAGTCATCCCCACTATTTACCGCCAGGGACAACTTAAGGTCATCTGCGAATAATAAACACTTAGCATCTTTTACTGTTTTAGGCAAATCGTTTATCATTAATAAAAATTCGAGAGGCCCTAAATTGCTACCCTGACTTACGCCTGACCTCGTAAAATAAGGTATCGATCTGTGCCCTTCATATTCTACATATTGCCGTCTGTCCCTCATATACTTAGTCTGCAAAAAAATAAAGTAAGTGTGGGGTAAAACCGAAGCCTGCCAACTTTGACAGCAACACGTCGTTATCGACGAGATCGAAGGCTTTTTTGAAGTCAAAGTAAGCAGTATCGGCTTGACCCCCACTATCTATTATAGGTATTGGGTCATTCTCAAAAAAGTGGCACCGATGAATTAATTTCGATTTTTTTGGAAAATTTGTAATTTCTTAAACTTTTTTTTATGGACTCGCTAGAAATATAATTAAGTAAGCAATATATAGTGGAAGGAAGTAGTTATTTTAACTAGTTTAGAAGATACAGGCCTTCAAAATTTTGCCGTACACAGGTGAACGACATCGATGTCAGGTGAACGACTATGTGGTAGACAGGTGAAAGACATTGATGTTGGGTGAACGACAATTCATAGTCAAGTTATCGACAGTTGGCGCAGGTTGGCGACAAACATACTCAAATTGAATTGAAATTGATAACAGGTGAACGATTATAGGTGCAGGTGACTAAAAAGCAAATAAAAACTAATTTATAGTTAAATCAAGTGGTTTATTTTTTTAAATTCGTTTTGTTATATTTAAGTTATTTATATCAAAAACGTTTTGTAACAAAATAAAAACATTTTTTCTTGGCATAAATGATTAGTTATACTTATCAGGAACATTATGTCACTACAAACTTACATTATAATTAGACTCTTTATTATGAACTATAATAATACTTGGTCGTATTTATCACAATCATGATTACTTATGCAATGGTTTTATTTCATGCTGTTCTTTTTTGACTAGCCTGACCAGTTTGTTTTTACCATTTTTACATTTAATAGTCTGAGTCCTAGTACCCCATTTCCAGTAGACAACATCAATGGAGTTGTCAAACTCTCCATAAAGCAAACCGTTTTATTTACAACCATCACATTTTTTTAGTAAACACAGAGTATTTAAGGGATCACAACAGATCTGCTGAAGAACTTCTGCTGGAGATTTACAAGAAATCATTTTGTACTTGTAAAGAGCTGAAACAAGTAATCTGAAGTTTTCGTGTGTAGCACAAAGACAGTTCTCCAGGGGCCTTTTTGAAGCCTGTACAATCCAGAATGGTCTAAAACGGCAAAAAGATGCAAAACTCAAACTGTACCCACATGAACGAATAAATTTCTTATGGAGATTGTAAAGCGAGTCATTTAAATAGCGTTTTTGCATCTTTTTACCACCTCTTTTAACATATTCTTTCTTACCCGCTGAGTTGCTGCTATTTTCGTCATCTTCCAGGAATTCCTTAATATCCTTCATTTTCTGTTGGACTTTTACGCCTTTCAGTGGCTTTTGTCTTTTCCTCAAAATATTTTTAAGGTTCGATTTCAGTTTCCCTTTGGATTTTGATATTGTATCTGTCACACATGTATTCAAACTTTTAGCAAATAATGATTTGTCTTTGTTCGACTTTAGATTCTTGTAAGATTCAACTATTCCAGATGCAACCTCTAAATCTGATACTCCTAGATCCTCGTTTGATTTTCTTTCAGAACAGTATTCTTCTTGTAGTATTTCCGAAGCTATATTATTTTGTTGGGGTGGCTCGGGTATCGGTTGGTTAATTGTTGGTTGGTCTGATGGAGAACTTGTTTGAAATTGTCTTAACTGTCGTTTTTTATACGCCTCATTTAATTTTTTGACAGCTTCTAATTGCATTCTAAGTGACAATATTTCTCTGTCTTTTTTATACCTCAGTTTCCGAATTATACGTTGAGCTTTGGGGGAAACGGTTCCTGATGAACATGCAGATGAAATACGTGATGACGAAGGACTTAGCGTCAGAGGTTGAGATCTCAGAGACCTTGGGCCACCAGGTTGGACATTTTGAATATCTACTTCAGCGTTTCCTTCTGGGGCATTCAATAATTGAGCTACTTCTGCATCGCTTTCTGGAGGGCTATTTTCAGCTATGAATTGTTTTTCCTTGGCTTTTTTATCTTTCATTCTTTGATACCTTCTATTTCTTTCTTCTCTCCACTTTTTCCTTTGCATCCGTTGCTGGCGAGAGGTCATTTCATTTATCGGGACAATCTTTTTCTGTTCTTTTCTTTTTTCATACTTTAATTTATTTTTTCTTTGGTATTCTGCATATAGCTCCGGGTTATTCTTAATTTTTTGATATCTTTGTTTCTCCCTTTCTCTCTTTTTCGCTGCAATATCTTCTTTATTCTTTGATTTAGGTTTCGCCATAATGAACTATAACAAATAATAACCCCCATAATTTAATAATTTAAAAACCTCAAATTGGGTAGGGTAATCTACAAAGAAAATGTTTTTTTTTTCATTCTTATTATAAACGATTCATGTACTTGAAACACCGGCTTATTAGTATTGTAAATATTAAATATAATATCGCTCTTACATACAAGTTACGTATAAGTTTGTTAGTAATTGTCGTTCACCTGACATGTGTGTCGTTCACCTGTTTATTGCAAAACAGGTGAACGACATACAGGGAATGGACAAAATGATAGTTATAACATTTATTTAAGCTTACCGTTTGGTTAATGAATTTCATACTAATACACACGAGAATAAACCTTCTTTTGTATGCTATAGGCGAATATCAATGGAATAGCACACACAAAAACCAAAATACGATAGACAGAATAAAGACTACTTACTCATTACAAACTCCCGTTCGCGTACGTTGCTTGTTCGTAATTTTTGTCACGGGCACACCGACGACGTGATACTCCTAGCAGTGTTAGCAGGCAACTGAGGCTCTCGTTTGGTGCGGGGTGAGGCGGGAAAGACGTAATAGTATTCACGCAGTAGTAGTGTTCGTCTCATGACAAGTGGGCGACAGAAACTGTCGTGGACAAACTTTAATTGCAGATAAGTAAGTGATATACGTATAATATTATTATTCAATGCCATAATATTAAATCTTGATCATATACGAAACTTAAATATAGGACTCGAAAGAAAGTACGTTGGATATAAATATGTGTTTATAGGCTCTAAACATGAGTACCTCGTGTTGGGACATGGCAAGTGAACGACAAACTTAGTGTTATATTATTTTTAAAATTTTGATTTAACCTTAGTTTTACTTTAAAACATTCGGCCTTTGTTTAAAAAGTGTCTTTTAATGTATACATAAATTTTAATTATAAGAAAAATGCTTAGCAAAAAAAAAGTTCTAAGACTAACCTCCTGACAGGTTCCGGTGCCACTTTTTTGAGAATGACCCTATTATCTGTGCTACGTGACTCAGAAGATTGCTGGCTGTACTTCGTGTCGGACGAAACCCGTGTTGCGCATCCGCGAGCTGCGCGCTCACCTGCTCATATACTCGTTTGTGAATAGCCGATTCAAATACCTTTGCCGGTGTGGACAGAACCGCCACCGGTCTATAATCCTCTGCCTTATCTCCTGATCCACCTTTCGGTACCGGTATCACTCGAGTAATTTTCCAAATTTCTGGGAATACTTCTAGCTTAAGACAGATGTTAAAGATGTGCAATAGCGGCTCCGCCAGCACTATTCTACAGTCCCTAAATACAGTAATAGCGCCATTTTGCGGAAAACTTCAGAGTACAGCGCGGTTTGATCCCGGATTCTTTGTACCTTTTCACCGACCACGTGAAGTCACGTTCGGCAGATGTTGATTCGTGAAAACCAGTAGAACCGTCATCATTATATGATCCTAGACGTTGGGCGCTAAATCGAGATTTTGACCACTGCTTGTCGTATTTTGATAGGCGAGTCGGATTGCCCCAACTAAATCATACGAATATGCTGTCTGTTCCTTGCTGACAAGTACCTCCGTGGCCGCAGCCACCGCCTCCTGGCGGACGAGGCGGCTCGCACGTCGGCGCACGGGCACTCACCAGTTGTCAGCGAGCAGGCTACTTAACAAAGTATTTCTGTATGCACCGGATTGCGATTTGTTTCCCTACAAGTGGAGTAAACTTAAAAGATTTATTTTTAAATATTATCTGTCACTATATACATTATATCTTGTTGTGTATTATGTATGCGGTAATGCTGTTAAATTTTATATGTAAATAAACACGTGCACGAGAAGGAGAGGGGAAGGGACAAGGATTGAGTAATCGCAGTGTATTTGGTATTTTCTGTGTTAACTCTAATGATAATAAAGGCACTATTAGTCCCCGCGGTATCGTGGCCAGGTGTTCCAGGTACGCACCGTTAGTCTTCTCCAGCTGCAGCAGCCGCCGCATGCCATCGGCGGGGTACACGATGCCGGTCTCCCGCGTCACGGTGAAGGTCGCCAGGTGCTCTAGGGTGTATGCGCCTGCGCCGCTCTGACTGCCGCCGCCCACGCCCCGCAGCCCTGACAACAGAGGTTAAATATCGAAATTAGGATATAAATAATTTGCAAAAGATTAACGAAAAAACATCAATTTAAATAAATAAAGTTGTCAAACCTGTTAGGCAATTTTTTATTGTTTACAGGACAGTATTTTATTAGGGATTTAAATTTACAGAAAAGAATAACCACGAAACAAAAAAAAACGGAAAAGGAAAAAAAAACTAACAAACTAAATTTAACTCTGTGAACCTAAACTATAAATACAGATATCCCCCAAATCGCTGCCACTACGTGCCCATGAGACTGGCTGCGTTACCTCCCTGCATGGTAATGCCAATACGTTGTCAGCCCTATGGTCACCCGAGGACCGGATGAGCATATAGCTTAACTTTAAAAAAATCTTAATTGCATCCGGTCCCCGAGGACCCAGGGTCTCCACGTAATTCTCGCCAAGAGTTGCATATTTGCGGCGCTTTACTGCCTCAGCCACGGCGGTCGTGTCGAGGTGGGACGGCGCTAGGGTATCCACACACGTGGCATCCACCCGCCCGCCCCCGTTGCGAAGGCATCCCGTCGGGTCTCCTGCCGTCATCACGTGCTAGGCCATTAGGCTCGAATGTGGCCGGCACGCTGACACTGACCAGAGCGCGACGGGTGAGGTCGTTGAGGCAGAAGTGGCGGGATATGCGGCCGGCACGCTGACACTGACCAGAGCGCGACGGGTGAGGTCGTTGAGGCAGAAGTGGCGGGATATGCGGCCGGCACGCTGACACTGACCAGAGCGCGACGGGTGAGGTCGTTGAGGCAGAAGTGGCGGGATATGCGGCCGGCACGCTGACACTGACCAGAGCGCGACGGGTGAGGTCGTTGAGGCAGAAGTGGCGGGATATGCGGCCGGCACGCTGACACTGACCAGAGCGCGACGGGTGAGGTCGTTGAGGCAGAAGTGGCGGGATATGCGGCCGGCACGCTGACACTGACCAGAGCGCGACGGGTGAGGTCGTTGAGGCAGAAGTGGCGGGATATGCGGCCGGCACGCTGACACTGACCAGAGCGCGACGGGTGAGGTCGTTGAGGCAGAAGTGGCGGGATATGCGGCCGGCGCTTTTCGAGCAAGCAAGGCCGTGGTGACTCGTCCTATCGTATCGACCATAGTGCCGCAGTGGCAGCGATGTGGTTCCACGATGTTGGCCCGAGATGCAAACCAACTAGCTAGGCTAGGCTAGCTTTATTTGTATAATCGGTAGCCATGTCGTGTCAAGGCTGAGACCATCGCAGGCGTCCGCGGTTGTTACCTTCCCACGACATTTGAACTCGGAAAATGTCATCATGCGAACTGTACATCTAGGTACATACCGTACATCTAGATACATACCGTACATATTATGCTACTCACAACTAGTGTCAATTAATCTTCTCTCTCACCCCTAGCATATATCTTGACCTCGACATTCGTAACAATATTTCACCAACTTTATATTAACTGTTACTTGACAATAACAATTTATATTTTAATGTTTTTATGTAATTAGTTACCTACACCATTTATAACTCAAGAACGGCTGGACCGATTTTTACGATGTTTTCAATCCAAATCCATATCCATACTAATCTTATAGATGCGAAAGTACCTATGCCTAAAGACCCCCTCACTTTTAAACCGCTGAACTGATTTAGATGAGGTATACAGATAGTTTGAATCCCGGGGTTGGACATAGGATAGTTTTTATCCCGGAGATCATCCCCTAGGTGGGGTGAAAGTTTGTATGGAGCTTCGAACTAGCCAGCCGGAAACTATTCGGGTCCAAAAGGTTCCCGTAGTTGGCAGAGGGGTAGGCGTGAAGCCAGAAATGTGTTGTATAACGGGTTTTGGGTCTGGGACACTTTTATAGGTACACACACAGTAAGTATCACCTAGTCATGACATGGTAGTCAGGTCGATTGGCCACATTGACTGGCTCATCAACGGGTAGGTCACGTCCTATCCCGTTGTTCTTTTCTTTATTCTGGTAAAGTTTCCGAAGGAAACCCACAATACGTCATATAATTACCAAAATACAGTGTTTTTTTTTTCATTTTTAAATAATTATGGCACATGGGAAATCCTTCATTAATATGATACCAACCTGGTAATGGTAATTATAGTTAAGTTAAGCACTGACCGGACAAACATTCAACTTGTTTCAGATGGTAACCATTATCCACTTCCACTTCCACTTCCAACATTAGGTACTGGCGTATCTTTAGGTAATGTACTATGTGTTATGTATGTATGTATGTAAATACTTTATTGTACACAAGACACAGGTAAAAATACAGACAAAAAAAAGTTAATTCGGTACAAAGGCGAACTTATCCCTGTAAGGGATCTCTTCCAGTTAACCTTTGAGCAATTGAGTTGAGATCGGGAACAACAAGATAGACAAACTAACACGTGTACAGACGTATTTACCTAGACGCTACAGTAAATTAATCTTAATACATATATATACTACATATAAGTACAAATAAAAATAAATAGTATACACATACTATAACTATATATATATATATATATATATATAAATATATATATACCTATATATACAAATAAACATTTTTACACAATATACAAACAGTATCCTATTAAATCACAAGTCGTTGGAGAGCCACAACTTTTTCAACTTTTCTTTGAGTAATGCCACAGACTGGGACTGTCTAAAGGACAACGGCAAGCCATTCCACAACTTCACAGCGCGCACCGTGAAAGACTTAGAATAAGCGCGCGTCTTATTAGACGGTAATGCAAGGGTGAGGTTAGCGTGAGACCGCAGGCGGTGATTACTGCCATCAGCCATATAAGTAAAACGTTCAGACAAATAATGTGGAGAAGCAGGATTGAAGAGTACGTTAAAAAGCAAGGAGAGGATGTGCACGTCTCTGCGCCGACGGATCGGTAACCAGCCGAGCTGAGAACGAGATTCAGAGATGTGGTCGTATTTGCGCAGGCCAAATATATATCTTACACAGACATTTTGTAATCGCTCAAGTTTTCCAAGCAGTTCCTCTTTGAGATCTAAAAATGCTATGTCACCATAGTCTAAAAGAGGAAGTAAAAGAGATTGGGCAAGGGTCATCTTAGTATGGAAAGGGAGAAAATTCTGCAAACGCCTTAGGGAGTGGACGGAGGCAAACATCTTTTGACTTACCTCAGCAACATGGGGAGACCAAGAGAGCGTCTGATCAATGGTGATACCCAGATTCCTGACGGTAGAGGCAAAAGGAATGACAGTCCCATCAAAAAGCACGTCTGGAATCACCCCTTCCGAGAGTATACTTATGTAGTAAGGAATATGAACAAGGCATTGAAATTTCAACAAACTCGTGCCTGATTCCAGATGATAAAATGTAAAGTCTCCATCAGTATCACATTCACAAAATCAGAATGGCAGACATAAAACAACAAAAGCGATGCCTTGGGATATTCCCTTCTGTTAATTTAGTAAAATGGGATCGGGATCGTGTTCAGTTATGTTTTTTTTTCTACCTGCTAACTCATCGAATTCATCGAGCGCGCGCTGTGCCTCTCCCCGCGACCCGCGCGTCCCCGCGCGCGACGCCATCGCGCTCTCGCTCGCACGCCCCTGTCACGAGCGGGACATCACCATGTCCCACCAGTCGAATCCGGCGCACCCACAATAAACGTGTACTTATCTGGAAGGAAAAAAAATATTTGGTTAGATTAAGCAATTGACGTATTTTCCAATTTAAGTATATTAAGACTAATACCTACTTAATAGATAACAACTAGATATAACGTCCATTAACTGATTGAATCAAGCACGTATTGCACCCATACAAATTAAATATATAATTCTAAAATTAGGTATTGTCTTGACTCTTAGCTCGTTTGGACAACAACAGCTGGTTCAATTACTCACAGAAATTAAATCTTAAAAAAAAAACATGCATTAGCTTTGTTTCATGCCACGACGGTGGCAACCGGGCGAACTACCGGCCTGGTGGTAACCAGACACCGTAGCCTGCGATTTTAGTGGAGTCACAAGTGCATTTGCGAGTCTTTATTGCTTTGAGGATTCGTTGTGTCGACCGCCACATAGAGATCAATGGAGGTCTCTGTCTTGCAACAGCGCATTCTCGGGAGCTGTGTTGCTGTGTGGGCGACCCCACTCACACCAACAGCAACACAACACCTACAGAGCAAGGTACTCTTATTAGGGTTCCCGATCGGGGACAGCATTTAGTATGGACTTGCGAACAAAAAAAATTTAGAGGGATTAATTCGCATTCTTCATTTAATTGTCGTTTAATTGTCGTTTAATTGTCTACTAAATTAATAGGTCAGCGACTAATATTAAACATTTAATAAATACTTTAGTCTGCGGAAAAGAGCACTTTTCGTGCATATGTCGAAACTTTAAAGAGCCATATGTACAGTAAAACTGTTAGAATATGGGAGTAAATCCTATTATGTGTGTCCACCCTTCACATATTTATATAGTCTATGGTCTATATTTAAAATAATGTATCTATGGTTACTCGCTCTCTCTCTTGTCACTTCTACCATCCTGTCGTGTACACGTCTGCCTATAATAGTGTCTGTAAGGTATATCCTATGAAATAAACTCTGTTCTATTAACGCAACGATGTTTATCTGAAGACCTAAACCAACCACTCCACTGTGCTACCTGTTGCTCTGCATCACCCCCTCCAACAAAAACGTTGTACGATACACGTACGAACGAATAGGTAATTCGCAACTCGTCGTCGGTCGTGTTTTAATTTATCACCACTCGTTGCGAATTTCCTATTCTCGGCACTTGTATCGTAAATAACTATTTCAATCGACCATATATTGTGTAATTCAAGCTACGTTATTATGACTCAGCATGGCCATTATTCTATAGCAACTAAATTTGTAACATGTCGACATTTTTTAAGCATCTATAAGTGTCTCATAGCATCTATAAAATAATTTCATCGGACTTTAATTTAATATTGTCATTTGTCACCTCTATTTTTAAACCCCGACGCAAAGAGACGGGTGTTATAAGTTTAACGTGTCTGTCTTGTGTATCTGGTGGTATCTGTGTACTGTGTAAGTGTGTCTGTCTTGTGTATCTGTGTACTGTGTAAGCGTGTCTGTCTGTGTATCTGTCTGGGGTATCGTAGCTCCCAAACGGATGAACCGATTTTCGTTTAGTTTTTTTGTGTCATAGATAATTTTATCCCGAGTGTTCTTCGTCATGTTTCATGAAAATCTGTTCAGCCGTTTTTGAGATATTGGACTTTCGAATGAAAATGTCGGAGGTTTTTCAACTTTTCTAAGTTGTTATACTTTAATAGTTTAGGTACCTCAGACCAAGTAAATTGCACTGAGGCCTACCTATAAGTAATTGATGACTGAATCTACTCTAATTGAACATGAAATTTAGTTAATATTGTCATCAATTAGAAAAGTTTCAGAGTTCAATATCTCAAAAACGGCTAAACAGATTTTCATAAAACATAGCTAAGAACACTCGGGATAAAATTATCTATGACACAAAAAAACCGCATTCAAATCGGTCCATCCGTTTGGGAGCTACGATACCACAGACAGATACACAGATACACAGTATTACACAGACACATAGATCCACAGACACGTTAAACTTATAACACCCCTCTCTTTGCGTCGGAGGATAAAAAAAATGGTCAATGATAGCTCTAATTTCATAGAGCAGCCAATGTTTTTATACTTAAACTTATGCTTAACTTGACGACAAAATCTATTTTTTTATAGTCGAGAGTGAGCTTGTGAAAGGGAAAAAAATCAAACACTCACCTCGCAAGGTGTTGCTATGCAAATTTTCATTAAAAAAGTAATACGATTCATTAATTTAGTTGTTATTTAATTCTGTGCGGTCCTCTTATAGAGGCTAGATATTTTTTTTGAAGTGAAAACTTCTTTAGCGGCGCTGAGCACTTTTTGGGATGGGGAAAAATTGTTAAATACGCGACAGAGTTTTGTGACGTTAGATGTGAAGGTCACTTTTTGCTGCTAGCCGATTCGACTTCATTCAAAACTGAACGCTATTCGTAAGAGTATAAAGCCGTTAAACACTTTTTGCAATAGCATATTCTGCAATTAAATTTATAATAACACCAACGCTCCCTTCACTGGTTTGCTATTGAGAAAATTCGAATTTGGGCGTTATTCCTAAAGAGATAAAGCTTAGAAAAATATTGACCTACGCCAATAACAAATTGATATTGTGGTCGCCACCGCCGTCTGCTGTTCTTGCAAATTCGAATAGTTCGAATTTAGACGTTATTCCTAAAGAGATATTAAAGCTTTGAAAAATATTTGGCAATGGCAAAAACAAATTGGTATTGTGTTTGCCCGTTTGCCGCCGCCCGTCGGCGGCGAGCCGGCGGCCCGTCGCACCCAATGCGCCCGCGGTCCGTCCGCCTAAATAATAAATAATTGTTTATAAATTTGCGTCAAATTCATTTTTAGGGTGACACCGTAAGATGTCACGTGACCTGATCGAAAAACTGTTACCATGTTATTGAGTTTTCACTTCTGCCGGCACTCCCGGAGCCCCGGGACCGGGGACCCGGTCTTTTTTTTTTAGTATACCTACTATTGAATCTGTAAAATAAATAAGTCGCGGAGTTATCACTTTAGATTTTGGAAGATAATATATATTTTATCGGTAGCAGAGTTATGTTATAATTGTGGATTGCTTTTTGTCCACAAATTGAGTTAATGGATTCTGCGTAAGCGACAATACGGTATAAGTATATCTAGGTGAAAAGATACTGTGTCGTTTAGCGATTTCTAGTAAAACATTTCGTGATAGGTAATATTAAACTATTACGCCAGATGAGAGAGAGAAAGATGGCGTAATAGTTTAATATTACGCCATCACGAAATGTTTTACTAGAAATCGCTAAACGACACAGTATCTATCTTTTCACCTAGATAAACTTATACCGTATTGTCGCATACGCAGAATCCATTAACTCAATTTGTGGACAAAAAGCAATCCAGTGAGCATTTCCCCGCATGTTCATCTCACCTGGCGAGAGAGCGCGCGCGTGGGAACCACCGCGCCTAGTATAATACTCCAGGCAAAATACGGTTTTGAAAAACATTAATTTATAATAGCGTTTTTTTTGTTGATTTCATTTGAAAATGTTATTCTAAGATGATTTAGTCAAGAATCCGACAAACTTTCCACCCGGGCGTAATTATGTAGATTTAAATGAAGCATGCATTATCTTTTTTTGTACGATTTATCTTGAATATTATAGAGCAAATGTAAATGAACCAAAATAAAGACAAAAACATTTATTAATATTTTTACCGACTTTTTAGAAGCCAGTTAACTTATCATTTTTTCGATGTCTGAAGGTTTGTCGGATTTTGTCGCTGGGTAACTATTGGACCCGATTCTACAGTGGCCTCTAAACTTCCTAATTGTATTTAGGTGTCGCTAAAGCACTTTGCTATTCTGTGAGCAGCTGTCATAATCAAATGACAGCGCTAATTTGAATAGGACGTTTCTTATTTTAGGCGGTCTATACAACTTACTTAGCTGCCTAAATGCTATTCTAAATATGTCGTTTTTAATCTGCCCCTTAAATTATGTCTAAAAATTAGACACCTAAGCCTAAAACTAAATGTTTTAGGCTAGTTAAGCCATGTACACGTAGAATCGGGTCCATTTAATTCATAATATATCCGTTATACATAAAAAATAAGCTATTATAAATTATTTCCAAAATGGACATTTTTTCCATACAAGTTGTCAGTTTATTGCCTGGACTAATAGGGCGAGTAGATATAGATATGCCTCCACGTTCCACAGCTAGCCTATTTAGGAAACAATCCTGTGGATTGTTGCCTATGAGCGTCTCTTATCTCACTCGCACCGTACAAATTAGAAAGAGGAGGGTAGATCTTTCTCGACTCGCGTCGCGGTGCGGCGTCAGTTGTGATTGAATCCACTAACAGCGTGGCTGGCCGCGCACGCGAATCGCTTCCTATTGGTCCATTTTTTCCTCGCTCACCGCCTCGTCACCTCGCACAGCGGGGCTAGCACAACTGACGCCGCGCCGCGACGCGAGTCGAGAAAGATCTACCCTCCTCTTTCTAATTTGTACGGTGCGAGTGAGATAAGAGACGCTCAGTCGCGCGGGAAGCGACAGAGCAGCAAGTTGTGCTAGACGTGTACAGCTCTGGTGGATACTCACCCTAAACTGCTGACGGTATTCACATGTTTCACCTCACCTCACCTCACCTCAGCAGGTGAGGTGAGGTGAGGTGAGGTGAACCGTCGTGGATCTCGTGGTATTGTAGTAAGTACGAGTGATGAAGTCGAGAGGCGAGACACCGATTGTAATAGACCGTGGACCGCGCCCACTCCCAATACACTTACGTCACATATCATGATAAAATGCATTGCAGCAGGTCGGGAAAGTTGAGCTGAATGAGGGAAAAAAAAAAAAAAAAAAATTGGCCGAAAGTATGAAAATACTTCACTTCCGGTCAAAATTTGTATGGGGTGGTATATTTACGTCATGTGACAACAGTACGAGCCATTATGTGGCATCATTTAGCCCTTTAATCGTAGAGAGAGAAAACCTGAGTGCCAGTCCTGAAATGGCCGGAAGTACTTGGCAGACGGCGTCAAAGTTGCCAACTTGGCCGCCGTGGTAACTTGATAAGCCGAGTGCTAACAGTGTTAACGGGTTTCAATGACAACAGCACTGTTGCGACACGCCGGCACCCCCCCGCGCCCCGCGCCCGGCGCCGGCACCCAACTGGCTACACGAGCTATATAACCGGCACATTCAGCCTTTAGTTTGCTTGACCTATAAGACTGCGCTACTACTATACCCCCCTCGCTCGCACGATGGAGCTGATGAAGGAGAGCGAACGGGATATCCCATAAATAAAAGCCCTCAGACTCAGAGCTTAAAATGTATAACTATATACCCACAAGCACCAACGTAGAAATAGGATGTGATAGGTATGAGGCACTGGAGAGCGCCTCCATGATGGCACCCATGTGTGTGTTTACATGTTCGCTCTAATAAGCGGGCGTCAGTTCGATTTATCTTTTACAAATCGCATTCGCATTTGAATATGTATCGCGCGCTCGTTGTACGACTTGAATTACTGTACACTGTACCCTGGGTGGTACTAAAGAGTGACAAACTTTAAATGCCTAAATAAGGCGGTCGACACACTGCTCCGCATCTCCGGTGCGGTGCAGTGTGCCGCACTGCCGTACCACACGGAATTTATATACAAACTGAGGTACTTGCATACAACGAGAAACGCACCTACATGCGGAGATGCGGCGCAGTGTGACATCCACCTCATGTAGGTATGCCATACGATTAAAAATAAACTACTGTATGCAGACTAAGTAGTTATAACTTTATACGTCAACAGTACCAACCGATCAATATGTGATTCGTAGATCGCGATAGTTTGTTAGTAGTAGAAGAGGGAGACGGGCGTACTTCCCGACGCAGAATGTAAAAACCGCGAGATTCACTCACAGGAGTCGCGTCGCGTTACTCTGATTTATTATCGGATAGACACAGACTTAATGTGAAATGTTCTGTTACACCGAATAAACTTGCATGTTTATAATCCTGGTTAGTGTAGGTACCCATATTGATATAGGTAGGTACTGACGTGGATTTTAGTTACCTATATAGTAAACAAATAACAAATAACGCCATAGACGTACAAGGTTTACTGCGAGCAAACAATGTGGTCATAATCATAAAGTTGGACAGCACAGTGTACCTATATGTAGGTATGTGCAAACCTACATATAGTAGGTGTGACACATCTCGCGAGCGAACCGCGCCGCGCATTCCGCTGATAACACTCGGTATAATCGCCGCGATGTGAGTCAGCACACACACGCAGCCGCTGTGTTGTGATGCGAACGCACACACGGATACATTTGTAAATAGTACGCGAATTGTGCGCTCGACTACGAACAATCTTAACTCGCTGACATTGTTACTGTAGCGTTTTTTAACACATTCGCTGCCAACATTTTCGTAGCGAAAAACTGTCTCCGAGCAGGGAACCCTCCTTGCGGGCTCCTGGCATTTAAATGTTATCACGATGGAGGTAAACAAGTGTACCGGTTGCCTGGGCTGTTATTCGGAACTCACTAATGCGCCTCACCACACCCCGTCAACCCTTACGAAAATAGACCTCAGATTACGATGCGTTACTACGAATCGCGGCGTCAGGATATATTTGTGGTTGAGCTGGGCTGATGGGCTGTTATTTATTTCTTACGCGTTCGTGCGTCTCATCTCACCCGTCACGCCTAACGAAACTAGACCTCTCTATATATACCTACGCTTAGTTACTATGAATCGCGGTGTCAGGATATATGTGTGGGTGAGCTTAAAACAAGTTACAGAATAGCGGGGCTGGTCTGGTGTCGCGTGTGTCCAAGGGCGTCACTTTCGTGATACCTTTTAGGTACTTAATTCGATATGTGTACATATTTCTGTTTCAGCGTATTCATGATCTCATCATGAACATTGACATCGAAAGAGGAAGATAATTCCAGTCTGCTGTGCTCCGCTGTGAAGCTGCGACCATCCGAGTCGGTGTATGTTTGTTTGAACGTTTAGCTCTTCTGCTTCAAGTTTGACATCACCTTACACACAGCATTCACAACCTCCCTCTTAGACCAATTCGTAAACCTGTCTCATCTCTTGTCACCACTCGTTAATACTATAATCTGACCCCATGAATCGCAGGTATTATACGTAATAGGAGGTCAAACTCCAATACTGGTTCGCATAAGACAAGTTTTCCGCAAGCGTTGTGAACGCCAGCCCAGCCGACCTTGCAGTCTGGAATGTGGCCCGCCTCCACGCACACGAACACGAACACACACACACGCACGTTTTTATATATCCATTAATTAGCATAACTTAGTGGTATTAGAAGTCAGTGGAAGGGAAACCTGCGGTGGAAACTTATTCGGTACGGCGCGCGTTGATGTCTCTACTAGGCGCTCCCGCGGGACACGCAGGTGAGATTGAGCCGGCTGTTATAACTCGCTACGCGCTAAAGCGGCTCACCCGCCGGTCGCCCGTCACGAAACTAGACCTCTACCTGGGCTTAGTTACTACGCATTGCGGTGTTAAGATATATTTGTGGGTGAGCGTTGAGGTGAGTTTAAAACAAGTTACAGAATAGGGGGGCAGCTCCGATTCAATCCCTCCCGATCACAGATAGGAAAGAAACGGGAGTGTGGAAGGAACCAACCGAAGTACCTCCACCTAGCAGTAGACTGCAGTCATAATAACACCACAACTTGCTCTGTAGGCTGTAGGTGTTGTGTTCTTGGCGGTGAGGGTGAGCAAGGTCGCCAGAGTTTGTTGAGGCTGCACGTCAGCGAGCCGTCTAACCCACGTCTAACCAATAAAGAGTCGGCAACGCACTTGTGAATATTTTGGAGTATCCGTTTACAATTAGGCCACCCTCATAGTATAATAAATATATTCTAACTTCCTTGCAGCAACTGGAATTGCATTATTTCATGCCAGCGGCGCGGATGTCCTAAATAAATAACGTATATGTCACTCGGCAGGACGGCCCTATCGTATCGTACCTACCTATCGGCCGCGTTCCTCGCATACTTCCCAAATACATTCCTACGGCATTAAGATTCTTATTTCTTCGGCCCCTCACAAATTAAGTAGTGTTGTGACCGAGATAAGTAATAGTAAGTAGTAGGTATAAAATTATAAATCTGCACGGTTAGGACGGCGCGGCACGCGCGTGCAAAGATTGAAATGATCGGGCGCAATGTAATCCCTAGTTCGTACACACCATATTACGAGATTTACGAGTTTCGCTATTCAACTTTAGACCATATAGTAAACGGAACAAAGTCGCTATTATGTAAATACATAAAATTCCATAAACAGCATTCACAAAAAAATCTTCCATAGACTACTTATAGATACCAACGTTTTAAATTAGTCTTAAGTGTTCAGTCTATTTAGCTAACGAGCGTTCGCAAATGATGTCGTAATGAGGGCAGTGAGGCAAATGCAGAGGCCCAATTAATTAATGTTTAATCAATTTGTAATACATCGGTTTTTCAGTTCAAGAAACGCCGTGGGTGTAAATTCTGTACAATCTCGTCTACAAATATGGTACCTATATTCAAACGTATGTCTGGAGAATAAGATTGAAAATTAAATAAAAATGTTTCGTACATAATCGATAAAGTTATCCGATACCGATAAGGAATGCTTGTGATTTCGTCGATTATCTGCATCGGAATGTTATCAGCAGATCCGGGCGCCATTAGTGCCGGGCTAGCTGTAGGGGTCAATACGCACTACAAGTCGAACGGGTGCCTGTCGTATCGCATAATGTTGATCGTCCTAAAAATTTTTGGCCGAGAATGTTTGGCATAATGTTGAGTGGCATACTACTTATTTAGCCTATCCATTTTTGCGCAAACACATTTAAAAGTTCTAAAGTATGTTTATCCTAATATTGATTACTCGAACATCGAATTACCTAAAAAGTAATAGTCCTAATTTTCATTGTCATAGTAATTATTTTGCCTATTATTAGATTAGCTAAAATTACACCACCTATACTATTTTTTTCCTAAATTTTATACTATTTTGAAACTCTGAACAGACCCGACCTACATCTAGATAAATAAGATAGGTTCGTTAGTTGCCTTTTGTCCCACAGAGCAGATTTAGGGGCCCCGCGAAGCGGGGCTCCGGCGACATGAGGGCGGGTCATAGGTTATTCAAGTATTAGGAAATTCTCAGCAGAGACAACCTTCATTTACATCAATTAGATAGGTTCGTTAGTTGCATTTTGACCCTCAGAGCAGAAATAGACACCCCGCTCAGCGGGGTGGCGTCGACTCGCCGCACGGCTACCAAACAACACACAAGCGAACTCTGTTTTAGGTCGGTTAGGTTATTGTTCACTTGTGTCCCTCATACCAAAAATAGACACCCCGCGCAGCGGGGTGGCGTCAACTCGCCGCACGGCTATCAAACAACACACACAAGCGAACTCTGATTTAGGTCGGTTAGGTTAGGGTTCACTTGTGTCCCTCAGAGCAGAAATAGGGGCCCCGCGAAGCGGGGCTCCGTCGACATGAGGGCGGGTCATAAGTAATTTAAGCAGTAGCATTTAGATTCAGACAATAAATATTTAGGACAATCGATATATATGCGTATCAAAATGTATGCACAACATTTTTAGAACATTAAATATAAGTAACATCAAAGTTATGCACGTCAATCATTCTAAAAAAAAAAATTCGACACAATAAACATTCATAAATATTTAGGACAATCGATATTAGGAACAACAATTTCGGCAAATAAAAAATATGCCCAACAATGTTTATGCCATACGTTATTCGACATAAAGTTGGTATGCGACAAAATAGGAGGACCAACAATTTTATGCCACCCGATATAGACCCCAATACGCACTACAAGTCGAACATATCAACATCAAATTGCGATGAGTGTAACGTATCCGTCTCGGATTGACCTCCTGATTTTGGAAACGAATAAAGTTAAAACCAAAAACACGACAATGAAGAACACAAATATTTAATTATAATGTAAATATCAAGACCTCCGACCGGTTCAGGTGCCTGGTGAAACGATCCTAACTGCCGCCGCCGATCCGGCCCTCATTATACATACATTCATTAACTAGCTTGCGATGCGCGGAATATTTCTATCACGGCCACTGTGACACAAATATGTATAATCTGGCTGTGCGGCTATCACCGTAACGTTGTTCGTTGTGTTTATATTATGCCAACTAGTAATGGCCTGTGGGATGTTTTACTTGAGGCGAGGTGTCGGCAAATGTTGATTACGCCAGCTGGTCTCACCAGGCGCCGCTGAGTGTGCACTGTGCCACACTGTGCGCAGGACTAGCGGAACCAGACGACAAGGCCTATCTATATACGATACGACTGCGATTTGGCAACCAGTTGAAAGAAGGGACCCACCTGTCAGTTTTTCGCCGAATAATGTGTCCATCTCTACCGACTGCTATTGAAGGTCTCCCTTGCATTATTTTATATTTTAATTTAGACTTCAAAGGCTTATTTGTTATTATATCCAGTCTGCCCGTTGACTGGCCGAATGGCTTTTGCCGTCAGATCTTCAGCTCCCCTATTCTGTAACTTTGTTTTCAGCTCAACTCAACGCTCACCCACAAATATATCTTGACACCGCGATGCGTATAACTAAGCATAGGTAGAGGTCTAGTTTCGTGACGGGTGACCGACGGGGTGAGCCGCATTAGCGCGTAGCGAATAACAGCCCGATCGTATGCGGTCAAGCGTGACCTATGCGCGAGCCTGGTTGTTAGAGCCTTATCACACTTGCGATTTGCGAGCGTGTTTTCTATACAATTATCAGTCGCGGCGAACACGCTGCGTGATCGCCTTCATACAAAATACGCTTGGAAATCGCAAGTGTGATAAGGCTCTTAGACACGAGTGCATTGTCTAATTACCAACAGCCGACGGATAATGACACCCACGCCGCGCCGCGCCGCGCCGCGCCGCAGCGTTGATTCATCTTCAGCAGCCACCATCGCTCATGTAGGCAAGACCTACGTTGCTATTACCAAGGACAGGGATACGTAAGATAAGTTAAGTTCGTATAAGTAGCATAGTTCATATCTAACGCCACTTGTACGAAGGTGACGCCATAACGACTACAAATCATATGACTGTCTATCATTTCATGAAAGAATTCGTATAAAAAAAACAGAATAGAAAGATAAGACACGGTTCGGTGAACTGAAAAAAAGACCTTTCTGGGGACTTGCGCGTCTGGGATGGTATATTTGTTTACATAAACAATAGTACATTGTTTAGCGTAAGCGGGATATTGCAAACGAGAGTCTATCAGAAGGCTTTTGATGACTCGACTTTGCAATATTCTTACGCCCGTGTTATACACAAAGTTTTTCATCACATTTGCGAGGAAACAAATACATTTTAGATGAAATTAATACAAATCGTAATAATGTCAACATGTCAGTTGTCCATTTTGTTGAATTTGACGTGAAGCGCGTAAGTATGGCAAAGAAAGACCCTTCGGTGTAATACTTTGAAAACACTTAAAAACATTTTACATTAGACACTAAATAACTACATATTAAATCTGTAAATAATTCTGCTAAACATTAAATTGCAGTCAAATTTAATATATAGATATAATAATAATATGTTTTATTGTAGCAAACTTTTGAAGATATGAAATACACCTTGGCTGATTGGAAACATCCTCAGTCCGAAGTGAAGTATGAGTGGGTTCTATATTTTAAAACTAAACTTAACAGCCCGTGGGAGGTAAAACGGCTATAACTGCTCTGTCCGAGTGTCCGCTCGCAAGTAATAGCGCCATTAGGTAACGTAGCATTTGCCTATTCGTGTAAGGTATGCGGGTTGCGAAATCCTACCAGTGACACTGTCTGATTTTGAACATTTCTACGGAAGAGGTAAAGCACAGATCGAAGACAAGTTTTGAGACTATTGAGCGGTATCTCTTATTAGTTTGTGTTTGAGCGGACATATAGACAAGAAAAGTTGACATGCAGCTGTCACTGTCATGCATTGCGTTATGTTACATTCTTAATATATTTAACAGTTTATAAAACCAGGTCGTTCTTAGTTCTTACGAAGAGTTCTGCCGGTAGGGATTTGGGTACGTTACACGGTTACAGTATAAACGCTGAAGTTTATTGTCACTCCGAGGCTCCTCAACATACGTACTATCGACAACACAGCTAACTGACCATCGGTGCACTTTAAGCGCATTGTAAAAAGGTTCTATATAAACACAGGATGGTGAGTTAACAGTGTTGTCGTTTGTACGTGTCGTTTACCTTTCATGTAAACGGGCTTTTTAGGGTTCCGTTGTCAACAAGGATGTCCGTCTGTCCGTCCGTCTTCAGCTTAGCTCAGTAACCATTACTACTAGAAAACTGTAATTCGGCATGGGTATATAAATC
The DNA here is from genome assembly GCA_947578815.1 of Epinotia ramella. Lineage (NCBI taxonomy): Eukaryota > Metazoa > Arthropoda > Insecta > Lepidoptera > Tortricidae > Epinotia > Epinotia ramella. Next base: position 17,124,801 of record OX388223.1, read on the forward strand.
AATCACGCTGACCAAACAGAAGAATAAAATCTTGAAAAAAAATTTTTTTTGGGGTAGGTGCCTCTCCTACATCTAAAGTGGGGATGTGATTTTTTTGTGTTTAACCCATAGTGTGATCGTTGGATAGCTTGTTCAAAAATATTATGGGTTTTTAAGAAGGATTTTTCAAATTAGTGATTCGTTTGCGAGATATTGGGCTTTAAAGCCCAAAAAATTTTGTTCGAGCCATGTCCATTTGATTAGAGATAATGACTAAGTCAAAATCATCACTACATAGTATAAAGCAAAGTCGCTTCCCGCTGTCTGTCCCTATGTATGCTTAGATCTTTAAAACTACGCAACGGATTTTGTTGCAGTTTTTTTTAATAGAATGATTCAAGAGGAAGGTTTATAAGTATAATATAGTACCCGTGCGAAGCTGGGGCGGGTCGCTAGTTACCCTTAAAAAATGAACCCATTATATGTCAAGTTGACACTGCAAGTGTATTACATTTTCCACTAGAGTAAGTAAGTAGTCGTAGATATAGTGCGCTGTACAATAGTACACCTGTGGTTCTACGTATTGAAGTATCTGTCGCATGGCTGGCACTCATGGCAGACAGAATGCAGGCCGGCGCGAGCGCAGCGGGAGCGGTTGCGAAACTCGCGCGTGACGTCACCCTTGCGCAACCCTCCCCGCCCCATCCCGCCTCGGCCCGCCCCGACGCGCGCGCATCGCTGCCTGCACTTATCATGCATCGGTGTTTTGTTTTGAGTGCAAGCAGCCATACATTTTTTTATTTTTTCATATACGTTTAAAATATAATCATTAATCATATACATACTTATATACATATAAATCACATGTTGAATAAATAAATAAATAATAAATATTAAGGAGACAATCTTACACAAATCGACCTAGTCCCAATCTAAGCAAAGCTTGTACTATGGGTAGGGCCATTTCGCTGGTTACGCGACCACCTTCGGTTAGCGACCACCTGAAGGAGAAGGTTTTTTCTATTGAACATAACATCAATTCTACACACCCTTTTGAGACAATTTCTTGTACATGCATTTTTTTGTTGTTTTAGAATAGAAATCTACTAAAAAACCGAGTAAATATCCTTTCAGTTCACCAACTCAGCTTAAGTGGTCGCCCACCGGCACATGAAATTAGGTGGTCGCTAACCGGCGAAATTACCCTACTAGACGACGATATACATACTTATATAGATAAATAAATACTTATATACATAGAAAACATCCATGACTCTGGAACAAATATTCATGCTCATCACACAAATAAATGCTCTTACCGGGATTCGAATCCGGGACCTCTGGCTTTAATGAGGATTCTTATTTAATGACCGGCATCTCCCAAGTCGCTGCAAGGATCCGTTAGGTCCCTAGCAGTTAAGAGTGTCACAAGAGAGTTGCCCAACTTGCTGACCCTTCAATGTGAGGATTCACTTAGTTGACAGCCGAGACAACGCAGGTCCCATTCTCCAGAGCTAGCTCTGAACAAGTCTCTGTTAGGTAACTAATTACATAATGTGTATTTCCCCTTTCTCATGAACACAAATTAATGTTAAAGTTTCAGATAAAGGCAAACGAATTTTAGCTTAAGGATAGGGAGCTGATGATCGTTTATGAACATTATTGTGTTCCTATAATATACACAGAAATATTGGTCCGATCAAAAGGCCAAATAAAACCTTGTCTTTATTTGCAAGTTGTGAAACATGAAGGTTTCACAGACCTTTACACACCACACAGGATAGCTTAATGTGGAAGTAGGTAATAGCTAATAGTGGTTCGATTGACTAATGCCAGGGCCAGGGCCAGGGTCGTGGAATTGTTGCATACGTCTCTCTCACACACTGCTCGTAATAACTGTTTGACGTTTAAATGCAAAAGATGTTGGACGTTGGACCTCACCTCACACCTCACAAATAGAGTCATTCCTGAGGTCAACATGGGACTGAAGTTGGAAGCAAATAAAGCAAATTCTTACCCGCATCACCATGATACAAATTAGCTGAGATGCACAATCTTGATTTTATCCGTTCGTTAAATGTGCTTAAATTTTAACTTTAATTTTTTAAGCTTTAAAAAAGGAGGTAGCATTTGCTTAGAGGTTAAGGACTATTTGAGCGTATTTTTAAACGACGTTTGATAACAGTTCTTTGTAAGGGTACCTTGTTTCTATTGCAGACAGAAGAGGCCTCAGATGCCTGCGTGTTTAGACAGTGAATCCGTTACTGGACAAATACCCGATTGTAAATTTTATGATTTTTCTTTTGTTTGAGTTATTCTTGACAATGGTTATTTTAAGATACGCTAATTACATGTTCGTTTTTCATTCACCTATAAGCAGAGGAGTGACATTCTTTAACTCATTTATGTCCTGTAGGAACTTAGGAACGCGTAAGTGTAATAATACCAAGTACCTACTTCGCTTATGTAGTCACTTAAATAATATTTTCCCTTTGAATATTTTCGTTTTCATGACTGACATGACCTGCTGCTCAATAAGTTCAATAATTCCGCCAGTGACGAAAATCACCGATAATCAACCAGTGACCAGCGGATAACTGTTTCAGCCGCCAGTCACCGCATCCGGCCATCCCGAATACGGTCGGCAGGTGCCTTACCGATATGTTCGTCAGAAGCGATAATCGTCATTGACCACAACTTAACCGATATGTTCGCTTAGATGCAGGGGATGTTAGTAGCTCAACAACAAGCAACTGCCCAGATCGTCCTGGAATGCAAAGGTAATTAACACACACAATGGACTCATGGTTAAATGTCCAGTTGGCATACCTACAGCCAACATAGCACATATGGGAACGCATGCTGACTCAAGCAGACTTTCTCACATTTCATGACTTCATGCATTTGCTCTAGACTGGAGAGTAGGTATCCCTTCGCATGGTTGCTGGACTACCTCTACTCTACCTACATATGTATGTCAATGTGTTTTTTGTCTCGCTTTCATCTTGATTATTGATTCGATGGCTGTGAACAGCTTTCGTTGCTTTATAGTAAGCTCATATACTGTGTGCCAACCATGTCGAAGTTATGGCCAATATTGTATGGACAGGTCATAAAACTGAGCTACCCTAATTAACGCTTCTTATTATTATTCCCATTGGGTTGTAGTGTCGTGTAACATATGTTGTGGCCTAGTCACGAAGCTACGAGATACAATTATCCAAACTATTAAGCTTGCTTTCGTGGGTAGCGGCCGATGCGGAGCTTCGACTTTCGTGGGTCGCGGCCGCGGCCGATGCGGAACTTCGACTTTCGTGGGTCGCGGCCGATGCGGAGCTTCGACTTTCGTGGGTCGCGGCCGATGCGGAGCTTCGACTTTCGTGGGTCGCGGCCGATGCGGAGCTTCGACTTTCGTGGGTCGCGGCCGATGCGGAGCTTCGACTTTCGTGGGTCGCGGCCGACGCGGAGCTTTGACTTTCGTGGGTCGCGGCCGATGCGGAGCTTCGACTTTCGTGGGTAGCGGCCGATGCGGAGCTTCGACTTTCGTGGGAAGCGGCCGCGGCCGATGCGGACCTTCGACTTTCGTGGGTCGCGGCCTATGCGGAGCTTCGACTTTCGTGGGTCGCGCGCGGCCGCTGGCATGCCATATTGATGGTATCCGTCCAGTGCAGTTGTGTGTGGTCTCTGTTTCTAAAGCATACATTTTGCTAGCAATGCACGAAGAAGAAGAGGATGACGATTTGCTATTGGCATATTATTACAAATTGTATATATTTGTATGTAAGTATAATACAGCTGTCTAGGCGCCCAATATCAGTTCTTCGCTTTCGGCGTCGAGACACTAGGTACTATCAGGGGTGCACCCTTACCCCAAAGGGTGCGCTGGAGCTCCACAGGGAGCTCAGCAAAAGGTTGAGAGGGGCAACAGGCGACCCACGCGCCGGCAGCTTTCTCGCGCGAGAAATCGCAATATTATTAAATTTCCCACACTATTCTATTTATTTTACTTATTTTCTTATGAAATTTCATTTCCGCTACTGTCGTATTTGTTAGCGCCAGAATTTGTGTGATTCTGCTAGCAGCTACGCGCAACTGCGCTCCCTATAGTCCAGGCAATGAACTGACAACTTGTATGGAAAAAATTACAATTATGGAAATAATTTATAATAGCTTATTTTTTATGTATAACGGATATATTATCAATTAAATAGTTACCCAGCGACAAAATCCGACAAAATTTCAGACATCGAAAAAATTATAAGTTAACTGGCTTCTAAAAAGTCAGTAAAAATATTAATAAATGTTTTTGTCTTTATTTTGGTTCATTTACATTTGCTCTATAATATTCAAGATAAATCGTACAAAAAAAGATAATGCATGCTTCATTTAAATCTACATAATTACTTCCGGGTGGAAAGTTTGTCGGATTCTTGACTAAATCATCTTAGAATAACATTTTCAAATGAAATCAACAAAAAAAACGCTATTATAAATTAATGTTTTTCAAAACCGTATTTTGCCTGGAGTACTACTGGTGTTCACAGAAGACCAGCGTCATGTGCTCTAGTAGCGTAGTAGCACCGGGCATTATGCTGAGTATAGGTTAGTAATTAGTTTACATTTAGCTGATAAGTTCTTCCATTGTTTTCGTTATTTTCTGTAATAAAATTGTATTACTGTGTTCCTTTACTTATACTGTAATAAATTATATACTATTCTATTCTATTCAATTGCAGTTCAGCGCGGGAATGCTGCCTGCGTGATGGGCACCCTGCCAAGAGGCCTAGGCCCCGTATCATGGACATCATGGTCGGCCGTATCACGCAATAAGTGACAAGATAGAGCGTCCGTCTCGTTCTATCGAACGGTGTCAGCCAGTGACTGACGCTCTATCTTGTCACTTATCGTGTGATAAGGCCGACCATGATACGGGGTCAGGTCTTTTATTTAATTAGTTATATTAAAATTATTTTCTAAGTTTAAGGTTTAGTTTTGGTTATTTTAATTTAATAGTACCTAGTTTTAGTATTCTATTTACCTTTGGTATTTACACTGGTAGATCTATGTTTTTTATCAATAAATGTATTTGCAATTACGTTCTCGGAAACAACTCTAACGATTTCGATGAAATCCTATACTATTCATCGAGCAATATTTGTATGTAAGTACCTATATACATTGGCAATCACGTTCTCGGAAACGACTCTAACGATTTTGATAAAAATTGGAATGCAGGGGTTTACGGGGGCGAGGAACCGATCTAGCTAGGTCTCGTAGGTGTATGTCTGGGAAATTCTTTTTCTACGTATTTTCACCCGAGCTGAGCTCACTCGCTCAGGGCCTACAGGTTTAAACGGGCAACACTGAGACATGCTTGATCAATAACGGCTGGACATTATACACCCATCCCATGTTGCTATTTTACACTTTCAAAATTGTAACTGGTGAGACTGTTGAACTGGATTGCCACAGAACCTAGATGTGCTTATCAACATCGATTCCTGTATTAAGGGTCGGTAACCTGAATGTGATTTGAATTTTGGGAACTGTATTGTGTATAAGAAGCTCCGGCCCGGTGTTCGTTAATTACACGGGCCGCACGCTTGTTTGCCACTACCGTACCTACTGGGTATAAAAAGTTACTGCACCACCTTAAGTGTACTTTTAACGGCAACTCTCGCCGCGGGGGGCAGTGCACACATATTTCTTAGTCGCTAGCGTCGAATGTAATGTTTTCCCGTGTGGAAGAAATAGCCGGCCCGGGGTCGTCGCTCGGCGCGCGGCTGGCATGCCGATGAGGCGCGCTGGGCCTTCCGGACACCGACGTGACACGGAATGCGGCCAGATATATTCAACCAAACGGAACCTCTTATCAACGCCTCGTGCGGGAGCCCCGCTCCTGCGACTCATTCATCTTATTGGATTGCGCTGGTGGGGTCCGGGTCCGGGACACGGGTGGCAGTCACGCGCCGTTGTCGCCGTCGCGGTGTCGCTACAATGCCGTGCGAAGTGTGCCGCACCGCGCCCCATTCATTACCATACCCGCGACCCGCGGGGCAACGACCCCCGCCAGCCGCGCATCTCCACAGGTATGCAGGCACGTTCCGGTGTTGCTGAGCACATTCGCTTCCCACCGCGCGACACAGCACGAGCGGCACTCTGTTAACACGGTACTCACCAAGTCTGCGATCCTGAAGTGTCTCCTGCCACGATTCACTCACTCACTGTTGTCATTACACCCGCGAAGCGTGCCTTCCGAGCGCGCCGAGTGGACTGACGGCGGGGGCGCTCTGCCCCGCGCACCTGCCCCACCTGGCGCTGGCGGGCGCCCGGGCGGTGCGGCGCGGCGCGGGCGCGGGCAGTCGCCCGAAGCGCGCGCGCGAGCCTGCACGCACATGATGGCCGCGAACGGGTCTGCGACGGCGACGGCGCCGGAGCCGCGGCTCTGCCACGTGCGGAAGGTCCCCGATTTTGACGGCTACGGTTTCAATCTACACGCGGAGAAGGGCAAGCCGGGACAGTACATCGGGAAGGTGGATGACGGGTCGCCGGCGGAGGTGGCCGGGCTGCGGCGCGGCAACCGCATCCTCGAGGTGAACGGGAACAGCATCGCGGGCGAGAGCCACAAGCAGGTGGTGGCGCGCATCAAGGAGCGCGCCGACGACGCGGATCTGCTGGTGGCGGCGCCGGCGCCCGGGGACGCGCTGCCGGACCTGGAGGCGCCCGCGCCGCCCGCCACCGCGCCCGCCACCGCCACCGCCGCCGACAGCGCCCCCGCGCCCCTCAACCTGCAGATGACGGCCGCCGAGATGCGCGCGCATCTCGCCAACAAGAAGAAGGTCGACCCCAAGAAAGTGCCAATGGACCTGAAGGATAAGTTCGACCTCGTGAAGAAGCTGTGAGCGCCGACGCACGTAATGGTGTCATCGGTCCGCGCGCCGTTGCCAGCTCGCGCGACTTCCACAAATTGCCATGGTCATGATAAGGTTGCTTGTACATAGTGCCTCTAGTATAATTCCCGTGCGAGTGCGGTGCACCGATATGAATTTTGTTGTACTTACTTATTTTTTATTTTATAATGATGCGGTGAGCATTGATTGGATAATTTGACTTGATTACCTAAATGTGTAGTTTATTGTAATTTATTTAAGTGCAATTTATTGTTGAATGATGAATAAATACAGTTAAAAGTAGTGGCGGTTTTATTCCGCGCCTCGTTTTGGTGTTTATTGGCTAAAAGTGAAAGCCTCCGCCGGATAGTGTCGATTATATTTTGTGCACGTACCTACCTAGTATAGGAACAGGTGATTGCGATAATTCGGAATGAATCAAACAGGCTTAATCACGGCGTCCTAATGCACGCGATAATGTTGCGCAAGCGCAACTCGGTCGGCGGCTCCGCCTCACTAAACGACCTTTGACCAACCATTGTACACCGTTTTACTAGGATGACTCAAAACTGCACTATGATATGCAAATATACATTTAATGTCTTGCTCAATGTATCACATGTATGATGTGGTGTGGGCCTGGGAAACATCGGAGGATTTGACAGTGATACATCTAACCTTGTCATGTCACTGGTGTTGCTGTCACATAGACTGGTATATTACCAACACGTCCATTCGATGTGACACAACCGCGCCATGGCAAGGTTATAAGTACGTACACTAATATTAAACAAATATCTCTGTTGGAATATCTCAAAGTGCCTCAGGTCCACTCCACGAAACATCTACAACCCAAGGTGGGTGTAGACCACTCGTAGGTATTATGACCGAAAAAGTGTCATCGTTCGCTTAGTGTAAACCCGCCAGTATTCATCAATACCAAATGCATTCATTTACTGATTTTACTGTTACCAAAGTACTGATTGGATTGGCAATATCGTTGAGTGGCGATAATGACTGGATATCATTGGTGCCTATCTATCGTGTGCCTTGCGGTTTTCCTGTCGCAGCGGGCATCGCTGACGGCTCGCGTTCACAACGCAACTCGCCGCGGGGAAACCAGCACAACTCAACAGTGATTACAGTAGCCGGGGCAAACTTCTTGCGCAACAAATACGCATACCTAACTTGTTACGAATCTGGGGGCCAAGCCACTTAAAAAAAGTGGCCAAGTGCGTGTCGGACCACGCACAACGAAGGGTTCCGTGCCTATTAAAAAGGTCGTATCGTTACTGAAATCTTATGGCACTTACGTCCTTTTCTTTAAGGAAGGCAGTTTTTTAGAAATATTATTTATTTATTTAAACTTTATTGCACAAATATAAAAATAGAAGTACAATTGGCGGACTTAATGCTTTAAGGCATTCTCTACCAGTCAACCATTGGGCTAAACCGAAACTTTAAATATAAATATCTAAATTAAATTATTAAATGTCTCGAAAACCTTTGAACCTATCTTGTTCAAAACAATTTTCGTTGAAAAATTTTTATGTCCATGATTTTTTTCATATTTTTAAAATTGACGGTTCAAAAGTTAGAGGGGGACACACAATTTTAGTGACTTTCGGGGCGATTATCTCCGACTCTATTCACTTAATCAAAAAAAATGCTGAGAAACCTTATATTTATTTTGAAAGGCCTATCGATTGATGCACAGACGTGGGCTTACAATGAAAAAAAATATATTTTTGACTTTAAATTTTGTATGGAGTGCACCTATAATTTTTTTTTTTTTTTGTAATTTAATTACAAAACTACACGGCTAACAAAATACACCTATCCTCAAAATTTTATTCAAATACCCCTTTAAGTTTTCGAGTAAAATGCCTGTGACATACGGACGGACAGACAGACAGATATGACGAATCCATAAGGGTTCCGTTTTTTGCCATTTGGCTACGGAACCCTAAAAAGCGTAGGTACTAAGGACAGCCCCTCCCCCCCCCCCCTGCGCCTGTCCTGTCCCTGCGGTTGACACAATGTCGAGCGAATATGTAATACACAGGCGGCGGGCAGTTCTCCATCCTATCTATTCACAAAACATAGTTCACTCGTCTGTGTAGGTAGGTACCCTACAGTACAATTTGACCACGACATTCGTAATATCTGTGCGTAATCGGAGGTCTAGTGGACACTGGTTGGCAGTAGGCCAGTAGCGAAGCGCTCGATAAGCCTCGCATGTATAGCGAATGACATCCCTTATCGACGCCCGATACCATCAGCATTTTTCCTCGTAGATGACTAACCAATTATATTTCGCAATTGATACACAATTAGTAATCAAATAATTGCACACATAATTGCTGTACATAGTGCCGCAATTAAGGTTCAAGAGAACATTTGAAGAATGAATACTATTAGGTACTACCTACCTTCATTTGAGGAAGACTGCGGAAGATCAGACTTCAACGAGATTATGAACTTCAATCTTATTAGATACTAGCATCTGCCCGCGACTTCGTCCGCGTGGAACTCTTACATCGTGGCCTTGCAAACTTTCGCCCTATATTCCCTTCCCCCCTTAGGCGATGATTCCCGAAATAAGAAGTATTATATATCGTGTTAATCCAGGTTATACACTAACGGCCGCGGTATTCATAAACGTTCTACAAGCCTACTTTAACTAAAATGACGTTAAAATTCGTACTTATCTGTCACTTTGACATTTGTGTTCGTAAGAAAGGTACAATGGACATTGTATTTAGCCGAGGCATTTTAAGTTTTAATGGATAAGGGGGTATATATATATGTACCTATAGGTACCAAAATTCATTTTAATCCGTTAAGACGTTTTTGCGTGATTGAGGTCAAAACTTTAGCATTCATAATATTTATTTAATTTCGAAGCGTTCATAGCCTAGCGGCGGCTGCGAGTCCGAAACGATACAGGTTAAGCAAAGATCTTCTTCGTCTTTGGATGGGTGACCGCCTGATATTTGAGTGGTTAATATAAATAAGCGCTTTCGGGCTATGGAAGGCACGCTAAGCAATTGATCCCGGCTGCTGTATATGAAAGTAGTCGTTAAGCCGAGTTAGAGGCCTTCGGGCGGCTTAAGAACTCCTAACAGTCGAGTTGCCCACTCACTTGACAATAGTTGACAAAGGGGGGACAACTGTTACTCGGGTCCGCGGGAGCTACCTACCACAACCCTGCACGTGTCGTTTGAAAAATGCATATTTCATGTTTTTCCCTATTTTCTCGCCTAATTTTGATTACGTCTGGAAAGTACACGTAAAGTGCAAATAAGTGTTTATCTCCGCGGAGACTGCCCGGCCCTTGGTGCGCTTCTGCGCGACCGAGTCATCGTCACAGATGTCAATTAACAAAATAACAACAAAGAAAATTTTCTATTTGTGATATTTTGTATTGGCATATGTTTAACGGATCACCAGATATAGTAAAATATAACGTCAAAAAACACTGTACTGCCGAAAATAAATGATCACCAAAAATTAATCTCTATTTTAATGTGAAATAATAACCCAAATTATAACATCTTGCTATCCTATTAAAGAAAATGCTATCCTAATAAATCATTGCTAACCCTTAAATAGTAAATGGTCACCAAAATTTAATCTCTATTTTAATGTGAAATAATAAGCCAAATTATAACATCTTACTATCCTATTAAAGAAAATGCTACCCTAATAAATCATTGATACCCAAAAATTGAAAGTGATCACCAAAATGTAGCGACAAGAGAAGACTTAGGCTTCTTAACGGCACCAACGTCTCAAATTATATTGAGAAATCGTCAGTAACGATGCGCCACCCCATACTAAATTAATTTTGTATTAAGCAGTTACCTACGCTGCTAACGAAATTATACATTTTTTAAATAAAGGAAAAATTGAAAAATTTAATGCTCCGAGCCGGATTCGAACCGGCGACCACAGGCATTCATGGCCCGTCGCTACTAACCAACTGAGCTAACGGAACAATCCGGTTCGGGCACCAAATTCTTCAATCAGTTCCTTCCTACAACGCCTTAGGGAGGCGTGTAGCGACATCTACCAGAAGACTTAGGCTTCTTAACGGCACCAACGTCTCAAATTATATTGAGAAATCGTCAGTAACGATGCGCCACCCCATACTAAATTAATTTTGTATTAAGCAGCGGCGCTACCACGAACTTCGAAAGTCGAAGCTCGAAATACATGCATCCCTGTCACTCGAGTATGGGAGTGCGATAGAGATGGAAATACCAGAACTTCGACTTTCGAAGTTCGTGGTAGCGCCGCAGTTACGCTGCTAACGAAATTATACATTTTTTAAATAAAGGAAAAATTGAAAAATTTAATGCTCCGAGCCGGATTCGAACCGGCGACCACAGGCATTCATGGCCCGTCGCTACTAACCAACTGAGCTATCGGAACAATCCGGTTCGGGCACCAAATTCTTCAATCAGTTCCTTCCTACAACGCCTTAGGGAGGCGTGTAGCGACATCTACCAGAAGACTTAGGCTTCTTAACGGCACCAACGTCTCAAATTATATTGAGAAATCGTCAGTAACGATGCGCCACCCCATACTAAATTAATTTAGTATGGGACCATGAATGCCTGTGGTCGCCGGTTCGAATCCGGTTCGGAGCATTAAATTTTTCAATTTTTTCCTTTATTTAAAAAAAAAATTATGATTTGAACGAATATTTCTTATGATGTAGGTAAATGCTATATTTTAAATGTATTATTATGGGCAGACTGTTGAGACCTATTATATTTTATGACATGTTATGTACACAGTTTTGTCAATAAATTATATCTTATCTTATCTTATCTTATCTTAATGGTAGATTTTTTTGTTTTGGTGTTCAGTATATTTTTTTGGTAAGAGAGCTTAGGGTATCAAAGCATGCAGTAAATAAATAAATAAATAAATAAATTATTTTAGGCGTGACCGTAATTATCGCTGTCCCAAACAAACTTCTACCATCTTAAGGGATGATTTTCGAGATAAAAACTATCCTAAATCCTTCCAAGTGTCTCAAATTATCTCTATGCCAATGTTTATTCCGTTCTGGGTTTAGGCATAAAAGGTTTAAATTGCTAAACCTACATTGAAATGTCAGTTTTTTTTTATATACCTAGGGGAACCTGTTGAACCTTAACATAGTTTTACCTCGGCCAGTTGTAAATAACTCAAGATTCCCGCGCTCTTTAATTACGTTGTCTATGTCATTTGAAACGTTATCTGTGACCATTAAAGTGAAGTTAGTTACTAAACTTGAGAGTGGCGTTAATGTCGAAAAAATTTAAAAAATCGGATTCTGCTGTAGTGAGTATTTTGTGATTTATATCAAGCTAATTTATTTAATATGTTATTAACTTATGATAGACCCTGCAGAAAAGTGTGGTTGATTCAACCTAATCTCAAATTGTAGTGCATTTACGAGGCTTGTTTATCTTAAAAGTCGCTTTGTTGTACCTAGGACACCGAACACTCTACGTACCTTGGTCAGTGTCCAAGATACAACGGACCTGTTGAACCTTAATGGGTCATGAAAATAATTTATTGTTTATTGCAGGGTAGTTCAACATTTTTGTAAGCATTTGTGTTTTAATATTTTAAGGAAAATGCCGCGAAGTAAGGAAAAAATTAAAAGAGTTGAACACGACGAGGAAACTCAGCTACGCAATAAAACTAGTAAAAGACAAAAAAAAATCCGCTTAATGGTGCTGCACGCCACTTCAATCTGCCTGGAACCACCTTAAGACGCTACTACGAGCACTGCAGCAAAGAAGGTACGACGATAAAAGACCTGCATAAGAATCTTTCAGTCATAAAAGTATTTGATGAGGAACTAGAAAGTATGCTTGTTACTTACATTAAAGAAGCTGCTCTCTTACGATATGGATTAACTGTAAGAGAAGTGAAAGTGCTAGCTTACCAATTCGCCAAGGCCAACAATATCCTACTTCGTGGGATTCTGACAGAATGGCCGGTGACTTCTGGCTACGTTTATTCAGGAAACGCAATCCAGAACTTTCGCTTCGTAAGCCAGAAGCTACAAGCCTTGCTCGTTCTTCAGCGTTTAATAAGCATATAGTTGGGATGACATTTGATAATTTCAAAAAGGTGGTCGCTCAGTGTCCATCAGGAATAGTAGCAGTTGATATTTGGAATATGGATGAAACTGGCTTATCCACTGTTGACGTTCCTCCCAAAATTTTGGCACCAACAGGTGTCAAACAAATTGGATCAATGACTAGCACCGAAAGAGGAACTACTGTAACAATGATAGCGGCTTGCAATAGTTGCAATGCTGGCGGTGGATTCATACCACCAATGACGGTGATTTTATTTTTATATCATTTTGTAACTTGTTGACATGTACCTATGTCAATCATTCATTATGTTTAAAATATTTGTTATTATAATTTATATTTAATTATTTGTTATTGTTTTTAAAAATTTAATGTAATTTTAAATGGAAAATAACTGACAATCACAATATAAATTCCTAAAAATGATTAAGTGTAATAGTTTTAAGTGAAATTGTATATTGTGAGATAAATAAATCATATCATATCATATCATATCAATGCTTATATTCCCTAGAGTTAACTTCAAAGGTTTTATGTTGCTTGGGGCACCTGAAGGCAGTATTGGTGGTGCGAATCCATCTGTTTTTCATTCATGGAACATTTTATAAGATATGCTAACCTTCTAAGGAACGTCCCGTAAGTAAATTTGGTCTTCATAAGTTCATTTTTCTAAGTTCACGTGTATAAGATTAATCTATAGAATTATACATACGGTAACCTGTCTGTGATTTCGAAAAAATAAAATTGTGGACATTAGGACGTGTTTTTTTTTGGAAAACATATCATGCGTCCAAGGTACAACGGCTGCTGTCCAAGGAACATCGGGTGTGTTGTACCATGGACACTTTTCCCTTTTTTTTTCGTCAGCCTATCCTATCAAAACTAATAAAAGAAGTGCTTGACTTAATACAGCGGTATGTAGTTTAATAATGTATGTAAATTTAGAAATTCCCGTATTCAACAATTCTGAAGCTGCTCATTTTTTTTCTAAAAATCCGAATATAAAAAACTGGCCGAGGTAGAACAGCTTCCCCTACATATTTTAAGTATTACGTTTGTAACTACTTAAATAGTTTGTTTTACATAATGTTTTAACAGTACATTGTGATACAAGTGAGGTATGTTGACAATTACATCAGAGGCGGAATTATCACGCGAGCCGCAGGTGAGCGTGATAAGAGAGCCGAGGATGTAATTATCAAAGCTAACGCGTTTCATACGACGTTTTTCAACACATTTTGCGAGAAAAAAATCCTTTTCATATGATGAAAATTTTATAGGCCTGCCAAGTTATTTTCTTTACTTATTCATGGCAACAGGTTTTTACTCACATGTTGAGAATACATCGCCAAGAATTTCCAGTGGCGTCCATAATTTTTATCACTTTTCTAATCACCACGAGTCAACATTTTTGTTAATAACAAAACACGCATTAACAATGTTTACAAATATCTGTGAAATAAGCGCGCAAACAGTTTTTTTCGTGAAATTCGCGCAGTTCGCGCGCATTAGATGAAATCTCTAAACAGCCAATACAAAATAAAATAAATATTTTCGTTTTAAAATGTTATCTTTATTAATTTATGTAAAATGTTATCAAAAGTGAATAGTTTTACTAAATTAAACGTTTCTATATCATATCCAAAAAGAAATTGTCAATTAAGTAACAAAAAGGATTTAATTTGTTTAGTCGAGTAAGAATCCATTTGCCGAGAATTAAAAAAAAGCTGTACATTCTGTACAACCCGGTTAATTTAAGAATGCACCGTGTGCATGCATACATCTCGCTGCAAGGTGCCAACGTGACTTAATCGGGATATAACCATAACACACGAGTGTCGTAATGTTATAAAACACACGTGTTTAATACCCAGGATTAGGAGCCTAGAAGCGACATAATAAGGGGTACGTTACGAGCAATTGTGTTGAAAAGGATTTTATTTATGTCTACTAAGCTACATTAACCACTGTTTTTTTTGCCTAAATCAGTTTTGTTGTTTTAACTACGTTAGTCCGAAGTGCCTGTATAGTGTAAGCCTACAGGTTATATATTTTAAGCTAATGATAAACTATAAGTACCTACTTATCAATTTACGTTTATTTATAATAATCACTGTTACAGGGTATATGATCGTCGCCTATCGATTGTCGGCCGGAAAAGAGGCTCCTGAAGGTGATGCAGCCCCTTTTCAACGCTCGGGGTCCCCACCACGCCATGTTCTAGAAGATCCCTGGTGGGGCGCGCCGGGCACGATGACATCATCGCGCCGGTAGATGGCGCTGCAGCACGACACCACCACGTTGGAGTTGACCGTGTCGCCTGGAAGTGCCGCTAGGTGGCGCGCACGACGCTGGATCCGGCGATTGCCAACACGGCCATTCTGCATGGTGCACCGCCCCGGTCACCTCCCGAGTTAAGATGGAATGCTGTAACATAACCACGAACATAATCAGTAAACAGTCCGTACATGTAACGGAAAACATCCCGACTCGAGTATATTCCTTATCGCCTCATCCAAGCTCCGAATTCCAGGCATCCACTAAAGGGCTATAGCCGCACTTAGTTATATACCTTTATCCATCGGAACCTCTTGTACTTAAAGGGCACTTTGCCGCACTTAAGATTTTCAAGCTTCACTTGGATAGGTCAATAATAGGAAAGTATACTTGCAGTTCGCAATGATTCCGTAAACAAAGCATTTTATCTTGACTCGCTAAACTCCAAAATGTAATAAATACCATTTTTAAATAAAGGCTTAAATTGTTAATGTGTTTTCATTGTTTTACTACCTCCAATTGCCAACACGGGGAGACCAAAGGGGAAAAAAAAAGAAAAAAAGAACAGTGATACATATGTCAGCGACATATATTTCGAGACTTGTGCTTGGGGAATATAAAAAATGAGAATGTTATCATACTGAAATAACTTTCATATTTGTTATGTGAGGATGATTATGGAAATGAAGAAGTTACTGAAATTATCACTCAATCATGAATTAAATAATAATAATAATACTTATACATACTCAATCATAAAAAATCCCAATGGTCAATTTTTATCCACGGCTTCATGTTCTCCGCGGACGTAACTCCGGTGTACCTTTTAGCTGTTCTCTCACTACCTTTCACATCCGTCACCTCGTATCTGTCGTTACCCAGCACTTTATTTACTTGAAAGGGTCCCTTGAATGTCGGTAACAACTTTCTGCTTCTCCCATCATTATTCTGGCTTTGGATTTTAATTAAAACCAGATCACCCTCTGTATACTTATGTGCTTTGATTCTTGTTCGGTCGAATCTTTGTTTTTGTACTATAGCGTCTGCTTTAATATTATCATTCACCGTCTCACGCAACTTTGTCACGTCTAGAATATGCGACTCATTATCCGGGGCCAAACTATCACTATCCATACGTAGCCGATAACCGAGGAAGACCTCACTTGGGACTGCTTTAATAGTTTTATGAAATGTACTATTCAACCCTTGTTGTAGAGGTTTAATGTAATGGTCCCATCTATCATCTGTCGTGTCCGCACCGATTGCTTTTAAAGCCTCTAATACCGTTTTATTAAATCTCTCCACTTGCCCATTTGAACGAGGCATACCCGTGGCGATAGTGTGCAAATGGATGTTTTTACTTGAGCAGTATTGCATAAACTCGCTAGAGGTAAAACATGAACCGGCATCTGTTATTATTCTTTTAGGATTACCAAATGACTTTGATATAGTGTCTAATTCTTTTATTGCGCAAGTTGACTTTGTTGACGATACGGCCGAAAGAAACACAAATTTTGTGAAAGCGTCGACGACAACCAATAAATATTCATTTTTATTTTTAGTTTTCACAAATGGGCCTAAATGGTCCAGATGGAGTGTGTGAAAAGGTTGAGCGTATTTGGGCACCGGGTATAACTCTCCTTCTTTAGGACCACCTTTATTTTTATAATAAATGCAGTTCAAACAGTTCTTTATGTACTTTTTCACTATATGTCGCATCCTTGCAAACCAATACTGACTTCCTATCCGTTCTACTGTCTTATCTACAGAAAAATGTCCTAGGTCGTCGTGATTGCATTTAATGATTTGCCATATGCATTTTTTTGGCACAACCCAACGACGACCATGGGTAGTTCTTCTATAGACTTTTCCACCTAGCACCTCATATTGAGAAAATATAGTTTTGTTACTGTTAACATCACCAGATTCTATAATTTCTCTAATTTTCTGTAACACTGGGTCCTGCAATTGTACCGACAGCAACCAGTCAGCTTCTGTTATTGACATTACTATTTCAGTTTCTGATCTTTCTCCGGATGGCACAGGGTTGCGACTTAATGCATCCACGTGTTGCATTTGTTTACCTTCACGATGCAAGGTGTCGAAGGTAAACTCTTGCGTGGATAAAACCCATCGTGCGATCCGGGGAATTATCTCTCTTTTAGTTAACGCAAATCGAACCGCGTTGCAGTCAGTGACAATCTTAAATATGGATCCCAATAGGTATAACCGGAATTTTTGCAGGGAACAAACGATTGCTAACAATTCCAATTCAAATGAATGGAACTTTTTTTCATCGTCTGTGGTTTGCCTGCTGTAAAAGTGCACGGGCTTTTCGCCTTCGCTTGTTACCTGCATTAATATTCCGGCAAGACCTTCCCTACTTGCATCAGTATATAAGACGCACTCCCTATTTGGATCGAACATTGCTAAAACGCTATCTGACGTTAACTTGTGTTTGAGCATCTGAAATGCATTCTCCTGAGCTGGACCCCAATCCCAAGAAATGTCATTTTTCAAAAGTTTGCTCAAAGGGGCCGAAATAACGGCACAGTCTTTTATAAATTTTCTAAAATAGTTAATCAAACCGAGAAACCGTCGAAGTTGGTGGACAGTTTTGGGAGCGGAATATTTCCGTACAGCCTCTAGCTTATTTTCATTAGGCATAACACAACCCGGTTTAATTTTATATCCGAGAAACTCTATTTCTTTTTTGAAAAAATGACACTTCTTTAGGTTTAATGTCAGCCCATTATTTTTGAATATGTCTAAGACCTGTTCTAACAGCTTCAAATTCTCTTCTATTGTGTCAGTTACAAGATAAATGTCATCTAAATAAATTAAAACATTTTCGAACCTTAAGTTTCCCAAGACCTTGTTCATCAATTCATCATGTTTTGAAAACAGCTTGGAGCATTAACCAAACCGAATGGGAGTCTTAAAAATTCGTAGTGACCGTCTTCTGTGATGAATGCGCTTTTAGGAATCGATTCGTTACTCATCGCAATTTGATAATAACCGCTTTTCAAGTCTAAGCTTGTGAAGCACTTGTGACCTTGAAGCCTATCTACCAGGTCCTCAATACGCGGCATGGGGTATTTGTCCTTAACTGTGATTTTATTCAATGCTCGATAGTCAATGCAGAGCCTTTTCTCTCCATTTTTCTTATTGACAAGCAAAGCTGGGCTTGCATATGGTGAATGACTTTCCCGTATAATGTTGTTTTCTAAAAGTTCATTCACCATTTCCCGGATTATCTTACGGTCCGGAATAGAGGCTCTAAAGGGTCTGCATTGAACTGGTTGGGGATTGGTAACATTAATTACCATCTCGTGGCCATTAACTTTCCCTAGTTCCTTAATATTTGATGCTACGCACCCGCTATACTTTTTGAAAAGTACTACCAGTTCGTTCTGATGAGAGTCCGCGTTTAATTCGAAATCGACAACATTATTACAGAACTCATTAAAAGAAGACGCATAATCGAACTTTAATGCATTTCCAACACGTGAATATAGCAAATCAGATCGTTCGGTTACATTCCTACCTATTAAAATCTCGCAATCTGCTAAATCATCTATAGTATAAAAGTCTATACCCGTCAAACAAACCGAATCAATTTTCAGATCAACTGTTATCTTGTGTGTAACCGTCTTTAAACTTTCCTTTGAAAAGCCCTGCAATGTAACAGGCGAGGACAAGATGACTTTTTTTATAAGGTATTTCTGTAGCACAGACTCAGATATGAGTGAACAGCTGCTGCCAGTATCAATGAAAGCTTCGAATTTGAAATTATTCAAAACGATATTTTTAATGAACTTTTTCCGCGGGTCGGGGGTAGAAACAAATTTAGTTTCCTGTTTCTCTAGTTTGGGTGCATTCTTTTTATGATAACATTCGGTTTCTGTGTGTCCTTGCTTGTTACAATAGTTGCATTGACTTTTGTTCGCGGGTTTGTTGACATCGCAATTTACTTTTCTATGGTTTCCACCAGTTATAACATTTGATCTGTTTTCGCTGCTGTGTTTGATTACTAGTGTTACGCGCGGCCGCGGGTTGTTCTGGTAAGCTATGATAATTAGATGCAATCGATGGTGCCGCGTTGTGACTAGATGATGTGTGAATTTCACTTTTCGTTGGAGCTTCACGAGGGTTCGCGCCTGGTTGTCGCGTGTTTTTAGTAGATTTGTATACGCGGCCGTGTAAAAAGCTTGCTAACTGATCGCTACTTGCAAAATTGCTAGCCTCGATGGCTGCTCCTATACCACTATCACCTATATTGCCAACAATAATTGACATAATATCTTGTTCTGAAAAACCCAACGACAATCTATCAATTTTGCATTTCTGTTCGAAATAAAAATCGTAAAGAGATTGATTATCGTTTGGTTTGTTCTCGACTTTTTCTTTTAAAATAGCTCAAACATATTCCGACGTTTTTGAAAACTAGATGCTAATCTCTTCCGCCAATCCTGCCATTTCCATGATGGCCAGGAACAGTCGGTGCGCAACAGAGAATCGTACCAAACTTTTGCTGGACCTTTTAATTTGTTTAAAGCCTGATACCGGATAATTTCGTCAGCCCATGAAAAAGTTTGCGCGTAGTTCTTGATAATATTCAGCCAAGCACATATGTCATCATTCAATGGGTTAAATTCGGGTATCATATTATTCAAAGTAGAAGCCAAGCTTGTACTTACAGTTGAGGTATCAGCCTTTTGTGATACCTTTTTCCTTTTTGGTGGTGGAGGTGACGGAGTCCTCGCAGAGATAATGCTAATACCGCTCGATGAACTCGAACTCGAACGTTGCCTCGTTCGCCTTCGTTTTGAGCGTTTACTACGCTTACCCATTGTGAACGTAGGTAAGAACACTTCTGATGTAAGCCTACAGGTTATATATTTTAAGCTAATGATAAACTATAAGTATTATCAATTTACGTTTATTTATAATAATCACTGTTACAGGGTATATGATCGTCGCCTATCGATTGTCGGCCGGAAAAGAGGCTCCTGAAGGTGATGCAGCCCCTTTTCAACGCTCGGGGTCCCCACCATGCCATGTTCTAGAAGATCCCTGGTGGGGCGCGCCGGGCACGATGACATCATCGCGCCGGTAGATGGCGCTGCAGCACGACACCACCACGTTGGAGTTGACCGTGTCGCCTGGAAGTGCCGCTAGGTGGCGCGCACGACGCTGGATCCGGCGATTGCCAACAATAGGTAGTATAGTTATGAAAGTAAAGTTATCTAATGCCAAAAGACGTAGAACTTTCCATCTCCAACCCCAGTCCCCATTTAACGGTGTTAGTAATAAATTATTTTGATTAGCCAAAATTAACTTCTTAAATTAACAAAATGTGATCCTCAGTTTTAATCTAACATTACCTTCTTTTCGGTTTGTGAGCATCGTAGTTCTTTCTAACCTAACCTACTTTTCTGGTAGCTGCTCGGTTCTGTAAGGGTCACAGTTCTAACTTTAACCTAACCTACTTTTCTGGTATAGCTGCTCGGTTCTGTAAGGGTCACAGTTCTAACTTTAACCTAACCTACTTTTCTGGTATAGCTGCTCGGTTCTGTAAGGGTCACAGTTCTAACTTAAACCAAACCTACTTTTCTGCTAGCAGTAGGATTATGTATTCTGCATTAATGGCTTACCACATAGTGTATGTCTGACCGATGAATTCCCTTACTTCAAAAAGTACTTGTAAGTACCCCATACTCCCAAACCCCTTAAACCTCCAACCTTAGAGGAAGAATATAAAAAAGCGCCGTAATTTGTTTTACGTCACACCTGGCCATAATGCGAGTTATACCGCACGCTGCGCGTACGGTAAAACTCGCATTGTGGCCAGGTGAAGACGTAAAATTGTACTCACCACGGGCGGTAATTCGTAAAGCCCCAGATCGCATATTTATGGCCCTCACCTGCGATCTGGGCCATTCACGAATTCACCGCCCTAGGTACGTAATCTACTATTCTAGTCCTTGACCGAAGTTACAGTTCCCTTATTATAAAATGGTCTTGTTCCCCGTATAAATTTCCAACTCCTTTTAGCCCCTTTAGGGGATGAATCTCTTTCAACACACAATATTTTTTTCTAGTCTTCAAAGAAACAGTCTAAAACGGATGTTAAAAATCTCTTACTTTAAAAGTGTCTTACTCTCTATACAAACTTCGAATTCCCTTTTAACCCTCTTAGGAGATAAATAAAAAAACGCTGAATGTTTTGCAGTCTTTATACAGGCTAAGACATAAGTTACAAATCTCTTACTTTAAAATTTTCTTACTCTCCATACGACGACCGGTTAGCCTAGTGGGTAGTGACGCTGCCTACGAAGCTGAAGGTCCTGGGTTCGAATCCCGGTAAGGGTAAATATTTGTGAGATGAGCATGAATATTTGTTTCTGAGTCATGGAAGCTTTCTGTATAAAAAAAAAAAATTTTTTTCACCATTAGGGGTGGTTTTTCCAAATCGCTTAAAGCTCTTTTTTTGTATTCTAATAAGTAGGGTGTCTACAAAATTTCAAGTTTCTAGCTCAAAAGGAAAAGTTCCCTCATACAAACTTTGCACCCCTATTTAACCCCCTTAGGGGTGGAATTTTCTAATACGCTGCCTTTTTGTATTCTAATAAGTAATCTTTCTACAAAGTTTCAAGTTTCAAGCTCAAAAAATATAGTTCCCTTCATACAAACTTTGCACCCCTATGCAACCCCCTTGGGGGTGGCATTTTCAAAAATGCCGAAAGTATTTTTTTTCTCTAATAAGTAATATTTCTACAAAGTTACAAGTCTCTAGTTCAAAACATAATGTTACCCCCCCCCCATACAAACATTGCAACCCATTTAACCCCCTTAGGTGTGGAAGTTTCTAAAACGCTGACGCTCCTTTTTGTATTCTAATAAGTAATCTTGCTACAAAGTTTCAAATTTCTAGCTCAAAAATAAAGTCCCCCCATACAAACTTGGCACCCCTATTTAACCCCCTTAGGGGTAGAATTTTCTAAAACGCAGAAAGTACTTTATTTGTATTCTAATAGCTAATCTTTCTACAAAGTTTCAAGTCTCTAGTTCAAAAAATAAAGTCTCCCCCATACAAACATTGCACCCCTATTTAACCCCCTTAGGGGTGGAATTATCTAAAACACTGGAAGTATTTTTTTTGTATCTTAATAAGTAATCTTCCTACAAAGTTTCAAGTCTCTAGTTTAAAAAAAAAAGACCGGGTTACACTCCGGGAGTGCCGGCAGAAGTGAAAACTCAATAACATTGTAACAGTTTTTCGATCAGGTCACGTGACATCTTACGGTGTCACCCGAAAATGAATTTGACGCAAATTTATAAACAATTATCAATTATTTAGGCGGACGGCCCGCGGGCGCGTTGGGTGCGACGGGCCCAACGCGCCGCCGCGGCGCGACGGTGTGGGGTCCGGCGCGCCGACGGGCGGCGGCAAAAACAATACCAATTTGTTTTTGCCATTGCCAAATATTTTTCAAAGCTTTATCTCCTTAGGAATAACGTCTAAATTCGAACTATTCGAATTTGCAAGAACAGCAGATGGCGGTGCACGGTGGCGACCAAAATATCAATTTGTTTTTGCCGTTGGTAAATATTTTTGTAAGCTTTATCTCTTTAGGAATTACGCCCAAATTCGAACTATTCGAATTTTCTCAATAGCAAAATGGTGAAGGACGCGTTGGTATTATTACAATTTTATTTGCAGAATATGCTATTGCAAAAAGTGTTTAACGGCCTTATACTCTTACGAATAGCGTTCAGTTTTGAATGAAGTCGAATCGGCTAGCAGCAAAAAGTGACCTCCTTCACATCTGACGTCACAAAACTCTGTCGCGTATTTAACAATTTTTCCCAATCCCAAAAAGTGCTCAGCGCCGCTAAAGAAGTTTTCACTTCAAAAAGTTTCCTCCATACAAACTTTGCACCCTTATTTAACACCCTTAGGGATGGAATTTCCAAAAATCCCTTCTTATCCCTTACCTACGTTATAAAAGGAAGTTCTGGTGTTCATTTCAAGTTTCTAGTCCCAATAGTTTCGGCTGTGCGTTGATGAATCAATAATGGAAGTCTTCTTTTATATATTATATAGATTTTATTATATATATAGATTACAAAGTTATGTATGCAGTTGGTGGATCTAGAAAATTGTACTGGAATTGCATTTAGTTTTTAGTTTTCCCTTGATTTATTACTAAACACTAAACACTAATTGTATTCTAAATTTGAAGCACCATGTCTGCTAGAAGTGCCTGACTTTTGATAATCGGTGAGTCAGTGAGTGAGTGACAAAATTAAGAAACTTTGACTAGTTATGATTCTTAAACTACTGGTTCAAATTGAATTAAATTTGAAATATATCGTGTTTATACAATGCGAGGTTGGTTACTGCAAATTCAGGCTTCTTCGAAAGTAAGTATTCGAAAATGGCCTGAACTGCTTCGAGAAAAGGATCGTACGGCCATGCCACTGTTTTGCTCGACTTGGCAGCGGCACTGCCGTGCCCCGAGATATTAGATATTTCTACTACAGGTAGGTACTCACTCGGTATTTAGTTGGTGTTCGGTAGGTTGTTATCGGATATTTTGTGCGTTCGACGGCTTGCGTCACCCGGCCCGGTGACCCAGAACCCAGAACCGAGTGCACTGATGCATCACTTAAAGTGCCACCAATTGTGTGCATTGTGGTGGCTAACAAGCGTTCGGCCCGCCTCGAGGTAATCTGCCTAGGTATAACTTTATGTAGGACTGGCTGCTCCGCCCGCGAATTACCTATTATAAAGAAAGAGATGTCCATCCCGACAAACACGTAGTGATTTAATAAGTTAATAACATAGCCGTAAGGTCCTAGTGCTACGAGTATAGTGCATAGTAGGTATATGGGTTTAATTCGAACTAAGAATAACTTTCTTCATTCAAATTTAGGCCGTGTCACTTTGATGTATGTATAGCGCCCATGTTATACACCAGCTAGTGCAGTCGAGAACGTTTACCTTAATTAAGTATTTATACCTAAACAACTTTTCAAAACTGAAATAAAACCACTACTTACTCGTCAAAACTACAGTTTTCTCCTCAAATTATCTAAACTCTTTCTCATACCTACCTACCGACTGATAATGTAGCTACACAAGGCTACCTACTGGGGTATAATCTGTTCACTTTTCTCATGAGCCGTCGTACAGTCAGCATCACATAGTTAGTAGCACCCAAAGTAGCCAAATATATCGTAACACTTCCTTACTCCTTTAGTAATAAAGACGTGTTCCGATACACACACACACACACACACAACAATAATACACAACACACAATAATAATAGCTTACACAAAAGTAAAGGAGCCTCGTCTGCCAACAAACCACTCTGTGGTTTGGCAGAAGAATATAAATGTATTTAGTTGTAAGCAAGTCCGTGAATAAACGTTTTTTTTTTTTTTTTTTTTTATATATTTGGCTACTTTGGCTGCTACTAACTATATGATGCTGACTGTACTACTTAACGAAAGGAAAATCTTGAAGGTTATTAATTTATTATAGGTACTCCGAGCAGTGTAGAGCTAGAGTTTGAGTCATTATTATTTCTGAGATAACATTTTATAGCTGATGAGTAATAATATGCACAAGCTAATATCAGATTTAGAGACAAGACCCGGCGCGGAGGCTGCGCGGGCATCGACGACCTTGACACACGGAGGCGGAGGAGCGGGGAGGGGCGCGCGGGGGGGGTCGCGGGAGGGGGCCAGGTGCCCCTATTCTGTTGCTTGTTAGCTCACCTCAACGCTCACCCACGAATATATCTTGCCACCGCGATGCGTGCCTAGTAACTATGCGCAGGTAGAGGTCTAGTTTCGTGACGGGTGACCGGCGGGGTGAGCCGCATTAGCGCGTGGCGAATAACAGCCCTGCTCGTCTACAACATGCCGCGTGGTAATATGGCTTGGTTTTGGGTTTGGCTCAATGTTAGTAACACTCCGGTAAATCGTTTTTGAGAATAAAAAGCAAATTGGTATAAGGACGTATTTACGCTCAGACGAAACACCGCACGACATTACGCACGTCCTTATTTGAGTACGTAAGGTAAGAACTAGTCGTTGAGATCAGTATGAAGAGTACCAATTTGTATTTAACATTGTAAGTTAATCTACATTTCGAGAACTAGTCGGCTTGGCTCCTCCCTCCCTCCGGGGTCACACTCGTTTAGAGAAACTAGTTTAGATGATGCACTCTCGCTTTCCGACGCACCACTCGTTTACCACCCGTCTCACTCGCCCGCCACTCGTGTCCAGTGTAACCGGAGCCCGAGATGCGGAGGTCGGTCAGCCTGGCTGCTCAGGCGAGGGTTGGTGGGTTGTAAGTGTCGTGAACACCCAGCCCGGAGTCAGTTATACACACGTTTATATTAATTATTGTCTGCCTGCGTTCAGCCTGTCCCGTGAGGGAAATCATACGATTTACAAAAGGTATTACAAAAGCGGCTATTGCAACCATGTTTAATAGAGAAATAAAAACGTGTGTGTGTGTGTGTGTGTGTGTATGTGTGTGTGTGTGTGTGTGTGTGTGTGTGTGTGTGTGTGTGTGTGTGTGTGAGGTGTGTATGTGTGTGTTAAGTTAGGATATTATTCTATAATGTTTTCTGTGTCTAAAAAGGATAAGTTCATCATATTAACTGTTAACAGCTTTTTTGTTTCCAAGACCGAGTATAGATATTTCACTTTCTGACAGACAGACGGACGGAGTCGCACCATAAGGGTTCCTTTTTTACCTTTTTTGGTACGGAACCCTAAAAATATTGCGAACGGCGTTCATAAATGGTCAATGTTGTTCACAAATCAAATTTGATGCAACACGTTGTCGCTGGACATTAGCAGATGGGCAATCACGTAACGTTTTGAACGAGCGTTAGGTAGATCCACCTGTCATTTTTCAATATAAAAATTGACATTTTGATCTACCTAAAGTGCGTACAATGCGTTACGTTACGTGATCGACCTGCTGGTGTCTAATGAAGAACCTATTGAATAAATTATTGAAATTTCTCTTTTATTGTTATGTATTGTATAGGTATGTATGAAGAAGTAAAAAATTATAGGTGTAGCCTTTTAATAAACGCGCTATATAGTTACGCTGGCAACACCGACTAGGTACTAACTGTCTGCCGGATAGGTTATCTCTGCGAGCGGCAAACAAACTCAGCGGAATATATATATGTCGAGGTGTGGGCGTATCCTGGGTTCTCGGGCATTGATAGGAAACGATGCTTCTATGATTACAAACTTTACTAAGGACTTCTCCACAGCATAATTACAAAATTCATGTGAAATACAGTGAACTGGCAATTTCGGTTCTCGTATTCCGTCACACCATTCTCTCTAAACGATTAATTCTCCATCCAAGAGAGCAACCACCTCCTGTCAGGCTTTTTCCTCAATGACAGCGAACACACCCGTCCGTTGTTGTTTCTAATTCAAAATAATACTCGTCATAGCCCTCTGTTGGCGCGCGGCGGAACTAATGAGCTCCCGAGTTTGCCCAGACAAATATGTCCTCGTTCGCATGTATTTCAATGATGACATTTGTAGATTGACAGTGGAGCACATTACGACCGAAGTCACGATGAATGTAATAGAGGGCGCTGCATGAAACTTCTCCTCTCCGACACGGCCAACTTGACAATGTACGCGTCCCTGCGTACACCTGTAAAAACAAAAGTTTGGAGTATCTAAAGCCATCGCTCGGCCTACCTGACATAAAAAAAGGCTGTATACGTCAAAAGGGGCCCTTTCTCTCACCAATTTAATTACGCCTAACAGTTGCATTGTTGAACAATAACATCCCTATACGTTCGTAAAACTTTAATAAAATTGATGTATAACAGTAAGTCACTTAGACGCACGCTCAGAACCATCTAAACGAAAGTAAGTACAGCTGTCAAGTAACTAATCAAAATTATGTCTGCCAGTACTTGCTGTAGTTTTCAATATCCACCCAGGCGAGGCTTCAGTCATTTCAATCATGTTTTGCTCTAATTGTAACTTGAGCGTTTGATTTTTGTAAATAATAGTCTACGACAATGATAACACTTGACTTCCTTGACACCCAATAAATACTATCCCGTGTTTCACCTACTCAACATTGCCACACTATAAATGCCAATCCGTTCAAATTAAACTTGCTTGTTTTTAAAGAACCACGACAGAAAATCAACATCATCACCATGAGTACATCACCGAGAGTCATACAGACTCATTCTCCAACCAGACCAAGTCTGTCAACACCAAGGCCCCACTACATAATCAGTCTCATCGCCCAGTCCACAACCCCTCCGAGTTGCGGTTACGACCACTGATTCATGTAGCGCCTCCAACACAAATATCACTCCAACGTCTCCGACATCTACATAATCAGTCTCATCGCCCAGTCCACAACCCCTCCGAGTTGCGGTTACGACCACTGATTCATGTAGCGCCTCCAACGCATATATCACTACAACGTCACCGACATCAAAAGCAATTTAATTTATACGGAAAAGCATCCCTTATTTTCGAACCGAAAATAAACTTCACATTACTATCAAGCACGACGGCGTCAAGAGCTCAAACACTTGATTTCCAACCGTCAAACTTGTCTGCCTTTTAATAAGTCAGTTAATATAGTACCCAGATAAGTTACGAGCACCTCCATTCTGCCAATTTGGAAAATGTCACTTAATCTCTCTTACTTATTATAACCCTGGTCTTTAATTCTTAGAAACCCTTTGGCGGAATATCTTGAATCCGATTTAAAGTTATGGATTCCCAATTGATTAACTAATTAATTATCGTTAGTAACTCTGAATGCCACGCAAAACAAAATTCTCTGCTCACATAAACCCTCCGTGATCGCTCAATTCGCTAGAAAATAAAGATTTACCAACTCAATACTTGCAACTTTGAGCGCAAATGAAACGTCAACCATTACAAGTTTAGGAATCATCATATTTACTAAATAAAAATATTGATTAATAAACCGCTGACTTTCAAAGGTATAAATACCAGTCAACACAACTGACATAATCATACTCGAATCGATTTGTACGGTAGTGTAGGTAGGTATATTTACGTCAAAAGCGCCCAAAGTAGGTAGTTAACTTATCATTAAGTTGCCTGTCCCTCGCAAGATTACGATTGTGCCAAATTACCATTTAATTAGGTATGTACTTCCACTTTATGAAAGTCAATAGGAGTAGCTATACCCAAAGTGAAAAAAAAAAATCCTGGCCGAGTAAAACAAATATAGAGAACTACTAAAATACTGACGACTATAGTATAATTTTTCTGATGAAAACGTACACGTCTAAGACCGACAATAACAAATTTAAATTGCATTAACTTATTTTGCGTAGTTAAAGTAGGTATGCAGTAACGCGTATTCGTGCTCTCGTGAAATGTCCACATATAAGTACAATCAAATAAGCCAAACTCAGCTCTCGCACAACTCCGAGGTGTAAATTGACACGAACGCGGCTCACACCGCCGGACAGTGACTCGTTCGGGCATAATCGCACGGCCGGCATTCCACTATCATTGTTACACAAAACGCACCAACGGCCTTAACTAAATGAAAAGGCACGTGCTAGGCGGCAGAACAGGCCGGCACTATTTGAGTTTTCTAGCTGACAAACATCGGTTCCTTTAATAAGAGTATTCGCCGTACATTCTTTGTTCGGTCCCGGGGGTCATATGAGATATTCGTACCGCTACTAAGACTAACCACCGTCACCAAACAGTTTAAACGTGAAAATGACTTTTTCTTTATAAATTTGACTTGTCTAGCGTAAGTTACTGCAGTTTTGTTTCGGAGGCGTTAGACCAACCATATACAACTTGTTTCATAATTCCCCATGAAAAAGAAACCCGTTATTTAACCGAAAAAAAAAGTACCAACCCCAACCACCTGTACGTCGATCAAACCAAATTTTCATAGATTACTTCAACAAAAGACCAAT
Source organism: Epinotia ramella (assembly GCA_947578815.1). Lineage (NCBI taxonomy): Eukaryota > Metazoa > Arthropoda > Insecta > Lepidoptera > Tortricidae > Epinotia > Epinotia ramella. The sequence continues at coordinate 17,154,056 of OX388223.1, forward strand.
TGCTTATCATATGTACCCAGTTTAAAAGCAAATAAACCACTATACCTATTACAAAATAGGTTTGCAATCTCAATAAAAGGAAATCAAACCGCTTTAAGTACTTATAACATAAGAAAAAAAAGGTATCAATTACAAGCCATCTCACTAAATCTTCATCAACTTTTACATTTCACAACTAAATGACTATTTCGTGTTCATGTTGCCGATTCGTCATAAATTGAGAAACATGAACATGTACCCTAACTCGGTCATGGTTGTTGTCATGTACCTCTCAGATGACACTTGGCAAAAATGCAAACCACTTTCCTAGCTACATACTCTTCTATGATTCATCCAAATTGCCTCCTTTTGTCAATCACTTTTTGTGGACTACGGTTCTCAAATACTGCTAACAGACTCCCCACAAGGGACCCCTCAACCCCCTTGCGGCTTTAGGGGTATTTTGTAACACCCTGTATAAACTGTAGATCTATACACTATGCTATATAATGTGTAATGAAAAGACTTCACCAATCATACATACGTCATAAATAGACTACTGAAAAGGCTCGTGTTTACTCTTAAATGATCATGTTCCAAAATCATACTTATTTTCCGACAAACGTTTTAGGTAGACACACATAGTTAATGTGCTCACTTGCTCAGGCACTAGGATCACTAGGTAAGACTAATCGTACAATTACTGAACGGGTAAAATACTCTTGGCACGTACACAATTTTGTTAAATATTCAGATTGTCCCAATTTTTGTTTACATTACTACACAGGTTATCACGTTTCTTGAAACACTTACACCAAGCAAGTATGTACTTTCCTAGGCAATGTTATTTTTACTACGCTTCATATTTTTCTATACCCAAAAGAACAGGCGAATAGTAAACATTTTACTTACGAAAAATGTTACAATATGGAATATATTTTCCATCGGCTGAAATCTCAAGCCGTCGATTACACGTAAAATACCTCAACTGAACATTTAACTAAGTAAGCATTTATCGCATTCTTGTATTTTATTCGGTAAATATTTTGATATTCGACTTAACACTTTTGTCATATGCCACAGATATTGACGTTGCTTATTCGTCTAATCAGCTGACGTTTAAAAATAGGTTTTAATAATAAGGGTGAAACGATAATCTTTGAAAACTTATTGAAAGCGCAATTTTCGACTACAATTATTTCAAAAATACCCTTATAAACAACATTGCGAGCATTTACTGCGAACTCGACAGAGAACATAGATACGGATCTCAAGCTCTGTTTATGATTCTACACCTTAAAATCTTATTATTCCAATTTAATTGAATAACTCACTCAGGAAATATAACACTTATTTCCAAATTGAAACTGGCTCAAATAAAATGAGCGTCGAAGTCATCTTAAACTGTGGATAATGTTATAAAAGCTTCTAAGGGACACAAAGAAAAAAAACATTAGTTACTCAACGGAGATTGGCTTATAGGCAGTATATTTTACTGTAAATTGTCAGATATAATCTGATGGCAAGTCTAATGTCTATGTCACTCATTGATGAAAGCAGCTCACGACCTGTATAGGTGTCGTTGGCATTCAAACTATCACCCGTATGTTGTATTTGACGCAATAAACTATTTTTTGTTGTTCGTTGCCATGGTTACGTCTCCTGGGTCACTAATTAAAACTATGATTTTATTGAGTTTTAATCACAAACACGTGTTTTGTTATATATTCTGTTATATCTCCTCTGCATAGAAACTCTGTCACTGCTGTCTCCCGGCTCACTGGCCCAGAACAAGAACAAGAAAAAGCTGATTGACCCATTTCAATTCTATATCCCATAATGAAAAAATAAAAAAATATCTGGCCAAAACGTACGTCATTCCCACATTTTTTACCAAAATAGCAACAGAACTGTGCTGTGTTAGCATTAGATTTTACTTCATCGTATCACGGACGAATTAATCATTCTTACGCTTATGGTGTGGTATTTTAGAGACATACCAGCATCAACTTGAATTTTTAATATGGAAATTGAATTAAATTACTTATCAGTCAACTATGATATAAATGACTTCGATAACTGCACATCTTATGTTAGAATTGTACCCAACTTTAAAATTTACTTGTGGTCTTTCTTAACTCTCTATAGATTTGCCTGTACATTTTCCTCAACAACGTTATTTTCAAAAGACTCAGAACCAACAAAATGAAAACGACTCACTCGATTAACGACAGACTCTCGCCCATGGGAACCTCATGTCCTCTCGACGCTCCAAAATAGCTCGCATTTCAACCGCGTCACGAACTATGATCTTGTGGACCTGGTGGTTCCTGCCTCGGCAGTAGGTAAATGCCGCTTTATTCCAATAGTTCCCAGCAGACATGTAGACAAATTATTTCCAGTTGTTCCTTCAAATCTTTTCTGACATCTGTCAATATTTCCATGGATCAAATTACAATTTCTTCAAAGATATTTTCTCTCAAGTTTCTTCATGAGCCCGATTTGGCACCACTTCTGATGTCGAGGTGTGGGCGTATCCTGGGTTCTCGGGCATTGATAGGAAACGATGCTTCTATGATTACAAACTTTACTAAGGACTTCTCCACAGCATAATTACAAAATTCATGTGAAATACAGTGAACTGGCAATTTCGGTTCTCGTATTCCGTCACACCATTCTCTCTAAACGATGAATTCTCCATCCAAGAGAGCAACCACCTCCTGTCAGGCTTTTTCCTCAATGACAGCGAACACACCCGTCCGTTGTTGTTTCTAATTCAAAATAATACTCGTCATAGCCCTCTGTTGGCGCGCGGCGGAACTAATGAGCTCCCGAGTTTGCCCAGACAAATATGTCCTCGTTCGCATGTATTTCAATGATGACATTTGTAGATTGACAGTGGAGCACATTACGACCGAAGTCACGATGAATGTAATAGAGGGCGCTGCATGAAACTTCTCCTCTCCGACATATACATATTGTGTTTCTATTGATATCGTACCTATAGTATGTTCATACATTACATACAGAAACCTGTTGGTAAATAATAAATTACCTGCATGCACAACCACGCACAACTATCATAAGCAATTCTCGGTTATTGCTAATTTATCTTAATCGTGGCATTTTTCCTATGCCTACCTTGTTGCGTCATCACTTCATCATAACACCTGACGCGAGAGAGAGGGCAGTATCTAGTCATCCCTCCTTGCAGACTGAGGCTGATTTCATTCATTTCCTAATAATTAAACAACATGTTCACTCGCAAAAGTCGCAAAACATATCGTGCTGCAAACAGTGCGTTCCCAGTATAACTTCACTCACCACGTCTATCATGGCACGGCCGCGACATACTCTCGATTTTTCTCGCATTATTCTTACCTCTTGTTCTAAGTGTTCTGATAAGAGAGAGACGGATAGTGCGAAAAATCGAAACAGCTCGCGCGCCGGCGCGTGATAGCCGTGCTGAGATTCGTCAAGGGTAATTGGAGATCAGACTATAGTGGTTTGCTGGCAGTTGTATAGCGATGCCAAGTTTAGTGAATGTAGCCACTAGTGTAATAGCGTGTAGCGACATTCCAATCGCGTGCCTGAGAACAGCAGCGGCGGCACCAACACACCAGCAACACAACACCATTCCACTAGTTTAAGTATCTATACATCACACAATCAATGTAAAGTCTGACATCTTATTATGCATGGTTTTAATCTATGTACGTCGGAGTTTAATTACCCATCAGCTCATAGATTTCTCTGAAGGCGAACCTATTGCGGACTTGACCAACCATACGTCCATACGTCTATTACTTACCTATTTTGCAATGCAACGTGGTGATGGCTACTGGTAGAGTGGAAACTACAAATACTTACCTCAAAATATCTGTTTATTTTTGACACGTTTGCAGTGTACAGTGTACTTACCTATTGCGTACTGCATTATTTGCATTGCAGGTGAGCGAACTTGTACACGTCGGCCCTCCTAGATATTAAATTACACCGTGGAAGGGCTCACGAAGTACGCAACGCTTTGTGAACAGATAGCCAGTTATCATACAATGTCCTCGGAGCGGGCTATCATCGCGTGGTACATCGCATCGCAACGCCGATGTACGAGTATGTATAAATAGGTACTAATAAAATAATAAATAACACACCGGCTTGCTCGACGTGACGCGACGCCGGCGTGCGTCATCGCGCGCTACCTGCGACAGCGTGCGTGCGGAGCGAGCCTTATTAACCTAGGTCACAGTAGCATTAGTCTGAGACACTATAGAAAACACACATTACGTGTCGATCCTCGTGAGCGACTTAACGCGCTTCGAATAGATTTCGAATGTCGCAAATTCGAGCTGTCGAATTCGTAACTCATGGTGCCGTTGTACTACGGAAATAACTTCAAAACGATACTGACAAGCGCTGTAGGTTTCGATGCGTAATTTAAGCATTCGAAGCGACGAATACCGTACCGACTATAGTTTACTATTTCACTTGCAAATTAGCGTGTGAAATCGTATTTAGCCGTCAAGAGGTACCGGTGGATCCAATCGAGACCTATCTCATATTAAAGAAAGTATAATTAAAATAATTTGGAATCGACAACATATATCCGCAAAATTCGGATTGTCGCGTATTTTGTATTTAAAAATGCAAATGAATGACAAAAATTCCGCCATTGGCATAGGTATTTGTACTATTTGTTCTGTTTTATTGTATGTTGTGCATACATATCCCTTCCAAAATTACGAGTGAATATTCGATTTCCTAGTGATAATAATGCTAGTTGCAGTGATAATAGTGATATACTCATTTATTTCAATAATCGAACAAACAAATGCGTGATGTGAACAATGTCGAAATATCAAAATCATCGACGAAAGAAGTCGTGCATCAGGAAGAAGTCGTGCATCAGGAAGAAGTCGTGCATCAGGAAGAGTCCCCAGTCGCAGTCGGCCCTTGCTTGGAGCTCCGAAACTACATTATCATTAGTGCGCAAGGAGGGGACACTTATCGAAGTGGTGCCTACTGATATTTGGATAAATTGTAAGTACCTATGGAAAATATGTAAACTTGCATTTCGAAGTGTTGTAGTGTTTAGTAACAACGTATTCATTACCTAAAACAAAGTACCCCGTGATTATTTTATTGTAGTTAAATACTTAGTTACTCCAATCGCTACTCAACTGAGGAATTTAAGACCCATTTCGTAACATATAGATCTACTGTAAATATAGGTAATTAGGTTAATTTTCAGATACGGCGAGAAAATACTTATATACGAAGAACTAAGGAAAATTGAAAGAATTATATATCAATGTTATAAAAGGTCGTAAATTAACTAAGAAGATCATGTGAGTGATAATTTAAGCATCAAATAATAAATTGACCGTCGAAGCACAAGCCCAATAATATGGCGGCATCGAAATTCAACGGGTTAACGGATGTGAACGACTTCGTTGTGGAATTCACTATCCTCGCGAATATTAAAGCTTAGAATCAAGAGCAACGCAAATACGCATTGGCTGCGTACTTGGAAGGCCCAGCATTGCATTATTATAAGGCCAATTTTGAAAAATTCACCACCTACAACAATATTGTTGCGAAGCTAAAGTCAGAATTTCCTGTCAGAGCGGATTTTGTACAAGCTTTTTACTACACAAAGCAACAAGAAAGCGAATCCCCTCTGGAATATTTCTACGCTCTCAGCGCATTGGCAGATAAGGCCAGCTTCAGCGACAAACCGTTCAGACAGCAGTTTTTGAATTCAGTTAATGACAATATGTAATTAAAGTAACTAGGCAGATTAAGCATGGGCTAACTGATGAATTTCAATTTATATTCATGTCCATGAAGGTATATTTGACATCATAAAACAAACTCTGTTTAATGTCATGCACCAAAGAAATTTGGTTAAATCGGATAATGATATATGTTAAGTGGATTAACACGTTTGAATACTGCAACAATAATTTAAGGTCATTTGGGACCAGCAAAAACCTGGTAATTATAATAAGTGCTGCTATAAAAAAACAAGCTTCTTTCAAAAATGTCATTTTAGGTACAAGCTTTTATTGCCGACTGCACATCATCAACTACTCATTGAGACGATTCTAACGAGCCCAAACTCAACGGGGTTAAGTACTGAATTCCCATGGCCACCTTCTGTCTCCATCATAAAATCAGCTCGATGGTACCATAATATTGAATTGTCATTCAAACTATACTCATAACCAAAATTTCAGCTGAATCGGTCACCCGGAAGTGGGTCAAATTTAACTTGCAAGATTTGATTACAGACAGACAGACAACGGGACAGGTGAAACTAAATAAAAGCTTGTAATAATAAAATATCCTAATGCACAGATATTGTACACCCACTTCATGCAACAAACTGGTTGTATTAGTTTGTTACATCTATGCTAGTTAGTTGTATATCTATATTTTTTCTGGCAGGTACCTACCCGGCCCGCTAGCTCCCTTATACTCTCAACTCAACTCAACTTTTGTACATACATATATGAATACAATATAATAAAATAAACAAAGAGTAGGTATCCATAATCATTTTAATAATCTGCATAAATTGAAATAAACTTCTTCATTTTATAAAAAAGGTAAAACTATTAATTTTTCTGATTTCATCTTTATTTTGTTGACTTCCGAGCGTTGTATGGTTGAGTTGATCACAATCACATCCATTCGGAAAACCTGAAATAAATCACTATTTTATTTGAGTAAACAAATATGGCCATTATACTCTTTGCCTGGGACTATAATACAGGGTGAATTCTAAATCGTGAATCGTAATTTTTTTTTTGAAGTCTATACATAGTTAACAATAACTTACAATGCTTTTAAACCTAAATTAAGTACGTTTTTATTTTGTCCACTTTTAATTTGATTTATCCTAATTTTTAAAATCTCGTGGTCACGCTACATTTATGTTTCGCACTTGTCATGAAAATTTCAACATTAGATATCCAACCTCCTAATATTGAAGTTGGCTGGATAGAATTTTGGCATGTATTGTCAATAATGTCAACATCGTCGACATTAATAATATTTCTCTGTTTTTGACGATCATGATAATAATTCTTATTTTTTTGACATGTATGCAAATCTGTAATGTAATTTTTTATCACGAAATAAATAATCTAATCTAATCTAATCTAATCATTGTCAACTTATGTATTTAAATCGTATTTACTCATAAAATAATTCAGTTTTATTACGATTAATGGTATAAAAATGCCTCCACCGTATCCGTACACGAACATACAAAGGTTTGATATGGTATCTTGGTACGCTCAGACTGGCAGAATTGGTCAAACGCAAGAACTATTCGGAAGAAGGTATCCTGAGTCGCCGGTACCGAGACAAAATTTAATTATGAGGATGGTGCAAAACTGTTTCTTTTTTATGTGAGTAAACTAAAGGAAAATTTTATGAATGTTTAAATAACAAACTGCACAATGCATTTAATGCATGATATTGATAAGATAACCTTTGCACTTAGGTAAACATTGCGTTGCAAGTCACGTGACTCGTGTAGGGTGACCAAGGCGGATGACAAGTGGGGACGCACTTTCTGGTTTTGTTCATAATTAATTAAGCGGGTCCTTAATTGTAATTAACACTAGTGCTCTGTAATAGTCTTAAGTAGCTTTACCGGTAAACGTGGTTACGATTCACGATTTAGAATTCACCCTGTAGAAACTGACGTAGTAACGTAAGGTGTCAGTGTCAAACAGTTGTCATTTTCACCTGTCAAATCGTCAATGTCATAATCGTCTTGACGCTGCGTTTAGTTTATGCAAATGTAAGGTTTTAAGAAATTATCTTTTATAGGTGTTAGCAGATACTTACTTTTCCATATAGTCGACTAGCAACTGGAACTGCGAAGAACTATAAATGAAAACCAAGAATAGGGATAGTTAATAGTATATTATAGATGTATAAATCAACTATACAAGTATAAGGGCAAACCAATGTACAAAATGGACAACGTTCTTGCTCGGAGTCAAGTACTAAAGTGCCGGCTGCAGGTTCACTCTCTCCTTCCTCGCCTTCGCTCCATGAGAACCCCGCAGGCCCCCACCGCCGTAGCTCGGATGTGACGTCAGCTGACGTCATCGAGTCTTGTAAACCCGGAGCGATAACATCCGGCCGTCCTGAATACGCATCCGCCCTCGGACGCGTTCAAGTCTGATGCATATGCTGCGAACAAAAGTATAAGTTTAAGCACATCAGTGACCAATTTCGTCACACTTGCCAAACCCATTACTATCAATAAGTCATGTACCGTAATATGGTCCTACTTCGCTCCAAAATTGGCTCCACTTTTACTAATTGCATCGCATTTTTTATAAATATAGAGTTATGATACTGGTAATGATTTATCGGAAATATGTACTCATTGCCTTTATTTGAGGTTGAATTTTGTTGCAGTTTAGTTGATATTTTAGATTTTTTTAAACTTATTTTTTGGAGCAAAGTAATCTGTATGAGGCGGGAAACTTTGCTCCAAGACAATCTTTCCTTGTATTCTGCTTTATTTCTGCCCTGGAGCATTAATTAACGTGTTTTAGCTATCAATTGTCTGTTCGATGATTATTGGAGAACCCACCGGTGTTGCAAGGTGAAATCTTACGTTACCCGATAAAATCATTTAAATTTACAAATTTAACAAGGGTTTTCGTCTGTAACGGAACGTAACTTTTTATTTTTTTGGAGCATAGTTACCACCCTAGGAGCAAAGTAGGACCATGTTACGGTATGTCACTCTTTGTCATCACTATCCCATCAGCGGTTAGCCTTGACATAGCGACATACAAACTCATTTCAGTGCAGCGGTTAGCAGTAGTAAATATATGTTCAAATGCACACTAGAGTTTATTATCCCATCAGCGATTAACCCACTCAAGCGTGCACATGAATTAGGTATATGCACCATGAACGACATGCAGTGCATATGCAGTTTTTATTAGCTTCATTGTCCCATCAACGGTCAACCTCGTGCTAAACCACCACTGCATCATACACTGCATTCGTAGCAATATGCATTAGACACCACACATGTATATATAATTTAAGCAATCACTCAAGCTAACTACTGTAAGTAGATTCATTGAACTTTATGTTTTATTTTAGACTCAATGGATTCAAACAAGGATTACATTGATAACCGACAACGATTTCATTCTAATTACCTGATAACATCCGGTTCATACCGCTGGAGTCCCGTAACCGACCTCCGAGCCTGCGATGCGGATCCAGGGCTTCATGTTCTCCACACACGTGACCCCCTCGTATCGCCTCGCAGTTCGTTGGGCGCCTCGCATGTCTGCTACCTTGTAGCGGTCGTGTCCTAGTACCTCTATAACTTGGAAAGGTCCTTTAAAAAGCGGTAACAACTTTGTACTTTGCCCGTCATTGCTCTGACTAGGTATCTTAATAACAACCAACTCTCCTACTTTATACTCTTTGGCGTTTTTTCTTTTAGAATCAAACAACTGTTTTTGTTTTTCTGCGGTCATTTTTATGTTTTCATCTACTTTTTTTCTTAAGGCGGTTACGTCTACTACTTGCTCAATACTTTCATCCATTGGAATATCAGAATCAATTTGCAATCGGTATCCAAAAAAAACTTCACTTGGGACAGCAGCTGTTGATTTGTTGATAGTGGAATTAATCCCTTGTTGAATATCAGTAACATGAGTATCCCATTTATTATTGTCAGTGTCTGCTCCTTTACTGCGCATTGCCTCCAAGACTGTCAGATTGTAACGTTCTACTTGGCCATTAGAACGTGGCATTGCTGTGGCTATAACATGTTGCCTAATTTTTCGGTCAATACAGAAATCGCGAAACATCTTAGAAGTAAAAGCACTTCCAGCGTCACATATAATTCTGTTGGGGTTTCCAAAAACTTTGAATAGTTTATTAAGCTCATTTATCACGCATTTACTTTTGGTATTTTGAACCGGAGCTATGAACACGAATTTAGTAAATGAATCGACCATGACCAATAAGTGTGTGTTTTTTTTAGTTGACTTTACAAAAGGGCCCAAATGATCTATATGTAACGTATGGAAAGGTCTAGCATACTTAGGTATCGGATATAATTTACCTTCCTTTTTTCCATGAATATTTTTGTTATAAATACAATTTATACAATTATTAACATATTTTGTGACAATTCTTTTCATATGAGCGAACCAGTACTTGCTTTTAATTCTCTCAATCGTTTTATCCACAGCAAAATGCCCTATATCATCATGGTTAGCTCTTATAACCTGCCATATACACTGTTTTGGCACTAACCATCTTCTGCCATATTCAGTCCTACGATACACTTTATTACCTAACAATTCACAGTTATTAAATATTTGCTTATGCGATTCGGCCTCACCTGACGATAAAATCTCTCTAATTGAACATATATAGGGGTCTTGCAATTGCACAGATAATAACCAATCAGGTTCCATAACAGAAATTGACATCACGCTTTCATTGGCACCGGCCGCGGAGTACCCGACGGGATTTCTGCTTAAGGCGTCCACGTGTTGCATCTGAGCACCCGGCCTATGCACGATGTCGAAATCAAATTCCTGCGTTTGCAAAACCCATCTACCTATACGCGAATTTATTTCCTGTTTCGTGATAGAATATCTTACAGCATTACAATCAGTTACAATTTTAAATCGATTCCCTAACAAATAATGCCTGAACCTCTTTAAGCCAACCACAATAGCTAGAAGTTCGAGCTCAAAGGAATGATATTTTTTTTCCTCGATAGTTGTTTGGCGACTGTAGAAATAAATAGGTTTTTCGCCTTCTTTAGTAACCTGTACAACTATACAACCTAAACCGTCCCGTGACGCGTCTGTATACAAAATTATAGGCAACTTGGGATCAAATATTGTGAGCAAAGAGTTTGTAAGGAGTTCATTTTTAAGCGCATTAACAGCTTTGTTTTGTTCTTCCCCCCATTCCCAAGCTATGCCTTTTTTTAACAGCTTTGTCAAAGGTCTACATAAAATCGCGCAATTTTTCACAAACTTTCGGAAATAATTAACTAATCCCAGAAACTGTCGAACCTGATGCACGTTTACTGGTGTTGGGTAATCTTTGATTGCGGACAGTTTTTTTGTGCCTGGTCGAATACCTTCATTAGAAATCTCATACCCAAGAAAGTTGATCTTATTCTGAAAGAAATTACATTTTTCTAAATTTATAGTTAACCCATTTTCTTGCAAAACTTTCAGCACTGACTCAAGACATTGTGTGTTTTCCTCAAGAGTTTCTGTTGCTATTAATAAATCATCCATGAAACATATAATACGTCCGAACCTAAGTTTACCCAGCACCTTATCCATTAATCTCTGAAACACTGCCGGCCCGTTACAAATTCCTAGAGGCATACGAACATACTCATAATGTCCCTCACTTGTTATAAATGCAGATTTAGGGATAGAATCTTCCTTAATTTTTATTTGGTAATACCCGCATTTTAAATCTAACGATGTGAAATATTTACAACCGCTCAATCTATCTATCAAGTCTTCTACAATAGGCATCGGGTATTTTTCTTTTACAGTTACTTTATTTAGTTGTCTATAATCGACACACAATCGTTTTTCCCCATTAGGTTTGTCAACTAATAACACCGGACTCGCATATGGCGAATTACTCTCTCGTATTATATTATTTTTCAACAGATCGTCAACAATTTCTCTTGTGATTCGTTTTTCCGATTCTGACATACGATATGGTCGTTGATACACAGGTTTACTTGAGGTTACTTCGATTTCAAGCTCAACACACGATGTTTTACCTAAATTAGATAAGTCATTCGCTACACACTTAGGGTACTTCGAAAAAATGTCGCTTAAAATTTCGACATGTTCTGCACTATTTGCATTAAACATTGATGTTTCAATCAAACATATCTGTTCTTTTGTAATTGGTTGAAACATCAAGGAATCACCCACTCGTGTGTACATAATATTTTTATGTTCGGTAAAATTCCTACCTATCAAAATATCACATCCCGACAGCTCGTTAATAACATACATATCTATATCCAACTGTGCCTTATCTAATTTAAGTGTCACTGTCACGCCTTCAGTTACGTCTATGCAAGTACCACTTGTAAACCCTGTGAGCCTAACCGGTGTGTCTAAGCGCCGCGGAGCTAGATTCAACTTTCAGATTACACTCTGGACAATTAATGAACAATCGCTGCCTATATCAATGAAAGCTTGATGTTTACAGTCATTAAGGTACACTTCTTTACAGAATTTTTGTTTAGCATTTGTTGTGCTAATAAATTTCACTTCAGCGGACTTCTCAGTCTTGGGTTTTGACTTAGATCTACACGCTGCCTCCAAATGTCCAGATTTTTGACAAAAATTACATTTGAGGGTATCTTTTTGATTGCAATCTATTCTTTTATGGCCAATCTCCCCACATGAAAAACATGTAATTTTCGTGAGAGGAAATTCGTTATTTACATTGCCTTGATTCATTGTTTGATCTGGTTTCCTAAAAACAGACCCACCACTTGACCGAGAAGTCTGCTGCTTGGGTCCAAAATTGTTAACATAATTTTTAGTTACTCCTTTAGATTCTACAGACGAGTGTAGCTTGCCATGTAAAAATTAAGCTAATTCATCACAATATTGAAAATTACCCGCGTCAGCTGCTGTACATATATTTTTATCTCCTATGGACCCTACTATTATCGATATCACATCTTTTTCTTTAAATGATAGCCGTAACCGATCAATCTTACTTTTTTGTTGGAAGTAAAACTCGTACAACGACTGGCCTTCGGTAGGTTTAGCACTCATTAGTTCTGATAACAAAACATACATGTTCCGATTGATTTGAAACGTGTCTAACATTTCATTGCGCCAATCTGTCCAATCCCAAGATGTCCAGCAAGTTCGATTTTTTTGTAACGAATCATACCATGTTTTTGCAGTATTACGCAACTTTTGTAACGCCTGATATTTAATAACTTTATCTGACCATCCGAATGCCCGAGCATTTGCATCCACAACATTTAACCACATAGATATATCGTCAACCAACGGGTCAAACTCCGGAATAACCGCCGATAATAATGCATTTTGACTCACGGTTTCGTTACGCTTACGACCTCGCTTATTCTTCCGCCGACGTCTCTTATCTTCTGAACTGGTGGAGCTGCTACTTGACGACGAACTGCTTCTTGAGGTCGTACCTGACTCCGAGGACGAAATGTCTTTACGTCTACGTTTATGTGTTTTTTTACGTTTACTTCTACTTTTGCGACTTATATCTTTACTTGTCCTTTTAGGTGCCATGACGTGGTTCGAGCACTTCTGATATAAATGAAAACCAAGAATAGGGATAGTTAATAGTATATTATAGATGTATAAATCAACTATACAAGTATAAGGGCAAACCAATGTACAAAATGGACAACGTTCTTGCTCGGAGTCAAGTACTAAAGTGCCGGCTGCAGGTTCACTCTCTCCTTCCTCGCCTTCGCTCCATGAGAACCCCGCAGGCCCCCACCGCCGTAGCTCGGATGTGACGTCAGCTGACGTCATCGAGTCTTGTAAACCCGGAGCGATAACAGAACTTGTACGCACTTTTACTAAATTATCGCTATCTTAAAGTTTAAAACAGAACCAACCAACGGATTACTCCAGAAAGAATAGAACTGTCATACTCACGTTCCGTTCCGTTCCGTTCCGGTGACTCAGCCAGCCAGCAGTTCTGCTGCAAGGACGCGGAGGCGTTGGCCATGCCCGGGAGGGAGCGACGGGGCGGCTCCTTGACATTGCTCGAGAGCACGCGCTGGCACGATACGGGCAGACACACCCAGGGCTGTATGGGAACCTTAACAGTCCCTGTCCGGAACTACCAGTTCCGAGACAGGGCATGCATTCGGGCTCTCTCTTGTGCTGCCTCGTCCTCTGCCGCCCTGGCAAGGTCAACTGACCCACCTATCCGAGGCACCAGTGAGCCAATAAGTATAGGAAAGGAGTGTGGGGCTGTTGCAGTCAGGATGAGGAGCGAGGGAAGAAAACCAGACCGAATACTAGCATCGTGCCCAGTGAAAGGAAGTATGGATATATATTTGTGTAAATATGTACAGAAGGGTAAATGACTGCAATTGAGTTGTGCTGCGATACCGTCTTGGCTTTTTGCTGTTATTGTGTCGTTGTATTCTTAGACTGTTTGCTGTTCTCCTGTGGTTTGACTCCGTTTGTTGCTTTGGAATTATCAAAGTCCCTGGTGCGTTTGGATATCATGTCCCAAAATGTTGACAACTTGTATTTTCCAGTAAGTATCCATGTGGGTGAATGACTTGCTGCTTGACAGGAATATACGTGATACCGACACTGAATACTTTCCATTTTATCACTTCATTATTCTTATTCTTATTGTCTCGGTGTTAAGCTTGCACAAGTAACTACCCAGTCACCTGGCCTATTAAATTCACCAATACCACTGTTTTTTTTTTTTTTTAACTATGCACTAGACACCGACACAAGATTAATTATTTACATAAACATAACCATGATATTAATAATATTAACACTGCTCAGGCTAGGTCAGGTTAGGTTAGGTTTTTTTTTTTTTTTGAGGGTCCTTCTTTTCCCTCTGATATTGATTCAGAGATTATTTCTTTTTATTATTGAGACAATTCTTTTTGAAACCCTTTATTAATTTGACTTTGGAGCTTAGTCTTTTGCTCTACTGATTGATTCTTTTATTTTTATTAACTTTACTAGTACTAAAGGTTTGCGTCTGGAAAAAATCCTCATGGACGTCTGGGAAGGGAGGGCCCAGACAGTGCCGGACTCTTACCGGCTAAAAACCAGACACGCACCTTTTACACTCTTGCTATTCTTAACCTATCATGCAATCTCCCGCATGCAAATGGAGTTCTTAAATTAATGAATATTATATGTTCTTAAATTTGATTTTAAAATAATCAGTATCCCTACAAACACACACCTCTACAGGTAGAGGTTGGCGAGGTTATACAATTAAAATATAAACATTGAATAATGAAAACTGTAAAAGTATATGTAAACTCATCATAAAATTGCGAAATATTAAAACTTAGATTGTAAATATTCAATAAAACACATTATATAATCAAAAAATATAAAACATTGGATAATAAAATAATAAAACTGTAGAAATATAGGTAAAACTCATTATAAATTGGAAATAATTAAGACTAAGATTGTACAATACTAAGATAAAACTCCTTATATAATAACGCTAGACATATAGAGTAGAATAACATGACAATGATTGAACTAGGAATTGTACAATAATAATATAACTGTGGGAGTAAAAATGTAACTCTTCATAATTTTAATAGGTTAGGTTAGGTTAGGTTAGGTTAGGTTAGGTTAGGTTAGGTTAGGTTAGGTTAGGTTAGGTTAGGTTGGGGTGCGAGGTCGGGTAACCTCCACGAGTGTCAGGGCTCTTCCAGTTCCTGTGGACCCTCGCGGGTCTGCGGGAAGGGGAAGGGTCTTGGCTGGTGCACCCTGGAGGCAACGGTAAGTGATTCTTCTACGGGGGAATCGCTTACTGGTGCTACTAATAACCCGACACAGGAGGGAGGGGGCTTGCGTGGTCCAGTGATCCCTGAGGCTGTACCGGACAAGGCTACCCATACCGGGGAGGCAAGGGGTGAGGACCCCGGAGCGACGAGGGAGGGCGCCTAGTGGCGCGGGGGCCCCTAGAGGGCCCGGAACGGCTCTCTCCGCGTCCGTCTGAGTAGCAGATGGCGCTGGAGATGGGCAACGGCCGTAAGGCCGTGGAGATGGGGTGGTCTAACCAACCACCAACAGGGGAGCCCACGCCAGCTCCCCTTGAATCCCGGAACCCGCAGCCCTCCCAACGACCCCCATCTATGGCGGCATGGGGTACGGGAGGTGCCAGCTCTTTTAGCGCGCGGACCGGAGGGCTTGCCTTAACTGGCCGGCCCGCGGGAAGGAAAACCCTATAAAACCCGACAGTGAAGTCGTTAAAACCTCTGGACACCGCCCGACCTCCAGAGTAAATAGGGTTACCCAGGTACAGGGGGCACTGCCTGGGTGGACGTCTTTCCCCCACACTCGTGGGAACAAAATGGACAACAAAAATGAAACGGAGACGGAAACAAACAAACACGGCAAATCGATACTGGACACCGATACGGAGGCCTTCCGCCCCAGCCGGAGCCTCGCACGCTCACCAGTGCGACAGGAGGGGATTAACATACATGCGGCCAGCATGCAGATTACGCCGAAAGGGGCAGGCGGCCCGGCGCGCGACGGCTCTGGCCGCTTCACGCGGCGAGGGCAGGGCGGGGAGCGCTCTGCGGGGAGGGCCTTGGGCTCGCTCCAGCTGGCAGCCACGGGCGCGGGGCGGGGAGCCCCAGAGAAGGGAAACGCGCTGGCGCAGGTGCGAGAGTTGAGGGTGTCCCTCGAAAGAGTAGACGCCCATAGACCGAACAGTAAGGCGAGAACTAATAGCGGTGCATCCGGGTCCGACTCCAGCCTGGTGACCGTCAAATCACGGTCCGGGTCGGACTCGGGCTCACCGCCTCAGGGAGAGAAAGCCCGCTTCTGGCGGGGGCAGGGCCCGAAACGGCTATGTGTGGAGCTGTCGGAGAGCAGCGAAGATGACCCGCCGCTGGCACCACCAACGCCTACCCGGCCGGTGGCCGCCGCGGCGTTTAAAAAACAAAGGGGCCGCCCTGCAACAACTGGCGAGTACATCGGCCTCGCGGCGTCCCAACGGGCGCTTAACAAGGCCAAAAGAGAGGCGATCCTGCTGGAAGCGGAGGAAGATCTTGCCAGAGACGCTGCGCTGGCGGAGCGATCTCGGACCTCCCGCCTGTCCGAATCCTCGCGGGAAGGCGAAGCCACGCCTAACACAGTGGCAAGTATGAGAAAAACCGTGGAGGAGCAAATGGCCATTGTTATGAAAGTGGCCACTAAATCGGGGCATTTGCAGGGGACGTACGTGCGCGCACTCAAGAACGTGGCGGCGGCCATCCCGGAGATGTTCGACCACCTATGTTCGCGCACAGTCTCGGACGAAACCCGCCTGCTGCAGGCAGCTAACGAAAAGCTCCAAGGGGAAGTGGCCAGCCTACGCCAGGAGCTGACAGAGCTGAGGAGCAGCCTAGAGAAATCCAGGACACTGGATCACTCACACGGACTGAGAAAGGTGGTCGAAGAGGTGGCACGCTCCAACCGGGACCAGCTCTGCGCCATGCTCAACACCCGGCTGGCGGGCATTGAGTGCCGACTCCTCCCGGAGCCACGGGCGGGGCCCTCATCGGCCGCCAACGAAGAGTTAGAAGAGCGGCCTGACAGCGAGTCCCAGGAGCCCCCGTCCGCGTCCGAGTCCGTGCCCGCTTCCAAGGCGGCTCCAAAGCGAGGAACTCCGAACCTAACGGAGGAGCCCCGAAAAGGGGATAAAGTGAGTGGGAAAAAAAAAAAAGAAGAAGAACAAGAAGAAGGCGAAGAAGCCGACTCTGGCCGCGGTTGAGGCCTCCGCTCGCAGAATAAACGTTTCTGACGTCTCTCGTCCGCCTTCGCCGGCTCCCAACGAGACATGGAGTAACGCAGTCGGTGGGCATAAACAGAGGAGGAAAGCTGCGGCGCTCGAAGCTAAAGAACAAACGGTGTCGCAGCCTCAGAAACAGGCGGCCAAAGCGAAACGAGGGAAAAAACTACGCCCGCCACGCACAGCGGCGATTACGCTCACTTTGAAGCCAGAGGCTGTCGAAAAAGGCCTCAAATATGAGACAGTGCTGGCTGAAGCCAGGAGCCGCATCAAGCTCGAGGAGGTGGGTTTAGTTTCGGTACGCTTCCGTACGACGGCGACCGGAGCCCGCATGCTGGAGATCCCTCCCGGCACGGAAAATCCGGAGAAAGCAGCGGATGCGCTTGCTGAAAAGCTCCGGCAGGCCCTCAGCGCAGACGTGGTACACGTTCACCGTCCGGTGAAGTGTGCGGAGATCCGAGTCACGGGCCTGGATGACTCGTCAAGAGCAGAGGAAGTCGTAGCGGCTGTATGTGCGGAAGGGGGCTGTGCCACCGAGGCCATAAGACCAGGCGTAATATCCCGTGGCCAGAGAGGCTCGGGATCGATGTGGCTCAGCTGCCCAGTAATAGCGGCTAAGAAAGTGACAGAGGTTGGCCGCATAAAGGTAGGCTGGGTTTCGGCACGAGTTGAGTTGCTTGAGGCCCGGCCACTGCGCTGCTACAGATGTCTGGAGACAGGCCACGTAGCGGTCAATTGTGTATGTGGTGTAGACCGCAGCGGCCTATGTTTTCGCTGTGGGAAACCAGGCCACAAGGCGCGTGAGTGCACCGCTTCTGAAGCAAATTGCGCCATCTGCGCGGCGGCTGGCAAGCCTGCGGCACATTCGCTTGGTGCCAAAGGCTGCGTCGGAGGGCACTCCCAAAAAGAAAAGAGGGCTGTTGTTAAGAAAACAGGGGATGGTGACTCTGCCCCCTCTCAGTCTTCGCAACGGGCTCCAGAGATGGATCTGATGGACGTCGTGCAATAAATGGCACTCAAGATTTTGCAGGCGAACATCAACCACTCGACCAGAGCTCAGGATCTATTGATCCAGACAATGGCAGAGTGGCAGATTAAGGTGGCCGTGGTCTCGGAGCCCTACTTCGTACCCACTCGGGATGGCTGGGTCGCCGACCGCGTCGAGTCAGTGGCGCTTATAGCCCCTGCAAGTGCCGGCTCCCCGACTTTAGAAGGGGTGGTGAGGGGTCGGGGCTATGTTCTGGCGGTCTTAGATGGAATGACCACTGTTGGGGTATATTTTTCGCCCAGCCGTAGCCTCGCCGATTTTGAGCAACTGCTCGACGAAATCGGGGCTCTGATTGGGCGGGTACTCCCCACCCCTGTGCTTGTTGCTGGCGATTTCAACGCCAAATCAACAGCGTGGGGATCTCCAGCAACTGATGCGCGGGGCGAAGTGCTGCTCGAGTGGGCGGTGTCCTTGGGGTTGGCGATTATCAACAGGGGATCGGAGAGCACGTGCGTGCGGCGACAGGGCGAATCGATCGTAGACATCACGCTTGCGTCCCACGCCCTGGCCCGCCGTGTTCAGGATTGGAGGGTGGAGGTGGACGAGGAGACTCTATCGGACCACCGGTATATCCGGTTCGACGTCGCCAATGCCTCTCTGCCTGCGCAGGAAGGAAACCGGTCCTCTGTTGGGGATGGCCCGCGGTGGGTCATAAGTCGCCTTGACAGGCAGCTGGCCAAGGAGGCGGCTATAGTCGAGTCCTGGGGGACTGGGTCGGTGGACCAGGTGGACCATGAGGCCGAACGGCTGGTTGCCGCCATAACTCGGGTGTGCGATGCCGCTATGCCTAGGATGAAGCCACTCCCGCCAAGGCGCAGAGCATATTGGTGGCGCCTAGAGCTCCGGCAGCTGCGACGCGCTTGCGTGGCTGCTCGGCGCCGATACACCCGAAGCCGAAGAAGGCGGATTCGTGATCTGGCTCAGGAGGATTTGTTGTACGAGGCATACAGGTCCGCCTGTAAGGCCCTCCAGACGGCCATTGCACAAGCCAAGGAGGCTGCCTGGGAAGAATGGCTGGGGACGCTTGATCGAGATCCGTGGGGCAGGCCGTATCGCACCGTGAGGCAGAAACTCCGGCCATGGGCTCCCCCACTCACCAGCAGTCTCCAGCCGGAACTCCTGGATCAGGTTGTGGGGACTCTCTTCCCTGAGAGAGATCAGTTTGTGCCGCCGGCCATGTCCGCCAATGAACCCTCAGAGGCGGAGTTGGAGGTGCCTCCGGTTACCGACGCAGAATTCGGCGCTGCTCTCTTGAGACTCCAGGCCAAGAAGACCGCCCCAGGGCTGGACGGCATACCGGGGCTCGCGTTGACCGTGGCCCTGAAGGAAATGGGTGGCGATGTGTGCGCTTTATTTAGTGCGTGTCTGGCGCAAGGGAAGTTCCCACGGAGGTGGAAAACGGGCAAACTCGTGTTGCTGCGAAAGGAGGGACGCCCGCCTGACCAGCCTTCGGCTTACCGTCCCATCGTGCTTCTCGATGAGATGTGTAAACTATTTGAGCGCTTGATAGTGAACCGTCTCGTCAAAACCATGGAGCGGGGTCTGAGCGAGTGGCAATATGGTTTTCGTCCCGGCCGCTCGACGTTGGATGCAATTGCTCGCGTAAGAGCCATCGCGGAAGAGGGAGTGTCTCAGGGCGGGGTGGTGATGGCTGTGTCCTTAGACATTTCAAATGCCTTTAACACCCTGCCCTGGGAAACTGTAAAGGCGGCCCTACGGTACCACGGCGTTCCTGCGTACCTGCAAGCGGTGGTTGCCGATTACTTCGCGGAGAGGAAAATCGCATACCCGACGAAGGACGGTTGGGGGTATAGAACTATGTCGTGCGGTGTTCCACAGGGTTCGGTCCTAGGGCCGCTCCTGTGGAACATCGGCTACGACTGGGTGCTGCGCGGGGCCACATTGCGGGGGGTCAGCATAACCTGCTACGCTGATGACACCCTCGTTTCAGCCCGTGGTAGCACACATCGGGAGGCGGCATACCTTGCCACTGCGGGAGTGGCGCATGTTGTACACCGAATCCGGGCTCTTGGTCTGGAGGTGGCCCTCCATAAATCAGAGGCCCTGGCCTTTCATAGGCCTCGCAACGCGCCGCCGCGGGATCTGGCCATCACAGTTGGAGGGACTTCCATTGCCGTCGGGTCGACGATGAAGTATCTGGGACTCGTCCTCGACGGCAGGTGGAAGTTCGAGGAGCATTTCCGGCGCTTGGCTCCGAGGTTAGTGGCTGCGGCCGGAGTTCTGGGGCGGATCCTGCCTAACCTGGGTGGGCCAGGAGGGGCGTGCCGACGCCTATACATTGGAGTAGTGCGCTCTATGGCGCTTTATGGGGCGCCAATATGGGCGGATGCTCTAGGCCCCCGAAACGTCGCCTTTTTGCGACGCCCGCAGAGGGTCATCGCGCTAAGGGTGGCTCGAGCATACCGCACAGTCTCGCACGCCGGAGCCTGCCTCCTTGCTGGATGCCCGCCGTGGGACCTCGATGCCGAGGTTCTTTCCGAGGTATACTGGCGGGTTCTGGCAGCAAGGGAGGAGGAAAACTGGCCCATCCACGGGAAGTCCAGCAGTGGCGGGAGGAGGCACGCGATGCTCTCCTCGGCAAGTGGTCGGAGAGACTTGCAGTCCCGGGCGCAAGTCGGGAACTAGTGGCGGCGGTTCGGCCCGTTCTGAAGGAGTGGGTCGAACGGAAGCACGGCGCCCCAACCTTCCATCTCACGCAGCTCCTGACTGGGCATGGCTGCTTTGGCAGGTACCTGTGCGTGGTGGTGGGCAAGGAGCCGACAGCGGCATGTCACCATTGCGGAGGAAGGGCTGCGGACACGGCCGAACACACGCGCTCGGAGTGCCCTGCATGGGCGGAACCCCGCGCTATCCTGTCCGCGGCCGTTGGGAGTGACCTGTCACTGCCGGCGTTGGTCGCCAAAATGGCCAGCAGTGAGGAGTCCTGGACGGCAGTGGTCGATTTCAGTGACGCGGTGATGTCGCGAAAGGAGATGGCGGAGCGCGAGCGCGAAGAAGACGCAAACGCGCCCCCACAACGTCGCCGAAGACTTGGCAGGCGACGTGCGGCCTATGCTGGCCGTATGATACTGCCATGACGAGGACCTGCGGGTGATGGATAGGGAGGCCATCACTCGCATTAAGAGGTCCCGAGCTGGAAGACTTTGCTAGTGTTCCGTAAAGTCTTCAGCGGAGTGGGCCCGGGGCAGTATAGCCTCGGCCCCTGAAGGTGGGCCCGCGAGGGCAGCGCTCACGGGGTAACGGTGTGCAACCGCGTTCCCGGAATCCCGTCCAATGGCGAGCGAAGGAACACCCCAGGGGTTTTAGTCCGTGGGAGTCGGACATACCCACTCGGTTTCTCCTGAACCGGGTGGGATCCATAACGGATTTCCCCTGGGTAAACAAAAAAAAAAAAAAAAAAAAAAAAAGGTTAGGTTAGGTTAGGTTAGGTTAGGTTAGGTTAGGTTAGGTTGGGGTGCTAGGTCGGGTAACCTCCACGAGTGTCAGGGCTCTTCCAGTTCCTGTGGACCCTCGCGGGTCTGCGGGAAGGGGAAGGGTCTTGGCTGGTGCACCCTGGAGGCAACGGTAAGTGATTCTCCTACGAGGGAATCGCTTACTGGTGCTACTAATAACCCGACACAGGAGGGAGGGGGCTTGCGTGGTCCAGTGATCCCTGAGGCTGTACCGGACAGGGCTACCATACCGGGGAGGCAAGGGGTGAGGACCCGGGAGCGACGAGGGAGGGCGCCTAGTGGCGCGGGGGCCCCTAGAGGGCCCGGAACGGCTCTCTCCGCGTCCGTCTGAGTAGCAGATGGCGCTGGAGATGGGCAGCGGCCGTAAGACCGTGGAGATGGGGTGGTCTAACCAACCACCAACAGGGGAGCCCACGTCAGCTCCCCTTGAATCCCGGAACCCGCAGCCCTCCCAACGACCCCCATCTATGGCGGCATGGGGTACGGGAGGTGCCAGCTCTTTTAGCGCGCGGACCGGAGGGCTTGCCTTAACTGGCCGGCCCGCGGGAAGGAAAACCCTATAAAACCCGACAGTGAAGTCGTTAAAACCTCTGGACACCGCCCGACCTCCAGAGTAAATAGGGTTACCCAGGTACAGGGGGCACTGCCTGGGTGGACTTCTTTCCCCCTTACTCGTGGGAACAAAAAATGGAAAACAATATGGAAAACGAAAACAAACACAAACTCGAGATGGCCCCAAAAAACGACGACACACACACGATGGACGAGGATACGGAGGCCTTCCGCCCCCGCCGCAGCCTTGTACGCTCACCAGTGCAAGGGAGAGGCGGCAGCCCACGTATAGATTTGGACGCGGCCGCAATTCAGATCCCGCAGAAGAGTGCAGACGGCCCAGCGCGCGATAGCTCTGGCCGCTTCCTGCCGCGAGAGCGGGGTGTGGAGCGCCCCGTCACGAATACACAGCTGGGGGAACTGAGGGTGTCCCTCGTAAGATTGGATACCCCCAGACCAACGAGGAGGAAGACGACAGTGGAAAGCAGTGAATCCGTGTCCGACTGCAGCCTGGAGACCGTCAAATCACGGTCCAGGTCGAACTCGGAACCCCATACTCCTGTGAATGAAATGGACAATTATGAAAACAAAAACCAAACGACGATGGGCGTGGATGCCGAAATAAAGGAGATGGAGGGAGGCGCCGTAACAGCGAAATCCGATGCCTTACCAGGCCAGTTAATGGCGAGGGAGCTCCGAGTGTCACTCGAGCGTATGGATACGTGTGACCCGAAGGCGGTGGGACAGCTATCGGACTCAAGCGTGAACGAGAGCCTGATATCTGTAAGGACGGCGAGATCCAGGTCCGGATCAGCGTCCTCATTACCTGAAGGCCGATTGTGGTCCCAGGAGGGACAAAAGAGACGGCGTTTAAAACTCTCTGAGTCGTCCAGCGATGGAGATTCAGAGGCCGCAAGGGAGGACAAGCCAAAGACCCACCCACCGACAACGGGGAAGTTCGTTGGAATGGGCAAGGCGCAGGCCGATCTGAAGGCAGCAAAGGAGGAATTTCGCCGCAAAGCTGCGGTAGAGGCAGAAGAAGCTGTGGCTAACATGGTCATCCGCATGAGGCCAACGAGCCAGCAGAGAACAACGCATCCGCCTCCAGCGGAGTCGCAACTAGCTTCTGCGCTGTACACGCAAATGTTCGACAGCACTGAGGTAATTAATGCAGTGATTGCAAAATCAGGCAATCTAAAAGGGACCCACCAGCGGAAGCTGAAGGATGCGGTGGCGGCATACATGGACGCTGCCCATGTGTTAATGAACCGCACCTCATGTGAGGAAATCAAGAAGCTTGAGGCTGAAAACGCGCGCCTACAAGCCCAAATGACGGAGCTCCGGAGGGAGCTAGGGGAGATGCGGAGTGAGCTGCGACTGGCCAAGACAGCTCCCCCTCCGCAAACATCAACACCGGAAGAGGTCGAACGGGACATGATGGTCAAGGTGGGGACCATGGTGAACGCCCGGCTGGAAGCCTTGGAGGACAGGCTTCTCCCATCGAAGGTAGTGCGCCCACCGCTCGCTGCCGACAAAAAGACAGCCGCGGTCACCAAACCTGAAGACCAAAGCAGGAAGGACGTACCAACAGCAGATAAAATCGCCACTGTCCCTAGCGGGCAGAACACGGTGGAGCCTAAAGGGCCAGCTCCAGCTCCCTCAGAAGAACAAAAGGGTAAAAAGAAAAAGGCGGCCAAGAAGGGCAAGAAGAATGGTCGAGCGGTTCAACCCATCGAACCACCGCACGAGCCCCACCCGTTACCACCAGCTCCGGCATCCATGAATGAAACATGGATAGATGTCGTGAGCAAGGGTAAAAAGAAGACTGCCGCGAAGGCAGCAGCGGCAGCAGCGCAGCAGCACAACCCCAAGCAGACCCGAAAACTGCGGGAACCACGCTCAGCGGCAGTCGTTCTTACGCTGAAACCAGGAGAGGGCCAACCCACTTACGGGGAAATTATAAAAGAGGCACGATCGAAGATCGACCTGAAAGATCTGCAAATAGAGGGTGTCCGGTTTAAACGGGCGGTCACTGGGGCGACCATCATCGAGGTGCCCGGGGCTACTAGTGGCGAGAAAGCGGATGCTCTTGCAAACAAGCTGAGGGAAATGCTAAACAGCGACGTCGTCCAAGTCTCGAGACCCATGAAATGCGCGGAAATGCGCATCTCGGGTTTGGATGACTCGGTTACACCTGAAGACGTTAAGACCGCCATTGTTCAGAGTGGTGGGTGTGCGGCCGACGCAATAAAGTGCGGCGATATTCGCCAGGACTTCACAGGCCTGGGAACGGCATGGGTTCGCTGCCCAGTGACAGCAGCCAAAAAACTTAGTGAGAAAGGGCGGTTATTAGTCGGTTGGGTCTCAGCACGGGTGCAGCTGCTGGACTCCAGACCCATGCGCTGCTTCCGGTGCCTCGAGGTAGGACACGTCCACGCGCAGTGCCAATCCCAGGAGGACCGAAGTGAACTGTGTTATCGTTGTGGCCAGCTCGGCCACAAGAAGGCCACGTGCTCTGCCGCGCCGCACTGTGCTCTCTGCGCAGCTGCCAACAAACCTGCGGGACACACTATAGGGAGCAAGTCATGCGCTGCTCACAAAAAGAAGGGAAAATTTGGCAATGGCCGCCGGGCTGCATTACAAAGTATCCACCCGCCTGCAAATGACGCAGCCGAGGCCGAGAAGACAATAGACATGGAGGTCGCTTAATGGCTCTACAATTCTTGCAGGCGAACCTAAACCATTGCGCTAGAGCCCAGGACCTCCTGTTCCAAAGCATGGCACAGTGGCAAACACACGTGGCCATCGTCTCCGAGCCCTACTTTATCCCCCAAAGGGACAATTGGGCTGGGGACCATGACGGCTTGGTGGCGATAGTCACACAGACGGCGCTTGGCTCACAACCGTTTGAAAAAATTTACAAAGGAAGAGGCTACGTTGCTGGGCGTCTTGGCGGCATCCTTGTAGTGGGTGCTTATTTTTCACCTAACCGGAGCCTGGCCGAATTTGAATCCTTCTTGACGGACCTAGGGGCGCTTATCAGCCAAAGCTATCCAATCCCAGTGCTCATTGCCGGGGATCTCAATGCTAAGTCCGTCGCGTGGGGATCCCCGTCAACGGACGTGCGTGGGTGCGAACTGGAGGAGTGGGCCATCGCAGCGGGCCTGGCCGTGATCAACCAGGGGTCGGTCAATACATGCGTGCGGCAACAGGGTGGCTCCATTGTGGACGTGACGTTCGCTAACGTCACCCTGGCGCGCCGTATCCAGGGCTGGGAAGTGCTCGAGGGCGTGGAGACATTGTCCGATCACAGGTACATCCGGTTCAGTGTCTCTGCAGTGTCAGGTTCCCCAAGTGGTCCTATCAGTCGGTCCCTGGCTGGAGAAGGACCACGCTGGGCATTAAAACGCCTCGACCGGGACATGTTTGAACTTGCAGCCAACGTTGAGGCCTGGAACCCAATCCCAGAGGGCCCGGTGGATGTAGAGGAAGAGGCGCAAGCGCTCGGCGGAGCGATGATACACATTTGCGACGCAGCAATGCCCCGAGCAAAACCTCTTCCTCCAAAACGCCAGGTCTATTGGTGGTCACCTGAGCTGGAGCAGCTCCGACAGTCATGTGTCGGGGCAAGACGCCTGTATAGTCACCAACGGAGGCGTCGGCGTAGAGACTTGACCCAGGAGGTGGAACTGTACGCAGTCTATATCCAACGTACGAAAAGTCTACAGTTGGCAATTAGCCAGGCGAAAGAGGCTTCCCAGCAAGAGATGCTCGACACGCTGAACAGGGACCCCTGGGGCCGACCATATAAAATGGTCCGCAATAAACTGCGCCCCTGGGTTCCACCACTGACGCAAAGTCTCGAGCCGAACTTGTTGACGGACGTGGTTGGGGCCCTATTCCCGGTCAGTCAAGACTTCACTGCGCCAGCAATGGCGCCGCCTGCGGCGCCCAGCAACGAGGAGGAAGAAGAAGAGGTTCCTAGTGTCTCTGGTGGTGAACTCGGGGCGGCGGTCCTTAGGCTAAAAGTCAAAAATACAGCCCCTGGACCCGACGGAATCCCAGGTCGTGCGTGGGTCCTGGCCACTAATACGCTGGAGCCTAGACTGCTCAGACTGTTTTCAGCCTGTTTCGAACAAGCCCTCTTCCCCCGGCCATGGAAGACGGGAAAGCTAGTATTGCTGAAGAAGGAAGGGCGCCCAGCTGACTCGCCTGCGGCATACCGCCCTATAGTCCTGCTTGATGAGGTGGGCAAGCTGTTCGAGCGCATAATAGCTGCCCGCCTCATTAAGCACCTGATTCGGGTCGGACCAGATGTGGCTGACTGCCAGTACGGATTCCGCAGTGGCCGCTCGACTGTTGACGCCATCCTCCGCGTTAGGGATTTTGCGGAAAAGGCGGTGTCCAAGAAGGAGGTCATTTTGGCGGTGTCCTTGGACATCGCCAATGCTTTCAATACCCTGCCGTGGGGATGCGTTATGGAGGCGCTGCGGTTCCATGAAGTGCCCGCCTACCTAAGGCGAATGGTTGGCGCGTACCTCTCAGAAAGGCACGTAATATACCCAGGCCGAGAAGATTGGGGGAGACATCGAATGTCTTGCGGTGTTCCGCAGGGGTCGGTGCTGGGGCCACTCCTGTGGAACATTGGCTACGACTGGGTCCTGCGTGGTGCTAACCTCCCAGGGGTAAATCTGACCTGCTACGCTGACGACACGCTGGTCACAGCCCAGGGCCAAACGCACCGACAGGCCTGCATATTGGCCACGGCAGGTGTGGCACACGTGGTCCGACGAATCCGGCTACTGGGTCTTGAGGTGGCTCTCCAAAAGTCAGAAGCCCTATTTTTTCATGGGCCCCGAAATGCGCCTCCGCCGGACGCGCATATAGTGGTGGGTGGAACTCGTATAGAAATTGAGTCTTCTATGAGGTACCTGGGCCTCACATTAGACGGTCGATGGAGCTTCCACGCCCACTTCAAGCGCCTGATGCCGAAGCTGCTGGGAGCTGCCGGCGCTCTTGGGCGTATACTCCCAAACACGGGGGGGCCTAAGGCGTCGTGCAGACAGCTGTATATGGGGGTCGTCCGATCCATGGCTCTTTACGGTGCCCCCGTATGGGCGGAAATCCTGCATGGCCGGGAAATCGCCTTGCTGCGAAGGCCACAGAGGGTGATGGCAAACAGGATGATACGGGGGTACCGGACGATCTCCAACGAAGCAGCATGCGTGCTGGCTGGGTCCCTGCCTTGGGACCTTGACGCGAAGGCCCTTGCAGTGGTTTATCACTGGCGCAAGGAGGCGCAGAGTCGGGGTCACTCACCAGCACCAAGGGAGATGGAGGCGCAGCGCGACGGCGCGCGCATGGAAATGATGGCGATATGGAAGGAGAGGCTGGCGCAACCTAGTGCAGGCCTCAGGACGATCCAAGCAGTTCGCCCTGTCTTTGAACAGTGGTTAAACCGGAACCATGGCTTGCTGACATTCCGGCTGACACAGATCCTCTCGGAGCACGGTTGTTTCGGGAGGTATCTGCACCGCATAGGCCGAGAGCCGACCGCAGTGTGCCACCACTGCGACAATTGCCCGGAGGAGACGGCTCAGCACACGCTGGAGGTGTGCTTAGCCTGGAGAGACGAGCGCCAAACTCTCTGCGCCACGATAGGCCATGACCTCTCGCTGCCTACCGTAGTCCAAAAAATGGTGGACAGCGACAGGGCATGGAAAGCGGTTCTTGCCTTCTGCGAGGCCGTCATGGAGTCGAAAGAAGCCGCTGAACGAGAAAGGGAAGCCACCGCTGTGAATCCCGGTCGCCAGCGGCGAACAGGGCGGAGGCGGCGAGCTTACGATCGCCACATTCCCCCTTAACTGTGGCCAGGGCCGGCAGGCTTGGGGAAGTCCGCCGGCCGTATCACTAACTGGCCCGAGATGGCGTTGCGCGCGTCAGCGCGCGCCACTCATTGCGCCGGTGCAGGTTGGGGCCACACCAACCTGCTACAAAGTTCGGAGCCCTTAACCAGGCCAGTCACCGCTGGGTCGCGGAAGAGTGCTTCGGCGTGCCCGTAACCCAGCACCGTGGTGACGAGATGGAACACCGTGGGGTTTTAGTCGGTAGTCCGGGCGGTTCCCGGGAGTCCGATATATCTGCCCTGGCTTCCCCGGCCGGGCGGGATGCGTAAATGCATTTCCCCACGAAAAAAAAAAAAAAAAAAAAAAAAGGTTAGGTTAGGTTAGGTTAGGTTAGGTTAGGTTAGGTTAGGTTAGGTTAGGTTAGGTTAGGTTAGGTTAGGTTAGGTTAGGTTGGGAAGACCAAGACGTCCGTTGATGGGGTCTCCATCAACGGACGTGCGTGGCCAAGAATTAGAGGATTGGGTCATTACAGCCGGCTTGGCGGTGATCAACAGGGGGTCGGTTAACACATGCGTGCGACAAAATGGCGGTTCCATTGTCGATGTGACGTTTGCAGATGTTGCCGTTGCCCGCAGGATCCTAGACTGGGAAGTACTGGAGGGTGTCGAAACCCTGTCGGACCACCGCTATATTCGGTTTAGTGTCTCGGCGTTTTTAGATCCAAGAGTGTCCCAAAACCGGTCGCTAAGAGGAGACGGCCCTCGATGGGCGCTAAAACGCTTAGACCGGGAAGTGCTGGAAGAAGCGGCTCTGGTAAAGGCATGGTTGCCAGTACCCGAAGGCCCCATAAATATAGAAACGGAGGTACAATGGCTCGGGGAGGCAATGACCGAAAATTGTGACGCAGCTATGCCTAGAGTCAGGCCGCAGCCCCCACAGCGCAAAGTGTACTGGTGGTCCGCTGAACTCGCACAGCTGCGGGAATCGTGCATAGCAGCGCGGCGCCGGTATACCCACTGCCGAAGACGACGGATTCGCGACACTGAAGAGGAGGCGCAGCTCTACGCAGGCTACAGAGAGATCGTAGTCTCTCTACAGGTCGCCATCGGCAGGGCGAAAGACG
Organism: Epinotia ramella; assembly: GCA_947578815.1. Lineage (NCBI taxonomy): Eukaryota > Metazoa > Arthropoda > Insecta > Lepidoptera > Tortricidae > Epinotia > Epinotia ramella. The sequence goes on from OX388223.1 coordinate 17,183,651, forward strand.
TCGCCGAACAGGAAATGCTGGAGAGTCTCAATAGAGACCCTTGGGGACGGCCGTACAAAATGGTGAGGTGTAAACTTCGGCCCTGGGCACCCCCACTGACGCAGACTCTCCAACCAGAGACCCTGAGACGAGTCGTCGACACCCTCTTTCCAGAGAGGGAAGAGTACGTGCCGCCGCCGATGGCAACCCCTGCTGTCGCAAGCAGCAATGGTGCGGACTCTGCGCGGGTGCCTGAGATCACGGAAGGTGAACTGAGAGCGGTGCTGCTCCGGTTAAAACTAAAGAACACCGCCCCGGGTCCCGACGGAATACCAGGTCGGGCTTGGATAGTGGCGCTGGGTCCTCTTGAACCACGCGTAAGGGCGCTATTTAGCGCGTGCTTGGAGCAGGGCCAGTTCCCGCGTGTGTGGAAGACGGGGAAACTGGTCCTTATCCGAAAAGAAGGACGTCCGGCTGACTCACCATCGGCTTACCGGCCAATCGTCCTGCTTGACGAGGTGAGCAAGCTTTTTGAGCGCGTCATCTCAGCTCGCCTCGTCAAGCATCTCGAGAATGTGGGGCCAAATCTGAGCGACAGGCAATACGGCTTTCGGCGATGCCGATCCACCATCGACGCGATCGGTCGTGTCCGGAGCCTAGTCGATCAGACAGTCTCAGGTGGAGGTGTAGTTTTGTCCATTTCACTTGACATCTCGAATGCGTTCAACACCTTGCCTTGGGGATGCATCAAAGAGGCGATGAAATTCCATGGCGTGCCTAAGTACCTGTGCGACATAATTAACACATACCTATCGCTCAGGGCGGTAAAGTACCCAGCGCGGAACGGGTGGATCTCAAAAGATATGTCGTGCGGTGTTCCACAGGGGTCTGTCCTCGGTCCACTCCTGTGGAACATCGGCTACGACTGGGTTCTGCGTGGGAGAAACCTACACGGAGTAGATCTGACGTGCTACGCCGACGATACGCTCGTTACCGTAAAGGCTAGCACGTTCAGAGATGCGTCCATCCTCGCCACAGCAGGAGTGGCACATGTGGTGGGCAAAATCAGGAGACTGGGTCTGGAGGTCGCCCTCCATAAGTCGGAGGCCATTTGTTTCCATGGGCCCCGGCGAGCACCCCCATCTGGCGCTCAACTGGTGGTGGGCGGAGTTTCCATCGGCGTCGGGTCGACGATGAAGTACCTGGGACTCGTCCTCGACAGCCGGTGGAACTTTAAGGAGCATTTTAGGCGACTGGCTCCAAAGCTAGTCAAAGCTACCGGGGCGCTGAGCCGGCTACTGCCCAATGTAGGAGGACCGAACGTTGGCTGCCGACGGATCTACATAATGGTGGTAAGGTCGATGGCCCTTTACGGCGCCCCCATCTGGGTGGACGCACTGAACGCGGAAAATAAGGCCCTTCTGCGACGGCCGCAAAGGGTCATGGCCATCAGGGTGGTGCGAGGCTACCGGACCGTCTCCTTTGAGGCGGCCTGTGCACTGGCCGGGACCCCACCTTGGGACCTAGATGCCGAGATGCTCGCTAGTGTCTACAGACGCATAGCAGCGGCAAGAGCCGGAGGGCAGGAGCCTATGTTAGAAGAAACAAAGCGCTGGAGAGACGATGCCCGCGCAATACTCCTCAACAAGTGGAGTGAACGGTTGGAGGCCCCCAGTGCGGGCCACTGGACAGTAGGTGCCATACAGCCGGTCGTAAGGGACTGGGTCGGCAGAGGACACGGCATTGTGTCTTTTCGCCTTGCACAGGTCTTAACGGGCCACGGATGTTTTGGCAAGTACCTGTGCAAGGTCGGGAGAGAACCCACGCCAGCGTGTCATCACTGCGGTGCGGCAGACGATACGGCGTTGCACACACTGGCCGAGTGCCCTGCGTGGGCGGAACCACGTGGCAATTTGATCGCGATAGTAGGGGCAGATCTGTCACTGCCAACAATAACGGCGGCAATGACGAGAGGAAAAAGGTGCTGGCAAGCAGTAGCCTCTTTCTGCGAAGAGGTTATGGTGGAAAAGGAGTCAGCCGAGCGCGCACGGGAGGAAGACGTGGATGCCCACCCGATGCGGCGCAAGAAAGTTGGGCGCAGGCGATTGGCCCACGATCGCCGATTGCCGCCCTAGCGAGGTCCTCCGGGTGATAGGCGTGGGGACGCTTATCACCCAAATGGAAGAGGTCCTCGGGTTGGAGAGCGTACCGGGTGTTCAGGTACGCTCCTAACGACGTGTGTCTGGGGCTGGGTCAACACCCCCCCCCCTGTGATGGGTCCTAATTAAGGACAGCTGCTGGCGGAGTCGCGGATGTGTGCACAAGCGTTCCCATGGCTCCGCCACAAGCAGCGAGAAGGAACACCGTGGGGTTTTAGTCGGTAGTACGGACGGTTTCCGGGAGTCCGACATACCCGCCCGTGCATCCCCGGCCGGGCGGGATGCGTAAAGGCATTTCCCCACGTTAAAAAAAAAAAAAAAAAAAAAAAAAAAAAAAAAAAAAAAAAAAAAAAAAAAAAAAAAAAAAGGTTGGGAAGACCATACAAACTCGTCAGGAGCAAGCTGCGACCCTGGGCGCCTCCACTGACGCAGACACTACAGCCGGAGTTTATGGCTCGTGTGGTCGCGACGCTTTTCCCGGACAGGAGACCTCACCAGCCGCCTACAATGGCGCTGCCAGTGGTGAGACCAAGGGATGAGGAGACTGTCCCACCAATCCGCCCCGCCGAGTTGCGTGTGGCGGTCAACCGGCTCCGTGCTAAGAATACAGCCCCAGGACCTGACGGCATCCCGGGCCGTGCTTGGGCCCTGGCCATGGAGACCTTAGAGCCAAGAGTGCTGCGACTCCTGACCGCTTGCTTGGAGCAGGGTTGCTTCCCTAAGGAGTGGAAGGTTGGCAAGCTGGTCCTACTCCGGAAAGAGGGGCGCCCGGCGGAATCTGCATCCGGCTACAGACCCATAGTCCTGCTGGATGAGGTGGGTAAGCTTTTCGAGCGGATAATCGCGGCCCGCCTCACCAAACACATGGACTGCGAAGGACCGGATTTATCCGACTGCCAATTCGGCTTCCGCCGAGGTCGCTCAACGGTGGACGCAATTCAGCGGGTCAAGGAAATGGCCAATGAGGCCGTGTCCCAGGGTAGGGTTGTCTTAGCGGTGTCATTAGACATTGCCAACGCCTTTAACACCCTGCCCTGGGACACAATAAAGGAGGCGCTGCGGTACCACCGAGTACCCCTCCACCTGTTCCGAGTTATAGAGGCTTACCTCAGTGAGAGGTCCGTCGTCTGGCCAGGGCAACAGGAATGGGGTAGGAGGGAAATGTCCCGTGGAGTTCCACAGGGGTCGGTCCTAGGGCCACTCCTGTGGAACATAGGTTACGATTGGGTTCTACGGGGGGAAAACCTGCGTGGTGTTAAAATCACCTGTTATGCCGATGACACGCTCGTGACGGCCCAGGGACCCAGCTACCGCGACGCAGCCGTGTTGGCGACGGCGGCGGTTGCCCACTGCGTCGGTAAAATTCGACGGCTAGGCTTGGAGGTGGCTCTAACAAAGTCCGAGGCCATATGTTTCTATGGTCACCGAAGAGCACCCCCAGCCGGTGCCGAGATTGTGGTAGGAGGGGTTTCGATTGCTGTCAAACCGACGCTCCTGTACCTTGGCGTCGTACTTGACAGCAAATGGAACTTCAAAGCGCATTTTGAGCGCCTGGCACCCAAATTGCTGCGCGCGGCGGCAGCCTTTGGGCGTATACTGCCAAACCTGGGAGGGCCCAGGGCTTCATGCCGCCGTTTGTATACGGGTGTGGTGCGATCGATGGCGCTCTACGGTGCCCCAGTCTGGGCTGTTGCCCTCAGCAGCCAGAATATCGCACAGTTGCGTCGACCGCAGAGAGCGATGGCTCTGAGGGTAATCAGAGGGTACCGTACCGTAAGTACGGACGCTGCGTGTGTTCTGGCTTGTACCTTGCCATGGGACCTGGACGCTGGGGCCCTCGCGGCAGTATACCGCTGGCGCGTGGAGGCACACGACCGAGGCGAGTATCCGGCGCCTAGGGAGGTACAGGCGAGAAGAGACGCTGAGCGCCTTGAAATGGTGGAAATGTGGGAGGAGAGGCTGGAGCGGCCAAGTGCCGGCCTCAAAACCATCCAGGCAGTTCGTCCAGTTCTCCGACAGTGGTTGGACAGACGCCACGGTGCAACGACATTCCGACTGACGCAGATCCTCTCTGGGCACGGATGCTTTGGAAAGTATCTGTGTCGTATAAGGAGAGAGCCAACCGCAGCATGTCACCACTGTGACAACTGCCTGGAGGAGACGGCCCAGCACACGCTAGAGGTGTGCCCAGCCTGGGACGGAGAACGCCAAACCCTGCGCTCCATAGTAGGTCATGACCTCTCGCTGCCAACCGTGGTTAACAACATGGTCGGCAGCGACAGGGCATGGAAGGCAGTCCTCGCCTTTTGCGAGACTGTCATGGAAATTAAGGAGGTGGCCGAGAGACAGCGGGAGGTAACTTCCGAGGACCCCGGCCGCCAAAGGCGAATAGGGCGGAGGCGACGAAACTACGATCGCCAAATCCCGCCTTAACAGTGGCCAGGGCCGGCAGGCTTGGGGAAGTCTGTCGGCCGGATAACCAACTGGCCCGAGTCGGCAGTGCACGCGTCCACGCGCGCCAGTCATTCCGTGTCGGCGCAGGCAGGGCTAACATCTTTCCCCCCTCCTGCTAAAGAGCTTGGGGCCCTCCACCAGGCCAGTCACCGCCGGGTCGCGGAAGAGTGCCTTTGGCGTGCCCGTAACCCGGCAATATCGTGACGAGATGGAAACCGTGGGGTTTTAGACGGTAGTCCGGGCGGTTCCCGGGAGCCCGTCATACCCGCCCTGTCCCACCCGGACATGGCGGGATGCGTAAAGGCATTTCCCCACGTAAAAAAAAAAAAAAAAAAAAAAAAGGTTAGGTTAGGTTGGGGTGCGAGGTCGGGTAACCTCCACGAGTGTCAGGGCTCTTCCAGTTCCTGTGGACCCTCGCGGGTCTGCGGGAAGGGGAAGGGTCTTGGCTGGTGCACCCTGGAGGCAACGGTAAGTGATTCTTCTACGGGGGAATCGCTTACTGTTGCTACTAATAACCCGACACAGGAGGGAGGGGGCTTGCGTGGTCCAGTGATCCCTGAGGCTGTACCGGACAGGGCTACCCATACCGGGGAGGCAAGGGGTGAGGACCCGGGAGCGACGAGGGAGGGCGCCTAGTAGCGCGGGGGCCCCTAGAGGGCCCGGAACGGCTCTCTCCGCGTCCGTCTGAGTAGCAGATGGCGCTGGAGATGGGCAGCGGCCGTAAGACCGTGGAGATGGGGTGGTCTAACCAACCACCAACAGGGGAGCCCACGCCAGCTCCCCTTGAATCCCGGAACCCGCAGCCCTCCCAACGACCCCCATCTATGGCGGCATGGGGTACGGGAGGTGCCAGCTCTTTTAGCGCGCGGACCGGAGGGCTTGCCTTAACTGGCCGGCCCGCGGGAAGGAAACCCTATAAAACCCGACAGTGAAGTCGTTAAAACCTCTGGACACCGCCCGACCTCCAGAGTAAATAGGGTTACCCAGGTACAGGGGGCACTGCCTGGGTGGACGTCTTTCCCCCACACTCGTGGGAATAAAAATGCACAAAAAATATAACTTATACAAGGAAAACAAGGAAAACAACACCAGAAATGAGAAGGCAGCAGATCACGACAATGAACACCTGACGAGGGACACTGACACGGAGGCCTTCCGCCCCCGCCGCAGCCTGGTGCGGTCGCCAGTGCGATGGGAGAATGGTAGCCCGCACATCAACATTGAAGCTGAAATGTTCCAGATTCCACGCAACAGTACAGACGGTTCAGCGCACGACGACACACAATTGACGGCCGTTAGCGCGGAGCAAGAGGAAAACCTGACGCCAACTCTCGAGGGGGGGCTAGAGGCCAAATTTGAGCTAATCCCGAGGGTGCTGCTGGCGCGCCTGGAAGGGCAGGGTCAGACCGACGGAGTCGAAAGGGTAGGGCGGCAGCCGTCCTCCACCGTAGAGGCTCGCCGGCGGACGGGACCGGCCCCGCAGCGGGAGCACAGAGCCCGGTTCAGGGGGCGGGTGCCCATAGGCCCGCTGACGCCCTTCAAGTTCGGGAGCTCGGAGAGGGCACGGGAGACCTCCGTCGACTCCCCAGTGCCCGGATCGGACGCGGATGACTGGCCTGGATCGGTAAATGACGCCGGAGTGGATGGGGAAGCGAGCCGGGAGGGGTGGACGCCGGAATTCGGGACGGCGCAGTCATCCGAGTCGGACGTGGAGATGGGGGCGGCCAGGGGCAAGTCTAAGAGAGCCCGCGCCTCGGATGAGGATGAAAACGAGGAGACCCGCAAAAAAAAGGGGGCGTTCCTTAAAATGGCCCCACCGGGCTTCTACCAGGGCCTGGCGAAGGCCAAGAGCTGCCTGCGAGGGGATGGCGACGACGAGGAGTTCGTGCCCAATTCGGACACCGTGGTGGCAACCCGCAGGACGAGTGGGCGCCGCCAGGAGCGGCAGGAGAGGGGCCAGGAGCGAAAACAGGAGGAGCAATCAACTGGGGACGCCCTAGAGGGGATTCGTTCGGCAGCCGACACGGTGAGGGCCGAGGTCAAAAAGTCTAAGAACCTCAGCGGAAAGGTGGTCGGGAATATCAATGCGGCTCTCCGGGAGATCGCACAAAGACTTGAGGACCTGGAGGGGCGCAGGGAGAGCGAGGAGATGCGCGTACTGCGGGCGGACAACAAGCGGATGAGAGAGCAGTTGGCCCACCTGGACGCGGAAACTAAGGCGCTGAGGACGGCCATCTCCGAGAGGAGGGCCGAGCCTCAGCAGGTGCCAACTGAAAGCCAGCTCTCCGCGCTTCTCCAAAGCGCGCTGAGGGACGTGAAGGAGCAGCTGAGGAGGGAAATTACTATAAGCGCAGGCGAGATGATGAATGCTCGCCTGGAGGACCTACGAGCTCGTCTTCCTCCTGAGCCGACCCTGCGCCCTCCACTGGCGCCGGATCGAGGAGCGGCCGAAGCAGCTGCCCAGAGGACAGAACCTGCGGAAAGTACTTCCAAGCGCAAGCAGCAGAAGAAGAAGGAGAAAAGAGGCAAGACTTTGGCGCCCACGAATCCTGCTAGTGCTGCTCCATCGCCTCAGAGACTGGAGCAAACAAGCGTGGCGCTACCGCCGCCACCCTCTCCAGCTCCAGAGCAGCCGCTGCAGGACGATGAAACGTGGAGGGACGTAATAGGAAGGAAGGCCAGAAATAAGGCCAAAAAGGCGGTGGCAGCGACATCTCAGCCCACACCGAAGCCAGCGAAGAAACAGCCAAGCCGTGGACTGGCCGTCCCTTCCACGGCCGCCATAGTTGTGACCCTAAAGCCAGAGTCAGAGGCCACCTATGCCTCGATCCTCACAAGGGTTACAACGTCCTTTGCGCTGGCTGAAGTGGGTCTGGAACACGTGAGGGTTCGCAAGACGGCTGACGGGGCTCGAATCATCGAGGTTCCCAATACAGATAACGGTAGGGCGGCCGACTCTCTGCGGGAGAGGATAGAGAACCTCGTCGGGAACGATGCCAGGGTCTACAGGCCCATGAAGATGGCCAGTATGAGAGTATCGGGGCTCATTGAGTCTGCAACCCCTGACGCGGTGGCGACGGCAGTTGCGGCTAGGGGTAATTGTGGAGTCGACGTAGTGAAAGTGGGCTCTATCCGCACTGCTCTTAGTGGATCCGGCTCGACCCTTGTGAGGTGCCCAGTAGCAGTGGCAAAAATGATCTGCGAGGGTGGGAGGCTGCAGGTGGGGTGGTCCAGCGCGCAAGTTCAGGCCCTAGACCCGGCACCGTTTCGATGCTACAGATGCATGGGAACGGGGCACACCAGGGCCATGTGCCCGTCGGAGATAGAGAGGAGCCAACTCTGCTTCCGGTGCAGCAAGCCGGGTCATAAGGCGGCATCCTGCACGGAGACTCCCTTCTGCGCGGTGTGCCACTACGCCAAGTGCCCAGCCAGTCACAGAATGGGGGGTCAAGGGTGCAACCCCCCACAAATAAGAGGAAGGCAGGACCCCGTCCGGACCCAGGGGCCCAACGTAAGAGATGCCGACCAGGCTGATGAGGGACAAAAAATGGACATTTAATGCCGCTACGCCAACACGAAGTCTTACAAACAAATGCTAACCACTCCGCCCGCGCTCAAGATCTTCTCACGCAGGTCATGGCGGAGTGGAGTGTAAGCGTAGCGGTGGTCGCGGAGCCGTGGTGCGTCCCTCCTCAGCCCAACTGGGCAGGAGCATCGGACGGGAGTGTGGCCATCATAGTTCCGGCTGTCGGCAACTTCCCTACCCTAGTGCTGGTAGACAGGGGGCCAGGCTATGTAGCGGCCAAGTGGGAGAGTATGGTGATTGTGGGTACCTACTTCTCCCCCAACCAGCCACTCACAGCTTTTGAGAGGCACCTGGAAAGCCTAGGGAGGGTGATAAGGAGAGTCGCACCGAAGCCGGTACTATTAATGGGAGACCTCAACGCCAAGAGCGCGGCCTGGGGTTCCCCGGTTGAGGATGCGAAGGGCGCTGCGCTTAGGGACTGGGCAGTAGCCATGGGACTGGCAATCATTAATCGGGGAAACACTTACACCTGCGTGCGGCGCCAGGGGGGGTCCATCGTTGACATAACGATGGCGACTCCCGTCGTCGCTGGCAGAATTGGCGACTGGCGGGTCATGGAGGACGTAGAGACCCTCTCCGACCACGTTTACATTCGGATGAGGGTCGGCCCGTCAGTGGGGGTCCCGCCGCCGCCTTTTTCTGCCGGGCGATGCGCCGGCAGTAGTTTCCCGCGGTGGTCGCTGGCCAGCCTCGACCGGGAGATGGCGGAGGAGGCGGCCATCGTCGAGGCCTGGTGCGCAGTCCCTCCAAACCTAGGCACCGAAGAACGGGCAGCCCGCTTCCGCGCGTCGCTTACGAGAGTGTGCGACGCCGCAATGAGGAGAGCGAAGCGGCTGCCCAGCAGAAAGCAGGTGTACTGGTGGTGCGGGGAGATTGCCGCCCTCCGCGTGACCGCCAATGCGGCAAGGCGTGCGTTCCAGCACTGCCGGCGCCGGCGGCACACAGCTGAGGAAGAGGAGGCGCTACGGGCTAGACTCACTGCCGCCAAAGAGGCCCTCACGGCTGCGATCGGGAAGAGGAAGGACGAGGCTCGCGAGGAGTTTATTTGCACTCTGGACAGGGATCCGTGGGGGCGGCCCTATAAAATAGTGCGTAACAAGACCAGTCACACTCCCCCCATGGATTCCCTGGAACCGGAACTCCTCGCGAGAGTAGTGGAGGGGCTCTTCCCGGAAGCGCCGGCCTTTGTGCCGCCGAGGATGGCGCTGCCCAGCGAGGAGAGGGAGGAGATTGGCGAAGTCCCAGAGGTGTCGGACGCTGAAATTCTTGGGGCAGTCACCCGCCTCAAAGCCGGCAAAAAGGCCCCGGGCCCGGATGGGATTCCGGGGAAGGTCATTCCTATCGCCCTCAAACATCTGGGCCTGCGCCTGAGGAGGCTGTTCGGTGACTGCCTCAAGGAGGGTGTCTTCCCTCAACAGTGGAAGGAGGGCAGGCTGTGCCTGCTGCGCAAGGAGGGTCGACCAGCTGACTCTCCTTCGGGCCACCGCCCCATTGTCCTCCTGGACGAAGTGGGGAAGATGCTCGAGCGCATTATCGCTCGGCGCATCCTCGGGCATCTGGAGGACACGGGCCCGAATATAAGCGAGAGACAGTTCGGGTTCCGGGAGGGGCGGTCGACGATTGACGCAGTCGGCGCACTGAGGGACTTCGCCGATATCGCAGAGGGGAGAGGTGAGGGAGTCATTGCGGTGTCATTGGACATTTCCAACGCTTTTGGCTCCCTCCCCTACGAGGTGATCAGGGAGGCACTTTGCTTCCACCAAGTGCCTCCCTACCTGAGGGCTGTTGTGGGGCACTACCTCCAGGGAAGAGTGGTACTCTACGAGGGAGCGGCAGGTCGCCAAGTAAGGAAAATGGAGTGTGGTGTTCCCCAGGGGTCGGTGTTAGGACCCCTGTTGTGGAACATCGGATTCGACTGGGCGATCCGCGGGGCGCAACTCCCCCGAATGGTCACCATCTGTTATGCGGACGACACGATGGTGGCCGTGAGGGGAAGGGAATACAGGGAGACCCTGCGAAGAGCGGCCGCAGCGACGGAGATGACGGTGGGGAGGATTGCCCTCCTCGGGCTGCGGGTGGCGCTAAACAAAACGGACGCTGTGGTCTTCGGAGGAAGAGGGTGGAGACTGAGTGCCGACGAGACCATCCCCGTGGGAGGCGAGGCGGTCCAGGTCAAGGCCCACATTAAGTACTTGGGCCTGATTCTGGACCGCAGGTGGAACTTTGGGGAGCACTTTGCGCAACTAGCTCCCCGTCTCGTCGGCACGGCAGCCGCACTAGGCCGCCTGCTTCCGAACGTGGGAGGCCCAAAGGCCCCATGTCGGCGCCTCTTCGCCGGGGTTGTGCGGAGTATGGCTACATATGGGGCGCCGATATGGGCGGAGAGGCTCTCCGAGAAAGCGAAGGCCCTTCTCCGAAGACCGCAGCGGACAATAGCGCAGCGCATCAGCCGCTCATTCCGAACGGTCTCGTTCGCGGCTGCCTGCGCTCTCGCTGGCACCCTGCCATGGGAGGTGGACGCCAGGCTGCTGGCGAAAGAATACAGGCAGAGGGCGGCGGCCAGGGCAGACACGCACGAGCGCCTGGCTCCACCGGAAGTGGCCGCGAGGAGAAGGAGGGCAGTCGAGCGAGAGAGGGACAGATGGAAAGAGGCCCTGGAGGAGTCCCCCTATGGTGTCAGAGTCATAGGGGCACTCCTCCCCAATTTCGAGGGCTGGCTGGACCGCAAGGGAGGGAGCCTCAGTTATAGGCTGGTGCAGGTAATGACCGGACACGGGTGCTTCGGCCATTACCTGCACCGGATTGGGAGGGAAGAGGTGGCAAAATGCCACCACTGCAACGAAGAGGACGATACGGCCCAGCACACTCTGGCGGAATGTCCGAGCTGGGCTGTGGAGCGCCGTGCGCTTGTTGCGGCGCTGGGGACGGACGATCTCTCGCTGCACAGTGTTGTAAGCTGTATGCTGAGCAGCGAGAGATCGTGGGAGGCGGCGGCAGGGTTCGCAGAACAAGTTCTGTCGCAAAAAGAGGAAGCGGAGCGAGTGCGCGAAGAGAGAGCCGACGCGCACCCGCTCCGGCGCAGACGGGTGGGGAGGAGGCGGTTGCAATACATCAACCGCCTTCTCCCCCAATAAGGCCGGTGGGTTGGGGACCCACCACCAAACTGAGGCCTTACACGTCTGAGGGAGGGGTTGTCGCGTTGCCAGCCCCTCCCTCCTTCGGCGCGAGGGTGCCCCCGGTGTAATGCCGGGGCAGCCGGGGGGACGTCGTGGTAGAATGCTTGCGACCCCATGGCGTCCCCCTACAACGGCAGCGAGGGTAACGCCGCTGGGTTTTTAGTGGGTAGTTCTCCTCCCCTCCCTCCGACCAATAGCTCGGAGGGGGTTGCGGGAGGAGAGAGCCCCACATAACCCCCCACCTTGGCCTCCCCCGGGCCCGGGGGGTATGCGCCCCCCTGGACTCTTTAGTCTATTGCATATTGGCCACGGCAGGTGTGGCACACGTGGTCCGACGAATCCGGCTACTGGGTCTTGAGGTGGCTCTCCAAAAGTCAGAAGCCCTATTTTTTCATGGGCCCCGAAATGCGCCTCCGCCGGACGCGCATATAGTGGTGGGTGGAACTCGTATAGAAATTGAGTCTTCTATGAGGTACCTGGGCCTCACATTAGACGGTCGATGGAGCTTCCACGCCCACTTCAAGCGCCTGATGCCGAAGCTGCTGGGAGCTGCCGGCGCTCTTGGGCGTATACTCCCAAACACGGGGGGGCCTAAGGCGTCGTGCAGACAGCTGTATATGGGGGTCGTCCGATCCATGGCTCTTTACGGTGCCCCCGTATGGGCGGAAATCCTGCATGGCCGGGAAATCGCCTTGCTGCGAAGGCCACAGAGGGTGATGGCAAACAGGATGATACGGGGGTACCGGACGATCTCCAACGAAGCAGCATGCGTGCTGGCTGGGTCCCTGCCTTGGGACCTTGACGCGAAGGCCCTTGCAGTGGTTTATCACTGGCGCAAGGAGGCGCAGAGTCGGGGTCACTCACCAGCACCAAGGGAGATGGAGGCGCAGCGCGACGGCGCGCGCATGGAAATGATGGCGATATGGAAGGAGAGGCTGGCGCAACCTAGTGCAGGCCTCAGGACGATCCAAGCAGTTCGCCCTGTCTTTGAACAGTGGTTAAACCGGAACCATGGCTTGCTGACATTCCGGCTGACACAGATCCTCTCGGAGCACGGTTGTTTCGGGAGGTATCTGCACCGCATAGGCCGAGAGCCGACCGCAGTGTGCCACCACTGCGACAATTGCCCGGAGGAGACGGCTCAGCACACGCTGGAGGTGTGCTTAGCCTGGAGAGACGAGCGCCAAACTCTCTGCGCCACGATAGGCCATGACCTCTCGCTGCCTACCGTAGTCCAAAAAATGGTGGACAGCGACAGGGCATGGAAAGCGGTTCTTGCCTTCTGCGAGGCCGTCATGGAGTCGAAAGAAGCCGCTGAACGAGAAAGGGAAGCCACCGCTGTGAATCCCGGTCGCCAGCGGCGAACAGGGCGGAGGCGGCGAGCTTACGATCGCCACATTCCCCCTTAACTGTGGCCAGGGCCGGCAGGCTTGGGGAAGTCCGCCGGCCGTATCACTAACTGGCCCGAGATGGCGTTGCGCGCGTCAGCGCGCGCCACTCATTGCGCCGGTGCAGGTTGGGGCCACACCAACCTGCTACAAAGTTCGGAGCCCTTAACCAGGCCAGTCACCGCTGGGTCGCGGAAGAGTGCTTCGGCGTGCCCGTAACCCAGCACCGTGGTGACGAGATGGAACACCGTGGGGTTTTAGTCGGTAGTCCGGGCGGTTCCCGGGAGTCCGACATACCTGCCCTGGCTTCCCCGGCCGGGCGGGATGCGTAAATGCATTTCCCCACGAAAAAAAAAAAAAAAAAAAAAAAGGTTAGGTTAGGTTGGGGTGCGAGGTCGGGTAACCTCCACGAGTGTCAGGGCTCTTTCAGTTCCTGTGGACCCTCGCGGGTCTGCGGGAAGGGGAAGGGTCTTGGCTGGTGCACCCTGGAGGCAACGGTAAGTGATTCTTCTACGGGGGAATCGCTTACTGGTGCTACTAATAACCCGACACAGGAAGGAGGGGGCTTGAGTGTTCCAGTGATCCCTGAGGCTGTACCGGATAGGGCTACCCATACCGGGGAGGCAAGGGGTGAGGACCCGGGAGCGACGAGGGAGGGCGCCTAGTGGCGCGGGGGCCCCTAGAGGGCCCGGAACGGCTCTCTCCGCGTCCATCTGACCAGAAGATGGCGCTGGAGACGGGCAACGGCCGTAAAGGCAAGGAGGCGGGGTGGTTTACCCAACCACCAATAGGGGAGCCCACGCCAGCTCCCCTTGAATCCCGGAACCCGCAGCACTCTCCCAACAACCCCCATCTATGGCGGCATGGGGTACGGGAGGTGCCAGCTTTTAGCGCGCGGACCGGAGGGCTTGCCTTAACTGGCCGGCCCGCGGGAAGGAAAACCCTATAAAACCCGACAGTGAAGTCGTTAAAACCTCTGGACACCGCCCGACCTCCAGAGTAAATAGGGTTACCCAGGTACAGGGGGCACTGCCTGGGTGGACTTCTCTTCCCCCATACTCGTGGGATTAAAAATGAATGGAAAAAATAAAGGAAAAAAAACAAAACTAAATGAGGACGCGTCAAAAGACGGAAACGGGACACTTAAAACTGACACGGATACGGAGGCCTTTCGCCCTAGCCGCAGCCTAGCACGCTCACCAGTGCGATGGGTGAGCGGTAGCCCGCACATAAACCTGGACGCGGACATGTTCCAGATCGCGCGGAAAGGTGCGGACGGCCCAGTGTACGACGGCTCTGGCGTCCTCTTGCCGCAAGGGGGTAGGGAGCGCCCCGCGGAGATGGCCCCGCGCTTACTATTGGCCGCCGTGAGTGCGGAGCAGACGGAGGATAGCCTGACGCCGACACTGGAGGGTGGGCTAGAGGCCCGTTTTGAGTTGGTCCCCAGGGTGCTTCTGACGCGCCTGGAGGAGCGGAGGGAGACTGACGGAGGGGAAAGTGCGTCCCTCACCATCGAGGCTGCTCGCCGGCGGACTGGACCGGCCTCGAAGCGAAGGTACAGAGCCAGGGCCAGTGGGCGGGTGCCTCCATGCCCGCTAACTCCCTTCAAGCTCGAGAACTCGGAGGAGGTGCGGGAGTCGTCCGTCGACTCCCCAGTGCCCGGATCGGACGCGGAGGACTGGACTGAAGCCAACGACCCAAGCGTGGAGGATCGGGAACCGGTAGTTCTACTGTCCCCGTCAGAGGGCATGGAACTGAGAACTTGTGGGAAAAGAGGACACCAGGACCAGCCAGGTGACCCGGAGCCGGAAAATGGGCCCAAGGCTAATACGGCTCGTAGAGGGAGGCCCGTGTCTCTACTATGTGGAATTAGGGGGAGAAGGGGGAGGAAAAAAGGGAACAATCTGCCCACTAATCCCGACTGGAGGAAACGGAGCCCGGTACAGGAGGCGCGTTTATCGCCAACCCTTGCGCCAAGTGACTCCATCATTGAGATCATCCGCAAAGAAGCTCATGCGGTCCTTGATGAAGCTCGGAAGTCGGGGCACCTCAGTGGAAGGGTCCACGGCCGTATAAACCGGGCGTGCCGGGAAATCCTACTCGGTGCGGAGAGTTTGCAGTCGCGCGAGGCAGATGAGGAAATGCGGGTCTTAAAAGCGGACAACAAAAGGATGAGGGAGCAGTTGGCCCAATTAACGGAGGAGACCAAGGCTCTCAGGACCGCGTTTTCGGAGAGGGCCAACCGGCCCCCGGTGGCCAAGCCTGCTGAAAATCCTGCCTCAGCTGTGACGGATCTCCTAGCGGAGCTCAAGGAGGACCTAAAAAGGGACCTCCTTGTGTCGCTAGGAGAAATGATGAACGTAAGAATCGGAGAGGTCAAGAGTCTCCTTCCACCTGCCCCGAACCTGCGTCCGTCTCTAGCTGCGGACCATAACAGGGAAGGGACCGCAAGGGAAGTGGAGAGGCAACAGGGCCCTTCTCCTGTGCAGCCCACGTCAGCAGCAGGAGCGCCGGCATCAAAAAGGGCCACTACAGGGGCTACATTAATGCCTCCTGCCAACACCGGGGCGCCCACAGTGGTTAAGAGCCAGAAGAAGGGGAAGAAAAAGAAGAAGGGGAAGAAACCGAAGCAAGTCCCGCAAACAGGGTCGGTGCCACCACCAGAACCCCAGCTATCGGCACAACCACAGACCGAGTCAGAGTGGACGGATGTGGTGGGTAGGAATGCGAAGAGGACGGCTAGTAAAGCAGCGGCCGCGGCAGCACGACCTGCAGCCAAGGCTTCTACGCCAAAGCAGCGGAAATTGGTCGTTCCCAAAACAGCCGCCATCGTGGTGGCTCTCAAGCCGGACTCAAAGGCCACTTACGCCTCCATCATGGCAAAGGCGACGTCTCTACAGCTAGCGGAGGTGGGGCTGGACCATGTCCGTGTCCGGAAGACGGCTGATGGCGCCCGCATAATTGAAGTCCCTGGAGCGGACAATGGCCGAGCTGCCGACTCCCTGAGAGAGAGGCTTGAGGGCCTTATTGGAGATGATGCGAGGGTGTATCGTCCCGTCAAGATGGCTGACTTGTTGGTGACTGGCCTCATGGAGTCGGCAACTCCCGAGGCGGTGGCGGCTGCGGTGGCTGCAAAAGGTGGCTGCAAGGAGGAAGAGGTAAAGGTCGGTGCCGTTCGGCAGGCCTCTAGCGGGACGGGGTCAGCCTTTGCCAAATGTCCAATTGCGGCAGCGACCAAAGTGTTGGAGGGTGGAAGGTTGCTGGTAGGATGGGCGAGTGCGGTAGTTAGAGCACTCGACCCGGCACCACTACGGTGCTATAAATGCATGGGGACGGGACACACCAGGGCGACATGCACCTCGCCAGTGGATAGGGGCAATCTCTGCTTCCGTTGCAGCAAGCCGGGCCATAAGGCGGCGGAATGCACGGAGACACCTTTCTGCGCGGTGTGCCACTACTCCAAGATTGCAGCGGGACATATGATGGGAGGTACAGCGTGCGCACCTCCGCGTGTCCGAGGAAGGGAGCCCTCTGCAAGGACTCTGGGGACCTCCAACAACAGCTGTGCGGGGTCAACTGAGGGGCAAAACATGGAGCACTGATGCCAGTACGACCTGCATTTCGAGATACACTCGAGGTCCTCCAATGCAATGCTAACCACTGCGCCCGCGCACAGGATCTTATGGTCCATCACATGGCGGAGTGGGGCATCAGTGCCGCCGTGGTGGCCGAGCCTTACTTCGTGTCCCCCCAACCTAACTGGGTGGGGGACACCAGTGGCTTGGTAGCGGTGGTTGTCCCTCCAATCGGCAACCACCCGCCAATCACCAAAATAAGGAGTGGTCTGGGCTACGCAGCGGTCGAATGGGGGGGAGTGGTGCTGATAGGTGTCTACTTCTCACCCAACCGGCCGCTGTTCGCATTTGAACAGTTCCTGGAGGAGCTTGGGAGGGTGGTAGGTGGAGCTGCGCCGGCACCGGTTCTGCTCATGGGGGACCTCAACGCAAAAAGCATGGCGTGGGGTGCCCCCAGGACTGACCAAAGGGGAGAAGCTCTGTGGGACTGGGCAACGGGCCTGGGGCTGGAGGTCCTAAACCGGGGCACGGCCAATACTTGCGTGCGTCGGCAGGGGGGGTCCATCGTGGACATTACGTTCGCGACCCCAGCCGTTGCGGCGCGTATCTCAGATTGGCGTGTCCTGGGGGATGTGGAGACCCTCTCTGATCATTTATATATCAGACTGAGGGTCACTAAAGAAGGGCGGGCCCAGCCACCGGATCCCGCCCTGCAAAGACGGAGAGGAGCTTTCCCCAAATGGAGTCTGGGTACTCTGGACCGAGATGCGGCCGAAGAGGCCGCAATGACTGAGGCAAGGTGGGGACGAGCACCGGACCGGTCGCGGTGTGTGGAGGAAAGGGCTCTGCAGTTCCGTAGGTCGCTGGCGGCGGTATGTGACGCAGGCATGAGAAGGGCGGGGAAGCCATTAGCGAAGAAGCGGGTGTACTGGTGGTCCGAGGAGGTCGCGGCTCTTCGTCTGGTCTGCAATGGGGCGCGGCGAGAGTACACCCGATGCCGGCGGCGGAGACACACTCCCGAGGAGGAGGAGCTTCGGCACAGGGCGTTAAAAGAGGCTAAGGGGGCCCTGTGTCTTGCTATTGCAAAGGCTAAGGATGCCGCGCACGAGACGTTCCTGGCCATCTTGGACAGGGATCCATGGGGGCGGCCCTACAGGGTCGTACGCAACAAAATGCGTAACGGTCCCACCATGGATTCTCTGGAACCGGAACTCCTCACGCAAGTGGTGGAGGGTCTCTTCCCGCCCGCTCTCGACTTCACCCCACCGACGATGCAGGAGCAGCGGATGGCGGACCCAGAGCCGGTGGCAGTGACACCGATTACGGAGGGGGAGCTGATGTGGGCGGTGCACCGGCTGAGGGCCGGTAAAAAGGCCCCTGGGCCAGACGGTGTGCCGGGAAAGATCTTGCCGATCGCGATGGGCCACCTTGGGAGCCGCCTAAAGGACTTGTTCGATGATTGTCTGGAGACGGGGCGGTTCCCGGGTTGTTGGAAGGAGGGCAAGTTATGCCTCTTGCGGAAAGAAGGTCGGCCGGCGGACTCTCCCTCCGGGTGGCGGCCCATTGTGTTGCTGGACGAGACTGGGAAGATGTTGGAGCGGATACTCGCTTCCCGGATCGTCCGGCATTTAGACAATACGGGCCCCAATGTGTCCGACCGCCAGTTCGGCTTTCGAATAGGACGGTCCTGCATAGACGCATTGGGTGCCCTTCGAGGGTTTTGTTTGGAAGCAGCGGAGAGACGGGAGGGGGTGGTGGCGGTGTCATTAGACATCGCCAACGCGTTTGGATCCCTCCCGTATTCGGTAATTGGGGAGGCGCTCCAATATCATGGTGTGCCTGCCTACTTGAGGCGCATAATAGAGCACTACCTCACGCAGAGGGTAGTGCTCTACGAGGAAAGAGGAGGGCAAAGAAGGTCGAGGCCCATGGCATGTGGCGTGCCCCAGGGGTCCGTACTGGGCCCTTTACTATGGAACTTGGGGTACGATTGGGCCATTAGGGGTGCCCTCCTCCCCCGGATGGCTGTCATCTGCTATGCGGATGATACGATGGTGGCTGTCCGGGGTGCGGATATGTGGGAGGCTCTGCGGCGGGCAGAAGTTGCCGCGGAGCAAATGGTGACCCGCATCCGGCTGCTGGGCCTGAGGGTGTCCCTCCCGAAAACAGAGGGAATAATCTTCGGGGGGAGGGGCTGGCGGCCGCCTGCGGGTGCCACAATTAGAGTGAGCGGGGAGGCGGTCCAGATGAAGCCTCATATAAAGTACTTGGGGCTCATTCTGGACCGCAAGTGGAACTTCGGGGAGCATTTCCGCCAGCTTGCTCCCCGAATAGTGGCGACGGCGTCAGCTTTGGGTCGGCTGCTGCCCAATGTAGGGGGGCCCTCCGTTGCGTGCCGCCGCCTGTATGCCGGGGTCGCCCGGAGCATGGCCCTTTACGGGGCCCCAATTTGGGCGGACCGGCTTAATGCGGCAAATAAGGCCCTGCTTAGGAGGCCACAAAGGGTGGTGGCCAACCGTATCTGCAGGGCCTACGGAACGGTGGCCTGGGCGGCGGCATGCGCCTTAGCAGGCACCCCTCCGTGGGAGCTGGATGCGGAGATGCTAGCCGAGGTGCACAGAAACCGGCTAAGGTGGAGGGCTTCGGGGGAATATCCCGCTCCCGAAGAGGTGAGAGCCGCTCGCAGGCAAACGGAGCGGCGATTGAGGGACAGGTGGAAAGCGGACCTGGAAGAGTCGCCATATGGACTCCGCACAATAGGGGCGCTCCTCGGGTCGTTCGACGCCTGGCTAGAGAGGGCCCATGGCAAGGTGGGGTTCCGGTTGACGCAGGTGATGACCGGACATGGCTGTTTCGGTCATTACCTGCACAGAATCGGAAGAGAAGGAAGCCCCATCTGCCATGAGTGCGGCGCTGAGGATGACTCGGCCCAGCACACGCTCGAGTGGTGCAGCGGATGGGCCGAGGAGCGCCGCACTATGGTGACGGCCCTCGGTGCGGATGATCTCTCGCTTCTCAGTGTCGTGAAGGCCATGCTGGGAAGCGAGAGATCGTGGGAAGCGGTGACCTCCTTTTGCGAAACAGTCATGTCGCAAAAGGAGGCAGCGGAGAGGGAGCGCGAAGACAGTGCGGACGCGCTCCCGCTCCGGCGCAGACGGCGGGGGAGAGCGCGCGCGCGGTTTGCGGCCGCTGATCGCGCCTTACCTCAGTAGGGCCAGTGGGTAGGGGACCCACATTGCACGGCCCTACATGTCTGGGGGGAGGGTCAAGCGTCCTGACCTTCCCCTCCTTTGGTGCGGGTGTCCTGGCGCGGGTATAGCCAGGAATGCCGGGGGGCGTCGTGGTGGAATGTTCGCGATCCCATGGCGCCCCCCTTAACGGCAATGCGGGTGACGCCGGTGTGTTTTTAGTGGGTATGCTCCTCCAGTCACCATCACTCGGATGGCGGTAGGAGGAGAGAGTCCCACATAACCCCCAAATAGCCTTCCCCGGGCCGGGGGTATGCGTAAAGCATTTTCACACCGTCAAAAAAAAAAAAAAAAAAAAAAGGTTAGGTTAGGTTAGGTTAGGTTAGGTTAGGTTGGGGTGCTAGGTCGGGTAACCTCCACGAGTGTCAGGGCTCTTCCAGTTCCTGTGGACCCTCGCGGGTCTGCGGGAAGGGGAAGGGTCTTGGCTGGTGCACCCTGGAGGCAACGGTAAGTGATTCTCCTACGAGGGAATCGCTTACTGGTGCTACTAATAACCCGACACAGGAGGGAGGGGGCTTGCGTGGTCCAGTGATCCCTGAGGCTGTACCGGACAGGGCTACCATACCGGGGAGGCAAGGGGTGAGGACCCGGGAGCGACGAGGGAGGGCGCCTAGTGGCGCGGGGGCCCCTAGAGGGCCCGGAACGGCTCTCTCCGCGTCCGTCTGAGTAGCAGATGGCGCTGGAGATGGGCAGCGGCCGTAAGACCGTGGAGATGGGGTGGTCTAACCAACCACCAACAGGGGAGCCCACGTCAGCTCCCCTTGAATCCCGGAACCCGCAGCCCTCCCAACGACCCCCATCTATGGCGGCATGGGGTACGGGAGGTGCCAGCTCTTTTAGCGCGCGGACCGGAGGGCTTGCCTTAACTGGCCGGCCCGCGGGAAGGAAAACCCTATAAAACCCGACAGTGAAGTCGTTAAAACCTCTGGACACCGCCCGACCTCCAGAGTAAATAGGGTTACCCAGGTACAGGGGGCACTGCCTGGGTGGACTTCTTTCCCCCTTACTCGTGGGAACAAAAAATGGAAAACAATATGGAAAACCAAAACAAACACAAACTCGAGATGGCCCCAAAAAACGACGACACACACACGATGGACGAGGATACGGAGGCCTTCCGCCCCCGCCGCAGCCTTGTACGCTCACCAGTGCAAGGGAGAGGCGGCAGCCCACGTATAGATTTGGACGCGGCCGCAATTCAGATCCCGCAGAAGAGTGCAGACGGCCCAGCGCGCGATAGCTCTGGCCGCTTCCTGCCGCGAGAGCGGGGTGTGGAGCGCCCCGTCACGAATACACAGCTGGGGGAACTGAGGGTGTCCCTCGTAAGATTGGATACCCCCAGACCAACGAGGAGGAAGACGACAGTGGAAAGCAGTGAATCCGTGTCCGACTGCAGCCTGGAGACCGTCAAATCACGGTCCAGGTCGAACTCGGAACCCCATACTCCTGTGAATGAAATGGACAATTATGAAAACAAAAACCAAACGACGATGGGCGTGGATGCCGAAATAAAGGAGATGGAGGGAGGCGCCGTAACAGCGAAATCCGATGCCTTACCAGGCCAGTTAATGGCGAGGGAGCTCCGAGTGTCACTCGAGCGTATGGATACGTGTGACCCGAAGGCGGTGGGACAGCTATCGGACTCAAGCGTGAACGAGAGCCTGATATCTGTAAGGACGGCGAGATCCAGGTCCGGATCAGCGTCCTCATTACCTGAAGGCCGATTGTGGTCCCAGGAGGGACAAAAGAGACGGCGTTTAAAACTCTCTGAGTCGTCCAGCGATGGAGATTCAGAGGCCGCAAGGGAGGACAAGCCAAAGACCCACCCACCGACAACGGGGAAGTTCGTTGGAATGGGCAAGGCGCAGGCCGATCTGAAGGCAGCAAAGGAGGAATTTCGCCGCAAAGCTGCGGTAGAGGCAGAAGAAGCTGTGGCTAACATGGTCATCCGCATGAGGCCAACGAGCCAGCAGAGAACAACGCAGCCGCCTCCAGCGGAGTCGCAACTAGCTTCTGCGCTGTACACGCAAATGTTCGACAGCACTGAGGTAATTAATGCAGTGATTGCAAAATCAGGCAATCTAAAAGGGACCCACCAGCGGAAGCTGAAGGATGCGGTGGCGGCATACATGGACGCTGCCCATGTGTTAATGAACCGCACCTCATGTGAGGAAATCAAGAAGCTTGAGGCTGAAAACGCGCGCCTACAAGCCCAAATGACGGAGCTCCGGAGGGAGCTAGGGGAGATGCGGAGTGAGCTGCGACTGGCCAAGACAGCTCCCCCTCCGCAAACATCAACACCGGAAGAGGTCGAACGGGACATGATGGTCAAGGTGGGGACCATGGTGAACGCCCGGCTGGAAGCCTTGGAGGACAGGCTTCTCCCATCGAAGGTAGTGCGCCCACCGCTCGCTGCCGACAAAAAGACAGCCGCGGTCAGCAAACCTGAAGACCAAAGCAGGAAGGACGTACCAACAGCAGATAAAATCGCCACTGTCCCTAGCGGGCAGAACACGGTGGAGCCTAAAGGGCCAGCTCCAGCTCCCTCAGAAGAACAAAAGGGTAAAAAGAAAAAGGCGGCCAAGAAGGGCAAGAAGAATGGTCGAGCGGTTCAACCCATCGAACCACCGCACGAGCCCCACCCGTTACCACCAGCTCCGGCATCCATGAATGAAACATGGATAGATGTCGTGAGCAAGGGTAAAAAGAAGACTGCCGCGAAGGCAGCAGCGGCAGCAGCGCAGCAGCACAACCCCAAGCAGACCCGAAAACTGCGGGAACCACGCTCAGCGGCAGTCGTTCTTACGCTGAAACCAGGAGAGGGCCAACCCACTTACGGGGAAATTATAAAAGAGGCACGATCGAAGATCGACCTGAAAGATCTGCAAATAGAGGGTGTCCGGTTTAAACGGGCGGTCAC
This sequence comes from Epinotia ramella, assembly GCA_947578815.1. Classification (NCBI taxonomy): domain Eukaryota; kingdom Metazoa; phylum Arthropoda; class Insecta; order Lepidoptera; family Tortricidae; genus Epinotia; species Epinotia ramella. The sequence goes on from OX388223.1 coordinate 17,206,136, forward strand.
TGGGGCGACCATCATCGAGGTGCCCGGGGCTACTAGTGGCGAGAAAGCGGATGCTCTTGCAAACAAGCTGAGGGAAATGCTAAACAGCGACGTCGTCCAAGTCTCGAGACCCATGAAATGCGCGGAAATGCGCATCTCGGGTTTGGATGACTCGGTTACACCTGAAGACGTTAAGACCGCCATTGTTCAGAGTGGTGGGTGTGCGGCCGACGCAATAAAGTGCGGCGATATTCGCCAGGACTTCACAGGCCTGGGAACGGCATGGGTTCGCTGCCCAGTGACAGCAGCCAAAAAACTTAGTGAGAAAGGGCGGTTATTAGTCGGTTGGGTCTCAGCACGGGTGCAGCTGCTGGACTCCAGACCCATGCGCTGCTTCCGGTGCCTCGAGGTAGGACACGTCCACGCGCAGTGCCAATCCCAGGAGGACCGAAGTGAACTGTGTTATCGTTGTGGCCAGCTCGGCCACAAGAAGGCCACGTGCTCTGCCGCGCCGCACTGTGCTCTCTGCGCAGCTGCCAACAAACCTGCGGGACACACTATAGGGAGCAAGTCATGCGCTGCTCACAAAAAGAAGGGAAAATTTGGCAATGGCCGCCGGGCTGCATTACAAAGTATCCACCCGCCTGCAAATGACGCAGCCGAGGCCGAGAAGACAATAGACATGGAGGTCGCTTAATGGCTCTACAATTCTTGCAGGCGAACCTAAACCATTGCGCTAGAGCCCAGGACCTCCTGTTCCAAAGCATGGCACAGTGGCAAACACACGTGGCCATCGTCTCCGAGCCCTACTTTATCCCCCAAAGGGACAATTGGGCTGGGGACCATGACGGCTTGGTGGCGATAGTCACACAGACGGCGCTTGGCTCACAACCGTTTGAAAAAATTTACAAAGGAAGAGGCTACGTTGCTGGGCGTCTTGGCGGCATCCTTGTAGTGGGTGCTTATTTTTCACCTAACCGGAGCCTGGCTGAATTTGAATCCTTCTTGACGGACCTAGGGGCGCTTATCAGCCAAAGCTATCCAATCCCAGTGCTCATTGCCGGGGATCTCAATGCTAAGTCCGTCGCGTGGGGATCCCCGTCAACGGACGTGCGTGGGTGCGAAATGGAGGAGTGGGCCATCGCAGCGGGCCTGGCCGTGATCAACCAGGGGTCGGTCAATACATGCGTGCGGCAACAGGGTGGCTCCATTGTGGACGTGACGTTCGCTAACGTCACCCTGGCGCGCCGTATCCAGGGCTGGGAAGTGCTCGAGGGCGTGGAGACATTGTCCGATCACAGGTACATCCGGTTCAGTGTCTCTGCAGTGTCAGGTTCCCCAAGTGGTCCTATCAGTCGGTCCCTGGCTGGAGAAGGACCACGCTGGGCATTAAAACGCCTCGACCGGGACATGTTTGAACTTGCAGCCAACGTTGAGGCCTGGAACCCAATCCCAGAGGGCCCGGTGGATGTAGAGGAAGAGGCGCAAGCGCTCGGCGGAGCGATGATACACATTTGCGACGCAGCAATGCCCCGAGCAAAACCTCTTCCTCCAAAACGCCAGGTCTATTGGTGGTCACCTGAGCTGGAGCAGCTCCGACAGTCATGTGTCGGGGCAAGACGCCTGTATAGTCACCAACGGAGGCGTCGGCGTAGAGACTTGACCCAGGAGGTGGAACTGTACGCAGTCTATATCCAACGTACGAAAAGTCTACAGTTGGCAATTAGCCAGGCGAAAGAGGCTTCCCAGCAAGAGATGCTCGACACGCTGAACAGGGACCCCTGGGGCCGACCATATAAAATGGTCCGCAATAAACTGCGCCCCTGGGTTCCACCACTGACGCAAAGTCTCGAGCCGAACTTGTTGACGGACGTGGTTGGGGCCCTATTCCCGGTCAGTCAAGACTTCACTGCGCCAGCAATGGCGCCGCCTGCGGCGCCCAGCAACGAGGAGGAAGAAGAAGAGGTTCCTAGTGTCTCTGGTGGTGAACTCGGGGCGGCGGTCCTTAGGCTAAAAGTCAAAAATACAGCCCCTGGACCCGACGGAATCCCAGGTCGTGCGTGGGTCCTGGCCACTAATACGCTGGAGCCTAGACTGCTCAGACTGTTTTCAGCCTGTTTCGAACAAGCCCTCTTCCCCCGGCCATGGAAGACGGGAAAGCTAGTATTGCTGAAGAAGGAAGGGCGCCCAGCTGACTCGCCTGCGGCATACCGCCCTATAGTCCTGCTTGATGAGGTGGGCAAGCTGTTCGAGCGCATAATAGCTGCCCGCCTCATTAAGCACCTGATTCGGGTCGGACCAGATGTGGCTGACTGCCAGTACGGATTCCGCAGTGGCCGCTCGACTGTTGACGCCATCCTCCGCGTTAGGGATTTTGCGGAAAAGGCGGTGTCCAAGAAGGAGGTCATTTTGGCGGTGTCCTTGGACATCGCCAATGCTTTCAATACCCTGCCGTGGGGATGCGTTATGGAGGCGCTGCGGTTCCATGAAGTGCCCGCCTACCTAAGGCGAATGGTTGGCGCGTACCTCTCAGAAAGGCACGTAATATACCCAGGCCGAGAAGATTGGGGGAGACATCGAATGTCTTGCGGTGTTCCGCAGGGGTCGGTGCTGGGGCCACTCCTGTGGAACATTGGCTACGACTGGGTCCTGCGTGGTGCTAACCTCCCAGGGGTAAATCTGACCTGCTACGCTGACGACACGCTGGTCACAGCCCAGGGCCAAACGCACCGACAGGCCTGCATATTGGCCACGGCAGGTGTGGCACACGTGGTCCGACGAATCCGGCTACTGGGTCTTGAGGTGGCTCTCCAAAAGTCAGAAGCCCTATTTTTTCATGGGCCCCGAAATGCGCCTCCGCCGGACGCGCATATAGTGGTGGGTGGAACTCGTATAGAAATTGAGTCTTCTATGAGGTACCTGGGCCTCACATTAGACGGTCGATGGAGCTTCCACGCCCACTTCAAGCGCCTGATGCCGAAGCTGCTGGGAGCTGCCGGCGCTCTTGGGCGTATACTCCCAAACACGGGGGGGCCTAAGGCGTCGTGCAGACAGCTGTATATGGGGGTCGTCCGATCCATGGCTCTTTACGGTGCCCCCGTATGGGCGGAAATCCTGCATGGCCGGGAAATCGCCTTGCTGCGAAGGCCACAGAGGGTGATGGCAAACAGGATGATACGGGGGTACCGGACGATCTCCAACGAAGCAGCATGCGTGCTGGCTGGGTCCCTGCCTTGGGACCTTGACGCGAAGGCCCTTGCAGTGGTTTATCACTGGCGCAAGGAGGCGCAGAGTCGGGGTCACTCACCAGCACCAAGGGAGATGGAGGCGCAGCGCGACGGCGCGCGCATGGAAATGATGGCGATATGGAAGGAGAGGCTGGCGCAACCTAGTGCAGGCCTCAGGACGATCCAAGCAGTTCGCCCTGTCTTTGAACAGTGGTTAAACCGGAACCATGGCTTGCTGACATTCCGGCTGACACAGATCCTCTCGGAGCACGGTTGTTTCGGGAGGTATCTGCACCGCATAGGCCGAGAGCCGACCGCAGTGTGCCACCACTGCGACAATTGCCCGGAGGAGACGGCTCAGCACACGCTGGAGGTGTGCTTAGCCTGGAGAGACGAGCGCCAAACTCTCTGCGCCACGATAGGCCATGACCTCTCGCTGCCTACCGTAGTCCAAAAAATGGTGGACAGCGACAGGGCATGGAAAGCGGTTCTTGCCTTCTGCGAGGCCGTCATGGAGTCGAAAGAAGCCGCTGAACGAGAAAGGGAAGCCACCGCTGTGAATCCCGGTCGCCAGCGGCGAACAGGGCGGAGGCGGCGAGCTTACGATCGCCACATTCCCCCTTAACTGTGGCCAGGGCCGGCAGGCTTGGGGAAGTCCGCCGGCCGTATCACTAACTGGCCCGAGATGGCGTTGCGCGCGTCAGCGCGCGCCACTCATTGCGCCGGTGCAGGTTGGGGCCACACCAACCTGCTACAAAGTTCGGAGCCCTTAACCAGGCCAGTCACCGCTGGGTCGCGGAAGAGTGCTTCGGCGTGCCCGTAACCCAGCACCGTGGTGACGAGATGGAACACCGTGGGGTTTTAGTCGGTAGTCCGGGCGGTTCCCGGGAGTCCGACATACCTGCCCTGGCTTCCCCGGCCGGGCGGGATGCGTAAATGCATTTCCCCACGAAAAAAAAAAAAAAAAAAAAAAAAAAAAAGGTTAGGTTAGGTTAGGTTAGGTTAGGTTCTTGCAGCGGTCGGAGCGCTGGTTGGTCAGGTGTCCTCCACCCCTGTGCTAGTCGCTGGGGACTTTAATGCCAAGTCAGCGGCTTGGGGGTCTCCTGTGGCAGATGCGCGAGGGGAGGTGCTGGAGGAGTGGGCGATTTCGCTGGGGTTGGTTGTCCTCAACGCCGGGTCGGAGGGCACGTGTGTGCGCCGGCGGGGGGAGTCAATCGTGGATATCACGTTCGCTTCGCGCGCTTTAGCTCGCCGGGTTGGTAGATGGAGAGTGGAAACGGATGTGGAGACGCTCTCCGATCACCGGTATATCCGGTTTGATGTTTCTGCAGTTCCGGTCTCGATGGGGGTGCAACGATCCCTTGGTGAGGAGGGCCCGCGTTGGGTGCTGGGCCGTCTGGATGGTGAGTTGGCCAAGGAGGCGGCAATTGTGGAGTCTTGGGGGGCGCAAGCGGATCTGATTGGAGAGGTTGAGCAGGATGCAGAATGCTTGAGCAGTGCGCTCACACGGGTGTGTGATGCAGCGATGCCGAGGGCGAAACCGCATGCTCCGAGGCGTTGCGTGTACTGGTGGCGCCCTGAACTTCGTCAGTTGCGGGGTGCATGTATAGCTGCGCGTCGCCAGTATACGCGTTGCAGGAGGCGACGGGTCAGGGACAGAGCTGAGGAGGATATTCTTTACGTCGCGTACCGGGATGCCTGCGGTGTGCTTCAAGCGGCAGTGGCGCAGGCCAAGGAGGCGGCATGGGAGGAGTGGTTACAAGCTCTCAATCGGGATCCTTGGGGTAAGCCATATCGGGCGGTGAGGAAGAAGCTCCGACCCTGGGCTCCTCCTTTGACGAGCACTCTTCAGCCCGATCTGGTTGAGCGGGTGGTCAGTGCCCTTTTTCCGGCTAGGGGTGCCTTTGTGCCTCCAGCGATGGCGTCTGGTCCGGGTCCGCAGGTGACAGTGACGGAAGTGCCTCCGGTAACTGAGGCTGAGTTTGGGGTGGCTGTCCGGAGGCTGCGGTCCAAAAAGACGGCCCCTGGTCTGGATGGGATACCGGGTCGGGTGGTGGTTATTGCGGTATCAGAGATGGAGGGGAGAGTCCGGGCCCTCTTTACTGCTTGCTTGTCGCAAGGGCGGGTGCCTAATAGGTGGAAAACGGGGAAGTTGGTGCTTCTCCGGAAGGAGGGGCGCCCTCCCGATCAGCCGTCAGCCTACCGCCCGATCGTGCTTTTAGGTGAGACAAGCAAGCTGTTTGAGCGGGTGCTCGGAGCTCGCATTGTTAGGAGTATGGAGCCCGGCTTGAGCGAGTGGCAGTTTGGGTTTCGTCCTCTTCGTTCGACGCTGGATGCAGTTGCTCGGGTTGGGGACATTGTATCGGAGGAGGTGTCCAGGGGTGGGGTGTTGATGGCTGTGTCACTGGATATATCCAATGCCTTCAATACCTTGCCCTGGGAGACAGTTGAGGCGGCTCTTCGGTACCACAATGTACCGTCCTACCTGCAGAGAGTTGTAGCAGATTACTTTGCAGGTAGGATGGTGACCTACCCCACGAGGGAAGGATGGGGGCGGAGGATGATGTCTTGTGGTGTTCCGCAGGGGTCGGTTTTAGGGCCACTCCTGTGGAATATCGGCTATGACTGGGTGCTGCGCGGAGCCAATTTGCGGGGGGTTAGTGTCACCTGTTACGCGGACGACACGCTTGTGACGGCCCGTGGCAGTACTCATCAGGAGGCTGTGCAGCTTGCCAGGATTGGCGTTGCTCATGTTGTGGAGCGAATTGGTGCACTGGGACTGGAAGTGGCTCTCCACAAGTCAGAGGCCCTAGTTTTCCATGGGCCTCGTAATGCGCCTTTTCCGGGAACAGTTCTGTCTGTTGGGGGGACTTCCATCGCCGTCGGGTCGACGATGAAGTATCTTGGACTCGTCCTTGACGGCAGGTGGAAGTTTGAAGAGCATTTTCGGCGTTTGGCTCCAAAGTTGGTGGCTGCAGCCGGGGCTCTTGGGCGGATTCTCCCGAATCTAGGAGGACCAGGAGGTGCGTGCCGCCGTTTATATGCTGGCGTGGTACGTTCAATGGCGCTCTATGGAGCGCCTATATGGGCGGGCACTCTGAGTGCTCGAAGTGTATCCCAGTTGCATCGTCCGCAGAGGGTTATAGCACTCAGAGTGGCAAGGGCGTACCGCACAGTGTCGGGCGTGGCTGCTTGCTTGCTGGCTGGTAGCCCGCCTTGGGACCTCGAAGCGGAGTTGCAGTCGGAGGTCTATTGGCGGTTACAGGCAGCAAGAAGGGCGGATAACTGGCCTGCGCCGAGGGAGGTGCGCCAGTGGCGGGAGGAGTCACGGCATGTCCTCTACCAGAAATGGTTAGAGCGACTGGAGACCTCGGGAGTCAGCCGGGACCTAGTGGACGCTGTTCGGCCTGTCCTGAAGGAATGGGTCGAACGCGAGTACGGCGCACCCACTTTCCACCTCGCACAGCTCTTGACAGGCCATGGATGCTTCGGCAAGTACCTGTGTGAGGTAGTGGGGAGGGAGCCCACGTCGGAGTGTCTCCATTGTAGCGGAGGAGTCGTGGACACGGCCAAGCACACTCGTGAGGAGTGCCCAGCATGGGTGGAACCGCGCGCTGCCCTGTGTGCGGCTATTGGTAGGGACCTCTCACTGCCGGCTCTGGTCAGTAAGATGGTCCGCAGTGAGGAGGCATGGGCGGCAGTGGCCACCTTCAGCGTTGCGGTGCTGACACAGAAGGAGGCGGCGGAGCGGATGCGTGAGGACGATCCGAGTTCAGTTCCGCAGCGCCGTAGGAGGCCAGGCAGGCGGCGAAGGGCCTTCGCAGACCGTATGCTGCCGCCGTAACGGGGACCTGCGGGTGACGGGTCGGGAGTTTCGTCATCCGCATGGGAGAGGTCCTGAGCTGGTCAGCCCCCATGGTGTTCTGGGGTGCCAAAGGCGGAGTGGGTACCAGCGTACTCCTACCATATGGATGGGCCTGCAAAGGCAGCGCTGGCGGAGTCCCGGATGTGTGCGATAGCGTTCCCGGGGCTCTGTCTTAAAGCGAGTGTTGGAACACCCCAGGGGTTTTAGTCCGTGCGAGTCGGACATACCCACTCGGTTTTTCCCGAGCCGGGTGGGATCCATAACGGATTTCCCCTGGGTAAACAAAAAAAAAAAAAAGGTTAGGTTAGGTTAGGTTAGGTTAGGTTAGGTTAGGTTAGGTTAGGTTAGGTTAGGTTAGGTTAGGTTAGGTTAGGTTAGGTTAGGTTAGGTTAGGTTAGGTTAGGTTAGGTTAGGTTAGGTTAGGTTAGGTTAGGTTAGGTTAGGTTAGGTTAGGTTAGGTTAGGTTAGGTTAGGTTAGGTTAGGTTAGGTTAGGTTAGGTTAGGTTAGGTTAGGTTAGGTTAGGTTAGGTTAGGTTAGGTTAGGTTAGGTTAGGTTAGGTTAGGTTAGGTTAGGTTAGGTTAGGTTAGGTTAGGTTAGGTTAGGTTAGGTTAGGTTAGGTTAGGTTAGGTTAGGTTAGGTTAGGTTAGGTTAGGTTAGGTTAGGTTAGGTTAGGTTAGGTTAGGTTAGGTTAGGTTAGGTTAGGTTAGGTTAGGTTAGGTTAGGTTAGGTTAGGTTAGGTTAGGTTAGGTTAGGTTAGGTTAGGTTAGGTTAGGTTAGGTTAGGTTAGGTTGGGGAGAAGGGAGGGAGTCGTCGCGGTGTCGTTGGACATTTCTAACGCGTTCGGCTCCCTCCCTTACGAAGTGATTAGGGAGGCACTCTGCTTCCACCAGGTGCCCCCCTATCTGAGAGCGGTTGTGGGGAGCTACCTACATGGAAGGGTAGTGCTATATGAGGGAGCGGCGGGTCGCCAAGAAAGAAGGATGGAGTGCGGTGTTCCCCAGGGGTCGGTGCTTGGACCCCTGTTGTGGAATATCGGGTTTGACTGGGCGATCCGCGGGGCACAACTCCCCCAAATGGTCACCATCTGTTATGCGGACGACACAATGGTGGCCGTGAGGGGGACAGAATATAGGGAGACCCTAAGAAGAGCAGCCGTGGCGACGGAATTGACGGTGGGGAGGATCGCCCTTCTCGGGCTGCGGGTAGCTCTAGATAAGACGGACGCGGTGGTCTTCGGAGGATGGGGATGGAGACTGTGCCCCGACGAGTCCATCCGCGTGGGTGGTGAGGCGGTCCAGATCAAGGCCCATATTAAATACCTGGGCCTGATTCTGGACCGCAGATGGAACTTCGAGGAGCATTTTAAACAATTAGCTCCCCGACTCGTCGGCGCAGCAGCCGCGCTGGGCCGCCTGCTCCCCAATGTGGGAGGCCCTAAGGCCCCATGTCGGCGCCTCTTCGCCGGCGTCGTCAGGAGCATGGCGATGTATGGGGCGCCGATATGGGCAGACCGCCTGGCAGAGAAGACAAGGACTCTCCTCCGAAGACCACAGAGGGTTATCACCCAGAGGATGGCCCGCAGTTTCCGGACGGTGTCGTTTGCAGCTGCGTGCGCTCTGGCCGGGACACTGCCGTGGGAGCTGGACGCGAAGCTCCTGGCGGAGCGCCACAGGGAGCGGGTGGAGATCAGAACGAGCGAGGTGCGCCTGGCTCCCCAAGAGGTTACCGAAAGGCGACGGATGGCGGTCCAGCGGGAGCGGGACCGCTGGAAAGAACTGCTGGAGGACTCCCCCTATGGCACGAGAACCATAGGGGCACTCCTTCCGTCCTTGGAGGGTTGGCTGGACCGCAAGACGGGCAGCCTTACGTACAGGTTGGTGCAGGTAATGACCGGGCATGGCTGCTTTGGTCATTACCTGCACAAAATTGGGAGAGAGCAGACCCCAGCCTGCCATCACTGCAACGAAGAGGACGATACGGCCCAGCACACTCTGGCGGAATGTCCGAGCTGGGCCGTGGAGCGCCGGGCACTTCTTGCGGCGCTGGAGACGGACGATCTCTCGCTGCACAGTGTCGTAAGCAGCATGCTGAGCAGCGAGAGATCTTGGGAGGCAGCGGCAAAGTTCGCGGAGGAGGTCATGTCTCAAAAAGAGGAAGCGGAGCGAGTGCGCGAAGAGAGAGCCGACGCGCACCCGCTCCGGCGCAGACGGGTGGGGAGGAGGCGGTTGCAATACATCAACCGCCTTCTCCCCCAATAAAGCCGGTGGGTTGGGGACCCACCACCAAACTGAGGCCTTACACGTCTGGGGGAGGGGTTGTCGCGTTGCCAACCCCTCCCTCCTTCGGCGCGAGGGTGCCCCCGGTGTAATGCCGGGGCAGCCGGGGGGACGTCGTGGTAGAATGCTTGCGACCCCATGGCGTCCCCCTACAACGGCAGCGAGGGTAACGCCGCTGGGTTTTTAGTGGGTAGTTCTCCTCCCCTCCCTCCGACCAATAGCTCGGAGGGGGTTGCGGGAGGAGAGAGCCCCACATAACCCCCCACCTTGGCCTCCCCCGGGCCCGGGGGGTATGCGCCCCCCTGGACTCTTTAGTCTAGGGGGGATAAACGCATTTTCCCAGCGATAAAAAAAAAAAAAAAAAAAAAAAAAAAAAAAAAAAAAAAAAAAAAAAAGGTTAGGTTAGGTTAGGTTAGGTTAGGTTAGGTTAGGTTAGGTTAGGTTAGGTTAGGTTAGGTTAGGTTAGGTTAGGTTAGGTTAGGTTAGGTTAGGTTAGGTTAGGTTAGGTTAGGTTAGGTTAGGTTAGGTTAGGTTAGGTTAGGTTAGGTTAGGTTAGGTTAGGTTAGGTTAGGTTAGGTTAGGTTAGGTTAGGTTAGGTTAGGTTAGGTTAGGTTAGGTTAGGTTAGGTTAGGTTAGGTTAGGTTAGGTTAGGTTAGGTTAGGTTAGGTTAGGTTAGGTTAGGTTAGGTTAGGTTAGGTTAGGTTAGGTTAGGTTAGGTTAGGTTAGGTTAGGTTAGGTTAGGTTAGGTTAGGTTAGGTTAGGTTAGGTTAGGTTAGGTTAGGTTAGGTTAGGTTAGGTTAGGTTAGGTTAGGTTAGGTTAGGTTAGGTTAGGTTAGGTTAGGTTAGGTTAGGTTAGGTTAGGTTAGGTTAGGTTAGGTTAGGTTAGGTTAGGTTAGGTTAGGTTAGGTTAGGTTAGGTTAGGTTAGGTTAGGTTAGGTTAGGTTAGGTTAGGTTAGGTTAGGTTAGGTTAGGTTAGGTTAGGTTAGGTTAGGTTAGGTTAGGTTAGGTTAGGTTAGGTTAGGTTAGGTTAGGTTAGGTTAGGTTAGGTTAGGTTAGGTTAGGTTAGGTTAGGTTAGGTTAGGTTAGGTTAGGTTAGGTTAGGTTAGGTTAGGTTAGGTTAGGTTAGGTTAGGTTAGGTTAGGTTAGGTTAGGTTAGGTTAGGTTAGGTTAGGTTAGGTTAGGTTAGGTTAGGTTAGGTTAGGTTAGGTTAGGTTAGGTTAGGTTAGGTTAGGTTAGGTTAGGTTAGGTTAGGTTAGGTTAGGTTAGGTTAGGTTAGGTTAGGTTAGGTTAGGTTAGGTTAGGTTAGGTTAGGTTAGGTTAGGTTAGGTTAGGTTAGGTTAGGTTAGGTTAGGTTAGGTTAGGTTAGGTTAGGTTAGGTTAGGTTAGGTTAGGTTAGGTTAGGTTAGGTTAGGTTAGGTTAGGTTAGGTTAGGTTAGGTTAGGTTAGGTTAGGTTAGGTTAGGTTAGGTTAGGTTAGGTTAGGTTAGGTTAGGTTAGGTTAGGTTAGGTTAGGTTAGGTTAGGTTAGGTTAGGTTAGGTTAGGTTAGGTTAGGTTAGGTTAGGTTAGGTTAGGTTAGGTTAGGTTAGGTTAGGTTAGGTTAGGTTAGGTTAGGTTAGGTTAGGTTAGGTTAGGTTAGGTTAGGTTAGGTTAGGTTAGGTTAGGTTAGGTTAGGTTAGGTTAGGTTAGGTTAGGTTAGGTTAGGTTAGGTTAGGTTAGGTTAGGTTAGGTTAGGTTAGGTTAGGTTAGGTTAGGTTAGGTTAGGTTAGGTTAGGTTAGGTTAGGTTAGGTTAGGTTAGGTTAGGTTAGGTTAGGTTAGGTTAGGTTAGGTTAGGTTAGGTTAGGTTAGGTTAGGTTAGGTTAGGTTAGGTTAGGTTAGGTTAGGTTAGGTTAGGTTAGGTTAGGTTAGGTTAGGTTAGGTTAGGTTAGGTTAGGTTAGGTTAGGTTAGGTTAGGTTAGGTTAGGTTAGGTTAGGTTAGGTTAGGTTAGGTTAGGTTAGGTTAGGTTAGGTTAGGTTAGGTTAGGTTAGGTTAGGTTAGGTTAGGTTAGGTTAGGTTAGGTTAGGTTAGGTTAGGTTAGGTTAGGTTAGGTTAGGTTAGGTTAGGTTAGGTTAGGTTAGGTTAGGTTAGGTTAGGTTAGGTTAGGTTAGGTTAGGTTAGGTTAGGTTAGGTTAGGTTAGGTTAGGTTAGGTTAGGTTAGGTTAGGTTAGGTTAGGTTAGGTTAGGTTAGGTTAGGTTAGGTTAGGTTAGGTTAGGTTAGGTTAGGTTAGGTTAGGTTAGGTTAGGTTAGGTTAGGTTAGGTTAGGTTAGGTTAGGTTAGGTTAGGTTAGGTTAGGTTAGGTTAGGTTAGGTTAGGTTAGGTTAGGTTAGGTTAGGTTAGGTTAGGTTAGGTTAGGTTAGGTTAGGTTAGGTTAGGTTAGGTTAGGTTAGGTTAGGTTAGGTTAGGTTAGGTTAGGTTAGGTTAGGTTAGGTTAGGTTAGGTTAGGTTAGGTTAGGTTAGGTTAGGTTAGGTTAGGTTAGGTTAGGTTAGGTTAGGTTAGGTTAGGTTAGGTTAGGTTAGGTTAGGTTAGGTTAGGTTAGGTTAGGTTAGGTTAGGTTAGGTTAGGTTAGGTTAGGTTAGGTTAGGTTAGGTTAGGTTAGGTTAGGTTAGGTTAGGTTAGGTTAGGTTAGGTTAGGTTAGGTTAGGTTAGGTTAGGTTAGGTTAGGTTAGGTTAGGTTAGGTTAGGTTAGGTTAGGTTAGGTTAGGTTAGGTTAGGTTAGGTTAGGTTAGGTTAGGTTAGGTTAGGTTAGGTTAGGTTAGGTTAGGTTAGGTTAGGTTAGGTTAGGTTAGGTTAGGTTAGGTTAGGTTAGGTTAGGTTAGGTTAGGTTAGGTTAGGTTAGGTTAGGTTAGGTTAGGTTAGGTTAGGTTAGGTTAGGTTAGGTTAGGTTAGGTTAGGTTAGGTTAGGTTAGGTTAGGTTAGGTTAGGTTAGGTTAGGTTAGGTTAGGTTAGGTTAGGTTAGGTTAGGTTAGGTTAGGTTAGGTTAGGTTAGGTTAGGTTAGGTTAGGTTAGGTTAGGTTAGGTTAGGTTAGGTTAGGTTAGGTTAGGTTAGGTTAGGTTAGGTTAGGTTAGGTTAGGTTAGGTTAGGTTAGGTTAGGTTAGGTTAGGTTAGGTTAGGTTAGGTTAGGTTAGGTTAGGTTAGGTTAGGTTAGGTTAGGTTAGGTTAGGTTAGGTTAGGTTAGGTTAGGTTAGGTTAGGTTAGGTTAGGTTAGGTTAGGTTAGGTTAGGTTAGGTTAGGTTAGGTTAGGTTAGGTTAGGTTAGGTTAGGTTAGGTTAGGTTAGGTTAGGTTAGGTTAGGTTAGGTTAGGTTAGGTTAGGTTAGGTTAGGTTAGGTTAGGTTAGGTTAGGTTAGGTTAGGTTAGGTTAGGTTAGGTTAGGTTAGGTTAGGTTAGGTTAGGTTAGGTTAGGTTAGGTTAGGTTAGGTTAGGTTAGGTTAGGTTAGGTTAGGTTAGGTTAGGTTAGGTTAGGTTAGGTTAGGTTAGGTTAGGTTAGGTTAGGTTAGGTTAGGTTAGGTTAGGTTAGGTTAGGTTAGGTTAGGTTAGGTTAGGTTAGGTTAGGTTAGGTTAGGTTAGGTTAGGTTAGGTTAGGTTAGGTTAGGTTAGGTTAGGTTAGGTTAGGTTAGGTTAGGTTAGGTTAGGTTAGGTTAGGTTAGGTTAGGTTAGGTTAGGTTAGGTTAGGTTAGGTTAGGTTAGGTTAGGTTAGGTTAGGTTAGGTTAGGTTAGGTTAGGTTAGGTTAGGTTAGGTTAGGTTAGGTTAGGTTAGGTAGGTTAGGTTAGGTTAGGTTAGGTTAGGTTAGGTTAGGTTAGGTTAGGTTAGGTTAGGTTAGGTTAGGTTAGGTTAGGTTAGGTTAGGTTAGGTTAGGTTAGGTTAGGTTAGGTTAGGTTAGGTTAGGTTAGGTTAGGTTAGGTTAGGTTAGGTTAGGTTAGGTTAGGTTAGGTTAGGTTAGGTTAGGTTAGGTTAGGTTAGGTTAGGTTAGGTTAGGTTAGGTTAGGTTAGGTTAGGTTAGGTTAGGTTAGGTTAGGTTAGGTTAGGTTAGGTTAGGTTAGGTTAGGTTAGGTTAGGTTAGGTTAGGTTAGGTTAGGTTAGGTTAGGTTAGGTTAGGTTAGGTTAGGTTAGGTTAGGTTAGGTTAGGTTAGGTTAGGTTAGGTTAGGTTAGGTTAGGTTAGGTTAGGTTAGGTTAGGTTAGGTTAGGTTAGGTTAGGTTAGGTTAGGTTAGGTTAGGTTAGGTTAGGTTAGGTTAGGTTAGGTTAGGTTAGGTTAGGTTAGGTTAGGTTAGGTTAGGTTAGGTTAGGTTAGGTTAGGTTAGGTTAGGTTAGGTTAGGTTAGGTTAGGTTAGGTTAGGTTAGGTTAGGTTAGGTTAGGTTAGGTTAGGTTAGGTTAGGTTAGGTTAGGTTAGGTTAGGTTAGGTTAGGTTAGGTTAGGTTAGGTTAGGTTAGGTTAGGTTAGGTTAGGTTAGGTTAGGTTAGGTTAGGTTAGGTTAGGTTAGGTTAGGTTAGGTTAGGTTAGGTTAGGTTAGGTTAGGTTAGGTTAGGTTAGGTTAGGTTAGGTTAGGTTAGGTTAGGTTAGGTTAGGTTAGGTTAGGTTAGGTTAGGTTAGGTTAGGTTAGGTTAGGTTAGGTTAGGTTAGGTTAGGTTAGGTTAGGTTAGGTTAGGTTAGGTTAGGTTAGGTTAGGTTAGGTTAGGTTAGGTTAGGTTAGGTTAGGTTAGGTTAGGTTAGGTTAGGTTAGGTTAGGTTAGGTTAGGTTAGGTTAGGTTAGGTTAGGTTAGGTTAGGTTAGGTTAGGTTAGGTTAGGTTAGGTTAGGTTAGGTTAGGTTAGGTTAGGTTAGGTTAGGTTAGGTTAGGTTAGGTTAGGTTAGGTTAGGTTAGGTTAGGTTAGGTTAGGTTAGGTTAGGTTAGGTTAGGTTAGGTTAGGTTAGGTTAGGTTAGGTTAGGTTAGGTTAGGTTAGGTTAGGTTAGGTTAGGTTAGGTTAGGTTAGGTTAGGTTAGGTTAGGTTAGGTTAGGTTAGGTTAGGTTAGGTTAGGTTAGGTTAGGTTAGGTTAGGTTAGGTTAGGTTAGGTTAGGTTAGGTTAGGTTAGGTTAGGTTAGGTTAGGTTAGGTTAGGTTAGGTTAGGTTAGGTTAGGTTAGGTTAGGTTAGGTTAGGTTAGGTTAGGTTAGGTTAGGTTAGGTTAGGTTAGGTTAGGTTAGGTTAGGTTAGGTTAGGTTAGGTTAGGTTAGGTTAGGTTAGGTTAGGTTAGGTTAGGTTAGGTTAGGTTAGGTTAGGTTAGGTTAGGTTAGGTTAGGTTAGGTTAGGTTAGGTTAGGTTAGGTTAGGTTAGGTTAGGTTAGGTTAGGTTAGGTTAGGTTAGGTTAGGTTAGGTTAGGTTAGGTTAGGTTAGGTTAGGTTAGGTTAGGTTAGGTTAGGTTAGGTTAGGTTAGGTTAGGTTAGGTTAGGTTAGGTTAGGTTAGGTTAGGTTAGGTTAGGTTAGGTTAGGTTAGGTTAGGTTAGGTTAGGTTAGGTTAGGTTAGGTTAGGTTAGGTTAGGTTAGGTTAGGTTAGGTTAGGTTAGGTTAGGTTAGGTTAGGTTAGGTTAGGTTAGGTTAGGTTAGGTTAGGTTAGGTTAGGTTAGGTTAGGTTAGGTTAGGTTAGGTTAGGTTAGGTTAGGTTAGGTTAGGTTAGGTTAGGTTAGGTTAGGTTAGGTTAGGTTAGGTTAGGTTAGGTTAGGTTAGGTTAGGTTAGGTTAGGTTAGGTTAGGTTAGGTTAGGTTAGGTTAGGTTAGGTTAGGTTAGGTTAGGTTAGGTTAGGTTAGGTTAGGTTAGGTTAGGTTAGGTTAGGTTAGGTTAGGTTAGGTTAGGTTAGGTTAGGTTAGGTTGGGGTGCGAGGTCGGGTAACCTCCACGAGTGTCAGGGCTCTTCCAGTTCCTGTGGACCCTCGCGGGTCTGCGGGAAGGGGAAGGGTCTTGGCTGGTGCACCCTGGAGGTAACGGTAAGTGATTCGTCTATGGGGGAATCGCTTACCGGTGCTACCAATAACCCGACACAGGGGGGGGGGGATTTGGGCCTTTTTGGTCTGGGGTAGGAGCTCCCTCCGCGTCCCTCTGTTCAGCAGAGGGTGTTGGAGTTGGGCTTCGATCGAAGGTCGAGGAGTAGAGGTGGTTTTAACCAATCACCAATAGGGGGCCTTCGCCAGGTGTCCCTCATACCGTTAACCGCAGCATTCTCTCAACGACCCCCATCGTCGGCGTTATGGGGATACGAGAGATGCCAGCCAGATGGCGCGCGGACCGGGGGCCTTGCCTTAATTGGCCGGGCCAAGGGGAGTTAACCCCAATAAAAAATCCACAACTCCCAACGTGAGGTAACTCCGTGTTGGGATGCTCTTTTTAGAGCGGCTGGAGTGGTTACCAGTCACCTAGAGTCACACGCTGCGGCAAAACCATCGGGATAATGGGGATCTCTGTCCCGATGGTCTTTAGTTCTCCCCTACTCGTGGGACAAAATGGAAAAAAATTTAATGGAAAACAAAAACAACGGACCGGAATCAAACGACGACAATGGTGACGATATGGACTTAGAAATTCTGAATGGACAGGTGGTGGAGGTGGACGCCCCGCTGGCGTGCACAGACACCCTATCGGATAGGGATAGCGATGCAGATGAGCAGCTGAGGGGCTACATAGGAGGTGGGTCAAAGACCCCTTCAAATTCTGAAAATGTGGCGGGAGAAGAGATGTCGGTGCAAGAGGCCTCCATCAAAAGGGATAGAGTAGCGCGGAGTAGCGACGAGGACACAGCGCCCGAGCGGAAAAAGGCCTCCCAGAGACGACACCCTATGGGGGCACATATTGGCCTGAGTGCGGCCAAAGCGAAGCTCCAGAAATCTGAGCTGTCGGACCTCGAAGGAGAGACAGACACAGAGGCCCTCCGTCAAGCGGCCCCAACGAGGCCACGTCGGATGGAGCGGCCCATAGTGCCCATAGTGCTCTCAGATAGCGAAGGCGCGGGCGAACCCCAGAACTCGAACTCAGCAGAGGCGGTGAAGCGGTGCGCCAACGCACTACTGGCAGAGATTGCTAAAAGTAGCAATCTCAAGGGTGATGTGCGAGGGCGCATGAACGCCAACTGCAGGGAGCTGTTGGGGTTCGCAGACTCCGTCAATGAGCCGGAGGTAGTCCGCTCTTTAAGGGCTGACAACAAGAGAATGCGCGAGCAGCTCGCGCTCCTCCAGTCGGAGACGAAGGCTCTGAGAAAGGCCTTTTCTGAAAGGAGCCGCCCAGAGGAGCCGACGGGCGAAAAGGAGGCGTCTCTGAGGGAGGCCCTCTCGGAGCTCAAAGAGGAGCTCAAGAGGGAAATCATCCAGACAATGGGCGAGATCGTAAATGTCCGTCTGGAAGATATCAAGAGGCGTCTCCCGGCGGAACCTACTCTCCGCCCCCCACTTGCAGCAGACCGCAAAAGGCTGCAGGCGATGGACCAGCAAACGGCCGCCCCCCAGTCACCAGCAATAGAACTGGTTGCCAGCCAGGGTCCGGATCCCAACCCAGTCGTCGCGGCAGCCAGCACTGGGAAAAAGGGGAAAAAGCCGAAGAAGAAGAAGAAGAGGCAGGTCATCCCTCCTCCAACGGCACCGGCTCCCCCGGTGGCTTCAGCGAGAGTAACTGCGCCTATACCGGCGCCAAGAAGTATATGGACGGACGTAGTAAAAGGGGGGAGGGCAAAAAAGCCCGCAAAGCCTGCTCAGGCCCCAGTCCCGGCAAAACGGGCTGCGGGGCCCAAACTGACGGCACCCACATCGGCGGCGGTAGTAATCTCGCTGAAGCCGGGGACAGACACCGACTACCTGACCGTCATGTCGAGGGCGACCACCCTCAAATTGGACGCCCTGGGCATCGCCCATGTTAAGGTAAAAAAGACGGCCACCGGGGCTCGTATGATCGAGGTTCCCGGACCCCAGAGCGGCCCGGCGGCCGACATGCTGGCTGAGAAATTGCGGGACCTGATAGGAGACGTGGCGGAGGTCACCAGACCGGTAAAAAAGGCGGAGATCCGGGTCAGCGGGTTCGACGAGTCTATGACCCCTGACCTTGTTAAGGCAGAGGTGGCCTCCAAGGGCAGGTGCGTGGAGGCCCAAGTGGAAATAGGGAAAATCAGGTGGCTGGGGAATGGGTCTGGCGCCGTGATAGTCAGGTGCCCCATCACGGCGGCCAAAACCCTAGCCGAAGCGGGCCGATTAATGTTGGGGTGGTCGTCGGCGCGGGTGGAGGCGATGGAGCCTCTGCCAATGCGGTGTTACCGCTGCATGGGGACGGGTCACACCAGGGCCATGTGCCCATCACCTGTTGACCGCAGCGACTGCTGCTTCCGGTGCAGCAGGCCGGGGCACGTGGCCAGGGACTGCAGCGCCCCCGCCCCGTGGTGCGCTGTGTGCCACCACGCAAAATTGGCAGCTGGGCACATCATGGGGGGCTCTTCGTGTGTCCCCCCCCACGTCAGAGGCAAGGAGGTCCCCGCCAGGGCAACGAGGACCGCCAACACAGAGGACAATAACATGCAGCACTGATGCCAGGACGACCACTACAGTTAAAATTGGAAGTCCTGCAGTGCAACGCTAACCACTCCGCCCGCGCCCAGGATCTCCTGATTCAAAATATGGCGGAGTGGGGCATCGGTGCTGCTGTGGTGGCGGAACCTTATTGTGTGTCACCTCAACCCAACTGGGTGGGGGACACCAACGGTCTGGTGGCTGTGGTTGTCCCGTCCAGGGGTAGCCACCCACCAATCACAAAACTAAGGTGCGGGTCGGGATACGCAGCGGTCGAGTGGGGGGGAATCGTGCTGGTAGGTGTATACTTCTCCCCCAACCGACCGCTCTTTGCCTTCGAGCAGTTCCTCGAGGAGCTCGGGAGGGTGGTGGGCAGCACTGCCCCGGCACCGGTGTTGGTCCTGGGAGACTTCAATGCCAAGAGCGCGGCATGGGGTTCCCCCAGGACGGACCCGAGGGGGGAGGTCCTAGAAGACTGGGCGGCGGGGCTAGGGCTGGAAGTGCTAAATCAGGGCACAGAGAATACGTGCGTGCGTCGGCAGGGGGGCTCCATCGTAGACGTAACGTTCGCGACCCCTGCCGTTGCTGCACGTGTTTCTGACTGGCGTGTCCTGGGGGACGTGGAGACCCTCTCCGACCATATGTACATCAGGTTCGGGTTGAGGGTCTCCGAAGTAGGTCGGGTCCAGCCGCCCGCTGCTGGAAGGAGGGGGGCCTTCCCGAGGTGGGCTTTGGGCAGCCTTGATCGGGAGGCGGCGAAGGAAGCTGCACTGATCGAGGCGAGGTGGGGGCGGGCACCAGATCGGGCTGCGGGGGTGGAAGAAAGAGCGCTCCAGTTCCGCGGGTCGCTGGCAGCAGTATGTGACGCAAGTATGAGGAGGGCAGGGAAACCGACCGCCAAAAAGCAGGTATATTGGTGGTCGGAGGAGGTGGCTGCCCTCCGCTACGCTTGCAACAGAGCGCGTCGCCATTACGGCCACTGCCGGCGACGGAGGCACACCCTGGAGGAGGAGGGGCTCCTGCACAGGGCCTTATTAGAGGCAAAAAAGGCCCTGTGCACCGCGATTGCGAAAGCCAAGGACGCAGCTCACGACGCGTTCTTGGCCACACTGGACAGGGATCCATGGGGGCGGCCGTACAAGGTAGTACGCGGAAAAATGAAGAGTGGTCCCTCTTTGGACTCCCTGGAACCGGAGCTGCTCTCGCGGGTGGTGGAAGGCTTGTTCCCGCCCGCCCCCGACTTCGCCCCGCCAGTCATGGCGCCGCCCCAAATTGAGGAGGGACCTGTGGAGGTGGTGCCAGTCTCCGAGGGGGAGCTGGCATGGGCAGTGCACCGCCTAAGGGCCTGTAAAAAGGCCCCAGGGCCCGACGGGGTGCACGGTAGGGTTCTGCCGCTGGCAATGGAGGAACTGGGGGACCGCCTCAAAGACCTCTTTGACGATTGCCTTGAGGCGGGGCAGTTCCCAAAATGCTGGAAGGAGGGGCGACTTTGCCTCCTCCGAAAGGGGAGTCGGCCGGCGGAATCCCCCTCCGGGTGGAGGCCAATCGTGTTGCTTGACGAGACCGGGAAGATGCTGGAACGAATCCTTTCTTCCCGGATCGTCAAGCATCTCGATAATACGGGCCCCAACATGTCGGACCGCCAATTCGGCTTCAGGGCGGGGCGGTCCTGTATGGACGCCTTGGAGACCCTTAAAGGTTTTCACGTAGAGGCGGCGGGGAGGGGGCAGGGAGTGGTGGCGGTGTCGCTCGACATCGCCAACGCGTTTGGCTCCCTCCCGTACTCGGTGATTGGGGAGGCGCTCCGGTACCACGGAGTGCCTTTCTACCTGCGGCGCATCGTGGAGCACTACCTCACGCAGCGGGTAGTGCTCTACGAAGAAAGAGGAGGGCAGAGGAGGGAGAGGCCTATGGCCTGTGGAGTGCCCCAGGGGTCCGTTCTGGGACCCCTGTTATGGAATATAGGCTACGACTGGGCTATAAGGGGCACTCTTCTTCCCCGGACGGCAGTCATATGCTATGCAGATGACACAATGGTGGCTGTCCGGGGGACGGAGCTGAGAGAGGCGATGCGGCGGGCGGAGGTAGCCGCCGAATTGATGGTAACCCGCATCCGGTTACTGGGACTGCGGGTGTCCCTCCCCAAAACGGATGCAATCATCTTTGGGGGGAGGGGCTGGCGGCTGCCTGCGGGTGCTGCGCTACGCGTCAGCAGTGAAATGGTCCAGGTGAGGCCCCATATCAAGTACCTGGGCCTCATCCTGGACCGGAGGTGGAATTTCGGGGAGCATTTCCGCCAACTTGCTCCCCGAATAGTGGGCGCGGCTTCGGCGCTGGGGCGGCTGCTGCCCAACGTAGGGGGGCCATCCGTCGCGTGCCGCCGCCTCTATGCCGGTGTCGCCCGGAGCATGGCCCTGTACGGGGCCCCAATCTGGGTGGACCGGCTCAGCGAGGCAAATAAGGCCCTGCTCAGAAGGCCACAGAGAGTGGTGGCCATACGGATATGCAGGGCCTATGTGACGGTGGCGTGGGCGGCGGCGTGCGCCTTGGCTGGCACTCCTCCGTGGGAGCTTGACGCGGAGGTGCTTGCAGAGGCGCACAGGGAGCGGGTGCGGTGGAGAACCACCGGGGAATTTCCTGCTCCCGAGGAGGTGAGGGAGGCGAGGAGGCAGACCCAGAGGAGGATGAGGGAAAGATGGAAAGCCGACCTCGAGGACTCCCCCTATGGAGTCCGCACTATAGGGGCACTCCTCGGGTCGATGGACAGCTGGTTGGAGAGGGCCCATGGCAAGGTGGGGTACAGGCTTGCACAGGTGATGACCGGGCACGGCTGTTTCGGTCATTACCTGTGCAGGATAGGAAGAGAAGTTAGCCCCACCTGCCATGAGTGCGGCGCGGAGGACGACACGGCCCAGCACACCTTGGAGTGGTGCACTCGCTGGGCCGAAGAGCGCCGCACAATGGTGTTGGCCCTTGGTGTGGATGATCTCTCGCTGCACAGCGTAGTGGCGGCCATGTTGGGTAGCGAAAGATCTTGGGAAGCGGTGGCCTCCTTCTGCGAAGTCGTCATATCGCAGAAGGAGGCCGCGGAGCGGGAGCGCGAAGACAGTGCGGATGCGCTCCCGCTCCGGCGCAGACGGAGGGGTCGAAGGCGCGCGCGGTTTGCTGCCGCGGGCCGCGTCTTTCCCCAGTAGGGCCAGTGGGTTGGGGACCCACATTGCACATGGCCCTACACGTCTGGGGGGAAGGTCAAGCGTCTCTGGCCTTCCCCTCCTCTGGCGCGGGTGCCCTGACGTAGTAGTCAGGGCCACCGGGGGTCGTCGTGGTTAGTAATGCTGCATCCCACGACGCCCCCCCTTAACGGTAGGAGAGGGTGACGCCGCTGGGGTTTTAGTGGGTAGGCTCTTCCCCTCCCTCCGCCCTATGCGGAGGGGGTTACGGGAGGAGAGAACCCCACATAACCCCCCACTATGGCCTCCCCGGCCGGGGGGTATGTGCCCCCTTGGACTTGATTCGTTGAGTCCGAGGGGGAGAAACACATTTCCCCAGCGTCAAAAAAAAAAAAAAAAAAAAAAAAGGTTAGGTTAGGTTAGGTTAGGTTAGGTTAGGTTAGGTTAGGTTAGGTTAGGTTAGGTTAGGTTAGGTTAGGTTAGGTTAGGTTAGGTTAGGTTAGGTTAGGTTAGGTTAGGTTAGGTTAGGTTAGGTTAGGTTAGGTTAGGTTGGGGTGCGAGGTCGGGTAACCTCCACGAGTGTCAGGGCTCTTCCAGTTCCTGTGGACCCTCGCGGGTCTGCGGGAAGGGGAAGGGTCTTGGCTGGTGCACCCTGGAGGCAACGGTAAGTGATTCTTCTACGGGGGAATCGCTTACTGGTCCTACTAATAACCCGACACAGGAGGGAGGGGGCTTGCGTGGTCCAGTGATCCCTGAGGCTGTACCGGACAGGGCTACCCATACCGGGGAGGCAAGGGGTGAGGACCCGGGAGCGACGAGGGAGGGCGCCTAGTGGCGCGGGGGCCCCCTTGAGGGCCCGGAACGGCTCTCTCCGCGTCCGTCTGAGTAGCAGATGGCGCTGGAGATGGGCAGCGGCCGTAAGACCGTGGAGATGGGGTGGTCTAACCAACCACCAACAGGGGAGCCCACGCCAGCTCCCCTTGAATCCCGGAACCCGCAGCCCTCCCAACGACCCCCATCTATGGCGGCATGGGGTACGGGAGGTGCCAGCTCTTTTAGCGCGCGGACCGGAGGGCTTGCCTTAACTGGCCGGCCCGCGGGAAGGAAAACCCTATAAAACCCGACAGTGAAGTCGTTAAAACCTCTGGACACCGCCCGACCTCCAGAGTAAATAGGGTTACCCAGGTACAGGGGGCACTGCCTGGGTGGACGTCTTTCCCCCACACTCGTGGGAATAAAATGAATAAAAAATATAACAACAACAACGACAACAAAAATGAGATAGAGACGTGGGACACAGACACGGAGGCCTTCCGCCCCCGTCGCAGTCTAGTGCGGTCGCCACTGCGATGGGAGAGCGATAGCCCGCACATCAATATAGACGCGGAAATGATCCAGATTCCGCTTACAAACTTACAATTGGCGGCCGTGAGCGCGGAACAGTCGGAGGGAAACCTGACGCCGACACTCGAGGGAGGGCTAGAGGCCCAATTTGAGCTGATCCCGAGAGTGTTGCTGACTCGCCTGGAAGAGAAGGGTGAGACCGACGGAGTCGAAAGGGCAGGGCTGCAGCCGTCCTCCACCGTAGAGGCTGCTCGCCGGCGGACTAAACCGGCCTCGCAGCGGGACCACAGAGCCCGGTTCAGGGGGCGGGTTCCGATGACCCCCTTCAAGCTCGGGAACTCGGAGGGGGCACGGGAGACGTCCGTCGACTCCCCAGTGCCCCGGTCAGATGCGGAAGACTCGCCGGGGCCGGCGAAAGACGCCAGACTGCACGGGAAATCGAGTCAGGCGGGGTTGACGCCGGAGTTCAGGACGGCTCAGTCATCCGAGACTTCGGACTCCGAGTTGGACGTGGAACTGGGGGTAGCCAGGGACAGGAGCAAGAGGGCCCGCGCCTCCGGGGAGATGGAGCAGGAGCAGATTAGAGGCCCAAAGAGGGCAGCGCTCCAGAATAAAGCCCCCACTGGCCATTACCAGGGCCTATCCAAGGCCAAAGGGTGCCTAAGGGACGACGCTGACGGAGACTATGTTCCCGAACTAGATGCAGCAGCTAACGCTGGCCGGCGAAGTACTCGCCCACAGGAGAATGAGCAGTGGCCAACAACTGAGACAGGGTCACTGCAAACTATACTCTCTGCATCGCACACCGTTCGGGCGGAGGTGAAGAAGTCCAGCAACCTGAGTGGACGGGTGGTTGGAAAAATCAAAACTGCCCTCCGGGAAATCGAAAAGGCGACGGATGACCTGCGGGGCCGAGATGAGGGAGAGGAGCTGCGCGCTCTCCGGGCCGACAATAAACGGATGCGAGAGCAGCTAGCCCACCTGGAGGTTGAAACTAAAGCCCTCAGGACGGCTTTCGCTGAAAGGAAAGCGGGAGCTCAAACCCGACCGGAAGTGGGGCTGACGGCAGAGGAGATCCCAGATCTTATCAGGTCATCTCTCGCAGATATGAGGGAAAAGTTACGAGAAGAGATTAGGAGGGACATCATGGTCAGTATGGGGGAAATGGTGAACGTTCGTCTAGAGGACATTAGGCAGCGCCTCCCTCCTGAGCCGATCCTGCGCCCTCCACTGGCGCCGGATCGAAGAGCGGCCGAAGCAGCTGCCCAGATGACAGAACCTGCGGAAAGTACTTCCAAGCGCAAGCAGCAGAAGAAGAAGGAGAAAAGAGGCAAGACTTTGGCGCCCACGAATCCTGCTAGTGCTGCTCCATCGCCTCAGAGACTGGAGCAAACAAGCGTGGCGCTACCGCCGCCACCCTCTCCAGCTCCAGAGCAGCCGCTGCAGGACGATGAAACGTGGAGGGACGTAATAGGAAGGAAGGCCAGAAATAAGGCCAAAAAGGCGGTGGCAGCGACATCTCAGCCCACACCGAAGCCAGCGAAGAAACAGCCAAGCCGTGGACTGGCCGTCCCTTCCACGGCCGCCATAGTTGTGACCCTAAAGCCAGAGTCAGAGGCCACCTATGCCTCGATCCTCACAAGGGTTACAACGTCCTTTGCGCTGGCTGAAGTGGGTCTGGAACACGTGAGGGTTCGCAAGACGGCTGACGGGGCTCGAATCATCGAGGTTCCCAATACAGACAACGGTAGGGCGGCCGACTCTCTGCGGGAGAGGATAGAGAACCTCGTCGGGAACGATGCCAGGGTCTACAGGCCCATGAAGATGGCCAGTATGAGAGTATCAGGGCTCATTGAGTCTGCGACCCCTGACGCGGTGGCGACGGCAGTTGCGGCTAGGGGTAATTGCGGAGTCGACGTAGTGAAAGTGAGCTCTATCCGCACTGCTCTTAGTGGATCCGGCTCGACCCTTGTGAGGTGCCCAGTAGCAGTGGCAAAAACGATCTGCGAGGGTGGGAGGCTGCAGGTGGGGTGGTCCAGCGCGCAAGTTCAGGCCCTAGACCCGGCGCCGTTTCGATGCTACAGATGCATGGGAACGGGGCACACCAGGGCCATGTGCCCGTCGGAGATAGAGAGGAGCCAACTCTGCTTCCGGTGCAGCAAGCCGGGTCATAAGGCGGCATCCTGCACGGAGACTCCCTTCTGCGCGGTGTGCCACTACGCCAAGTGCCCAGCCAGTCACAGAATGGGGGGTCAAGGGTGCAACCCCCCACAAATAAGAGGAAGGCAGGACCCCGTCCGGACCCAGGGGCCCATCGTAAGAGATGCCGACCAGGCTGACGAGGGACAAAAAATGGACATTTAATGCCGCTACGCCAACACGAAGTCTTACAAACAAATGCTAACCACTCCGCCCGCGCTCAAGATCTTCTCACGCAGGTCATGGCGGAGTGGAGTGTAAGCGTAGCGGTGGTCGCGGAGCCGTGGTGCGTCCCTCCTCAGCCCAACTGGGCAGGAGCATCGGACGGGAGTGTGGCCATCATAGTTCCGGCTGTCGGCAACTTCCCTACCCTAGTGCTGGTAGACAGGGGGCCAGGCTATGTAGCGGCCAAGTGGGAGAGTATGGTGATTGTGGGTACCTACTTCTCCCCCAACCAGCCACTCACAGCCTTTGAGAGGCACCTGGAAAGCCTAGGGAGGGTGATAAGGAGAGTCGCACCGAAGCCGGTACTATTAATGGGAGACCTCAACGCCAAGAGCGCGGCCTGGGGTTCCCCGGTTGAGGATGCGAGGGGCGCTGCGCTTAGGGACTGGGCGGTAGCCATGGGACTGGCAATCGTTAACCGGGGAAACACTTACACCTGCGTGCGGCGCCAGGGGGGGTCCATCGTTGACATAACGATGGCGACTCCCGTCGTCGCTGGCAGAATTGGCGACTGGCGGGTCATGGAGGACGTAGAGACCCTCTCCGACCACGTTTACATTCGGATGAGGGTCGGCCCGTCAGTGGGGGTCCCGCCGCCGTCTTTTTCTGCCGGGCGATGCGCCGGCAGTAGTTTCCCGCGGTGGTCGCTGGCCAGTCTCGACCGGGAGATGGCGGAGGAGGCGGCCATCGTCGAGGCCTGGTGTGCGGCTCCATCGCCTGCATTGGGTGTAGAGGAACGGGCAGTCCAATTCCGCGCGTCGCTCACAAGCGTGTGCGACGCAGCGATGAGGAGGGCGAGGCGACTGCGCGGCAGGCAGCAGGTCTATTGGTGGTCGAACGAAATTGCCACCCTCCGCTTAACCGCCAACGCCGCCAGGCGCAGTTACCAGCACTGCAGGCGCCGCCGACACACGGCTGAGGAGGAGGAGGAGCTGAGGGCCGCACTCATTGCTGCCAAGGAGGCCCTCACGGCCGCAATTGCAAAAAGGAAAGACGAGGCTCGCGAGGAGTTCATTTGCACGCTGGACAGGGATCCGTGGGGGCGGCCCTATAAAATAGTGCGGAATAAGACCAAGCACGCCCCCCCTATGGAATCCTTGGAGCCGGAGCTCCTCGCGAGAGTAGTGGAGGGACTCTTTCCAGAGGCGCCGGCGTTCGAGCCGCCGAGAATGGCTTTGCCCATCGAGGAGAGGGAGGATCTCGGCGAGGTCCCAGAGGTGACGGATGGCGAGATGCATGGGGCGGTCGTCCGCCTAAGAGCGTGCAAAAAGGCCCCGGGTCCGGATGGAGTGCCCGGAAGGGTTATCCCGATCGCCCTCAAGCATCTGGGCCTGCGCCTGAGGGGTCTGCTCGACGACTGCCTCAAGGAGGGGGTCTTCCCTCAAAGGTGGAAGGAGGGAAGGCTGTGCCTACTGCGGAAGGAGGGTCGACCGGCTGATTCCCCTTCGGGGTACCGCCCCATTGTCCTTCTGGATGAGGTGGCGAAAATGTTAGAAAGAATCATCGCTCGACGCATCCTCGCCCATCTGGAGGACACAGGCCCGAACATCAGCGAGAGGCAGTTCGGGTTCCGGGAGGGGCGGTCAACAATCGACGCAGTGGGCGCCCTCAGGGACTTTGCCGACGTCGCAAAGGGGAGAAGGGAGGGAGTCGTCGCGGTGTCGTTGGACATTTCTAACGCTTTCGGCTCCCTCCCTTACGAAGTGATTAGGGAGGCACTCTGCTTCCACCAGGTGCCCCCCTATCTGAGAGCGGTTGTGGGGAGCTACCTACATGGAAGGGTAGTGCTATATGAGGGAGCGGCGGGTCGCCAAGAAAGAAGGATGGAGTGCGGTGTTCCCCAGGGGTCGGTGCTTGGACCCCTGTTGTGGAATATCGGGTTTGACTGGGCGATCCGCGGGGCACAACTCCCCCAAATGGTCACCATCTGTTATGCGGACGACACAATGGTGGCCGTGAGGGGGACAGAATATAGGGAGACCCTAAGAAGAGCAGCCGTGGCGACGGAATTGACGGTGGGGAGGATCGCCCTCCTCGGGCTGCGGGTAGCTCTAGATAAGACGGACGCGGTGGTCTTCGGAGGGTGGGGATGGAGACTGTGCCCCGACGAGTCCATCCGCGTGGGTGGTGAGGCGGTCCAGGTCAAGGCCCATATTAAATACCTGGGCCTGATTCTGGACCGCAGATGGAACTTCGAGGAGCATTTTAAACAATTAGCTCCCCGACTCGTCGGCGCAGCAGCCGCGCTGGGCCGCCTGCTCCCCAATGTGGGAGGCCCTAAGGCCCCATGTCGGCGCCTCTTCGCCGGCGTCGTCAGGAGCATGGCGATGTATGGGGCGCCGATATGGGCAGACCGCCTGGCAGAGAAGACAAGGACTCTCCTCCGAAGACCACAGAGGGTTATCACCCAGAGGATGGCCCGAAGTTTCCGGACGGTGTCGTTCGCAGCTGCGTGCGCTCTGGCCGGGACACTGCCGTGGGAGCTGGACGCGAAGCTCCTGGCGGAGCGCCACAGGGAGCGGGTGGAGATCAGAACGAGCGAGGTGCGCCTGGCTCCCCAAGAGGTTACCGAAAGGCGACGGATGGCGGTCCAGCGGGAGAGGGACCGCTGGAAAGAACTGCTGGAGGACTCCCCCTATGGCACGAGAACCATAGGGGCACTCCTTCCGTCCTTGGAGGGTTGGCTGGACCGCAAGACGGGCAGCCTTACGTACAGGTTGGTGCAGGTAATGACCGGGCATGGCTGCTTTGGTCATTACCTGCACAAAATTGGGAGAGAGCAGACCCCAGCCTGCCATCACTGCAACGAAGAGGACGATACGGCCCAGCACACTCTGGCGGAGTGCGCGAGCTGGGCCGTGGAGCGCCGTGCACTGGTTGCGGCGCTGGAGACGGACGATCTCTCGCTGCACAGCGTTGTAAGCTGTATGCTGAGCAGCGAGAGATCGTGGGAGGCAGCGGCAAAGTTCGCGGAGGAGGTTTTGACGAAAAAAGAGGAAGCGGAGCGAGTGCGCGAAGAGAGAGCCGACGCGCACCCGCTCCGGCGCAGACGGGTGGGGAGGAGGCGGTTGCAATACATCAACCGCCTTCTCCCCCAATAAGGCCGGTGGGTTGGGGACCCACCACCAAACTGAGGCCTTACACGTCTGGGGGTGGGGTTGTCGCGTTGCCAACCCCTCCCTCCTTCGGCGCGAGGGTGCCCCCGGTGTAATGCCGGGGCAGCCGGGGGGACGTCGTGGTAGAATGCTTGCGACCCCATGGCGTCCCCCTACAACGGCAGCGAGGGTAACGCCGCTGGGTTTTTAGTGGGTAGTTCTCCTCCCCTCCCTCCGACCAATAGCTCGGAGGGGGTTGCGGGAGGAGAGAGCCCCACATAACCCCCCACCTTGGCCTCCCCCGGGCCCGGGGGGTATGCGCCCCCCTGGACTCTTTAGTCTAGGGGGGATAAACGCATTTTCCCAGCGATAAAAAAAAAAAAAAAAAAAAAAAAAAAAAAAAAAAAAAAAAAAAAAAAAAAAGGTTAGGTTAGGTTAGGTTAGGTTAGGTTAGGTTAGGTTAGGTTAGGTTAGGTTAGGTTAGGTTAGGTTAGGTTAGGTTAGGTTAGGTTAGGTTAGGTTAGGTTAGGTTAGGTTAGGTTAGGTTAGGTTAGGTTAGGTTAGGTTAGGTTAGGTTAGGTTAGGTTAGGTTAGGTTAGGTTAGGTTAGGTTAGGTTAGGTTAGGTTAGGTTAGGTTAGGTTAGGTTAGGTTAGGTTAGGTTAGGTTAGGTTAGGTTAGGTTAGGTTAGGTTAGGTTAGGTTAGGTTAGGTTAGGTTAGGTTAGGTTAGGTTAGGTTAGGTTAGGTTAGGTTAGGTTAGGTTAGGTTAGGTTAGGTTAGGTTAGGTTAGGTTAGGTTAGGTTAGGTTAGGTTAGGTTAGGTTAGGTTAGGTTAGGTTAGGTTAGGTTAGGTTAGGTTAGGTTAGGTTAGGTTAGGTTAGGTTAGGTTAGGTTAGGTTAGGTTAGGTTAGGTTAGGTTAGGTTAGGTTAGGTTAGGTTAGGTTAGGTTAGGTTAGGTTAGGTTAGGTTAGGTTAGGTTAGGTTAGGTTAGGTTAGGTTAGGTTAGGTTAGGTTAGGTTAGGTTAGGTTAGGTTAGGTTAGGTTAGGTTAGGTTAGGTTAGGTTAGGTTAGGTTAGGTTAGGTTAGGTTAGGTTAGGTTAGGTTAGGTTAGGTTAGGTTAGGTTAGGTTAGGTTAGGTTAGGTTAGGTTAGGTTAGGTTAGGTTAGGTTAGGTTAGGTTAGGTTAGGTTAGGTTAGGTTAGGTTAGGTTAGGTTAGGTTAGGTTAGGTTAGGTTAGGTTAGGTTAGGTTAGGTTAGGTTAGGTTAGGTTAGGTTAGGTTAGGTTAGGTTAGGTTAGGTTAGGTTAGGTTAGGTTAGGTTAGGTTAGGTTAGGTTAGGTTAGGTTAGGTTAGGTTAGGTTAGGTTAGGTTAGGTTAGGTTAGGTTAGGTTAGGTTAGGTTAGGTTAGGTTAGGTTAGGTTAGGTTAGGTTAGGTTAGGTTAGGTTAGGTTAGGTTAGGTTAGGTTAGGTTAGGTTAGGTTAGGTTAGGTTAGGTTAGGTTAGGTTAGGTTAGGTTAGGTTAGGTTAGGTTAGGTTAGGTTAGGTTAGGTTAGGTTAGGTTAGGTTAGGTTAGGTTAGGTTAGGTTAGGTTAGGTTAGGTTAGGTTAGGTTAGGTTAGGTTAGGTTAGGTTAGGTTAGGTTAGGTTAGGTTAGGTTAGGTTAGGTTAGGTTAGGTTAGGTTAGGTTAGGTTAGGTTAGGTTAGGTTAGGTTAGGTTAGGTTAGGTTAGGTTAGGTTAGGTTAGGTTAGGTTAGGTTAGGTTAGGTTAGGTTAGGTTAGGTTAGGTTAGGTTAGGTTAGGTTAGGTTAGGTTAGGTTAGGTTAGGTTAGGTTAGGTTAGGTTAGGTTAGGTTAGGTTAGGTTAGGTTAGGTTAGGTTAGGTTAGGTTAGGTTAGGTTAGGTTAGGTTAGGTTAGGTTAGGTTAGGTTAGGTTAGGTTAGGTTAGGTTAGGTTAGGTTAGGTTAGGTTAGGTTAGGTTAGGTTAGGTTAGGTTAGGTTAGGTTAGGTTAGGTTAGGTTAGGTTAGGTTAGGTTAGGTTAGGTTAGGTTAGGTTAGGTTAGGTTAGGTTAGGTTAGGTTAGGTTAGGTTAGGTTAGGTTAGGTTAGGTTAGGTTAGGTTAGGTTAGGTTAGGTTAGGTTAGGTTAGGTTAGGTTAGGTTAGGTTAGGTTAGGTTAGGTTAGGTTAGGTTAGGTTAGGTTAGGTTAGGTTAGGTTAGGTTAGGTTAGGTTAGGTTAGGTTAGGTTAGGTTAGGTTAGGTTAGGTTAGGTTAGGTTAGGTTAGGTTAGGTTAGGTTAGGTTAGGTTAGGTTAGGTTAGGTTAGGTTAGGTTAGGTTAGGTTAGGTTAGGTTAGGTTAGGTTAGGTTAGGTTAGGTTAGGTTAGGTTAGGTTAGGTTAGGTTAGGTTAGGTTAGGTTAGGTTAGGTTAGGTTAGGTTAGGTTAGGTTAGGTTAGGTTAGGTTAGGTTAGGTTAGGTTAGGTTAGGTTAGGTTAGGTTAGGTTAGGTTAGGTTAGGTTAGGTTAGGTTAGGTTAGGTTAGGTTAGGTTAGGTTAGGTTAGGTTAGGTTAGGTTAGGTTAGGTTAGGTTAGGTTAGGTTAGGTTAGGTTAGGTTAGGTTAGGTTAGGTTAGGTTAGGTTAGGTTAGGTTAGGTTAGGTTAGGTTAGGTTAGGTTAGGTTAGGTTAGGTTAGGTTAGGTTAGGTTAGGTTAGGTTAGGTTAGGTTAGGTTAGGTTAGGTTAGGTTAGGTTAGGTTAGGTTAGGTTAGGTTAGGTTAGGTTAGGTTAGGTTAGGTTAGGTTAGGTTAGGTTAGGTTAGGTTAGGTTAGGTTAGGTTAGGTTAGGTTAGGTTAGGTTAGGTTAGGTTAGGTTAGGTTAGGTTAGGTTAGGTTAGGTTAGGTTAGGTTAGGTTAGGTTAGGTTAGGTTAGGTTAGGTTAGGTTAGGTTAGGTTAGGTTAGGTTAGGTTAGGTTAGGTTAGGTTAGGTTAGGTTAGGTTAGGTTAGGTTAGGTTAGGTTAGGTTAGGTTAGGTTAGGTTAGGTTAGGTTAGGTTAGGTTAGGTTAGGTTAGGTTAGGTTAGGTTAGGTTAGGTTAGGTTAGGTTAGGTTAGGTTAGGTTAGGTTAGGTTAGGTTAGGTTAGGTTAGGTTAGGTTAGGTTAGGTTAGGTTAGGTTAGGTTAGGTTAGGTTAGGTTAGGTTAGGTTAGGTTAGGTTAGGTTAGGTTAGGTTAGGTTAGGTTAGGTTAGGTTAGGTTAGGTTAGGTTAGGTTAGGTTAGGTTAGGTTAGGTTAGGTTAGGTTAGGTTAGGTTAGGTTAGGTTAGGTTAGGTTAGGTTAGGTTAGGTTAGGTTAGGTTAGGTTAGGTTAGGTTAGGTTAGGTTAGGTTAGGTTAGGTTAGGTTAGGTTAGGTTAGGTTAGGTTAGGTTAGGTTAGGTTAGGTTAGGTTAGGTTAGGTTAGGTTAGGTTAGGTTAGGTTAGGTTAGGTTAGGTTAGGTTAGGTTAGGTTAGGTTAGGTTAGGTTAGGTTAGGTTAGGTTAGGTTAGGTTAGGTTAGGTTAGGTTAGGTTAGGTTAGGTTAGGTTAGGTTAGGTTAGGTTAGGTTAGGTTAGGTTAGGTTAGGTTAGGTTAGGTTAGGTTAGGTTAGGTTAGGTTAGGTTAGGTTAGGTTAGGTTAGGTTAGGTTAGGTTAGGTTAGGTTAGGTTAGGTTAGGTTAGGTTAGGTTAGGTTAGGTTAGGTTAGGTTAGGTTAGGTTAGGTTAGGTTAGGTTAGGTTAGGTTAGGTTAGGTTAGGTTAGGTTAGGTTAGGTTA
This sequence comes from Epinotia ramella, assembly GCA_947578815.1. Taxonomy (NCBI): domain Eukaryota; kingdom Metazoa; phylum Arthropoda; class Insecta; order Lepidoptera; family Tortricidae; genus Epinotia; species Epinotia ramella. Next base: position 17,237,857 of record OX388223.1, read on the forward strand.
GGTTAGGTTAGGTTAGGTTAGGTTAGGTTAGGTTAGGTTAGGTTAGGTTAGGTTAGGTTAGGTTAGGTTAGGTTAGGTTAGGTTAGGTTAGGTTAGGTTAGGTTAGGTTAGGTTAGGTTAGGTTAGGTTAGGTTAGGTTAGGTTAGGTTAGGTTAGGTTAGGTTAGGTTAGGTTAGGTTAGGTTAGGTTAGGTTAGGTTAGGTTAGGTTAGGTTAGGTTAGGTTAGGTTAGGTTAGGTTAGGTTAGGTTAGGTTAGGTTAGGTTAGGTTAGGTTAGGTTAGGTTAGGTTAGGTTAGGTTAGGTTAGGTTAGGTTAGGTTAGGTTAGGTTAGGTTAGGTTAGGTTAGGTTAGGTTAGGTTAGGTTAGGTTAGGTTAGGTTAGGTTAGGTTAGGTTAGGTTAGGTTAGGTTAGGTTAGGTTAGGTTAGGTTAGGTTAGGTTAGGTTAGGTTAGGTTAGGTTAGGTTAGGTTAGGTTAGGTTAGGTTAGGTTAGGTTAGGTTAGGTTAGGTTAGGTTAGGTTAGGTTAGGTTAGGTTAGGTTAGGTTAGGTTAGGTTAGGTTAGGTTAGGTTAGGTTAGGTTAGGTTAGGTTAGGTTAGGTTAGGTTAGGTTAGGTTAGGTTAGGTTAGGTTAGGTTAGGTTAGGTTAGGTTAGGTTAGGTTAGGTTAGGTTAGGTTAGGTTAGGTTAGGTTAGGTTAGGTTAGGTTAGGTTAGGTTAGGTTAGGTTAGGTTAGGTTAGGTTAGGTTAGGTTAGGTTAGGTTAGGTTAGGTTAGGTTAGGTTAGGTTAGGTTAGGTTAGGTTAGGTTAGGTTAGGTTAGGTTAGGTTAGGTTAGGTTAGGTTAGGTTAGGTTAGGTTAGGTTAGGTTAGGTTAGGTTAGGTTAGGTTAGGTTAGGTTAGGTTAGGTTAGGTTAGGTTAGGTTAGGTTAGGTTAGGTTAGGTTAGGTTAGGTTAGGTTAGGTTAGGTTAGGTTAGGTTAGGTTAGGTTAGGTTAGGTTAGGTTAGGTTAGGTTATGTTAGGTTAGGTTAGGTTAGGTTAGGTTAGGTTAGGTTAGGTTAGGTTAGGTTAGGTTAGGTTAGGTTAGGTTAGGTTAGGTTAGGTTAGGTTAGGTTAGGTTAGGTTAGGTTAGGTTAGGTTAGGTTAGGTTAGGTTAGGTTAGGTTAGGTTAGGTTAGGTTAGGTTAGGTTAGGTTAGGTTAGGTTAGGTTAGGTTAGGTTAGGTTAGGTTAGGTTAGGTTAGGTTAGGTTAGGTTAGGTTAGGTTAGGTTAGGTTAGGTTAGGTTAGGTTAGGTTAGGTTAGGTTAGGTTAGGTTAGGTTAGGTTAGGTTAGGTTAGGTTAGGTTAGGTTAGGTTAGGTTAGGTTAGGTTAGGTTAGGTTAGGTTAGGTTAGGTTAGGTTAGGTTAGGTTAGGTTAGGTTAGGTTAGGTTAGGTTAGGTTAGGTTAGGTTAGGTTAGGTTAGGTTAGGTTAGGTTAGGTTAGGTTAGGTTAGGTTAGGTTAGGTTAGGTTAGGTTAGGTTAGGTTAGGTTAGGTTAGGTTAGGTTAGGTTAGGTTAGGTTAGGTTAGGTTAGGTTAGGTTAGGTTAGGTTAGGTTAGGTTAGGTTAGGTTAGGTTAGGTTAGGTTAGGTTAGGTTAGGTTAGGTTAGGTTAGGTTAGGTTAGGTTAGGTTAGGTTAGGTTAGGTTAGGTTAGGTTAGGTTAGGT